>LR999907.1:5002500-7502500 GCA_905220335.1 Noctua pronuba | reverse complement strand
AACTCCAGTTTCAGGTTTTGTCACTTAATTCATTGTTTCTTAACGTCATCCAAGTAGTAAGATAAGGGTGAGTACTTACCATTGTAGTAGGTATAATGTAAAGATTATGGGATAATAAAAGTAGGGTACGATGGTAGCAGACGGTATGTTAAATTGGATCAGACGACATGAAGTGTACTCAACGACTCACGTTTTATCTTGTAAGTATACCTACTTGCAAGATAAAACAATATTATCGGAGTTTAATGCAGTGAGGTACCGCTCACTCTATTAAACACCGATAATATTGTTTTATTACTGGATTTCACTCATTCACTTTAATAAATAAATTGCTCAACTCTGTGTTTGATTCTTTAATTATATCTTATCCAGGTTTGCACGCCTTGATACGATTTTTACTTAAATAAAATAACTGGAATATTTTATTTCCCTGTAAGAGAAAGTATTTTCGTAAAGGTTCTAAAACAGATATTATTAAGTCCTATTCAAAATTCTGTTTCTACAAAAAAATACTCCAACAATTTGAACAGTGGTTGTACACCTTAACAATGTTATTACTGGCGAGCTAGGTTTTCCAATTTCAAACTAAATTCATTTGTGAGCCGTCCCAATTCCATCGTAAAATTTAAAATTAAAACTAACGGTTCCCGAAAACGTGCCCGACGGGAGTAGGATGTCACGAATAGAACATGCTTTAATTTTGAATATCGAATTCATTTGGGGCCTTACCTATTTTTAACATGCAATGAAAATCCGCAAGTATTTTTTTAGTCTTGCCAATATAAGAGATTTTAATTTTCCTTCTGCTGATGATGAAAAAAGAAGGACGAATAAAATGCCGTTATAATGTAACATCGGTGGATCGTTGCCTTTATCGGAACTCAAGCCGCCATTTTGTTTTTTCACAATTACCACAGAAAATTTCACAAGTGTTTAGCAACAGCGTCTTCTTCAAGCGCTAACAGAACTATGCAGCATTGTAAAGTATGACCACTTTAAGTGTGCAGTTCAAGGTGACGTTGCTAGTCAAGAAAATTTGCATCGATATGTCAAACTTGGTACATTTATTTTAGTTCTGAGTTTTCCCGCCTGCACAGATAAGTTGGCTGAAGTGTTGTATCTACCACTTTAACCCAGCTGCTTGACATAATTATGTCACATAACTTTGTTTTGGTATATCGTATTACCCAGTACTAACTGGGTTGTGGAGGTCAGATATGCCTATCTGACCTCCACGTCGCTCCTTGTAAAATACTAGTATTCAGCTGCATCCGGTTAGACTGGAAGCCCACCCCAATATAGTTGGGAAAAGGCTAGGCAGATGATGATGACTTTGCTTTGGTACTAGGACGTACCAAAGCCATTCAAATCTAATAAATGGCCGCGGTACACATTTTGAATTGGTTTCAAGACTAACATATCCGTTTTGCTTAGAACCTCGAATTCGTGGAACGTTTTAATTAAAGCGTTAAATGCAGTTCCAAATTAAACGTGTGTACATGAATAATTTAGACGATTCTGCCAAATGTTAGCGCGATACTTCGCTATTCCAGCAAAACTGAATTGCATTTTCACATAAATTACTAGAACATGTTTTACTGGAAATTTTGAAATGTTCTCGTGTAACATGTGTTCGCAATTACTGCGTTAATTAATGTGATACTCGTTAAAATGGATAAAAATACAGGAATTTTTCTCACCATAACTCACGCCCTTACACCCTTGTACACGTTTTAACTGGGTTATGGATGTCAGATAAGTCGCTCCATTTAAAGTACTGATATTCATCTGCATTCGGGTGGACTGGAAGCCGACACCAACATAGTGGGGAAAAAGCTAGACAGAAGATGGTAAGCTGGGTATCAACTCCTGCACCTCTACACCAATGTATCCAGAACTCTAAAAAAATATTGCCTTCAACTAATTTCAAGTCTACCTTGCCTTGCGATTAATTTATCAGGAGTAAATACTTGATTTTAAATCCAGACATATGATAGGTTATAATTCTAATTTTTCTGTAATTTTACTTGGTTTTTATGTTCAACCAATAACTTGTATGTGTGGTGTAAACTATCAGTATAAGTTGGTTATAAATAAATAAATCGATAGTATCCTCTACATTGAATATGTGAATGTCTAATGTCCTAATGTCCTATAATTTTGTTGTATATGTAATGTGACTGTGTGTGGATTAATTATTTCTTGTATGAGTCAGTGATGCTCGAATTAAAATGTTTTTTTTTTTTTAAATTTAATAATAACTTACACTAAAACTATGCAACTCCAGCTAACTCAGTCTCCGATAAGAACTTTCCTCACAACAGGTAATAATTTAAACTTTAATTACAGTTGGCTTTGTTCATTCATAAACAGGACTAAAATAGCTGTCTAATCTAATATTAAAGGTTTTAATAACTTCGTAGTACGGAGAATTTACGACAAGTTAAAGCTATAGTTTTACGAGATGCAAGAGCTGAGTTTAATTACAACACTATTTTAGCGTTGTAAAGAGGAGCTCGTGGCTTAATAAAAACAGCCGCTCGGGTCGATCTTTAGGTTAAGCCGTGCTTGTCTAGGTTGGTCTGTGGATGGGTGACCACCCATTACATACCGAGTTTCCTCCGTGCCTCTGAAAGCACGTTAAGCCGTTGGTCCTGGGTGTCATTTGAAGATCTTTGACAGTCGTTAGGTAGTCAGTGGCCCAAAAATCTGTCAACCAGTCTTACCAAGGCGTATCGTATTACCCAGTACTAACTGGATTGTGGAGGTCAGATAGGCAGTCGCTCCATGTAAAATACTGGTATTCAGCTGCATTCGGTTAGACTGGAAGCCGACCCCACTATAGTTGGGAAAAGGCTAGGCAGATGAATGATTTAGCGTTGTAAAGGTATGTTCAAGGTTGATCAACCTGCCGGGGCTGCGGAAACTGTTCGAAAGAGATACCGCGGCCCTTGAACACAAAGGGCAAAGAAGGAACATAGATAGGTTTTAGTCAGTACAAGTCTGACACTCCCTTCCACTCCGCCCAGAGCGGGAGGGGTCGTTTGATGATTTCCCATCCCAAAAAAAAAAAAAAAGGTTCGTCAACCGAAAAAGATCACTGCTGAAAAAGGAATTTCTCCTTTTTAATCACCAAAACTTCAATGTTTTCATTTCGGATTCTGATGCATTAGGAATGGAATAATATTTTGCGCTATGGTACGTCGACTAAGACTAAAATTACTACCAAATGATTCACCGAAAACTAAGTTGTATTTTAGAAATACGTTTCTCACAAACAAGTCCAATTACAAAAAAAGACCTTTCTTCAATTATAACCCCCTTTCATTACAAAAACAAATCTCGAAGTGGACCGACAGCTTTAAACTTTTTGATTCCGAAAAAGTGTCCCAAAATTCATTAGATATCGTTGTCGAGTTAAGTAATTAAAGAGCATTGGAATTCTTAATCCCCTGTTACCTTATCCATCTCGAAGTCGGATTTGATTATAAGAGAAAAGTTATTAATCCAAGTTTTAAATCGCTGACGATGGTATAAACGGGTCAATGAATTTTGCAGTTCAGCGAGCTAAGCTGGGCAAATTAGTTTGTAAGCATAAACAAAATGGCGCTGGTGTTCCAGGAAGAGTGTTGTGTATTAGATAGTCCTTTGCATCCCGTGGGTATGGTGAGACGGGGGAGGAATTACCGCAATGAGCATTGTCCAAAAAATCTAACCTGTAAATTGTTTTATTTTAGATAAAAATGTAGTATTTTAAGAAACTAATTTGAATATTTTTGAAATTCTATGGCTAGTTTAATTTATATTTAATTTTAAAGTCTTAGGGCTGATGACGTCATCACTGGAAAACATCCCTTGGCTCATTCAACGATTTATTTATTTCACGATATTCTATGTTGAGATGTCGTAATTGAAGTTTTAATTAAAGGCTAACCCCATTTCTTCAAAAATATAAATGAATCTTTGAATCTTTCATTAACGAGAAATAAAAAACGAGAGACCTTATTCCTTGAAATGGTTTTGTAATTAGCACAATTTAAAAAAATGGGCAATCACTATTACCAGTCATTTTCACAAGTGTTTTAATGCAATATAGGTTTTATCACTACCTCGTTAAGATCACATATCTTTTCCGCGAAGGATTTGGCAAAAGTGACGTACAGATCACCAACATGTCGCCAGTTATGTTAAGTTCCATGTAGCAGCGAGCCTTGGCGAGAGGAGAAGAGAGATAATAGCTCGTAAAGATCATAGTTCCAAATAAACTCGTGAACTTTTGGACTAAATGCCGGGGCAATAGCCCTGGCTAATCTTTTCAATAGATAAGAATCACACGATCACTAATACATTTAAGTAAAGATTTAGTATTATACAGGGTGTAAACAGACCCTTCACGAAGCCTTCAACCAAGCATTCCGTACGTCAAACTAAGTAACTTTACGCAAAAATTATTGCTGGGAAACGACTTTTTTTGGGGTGAAAAATCACGATTTACGGTAAAACTCAATGTAACGCACTCAAAACATTGTGCTGATGGATGGATTGAATAGTACGGGGGTCGTGAAGGTGTTTAAAGTAAAAATCTTACATTAGAAACATGTATTTAAAAAAAACTTGTGAAAAAGTTGTAACTTTGACCCCCAATATCTCCGTAACTAGAAGGTTCCCAGGTATGGTCTAGAACAAAAAAATGATCGCAATGACGGGGAGAACAAGTACCTTTCGGCTTCGTTAAGGGTCTTTTTACACCCTTTATTTGATACTCTACTGATATAATGTTCCTACATACTTCGTATCTCAGGAAAGGGTACTGATACATGATGACTATCGATGTCAAATAATTGTATCTGACATCGATAGAGTCAATAGATAGATAGGTAACATCCCTTCCTGACAACATCAAAGGCTGTAAGCCGAAGATGAACCATGCCATGAAACCCAATATCCTCTGTTTACTAATAGGTCGACCCGTATTGATTTGCCTAGACGTGTACGTATGTAGGTGGCTAAATACATACAGTGACCTGTCGAAAGACGTATCAGTCCACCTTTCCTGTAATTTGGGTTGTTCCTGCGTATATTTGAAACAAGAACTGTAAATAGGGCAATGTATTCGGTTTTGTGTCACTCTTACCTAATTTATGTATTCCGGTAAATACGTTCGAAACATTGCTGCGTGGTTAAAATCTGTTCTTATCGCTCTGTCTGTTCTAATGTCTATTTCAATTAAGATAAAGGAACAATCATGATTTTTAGAAGACATGTTGTCTTGTAAAATCATGATTCGATGAATGGTGACTGACTAACTGGCGAAATGTGGATGTACTACAGATGGGTCTAGATCATAATATCGAAAGTCACTACAACGACGGTCGCTTTATCGAAAACGTTCCATCGACGGGTTAATGAATCGACAGTACCCCAAATCGATGGAACGATACATCGACAGTACACCAAATCGATAGTACGCTACATCGACATTACACCAAATCGATAGTACGCTACATCGACATTACACCAAATCGATAGTACGCTATATCGACAGTACACTAAATCGACGGTACGCTACATCGACAGAACACTGTACGCTGTATACACATCTGTATAACCCTTCGGGGATTACAGGCGTGATATTTTATGGATAAATCGAAGTAGCTCTTTAAATCACAATTAATATTAATTATTGTATAACTTACAATGTCTATTCATGTTTTATTTTACATAACTGAAAAGAAAAGAGTCCTGACCACTTTACAAAGTTGCTTAACTAAACTTCCAACTCCGTAACCTCGGTAGCCTAAGATGCAATCACAAGGCAACCATTTTACAATTTACGGCCGCCACAACAAGAGGCGACTATCCGCTAACTAGTCTCGGTCATGCTCGTGACTCCAGCCAAGTTGGATCTTCTAAAATTTCCATCGAGACCCGACAAACTTTCTCGTCCGAAGCATAACGAACCTTCACGGACGGTCGTGTAATGAACAACGGAGTAAAACTCAGTTATTGTTTATGGTCTCGATAATGGAGGAGACTTTGGGCTGATTGTGATGTTCGATTTAACCATAGATAGTATCTTACTCAGCTTGATTGACGAGTATCGGAAAATTACGTTATTAAGGCTTGTAACACATTTTTCGATCAAAAATTCGGCTAAACTCATTTTTGCTAGCTGATTCCGATCTGAGGGGATTAGGAAACGCTTATAAGAGTACGTTGCAGTACGAAGTTTCACAGAAATGATGAACGGCTCAAGATGTGGCGATTAGGATCCAGTATAGCGCATAGAATTTTAATTAACACAGATATAGGTATTGACATTGTTAACAAAGTCCTAGCCTCCAGGCATTATAGTCTCAGAAAGCCAATTTAGTCTGCATGTGATTTAATTGGCTCATCTCGGTCGTCCAATCGCTATAGCTAACATGAGAATTGAGATTTACTGAATTAGTTACGTGAACAAACTTAGTCTACACTTTTCTTCACGAACGTTCAATAAATAACAATTTATAACATAACATAACGTCACGGCTGTAACCCCCGAAGATTTAACTAGAGGTTTACTTACAGTACCCACATTTCACCAATTAACAGGGCTGTCGGCCTATAAATAGCTACTTAAATAATGCTAGCTATATAAAATGAATCTTATAAATCTTTAAATAAAGGCTTATACCCACCCAGGCATTACTGGTCCACCCACAGGTCTCAGGAGACATATACACAGAAACCCAAATTAAACAATCAATCTTGAAACGCAATAGCCTTTAACATCGTTTAAAATAGATATTTAATCACATTGAGTCATTAAACATCGTACTCATGATCAATTTATATCATGGCCATAAAATTGTCAATATAGAACCAACACGTGCTATTAATAACGATCAATTAAATTGCATGCAAAGTCCGTTTACAATAATAGTCAGTTAGTCACCGAACAAAAGGACATTGCCTCATTACCAATTAATAGTTCTGGACTGACGAAAAGTGGGTGCACCTCTGCCGTACCCTTCAGGGATTACAGCCAACATGCTATGTTAGTTCTAGACATCAAAGTATTTTCAACCTATTAATTTAACTAGACAAGGGGTTAATTTTCAACCATATAACTAAAATTACATATATTTCTAATGACCACTTTGACTTTGTCCTTTACTAAAGCCATAATTAGTTGTAACGCCTGGGAGGGTTCCCAAGCGTTACAGGTCCACCTACAGATCTCAGGAGACATGTACAAAGAAACCCAAATTAAACAATCAATCTTGAAACGCAATAGCCTTTAACATCGTTTAAAATAGACATTTAATCACATGGAGCCATTAAACATCGTACTCATGATCAATTTATATCATGGCCATAAAATTGTCAATATAGAACCAACACGTGCTATTAATAACGATCCATTAAAAAGTCCACTTCCAATAATAGTCAGTTAGTCACCAAACAAAAGGACATTGCCTCATTACCAATTATAGTTCTGGACTGACGAAAAGTGGGTGCACCTCTGCCGCACCCTTAAGGGATTACAGGCATCATGCTATGTTAGTTCTAGACATCAAAGTATTTTCAACCTATTAATTTAGCCAGACAAGGGGTTAATTTTCAACCCTATAACTAAAATTACAGATATATGTAATGACCACGTTGGCTTTGTCCTTTACTACAAGCCATAATTAGTTTCCTAACTGTATAAGTTTAGTTTTGTTTATGCTAAACGAGGAAATGGCCGCTAAAACCATAAGTTAAGAAAGTTATTCAAAACTACTTGGAAGGAAGTCATAGAAAACAGCTGTTGTTTATCAGAAATATAATAATCAGAAAGGAAGACTTTAAAGCATGGTTCATTTGGTTAAGACGATCAATAATAACAGCGGTAGTCTTATTTTGCTTAGCTGCTAGTGGTCGCGACTGCTGAGCATGAGGTCCTGGATTCAATTTCCAGGTCGGGCAAAGTGTGTTATTAGGTTTTTCCATCAGAATAGCGGCCACGGAATCTGGATTTGTGCCCGGTTGATGGTAATGGGCTCACCCCTTTTACACGGGACTTAAACATAACTGGCGAAATGTGGGTGTACAATTAGGTAACTCTCTGCCTAACCCTTCGGGGATTACAGGCGTGATGTTATGATGATTATGTATTCTGTTAATAAACAGAGAAAGAACGAAAAGTTTTTGTTTTTGAGAGACGTTAGTTTGGTTTGTCTTGTTATCTCTCAAAATCAAGACTAAAAACATTCTTCTCAACTAAAATCCTACACACAAATCACACACGTTTCACAATCACAGTGCCTTTGTACCTCTGACCAAAAACCGACATAATAAAACCGTATTCTGCGGTTTCACTAAAGAACGAAAACATTCGGTAAACTTTAGCATGCAAACCGCGCCAACGAACAGAGAGTCCTCACTCTATTGAAGTTTATTTCCTACAGGGTTACAGTTTGTAGGAATAAATGTAAAACCACATGTTTTCAACTTGGCTTACCAAAAATGTTGCGGAGTTATTTTATATTTTACCTGGAACAGAGAAAAGAATTTTAGGTCAAAACATGCCGTAAAAGTAAATATAAATATGATGACAGTTTCAGGAAAGCACCTTTTGAAATAACATCATAGGTAGGTAAACATGTTTTTTTCGAATGAATAAGCACACAATTTGAGAATTATTGGTATCACAGCAAGGAATTGTTGAATACCTCATAGGTTTAAGGATTATTCTGTAAACATTTTTAAATCTAAGGTAACTGCACTACTTTTAGGCAAATGTTATTACTCTGTGAAAGACTTTCTAAATGATACGAATTTATCCAGATTATAATTGTTATACGGGGTGTAAACAGACCCTTCACGAAGCCGTCAATCAAGCATTCTGTACATCAAACTAAGTAACTTTACGCAAAAATTATGGCTGGGAAACGACTTTTTCTTTTGGGGTGAAAAATCACTTTTTACGGTAAAACTCAATGTAACGCACTCAAAACATTGTGCTGATGGATGGATTGAATAGTACGGGGATCGTGAAGGTATTTAAAGTAAAAATCTTACATTAAAAACATGAGTTTAAAAAAAAACTTGTGAAAAAGTTGGAACTTTGACCCCCAATATCTCCGGAACTAGAAGGTTCCCAGGTATGGTCTATAACAAAAAAATGATCGTAATGACGGGGAGAACAAGTACCTTTCGGCTTCGTTAAGGGTCTTTTTACACCCTTTAATAATCATAATCATAATCATAAATCTTTATTTATCTCAACATCAGAAATTACAGGCGCTGGTATATGCACAATCTTATATAGAGAAAGGTGTCTGAAGTAGGAAGGTCCTGAGGTACAGATCACCTCTCCGGCTTAGATATAACATTTATTCATAGCAATTTAAGTCACGATTCTATAGATAAAATTGGAAGTAGGTAAACAAGTACCTACTAAAAATTAATTATTTGAAGTTTGACATTTAAAACAAAATTAATTGCAAAGACCATGTAAGTCTTATGTACCTGACTATAATATTATTAATTGACTTCACTTTAATTTCTGTTATGTTTTGTTGACATTATTTTTTTTGTATTAATATTTTAATTTATGTAATAATTCGCACGCCGTTAGGTAGACTGCTAATTAATATACAACATCTTATACCTGTACCTACATTCAAAGCAAATAAAGTTCTGATTCTGATGCTGATTCTGAATGAAACACAGTACTTGCAACAATTGAAAACCTCTTACGAAAAGCAAGCATTTAACATCAAAGTAACTTCTAAGATTTCACGGTCGAAACAATCAAAAACAATAGCCGTAAACAAATGAGAAGACGACCGTCAGTGGAAATTAGAACTGCCATTCATGGAAACCCTTAAAACGCGATCCGGGATTGTTCCCGGGGGAAATTATGGACTTAGCACCTGACAAGGATCAAATTTTAATGTGGCTCCCATAGCCCCTTGTAGCCGCGAATAAATTAACGAGTTTTTGTTGATTTGCGCTGCGTTTTTTGACAGGCGTTTGTGTAAACAGACGTGTTATGTAGATTTCGACGCATTATACGTCGTGACAATGTTTGACTTCAACTTTGTAGGATTAAAGCCCTTACTCTCTTCAAGTTTTACATACCTAAGCATCAGTAGCGAAGGATCAATTTTTGTAAGAGGTAAGCCTTAGTATACATCTTTAATGTGATTATATTATTTGTCTATAGAATACTGACTGTGCCATTTTTCAAAGGAAATCCGGTAGGAATCGAGTTGTATGGAACCTTCGCCACTGCTAAGCATTTTCTTTACACCGTACTTACCAGTGGCGAACCTATCTTACAAGCCGGAAAGCCGGGCTTGCCTAAAAATCAAACTCAAGAAATAAAAAAAACATTTTTACAAAAACATAATTTTTTGTCAAACAAGAACAAAATTCGCTATCTCCACAACTGTGTCCTCTATGACAGAAATTATTTTAAATTCGCTCGCTTATTCTCCGATGCCGGCCGCGATACTCTGGCTCGCTCTAACACTATACAAAAAAAGAGTTAAACGTAGAATTTTAGTACGCAATCGTACCTACGCGCGCTCGCTAATGCTTTCTCTTTCTCACCCACTGGCTTGCATTTGGCTTCTCTGACCTTTCAGTTTTCCTAACAAAATGTCTCTGTTATTGATAACATTGGTAGGTACTGATTTGAGAATTTGTATAGAGTTTAAAGCTGGGCTTTTCTTTGAATGTGTGCGTGTAAGTCTGTGTAAGTTTGAGAGAGAAGTGTGTTCGCACCGAGGATGCGCGCAATTTATATGCGCTTCGCGCGAATTTTGATAGGTACAAAGTACGATTTCATGATAGTTCGTATTTTAGTTAGTTTTGAGCGATTAGGAACTGGTGCATTTGTTTTTTGTGGTTTTATTTTTTCGATTTCTTGGGATTTAAAGTTTTTTGATTAGTTATTGCCGTAATTAACTGTGTTTTGAAGTGAACACTAAAATTAATTCGGAAACGCAATTTTTCCTTGTGAAGGATTAAAGTGTCTGTAATCGGTACCTACTTAGCAAGATAAATACTTTGAGTTTTACAGAAAAATATAATCTCGTTACTTCACCTAAATAAACCTACCCCTGATTTGAATATTCTCAGAAAACTAAAACCCATAATGTGCATTTTAGTCGATCAGCGTAGGTTAGCGTGTTCAATGGCTGTTCGGCTGCTCTCATTCAAACAATTTGAAAATCTATCCAGTAATAGATACGTGGTGACTTCTGTGTACTTTGTTGTTTGTCATCTGTCCGGGGTAAAGAAGCGAATAATGAAGAGTTGAGTTGTGGCTGTTTACATTGTGAGTAATTACAAACATTTACAATAATGTGTAGTTAGAAACCAATTTATTGTTCGTGCGCCATCTCTAACAAAGCGAGGGAAACAATTACGAATTGACTCGAAGAGTTGAGTTGCTACATTTAAGTCAATAGATGGCTCTTATATCATTTACTTGATACTGACAACTTAATTGAATTAGTTGTTGTAATTTTGTGACGGTATATAAAATATGAAAAGTTAATAACCACTATTTGTATTTTATATTTAGGCATATTTAAATAATAGGAAAATAAAACCGGCGTTATTAAATACCAATGTCAAAACTCGGAACAGATTTTCTCGGTCAATTCCCCCTCCCCCCCCCTAAATATTTTCAGTTGTTTATTCAAGGCTTTGACTCGATTTCATGCCGAGCACGCCACTGGTACTTACGTACTTTCAAACTCAAAACAGAGGTTTACACAAATGTTTCAACTACAACAACAGGCTTCTTATAATAAGCTTTACTAAGTTTAAATCCTTCTTAGTGCCAAAACTATTTCACTTAAGTACGAACAAGCTTCAAGTGAAACTTCAAAATCTAAATGATTATTACCTTACCCATGCAGGTACAGTCCCAAAACAGTTTAATTTAGCCTTACTTACTCCAACGATACTTAGAATTCCCAATCTCAAGAAACCTTTACAATACCGCTCTTCATATGCATATAAAGAAGGTACATAAGAGGTTATATTTAGGCCTTAAGTCTGCCTCCTTGAGTATATAAACTGACTTACAAGATTTTCTAATGAAAGGCTTGTACTATACACGGCCCGTCTTAACCTCAGTGGTTTCTTAAGGAGTGAATGTGGCAATATTAAAGTTTCGCCGCAAACGGACCCTTATCTCGTCCGGCGGCGCCTAACGTTGTTACAAATTACGTTTGAACGTGTTGCCAAGACTATCTGGATAAGTGGTTGTTCAGCTTGTTAATGTATCGTTTATACTGTCTTTATTATTTGAACGGGATTTAGTATTACATACTTGCAGTTAAAGTTTTGGAAATACATAGGCTTCAAAGAGTCGCAGTCGTTTCGATTTATTTCTAAAATTGTTTGATCAAACTGTTACTACAAAACAGGTAATTTTCATCTACCTTTTCTCTTCTTGTTCCACTCTTACAGGATGCTGCTGAATACTCGTATTTAACATAAAGTGACTACCTATCTAAACTCCGCAACCCAGGGGGAACCTAACAGTAACACGATTTCCATTGGTAAGACTTGTCTTCAAACTTTCGAGCTTTTGACTTCTAACAAAATATAACTGCTAAAACAAAGAAAGCTTAGCTCAAAAATATAATTCAAACCGCACAGCAAGATGTAAGTAAAACAATAATTGTTTTATGACACAGTCTTGCTTACAAAGAATGTAAAACGCTCGTTTCAACAGCGCCTGCACTCTTATGAGTAGCAATAAAGCGCATATCTTGTGACTGCTCACATTTTTTCCACAGGCGCTTTGTTTGCATACTAATGCCGCGTTTACAGAAATGTAGTTGCTTTGGCATAATACGCAAAATATTTCGGAACAGTGGAATTTGAGTAATCATGAAATAACAATTTGTGTGATTCTTTTTACTTACTCGTTTGTGTGCGGCCATCATCTTACGTATAGTTATTGTCAAACTTGCCTAAACAGGCTGAGACACATATTACTATTTTGAATCTGACTTCTTTACGGTTTAGAAGTAAGAATATCGAAGAAAATTCTGTCTAAAACAAGTCATCATCTGTCTAGCCTTTTCCCAACTATGTTGGGGTCGGATTCCAGTCTAACCAGATGCAGCTGAATAACAGTTTTACATGGAGCGACTGCCTGTCTTACCTCCACAACCCAGTTAGTACTAAATAATACGATACGCCTTGGTAAGACTGGTTGTCAGACTTTTTGGGCCACTGACTATCTGTAATGACGGTCAAAGATCTACAAATGACAGCCGGGACCAACGGGACCACGAAGGAAACTCAGTATGTAATGGGATGTCACCCATCCACAGACCAACCTAGGCAAGCACGGCTTAAACTAAAGATCGATCCGAGCGGCTGTTTTTATTTAGCCACGAGCTCCTCCTCCTCCTCCTCTCAAAAACAAGTGTAAACTTAAAAATAGTTCCCTGAAAACGTACAACTCTCTCACAGCCTCCGTCTACATCATTAACCGCGCTAACCTCCGAACTCTTATCTCGTGGACGTTAACGTTACAAATGACGTCACGTCCTCAGATACAGGTTGACACAACTATCTGCATATTTACTAGGGGGGACAATACGTAGATAGTAGGTACAGTTGTAGAATAAAAAGGTGAAGGTACATGAGTCCTGTTTCACGTTGTCCGAAAAAAGATTCGATCTAAACCTAAATTACGGACGCTGCTCCGGACACCGGCTTGCGGATCTGACAAATAATGTGAAAGTCAGTGTCCGATTTCCGCAGCCAGTCCACAATCTGTCTGACCGGATTCACCGAACTTTAACTAGGATTTACCGAAAATAAATTCGTAAATGCAACAAAAGATTTTAATCATAGGTCAAAATGACACACCTAAAAAGTCATAATACAAAAAACATCGTCGATGACGAAAATTCCTGCTGTTTAAAACTGCTTAGCCTTTTCGTTTGGCGACTGCACACGGTATAACATACTCGTTAGACGAGCTTGTTGCATGAAAACTGTAACTTCGTTAATGCTGTCTCTTCAACTTTTCACCTTTCACAACTTTCAACGTCACATTTTCCGATGCGTTTCGCTTTGCCAAACTTTGCCCATGGTTGCTGGGATCGTTTTGATACAGCTCATTTATTATTGAGCTTGGTTCTAAGTCAAGTGAGTCGTGTTATGTTTCGTAGATATGAAGCGTCATATCTTCTTTACTTACTAATTTACTTTTACATAACATAACATCGCATTTGTAATCCTGATGGGTAGGGTGTATAGTACACCTACATGTGTTTACACCTGTAATGTTTTTAGATTGTATGTGATAGGATAGATTACTTCTTACTTATCATCATCTGACTAACCTTCTCCCAAATGTCTTGGGGTCGGCTTCCAGTCTAACTGGATGCAGCTGAATACCAGTATTTTACAAAGAGCTACTACTTACTAGCTATTTAATTATTTAGAGTTGAATAGCATATGTTGAGTGTGTGATACTGATCTCGAAATTCCTCGTTTTCTTCTTAGTCTCTCACATTTCACGATGTGATTAATTAAATTACCAGCTAATGACAGTGTAAGCAACCACAATCCATTTGTAAACTTCCTAAACAGAAACAACTGTAAATTATTTAAATTCTTTGTTTATACAAGTCCTTTTAATTGAATTGTCTTGGAAGATACATGGCTTACCAAAATTTTAACTGTTGACTATTTAAAAACAAAAGATAGAAAGCTTTCGTATATTAATTGGTTAAGAAAGACTTTAAAAAAAACTCGGATCGAAGCGTGAAATTGGTCCCGTAGGATATGTCGTCATCATCAGCCTGTAGCAGTCCACTGCTGGACATAGGCCTCCTCAATCGCACGTCACTTTTGCCAAACTTCTTGGCAGTATATGATTAGGTATAAATGAGACAAAAGATGTAGTATAGTCTGGTTATAATTATCCAAAGGTGCATCTTATATACTAACGACTACGTGACGATAACAGACAGTAGAAACATTTAATAGATATTGAACGTGCGATAAAGAACATAAGATTGCGATGTAGATTGTAGATACAGCACAAAGATATTGTACTGTAACAGTACACCCCCCTTTAAAAGAAAAAAAATTAATATTATGGTAATAGTGTTTACAATATAAATTTGATCTAGACCTTACTAGTTATTTGCTGATGTATATAAATAATAATGCTATTGTACGCGGTGGAATTTGATGACGCCTGTTGTGGTGTTATTTGCTGACGTCTGTAATTTTGTCTTAGCTGTTGCACGAGTGTTTATTATTTTTTATAGACGTACTACTGGCTTTACTTTACGTCCCGATCGTGTAGTGTACGTGTGTGAATGTCTGTCGTAATCCTTTGAATCTGGCACGTAGTTTGATTCGTCATTGATCATGAATGCTGGTTTCAATCTATCAATTGATATCACTGTCTCTTTATCCCTAATTCTAATGCAAAATGTTTTATCTGTTTTACTAATTACTGGGTAGGGTCCCTCATACGGCGGTGTCAGGGCTTTCTTCATTCTATCACACCGAACAAATACGTGTGAGCATTCTTTGAGTTCGGGATGCACAAATATAGCTTGGTTATGGTTTTTTCTTTTCGGAATTGATGTCATTTGTGTGATGTCCTTTTGAATTTGTTTTACAAATTCTTCGTACGTTGATAACTGTGCTGCTGATGACTCAAAAAATCCTCCAGGGAGTCGTATTGGCGTTCCATATGTCATCTCTGCTGAACTATAACCTGTGTCTTCTCGCAAGCTACTCCGCAACCCGAGTAAAACTGTTGGGATTTCTTTTAACCAATTTTCGTTGGATTCTCTTGTCATTAACGCTACCTTTAAAGTTCTATGAAATCTCTCTATCATTCCATTGGATTGCGGATGATAAGGTGTTGTCCTAATTTTATGTATTCCCAAAAATTGTGAGAGTGACTCAAATATTCTTGATTCAAACTGTCGGCCTTGATCCGTAGTAATGCGCAATGGACATCCAAAACGAGTAATCCATCCTTCGAAAAGTGTCTTGGCTACTGTTTCTGAAGTTATATCTTCTACCGGAAATATTTCGGGCCATGACGTACAACGATCTATGATTGTGATTAAATATCTCTTCCCTTGTGAAATCGGAAGTGGTCCGACGATGTCAATATGTAAATGTTCAAAACGTTGCGCTGTCATAAATGTACCAGGAGGTGATATCGTATGTCGTTGTATTTTTGATTTTTGGCAGGCTATACATGATCTACACCAATTATTGATATCTTTGTTCATATACGGCCATAAATACCTTTGGGTTATCATTTTTCTCGTAGTTCTTTTTCCTGGATGGCTCATACCATGAATGGTATCGAAAATTTGTTTGCGAAAATGCTTTGGTAAGTAGGGGCGGCTTTTTCCAGTAGACGTGTCGCAGGTGATGTTTATTGTGGAACCCGGAAGCGTAATGTTTTTGAATTTTAATCTTTTATTGTCATGTAATTTACTTAGTTCATTATCTGTTGATTGACATTTTTCCAATTCAGCGTAATCGATAGGTGATGGCACGTATATTTCCTCTATTCGAGATAAGGCATCGGCGGTAATATTGTCACGTCCGTTTATGTGTTGGATGTTGGTACTGTATTGTGAAATGAAATCTAACTGCCGGACCCGTCGCGGTGTATCGTTTGATGATGGTTTTTGGGAGAATGCGTATGTCAAAGGTCGGTGATCCGTAAATATTGTAAATTCTCTTCCCTCGATTAATCTGTGAAAATGTTTGACGGCCATGTATATTCCTAACAGCTCTCTGTCAAACGTAGAATATTTTTGTTGAGTTTCGCTCAATTTTTGTGAAAAAAAACCTAATGGTTCCCAATTGCGTCCGGATTTTTGTTGTAAAACTCCACCAACGCAAGTAGCACTAGCGTCGGTCATGAGCGCTAGTGATGCGTTGCGGGAAGGATGCGCTGTTAATACTGCGTTTTTCATGCTTTCCTTGCATTTTTCGTAAGCTTTGTCTGCTTCCGTTGTCCAAGGAACAGGTGAATTATCGTTCTTTTTTGAACCATGTAGATATTCGTTTAAAATTCTTTGATTTTCCGCTGCGCGTGGAATATTACTTCTGTAGAAATTGACCATGCCCAAAAATCTTCTTAATTCTTGAATTGTTTTCGGTTTGGGAAATTCCATGATTGCTTTGTAATTTTCTTCGGTAGGTTGTATTCCTTGGCTCGTTATATGATAACCTAAGAAATCTATTTCCCTTCTGAGAAATTCGCATTTTTCGAGATTAATGGTTATTCCATTCTCGTGTAAACGTTTGAAAACCGTTTCTAAATGCTGATAATGCAAATCTTCGTTGTCCGATGCGATGAAACAGTCGTCTACATATATAAATACGAAATTTAAATCTCTAAATAAGGAATCCATGAATCGTTGAAATGTTTGTGCCGCATTGCGTAATCCGAAAGGCATTCTTAAGTACTCAAAAAGTCCGAAAGGTGTGATGATGGCTGTTTTCTCTATATCTTTAACAGGAATACAGTGGTATGCTTTGCGTATATCTATCTTGCTTAGTATCTTCTTATTTTCTAATATGTATGTAAAGTCAGTTAATCTTGGTAGTGGGTATTTGTCCGGTACTGTTGTGCTATTGAGCATTCGATAGTCTCCGCACGGTCTCCAATCGCCATTTTTCTTTTTTACCATATGTAATGGGCTTGCCCATGGGCTATCTGACGGTCGGCAAATTCCGAGTTCTATCATATTTTGAAATTCCTTTTTGGCTATGTCGTATTTTTCTGGAGGTAATGGTCTTGCCCGAGCTGCGACGGGTGGTCCTGTAGTGATAATGTGGTGTTCAATCTTATGTTTGGGCGCATTGCGTAGAGAGGACTCTTTCGTGATGTCTTCGTATTTGTTTAAAAGTTGCGTAATACGTGGATTCGTTCCCACTGCGATAGTACGAATTGTTTGCTGTGTCGCTTTTTCTGAAGTTACATGCGTTGTCAGCTCTGTAACTCTGTCGATAAGTTTGCGACCTGCTATGTCGACTAATAGTTTATAGTGCTCTAGAAAATCTGCTCCAATTATTGGTTGTGTAACATCGGCGATTATAAAATTCCATCTATAACATCGTTGTAGTCCTAAATCCAAGGTAAGCGTCTTCTCGCCGTAAGTCCTAATTTTAGTCCCATTTGCAGCGTATAGTGTGTATTGTTCATTTTGTAAAATTGAATATCTCTGTTGCTTGCTAATGACTGAGATATTTGCGCCCGTGTCAATCAAAAACTTCATACCACTTTTTCGGTCGGTAATGGTGAGGCGATTGGATGGGTGGATTGCACAGAGTTTCGCCGTTGTCTGTGCTCTTATTCGTTTCCCTGGTTCCGTACGTAAGTCATTGGTTTCCAACCGCATGGTTTAATGCAGTTCCTTGCATATTTTCCGAATCTTTCGTGGTAGTAACAAAATCGATTTGCTCCTCTATAGTTTGTTCTCGGCCTCATAACCGGGAATTGTTGACGTTTCTTGAAATGATTGTGCGTGTTGGGTCGATAGCCATATTGACCTTGCTGAATTGCGTCAATATCTATCTGTAATTTTGCTAGCTGGGTTAAAATGCATGCTGTATTGTTGTCGCTTGAAGTGTCGTTGCTAACAGCTGATATTTCGGTTACTTTTGAATTCATTATTACTTTGTCTGCAATTTGGCTCAGTTTGTCAATTTCCATGTCTTCCGTAACTGCTAGAATCGTAGTAACTGATGTTGGTAAAAGCCTGAACCATAGTAGTTTAATTGTTTCGTCACTGATTTTTCCTCTCCCGAGGACTCGCATTTGACGTAATAACTGCGAAGGTTTTTGATCACCGAGTTCTGTCTCTGATATTAATTTTTGAAACTGTCGCTGTTCTGTCTCTTCGTAACAATCAATTAAACGTTCCTTGATGTTTTTGTATTTATCTGCAGTCGGTGGTGAAGTGATTAGGTCACTAACCTGTAGTATTTCTTCCTTGGATAACTTTGCTATTACTGTACAGTATTTGTATTCGTCTCCTTGCTTCTGTGGTGCTAATATGGCTTCTAGTTGCGTGAACCATAATCTTGGTTGGTCTTTCCAAAATTCCGGAATGCGGGATAAAACCGAGGTGCCAGCAGCTACTTCAAGTGTTCCTTGCTGATTTATGTTCGCCTTGCACGGTGATTGTGCCATGTTTCTTGCTGCGTATTCGTTCGTCGGGGTCACCAATTTGCCAAACTTCTTGGCAGTATATGATTAGGTATAAATGAGACAAAAGATGTAGTATAGTCTGGTTATAATTATCCAAAGGTGCATCTTATATACTAACGACTACGTGACGATAACAGACAGTAGAAACATTTAATAGATATTGAACGTGCGATAAAGAACATAAGATTGCGATGTAGATTGTAGATACAGCACAAAGATATTGTACTGTAACATCACTCAACTCGATTCTCAGCAATTCTCATCGAACTGCTACAAGCCACCCTGCGAAGATCGTCGCTCCACCGAGCCTGAAGGCGTCCCATCTTACGCTTGCCGATTTGCGGTCTCCACTCAAGAACACGTGTACCCCAACGGTCATCGGTTCTACGGCTAATATGGCCGGCCCATAGGATATGTACCTATCTAAAAAATATATATAATATTTAGCTAGTATTTTTTTAATTGACTCCTTATGTCTAACATTCAAAAATACACACCACATTGTCTGATATCACTCCATAAAGCATTGTACAAATATTTTACAAACTTTTATTTAAGGTACTTGCCCTATTGTGTGAGTATTGAGAAATGCTAGTTAAGAGCCTTACAGTTTTGCAACATATGAGCAACATGAAACTAGAAGAATTCCTTTCTTTACTACTGAACCCTAAAAACGGTGTCCGCCGATATTTATTGATTAAAGGAAGTCGTAGGTGGCCAATATATTATTATTAGTAGGTATATAGACACAATTTACATAAGTAGTCACCATTACGGTCTAGCTGCGTTATTCAGTCGTTTGTCAAGAAAACGGCATTTTAGAAGTTAGAGGACAGTTCAAATTCCTAACTCTTGAATTATGTTGGTGTTATCATTACTATGGAGAAAGGACCAGAGGGCTTGGTTCATAGTTATTCACATACTTGCTTTCTTGGACAAGTATTTAATGCTCGTTTTGCCCAAAACATTATCTTGGACTTTCAACCTTAGAGACACAGCGCTAGAAGTTAAAATTCCAAAATTGCTGTAATAGTTAGACATTCATTTAGATGTTGCTTTAGTGAAAACGTGAATAAGAACAGTTTATGTCTTTCATCATAATCATTCTCCTGCCCTTATCCCAATATATTTGGGGTCGGCGCAGCATGTCTTCTTCTTCCATACTTCTCTATTACTCGTCACCTCAGCAGTCACCTCCTTTCTAGCCATACCATTATTTGTTTGGTACAGAGGACACCCAGTAAAAGTAGTTAATGTTTATAATTATTAAGTTAGACATTTAAAATTTCAAGTCTCTGGTAAGTTATATGAAGATTGTGACTTTGATGAAGCTTGCTAATGATTAAAATACAATAACTATGCAGGACTTCGAAAACCCAGCGTAGGCCCTACGTAGACCCTGCGTAGACACTGCGTTGACCCGCCGTAGACCTTGCGTAGACTCCGAATACGGCTCATAAGCCACGTTGTCAAAATAGAGGCCATTCTTTCACGCGGTGAACCCAATATATTTTTAACATCGTCGATGCATCAAGATTCGATCTAAAAAGTTGGTAATTTATTGCATTCAAAATACATTAGTCAGGTATGCAGAAAGGCTATAACGGATCTTCGTGTATTTTAGAAAGAAACACGCAAAACCTAACCGTATACTATCTTAATCGGCTTCTTAATGATTAATAACACTTTATTTAAACAATTTTATGGACTGTTGGATCTGTAGGCATGAATAATTGCTTATTTTTTTTTAATAATATGTGACATCAACCTCATTGAAGGATGAGGCCAATTTATCTTAACTTATTTCATTTTCTGGAGTTATTTTGTGGCATTGCATAATCAGCCTTTAATGTTCCCACTGCTGGGACTTACGGCCTCCTCTCTATGTGTAGGAGGGGGCTGTAATCCACGACGCAGGCCTAGTACGGGTAGATGTCACATGTCTTCGAATTTTTGGTTCTAGGACATTCTGGTTTCTTCACGATGCTTTTCTTCACCGTTTTGAGAGCAGCGGTGATGAAATAATTTACACAAAGTAATACGCCTGGGTTCGAACCCACGACCTACAACTCAAAAGACGGGGCCGTTACCACTGGGCCACCCATTTTATCGCATCATAAAATATTTTTGCACATGAAATAAAAAAAATATTAAATACAGTTTTGGCAACATTTGGGTTATGAATTGAGCTGTACCCTTTACCCTTTATTCCTCTTTTTGTTATTAAAGGCAACCCGAGCAACAAAAGAATGGGGAAAGGCAACAAAGAAAAACAAATGAACATCAGTAGAGACCAACCTATTTGTAATCATGGCAGTGATTGCGACTAAGCTCACTAAGCTGACCCAAGGTCGGACACAAAATAAATCCATTTACCCTATGTGTTGATTTTCTCCTAAGACAGCTTCATACAGTCCTACCGAAACACAATTAATCACATTTAGTACACTTCGTTTTTCTTCCTACCAACCATACCTACCACGTCCTTTTTTTAAGTAGCTGATGATGGAGTTAAAACAGCCAAGCTAAAGTGGGAGTGAGCTGGCCATGTCGAACGGATGCAGCCGGAGAGGTGGGCAAAGATCGCCACTCACTGGACGTCTGAAGGTGGGCATCGCCGACGAGGTCGACCGCGGCGAAGGTGGTGTGACAATCTGATAATCTTCGCGGGGCAAACATGGCCAGAAATTGCACAGAACAGAGAGGTTTGGAGGGAGAAAGGGGAGGCCTTTGCCCAGCAATGGGACACAATGTAGGCTATCAAAAAAACAAAAATCCTTAGGACATGTCAGTTCCATCGAACCCCTACCTAATATTACATTTTACTAACTATTCATACATCTACTATTGTAACACATTTAGCTTCGTCAGTACAAGGAACAACTAAAACAGTCTGAAGTAAATCAACAGCTAGTAAATTAAATTGACACATAATTGCACCATGTAGGTACTTAATTCAGGCATTGCTCTCTGACCTAAAAATAAATTAACCAACAAACTACGCCAGTCCTAGTTAACCTAAAAAGAGCTCCACAGTCACAAAACATTCCCCAAGACAATTAAGTACATACTTTTAAAACTTTTAGAAGTACACTTTAATTTGAGCCGGTTCAGGAGCTAACTAAGTTACAACTGTAACCTTACATTGTCCTACCATTTACTTGTTTATGTGACGTCATAAAACTGGAGTTTTAGGCTGTGCACAGAGTGAGTCTAGAATGTCTATCAGACAGAAGCCGGAGACGGCGCGGCGTTGTTATGTTACCGTAGACTCGCACTACGTCACAAATGACGGATGGCTTTGAAGGTAGTCAGTGACAGATTTTCGCACTTTCAAAGATCACGGCTTTTACTGGTAAAAGCCGTGATCTTTGAAAGTGCGAAAATAGGGGCGACATCTTCAAAATGAACAAGCCCCTTAAATAAAGAGAAAAAAAAAAAAAAAAAGATCACGGCTTTTACTGGTAGTAATAGGTACTGTCGTCTCCAGAACTTAGACAGAGAGCCTCCCTCTAGAGGGGCCGTTCTGTGCTCTGTGGTCAGTGAGAATATCATGTTCTATGAAAACATTCTAGACGCGGCACTAGCATCAAAAGACCGATTACTAACTTGTCAAAAAGTAGGTACTGAAAAACTTGTTTTGACAATGATGTGGCAATCGTTTTTAATACGACAATAATAATTATATAATAATTTAATACGATATTTTTTGATAACGACAGCCAATTGACGTAAGCCTTCGGTAGTATCCAATACACTTAAACCAACTTATCTGTTCAGGCGGGAAAACAAAGAACTAAAATAAATGTACCAAGTTTCACATATCGATGCAAATTTTCTTTACAAGCAACGCCACCTTGAACTGCATATTTAAAGTGGTCATACTATACATTTTTTTTTACTTTTCTCTCATCTTTCAGAACGTCTTTCTGTCTCACACAAAACTGTTCTGTTGCTAGTGTGAGCTCTGTATAAAACTCATTAGGTTGTGCATTAATTATACGACGGGACATAAACCTCTCTAGAATAGTTATAGACGAGGACTAGGACTATCTCTGAGTAGGCACTAAAACTAAAATGGCTGACATTAACGTTTACTTAGTACCAGATGTGTCGCACTGGGCTAAAAGCTTCTTCATATTTTGTAACTCGGCGAATGGACAGCTTTCTTTACTTACAGAAACTCTTTGTTTGAAGTACCTTTTTTTTTTGACTCATACAACACATTTTTAACTAAATCCCTGTTCAAAGCTTTTTAATTACCTTTGCATTAGTTCTTGTTTAATTTTAAAAATGACAATTTCAACAACTTTACCCTTTCTACAATCAGAAACAAAACCTAAAACAATGCTCTCAGAATCAAAACATTAACCCACCAACTTCAATCACACACACTCACACTCGCTCTCTCACACACACAACCACGTTGCACAAAACGCAATCTGCAGTGTCCCTCTATGCATGAATAAAATATATTGACACGTGTCGAGCCACCAGATTTGTATTACACGAGCTACAGGCGCCTTGCCAACGAACAGAATGAATTTTCATAACACGACGTTACTGAAAGGAGTGAGGAATGAGCACGAAATGAGATGAAGATGGAAATTTTGATTTATGTGAACATAGTTTTATGAAATGCCTCGGAAAGCACGTTATGCCGTTGGTCCCGGGTGTCATTTGTAAATCTTTGACAGTCGTTAGGTAGTCAGTGGGGTATCGTATTACCCAGTACTAACTGGGTTGTGGAGGTCTGATAGGCAGTCGCTCCATGTAAAATACTGGTATTCAGCTGCATCCGGTTAAGACTGGAAGCCTACCCCAATATAGTTGGGAAAAGGCTAGGCAGATGATGTGAACATAGTTTTTTTAGTAGGATTTGAAGTTGGCTGGATATTTTGAAGGTTATGGACTTATTTTTTAATATGTTGGAGACTGGAGATAAAATAAAAGAATCAACTAAAATGATAAGTTGATTTAAAAAACTTACTTATATAAACTTACTCCTTTTTCCACCCCAATGGGAGGCAGAAACTGCAGTACGCTATCCACTGGGATCCTTACATACTCCTTTTGCAAAACATATTCGGCTGAAATAAGCATTTCTAACTTTTTTTTACGAATCTTTGATGGAGTGACAGGAACGAGAAGAAAAATTGTTTATCAAGGAAAAAACTCGAACAAACATTGTAACTATAAAACCATTGTTATAAGCTAATCAACCAGCCATCCGCATATACTGGAACTGACGGACGCTACCGAAAGCGCCAAACTAGTAGCTCAGTTCTGGGCCGACACAATTTAGATTGCCATCGACACGCTAAGAAGAAGAAGATTGCTTATAATATCACCAATCTCACGAACTCACCACGATACTAAGATTAACGTGCCCTGATTGCAATCAAAATGCACCGACTATGAAAAACCTAGCTATCCTATAACCAACACTATTGTATGATGACTGAGCTAGAAGCGAACGAAATCAGCGGGCAGATTACAGAAGTAAGCCTCTGCTGCACCAGCCGATATTAATCTACGGATTCCGTTTCGGTTTCCAAGATTAATTTGCAGAACGGTGAAATAATAATGGGTTTTTCGCTGCTTATATGACATAAATTTTGCATAAGTTCGTATTTAACCGTATCTTACTTTAAAGGCACCTCCATTGAAGTAAAGAGACACGTCAGCAAGTGGACATTGTGATAAACCCGGTGAATAAAAGCCTAAATTTTCGAAACAAATCCTGATCTAACAACTTCAAAGGCAAACAATAGTCGTAAATTGCACCCTCAGGCCATAACAGAAAAGTACTAACGACCCATCCATCCCTCACCCGTTTCACAGCTTAAACGGTCATAAAAACTAAAGCATTGTCCAATGCCGAGTGTAATCCACTTAAACCGACTACCTATTGTACATACAATGCTATGTATGATGTACAGTGCAACGGCACTCCAAACAAACAATGTACGTGGCTGTATGGAGGATCCGACGGAAAATACGGACAAGGACCGTTTCATACTGAATAATGATGAGATGACATCGCGTAGATGTGGCAGCACTCGCGGATTGTACTTTGAAGTATTCATTTAGCTAACAGATGCTAATGACTCTAATGAGTCTTGTAGTGATCCTACAATCACTACCCGGCATAATGATGAGTGGCTTGTAAGGGGCACTCAGCAGGCTAGAGTTGATTAGAAGATTAGGTGCCATTACAGCTTTCAAAGTCTGTCAAAAAGCCTACATTTTCGCGTAATGAGTCTGGAGTACGACAAAATGGAGAGGTTTGATTTTTGTAGGCTGTTACGTAGATATATGGGTACGCGTTTGCGATGGCTATGGCGTAGGTGTAGACACAGGATGTTTCATCAACGAAACTAGATTGCTGAACCAGTTTCAGGCAACTAGGTGAGTGTCGAAAGCTTTTAGTTACGTGCGTAAAATTTTAGGACACATCTGTGACTCTGATGGAAGCACTATACGTAGATAAACCAATTTTGTTAGAAGGTAGAAAGAAAACCTTGAACACTTTACCGAATTTACCAAGAATCTCCAAACTGAATTCCCGAAACCTAATTTAAGTCCCAAATCAAGCTAAACTCGATTCGCTCTAAACTAAATAATTAAATCAAAACTGTTACACAACAAACCTTGATAAAATTAGTGATTTATTTGCTTTTAAATCTCTTGAAGTGTCAATCAATAAATTTAATTAATCTCAGGAACGGGAGTCTGAGTAGATTTCCCGCTAATACTAGTGATGTATTTAGCTCGTCGGATCCCCAGCTCCCTACCGTAGGGGTGCGACTGCATTCCTATTAATATTGCATGCGGATACGTGTACTGTTTAAACTAGAGGACCGACATGGGGTCCGCAACACAAGCTCGGATCTCGGATAAGTCGGGAATGTAAAATAATTTTGCTTTGAGAGTGAAATATCTGAGTTTAGTTTAACTTATAGACGTAATATGTTTTGAATATTTACTTGGCTGCGAGGCGGACAGTCGCAAAGCTTGTAATGCAGATTAGTTTTGTGTTTATTTGGTAAGCTGACCACAAACATCTAAATTTAATTCACTGCGTAGATATGTATGTCCATTTTAATGAAATATTCCCGAGTTACGATTAGCCAGCTTGCTTATGGTTTGGAACTTTTTTCGTGCGTTTGGCTCTAGTTCTACATCCAAAACTGACTCAAAGTAAAAAGACTGTGTTTTTATTTTTTCAGAAAGTTGAATCCCTGCGAGACTGCAAACATCTACCCTTTTTTTTTTTTTTTTTACGGATGGGAAATCATCAAATGACTTCTCCCGCTCTGGGTGGAGTGGGAGGGAGTGTCAGACTCTTACTGACTAAAACCCATCCATGTTCCTTCATTGCCCTTTGTTTTCCAGGGCCACGGTATCTCTTTCGAACAGTCCCGCAGCCCCGGCAGGCAAACATCTACCCTTAGGTTCTTACACCACTGAGCTCATTCCTTAAGTCACCTTTCACAAACCCTTTAATGAAATGACTACGATACTAACTTGACTTAAAAAAAAAAGACAGTACACAAGAAAGAGCACTCTGCTCTATAAATAAACATTGTCTACAGTTCTTAGCACAAATGCGACCTCCTCATTAGAATGTCTGAGAGGTTGCCGTCCGAACTCCCAAAACGTTTCTTTGGGTACCCCTTTGAGTTGTGTTAATGCATAAATATATAAAATGTGTGCTTTGCCTGCGAGTGTGACTACCTCTGGGGAGAGAGTGTCTTGGTAGGCACTTAGGAATATACAGATAAAGTGTGTGTTTTTTTGTCTTTGACATAACTTTAACCCGTCTGCCTTCGAAGCAAGAGTGAACAGGCATATTCTGGGCACGCTCGTTCCGTCATAGACCTCATCTACCGCTTTCCATCAGGCGTGATCGAGGTCAAGAGCAGGCCCATTTTGTAATAAAAAAAAATAACTCTGGTGGAACTGAAATTAATTTTATTTGATCACACCAAAGCATGTTCTTTTAAAAGCACCGAAAAGTAAATGTGACCCACATAATAAGTTACCAACAATAAGTCTTTTCCGTTTATTCACAAACGTCTCATCAACTAAGTATCTATAACTTTATTTGTGTAAAATATCAAAGTCAAGTAAAACGTATTTCAGAATATTGGCCCATAATTCCTTTTATGATTATGCAAGCTGATTAAAGTGAGGTGCAATTTTGTAGATATATTTTAAATGAACTAGGATATTCATTAATACCAGTTTTATTGTCACACTGTTGCAAGACAAAGGTCTTTTCTCATACAGAGAAGGCATGAACAATGAGAATTACTAACTGATTTTCATAACTTTTTTTAAATTAAATCATTTGAAAAGCAGTCCAAGACAAACATCCCTACACAAATTACAGCACGTTGAAACACCAGCAAATCCACAGACGTGGAAATAATTCCCGAAACTTAATTATGCAAAGTGGCGGATATTTTTAGGCCGCCTCTCCAAACACCGGTCCACTGTGCAGGTGAAAAGGGTGGTGCTATGTACAATAAAAGCAAATCCGTCATAGTGTTGTCACAGAATAGATAGACGTACAGAAGGTCCGCTGCATACCACGACGAAAAATGCATGCACACAATATGTTATGTGTGCGTAAGTTTGCAGAGTTGCATTCACATGCGTCTAGTATTTGTATGTCTTGAGGATGGAGGCTTTGTGCTACACACATATTCAGTTGGGCTTAAAGTGGTGTACCCGGGCGGCAAAATCGAATATTATGCAGTTGTTTAGCGAAATGTGGGTTTACTATTAGATACCAATTACAGACGTATGTTATGTTATGTACCCTCGGGAAATAGTGGGAATAGTGGCGAACCGGGCAAATACGATTCAGCGTTGGTAGATGGCGATTGAAGTTAGATAATCGGCACAAGCCGAATGGAAGCCGCATACTTGGAGTCCAATGACTGATGAAGCCGATGCAATCTTCGGGTCAGCTATCTCGTTCAACAAATACTTCCAAAACAAATTAATTTGTATGTGTGTAATAGACTTTTGGGTTAGCTCGTTCCATCGTCGACCTCATATCTGTCCTTAGGACTAGATTGAGGTCAAGAGTAGGCCCACTTAATGTTTATAAAAAAAAGACACACTTCAGATCTTTGTGCTTATTTTCGCTATTCGTACGAATCTAGCCTTCTGCAACTATCTACTCTGTGGTGCTACGTACAATAAAAGCAAATCCGTCACGGTATCGCCGGACACCATGCAGCGCGAGTCAGCCCCACGGTGCACAGTTAATCGGATTCTATTCCCCTACATTAGTACCAAACAGAGTGCCTGGGTACGTTTCAAGTCATTATTTTGAGGTTAAAAGAGTGTAGGAAGTGGCTTTCGATGTGGACTCCCAAATTGAAAATTACCTTAGTGAGAAATTAACTAATGGCTGTCATTTGTAGATCTTTAACAGTCGTTACAGGTAGTCATGCAGTGGCTCGAAAGTCTGACAACCAGTCTTACCAAGGAGGTCAGATAGGCAGTCGCTCCATGTAAAATACTGGTATTCAGCTGCATCCGATTAGACTGGAACCCCAACCCTCAAAAAGTGAAACTATGATTCATCAATCTGTTGAAAGTGAATCATAATGAATGTTTAAGCAGAACCCTGTACCCATCGTTGTAGCGGTTAAGACCTAGGACACAAAACATAGGCTTTTATGAAGTCACTGTCTTATGGTTGAATGATAAGAATAAAGTAAAAAACAAAATCCCAAAATCCCCCATCTCTGCAGATGGGGGTTCATGGACAGCTCAGACCTCAAGTGCGTATGCGGCGTCTCCCCACAGACAATGGCCCACCTTCCATCTTGCACCGCATGCCCTATCACCTGCGCACTCGAAGATCTGCTTACTGCATCAGTGAGTGGGGTCCGCGTTGCTGAGTTTTGGGCTAAACATAACATCTGAACTTTTGCCATCGACACGCTAAGAAGAAGAGTAAAAAACTGTATTTTATTGTTCTTGTCAGCCTGCATCCATGTCATATTAATCTTAATCTTAAAGCTAGACTCGTTCCCTATTACAATAGGACTTAAGTGAAAGCGCTAGGGCAGTCCGCGATTGCAAATTTGCTTACGTTTTTTGCAATTTGCAGGTCAGTCTCGGGTTGTAAGTTGATTAAAATAAGATTCGCGTCCGTAACAAAGTTCATTTAATCCTATTCAATGACTATTTCATGAAAAAGTCATTCAAAGGGATTAAATGAACTTAACGGGTTGTATTGATGATTTTAATTATTGTAATTCTGTAACTACATACGTGCTACGGTTGCGAATCATATTTTGTTCAACATACAGCCTGACACTGACACCAAAAGATAATTGGAATTTCGCGGGCTACCCAACCTTGGACATAACTGGCGAAATGTGGGTATTCTTTTTTTTTTGGATGGGAAATCTTCAAATAACCCCCCCCCCCCGCACTTTTACTGACTAAAACCCATCCATGTACCTTCTTTGCCCTTTGTGTTCCAGGGCCGCGGTATCTCTTTCGAACAGTCCCGCAGCCCCGGCAGGCAAACATCTACCCTTAGGTTCTTACACCACTGAGCTCATTCCTTAAGTCACCTTTCACAAACCCTTTAATGAAATGACTACGATACTAACTTGACTTAAAAAAAAAAGACAGTACACAAGAAAGAGCACTCTGCTCTATAAATAAACATTGTCTACAGTTCTTAGCACAAATGCGACCTCCTCATTAGAATGTCTGAGAGGTTGCCGTCCGAACTCCCAAAACGTTTCTTTGGGTACCCCTTTGAGTTGTGTTAATGCATAAATATATAAAATGTGTGCTTTGCCTGCGAGTGTGACTACCTCTGGGGAGAGAGTGTCTTGGTAGGCACTTAGGAATATACAGATAAAGTGTGTGTTTTTTTGTCTTTGACATAACTTTAACCCGTCTGCCTTCGAAGCAAGAGTGAACAGGCATATTCTGGGCACGCTCGTTCCGTCATAGACCTCATCTACCGCTTTCCATCAGGCGTGATCGAGGTCAAGAGCAGGCCCATTTTGTAATAAAAAAAAATAACTCTGGTGGAACTGAAATTAATTTTATTTGATCACACCAAAGCATGTTCTTTTAAAAGCACCGAAAAGTAAATGTGACCCACATAATAAGTTACCAACAATAAGTCTTTTCCGTTTATTCACAAACGTCTCATCAACTAAGTATCTATAACTTTATTTGTGTAAAATATCAAAGTCAAGTAAAACGTATTTCAGAATATTGGCCCATAATTCCTTTTATGATTATGCAAGCTGATTAAAGTGAGGTGCAATTTTGTAGATATATTTTAAATGAACTAGGATATTCATTAATACCAGTTTTATTGTCACACTGTTGCAAGACAAAGGTCTTTTCTCATACAGAGAAGGCATGAACAATGAGAATTACTAACTGATTTTCATAACTTTTTTTAAATTAAATCATTTGAAAAGCAGTCCAAGACAAACATCCCTACACAAATTACAGCACGTTGAAACACCAGCAAATCCACAGACGTGGAAATAATTCCCGAAACTTAATTATGCAAAGTGGCGGATATTTTTAGGCCGCCTCTCCAAACACCGGTCCACTGTGCAGGTGAAAAGGGTGGTGCTATGTACAATAAAAGCAAATCCGTCATAGTGTTGTCACAGAATAGATAGACGTACAGAAGGTCCGCTGCATACCACGACGAAAAATGCATGCACACAATATGTTATGTGTGCGTAAGTTTGCAGAGTTGCATTCACATGCGTCTAGTATTTGTATGTCTTGAGGATGGAGGCTTTGTGCTACACACATATTCAGTTGGGCTTAAAGTGGTGTACCCGGGCGGCAAAATCGAATATTATGCAGTTGTTTAGCGAAATGTGGGTTTACTATTAGATACCAATTACAGACGTATGTTATGTTATGTACCCTCGGGAAATAGTGGGAATAGTGGCGAACCGGGCAAATACGATTCAGCGTTGGTAGATGGCGATTGAAGTTAGATAATCGGCACAAGCCGAATGGAAGCCGCATACTTGGAGTCCAATGACTGATGAAGCCGATGCAATCTTCGGGTCAGCTATCTCGTTCAACAAATACTTCCAAAACAAATTAATTTGTATGTGTGTAATAGACTTTTGGGTTAGCTCGTTCCATCGTCGACCTCATATCTGTCCTTAGGACTAGATTGAGGTCAAGAGTAGGCCCACTTAATGTTTATAAAAAAAAGACACACTTCAGATCTTTGTGCTTATTTTCGCTATTCGTACGAATCTAGCCTTCTGCAACTATCTACTCTGTGGTGCTACGTACAATAAAAGCAAATCCGTCACGGTATCGCCGGACACCATGCAGCGCGAGTCAGCCCCACGGTGCACAGTTAATCGGATTCTATTCCCCTACATTAGTACCAAACAGAGTGCCTGGGTACGTTTCAAGTCATTATTTTGAGGTTAAAAGAGTGTAGGAAGTGGCTTTCGATGTGGACTCCCAAATTGAAAATTACCTTAGTGAGAAATTAACTAATGGCTGTCATTTGTAGATCTTTAACAGTCGTTACAGGTAGTCATGCAGTGGCTCGAAAGTCTGACAACCAGTCTTACCAAGGAGGTCAGATAGGCAGTCGCTCCATGTAAAATACTGGTATTCAGCTGCATCCGATTAGACTGGAACCCCAACCCTCAAAAAGTGAAACTATGATTCATCAATCTGTTGAAAGTGAATCATAATGAATGTTTAAGCAGAACCCTGTACCCATCGTTGTAGCGGTTAAGACCTAGGACACAAAACATAGGCTTTTATGAAGTCACTGTCTTATGGTTGAATGATAAGAATAAAGTAAAAAACAAAATCCCAAAATCCCCCATCTCTGCAGATGGGGGTTCATGGACAGCTCAGACCTCAAGTGCGTATGCGGCGTCTCCCCACAGACAATGGCCCACCTTCCATCTTGCACCGCATGCCCTATCACCTGCGCACTCGAAGATCTGCTTACTGCATCAGTGAGTGGGGTCCGCGTTGCTGAGTTTTGGGCTAAACATAACATCTGAACTTTTGCCATCGACACGCTAAGAAGAAGAGTAAAAAACTGTATTTTATTGTTCTTGTCAGCCTGCATCCATGTCATATTAATCTTAATCTTAAAGCTAGACTCGTTCCCTATTACAATAGGACTTAAGTGAAAGCGCTAGGGCAGTCCGCGATTGCAAATTTGCTTACGTTTTTTGCAATTTGCAGGTCAGTCTCGGGTTGTAAGTTGATTAAAATAAGATTCGCGTCCGTAACAAAGTTCATTTAATCCTATTCAATGACTATTTCATGAAAAAGTCATTCAAAGGGATTAAATGAACTTAACGGGTTGTATTGATGATTTTAATTATTGTAATTCTGTAACTACATACGTGCTACGGTTGCGAATCATATTTTGTTCAACATACAGCCTGACACTGACACCAAAAGATAATTGGAATTTCGCGGGCTACCCAACCTTGGACATAACTGGCGAAATGTGGGTATTCTTTTTTTTTTGGATGGGAAATCTTCAAATAACCCCCCCCCCCCGCACTTTTACTGACTAAAACCCATCCATGTACCTTCTTTGCCCTTTGTGTTCCAGGGCCGCGGTATCTCTTTCGAACAGTCCCGCAGCCCCGGGTGTGGGTATTCCTCTGCCTAACATCAGGGAAAAACAGGCGTTATGTTATACTTAATATTGAAGCTTTCAGAATTACACTCTTTAACTGTCTCAAATTGTACGCCACTGGTTGTTGTTTCTGGATTACAGTGACGTCCATTGTCTATGCACAATACCTCTTAAGTTCATGTTTGTTCACTAATTCAGTTTCCCAGTTTACGGACCAGTGTATCACCTGTTACCGTCTTGTGCAAGCTGCAGTGAACTCATGAAGATAAATAGCAGTAGGTACTAACGAGGTTTATGCACTACTTAACTTATATTCTACCCCAGACTGCCTCAAATAGAATTAAATGTAACATAAGTGCTCAGTAGGTACTAAAGATACTATTTACTCTTTATGTATCCATCCTAAACTTTGTTAGCGAAATTATCATAACATCACGCCTGTAATCCCCAAAGGGTTAGGTAGAGGTGTACCCATTAGTACACCCACATTTCGCCAGATATGATTAAGTACCATGAAATAGAGAGCGAGCTTATTGCCATAAACTGGGCACAAATCAGACTCCGTGGCTGCTACTGAGAAATTCCTGATAGAAACACTGTGCCTAACTTGAGAATAGAACCCAGGACCTCATGCTCCGCAGTCGCGCTTGCTACCACTAGCCCAACCAGGCAGTTATTAAGGCAGTAAATGATTATGAAAATAATAGTTTACTGCAAAATACACGCTTTGACGTGGAGTTGCGGACACCAGCCCGTTATACAATACAATACAAATTATTATGATTCACAATTCCCATAATTATTTAAACCTTCGCATTGTTCTAATTAATTCCCTATTACCTCGAAATAATGTTGTACAGACACTTAATCCGCACCTACATCGTCACCACACACGAACGATAATCGAAAATAATTTCCACTGACATCAACCATGAGTGTCAATCCCGCATTACTCCACCCCACAACCCCGGAGGATCCCGGAGTACCCCGGGGCGGGACTCCCTCCGTATCAAGCCTCACAGTCACTAGCAAATTACGTAAGCCTCCAACGCTACAATTTTTCAATCGCCTATCGCTCCGAGCGAAACCGTTTCGCTCACTAAATTGAGGACGTTTAGTCATAATTTAGGAGATCGATGAGGTACCTTGTTTATGTTTATGAATAATCGGATGAGTGAGTATGAGGATATCGGGTTGTTATGAGTGGGCTCTATACGGTAAATTGACTTCTAAAGCTTCTGATAGCCTGGTACGTGGTGAGATGTAGCGAAAGGAATTTCAACGGTAAAATGAATTGCAGATTTAGTTCTAAAATGTCTTTGGTGATTATCATCGCCAAATATAAACGGTGGTATTCTGAGGTATAGTTAGTTTTAGCCTATTCTTTCCCACTGCTAGGCAAAGGCAACCCCTCCCCCCGCCCCTTTTTCCAATTCTCTCGGTGCTTTGCCTTCTCCGGCCAATCAGTCAGGAACGAGTCCAAATCGTTACTTTCCAACTAAAATACTTCACTAAAGTTGAATCAACAACAAAAGTTTACGCATCCAAAATAAAAATGAAAGAAGAGAAGCTAAAAACAGACCTCCTACTCCGAAAAAAACATAACATGTAGGAATACGAGACACGACGGATTCACAAATAATCTGGCCCCAAGTGTAAAGCCAAACAAATGACTATTTATAAACAACATAATGAGAATTACTACCTTGCTTTTAATTCAGCAAAGTGAACGCATTTCCTACCTAAATTCATTATTTAAATGCACCATTTTACTTATAAACAAATAATAATTTACATAATGGGCGGCCATTTTTCTTGGTCTTAATTTTCCCGCCCTAACGTCACGTCTAGAGACAAAAGATTGATATATTCTCTCTTTTCATTAAGTTAAAAATGATTTATTTTATAACACCCCTACTCTTTCTAACGTAAACGTTTGTGTTTAAGTTCTGTTTGGGAAAACTTTTGAGTTAGGAGTTCATTAAGAGCCCTCCTCAAATTTTCGTTCAAAACGTCAATACTTTACAAGAAGAAACTTGATTTGACTTGAATGAAAAGTAAAGTTATTTTGGGAACTCATCACTCTAAGTAATAAAACAAAACTGTTAATTATAGGTTTTAGGTACCTATACTAGCACACACTTGCTATGTCAACTGTCTTGTGTAAATAGTAAGATTATTCCAAATAATCTCATACAAACACTATTAAATTACCGTTCCCCTTCGTAATTTATGTAAATAAATATAACTGTGACACTAATTACTACACACGAACTTAATTGTAATAAGATTGGTAACTAAGGAGATCCGTAAATGTAATTTGGTTATAGGTATCTAATATTAAGGAAGATAGGGCATTAGATAGGTATAGTATCAACTAGCTTCTATATTAATAGATACTATCGAGGCTTCTTGGTAATACCTGTGGCTTGTAACCTGTCTGTGTGCCTTTCATCCAAATCAGTTCAACGGTTTTTGCATGAAAGAGTAACAAACATCCATCCATCCATTCTCACAACCGGGACCAACTGCTTAATGTGCTTTCTGATGCACGGAGGAAACTCGGTAAGTAAAGGGTGGTCACTCATCGACGGACCAAACCCTGGCAAACGCGGCTTAACCTAAAGATCGACCCGAGCGTCTGTTATTATTTAGCCACGAGCTCCTCGTTCCACGAGTTCCTTTTTCTCTTAACCTCCCCTGTTAATAAGTATCATGCTACATCGCTAAGTACAAACTGATAACATACCATTTATAATTGTCACAATGTCGGGAGTGACAGGTAACATTCACTCATGGGAGGCCTGCCCCCTGTCTCTTGTCCCCAGTCCCCTATGTAAATCAGAAATTATCGTTTGTACAAGCGTAGGGGCCATCTGATACTAACTTTATTGTGTAGACATAGTTTTCCTATGTATTTGATGGGATAATCGCCGATGGAGCTTTCGACTTCACTGACGGTCTACCACTTTCACCCTTATGCGCTAAGTAATAAGGTAGTTGACTGTCAGTGAACTTGGTAGTACCTACGAAGATAAGATTCTTGAATAGCAAAAGGGTTATGATGAATAGAATTCCTTGACCCTTTGAAAATTTAATAGATTATACTTGTTGTTCATCTAGTACAAGTTTCTCAATAATAATTTACGTCCGACAGTATACAGGGTGATTGGTAATTAGTGACCGATACTTATACACGTGATTGTACTCATGATAACAAACAACTTTCCAAAAGAGACATTATACATTATACATATACACACAAAAAATTTTTCTTTATGAAAGTTGTTTGTTATCATGAGTACAATCACCTGTTTAAGTATCGGTCAATAATTATCAGTCAACTTATAGAGCAGATGTTCCCCATCCATTCGTAGTTTAACTTTGTATCAGTTTGCTTCACAGACGGTTCAGTAAAGCTATGTTAAGAGACGCTAAATAAGAAGTAAGTTACCTTAATCATCTGCTTACCGTTTTCTCAACTATTTGAGACCAGTCTAACAATCTGACCTTCACAACCCACTTACTGGGTAATACGATAGATACCCATTGGTAACACTGATTGTCAAACTTTCGGGTCAGAATTACTTATAATGCGGTTACATTATATTCTCCTTCTTCCTTTATAGTGCCTAACCTGGTGTCAGAGTTTTTATGCCGCCTTTGACTTGGTTTAACATGCCATCGAGAAATATCTCTCAGGCATGCTGCTTTCCTGACGATGTTTTCCTTCACCGAAGCAAGTGATAATTACACAATACGCACATGAATCCGAAAAATCAGAATTGAATAGTGTCTTGGGTTCGAACTTGAGACCTATGACTTGGAAGTCCGACGGTCACATCACTAGGCTATCACTGCGTTACATTACATAATTCATTTTATTCATGGCTATCATTGCTTTTTACTTTGCTTAACATTATATTAATAAGCGAAAACTAAATAAATTTACCACCTTTATGACTCACCATTATTCTAATACATAGGCAAGACCCAGGAATGTCCAAAAGCATATTCTAGGCATGCAAAGGCCAGTCGGACTAGACTCTAAACAGCTACCTGTCACACTAAATACTAATTAAACAATATATTAGCATTACGCTAAAAGCATGACGCATCCACACACGCGAATATAACATTTATATAATAATATATATAGATGTTAGATTTGCGTGTAAATGACTACCGCAGTGAGCTATTTATTTGGTACAGTATGCAAGCCTAAACATAATAAATCGATTAACAGAGTCAACAGTTCTGAAATAATAAGCACTTACATAGTAGAATATCAATATTTATTTACATCTCATAATTACTAGAGAAATTAAACTGGGTACTAGTTTTAAAGATAATTTGTGTAGAATATTCAACGTTTATTCAGAATAATTACATTAGTAGAGAATATTTTAAAAGCTAACTCTAATATTCATGACTCTAAAGTAAACTAACATTTTTATTTTTTACTTTATAACTTTCTTAAATTAATGTTTTTTCGACTCGCCGGCAACCTCACAGTATGATATGCCTAGAAATAAAAGCTCCGAACTGGTTCTAAGTTATAGTCGGAAACTTGAGAAAGAAAACTTAAAAAAAAAACAAGATTTTATGAAAATGAAAAGAATAAAATTTGGTTTATTTATCAACATTGAACACGTATACAAAGCTTCGTGTCCGGCTATGAGGAGTTATTTCGTAAGGAGGCGACCCTGGCTGCAGGATCAAGTCATGTCTGTCATAAAAATGTATTATCACCAGAACCAATGGTGTGTGCAAAATTTTAGCTCAATCGGTTGGTCAACTTGTTTGAAATTCATTTGCAAGATTTGACCGATACACTAAAAAGGCAAGTAAATAAAAGCACAAATATGAACTAACATAATATATAAAAAACAAAATTTATGTTTTTTTTATCTTAAGGTAAAGTTGAGACAATTTATTTTTCTACCTACTCATTTACAATCAGTTACTTTATTAAGTTAACACTCTATAACGAAACGAAATCTTAATCGTCCACCAATATCAATCAATTAAACAAATCTCCAGAAAGGAAACAATACTGTCTCCCCCTTTTAGTTAACACGAAAAACCACTTCCAATGTTGGCATAGTGATGTTCCGATGCTTAATTAGATATTTAGTTAACTCGACTATTTTCGCCAAGAGTCCGAAACTAGATAGTCCACTGACAAAGGAAAACCGGTTTTCTGCCTGTATTTTTAGAATTGTGAGTCATTTTTTCGTAGATTCGGAAGTGTAGAATGTTCCTTTGGTAGATCTAATTTACCTGTAAAAATTATAAACGAATTTATAGTGTTCAGCAGTTTTTCAGCACTTGTTATTATAGGTATACAAAGTGGAAGGGACACCGACGCGAAAACGTATTCAGTACATCATTCTGAACCAGCCACATCGAAATTTTTCATCGGCAATTTAAAAAAAAAATAGAATGATGTACTGAGTACGTGGTAACCGTTTTGGTGTCCCTTCCACCCCGGATACAAGTGACTACAGCTTGTACTTTTAGTATTTATGAAACTTCCTCACTTTAGAAGTTCATCTATGGTAACCAATGATGTTTCTGAAGTCACATAAATAAGGCCTCTCTGGAAAATACCATTACTTACTTACATTTACTTATACCAATTCGAAAGTGAAATCCTGTTGTTTATTCGACATCCATAAATAAAACCTCATGACCCTTATATTATCGTAGTCGGCTAAAAATAAACTAGAGAGAATGTAAATTAATTAATCAGTACGGTATATTGACAAATGACTCAATTTAGGGACTACAAACTTGACCAACAACCGTAGGCGATATTAATTATAGTATCTACAAATTAACGGTTAAGCGTTAAAGGTTTAAATGTTTTGGTTGAAATAATTAATATGATGAATGCTAGAATATTAATCAGGACCGTTACTGACAAAATGTTTTCATTTCGTAGAGATATTTTTGCGCCCACATTGTTTTAAGAATAACTGTGTTACATAGAAATTATTTTTTCAACCTTTTTGCTTTCGTTACTAGTAGACCTTATAAAAAAGGACAAAATAAAAATTGTAGGGGAACTACAAAAAATTTATGCTCTTATTTCAAGAAAGGAAATGTAAACCTGAATTTGGTTTGTTTTATTTAAAAAAAAAACGTTGCCCCACACTAGGAATTTCTCCTGCATCCGTGGGTGCGTTTACAAACATTTAAACTCACATACACAAACAGCCAGACCCGTACCAACAACGAAATTGGCGTAAACGGATAATACAAGTCAAGTTTCTCAACCCGAAATATACCTTTCAATTCCCAGAAGCACACGTAATAAGTCTTCCACGTTTCAACAGCAAAATAATACCAAGAATAAGGAGAACAGGTAGAAGAGACTACCACAACAACTTAACCCAATCGTAAATAGGCCAATCAATATACTAAATTCCCTTTGATGGTCCGTAAAACCCTACAAAGTTGGCGAGTAATAGAGTTTTCACGTCGTTGGCAGCTGCCCGAGTGCCAATCAAATTAGGAGCGATTATCGAACGATGCCGGATCAGGACTCGCTTTGAACGATCGCAACTGAAGCTAATCTACGGATTAAATTCTTTTACTCAATCGGTACAGGGATTTCGAATAATCTCTTTTCATAATTTGAGAAAAAAATCCATTGAAAATGATCAGGAAATTGATTTTGTAACAGAGCTTTGAGTGGGAGAATTGGGTCGTTCTGGGGCGTGGAATGTTCTCATTTTACATAATCATTTGGCGATCGCTTCACTTAATCCGTTTCTTTGTTACCTTCTTACATTATTATTCTCATTTGCATACCTATGTATGATTTTTTCATCCCAATTCAATGTTCATTCCAAAATTCCACAAATACGATGTTTCAGTTCTTGAAATGTCTCCTTAAGCAAGCTCCTCCTCATTATAAAAACAAATGTAGGTTGTTAATGAAACCCTTGTCATAAACAATGAACATTTTACTGAGGTCGACATCTTCCATGGCTATTTTTTCACCATAATCTAATAGCCTTTCCGAGTCCGTATCGGTGATTAGTTCCAATTATTGGCATTCAACGCACATGCGGCTCGCCATTTCAGTAATTGCCTTTATTTCTTCAGGATCCTGCTCTTGCCGCGCTTTGGCTGAATTGTTTTCTTTTTTCGAAGGATTACAAAGGAAAATTGGATTTTGATGCACAAATTACATTTTAAATTAAACAGGTAGGTAGGTCGTCTTATTATTTTTCCACCTTTGTGAGTGCTGGACAAGGAAGAAAGACGAATTGAGGAAAGTTTAGAAATAGTTTTTTCTTTAAGTAAAGTTTTACCTCAGAAATCGCGAATTTAGTTGAGAAAACCCGCTGAACTGAAATGAGTGAGTTTCGGTGAGAGACAAGTCTAACTTCCAGAGCTCCAATTCTTACTAGAAACCAGGTCTCAACAAAAGAAAAACAAATCTAGTTTCACGAAAAAACAACTCTTGTAATCTAGCTCCAATTCTTACTAGAATTCCAGTCTCAATAAAAGAAAAAATAAATCTATTTTCACGAAAAACCAACTCTTGTAATAAAACGAAAACTTGTGACGATTCCATTCGTCTCCTCTTTTTTGAAACCACTTGTAAAATCCTCGAACTAACATATCACTAAGATGAGCCGTAACGTCTTCAGCGTCGTAAAACGTACACGACAACGAGCTACCAAGATCATTTTCAAGTTTATATTTAGTCTCTTCAAAATTCGATTTTCATATAAAACGTGTTGGTGAAAGTACTAGGTTTTGAAGTTAGTTTGATCAGTCTAAGTGCCGACGAAAAATTTAGTAGATTCTAAAATTGGCCATGTTGTTGGAAATTCTTTGTTCGCATCACATTCACAGGATTCCATTATTGTAAACTCAAATGGGATAAGTTATTATTATTGTGTTATTGGAAATTATGTTTTTCCTACTCCTCCGCTATTCTTTTCTGATTAATTTCGTTGCGGGATCCAAGACAGTTAAATTGGACTTCATCGAGCTTCATAGTCTCGGCACTTTTCTGGTGGTCACCATTGTTGATTGTGGCTTTCAGTGGTTTGGGAATAGTGTGGTGGACTTGTCCCAATTAAGCAAGTTATTGTTATTTTCGATTTGGCCACTGCAAGATTTTCGTTTTTTTTTTTTTGGATGACGAAGTAGTAGGTATAACCAAAAAGTGAACAAAACATTGTGATAAAATACGGGAATTACTCAAATTGGCAAAGAAACATAGAAACTTCACTCATAAAATTAAATGTAAGTATTAAGATATTTTCGTTCGCAGATATTTTTCCCTTTGAATAAAACTAGACAGTAAATCAAGATGAGATATTCTTCTTCTTCTTTATCGTGTGGTTAGTTCGTAACCTGGTTTCAGAGTTTTTATGCCGCCCATGGGCCTCTGACTTGGCTTTACATGCCGTCAAGAAATATCTCTCAGGCATGCTGGTTTCCTCACGATGTTTTCCTTCACCGAAAAGCAAGTGATAATTATACTATACGCACATGAATCCGAAAAATCAGAGGTGCGTGCCTTGGGTTCGAACTCGAGACCTATGACTTGGCAGTCCGACGGTCACACCACTAGGCTATCACTGCTTAAGAATGAGATATTCTGATTCACATAAACAAACAAATTATATAAATTACCTCGACGTGGCAGCAGTGCCAAGTGAGGAACTTAAAGCAAGAGGTCATGGTCGAAGCTTCGGGTCCTTCGACAATCAGGTCAAGAAAATCTTATCGTACACTCTCATTAGCAGATTAAGGTCGAGAAAGATTTTTAAGACGAACATGAATTGGTGCAAAGCTGGAAAATTTTACATCACATCACGCCTGTAATCCCCGAAAGGTTTGGTAGAGGTCTACGCCAGTTGTGTTTTAAGTCCCATGTAGGGGGCCAGCCTATTGCCATCAACCGGATGATAACACCCAATAACACTTAACTCGCTCGACCCGGGAATTGAACCCAGAACCTCAGGCTCAGCAGTCGCGTTTGCGACCACTCGACCAACGAGGCAGTACAGAAAATTTTAAAGACCATCTAGTCGTCTTTAATGAAAATCCGTGATTTATTCAAATTATAAAGGACATTAATTGTCTTTTTTTTTGCGACAGAAATATTTTTATAAACTTCGACAGAATTAGTATGGATAAGGATAACAATATTATATACACTTATAAATTAAAATAACGTAAAATAAATTGTCAATAAGATAAAATAGAGAAATAGATATGAAAATTGTAAAACGAACAGACAAAAAAATACTCTTGACTTGTTAAGGGTTTTCATTTTAAAATAAGAAAACTTTTGTAGGTTTCGTCTTTGTCTGTGAACGGCAGCAAAAATACATCCTGCTGTCAAAATTCTGAATTTTAATAATAAAATTCCAAATGTGAAGTGTAGCACCACATAACAAATTAACTTAGGCGGGTATTATCCCTCCGGACTCAGGGGTTATTTAAATGACTTCCCCATTGCAACCGAACTCCATGTCGATGGCAAAAAAAAAACAATTTCGCGACGCAAACTTTACACCGCTCGTTTTGTTCCTTCTAAATATTCAAATAGGATATGAAAGCCCGTAATGGTTGGTTAGATCGGAGATGTATCCGCTCTCGGGGACATTAATTTATGTAAAGTATTCGATTACTTGGTACCACAGTCTACTCGATATCTAAAACGTGATCCCACTGTTGATTCAAATTGGCAAAGACTCTGTCGTATGAAACTTGAGTAAATAAACGGCTACGGCAATAAATATTGTTATTTTCAACAAAAGCAAAATCTCTTTTGCCTAGCAAAAACTCAAGTAATGTTTCCTTGTATTTTTAAAATTAAAAAAGTGCTTCAATTTCTACAATAACTGGACTGGAACTGGGATATACTGGAACTGAGATTTAAAAGAAAAAAAGAAAAATTTGTCGCAGGAACATGATGTGCAAAAACGTGACGTGAAAAAAAAGGTTCCTTAACTCCAATACTATTTGTACATTATCCTGAATCATTGCTAAAATCAGACAGGCACGCTTTAGGTAACTAATCAGTTGGATAATAATACAATTTCCTACAACAGACATGATTATAATAGAGACTATCAGATAGACTGCGATTGTCTTCTGACCTACGTAACCCGCAGGAAACAAGATTATCAATGCTATCCGAGTATGTTCTGACACTGCCTATTCGTCTGATTAATCTGAAGAGAAGATTTGGTTCATTGATAACCAAGGAATACGCGAATACGTTGACATTCTATATGAGTCATCTGTAAACGTGAACGGAACCGTTTGATCAAGTATATTTACTTGGAAGAAAATATAAGCTATAAAGAATGGTAGTATGAATACACAATGTAAAGTAACTTTTCTTGTTTCACAAGAAATATGTGGTTTACATAAAACTAAACACGATAACAATACAGAACATCTTAACACAGTTACATACCCTTAAGAAGAAAACTTTGTCCTAAACGATCTTTATCTTGACTCAAATAGTTTCCTCGTCTATTCTTATTACTATCCCACTTGAAACTTTAAGAACAAGCTCATTATTTGTGAGGATAGACAAATGCTTTGCAAGATAAACAAGTAACCGGCGGCATGTGATTTATGGTCCGAAAAACATCAGAATCTCATCAGCGTAAAAATCTGTCGACTGAACGTTTTACTACAACGATGCTTTCACTCAACGGTCCTCACATATATCCACGAAATATGATAAAACACGTCTCACAAACTCATGCATGAGCTAGCATCATTGAGAACACTGACACGGGCTGAAACTGTAAACAACATGAGATAATGTTACCTTTTTTAATGAAGAATCAGCTTCTGCAGCCGACCAGCGCTCAGACGGAAGCTAACACTTGTACCAATAACACTAGCAACACAATTTATTGTACGATATCACTGTCTCTAACAGATTGTTAATTCAACGATTGTTTTTGTATCACCACCGGGGACACGAGGTGCCCCTGCGAACGCTCGGGGGTGACTGTTAGTGTCACTCAGACCTACGGGTTCACCCCGATGACGTCATCCTAGACCAATAGGGTGAGATTCCGCACGCATGCGCGTGGTACCAGCCGCCGCGGCGCCTCTACCGCTTCCGAAAACGACGCTGCCGCGCAGCCGGTGCTCATTGTATACATTGCTGCTTCAGTTGTTTGCGTTTGTGCGGTTCGGGGAACGTGAGCGTCAGTGAACGTTCGCGCGCGCGTTTTTGCCGATTCCGATGTTTACGATCGTAGTGAAGTGTGCTTCTGGGGGTGACAGCTTTGAGAGCACCCCCCGATGGGCTTTTCAAAGGACCAGCGCCACCATTCTTTTTGTAACTGCCTGTGGCATATACCGCGCGTTTGGAATAATTGAGACGCTCGGTGTATGATTTAATTTGCCCTTTCGCGGGGCCAAATGTTTTACCGTAAGGGGAGAAATATTTGTATACTCTTGTAAAAAATATTTACCAACAGAAAAGGGGTTCGTCCCTTGGCGGACCAAGAGATAAATATTAATTACTATATTTCATTTTGCGTCATTAGTTTGCACATTTTTAATTAAGGACATGGAGAAGTATTATATAAAAGTTATCACGTGAATGTATGATTAGAACGGAATAAGTACGTCCTTTATACCCAAAGAAATTTTTTGGAGATTTACTAGTTATAAACAAAAAAAATAACTTTTGAAAACACAATTTTCAAATAAATCTTCGTACTCAGTACACCTAGTTCGTAGTTCCATGGAACAGAAACAAGAGGCGTACAATTTGTACATATTGAAGATAAGAAGACGAGACGACCACATGATTATCATCTGCCTAGCCTTTTCCCAACTATATTGGGGTCGGCTTCCAGTCCAACCGGATGCAGCTGAATACCAGTATTTTACATGGAGCGACTGCCTATCTGATCTCCACAACCCAGTTAGTACTGGGTAATACGATACCCCTTGGTAAGACTGGTTGTCAGACTTTTTGGGCCACTGACTACCTAACGACTGTCAAAGATCTACAAATGACAGCAAGGACCAACGGCTTAACGTGCTTTCCGAGGCACGGAGGAAACTCGGTATGTAATGGGTGGTCACCCATCCACAGACCAACCTAGGCAAGCACGGCTTAACCTAAAGATCGACCCGAGCGGCTGTTATTATTTAGCCACGAGCTCCTGCCTCCAGCGACCACATGACAAACATTCATTTAAAACTATAGTAGAGGTAGCACATAACAAACTTCTAAACACACGTTTACCCCAAACTAACACTCAGAAAAACTATTTCCCCGAATCGAAAAAGAAATAACAAGTAACACCTAATTTCACAATCTAACTCGTATCGCGTCATGCGTTGATCGATACGTGGCAATCGAATAGCCATCTGAAGCGATTTTTCATACTCGATCACTTGTACAGGGTGGTGTTTAATTCTCCATCCGTCTTGTAGCTTGTAGCAACAGATTTCCCTTCAAGCTTTGCTGATTGTAATCGTCTTGTGATTGGCTGGAGTGAGAGTGTTGTTGTATATTTGGGTCTTGCTGATTTTATTTTGGGAAGGTGTTAAAGACTAATTTTGATTTTTTTTTCGTTAAGTAAGTGAAGTACCAGACTATCTTTAATGATTATTCACGGGCGACTTTGTTAAAAGTTTGGGTATTCCTTATACTTACCATACCCAAACTGTCTATTGAAAACATGAGTTGAATTGTGCAAGGACGCACATTTTTTTTTACATAGACATTTTTAAATATTTCTTAAAAAAAAACATTTCAAAATATAAAAAATAGTAAGGCCACCAGCACTGGGAACAGGGTCCGAGCTGCCGGTGGTCAGGGCTCTTGAGAGAGGAACCTCCTAAAAATACGCGCCGTGTCCAGGAGTACCGCTTTCTGAATCAAGCCCTTGATCTAGCTGCCAAGCGCGAGCCTCCTCAGATGTTGATTGATTGATTTATGTTGATCTTTTTATAATTATTATTAGATGTAGTAGTGGTAGTAGTAACCCGTGAGTGTATTTAAGCCCCACGAGGTTCTCCGCAGCCGCCGCGACCGTGCTAGCACAACACACTGAGCTAGGAAGATTGGATTACGTCAAGTATTTAACATTCTGAATTACTTTTGTGCTAAACTATGTACAAAAGTCAAAATCACATGTTATTGAAGACATCGTACATACTTATACCCACACACACAAGCATACACTTATTTACATGATTTTGCGAACAAAACGTGTCTACATACATATGTACACATGCTACCTTCTACAATACAACATCCACAGTTCAGAATAGCAACAAACGAACTGAAATTTACGTAGAAAACTTTTTAAAACTAACTTCGTACTCGTTGGGAAAGCAAATCCTAGTACGAGAACTAACTTTTGTCCTAAAACAAGATTACATGTACAGTCGAACACGAATTAGAACTTAGGAGTGCAGAACCTACGATCAAAAATTAGGAGAAAATACGTAAATAATTTGCCTTCTGTGATTTTCGACAAATATCACAGAAGGTAAAAAAAAATGGTTGTGGCTAAATAATAACAGCCGTATGGGTCGATCTTCAAGGTAAAACTGCGGTTGCCAAGGTAGGTTCGAAAATGGGTGACCATTCATCACATACTGAGTTTCCACCATGCCTCGGAAAGCACGTTAAGCCGCTGCACTGGTCTTAACTGTCATTTGTAGATTTTTTACAGTCGTTTAGGTAGTCAGTGGGCCGAAAGTCTGACAACCAGTCTTACCAAGTTGTATCGTTTTACCTGGTACTAAGGGGGTTGTGAAAGTCAGGTAGGTAATAGCTCCGTGTAAAATAGTTACACTGAAAGCCGACCCCAGCATGGTTGGGAAAAGGCTGGGCTGATGATGGATTTTCGCCAAAGATTAGTCTTTTAGGCTTTTACCCATGCACCTTTTTGTCGACGTTTTATACGTGCCCATCTGGGCCTATGTGAAATAAAACATTTTGATTTTGATTTTGACCACTAGTTTAATCGTAGACGGCTATTTTAGGACAGCTTTTTCTAATTACTTGTGCTTATTACACCATACCAACTAAGATCACCAATTTCAGGTTGTCACTTATTCTTCAAGTGAAGGAGAAGCAGTTCTTACAGGTGGCTGGGTTAGCACCGTGGCTGCTACTGAGAAATTTATGATGGAAAAAACCCAATAAAACTTTGCCTGAGCTGGAAATCATACCCAGGACCACGGGACCCGATGAAGATATTGTAATAAGTAACAAATAATACTGATTCACTTATATAATAGGTGTCTAGCTAATTTAATATGACCCTATAGCAGTGGCGAAGGTTCCATACAACTCGATTCCTACTGGCTTCCCTTTGAAAAATGGCACAGTCAGTATTATATAGACAAATAATATAATCATATTAAAGATAAGTACTCCGGCTTACCTCTTACAAAAATTGATTCTTCTCTACTGCCCTGTAGTATGTAAAGAAAGAAGAAAGAAAGAAAAAATATTTATTTGTCGCAAGGACATGACGCGCATCATACAAATTAACAAAAAAAAAATACATGTCTCTCTCTCTCTCTCTCTCTCCTTGTAAAGTAAGCTCTCCCAAGTACCAAAGAACTTTGTTGTCCATCCTAACGTTTTTGGGCCAAGGTAACAACAAGAAAGGTCGCACGCTTGAACAGATTTCAGTCTCTTTGTCTGGATTGTGGCAAACATCGTGATGTCTGGTAATAGATACTTCTTAATTCACCAAATATCGTTTTTCTTACCTTTAGCTTCTAGTTATTGTCTTTATTTATAAAAATGGACCTGCTTTCAACATTGATTTCAACTGGTGCAAACCGTACTTAAGAGTCTGGGGCTAAAAATACCGCTTTAGCTGAATCATATTAGGATTATATGAATCGCGTTACAATTCGTAAAATTACAGCAGACGCAGTTAATATGATAAATTGTTACTTTATAACCATTTTACGAATTGTAACGTGTTTCGTATTCTTATCCTAGGTCTTTTTAGGCTCTCAATAGTCAATATCCGTATGGTCACAACGGTGTGGACAGATTGCGGACTGGGCTACGACACCAGATTCTGACATCTTATTATCAGCGAAAACGATGACACAAAAGTCACCAATGCTCGCATTAAGCATCCGAAATGCGTCAACTCTGTTGAAAACAGAACTTCCTCACATTCTAACATCCTAGACCTTTGAAAATGATCGTCACTTTTCTGGGCCATATTCATATCTATATACATATAATAAAACAGTAAAAAAACTGTGTCTGTACATTGAAGATATTAAAAAAAAAAAAATGGGTGTGGTTTAGAAACAGTAATAGAGCACGAATCCAAAAAAAAAAATCTGTCTGTTTGTCTGTTTGTCTGTTTGTCTGTTTGTCTGTTTGTCTGTTTGTCTGTTTGTCTGTTTGTCTGTTTGTTTGTACACGCTAATCTTCGGAACTACTGGACGGATTTGAAAGATCTTTTTTTTGTTGTATAGGTATTGAGTCTGGGCAACATATAGGCTATAATTTATCTTGGAAACTTGAACACCTGATGCAGAACCGCAATAGAATAGCTAAACTATAAGAGATACAAAAATGGTACCATAGCAAAAATTGTTCCACGTGATGAGCATTTTCTGCTGAGAGAATAAATTTGAAGATCTGGAACACCTGATGTGGAACTCCAAGAGTCCAGCTACACTATAACATATATAGGAATGACGTCTTTGCAAAAATTGTTCAATCTGATGACCACTCTCTGTTGATTTATAAAAATCGAAGATCTGGAACACCTGTTGTGGAACTCCAAGAGCCCAGCTACACCATAACACATATAGGAATGACGTCTTAGCAAACATTGTTCAATCTGATGAGCACTCTCTGTTGACTTATAAAATCGAAGATCTGGAACACCTGTTGTGGAACTCCAAGAGCCCAGCTACACCATAACACATATAGGAATGACGTCTTAGCAAAAATTGTTCAATCTGATGACCACTCTCTGTTGATTTATAAAAATCGAAGATCTGGAACACCTGTTGTGGAACTACAAGAGCCCAGCTACACAATAACACATATAGGAATGACGTCTTAGCAAACATTGTTCAATCTGATGAGCACTCTCTGTTGACTTATAAAAATCGAAGATCTGGAACACCTGTTGTGGAACTCCAAGAGCCCAGCTACACCATAACATATATAGGAATGACGTCTTAGCAAAAGTTGTTCGGTCTGATGGGCTTTTCCTGTTGACTTATAAAAATCGAAGATCAGAAACATCTGATGTGGATATCAAAGCTAATTTCACTGTATAATTATAAAATAACATAAGCTGGGAGTATCTCCACGCGGTGAAGGCGGTAACAGTTTAGGACTGATATTCGATGACGACGGTATATCATTGAAAATTTGACTCTACTGGACAAAACTCCTTATTTTTTTATTTTATCGAATAAATATGCCTTCGGGCTTATGTTATTTGAGTGTTTTAGACTTTTTCCACTTATCTTCGTGACACGGTAGCCTACCCGGTAACGCAGGGGAGCAGTCACTTAGATTTTAATTGATCAGTTATCTTCACAATAAAACTATAACCATGCCTAGAAAGAGGTCAAATCTTTCCCAATGTTCCAAAGGAGCTAAAAGATTGAGGACTAAAGATCCCAAGAATCTACCGAAGAACGTCAGGAGAGACTTGATGCTGTTCGAGAACATCAGGCTGCAACTCGCTCCGTGGAAACCTCTTCCTCTCTTCTCTTCTCTTCCTCTTGGATAACGAAGCACGCCTGCGTTCTCAGCGTATTTACGCATCTACATCCAGGTCTCTAGAGAACTGTGAAGAATATGATGCGCGACTGACCGCTGATCGTGAACGTCATGCATTGTCTCGCGAATCGGAGACGTTCACGGATAGAGAATTACGCTTGAGTTCCAAGCGTATCTACGCATCGACTTCTGACTTACAAAAATGAAAGATATGGAACGTCTCGAATCGTCTCGCGCATCCCGTTGTTTTCCCGTCCCCGGGCTCTTAGAATTCGACATCAGACGTTTCAGATCTTCGATTTTGACGACCCCGTTGTTGCTGGCATAAGCAACAGGATCCGCGTACGAAGTCGCGGGCAGAAGCTAGTCTACAATATGTTAAAAAAAACCTGTCCGACCGAATGGAGCGCATAGGTATACCAATGTCATTGCCAAATAGAATAAGAAACATAAAATATTCATTATAGTAAAAATATTAAATAAATTCTAAAATGAATGATTTTTGTCCCAAATTACCACCATTTCCCTAAATTCAAACAAACTTTTAAACCGTGACAACACCATCTTTGGCATAAGTATGTTCGATCATCAATTGTTTTTTTATGACGTCACTACCCGAGAAGCGACCGCTCGCGCCCGTGTGTTGCCATAGAAGTTCCCTAATTTTAGTACATTTATTGGGGTATTTTGTTTTTACTTATTCTCCAAAAAGAAATACATAAATAGAATCTAATCTCGATGCCTAATAATACCTTCACGGATCGGACAGGGTTTTTTTTAACATATTGTATAATATGCCCCAATGGAAATGAAACTTATTCAATATCGACTTAATGCTTCAAGATTTACTCACAGTCCGACAGATCCTTCTGCCAAGTTTTGCAGCAACACCTGGCACCTATCACGAGCAATCTATCTAAGTTAGGTGCCATTTGCAGGTCAGATTTGTCTGAAGAGAGTTCGAAGCCACGTCAGTCACCTTTGCCGACATTACCTGTTTGTTAACTTAACGTACCAACAGTTTGCAAAATTGTGAGTGTGAGATTCAGTTGTTTCGGAAATCCATACTTCCATACTTAATATTATAAATGTGTAAGTAACTCTGTTTGTTTGTTTGTTACTTTTTACGACTAAACGGCTGATCGAATCGTAGTGAAATGTAGCAAGGAGATAGATTATTAAGAAAAAATTTCATGCGAACGAAATCGCGGGCAACAGCTTTTCCATTATAAATTAACAATAGAAATAAAAAGAATAGTTTGCCACATAATGTTTATTTAGTTTTAAGACTATTTATATTCATGACCGAGACTTATCGTGCTTTTGCCAAAAATTAAAACCAAAATCTTAAAGATTTTTTTTTTCTTTTAATAGTTTTAGTTAAAAAAAAAGAATTTGCCTTACGATCACGTCACGCGAACGGGCTAGGTCTTCAGTTTTTAATATATTGTCGTTTACAAATACAAGAGGGTAGACTGATTTGTCTGCTCATAAACATCCTCCCGCAATAACTTCAGTTTATCCGTGATCATGGTGCTTGCAAAACAAACAGTAAACATGGTAAATATCCCGTTTCTAGTGTTAATGATAATACAATTCTAATTAACGGTTTAGTTGACGCTTTTTTTCTTTAATGAACAGATTTTATCCGCGTTAATTTATTGGTACATTCCAATACGCACGCAACTGTAATTACATTGACAGTTGGACGTCTTATTATCGTCCAAGTAAACATGAGGTGTAATAAACGAATAACTGTCTTTAGTACTTGTGATTTCACTCATAAGTACATGTGAAATGGCAAGGAAATTGTTCGAACGAAAGTCAGTCTTATGTTCATGACAAAGACCACATATTAGAAAGAAAGAAATAAAAAATATTTATTTGTCACAGGAACATGACGTGCATCATACAAAATGACAAAAAAATACAATAAACATACAAAGCATAACAAATATTTATAATTTCAACAGGACGGGACAAAAAAAAGAAAAAAATACGTTAACATCTTGCACGTCGTGACTGCGACAAGCAGGTTACCACTCAGCATGATGCTGTGCTATGGGGAGCCCACAGCACAGCGCTGGTTTTCAGTGGTCACCCGTGAAAAAAACTCCAAGATAACCGTACACATTTTTCTACTCTCTAACTCGCTACTTTATTTGCTTAGGTCAGGTCATATTTTGTAAACTCTAAACTCTTTACTTCAATTTCTAAAACGAATGCCACACTCACGCAAATATATGAAAACTTATTCTTACTAGAAAATATAGCAGTGTTATTCCAAGAAAATTACGACAAGCATAACGTGCCAAGCTGAACAAGAAACAAGAAATACAGCATACAGACGACAAGAAAACATAACGAACAGCCTCTTTGCACAATGAAACATCACAGGGACATTCTCGATTAACCAAATCTGTTCAGCAAACAAAGGCTTATCCACGTTAGTACTAACAAAGGTACCTACGTTTTTCTAGAGCTTACATCTCAAACATAAGAAGCTCGTTAAGGTGGCTCGAGCTTTTCCGAGGATGCCCGGAGATGGCCGAAGAACCTCGAGCTTGATTTATCGTCAAGATAGCTGACGTTCGCCGTCATAACTCACACGAGTCGAGCACTTGGCAAAAACTCGACGAGACGCGCCGATAAGTGAGAAGTAATTGTTGTGACTTTAATATTATCGTGTTACTTCTCGTGTTAGCGTTAAAGAAATTAGATTTCGTTTTTAGAGTTTTATGAGCAAAATGTTTTGGCTAACCTTCGGGCTGCCTGGTGGCAAAGTTAGAACGGTTCTCTTGTTTATGGCTTTGTTTTCGAGTGACATCGTGATTTTTATGTCTTTTATGAGAAAGATTTACTGCGATTGAAGTCCGTGAAAGTCAAAAACATTTAGTTGCACTATGTAACTGATAATTTCATCTAAATCAACTGAAATAACAGCAACTAATTTTATGCATATCCACAAAGTACATTATCTCTCAATCATCTGCCCAGCATTTTTTCAATTATGTTGGCTTCCAGTGTAATTAACAATAAAAAAAAAAAAAAAAAAAAAAAAAAAAAAAAAAAAAAAAAAAAAAAAAAAAAAAAAAATAGGCTATTTGACAACATCGAAGAAGAAAAAAATATTTAGTTCGTCAGTTAGATCACCAAAAAATGTTGGAAACGTATTTTTTCTTTTGTCACATAATCAAAAAATCACGACAATACAGCACATCAAAGTTCAAGAGAGGTGGCTTGTGACGTCACTAAACAGTAAAAAGTAACAGAAATTGTGACGTCACGTGAGATTTCAAAGCGCTGTATCGTGGTCATTTTTCGTTTACATGACAAAAGAAAAAACACGTGTCCAATATTTTTTGATAATCTTGCTGACGGACTAAATAGACGAACACCCTATATACATATTATACATTATGCATCTACCAGGTTGTTTTCACTTAGATCAAAGGTAAATGAAAAGCCATAAAAATAAAAAAGCGAATCAATACAACAAGAGGTAAATTACTATGCAGCAATTACATTTTAAAATATAAACCAGACCAATTTAACCATAGATACCACAACATGTTTCAATACAAGAACACATTAATACCACACCGACGGCCTTCCGTCACGACAACACAATGATCGATTAAGCCATTACAAACCACACAATACAATAATAATAATCCACCTGTAGAACATACAGGACGTGCTTTTGTTCCAATACAAATTAATCAACAGTCAAATGCAAATAAAAAGGTACAAACGACACGCAGGGGTGTCGATTGAGTCCGTTCGAGGGTGCTAATCCCAGCCCGACAGGTAAGCTTCGCTAATTTATCATCCCTAAACAATAGGGTTCAGTACATACCCTCTATGTAACGGAATAGAGGGTTCAATAAACAAACGAGTGAATTATTACTCTATTACGCAAACGCGACTGTGTAACCCTGTAGTGTTGCTATGTGAAAATATAAGAGAACTCATGCGATCTTTTGTTCACATAGATTATTTTTGTGACCGACTGATTGACAAAGAAGCAGCTTGCGATACTGAAAAATTTTGGAAAGATAAGTTACTTAGATACATTAAGAATAGTCAACTTAATGTAATAAAATAGAGGTTTCAATAAACAAATAATTATTCGTCTATTACGCAAATGGGACTGTGTAGCCGCCCTCTAAGCAAAATGCACATATTATTGCACTCTTAAAATTTTTTACATCTCGGCGCTAAATCTTGATAAAGCAAAATCTAACAATGCGCTTTTATTTAGTAATTATTATTATTTTATTTAGCCTAATATTTGTGAAATGCACTTCGAAACCCGCGACTCAAAGGGATGTCTGCAACCATGAAGAGATACCGCGGCCTTGGAACACAAAGAGGAACATGGATGGGTTTTAGTCAGTACAATTCTGACTAAAACCTCCGCCGAGAGCGGGATCATCATTCGATGATTTCCCATGAGAAAAAAAAAGTGAAACCGCTTAAAGTATGGAAAATTAGTTGAAACTAGAACGAAACAAGTTGTGCATAAAGAAAGATCATTTATCAGTTTCAAAGGTTTCGAGACAAAAATGTCACAGTAGTTGCTTCTGGGAAACTCCACGAATCAGAAATTGCGTTCGTAGCAACGTTCAAAGCTTTTAACTGATACAGGAATTCTAAACTCTTTGTTCTATTAAACACGTACTCGTTCTATTTTTCTTTTATATTAGAGGATACTAAGTATGTGAAAAACAGTTTCAGAAATCCACGTAAAAACTCCATAGATTTTTTACTATTTCTTGAGTTTATTTGATAGAATTGGAGAGCTACTTACCTAGTTCGGGCTCAATTATGTAGTTAGTTTCCAATAGAGCAGTATGTCAACTGTTTAAAAAATACAGTTTTCCTGAAGCTTTTTCTAAATAAACTGAAAAATAGAAACCGTCCATAAATCTACATATTGAATTCTCAGAGTCAAGTTAAAATGAAGTTGGTATGTTTTGAATTCTCACATAAAATCACGCCTGTAATCCCTGAAGGGCATCCCTGAAAGCGGAGGTGTACCTAATAGTACACCATCATTTCGCCAGTTACCTTTTAAGTCCCATGTAATAGGGGGCAAGCCAATTGCCATCAACCGGGCACGAATCCAGACACCGTGGCTGCTACGGAGAAAATTCTGATGGAAAAACCGAATAACACTTTGCCCGACGCCAGAATCGAACACGGAACCTCAAGCTTAGCAGTCGCGCTTGCGACCCCTCAACCAACGAGACAGTTTTGAATTTTCATTTTCGTGTATCCACGATAAATCTTAGTAGAAAGTAATACATTGTTTGTGTTGTCATTTACTAGTACCTAGGTATCAGCCTCATACGAAATTGCCAACCACCGAACACGAGTTGTAATCCAGTACTACCTGCCTACTTGAAAATGATGCATGTGCTCTTATTTTCCATTTTATTTTCAGCCCTACGCACACGAATAGAGGTAAATGTGAAAATATCGAGTTCTCGTTTCAATTATGAGAGCTACGTATCACGAGTAATCTGCCTTTTCATAGCGGATTTCAGCTTTGCCGAGGACCCAACAACAAAGCGGCTTTTCATCATTTTCCAATATGTCTATATTGGTGATACATTAATTATGTCATAATTATTAAACGCGCCAAGTCAGTTTTAATTAATTTTTAATTTCATTCTGGTTTTATTGAGCAGAAATCCATACAGATTACATTCTTAAAGGCAATGGCCACTCAGTTCATAAAGCAAGCAAGTAAGTGCTTAAATTAAGACAACATTTCTGTAACATTCGTATTTAAAATTCATCACACAGACGGCATCTTATCTCAATTTTAATTGAACTAAATAACATGTAACTCAACACTGTCTCATAAGATCATTATTGCATAACAGTTTCAAGTAATTCCCCGCAAAATACCCTGGCAAACCTGACATTACCATCTTGATATCATTCCTTTTCATACAACCTGTATTGGGAACACATCAAAAACTAAAATCTAAAAACCAGTGTCCATCATCCCTTTCATACGCAAAAGGTCAATCAAACAATACAGTCATGCAGCAATGGACATCACTTCTTTGAAACTGTCGAAAAATACGAAAACGGGATTGAGGTAGCCCTCTCCCAAATATTTCAAAACCGGTTCGAATGTCCGGGAACAAGAATTCGTGAGCATTTTGCGGTTTTATTAAAAGTAATAAAAGTCGTGCAATAAAGTTGAAAATAATATGTAAGCGTCGTTTGGACGTGCTGAATGCATTTTGGGATGTAACGCTGTTTGAGTTTTATAAGGGGTTTATATCAAAATTATTCTAAAATGCGGTCTTTTTATTCTAAAATGCGGTCTTTTTAGATCTACCTCCGTGCTTCAGAAAATACGTGAAGTTAGTCCCGGTTGTCATTTGTAAATCTTTGACAGACGTTACGAGTAGTAAGAACCCAAAAACATTCAAATATAACTAGCTATAGAAATTAGTAACAAGTCGATCAGTCTAGTGCGATACGACGCCTTGTCAGGTCGCGTTCATATGACACAAAGACACTCAAATATTTCCGAGCTACTCGTATAGACAGGTCATGACGAAGAAAATCGTAATCCAAAACTTGTTACTACGTAGTAACAATTCGTTCTGTCTAGTGTCATTTGTGTCATACGCCCGCTTGTCAGGTAGCATTCGTGTGTCAAAATCGAAAATATTCAGGATGAAAATTATTGTATGACAATATTCCCAATGTCCTCTCTATATGTGTTTTAAATCTCTTTGTAAGAACCCGAAAGTCTGACAACCAGGGGTATCGTAAGTACTACCCAGTGAATGGGTTGTGCGAAGTGAGAAGAGGCTTGATAGATAAAGAGGTCTTTTTAGATTAACCAAACAGAAATCTGTAAGATTTTACTTTGACAAGCCTACCACACTGTTCCCAAACGACTGCAACTCTTGAAAGCCAAAATTAACAGTGGCGACCACCAGAAAAGCGCCGAGACAATGAAGCTCGACGAATTCACAGAGAAATAATTTAAGTGTCATGGATTCCGCAACGAAATTAATCAGAAAAGAATAGCGGAGGAGTAGGAAAAACATAATTTCCACTTCCTTCCATATCAGCAGGAGACAGAACAAAACAAGGCCAATAGGCACAAAGAGCCGTTCAAAGGGACGTTTGTATAAGTAGGTATGTTAGCTATCAGAATACTCCGCAAAAATGTATCAATCCAAAATCTTTCCGTTTTTGCATTCCCAAATAAAAACCTACAAATCGTATCCGCCCACATCGTTCCTAAAAGGGTTTTTAAAATCATACACTTCAATAAGACTGAACAAATAAAGTAATCGCATTTGAATTCATCTCGATACCTTTTGTTAATCGATTGTCAGACTAAACATGCGTTTGCCGCATCACTATTCAGGTGAATCGAATCAAAATTGCTCGGGATTTATTCGCGTCAAAATAACAAAGGAACCAATCGAATGCCCAAAGAAAATAATAAATGAGGCCTGAAAGCATTACTTATTGCTGCAAGGTCACTGATCAATGTAAGTAGTAGGCAGGTAATGAAATCTGACCTTCTGAATAGTTACTAGTGTTCTTTACTTATTCTTCTTTGCATTCATCATCTGCCTAGCCTTTTCCCAACTTTATTGGGGTCGGCTTCCAGACTAACCGGATGCAGCTGAATACCAGTATTTTACAAGAAGATACTATACCTATCTGACCTCTACAACCCAGTTAGTACTAGGTATGGCGATACACCTTGGTAAGACTGGTTGTCAGACTTTCGGGCCGCTGCTACCTGTAACGACTGTCAAAGATCTACAAATGACAGCCGAGACCAACGACTTAACGTCCTTTCCGAGGCACGGAAGTAACTCAGTATGTAATGGATGGTCACCCATCTACAGACCAACCTAGGCAAGCGCGGCTTAACCTGAACATTGATCCGAGCGGCTGTTATGATTAAGCGTCTTTGCATGAATAACTTTTATTCACTTGATTCCTAAACCTTTTATGTATCTTGTCATTTAAATTATCTTAAGGGTCTGCCTAGCCACTACCGACTAAGTACGAGTAGTTTACATTAGGTTGGAGTTAGTACTACCTTGTTTATTTATTATAGAGCTAAGAAATAATAGCTAAGAAATAATGCAACGCTTTCTTGTTGCTTTTAAATAAACATGATCCTCTAAAGGAAACATGGCGTACCATTTGTCTTAGTTAACTTTTATCTTTATGCAACTTGAAGTATACGTATCCTTATTTGCAATATTTAACTCTGCAATTTTTCTCTTACCTAAGTATGTCGCCAAAAATACAGTTTACATTATTTTTAATATCGGTAAAGCTGCGTACCACTAATAAAATATAATTTAGCCAACCTTCACCGTAGATAGCAATATTCCCCTTGCTGATTTGTTTTTTTTTTTAATTTATATATCGTGACTGGTAATTAGTGACCGATATTTAAACACGTGATTATACTCATGATAAATAACAACTTTCCTAGAGAAACTTTTTTTTTTATAAACTTGTTCACTTTTATCAATAACACGCCAATCCGCTGTTAGCCGCATGACGCCGTTTTGTCTTATTACTATCGTATCATGCAACAGTGGGTAGGCAGAGCACAGTGGGAGACAGAAGGCCGTCACGCGGCTAATAGCGGATAGGTCACAAGCACGCGCGCGCGTGAATTTCATACGGCTGTTGTGTTATTGGGATAAAAGTGAACGAGTATAAAAAAAAAGTTTCTTTGGGAAAGTATAAGAATAGAAATTAAAAAAATAAACCTTCTAAATACTCTTCCAGCATCCGAAAACCCGCACTGTCAAGGTCTAATTTAACTTCTATCGTTTTCCAACTCCGTTATCTAACCCACAGCATCCATTACTCCATACTCATGATGTCTCATTAACCATGTTCCGTTGCCAGGAAGGTTTCCGTTTCAAACGGAAATAATTAGGAAGAAGAGATGTGAAAAGATTTACTGTACATAGTCAGACTGTCATTGTGTTATGTCATACAACTCGACTATGCAATATACATTCTTTTACAATTGAGATTTAAGGCTGTAATTTCTCTCTAGAAATAAAGATCTCTTTTCATTTGGGGAATAAAAGAGCAGATTTTTACGATCCATTGACAGCAAGCCAAAAGTATCTGTTAGTATTGAGCTTTCTTGGGTTAATAATTCAAAATAGCGTTACATTATTGAGGCATTAGACTGCAAAGTCATAGGTCTCAAGTTAGAACCGAAGACACACACCTCTGATTTGTCGGATTCATGTGCGTATTGTATAATCATCACTTGCTTCTGTGAAAGAAAACATCATGAGGAAACCAGCATGCCTGAGAGATATTTCTCGGCCGCATGTAAAGCCAAGTCAGAGGCCCTTGGGCGGCATAAGAACTCTAACACCAGGATAGGCACTAACCACACGATAAAGAAGAAGAAAAAGAAGTTAAGAGATAATGTTCCCCACAGTTTTATCTAAATACTAGCGACCCGTCCCGGCTTTGCACGGGTGGACATTTATTTTTTAAATATTTTGGGATAAAATATAGCCTATGTTACTCAGGGATAATGTAGCTAAATAATGGTGAAAAAAAATTTGAAATCGGCACAGTAGTTTTTGAGTTTATTCATTACAAACATACACACACACAAAAATACAAATCTTTCCTCTTTATAATATTAGTAAGATAGGCATAAAGTATTGAAGGCCAACTTAATAAGTTATCTAGACTTCAATGAATCATAATCAACATGAGCAAAAAAAAACAGATCTTTAAAAATAAGTTTAATATTTTTACTAAGTGCCGGATTTCCGACAGCGACTACAACATAAATAAAAACCGGTTGATGATACTATACCTAACGAATACACACAGACTTGTGGAGTAGGTACCTATTATACAAAAATATACAGGCGGTGGGCATTTTAACCTGTCATTGAAAGACTCTCGGTCTACAGGCCTAGTGCTGTGGTTTCCATTTGTTTTCATGTTTTATAACTAACGATTCATCTGGCTTTGCACGTGTCTACGAACTTTATGATGTCACCAGTATTAGTACCGGAAGTTCTAAAGAACATCACCAAATATAGAACTTTTGTCTTGAGATGGGGTAACGGGAATATTACCATATTTTACTAGTCAGATTTGGCTAAAAGAATACTAAAATCAAAATTCGGAAGGAATTCGGTAAGAAGTTGGTGGTCACCAATCCACAGACCAACCTAGGCGAGCGCGGCTTAACCTGAAGATTGATCCGACCGGCTGTTATTCCAGCAATGGATTGAATTATCTATTAGAAACCCCATACAAGTAGCAAGGCTGATAATCAATATCAGCCACTGAAAACCCAAAAAGCTGTGCTACTGTCACTCAAAGTATAAATACCATTGCAAAATAAATATTTATGTCATTACTTATTTAAGGGTTGCGTAAAAGCAGTAAAATGTATCAACTGCTTGTTATTCCACACAAGTTATGAATGTCAAACAGGGAAATAAATCCGAGCACATGCCGCCGAGCTTTGCTATGATTCTCGTAGGCGACTTGACTGCAAGCTTACAAAAATATCCTTATACAGCCACGAGCACGAATATGTATATGTTACGGCTAAAAGCCGAAGTAAGGTTACAACTAGTTCTAGCCGGCTAAGTAAGGTTACACTTAGTAACTCTCCTTTTTATTGCTAGGACACACCGACCAAACGGATTAGGTTAGGTTAGAACTGTGACCAAACGCGCGCGAGCCGTGCGAGCGCTACATCCAAATTGGTTGCATTATAACAAACTGTTACCGGCCAGACCTTGGTATTGCTGGTTAGAACTAGGTGTAACCTTATTTCGGCTTTTAGCCGTAACATAAACACTTTCCTAAAAAGCAAGAAATAACAATTGTAACTTGAAAAAAGGATCTTTTTCATAAAATATGTGTTCCAAAATACTATGTTCGTAACAACATGAAATTTTAATCAGAACAATAGGAGAAAAACACTTTTAAAAGTTGTTAAGTGTTAACATATTTGTGCTCGTGACTGTACAAAATCATAAACATCTTCTTTTGTGTAACTTGTAGTTGTTCCGTGACAAACTGGCTGCAGGTTGAGTGGTAGACAACGAAGAAAGCTAGGAAAAAAGATGAAATAAGGCACAATTCCTTAGAGGATGTAGAAAAACTGAACAAGAAAGGAATTTTGAAACTACTGTATACACAGGTCAACAAAAACACCCCAGAGGCTTTAAAGTTTGCGGCCGAGTAACAGGCAGAGGATAGCGTCAAAAAACAATTTGAAACACAGATGTATAATTATTGTATTGTATAACGGGCTGGTTTCCGCAACTCCATGTATAATTAATAGGCTATTTGTCACATCAAAAAATTACGACGATACAGAGCATCAAAGTTCAAGAGAGGGGGCTTGAGACATCACTGGATAATAAAAAGTGACAGAAATTGTGACGTCACGCGAGATTTCGACGCGCTTTACGTGACAAAAGAAAAAATAGGTGTCCAATATTTTTTGATAATCTAACTTACGGACTAAATAGATTTTTTCAGTCTAATACCCTATTGTACTAGTGTACCTATAACATTGTAAGTAAGCAGTTAACACCAAGCTCTTGAAAGTAATGAATGTGAAGGAAATTAAATAATTCGTATTCTTAGTAGGTTCTGTTTTTCTGAAATATAAAATTTGAATGTGAGCTTCTTGATTAATACCCTGTTTAATTTATCAAAGTCAAGAAACACATTAATATTATGCCTAAAATTCACAACATGGTCAGTTTTCAACACATACTCCCACGACCAATTATCTACTACCTCGAAACAATCTTATAAAAAATATCAAAATACAAATATTTTGCCAATTTTTTCACCGTTACTCTTTACTTTAACACCTATGTTGATTGCTCATATAGTTAAGACCAGTAAATCAAGCACTCAGCAAGTGTAATTTAATATTTTTTAGGTTAAAGAGTAGATCTTATCACTCAAACCGTTTTAACACTTGAATGATATATTGGGTATCATATTACAATTCATATACTAAAAAATATACAGTTTCTGTAAACGCATGTCACAGTAGGTGTCGTTTATTATTTTTTATTGGCAATAGATCAAAAAAATGCTAGACTGGTGTATCACCTTACAAAAGAATGACTTTATTGACTTCTCTTACGTTTTATAGAATCGCCATTTTTGTCAACGTTATATGGTTATTATTACGGTTTCATTTTAATATGTAGTTATAAAAACTTTTGACGGAAGTTATCATCGACTGTTTTTAATCAATTTTAGAAGCATTACCATAATTTTTATCTATTTTAATATTAAAAAGGGGTAAAATTTGTTAGTACATTTTTTTCTGTATGAAGGGGGTATTATCCGGAAATAATTATCTAATTCTAAAAACAAATTTCACTAATAGAAGGCGACATTATTTGTGGGTGCTATAGAGTATAAATTATTGTTATATCATGCATATCAGCCGAGCTATCACTCTTTTTGTGGACGAAGTCGCGAGCGAAGTGCTAGTCAGTCATATAAAACGTCGGAACTTAGAACGTTGTCAAAACAATAGACACTTAACAAATGCTCCGTCTAAATAAAAATCAAGACTTACTTTCTGGATAAATGGGAAAATTTTGATAAAAGTTTTTGCGTCCGGAATATGCCAGAGCGATATTAAATTCGAAATCTTAACCAACTCGCAAAAGAGACGAGTTCAAGAAGTTGTCTGCTAAAGAACGGAATCTTCTTCTACAGAATGATTTATTACCTTAAAACTTAAAACGTAATAAAAGCTGTGTAAAAAGTCATATCAACTACCGTAACACACTATTTCCTAGAAAAACTAATAAATCAAGAAATACACGTATATATTTAGACGTGTTCAGAACCCAAGATACGAATCCAATCACAGTTTATTTGACGGTAGAATTGAAGAAATAAAACGTAAGCCCGAACAAGTGAATGATAACGATCGATAAAATCTACAACGTCATGCGAATGTGAATAAAAAATATTCTGCGGGTTATGCAGACTTGAAAAAGTACTATAAGTGACAGTACGCTGACTAAACATAACATTATATTCAGAACTGAAAATAAGATATATGAGCTACAAATAAAATAACAAAAAGAAGAAATGAGCACAAAAGATAAGAATATAGACTTTTATGATAAACTGTCTAGACCCATATTCCATGATATTTTGTCTAATAAATAAGTCCTATAAGTTGTGTCACAAGGTCACACAGACGATAGAAAAAACACGTTTCATAAAAACGGTATTGCCATACCGATATTGAGAATTTATTAAGCTATGCCAAATGAATAGGAACTTTTATGAAAAGACTGCTGGAAACGGTAAAATGAAAGGTAAAGTTTTCGTCATATTTACGTAAGAACCTTTCTACCCTATAAAAATACTTCACCAAACAAGTTTTTAATAATCACAACATTATTGGAAGTTCTCACCATAAAATAAGAAGAAGTAAAGCTTATGTAAGTAAAAGTGGTTTTTAAAAGGCTGCTAAGCACTTAGTTGACCCTACAAAATATTAAATTAGCATGGAATGTCTGCAATTTCATTCCTCATGAAAAATTAAGCCTAGATTTAATCAAATATAAGTTAGTCCCATCAATCACAAACTTATTTCTTTCAATATAGTGACAGGTACTTCTTAACTCTAGAGCAATAATAACGAAGATATCGATGATCTGAGTACGGTTCGTTGACAATGGCACCACCATCATTACACGGCATTGTGTTCATGCAAGGTCAAACCTCTCAGGAGGCCTGAACTTGAGCCTTACGGGTGTTTGAAACATATAAAGAACTAGATTTTGCCCGCGTTTTTGCTTGCGATGTCATCGAAAATAATCCCAAGGGAATGTTTTATTACATCATTTCATTTGTAGCCACAATACACACATCGACACAATATGACACTCGGGGATACTGTTGCTTCCCATTAGAGAAAAAATTTTTGGAACCGGATCAGTATTTCCGAAGATTATATGAAAACTTACAAAATTTACATTTTTATAATATTTGTGTGGACGTATAGATTGAAGACCAACTTAAAAAAAACCTCAAGACTATTGAAAAAAAATAAAAATTGGTACATATTATTGTATCGAGGATATTACAGGTTTACACTTAGGTACAGTTATTAATGACAGTAACATTGAACTCAAAGAACTTTTGGTTGAAGGACCTTACGCAACAACGGGTATTTGGGAGGTAAACAATTTTTGCATGCTCACTCTTCACTTGGAACCAGTATAACAGTACATCGATGATGAAGCAGGTCCAACAAAACATCTCAATACAAAGGACCTTGAACACGATTCAAATATGCATGACCGTTCAAAATTTAACCCAGCGATAAAATTTGGTGCAGATGTTCCATACCGTCGTACCTCGTATGAGCTTATAAAAACTGTATGGCATGCAGGCAAGTGTCATGAGGGGCATATCATGGCATAACGCTGTGCCAACGCTCACGTTAACGTTTAACCTACCTTGAAGTTTTGCCAATTCGGAAATTTTCAAATTGTTGGTTTTGGGACAGACATATTTGCTAGCAGCGTTTTGCTGAAAGTTGTGACCGTAAGTTATTGTAGCAACCTTCATCTGTTTGTTGACTCATGTTATGCGATGTTTACAAACTTGAGTGGAATTTATATTTTCTATCATTTCAAATATACTAAAAAGTTTTATAACATCGTGTAGATTCAGAGCAAATCATACAGCTTGATTTGTAATGCTTACATGCAGTTCACGTTATACAATCGCTAATCAGTCAAAAAAATCTAGTAACAGTAGCAACATCAAGACATCTTCCAACATGCATCTTCAGGCAGATAAAGTTAGCCTTCTTTGTCAGTAAATAGCTACAGTACCATTTTTACAAAATCACACATTCTCTACATGTGCATACAGTAAAGACGTACCAGACTAGGAGTGCCTCAAATCCTCAAGGGCATCTATTATCCTGTAGAAGCCCACGCAAAGGTTTTTGTCGTACAAGCACATAGCGCCGATGACAATCTAAAATTCTTACGTGTCTAGAAATATCAAGAAAGTCAGATCGGTACGGTGGTAATCTTGTCACGTCAGCATTTTAATCTGGTATTTTGATCCTGGGACAAAGTAAATTGCTTTTGGGTCGATAATTACGACGGAGATTATATTCGTGTCATCGGCCAAGTCATTTACATAATCGATACACAAGCGGAATTTTAAGGGTATACAGTAATCGTTTGCTTCCTTCTTTGGTTATTTTGCCATTGATTTCTTCGTCAATGTCAAGACCGTGTCTGATATTGGAATTACGAAATTGTTGAGGTTCATTAAAATAAATGACGGTAACTGAATATAATTTCTTCGGATCTTGAATTTTATGTTTTCAAATCCTTATGAATCATGACGAGAACCCGAGCCTTGTTTAGGAAAGCCAGTATAAGGACAAATTTCTATAAGGAACTATCTCAATTATCCCTAATTCTTTTCTTCTCGCGCAAGTAAATATTTTTAGATCATAATACGATTACGAGATATCTCAGTCTAGATCATATTACGTTTCAAATTAATCAAAACTACACAAATAATATTCTAAAACTTAAAATAATTTTCGCCGCAAGAAAACTTTTCATTATTCCCACCGTCCCAAGTTGTCAGTCCAACTTTACGTCTACCTTTCTTTTCCAAATGTTGAATGAAACCTCTTTCATTTTCTCGTATTACGTTGGCGGCTGTCTATTGTGTGGAAGTATGGATTCATTCGGTTCTCTCTCTCCAGAATTCGTATGGTTTACAATTTCTTGCTTTTTAATACGTCTCGGTCGATTGAGTAGTTTGCTCAGACATCTTTCTCAAGGTTTTTTTGCATTTCAATTTGTTTAGGATGAAATATAGTTTTTGTTTAGTATCGTGTTTACGCCCCTGAGTAGGGTCCTCTATGATTAGGATCAATGTTCAAAAGTTGTCAAAACTAAAGCAAGTTTGACAAGAAAACATATAATCAGGAAGGAATAAGATGTCAAGCTGAAGGACCTGTATATACTCGAATTGATTGCGATATTTTGGGCACAAAACTCAAATGCAGTACTGAGCCACCATCTGAGTTTTACCTACACGAGGACTACTTTACCAAAACTTTGACAATATTATGTTAATTTTGGTTATCAAGGAACCTACTAGTATTAATACCATCAGATTCATGGTTGAAGGCATACGTAACGCTGGCCTACATTTTGTCTATGCAAATGAACAGGAAACCGTCAGGGCTGGAAGCGGTAAAGTAAGCTGTTTCAAAGTAAACCATAGTTTTTTTTGCAGAACTAACAATACAGTGGACAAGGGACGATAAGTTGAAGACACAAGTGACATTATCATGTGACAAAAAGCTGGAACTCAACGACAAAGTATGTCTGTGAATTATGCCGTAACTTATTTCATAGTTCTAAATAAAACCGTAAAATTGAGATCACAATGTCTAGACTACGACAAAAACTGAAAAAGCCTTGAAAAATAATATCATTGATACAAAAAAATATTTGCATATTCCCCATAGTCAATTGAGACGAAATAAAAATTGATTGATTCCAGGCCATATTAGAATCGGTCGTTAAATTGTCACTCCATTTAAAACCGATTCGTAGCTTTGGCACAGCCTAAGCCAGAATTTATTGATAGAAAAACTACCTACGACTGACTCAATCAAGAATTTTAAACTACTTAATTAAATGACTGAGATGAAGTAGTTTATAAAAATCAAGTGGGTACAGTTTTCCCTCATAAATCCTGCGTGTCATAAGAATCTGGGTTTTATTAATAAAGCCGTTATTTTCGCACTATTAGGTAATTAGCTTAATCTTTACTAATATTATAAATGCGAAAGTAAGTTTGTTTGTTTGTTACCTTTTCACGCCTAAAACACTGAACCGGTCAGGTGCACAGAAACGGACATAGGGTACCTTTCATCCTGAAAAAAAGTACTGTTCCTGGGGAATACAAGAATAACGTTCTTATGAAAATAGATAGCGCCACGTGTATTTCGAATCAGGATTGAATCATATTATTACTAACAGAGGACAAACCGAATTGATTTTCAAATTCTAAATTAAAGCGAGCGCAGCCGCGGGCTAGTAGTTTATAAAAATTAAGTGGGTACAGTTTTCCCTCATAAATCCTGCGTGTCAAAAAATCTGGGTTTTATTAATGAAGCCGTTATTTTCGCACTATTATGTGATTAGCTTAATATTGGATATTTTGTCTGATATCTTTCCAAATCTGGGTTAAAAGGGTTTTATTAATCACGACAAAGCGAATTTTAATCGATAGGTCCCTACCCGGCATTTACGCACATCCCAAAAATGCGATGCGAAAAGTAGCAAAAAAATCTAATTTATACCTTTCTGGAATATATTTTGGCGGTCCTGAATATTCAATAACTCCGATCTCATTAGCATATGTCAAGTGCAATAAAGGTATGCACTTTTAATATAATCGCCGCAGAGTTCATAGACCCCATAAGACCTTGCTTTGCGGAATCTTTCGAAAGGCCCATTTAGACGTCCATTTGCTTTCTTTTTTTGTGTCATTTTGATACTTTTCCTTTTACTTCCTTTTTTTTCTTTATTATTTTTGATCATTCCTCTTGATTTTGGGAATTCTTTCGTAAAGTGTTGCATGAGTATTCAGACGGAGATTCATTGGTTTAATTTGTTTTTCTTGCCTTTTTATACTTTGCTATTTTTATTTACACTGTTCATTCAGATTATTTTAATTTTAAATTCACTCTGGGAAAGGCAACGAGGTAGACCTCGCAGGAGATGGCGGGACGAGCTGGACAAAACCAACGACCAATGGTTCACATTGGCTCTGGATCGAAGAATTGGGGAGTCATGGGGGGAGGCCTTTGCCCAGCAGTGGGATGACACAGGCTAACAGTAACAGTAACTCTTTGAAACAGGGACTTCATTGATTAAATGTTGATTAACAAACAGTGTTTCTAATATCCACTTCGATCACAGGCTCTACTTAGATCTACTTGTAACAATTTTCAGAGAAGTACTGGCACTTAAAAAAAAAATATATAGCCAATCGACCAACGACGAATCGAATTTCAAACTACAGAAGAAAGGAAATTTCATTATTAATGAGGAAGAAGGATAAACATCACCTTAAAACGGATGATCATTTTGTATACATGTAAATATTTGTATGAAAGCAGTTAGTTCCGCTTGATGGCATTGCCCTTAGGACAGGTCCAAGTCCTTATAAATCTAACAGAGATAAATAAAAAAATCAAGGATGACGTCAGCATGACCGTTCTTAACCCAAGACCCAAAGATCTTGAACAAAACGGACCTCTTAAACTTGGAACGGCTAAAAAGCTAGCTAAGTTGATAAAAAGCTGTTTGAAAAGTATTTCATTCACATTTTTAGACCCAAGTTTAACGAACTTACTTCACAGGAGATGTATCAAATGAACAGTGATATGTCATCTTACTAATATTATAAAGAGGAAAATTTTTTAATTTTGTGTGTGTATGTTTGTAATGAATAAACCCAAAAACTACTGTGCCGATTTCAAAAATGTTTTCACCATTAGAAAGCTACATTATCCCTGAGTAACATAGGCTATATTTTATCCCAAAATGTTTAAAAAATAAATGTCCACCCGTACAAAGCCGGGACGGGCCGCTAGTAACAAATAAAATGGGTCTTATCTAAAACAAATTAATCACATGTAATCGCATCTTAACCCTGAATTTGCCGAGGTAAGGTAAACAGTCTCAATGAATCACCGCCAGAGGTCACTAACACGTGAAACCAGTTACAAAAATGCCATAATTTTAAAACGTGAGGAAATTTTTCGGTTGTTAGTCCAAAATATAGCACTATTCCTGGAAATCCCGAGGGCAGGTTTTAAAATTACATGTTCAAGCAAGAATTAGGTCATCGACTCAATGTTTCAAAAGAGATATCACTCATGCTGTCAGCCCTATATTATATCAGCCGAAATATGGCGTTGGAACTCAAACGAGATTTTCGAATATTATCCCGAGCTTAAGGTCGACCGTTGAGTTTGAATATGTGAATATTAAGCGATCCAATTTGTTTTATTCAAGAAGGGTGATTAAAACTGCGTTGTGACAGCTGTTAGCCTAAAGAAATTTTGTCGACATAATTATTAATAGCCGTTTAAAGCATGATAGGCATAAATAAAACAAGATAGAAAGAGGAACACTGGCATAAGAACGAAAGCTGGAGTAACGGATGTGCACTTAAAGATTTACCGACTAAAGTGGAGATGGACGAGCCGTATACTAAGAAGCACCTAAGAAAAAAGGAGCCAAATTGTAACAGATTGGTATCCTAGAGATGGTAAAAGGAAGACAATGTAAAAGATGGGAGGATAAGCTACAACTAACTGCGGGACTAAACTGGAGAAGAGTTGAAATCAATGGAAGATGTTAAAGGAGGCCTTTGCCAGGAGTGACACTGAACTTGAAGATACTCTGTAAACACGAATTATTGTGACCAAAAAACATCAGAATAAAAGGCTTTATTTTCATTATCAAAGTTGGGTCAGACAATCACACACTGAAATCAACATACATAGTACCTATACCTTTAACCACGGCTTTAAACAAACAACGCTGAAAGGTATCCACATTTCAGTTCAGAATTACGCCGTATCTAAACTCAATTATAAGGGATAAATCAATACAGCCACCTAAGGCTCGCCGCAAACCACAGACCGCACCTCTCAAGCCACAATTAAAAGAAATTATCACCTGACGGCAAATATAAATCACGACGAGGTGATTCGGTCCCCATATTTTTGTTATCCTCGTAGGTTTGAACGTATTGGCGCTTGTTCGTTTCGGAAACTTAATTACGAAATGATCCTTAGGGATTTACGAGGTGCCAGTTCCTGGTACGCCTTAATAATGTAACGCGGAATTGTAGATATTGGATTAATTGGGTGAGTTCTGTACTATAGCTTTACCGGTATTTTTGCAGACGTCTGCACCTCTCAGTTATACTATTCGACATGATTTGCCTTGGTTTAATCTAGAAGTCAATTTAACTCAAGCCCCAAGCCTAGGGCAAGGAAAACCTGCTCAGGTCAGATTTTATAGACGACTGTCCTGGAGCGTAAATGTGATTCCAGAAACGATGTGACACTTAATATCGCGTCCTGATCGTCCTATTCCCTTCAGATTACAAGAACTGCTGCAGAAGATGCTGCGCTTAAGAAGATGCTAAACTCTTAGCCGAATACTAGGCCGACTCAATTTAAGAAGAAGAAGAAGACTATTGATACTCATTTAGTTCTATCGACACATGAACAAGATATAGAAACATTCGTTAATAAGAAATCTAGAGGCCAAAACACAAACGAGACAACAACAGGAAAAGCGAACTATATAGCCGTAGCCATAGTTCAACCATCATTACTCAATTCGGAAGCCTACATAATAGAATCCAAGGACAGAAACTAGTAAACACACGTGCAAACATTGATTTACATAGCAACAGCCGAGCCTAGACAAACTTACACATTTAAAGTTGTCTCGGTGCCTACAGCCATTTGAATAATATTTACATCGATATGGGAACTGACTTTTTAGGATTCCGTACCGAAAGCATGTCTGTCAGTTTTTTCATCGGTCAAAGAGCTGTATCTTTTGAACCTTAACAAGTAGACACTAGACATTTTCACAGAGTGTGTATTACTATAGCCGCTACAAATTATAAAAATTAAATTAAATTGAAAAGGAGATTCCCATACAAGAAACGTATTTTTTCTGCGTTTTTTGCTCGATCTTAACAATTACGTATTAAATAGATAGTTGTTAATAGTGTACAGTGATACGGAACCATTCGTGTGCGAGTTCAACTCGCACTTGACCTTTCTTTTTCGTTACTCGGAAGTAGATTATTAACGTTATGCTATGACTGGGTCAAGAAGTAACGGTGAATGGATTTGAAGAGGTTTTTACACTAGAAATGGGGTATAGCAGCATGAGGCGAATGTTATCACATGAGACAGATATACTTTTTAGTTAAACACGTATATGGAAGGCCCAAGCAAAGATGGCGAAATGAATTAGACTGCTTTAAGAAAGACTGGACAAGGCAGCAGGCAGCGGCTAGGTGTGGAAAGAATTAATGGTCTCCGCCCACCTCCAGATTGGGGCACTGTCGGTAGGTCAAATCATAATGATAAAACACGGATATAAGCAAACATGTGTGCTACTAGGGACGTTGTCTGTGAGCATATACCGCCTCTAGATCGTAATGATAAGCCATGTTTGAGTCAACCCAGAGGTACTGATGAGTCAGCTTTTGTAGTATATGGCTTTTCATTTATTTTTGGAGCAGGTGTTGTTTCTTTATACCCGGACTAAAATAATTTAAATCGAGAGGAATTTGAACAGAATCAAAATCGATGTAAAGGACAGGATGCAGGTACAATACGCTAATAAAAATAAACAGCAAAGCAAAGGAACAAAAGTATATTTAGAACAAACACGTCAATAAGTGGGAACGACAAACGAAACATATAAAGAAAACATTCTTCACGAAGATATTACTAATTGAATTCTGATTGGGCCCGCGACAGGTTCGCAAGATGCAAAATTTACGAACTGTTACTCATTTATCTAAGTGAATTCATCATTCACTTTGAGCGATATGCCTAATGAATGTTGTATAAATCATTCAAAAGAATGTGAAAAAAAATATTCTGTGGACAAAATGATATAATGTTTACTTGATATAAAATTGTTTTTAACTTACTTGGTGCACGATTGAATTAATCAGTCTATTAATTTCAGAAGGCTGTCACAATCATATTATATTTCTTTTTGTGGTTTATACTGACCATTCTCAGAATTTTGCGGTTTATCATTTCTGTTACTGTTAGGTAAAAGCCCCAACTATCGGTTTATCATATTTCTTTTAGGTGTGTATTTAAAAATTACTTCTCCATTATGTTAATAGTCACGCTTTACTCATGTAAAGATATTCAACATATAGCTTTTTTGTAGGTTAATTGCACCTACAAACCCAATACTGTAAAACTTTCTTGAAAGACATCCCAAATTCTTAAATCAAGACTTTAGATTTATATGTTTTCGAACGGCTTCGAAAGAACTGTTCTACAATATATCAAAACGTTTGCTGACACTTTTGTTAAAGTTATCTTCGCCTGACCGCAAACGTGGGCGCACTTTATTACGTATCTCTTAAGAAAAGGGATTGAATTATTTATTGTTTTGACGAAAAATTTACACTTTGCGTTCCCTGCGGGAGACCTGACGTCATTGCTAAAGAATTGAAATTAGTAAAGCCTTTGGGAGTTTGAAACAAATTTTTATTTTTATTTACAAGAAAGGTTCGGGAAATATCGAAAGCTTTTTAATATTGTATTGGAAGGAAAGGACGAGGGTAATTACAGGTAAGAGAGTCGAATAATACAAATTGTATGAAAAAGAAATTGGATGGCTAATATCATTGAATATTAAGCAGGTTTATAAAGCTAAACATCTGTGTATGATCGACAACAAAGAATCTAGATCATATAAAAAACCTTAATTTTGTAACAATGCATTTTGACGAAGAAGATCTAGTCTAGTAGCTTCATTTTTGAGACCTTGCTTAGCTACAAACAGAATTTCTTTAAACCCGTAACTTAAAATACAAAAAGTTACAAAAAAACCCAAGCAGCTCAGCATCTAAAAACACCAAAGGCCTTATTCGACCTTTGCCAATATAACGGTAACTTATTGTAAAAACAAAAAAAAATGTTATTCTCAAAAAGGATTTATTTGCCAAAAACGGGAGCTCTCTGACGGGCGAAGTATTACGAATTTAAGACACACACACTTGGTTTTCATGCCCTTGTGTAAACACTTCGTTATGCACAAATGTATGATCGCCTCTTACCGTTATTTGATCGTAACTTTCAAGAACTTTGTGTATGAGAGACTACTTTATCGTGAAACACTAAATCTTCGTTTTCTGTAAGGTGTGAACCGATTTATTTATTTGGTCCTTGTAAATTTTCTCGCGACCTTACTCTCATTTGCAAATTCAACAATAGTGCCTTTGAAAAGAATTTTGGGAGTATTCGTTTTTTTTGGGTACGACTATTTGCTTACTTTCCTTAAGAAAAACATGATGGCATCAATGCGGTTGTGGATGAGTTGCCCATCAACCTGATAATACCAATACCTATTAAACAACCCGCTCTTAGAGAAAATCCCTATACACGATATGTTTTTCCCCAAAGCCCTTTCATCATTGAAAACAAAGAAACGAAAGTCTAACAAAAAAGCAATAAGACAAAGATTACAAAGTCATGTCTTTATCGGGGCGGAGATTTATAAAACTCAATCATATTTTCGGGACCCCACACGTACTTCCTCATAACCCACATGCTTTATCATATTTTGCATTTGATAAACACAATTGTCGTAATAATACTCGTATTAATTCAACGAGGATTTCTTTTATGAATTGAGTTTTATCGTAATAAAATCCCAAAATATGTCAAAACATTTTGAGATGATGAATAAATTTTTTACTTGGGAACTTTTAAATCACGTTTTTGTTTTATGATTTGTTGAAAGTTCATAGGTAACCAATTGACTTATGGTATGCTTTGTCCCGTTGATATCGTCCTAATTGTCATTTGTACGGTAGTGAACTTTCTGGGTTGCTATACCCATATAGTCTAGCAAAGAACTAATACAAGACTCGCTTGATTTACACTCGTATCTTTAGTCAAGTTAAAGTATTTACTTGAGTTTAAATAATTACCTACGCAACCATTTTTAGGCATTAGACAAGAAATTGAGCAAAGTAATAACCGTCAAAGAAAGCAAAGGTAAAAGTTCTAACTTTTTACAGTTCTAACATCAAGCACAACTACAGAATGAACTACAGAATGTTCAACTACAGAATAAAAATCGTATCTGGAATTGAAAAATGATTACTTTTACTCAAGTAATCACTTTGACTTGTTTATAGAGACGGGTGTTAGTCTTATATTTTGAAGTAACTTACGTCATGAAGTAACACGTCATTGTACACGGTTTCAGCGAATCTAGGCATGATGATGTTGTAAACGCAAGTCAATGCAGGTCATCCATGACGCACTGTACTTCCAAACAAAATAAAATAAGGTCAATCACAAGGGCCATAATGAAATCATTTTACTGTCCAACCTGAAGAAACAGTGTGTCATTGAAACCTTGAACGTTGACTCACGGCATCTGGGGCTGTCCTTAAGTAGAGCATTTCATAAGAACCAAGAGCTCATTAAAAAATCCCGGGTTCGTAATCGTCTACCTACGATTGCTAGTAACTAGTGCTCCAAAATTATATTATTATTTTCCTTAATTATTAATCATTTTTATTATACCTAACGTGCAGACGTGGTTCTGACACTGACACTTTTGTGCCTCAGCCTCATTTTCTGTTTAAATTATTTTTGTGAACTATTTTATATAATACACATTTTGGAACCAGGAGCTCGTGGCTAAATAATAACAGCCGCTCAGGTTGATCTTTAGGTTAAGCCGTGCTTGCCTAGGTTGGTCTGTGGATGGGTGACCACCCATTACATACCGAGTATCCTCCGTGCCTCGGAAAGCACGCTAAGCCGCTGGTCCCAGCTGTCATTTGTAGATCTTTGACAGTCGTTAGAAAGTCAGTGGCCCAAAAAGACTGACAACCAGTCTTACCAAGGTGTATCGATTACCCAGTACTAATTGAGTTGTAGAGATCAGATAGGCAGTCGCTCCATGTAAAATACTGGTATTCAGCTACATCGGGTGAGAGTGGAAGCCGATCCCAACATAGTTGGGAAATGGCTATGAAGACGATGACACATTTTGGGACCAAATCAAGATTTCAAAATCCCAGACACCAAAATATATAAACTTGTAATGGAACAGGAAAACGAAACAAATTGCAAAGTTCAGGTAAACTGTGACCAAACAAGGATCGATTAAACGATTACTATAATTGATCCGTAGAAGATTGAAATCTTTGTGATTCAAACAAATTGTTGTTTGGATGGATGACATTAAGCTACCGACAATTACACAAAAAACTTAGCTCCAATTAAAGCTCTATGGAGGAAATGGACGCTCAATATGTCTGGTGCACTTTGGGAAGATTGATTAATAATGACCAATTATGTTATAATCACTACAGATGACTTTATTAATGACGAAATCCATACTAATAAGCAATTACAAACTAAACTTGAGGAGGAAGGTGGTATTAAGGTCAAATAAACGACAAAAGCTCTTTAAACCACATTATGACTAACACTTCAGATGACAAAAACGATCCTTCCATTGACGGTGGAAGTTCAAAAAACCTCTAAATCATAATGTATTAGACCTGGCGGTGATTCGAATACAAATGTATCAAACTTAGGCGTTAGTGGTCATTTACGGAGACGCGGCGCGTCGGGCGGCGCGTTGTGCGGCGCGGCCCGCTTTCAATTCAAACATATGGCGATGTATGAGAGCGTTTACGGAGAAGCGTTTTTACACGCGTTTGCTTGAAGTGCAGCGTTGCCCGCCGCGGCGAACGCGGCGGCGAACGCGGCGGCGGACGCGGCGGTGAACGCGGCGGCGAATGCCGCGTCGCCCGCGGCTTTGCACGCGCAAACGCGCAAATACAACATATGGCAAATGACACCGCCGCATCGCCCGCCGCGTCGCCCGCCGCGTCGCCCGCGGCGTTCGCCGTGGCGGCGCACGCCCCGCGTCTCCGTAAACAACATCGGACATTGCCATATGTTTGTGTTTGGGCGTGTGATAACGCGGGCCGCTGCACGCGCCGCCTCTCCGTAAACGGAAACAACGCGCACCGCGCCGCGCGACGCCCCGCGCTACGCGCCGCCCGACGCGCCGCGTGTCCGTAAATGGGCACTTAGTGTACCGTATAAGGAGATATTATTTGTAGTAGAACACTCATTATAAGCCATAGTTGTGGATTATGTAGAATTAAAGTTAGTTGATTGATTATAATGGAAGCTACTGCTAACAGCTAACTGTCAAATGCCTGATTGGACTAGTGGTCACAGTCACAACAGCTGAGCATGAGGTCCTTGGTTCGATTCCCGGGTCGGGCAAATTATTGAGTTTTTTATGCAGGAATTTCTCAGCAGCAGCCACGGAGTCTGGATTTGTGCCCGGCTCGCCCCCTATTATATGGGACTTAAAAATATCCGGCGAAATGTGTGTGTACTATTAGGTACACCTCTGCCTTACCCTTCGAGGATTACAGGCGTGATGTTATGTATAATGGAAACCAATACGGTCAAAGCCACACTATTCATTGTAATAGAGCGGAAGCTTACGGTCAAAATCAAATATTAATTGTAATAGAGCCATTAAAAGGCATTTTATGTCAAATACAAGGATGTAGAATTTATTCTGGTCGCCCATCCGCAAAAGTACGAGTATTTTCTTCTGAAGAAGAATAGGACTATTTGCAAGGATGATTTAGCAAATGGTCACACAGTAGACTATTTTGGAAGATTTAAAAGCGGTACCGAAGAACGAAGATCAATCTAGAAACGATAAAAAGTAATGATGAAAAACACCGCATATGCCATTACATTGTCGATTACTAAAATTGCTTGCGTGATTTATTTGTAATACATATGTCATAACGAGACATTGTAATTACAACGGAACATAAATTACATTTGGTACTCCCAATTCCCAATTTGTAATACCAGCTTGTAATTGTCTTACTGCAGGTCAAAGGCCTTTTCGTATATAGAATAGGAAGTAGCATTATCGTCACGCTTACATTCTTAGTGTTACCTTCTTAGTTTTCTTAGTGTTTTTGTAACAATATTCTGATTGAAAAGAGTGTCCATGGAGTTTCTTGTTCATTCTTCTCCATAGAGTTCTACGCCTTGGAATGGGCAACTACAGTACTTTCACAAGTTATTATGCCTTGTGTTTGTGACTGTAGCTTGGGTTTGTTTGTTTTTTGTGACATTCAAAAGTGGTGTTTCAAAATGGTCTAATTGAAATAAATGCTTTGAGTTTGAGTTTCTGAGTTTACCTATTACAGCGTCAGGCCAAGATACTATGATAAGATAGACATACTAGGTATAATCACTATAATTTCCTTCAGTTTCAGTCAATTGGCTTAAATATGAGATCACGCCTGATGTCCCCGAGGAGTGAGGCGGAGGTGTACCTGCAGTATACCAACATTTCACCAGTTATCCAAGTTTCATTTAAAAGGGGCGACCCTATTGAGATTAACCGGGCACCAGTGGCGAAGGTTCCATACAACTCGATTCCTACCGGCTTCCCTTTGAAAAATAGCACAGTCAGTATTCTATAGACAAATAATATTATCACATTAAAGATATGTAGGTACTCCGGCTTACCTCTTACAAAAATTGACCCTTCGCTACTGCCGGGCACAAATTCAGAGTCTGTGCTGGTACTGGGAATTCCTATTGGAAAAAACGACTTTACATGCCGTTGAAAAAAATCTCTCAGGCACGCTGGTTTGGTTGCCTCGCGATGTTTTCCTTCACCGAAGCGAGTGATAATGATACAATACGCAGATGAATCCGCTAAAATTAGAGATGCGTGTCTTGGATTCGAACTCGAGAACTATGACTTGGCAGTCTGACGGTCACAACACTGCTCTAAAAAAGACGGACTAATACATAAAGGGTGTAAAAAGACCCTTAACGAAGCCGAAAGGCACTGGTTCTCCCCGTCAATGCGATAATTTTTTTGTTCTAGACCATACTTGGGAAAAGTTCCAACTTTTTCACAAGTTTTTTTTTAAATACATGTTTTTAATGTAAAAAAATTACTTTAAACATCTCCACGACCCCCGTACTATTCAATCTATCCATCAGCACAATATTCTGAGTGCGTTACATTGAGCCCTACCGTAAAACGTGATTTTTCACCCCAAAAAAAAAAGTCGTTTCCCAGCAAAATTTTTTGCGTAAAGTACTTAGTTTGATGTACAGAATGCTTGGTTGACGGCTTCGTGAAGGGTCCGTTTACACCCTGTATAGTATAGCAGACTTTGAACCTATTACCCATGAAGTGCCTTTAAACTTTGGGCCACCCCAACTTTAAAAATTCCAAATCATGACACCGCAATTAAATTAACTCCTCTCTCTTCCAACAAAGGGTTATAATCAACAACAAAACCCATCAAAATTGATATATCCATTCCTGATATGAAACCTTGTGTTAATGTCAAGATGATATAAACCCACTTAAAGTGCAGATAAAGACAAAATCGAATTATGTGTTTCATTATGAAGCATTAGTTGGCCACCTTTGTCACTTACGAGTCGTGACATACGATTTATAACAGCTTTTTGGTAAAAACACATCGTAAAAGTTAAATGATCACCGTTAAGATTGGAAACTGGTAAACACATAACATCACGGCTGGCATCCCCGAAGGGTTAGGCAGAGATGTACCTAATTGTTACTGTTTGAACCAAATGTATTAGACAAGCGCTAATCCCGCAGACAAACTGTTACGCAGTTTGGTGGGTGCATACAATTTACAAAATGTTTGGTCCTTGTTAAATTATTTATTTATTTTAATAGTGTACCAACATTTTGCCGGTTATGTTTAAAGTCCCATGTAATAGGGGGTGAGCCTATTGCTATTAACCGGGCACAAATCCAGGCTCCGTGGCTGCTACTGAGAAATTCCTAATGGAAAAACCCAATAACACTTTGCCCGACCCGTGAAACGAATCCAGGATTTCAATAAAATGCTTTGTTGATTATATTTCGGCTTTGTTAATTGAATTTGGCTTTTGCTACGCATATCATGGTTTTACGATTTGTTAGAAAATTAAACAAGTTTTTTTTCATGAACGCGGCAATGCACAATGATTTATTGGACAAATAATTTTCGATATAAATTATAGTAAGGACTTTAAAATTAATCGCTCAACAGATTGGATTTCATTTAGTTTTGATTTGGTGTAAAACTGGCAACATCGAAAAAAAAAAATTAATTGTTAGGATGCTTATTTGTGATATGAAATCAAAAGTTTCATCAAGGTCATTCCAAGCCGCCATTTTTAGTCAAAATCAAAATGTTCAGCCCACGCGTTGCACCTGAATGCCAAAAAAGCTTATTTAAACGCTTTGATATAACCATAATGGGGTACAATTAACTTAAATAATTGATCGAACAATTACCTACTAACCTATTTTGCCAACATGCCGAAAAAAGGCTTAGGACATTGGGTCGACGAAAAAGAAGTTAAGTAATCTTGTTTTTCTTACAAAGCTTTCAAGTTTCAAACCCCACTACGCGCTCCACTGAATTTTCGTAATAAATATTTTCCCTTACGACAGCAGATCTCTTACTTAGACATACTTCTATGGTTTACGCTCTTTGCTGACGTCATCAATATTTAGCCGTCCTTTATCGACACTAATATTATAAAGAGGGAAGATTTGTATTTTTGTGTGTATGTTTGTAATGAATAAACTCAAAAACTACTGTGCCGATTTCAAAATTTTTTCACCATTAGAAAGCTACATTATCCCTGAGTAACATAGGCTATATTTATTACTAGAAAAAAAGGGGGGGTGGTTAGGGGAAAATAAATGTCAACCCGTGCGAAGCCGGGACGGGCCGCCAGTTATGTATAAGTCTGCAATGTCTAGTCTTATGTTCTTATCTTGTGTCTTAGATAGATGAGTTCGAAATACAATATTTATTTTTCATTTTAACCTTTGATTTCAAAATGTGTGATTTTTGTGCGTATTATTTAATTACTTCACATTTTAATTTGACTTAACACATAATTCCAGTTCTTTTGTCAAGACAAATGGGCATTTGTCTTGACAAAAGAAATATGGGCATATTACTAAAATGGAGGACATATCTCTGTCATTCCAGTTTTAAAAGAAGCAATGTTGCTTAAACCTACCATTTCGGTTTTTAATTGCAACCACGACACGGTATCCTGATCTGAGTAATGTTTATTACAGGTTTTAATCCTTTATTGCCAAAAAAACTCATCATAAGGCAACTGTCCCTCCGCCAGCGAGTAGCTATCGACGATTTACTCGCCCTGGAAACGTACAAAAGATTGTAGGTCTCGTGTGACTGAAAGAGATACTTATATAAATGATGATGATGCCATCTAGCGGATTTCGCCACAACGACTGTATGCGATAGGCTTTCTGGGGTGGTTTTCGAGATCTTTGATATGCTGCTCTTTCATGTGCTCTCAAGAAAAACTCAAAAAATATTAAAAAAAGTTTTGAATATAATTGCGACCTTCTTCTCTTTTCATCATCAACAGCCTAGCCTTTTCCCAATTATGTTGGGGTCGGGATGCAGCTGAATACCAGTTTTTTTTTTACATGGATAGACTGCCTATCTGCCCACCACAATCCATTAACTGGATAATACGCACGCTACCCCTTGGTAAGACTGGTTGTAAGTCTTTCGAGCCACTAACTACCTGTAACGACTGTCTACAATTGACAGCCGGGACCAACGGCTTAACGTACTTTCCGAGACAAGGAGAAAACTCGGTATATAATGAGTGGTGACCCATTCACGGATCAAACTAGGGAAGCGCGCCTTAACCTGAAGATCGACCCGAGCGGCTGTTATTATTTAGCCACGAGTTCCTCCGACCTGACCCCGACCTTCTTCTCTTATAAACTTGTATAAATAGTTAATCGCTGACTGTTCACACTCCCTGGGAGAACTCTGTGTGTACAGTCAAAGCGTTTTTAGTTGCTAGCTCCACTCGCTCTACTCGCTAATCGCTAGAGGTGGGACTAGTACCTTATAGCCGAAAACCTCATCTCAAAACTTAAAAGCTCTGAGACTAAACCTAATACCTGAATTACCTGAATAAATATTTGATAAGTTGTGCATTTTTAATTTTTTTGTTTTCAAGAGAGCCTATTTACTTTAAAAGTTAGCATCTGTAAAACATTCTGTGTTTTACTTTACTGTACTTGACGCATTTTGTGATCTAGCTGTTCCCGTGACTTCGGTCGTTTTAAAGCTTTTAATATACCCTGACGTACTCTTTTAATCTTCTTTATCACGTGGTTAGTGCCCAAACTGGTGTCAGAGTTTTTATGCCGTACATGGGCCTCTGACTTGGCTTTACATGCCGTCGAAAAATATCTCTCAGGAATGCTGGTTTCCTCACGATGTTTTCCTTTACGGAAGCAAGTGATAATTATTCACTCTTCTAAATATATTAGTTGAGTATTATATTCTTCTCTGAATCTCCAGGTACCAAGTTTCCTCCGACCGGAAAGGCTCACCGTAATCAGTGTAGCAGTTAAGGCGAAAATTTTGTAAACCGACTAACAGGCGTTCATTTATAACATTAGTACGGAAATTTGTTTTACCGTTACAAAAGGTATTAGTGAATCATATTTGTGTGTAGGTATCTCCGGGACCCTTGTAAGATCCGGCGAGTTTTTTGAAAAACCCAAAATCCAGCCTACGTTGTGCGTGCCTAAATAAAATATTTGATTAGATCATTTACGCGATTGAACTTTCCTCGTTTTGTTTTATCTGCCATCTTTTTCTGTAGCTGATATTTTGGGGGATTACCTAACGAATGTTAAATTATTTGGAACCCGCGCGAGCCTAACAAGTGATAAACTCTAGAGGATGAAAGCAGGACCCTTCTGAGGTCCTTATACCTATGTAGGCAAAGATCCCAATCTTACTGAATACCTTGGTTTTTTTTCATGACTTTCGAATCCTTTTAAGCTTGTAAGGGGTTCTATTCACATACGATTCGTCTCTCCTCATCACATTATTATCAACAGCAGACAATAATGGCTTCATTTTCAATCAATGGCAACACTACTTTAGAGTCGGCCTCCAGTCTAACCACATACAGCTGAATACCAGTATTTCACATAACACGAAGAGACTGCCTATCTGACGTCCCAGCTACTGGGTAACACAGTACCCCTTGGTAAGATTGTCAGACAGCACCAACAGCTTAACATGTTCTTGGTCATTGACAGGTCCCGATACTCAATGATGGTCCTCCATCCATTACGTATCGGCAAGCATAGCCTTAATCTGCAATTGACCAGTGCGAGTGCGAAGTGCGATTGTTATTATTTAACCACAAGCATTTGGGTTTATATTATTATACTTAATTCTCAGAGGAGCTCGTCGCTAAATAATAACAGCCGTTCGGGTCGATCTTCAGGCTATGCCGTGCTTGCCTAAGTTAGTCCATGGATGGGTGACCACTGACCACCCATTACTTACCGAGTTTTCTCCGGGCGTCGGAAAGCACGTTAAGCCGTTGGTCCCGGCTGTCATTTGTAGATCTTTGACAGTCGTTACAGTCACTCTTATTAAGGGGTATCGTATTACCCAGTACTAACTGGGTTGCGGAGGTCAGATAGGTAATCGCTCCATTTAAATACTGGTATTCAGCTGCATCCGGTTAGACTGGAAGCCGACCCCAACAAAGTTAAGAAAAAGGCCAGTCTGAGAGACTGACCGAGATGATGGTAATTATTATACTTCATTCGATTTGATTTGACTTGACCAAGCTTTTTTTTTTTTTTTTTTTACGGATGGGAAATCATCAAATGACTTCTCCCGCTCTGGGTGGAGTGGGAGGGAGTGTCAGACTCTTACTGACTAAAACCCATCCATGTTCCTTCATTGCCCTTTGTGTTCCAGGGCCACGGTATCTCTTTCGAACAGTCCTTCAGCCCCGGCAGGCATCGGCCCTTGCGGGCCCCTTCTTGGTTGCTGACATCTCTTTGAGGCGCGCGTGGAACACGAACGCGCCGTCGACACGGCCTGTCGTCATAAGACGGACGGACGGTGAGCTAACCCATTACTCACCGTCCACAGGCCCGCGCCTACGGTGGCCGGGAGCCACCACGTGGCCCCCGACGCCCGGTGCTTCGCCCGCGGCGGCTGGGACGTGAGATTCTCTCCCTCTCACGTCCCGCCACCTCCTTCGCTAGCATGACTGCTTCGCAGAAGGAGGTGACGGCTTCCCATTCCCTCTCGCTCCGGACCATGGCCTGAACCAGGGCCGGGAGACTTGACCAAGCTTACCTCGTATAATCTACGGTAAGAACCATAGAGTGTATGAGGAAATGTCCGCCATTTCTTTAATTTATTGTATAAGATTTTTAGGTATTCAGCATATCCTTGTAGGTTTCTGCACTCCGTGGTACACGTCACCTAAATAAATTGGGATGTGGAAACAAGATTAACATTACAAAATCCGGTTACTACGACAATAATACATTTTATCCTAAGAAGAATGAAGGTGCAACCTAATGTGTTACTGGAATGTGTTACTGGAATGTCTGTTGTTTTCCTCAATACAACATGGATCTCAAAACAGACGTAACATGACATTACACCTGTAATTACCGAAGGGTTAGGCAGAGGTTTACCTAATAGTGCACCCACATTTCGCCAGTTAAGTTTAAGTTTGGACTAGGGGCTATAGGGGCGAATCCATTGCCATATACCGGGTACCTACTACCAATTCGGTATTCACGGCTGCTTCTGAGAAATTCCGGATGGATAAACCCAATAACACCTTTCACGAGCTGAAAATCGAGCCCAGTAAATACCTTAGCAGGTGCGCTTGCGAACACCTAAGCCGACGAGGCCGAATAATTTATATTATTCAAAAGCTTATACACGACAAAGAACTTTCCACATTCATATCTCATAAAAATCAACATTGACTCCCTATTACGTATGGTAATGTCATATTTCCATCCCAAATCCCTATAACAGTGGGATTTAAAAGGCAACAAAATGTGCTTTTTGGGTATCTTCGAAAAATTCGGACATTTTCAAAGTCCTTATATTTAAAGTCATATAAACATACGATTATGTGTGACATGTATGTAATTTGTATGGGATGGGATGCTTTATATTCTGTACACGTATATTTTGCTCTGTATTCAGTCAAAAATGCATAAATACGATGTAGATAAAGTACAATCAAGTACATCAGTCGGTAGTTTTGGAGAATCCAATTATTTAAATAAATTGTTTTGTGTTTGAGCTCACGTTTTAAGATTTAAAGTCGCAATTATTAGGATGCGCCTATACAGTTCCTTGAAAAACTTAATTAGACTTGTTAAACCAAATACATGTATAACCTAACTAAACCCCACTAATAACCTCTTTTAGGACGTAAAGAGCCGACTTTTATCTCCACTTTGGATGAAATACCGACATATTCGAGTCCGAAATCTTTCAATTAATGATCAAACTAAACCTATCTGCAACTATTTCTACTCGACATTACTGTAGCTGGCGTTTTCTTAAGGAAAAGTTTAACAGACAATTTATTTACGACTTTAGTAAAATATACTGTGAACCGAAGCTAAACCCGTGGAGATGGAAGATTTAATCCATTTTTTTATTTAATCTGACAATTTACATTTTTAGGTAAATAAAAGATCAAAACTTTGAAACAGAAAAAAAACAGAATAAACAATAACCAACGACACAATAACACAATATCAGTAAAACCTTGAGTCCTACACAAAACCCAAGCAAAAGTTATTGACATAACTAAACATCTATGAATCATACAAGTGCAAGCCTTAAGAACCAATTAGAACTATTCACATCACCCTGTTTCGGTTAACTGCTAAGTAAATAGGTAAATAAACGTAACTTACGCCCACTACTCGTTATGAATGAAGCACTTGCAATCCCATTCAATTCTTTAGTTCATTATTAGATTCGAAATACTAGGCTTTGCGTAAAAATAACTACTTACAAACAGGTAAGAAACTTTTGCTTGCAAATGTGTGTTAAGCTTCCAAATATTTTTAACCTTGAACTTGAATTATATTTTAACTAGACAACTCAAAAACTTAAAAAAATCAATCAAACCAACGAAAATGAAATTAATTGGCAATTTCCTTATTCATTGTCTTGGAATGTAAAAAAAAAAAACAATAAATCTCATTTTAACCTAAAATCTTATTTTATTAATCATATGTGTGATCTAAGAGCGAGGTCATTGTGCGCAGGCGCAGATGTACGAACGCATGAAGACGCAGGACATTTGGCTATAAAATGTGGGACGACCCCTTGTGACCACAGTATCGAACGAGGATCGGAAGGACACAGACATGAAGCTGGTGAGTCCTTGGAAATTTAAGTTTTGTGCCAGTGCTTGTGAAATTAAATAAATAAAATATTTAATAAAAATTAAATCAGTGAAAAAAAATTATAAATATTTTTTGGGATTGCATTTTTGTTCGCGTCTGTATGTGCAGTCTGTATTTGTGATGAAAATTTAGTAAATAAGTAATATTGAAATTTTAAATGAGTGCAGCAATTCATTGTTCAAAAACTTCATTTATTAAACGATTTAAGTTAAAAAACATAAATTGTGTGTTTACGAAAATAATAATAATATACTTAAATTGTTACTCTTTTGAAAAATAATTAATTTCATTGCGAATGAAGAATCGTTTAATTGAGTGCCGGCTCTCGTTCAAGTTAATTTCTTCTTAAATATAAATCTTGTTACGATTAATCTTCATTTAGGTTACTTTAAAGTGTCTATTAGTCTAATATTAAGACTCAAATTAATCAGAACTAAAATATAGCTTAAATAAATCAAGCATAACGGTAACTCTCCGATTTAAATAAAATAGTGATAAATCTCACTTCGTAAGTAAACTGTCAATAGTTAAATTCTCAGTATATGCACAATACGAATACAAATTAGTGAATTATAACTCATTACAACGCAAACATTATAATTACCACTTTTATCATGCTATAAAATCAAACTTTAAAGCGTACTGAATTAATCACCCCAAAATGAAAAACACCCAAAAGTTTCGGTGTTTACAACCTCATTATGCCAAACTAATTTACATTTCTTTAATTTATTAAAATAGCAACACATCCCTCTTTAGAAATAAAATAGCGAACAACCTACCTCGACCTAGCTCTCTCTGCTTTGCATGGGGCCACCTATCGGGTCCAAAACTATCCTATCTTTCAAGCTGGTACCAACCATATAAATTCACAAAATTTCATTGAAATCGGTTCGGTACTTTTGGAGACTACCGTGTACGAACATCGTAACAAATGATTTTTATATATTAAGATTACCGACACAAACTAAACAAAACATTTCTTCCACAGCTACTAATTTTCGGCGCCATCTTGGCCATCTCTCTGGCCGAAGAGGAGAAGAAGACAGAAGTCGTAGAAGACTCTCAAGCAGAAGCTTCTGCGAACCTCGAGCTTATGAAAGAAGGTGCAGATTTGACTGCTGCCGCGAGCTCCTACAATACCTACGTGAATCCGAGCCAGAGGCCTCCTCTCTGGAACGCACCAAACTACGTGCCTCCCCAGAACAGTTGGCAGCCTCCTAAGCCCATCCAGCCGGTCCAAACGGGAGTGCCTGCTAACGTACAGAGCGACTACTACGACCCTCATCAACATCATTGGAGCACCCCTGTGTACCACCCACCTACCACCACCCCCGCAGTGTCGGTGATCAAGAATGAGCAGTATTATGGCGAGAATGGGCATTACAGATACGAGTAAGTGGAATGTTTCAGTTTCGCACTGCCTTTCATGTAGATTATTCTTTTTTTCAAGTATTCGTGAGAGTTGAATTACAGAATGCAGATGTATGTCTGTACATCAAATCTTGTGTTTAGTCCTAATACAAGTCATCAGTACGTCAGGGACACCATAAGCTTTGATCACGACGAAACGTGGTGATCAATGCTAATGACTTCTCTGTATGTGAAAATGCCTGTTTCTCCAAGAACGTGGAGAAGGTGTATTTTAAAAGATAAAACAATTTAATTACCGCCAAAATATCGCACTTAGACACCAAGCACTTTATACAACTCTAATATAATCCATTACATTATTCATGTTAGTACATGTTTTAAACCCCTTACATGTTTGACGATGCTAAAGACGTTTCACACTTTAATTCACGAAACAATTTGCAAATGCGATCGCAGTAATCTTGACGAAAACACTAGCAAACGGTAGCATCTATATTAAAGCTTTACAAACTGAAGTCTTGAGCCTACGCACACTTTATTGCTTATTTACTTAATCCAGTAGTCCTCACATCGAACGTTCAAAAGTACAAACTACTAAGAAGTTCGAAGTACTTCAGTTATACACCAACATTTTAAAGACAACAAAATACGATGATGGTTAAAAGACAACAATAAGAATGTTAAATCTTTGTAAAACGCTTCATAGATTCCCACGACCTCATACTGAACTCTTCAGTACTGTATCCGTTATTATATAAACATACGTTTATTCACGTACAATCTTAGAATATAAAACGTACACAAAAAATGAGTCCACTGTCCTTGACAATCATAACTCGGTTCAAAATTCAAATGTTATGTAAAAAATTTCTGTTTTGATGATACAGTCCCATAACGGATCATACGGGTTTAAGAAAAACCCCAGGTCTTGCTTACCCATAACTGTTCGGTCTTCAGACTTTAAAAAAGGTCCTAATTGTGTGTTTGTAAGAAGCTCGGGAACCCATAATAACTGTTTAATCCTCGTCATCAGGAGGAAAAAATCTCCAAATCTGTTTTACAACTTTGCCGTTAACCCATTGACAACCGAATTTATTAGTCCTTAATTTTTATGATGTCTCTTTCGTATTGGAATTTAGTTTGAATCGCATTTCCGTAAACAGAAAGTCTTTCTAATAAACGAGAAATATTGAATTAATGAGGAATAAATTAACGGTGTAACCTATTGATCTACTAATGTCGATACGGTTCCTCTATTGTTGTGTATCTGAACTCCTTATACGGTTATTTAGGTACTCCCACAAACGGATGGTATAAGTAGGGTTGATAAAAAACTGCTAAGCACATCCCGTGGTGATGGCAATCTTTATAGTGTGGCAGGCCTTGAAAAAAACTAGCACACGGAACATAAAGGCACATATCACAAATGAACTCATATGCACATACATATAGAGCACGTTTTAGGTACCTCCGGTATGTTTTGTCGGAAATCAACGAAGTTCTGATCATTATAATCGTATTGTCATAGAATTTAGTGTCTTTTATGAAGTCATTTTCCCCACTGAGAGAATTTGCGTGATCTTTTCTGACAAACTCCAATAACAAATCATACATGATTAAATTACGAAGGAAAATTAGGGAACTACGAAATATTATATAACATGGACAGATAAAGGGAAAATTAAACCAAGGACAAGGAGTCAGGAGTATGTTTAGAAACCTTCGAAAGGTGGGCGAACTCATTCTTCCTGACTCTTACCAAATTCTATTCGATGTAGGCATATCCCATATCTTCGATGACCAAACATTCTTTAACCTAGCTTGTCTTCCCCAGGTACAAAATCGCTGACGGCACATGGGTAGGAGAAGAAGGCTACTTCACTGACCCCAAGCAGACTGAGGAGAGCTTGGTGAAGAAGGGCTGGTACTCATATGTTGGTGCTGATGGCAAGACCTACACCACCACCTACTGGGCAGACAAGACTGGCTACCATGCGTTCGGTGACCACCTGCCTACCCCTCCCCCGGCTTACAAGCCGTAAGTATATTTTGTACATTATGGGCAATTATCAGGTACTTTCTCTTATAAAAGTCCAGATTTTTGAATTATAATGGGATAAAAAAGAAGAAAATTTTAGTAATTGCAAAGTCGAATTAGTTATTCAAATATTACTATTATTGTCAGTACTAACTATATTGTCTGTAGGAGCCCGTGGCTAAATAATAACAGCCTCTCGGGTCGATCTTCAGGTTAAGCTGCGCTTGCCTAAGTTGGTCCGTGGATGGGTGACCACCCATTACATACCGAGTTTCCTGCGGGCCTAGGAAAGCACGTTAAGCTGTTGGTCCCGGCTGTCATTTGTAGATCTTTGACTGTGTTGTCGTCAGAGGCCCGAAAGTCTGACAACCAGTCTTACCAAGGGTTATCGCATTATTACTAACTGGGTTCAGAGAGAGATCGCATTATTACTAACTGGGTTGGAGATCAGATCGGCAGTCGCTGTATGTGAAATACTAGTATTCAGCTGCATCCGATTAGACTGGAAGCCGACCCCAACAAAGTAGGGAAAAGGCTAGGCAGATGATGATGATGATGCTGTCGGTACAAACTGCCAATGGCTCAATCACTAAAATTACTGACTAATTGTTACGGGTTGAATTAAAATAGAACAGCCTCATAAGCATTTCTGCTCTAACAAAGAAAATCAAATCATAGAAAAGAGCTCATTGATAATAATTGGAAGAAAATAACACCAAATACCAATCGAACAAATAAGGTTATTAAACGCCATTATTTTTCGACGAATCGAAATCTTAGACTTAGTATGAAAGTCGTGGCCTCGGTGGTTTGTTGTTCCCCTATTTTCCTGAACAGGGAGGCGTGTTGTTGAGTGAATTATAGCCTCAAGTTGTTTGTCATAGCCCGTGACAAATGGCTACAAATATCAACAAAATAAAACAAACATAAGTTTAGGAAAATTCCTCGTAAAAATGAAAGTGTTTCCTGACGTTTAGATGACCGTTATTATTTTTAGTTTTTTCTTCTATAAAAATAAGTAGCATGTGACTCATTCAGTTGTGTTAATTTTATGAGTATACCAGTTTGCTACTGGAACCAGTTTGCTTTTTAAATGTATTCAGTAATCTAGTCCACAGAAATAATTTAAAAAATATATGTTAGTGTTCCGTATCGCATACCGTTACAAACTTAGTTTCTAGTATTTACAAACAAATTAGGAAGTCGATCCGTTGACAAAAAACTGTACACACGAAGAAAGTCTTTTTGATACAGACAAACATAATTCAAAACGGCATTATAGAATGTCAGCCACATACAATATAATAGAAGAAATATCAGTATGGACCAGAACAAGGTGTCAATGAGAACGAACAATCAAACAAACAATGACTGTACATATAATTCTATAAAGACTTGTAACATTATGCATCGCTAAACAATCCTACTAAACAGACATATCTCAATTACAAAGCAATGTTCAACACGATATTAAGACACTAGCCATAATACACAACGAAATTAAAATGGCGGATGTACAGTTAGAAGACCAAATAACTAATGACATGACACCAAACCGAGTAAGTTAAAAGCTTCAACTGTCCGCCCGCTTGTCACATCACATCTAGGATTAGCATATAACATAATAGATGGTGGGTCAGAGATGTTAAATAGCTGTTTTAAACGTAGCATTAATCAACTTGTAAGAATTAATACGCAGTGCTGTATTGGTTAAATGTTTAAGAGTAGACGACAGATTATTGTTGATGAACTTAAGAACGTACTACAAGAAACTAATCTTTCAAGACGTCGCCGTAAATTACAAATATTAGGATGACAGAATAGCAACATTAGGCATTTACTGCTAATTCTTAATTTTCTGACGCTACAAAAAGAACCATCATTGATATCAATAGTATAAGCCATAGAAGTAATAAGTAATCCAATGTTCTAGAAAACGAAAAAAGAATTAACAGCTGCCTCAGCGCTTTTCTTTTGTTTCTTTCTAATATTGATTTATTTCTGCACTAATTGGCACGTCAATACCAACTACTACAAGATTGGTAGACAGAAAGGATATAGGGTTGGCAGGACCTGAAAAGATTTTCTTTGAATTGTTTCCTTAATACAAGTCATCATCATCTGCCTAGCCTTTTTCCAACGATATTGGGGTCGGCTTCCAGTCTAACCGGATGCAGCTGAATACCAGTATTTTACATGGAGCGACTGCCTATCAGACCTCCACAACCCAGTTAGTACTAGGTAGTACTAGTTGTCAGACTTTTTGGGCCACTAACTACCTAACTACTGTCAAAGATCTACAAATGACACCCGGGACCAACAGCTTAACGTGCTTTCCGAGGCACGGAGGAAACTCGGTATGTAATGGGTGGTCACCCATCCACAGACTAACCTAGGCAAGCACGGCTTAACCTAAAGATCGACCCGAGCGGCTGTTAACATTTAGCCACGAGCTCCTTCTTAATACAAGTATTAGACAAAAACATGACATTAAAAGAAGGAAAGCAAAATGTTTAAAGAAAATGTAAACTATGCTAGCCGAAGACACAAAAGATTTCGTCAAAATGCAATAACTTACGATTTAGAAGAGATACAAAAATGGGAACTAGTTTATTATAACTGATGTAACGGTAAATAAAAATCACGCAAGTGAATAACTATTGGCAGACAGATTTTTATGGGGCATTTGCGCTATCTTGGCCATAAAAATCGACGTTTAAGTCGCTTTATATCTTAGGCTCTGGTGGGTGACATAATCGTTCAACCTCAAGATGACCGATTTGGGATTTGCTGCGTAAAACTTTAGTTTTAACTTTTAAGTTGTTAAACAACCAGTTTAGGACAACGATAAGATATCCTAATGTGTTTTTATGTTAATATGTTTTTGTGTGAAATTCTACAAGTCGAAGTTTAATTAATGTATCATTGTTACAGTGCCCAGGAGACTGGCAACTACAAACCTCAACACGACGAATACCCTACTCAGACGCAAGCACCAGTTCACTACCCAACTCAGACGCAAGCGCCAGTTCACTACCCAACTCAGACGCAAGCGCCGTTCTACCACCCAACCAAGGCACCCTTTGCACCTCCACAGCAAGGACCCTACATTCCCCCCCAGCCGGCACAATATATACCTCCCCAGCCTACCTACCAGCCCCCAGTACAGCAATACTACCCCCCTCAGCAGAACTACTACCCCCAGCACCCAAATAACCAAGTTTAAACTCATAAATAGGTAGTCCTGAAAACCTGTGGTATATTTATAACACAAACAACGACCATAGAGATTATTTATGTATTAAAAATGACAATTGCTGTCTTCTGTACATTAAAACGTCTCGTTAACTTTAAATCATTGGTTGAAAGTACCGTGGTTAAAGACACAAGTTTCTTGGGCTCATAATCGTATTAAAATAATGCCATCATGAGACCAAATCTGTTTCGTTGTAACCGTAAAAACTAATGTCTCCAAAAGTATGGTCTCGCTGTATTTTTGTCGAGATGTACGTATTTCTCTAATTAAATCGATGAATTTTAATGTACAGAGACGCTTAGCTCTATAGGTATACGAATAATATTACCTCTGAACGATTTTAGTGATGTAAATCGATTCGATCGATAGGAGTCAGTGATCTTGGTCACGATTATGAATTGTGAATTCGATCACTGATCGAGGTATGACAGGTTTTGTGATAGTATTGTATGTTCAAAGCCTCATATGTGATGTATTGGTAATCAATAAATAAGTTTTGTATATAATTTGTTGTTTCATTCTGAATCCTCCTTCATTGTCAATCATTCCTGACGCTTAGATATTTGAGCTTGACGTGGGCAGATAAAATAAGATAATAATAAAGACAAGAAAAATCAATACTTGTTCAAGTTTGCTAAATACCTCTGCTGTATCGTTCAGTTCCCATGAGAACACTGACATTATAATATAAAGAAGTTCCTTTCGAAGTAATAACAGAATAATCGTCCATGTTATGTAAAGAAACATATACAAAATATTCTCTCCAGAAATCAAGATATCGTCATTATAAAAAATTAAGCACCCAATTAGGAGTTTATATCAACAAAAGTAAATAAAGCAAAGCAATTTTGAGGCAATAAAATTTTAAAAAATGTAGAAAAAAACGAAAGAAAACAAATAAGTACTTCCGATTCCATTAAAAGATTGTTCAAACAAGAGTCGCATGACAATATTAACGAGATAAAAAAAAATAAGTAACCCATTTTCAACCTACAGAGCTGGCAATTTAACCGCGGTAGGTTAATTCTTCAGAACCGGTCTTTTGGGCCATTGACTCGACTTTGACCATTACAGAACTTGCATCACTTTACGACACGCGAATTTGGGATGACCGCATAAAAACCTTCAATTTATCGTGCAATTTATCGAACGCCTGCCTCTCCGTATCCGCCTCGGGGGTTTTTGATCCCTTTAATTAATTAAAATCCATGATTCATTCGCTCTTTTTGCATTTCTTTTTCTTTAAAAACACTTCGTGTGTCGAATCAATCGTTTATTTGCCGACAAAAGGGATTTATAAATAAACAATGCTTTCGTTCAATCTGTTTTAAATGCACTCCTAAGCTTGTAATATTTCTTGTAACAACTCAATCAAACACCGCATGCATCTATAACAAAAAAACATGACAGTTGTAAAGAAAATCTCATTCTTCACCTTTCTATACCGTCAGTCACACGATTTCTGAGGTAATTGACTCGAACAAGTACAGTTAAAAAAACGTTGAAGGCACGGGTATCTGAACACACACCCCAATACTGCTCACTTATGTAAATGATCCTTCGTTAAGACTACCAATCATACGTCGTTCAATGGCGCTTTTACTTTGAAGCCTTAATTGCAAGCCGAGTAGATGCAGTATCGGATAGCTGATAAAAACAACAGCGCAGCAAAAAGCGTGCATCGAAGAAGAGAAACCTTGTCCAAACGATCTCTTTCACGAATGCCTGGACACATCTCGCGTGCGTATAAATATATGCGGAATTCATTTTCATTACCAGTCTATTTTCCACAAGTGCTATAGTGTGACGTGAAAATTGTTATCAAAAACAATCACAGCTTCAAGAAAAATGAAGCTGGTAAGTGGAAAGTGTTTGTGTCGTTCAGTGAACATGGATTTTTTATTTGGATGGTTTCAAACCGTAAGTTGGTCCTCAAATTAACATATAATATTATTTTTCAGATACCACTAATAATTTTGACGATAAGTTTAGCAGTGGACAATAAAGCTCATGAACATTTTACTTTCCCACCACAATTTCAATCCGGTATGTTTACATCGGAGAAGAATCCTTACTTGCCCCCTGAGAATCATACTCCTCTCCCCTATTTCCAAATGAATATGAATAATATGAACAAATTACCATTTCCATATCTTCCCCCGACCGCTACTAAGGCACCGTTCGGGTACCCTTCGCCCTTTCCTTTGATAATATCATCAACACTAAGACCTCTAAAAATCGAAAATGATGATGACGATGATGAAGATGACAAACCCACAACACAGGTCCCACAATATCTACGTAACCAAATGAATCGCACGCAAAGAATGCCAAACCAAATGGCGGAAAGAAGAGAAATGAGACCTATTCCAAAGAGTTTTCAAAATCCTATAGATAGAATAGATACGAAAATACCATTTCAACTCAACACTAGCCCTGATCCTCCGCCTCAAAGTGCAGGAATGCAAGCAGTGGCGCCTCGTAGTATAAGTATAATGGATATTCAACGAGATCACAACATGGATCAAATGAAAGCAGCAAGTTATCCTAGCCCTCAATATGTACCACAGCCTGGTATTTACATATCTTCTACAACAGAAACAGCTATACCCATTCTACGTTTATCAAACGAAATGGATTTAGATGGAAGCTTTAGTTACGAGTAAGTGGTGCATGCACCTATATTTATTGCATTACACATTTAAGTAGACCTACTACAGTACTAATTATATCCTATTTTAGGGCTTTAGGAGCAGATCAGACCCATTACGTGCAGCATAGTCGCATGGAGAATGCGGGTACTGGCAAAGATGAACAAGTTGTGGAAGGGTCATATTCTTATGTTGGAGATAATGGAAAGACATACACGGTCCACTACATTGCAGATGCGAATGGGTTTAGAGCAAGTGGCGACCACTTACCCGTCGCACCACCTGTCCCAGAAATCATTCAGAGGTATGTAAAATTTCATATGTTTATAATTCGATAAAAGAAAAAATAATGCAAAATCTTTATAAGGAAATCTTTTATTTCTAGAGCAATTCAGTACAACTTAGCCGAAGAATCAAAAAAGCCACCGCATTTAAAATCATGGAGTGCCGAACAGCAGGAAAACGAAATAAGCGAAAGCGAAAAACGTCATCAGTTTGCGGTCGCACCTCCGCGGCTCAGTAGTTTATTTACAGGGAAAACTCCTGAATCATTCTCGCATAGTTTTTCACAACAACCGAACACACAAAATAATTTAGTAACCGCAGCTAGTTCAGAAAGTCCGGTTCAAGCGGCTATTGACTTCGCAAATCAAATGCAAACTAAACAAAACAGTGGAACAATTTCCCCACAAATAACTTTTCTGGCTTCACAGGGCGCTCACAATCCGTCTGTGAACGCGCAACAACAACCAATAAATAGAATGTTCACAACTGAAAAATCCACAATGCCTCAGTTAGTAAATTACGAAGCAAACATGAAAGAGGCCGATCAAGAAAGTAATAAAGCATTGTGGAGGTGGCAGTATGGCATTAATGCAAATGCTAACCAAAATACGGAAAAACATTCAATTTCCAGATCATCTGGAGCAGATGACGTAGTAATGAACTTTAATGATATGAATTCAGAGCAGTATACCAAAATGATACAAGAACAACTAGAACCTAATATGAAAGAAAATTCTGAAACACAGCACCATAATGAAAATCCTTACATCAAAGAAAATTATTATTATGCTGATTACAAATCGACTCCAGAAATAGATTATCAGTATAGTAACCATAACTTAAAGCCAGAAATTCATGTGAACAATAATGATGACCAGTATTCGACAGAAAGGATTTTACCTGCAACTTATACAACTGCCACCAGTCAGCTTTATACCAGTAAAAACCAATATGATTCTAATCAAAACTATCTTCAAAACAACAATGATAATTCTAGACAGTTACAAAATGAAGGTAGCCAGACTTCTCGGCCTAAACTAATAACACAGCAACAATTTATTCCTCAAAGCCAAACCGTAACACAAAATTACAATTATGATAGTGACAATTTTGAATCAAGACGGACCAAAGTATTAAACTCAGATACATCCAACATTAACGAAAACTTGCATGTGTTACCATTAAATTACGAAAAGTATCTTCAATACAGTACTAAACCTGATAAAAAAGAAGCTAAAAACGAACCAAAAACCACTACCACTACAGAAACCCCTACGACTACCATTAAATTGACAGACTATTCGACCTCTAGCAGTACTAAATTAAAATTCTCCGATTTTATTGTGCCTGAAAATAAAGAGGATTTCAAACCACTCTTTAAATTCACTGAACCTGAGCCTGAACCAACTACTACAACGACTGACGCAAGCATCGAAAATGCCTTCGAAGAAAACATTTTCTTGAAAAATCTATTTAGGAACAACAAAAATGAACAAGAAGCCAATAACAACATTAGAGAAGAAAATCACAACAAAATAAACCTCCAGATTAAGCCACTTGAAAAAATCGAAAAGCATCCGAAATTCATCCAATACCAGACCAAACCACACAATGAGAACAAACCTATAAGAAAGAAGCCGGTGGACATGGCTGACATACTCAATTACATATCCAGAAATCAGTTTGAGTCTAGTAGATTAAAATTAGCACCCAAACAGGCACCTAGTAATAACTATAAACAAAAGAACGAATTGCGTTACTATACACCAGAACAGGTTGAAGACATGATCGAAGAGAACCAAAACCGAAATCAGCGCACCATACAGCAGCAAGCAGAACTACGAGGAGTTATCAAAAACTATAAAGTTTTACATCGAAACAATAACTACTCAAATTCTGAACAAGATGATTTTGATGGTTTAAGAAGAAATCTAAGTCCTCCACAAATGAAATCTTTGCCTCCTCTAGGACGAGCGGGCCCATCTATGAAAAGTTACCTGCCGCCAATTTACGTGTAAATGACAAAATTCTGTGATTAGTTTAGATGCTTTCGTAATTTTAATGTTTGTTTTGTAAATAACCATTTCATGCATTTATTAGGGTAAGTATTTGGAATAAACGTTACATGTTAAAACAACTATTTGTTTATTTCTCACAAATGTTCTAATCTATTGAAGGCACACCTCTGCTTCATCGGGATTTACAGGGGTGATGTAGCATGTTACCAAGTTTAGGTTTTTTTTTAACTTTGAGACACGCTAAGAATTTCTCCTGTATCGTGGGTACGTTTACAAACATTTTAGACCTATACACAAACAGCCTGACTCAAATCACATCAAATATTTCAGTAGATGATTTTCCACAGAACCGTATTGGGCCCTCGTGGTGGATTGTGGACCAACCCCTTTCATAGAGAGGAGTCCTGTGACCCAGCCGTGGGGACGTGATATTTTGATTACGCTTATAAGTTTTGTTCGCGCCTTATGATCAATTCAAGTCCATGTAAAGCAAAATCGACAACTTTGTTAACCATAACTCTAAGTATTAGAAATTAACTAAATGAAGATGGCGCTGAAAGCATAAGTAAAGATCGCGTGCGCATCTCAGATGCATCATCTCGCCGTCCGTACTGAAAGCGTAACGAGAGAAAACATTCCAAGAATTATTCGATCCATTATCTCCTAATCGATGTTAAGAATGAGGATAAATCTTTGAGTGCTGCAATTAAGACGGACATTTATGTTGACATTATATTACGCATTGACGAGAACGACATTCTTCTTAAAGTATTAGTCTACAAAGTTCTTCAGACATTGCACACTTTAGAAATACACACTACACACGGTTTTGTTTTTCATAGACAGCAGTGGCTAAGGTTTCATACAACTCGATTCCTACTGGCTTCCCTTTAAAAAATGGCACAATCAGTATTCTATAGACAAATAATATAATCATATTAAAGATATGTACTCCGGCTTACCTCTTACAAAAATTGACCCTTCGCTACTGGAAGATAGTACTTATAGATCCACGGTAACTTCAAAGTTACGTTATGTTTAACGTAACTTTACATGACGGCTGTAGTCCTCAAAGGCTTAGGCAGAGTAGTACTTACCTAGAAAGAAAGAAAATACATTTATTTGGAAGATTCCATAAATGCACACAACATAAGGAAAAAATAAAACCAAAAAATTTTTTTAAATCTAAACAAAAAATATAACACTGTGTGCCTCACGCTCGGCTACGCCAAATAGGTCCAGTTCAGCAAAATACCGGACAACTAGTACACCCATATTTCGCCAGTTATGCTTAACTCCTATATTAAAGAGGGTAAGCTTATTGTCATCAACAACAACAGGCACAAACCCAGACTCCGTGGCGGTTACTGAGAAATTCCTGATGAAAAAACTCAACATACCCAACGCGCGGTTTATCTTTTCTCACAACAGGGATATTTATTACTTCTACTATTTTGTTGCCCTTGCCAGTATATTTGGCAGAGTGAGTCTGCGAGCACCTTCCATGAGGAAGCTAGAGATTAGACAAGAACTACATGAATAAACGGGCTTTAAGACGCCTAAAAGGAAACTCCAATCAATAGTTTGTAAGAAAAACTTGGCAAGAACAATAAATCATTTCTCATTTTTCAAACGGTCCTAAAACCAATGGGAATTCCATGCTTACACGTTCTAAATATTTAAAGAAATAAACGACAACTCATACGGCAGTAAAGTGCAACGTTTGAGTTACAATTTATACATAACATTCGATTTGTTTCATTCAAGTGTTGACGTAATTATAAACTTTTTAAGAATGAAATATTCTCAAGCACAACATCGAAAGAAGTAGAACTCATGAGGCCTTTGCCCAGCAGTGGGATAACACAGGCTAAAAGTTACAGTCTCAGACAAATATATTGTATGTCAATAAAATTATGTAGGAATATTGCGAAAAACACATCCTGTCGGATCGCCTAGAATACAATAAAACTCCAATAACGTTACGTTTCGGCTATGTGGATATCACATTACGAAATGCGAGGAAAAACGATGAAACATACAAATGCGGTTACTGTATATTCGGCAGATATTTTTCAGGACAAACTGCGAAAAAATTAGGAAAATTTTTTCATCGTAAAATTGTCATAGCCTTCTGACATCTTTGAAGTTTTGAATGTACTTATAATTTATTAGCTTATGCCCACGTATGCCCACGGCTTCGCCCGCACTGTGTTTGGTAATTATCCCACGGGATCGTACTACCGGGATAATAAGTATCCTATAATTATGTTAATCCAGGTTATAATGTATCTGTGTGCCAAATTTCACCCAAATCCGTTCAACCGTTTTTGTGTGAAAGAGGAACAAACATCCATACATCCGCACAAACTTTCGCATTTATCGCGTAAGATAGTAGTAAGATATCTACTATTTAAACTCGGACATAATAACACGAACGAATAAATAAATAAGCGTCATTTAATTCTTTGTGAAACGGGAAAGCAAATGGTGGACATTCTAGACAGTATTTTAAAAAACAATATTGCTTAATGTAACAAATGAAAGTCCCTGGACAACAGCAGTCTATATTGTGTGGCAGAAACCTATTAAAAACCCTATTAAGTTGTCTTTCAAACCCATTCTGTTTCGTTATTGTTGAAAGCTTTGAGGGAGCAGAATATAGTAAAGCAATCCAATTCGTCTAGCTAAGTTTGTAGAGCGTTATTAATTTATCGAAGTAACTTTGATAGTTCTGAAAATTATTTTTCATATAAAATGGTTGATTAGATAGTTATATGTGACTGATAGCTTCTTCTTCTATTAGATATTTTCTAAGTGTTTATGTTAACCTTTTGACCGCCAGAAATTAAAAGCACGCGCGTGCCCTTCATGCCAAGCCACAATTTCACCTACCATTTTGTCATATATTCGTGTCGTTTGGCTAACAGGACACGCTTGGTTGTCACGTATGAAAGGTGTAAAAAGACCCTTAACGAAGCCGAAAGGCACTTATTCTTCCCGACAATGCGATCATTTTTATGTTCTAGACCATACCTGGGAACCTTCTAGTTACGGAGATATTGGGGGTCAAAGTTCCGACTTTTTCACAAGTTTTTTTTTAAATACTTGTTTTTAAAGTGAGACTTTTACTTTAAACACCTCCACGACCCCCGTACTTATCAATCCAGCCATCAGCACAATGTTCTGAGTGCGTTAAATTGAATCCTACCGTAAAACGTGATTTTTCACCCCAAAAAAAAAGTCGTTTCCCAGCAAAAATGTTTGCGTAAAGTTACTTAGTTTGATGTACAGAATGCTTGGTTGACGGCTTCGTGAAGGGTCTGCTTACACCCCGTATGTGACTATGGCGGTCAAAGGTTAATAAAAAGTAAAAGAAAAAATCTTTTATACTTTTCATTCTTCTCATAGATGGTCTGATTTCAAGATCTGACCCTTCTTGTGGTTTCCTTAATGACATATAAACTAGAAATAATTACCAATTTAAGTAACAACAAAAATCAGAAGGTATTTGAAAGGCACATGCCCAAAAAACCTACACTGAAATAAATATAAATATGACACAAATCTCCAGGCAAAGACAATAAAAGCTTAATTCAAATGCAAAATTAATCATAACAATAGCTTACATAAAACAGATGCGCAAGGTTGAATAAAGAAAAAGAAACAAAAGGCAGTCCCTAATTCAAGCCAAAGACTCCAAAATCCGCAAACGACCGAAACTTCTTATTGTGATTCAAATTAAGTACGCAGCTTTGCTTTTATTTCAAACTTAATTAAACAAAAATCTGCCTCCTCATTAAACATTCGACTTGGTGTAAACCCTGGGACTTCACGTCATTTTATTTTCATAAGCTAATTTAGTCAGAAACGTACTCTATTTTCTGTGACGTAACGTTTATTTTCAAATTGCAAGTTAGTTTTTGGGATTTTTTTTTTGTTGTTTTTGGTGTAACACAAGGCACAGTTTGGAAGATTCGTATAGCCTTTTGGTTTACTTCAAATTATTCTCTCAGGTTTGGAATTAATTTAAATGAGCAATATGCTCATGTTTATGTTATAAACGATGAAAATTGCGTGTTTCAGATCAAGATATAAGACAAACAAGCCGAAATTAATTTCAGCACACAAAACCAAAAATAAACTTGTAAATTTTACAATGAGAATAAGTCCGTAATTATCTCCTTCGAATGACCCGAATGACCCTAATATAAGTATCCACTCATAACATTACGCCTGTTTTCCCCGACGAGTATTTCAGAGATGTAGTAGTAATATAAAGGGTGTAAAAAGACCCTTAACGAATCCGAAAGGTACTTGTTCTCGCCATCATTGCGATCACTTTTTTGTTCTAGACCATACCTGGGAACCTTCTAGTTACGGAGATATTGGGGGGTCAAAGTTTCAACTTTTTCACAAGTTTTGTTTTAAATACATGTTTTTACTGTAAGATTTTTACTTTAAACACCTTCACGACCCCCGTACTATTCAATCCATACATCAGCACTGTGTTTTGAGTGCGTTACATTGAGTTTTACCGTAAAACGTAATTTTTCACCCAAAAAAAAAAGTCGTTTCCCAGCAATAATTTTTGCGTAAAGTAACTTAATTTGATGTACAGAATGCTTGGTTGACGGCTTCGTGAAGGGTCTGTTTACACCCTGTATAGTATATTCTATAGTACTCACGACGACCAATCAAGCTATGCAAAGCCGGTAAATATAATTATATACTAACACTAGTGTTAAAAATTTGTACATAGTACTAATAAATTCGATTTTATTATCTGTTACATAAGTGATTTCATTTTATTTGAATAAGGTTGAAAAGTGATCGACCGTCAGTGAACGCGGTAGTACCTACAGACAGACTTTAACACATCCCTATTCCTGAACCTAATATCTACAATGGCAACCCTCTAATAATATCACATTCGGCTGCATCTGCACAAATGAAAACGTCAGCAGGTGGCGTTATTTTAAGCCCTTTGCCGCCAACGTTTCAATTAGCAGAACGAAAACCTTTTAGGATTATTAAACCATCAATGAGTGTGTAATAAATTACGCGTCTTATTAATTTATATGGCTCAGGGTATTAAAAAATGACAGACAGATATAATTGGCTTTCAGATTTTCAAAACCATAGACTGCTCATACTTTTTTTTATGAAGCAAAATAAGGCACAAAGGTGGAGTTAATGCTTTAGGTAATTTCAACCAGCCAACCAAAGTACTTTGATAGGGCCTCCCCTAATCTTGAATTTCTTTGCATTTCTATAGCATAGATTTAACTACAAATTACTCTACTTACACCCACTGTCATCCGTCACTAGTATTATCATATCTAGCGATGCCATAGAGGTATTGGAGCTGTTCCTAAGTCATACGATTCCCCTTGAAATAAACCCAGGGCTGAGAGACGGTATTTTGGACCCTTAATCCAATTCAGTCAAACCAGTCTATACAGCAATCATACTCATATAAATAAAAGCTGCAGACGCTACAGTATATGCCCATACAGTAACTTATATAAATAAAGGCTGGAAAACAGTACAGACACACAACCGGCACACAATACGCGCGTCTGATTGCGTCGCGCCAGACTACGCAAATTACATCGTATATTGTAGCAAACCTCGTTTATATGATACCGTCTACTCCTAATCATGGACCGTGATGTAAGATTTGCAGACGGAAGAATAGGTTTTAGTTTGGGGGCTGAGATTCTGGGAAATTCTTAGAACTGAACGCACGCGTTCTCGTAATAACCGATGAAAGTGTTTGATGCCTATGGGATTAGAATCATGTATACTGGACACCATGGTTAAAGTTTCTGTCATGATACACACAATACAAGGATGGCGAAATGGGCGCTTCAAAAAATAACTTAATCCATACTTAATATTATAAATTCGTAAGTAACTCTGTTTGTTTGTTTGTTACCTTTTCACGACTAAACAGCTGATCGAATCGTAAGGAAATTTGGCGAGCAGATAGATTATATCCTGGGGAAGGACATAGGCCCTTTTTTTTCCTCACTCATACTCATCAAAATTACCACGCCGAACGAATTCGCGGGCAACAGCTAGTATATTATACGTCTGTCACCTTAAAACATCGTTACCAGGATCCCATAAGACCGAATGTCTAAGTCCAAAAAAAAAACAAAACAAACCACAACAAACTAAGTAGCATACCATAAACAACATTTTATCAAACCCACATCGATCCGAACCACATTGAAAAGGACATCAAAGTGCTTACACAAATAGATACAAGAACATACGGAAAATATGTAAATTTTAATGCTGAAGTACGTAAGATCAAAGTCGAAGCTACAGGAGCCGACTGATTTTCGCCCGACATCGGTATTGCCTCGTGTTTCCCTTTTTTTCTTTGGATTGTAAAAGCTCTCTTCATTTCCACTGCTTTTAAAGTTGCGTTGTGATGTGGTGGGTGTATTTCCGCATTTTAGCGGTTGTATGTAAAGTATTTTGGTATCGTATGTTTGTTTACAAATCAAAGAAAAAGTTTTTTTACTACAAATTACCTCCGATGCAGTTGATTTGTTTTAGCTAGGTATGTACATCTACCGCTAGTCTGTGGAATTTGCTGGCTTCTCTGTTCCCTGATCAATATAATCTGGATCTATTCAAAGCTCAAGTGAATCAGTTTCTTCTAGGCAAGCGTGCTCCGCCCTAGGCCGCATCATCGCTTCACATCAGGCGAGTTTCGGCCAAACGCAAGTCTACTTAGTATAAGAAAACGCATAAGCAACGATTATAAGAGCCCCTCAGGTTTGTCATATTAGTATTATCCGCGTTTCGCTTTATCATCGTCGGAACCTGGGGTTATTTTACCAAATGATATTAGTAGCGGAACTATCTGTAGTTTGCAAACGCTGCTTTTATTCAGCAAAACATTTACCACCTCCTATTCAAATAAGTACAGGAAAGAATTGAGGGAGGCCTTCACTTCGCAATGGGACACCATAGGCTGATACAATAATAATTCTAATAATGAGTGTACATAACACCCAAAAACATACAAACCGACATATTAAAACGTATAGTAATAACACTTATCCCAACTTTAAGTTCACATAAAACCGTATCTGTATAAACGTACGGCACATAATAGTTTCAGGGATCATTATCCGTTATAACAAGAATCTATTCCCTTTTATTGACTGTTAATCATTAAACCCATTAGGGTTCCGTAGGAGCGCAACGATCAAACTTTGCCTATAACGGTTATGGCCGACGTGGGCACAAAGGTTACGTAATGTGGTTTTGTCGTGTCGAGGGATATTTTGAGAAGTTAACACCATAATTTTGGCCTTTTCAACACTTTCGGTAAAATTCCGATAAACAAGCCTGGGAAATGTTCCAGTTTTCGCCGTTTTCATTATAAAAGTGAAACTTCTACAAGTTCTAGACTTAAGATTAATAAATGTAAGAAGTTAAGCACTTCAATAAGTACTTTATTTACCGAAATTAATCTTTTCTGTCTTGTAAAGACGCGAAAGTTTGAAACAATGTAAACACATTGCTTTGTTCGAACTTAGGCGTCTCTTAGTTATTCTAGACTTTTGGTAGCGGAAATATTTGAAATTTAACTGACAAAATGTAAGTATAACAGTACCTAGGAGAACAATAGGGTATCGTCTGGATAAGGCTGGCACCAGGGTGAGTGTGTGAGTGTGATTGGCAGATACAAAGAGAGGTGTATTCCAAGCAATGAGTGAAGCTATGATGTGAGTATTAATTAACTGAATAGTCGCTATAGCAGGAGCTCGTGGTTAATTAATAACAGCCGCTCGGATCAATCTTTAGGTTAAGCCGTGCTTGCCTTGGTTGATCTGTGGATGGGTGACCACCCCATTACATACCGAGTTTCCTCCGTGCCTCGGAAAGCACGTTAAGCCGTTGGTCCCAGCTGTCATTTGTAGACACTAGACTTCGACAGTCGTTACAGGTAGTCAGTGGCCCAAAAAGTCTGACAACCAGTATTATCAAGGGTATCGCATTACCTAGTATTAACTGGGTTGTGGAGGTCAGATAGGCAGTCGCTCAATGTAAAATACTGATATTCAGCTCCATCCGGTTAGACTGGAAGCCGACCCTAACATACTTGGGAAAAGGCTAGGCAGATGATGATTCGCTATAGCAATTGTTTTATTAGGTAAGTTAAATAGTCAAAAACATTTCATATACAATGTAAACATTTACCAATCACCCTTACAATCGAGTTATTTGTACTGACGAAGATTTATTTATTTATTTATTATTAATTTGCAACTAATTATAGCAACATTACCGACAAGTCCAATACGATGCTATAAGACATACAACAAAACAATATAAAAAAGTAAAATCACACCCAGTAAAAATATTTAAAAGCTATACGGGGTGTAAACAGACCCTTCACGAAGCCGTCAACCAAGCATTCTGTACATCAAACTAAGTAACTTTACGCAAAAATTATTGCTGGGAAACGACTTTTTTTTTGGGGTGAAAAATTACGTTTTACGGTAAAACTCAATGTAACGGACTCAAAACATTATGCCGATGGATGGATTGAATAATACGGGGGTCGTGAAAGTGTTTAAAGTAAAAAAAATACATTAGAAACATGTATTTAAAAAAAAACTTGTGAAAAAGTTGGAACTTTGACCTCCAATATCTCCGTAACTAGAAGGTTCCCAGGTATGGTCTAGAACAAAAAAATGATCGCAATAACGGGGTGAACAAGTACCCTTCGGCTTCGTTAAGGGTCTTTTTACACCCTGTATATAAAATAATAATAGTCAAACATGACCAAGATTATAGTTCCACACGTTTATCCTCCTTTACCTTTTGTTTTTTTTTTAAGGTCGAATATTCGAAGCATTAACTGTCAAGAAAACAATTCGAGTAACATGACAAATCAGTCTCATTCAATTGCATTTGATTGGCGCACAAAAGACATCGATGTAACCTTTCATGGTGAAGCTTAGGAGATTATTGACGGCTTTATAAGAGCATCATTTATTTACATTATCATATCATCTAACCCTTCAAAGAGTTTTGCAGTCATTCTGATATTATAATGCAACAAAGTAAGCGTCGATAAATCCTTTCAGGTATACATACATAGGAACGTGAATGAATTGTGGCAGTTCCTATATCTAACGAAGGATTATTTGAAAAGGCAACTCATGCATCTGTTCCTATAACTAAAGAAGTGTAGCACTTTGTCGCACCTTTTCATCTAGCAATACTCACTTTATAAAGGGTGTAAAAAGACCCTAAACGAAGCCGAAAGGCACTTGTTCTTCCCATTATTGCGATCTTTTTTTTGTTCCAGACCATACCTGGGAACCTTCTAGTTACGGAGATATTGGGGGTCAAAGATCCAACTTTTTCACAAGTTTTTTTTTAAAAACTTATTTTTTAAGTAAGATTTTTACTTTGAACACCTCTACAACCCCCGTACTATTTAACCCATCCATCAGCACAATGTGCTGAGTGCGTTACACTGAGTCCTACCGTAAAAAGTGATTTTTCACCCAAAAAAAAAGTCTCTTCCCAGCAAAAATTTTTGCGTTACGATACTTAGTTTGATGTACAGTAGAATGCTTGGTTGACGGTTTCGTGAAGGGTCCGTTTACACCCTGTATAAAGGACTCTTTTGAAACGAAGAATTTAATAAAGTTTTATTGAACATTCTACCAATACTAACTAAAACAATAGGTACGTTTATTTGTATGAGCGCTTAAGAATCTAGACAAAGGCTTGCTTTGCTTTCAAAGTTTTCCTATAGCTACTTTCAACAGCACGAGTAGCATGACTACCGTGGAAACGGGTTTTGTCGACGGAAGAATCGACAAAATCACAGATTGTACAAAGATTTCTATAGTTGTAAACATGGCGATGTTAAAAATTTATTCAAATTCAATATATTTTTGTGAACATAAGTAAACGGTAGGTGGTATAATATATAAAATTCAGAAACTATCTATGTCCCGCCGTTAGGCATACAAAATGTTTCTCCAATTAAGTACATGAAATTAAATTGTGTCAAAAAATAAATTAAATTAAAAAAATCAATAAATAACAATGCAATTTGGTTAATTAAATAATTAAAATCATCAAATAACACAGCACAAAAAACAACAAACGATAACATTACATAATTTTATGTCGTCTATGTCAATATTAAAATTGCATGCATTGAATGTCAGAGTTATGTCAATATAAGTAAGATAAGATACATTTAGAAAAGAAATGATTCCATTTTTCAGTCGACAAAAGTCTACAACGTGAAGCAGGAAGACAACTTTTTCTCTACTTTTGACACTTGGGGTAGAAATATTTCTTCTCAACAAATGCCGAATAGTCTATACAGCACACCGGAGCTCTAGGTCAAACAACAAACAAACCATACAACAAAAACACAAACAACAACACAAAAAAGAAAGAAACGCCGCAAAAAAAAGCTGTACCGGAGTTCTTCATCTCCCTGCCGTACACGGCAAAGATTTTGTTACATAATGCCTAATTCCTGTTTTCACCAAAACTAAGTGGCACCTAACTCAATGCCTAAAGCCAGTTTTCACCAACAGTAAGTGGCACCTAACTCAATGCCTAATGCCCGTTTTCACCAACCTAAGTGACAACTAAATCAATGCCTAATTCCTGTTTTCACCAACACTAGGTAGCACCCAACTCAATGCCTAATGCCCGTTTTCACCAACACTAAGTGGCACCCAAATCAATGCCTAATGCCCGTTTTCACCAACACTAAGTGGCACCTAACTCAATGCCTATTTCCTGTTTTCACCAACACTAGGTAGCAGCTGAATCAATGCCTAATTCCCGTTTTCACCAACACTAAGTGACAACTAAATCAATGCCCAATTCCCGTTTTCACCAACGCTAAGTGGCACCTAACTCAATGTCTAAAGCCTGTTTTCACCAACACTAAGTGACATGACGATCGAGATTCGTTGCTATAGAAATAATTTCAATGTAGAAACTCGAGTCTATGGGTCGCCGCATGGTCGTGCAGGATAGTTGTATAGAAAAAGCTTTGTCAATTCTTGGTAGGATAGAGATGGAATTGGTCATGCTACACGAACTGATGGTCATCTCAAGTCAGCTAGTTCAGTAGTTTTACGTCAGCCCCATACAACTTTGACTTGTCCATCACTGATCTCACTAATAGAATCTTAAACCCCATCGGTGTCTATTTTAAATGTATCCAAAAGTTTCCGACACATTGCGTCCCATTACCAGTGACAAAGAGTCGAACAACATTGACAAATAACCGAGACATGTCACCCATGTCGTGACTTTTCCCCTTCTCCCTTCAGCCAGATTCGGGCCTTCCCGGGATTTACTGTAACAAACTTTACCAATATCGCGCGAATCAATTTACACGCGTTGTTTAAATAAATACGAGTCGATCGTGTTGATGCTACGGAAATCCTATGGGCTTTGTTTCTTCTTGAAAGGGTTATATTGAATTTCAGTTAAGCATTTTGTTTTGTAAAGAATTTTGTATGATTTTGTGAGGTTTCTGCAGGAATTATAAAGGGTATAAAAAGACCCTTAACGAAGCCGAAAGGCACTTGCTCTCCCCGTCATTGCGATCATTTTTTTGTTCTAGACCATACCTGGGAACCTTTTAGTTACGGAGATATTGGGGGTGTAGGTACTTTTTTTAATACGTGTGTTTAATGTAAGAACTTTACTTTAAACACCTCCACGACCCCCGTACTATTCAATCCATCCATCAGCACAATGTTTACAGTGCGTTACATTGAGTCCTACCGTAAAACGTGATTTTTCACCCCAAAAAAAAAAGTTGTTTCCCAGCATTATTTTTTGCGTAAAGTTACTTAGTTTGATGTACAGAATGCTTGGTTGACGGCTTCGTGAAGGGTCTGTTTACACCCTGTATAGCTTGGTTGGCCTTCGGGTAATATCTACTAGAGGAAAAAATCAAAATTTTAATGACGTCTCGGAATGAATTTACAAAATTAATATTCATCGGCTTTCGCTACTTTCTACTTCTAATTACTAATAGCCTTCGCTCCTCCCATCTTTGGAAATATCCCCTGCAGATAAACATTTAATTGTTTTACTTTGTGTGAGAAATATTAACCGTCAATACCAAATACAAAACAACCTTGTCTCAGCCATGATACTCTTAAAGTGATTACTTCATCAATCTTAGTCACAATCAATAACCTGTAAAGCATACATGGTTGTCCGAGTTGTCCGAATACCCACGTGAATTCTAACCTTGGAAACACACCTAAGAGCTTATTCAAACGAAATGACTAGATACACCAAAATGCACACAGCCGCACGTATTGAGAGCAGGCTCAGCGGTGACGACCACGAATTATGAGTTGTAGCTCGTGGGTTCAAACCCAGTCAGGAACATTTTTTTTCTTTTTTTTTTGATAGCCTACGTTGTGTCCCACTGCTGGGCAAAGACCTCCCCTTTCTCACTCCAAACCTTTCTGTTCAGTGCAATTTCTGGCCACGTTTGCCCCGCGAACATTATCAGATCGTCACACCACCTTCACCGCGGTCAACCTCGTCGGCGATGTCCACTTTCAGGTGTCCTGTGAGTGACGATCTTTGCACATTACTCTGTGTAATTTATTTCATCACCAATGCTGTCAAAACGTCGAAGAAAAACATCGTTAGGAAACTGACATATCCTAGAACGAAAAATTCAAAGACATGTGACATCTACCAACCCGCACTGGGCCCGCATGGTGGATTACAGTTACAACCCACTCCCTCTCATAGTGAGGAGGCCTATGTCCCAACAGTGGGAACATTATACTTATTGTACGGTGCAACCGCAAATTCTGCAATTCAGCAGTTTACGCCACATTCATTTCAACTCATAATAATTAATAATCAAGTCAGCTAGGCGTTCTCGTTACAGCCAACAAGGGTCGCGTCGCGTCACTCACTTCATTTCCATACCATCAGTCCCATAAGCTCATTTTACTTTAAGTACCTTTGGGACAATACACTAGTATTTAAATAATTTGCCTTCTTTAATTCCACTAACCCATCAAAAAATAATGTATGGTCTAGCAAGGGATCATACACTTATGATATGCTCACAGCCATGTCAACCATTTAGAGTTATCCATGGAAATAGTTGGGATTTGTTCACAAGAGTAGGTAATTATGGGTAATCCTAATGTTGCCTAAGTATATAATTTGACTTGATAGGATGTCATAAATAAAATAATATCGCACTAATCCAGTCACTAAACGCTCTTATTATGCGCACGCATGCGGACGCATGATCAGTTCATATCGCTTCGTCTAAACAAACTCTAGAACTGTCAAACCTCATTACCATAATGAGATAACGTAAATCGTGACAAATATTATGAGACATTGCGAAAAATACAACAAAAAATAAATATATCTCATATTAGTTCCTGATTGACCATTGTTCAAAATATCTGATTGGAATTATCTCAGCCGACTATAAATCACAGTCAAAGTATCTAGAATATTCCACCATGTCTGAGACTTTAAAAGAGACCATGACCTCTGAAGTTGTTTGCATCAAAGATCAGACTGACACACACCATAACATGGACATGTGAAATACACAAATACCCATTATGTCATCTATAATCCACCTCCACCTCCTATAATGCCCTCTTTGCCCCAAAACATGCGGTCAAAGTGACCTCTGCACTGCCGTCGACGACAAAGTGGAAGTGCCAATGTTTTGAGCCAAAAAAGTTTAAAATACTGACGTGAAGAATCAGATCTTCTTCCCTGGCGAGCTCATAATGAAGAGACGAAGAATTGAAAACCTGACAAGAGAGAGTTTGCTGATAAAGTCTTAAAATATGAATATCATCATCAGGAAATATCAAACAAACGATTTTCGAATTTAAAAATTTAAGTTTAGGCCAAATGTTGAAATTCAAGGAAACATTTAAAGTAATTCTATAATCAAATACTCTAAACTCGAAACTGGGCTACAATTAGGTACATTTCAGAACGACTATACAAGAACTATGATGACACGACAGTGTTTTGTTTTCCCTGATACATAAAGCCATTTGCCAGCATCATGACTCAAACGAAACCTAAACCTAACCATGTACCTATCCCCTAAGTATACATCGCTGCCCAAAAAACTGGTCGGAGCGCAAAAACTAAGATCAAGATAAAATCTCTGTAGTCAACACCGACAGAGACAATGTAAATCAGAATAACTTATAGTTTGTACGAACTTGAACCTCAAACTGTTCGTGTGAAACCTCGTGTATTTGCACGGTTAAGTGGTTTGTTACATGATCATATATTATTTAGGCACTAGCGATCCGCCCCTGGTTCACATGGAATTTACCAGTTGAGAAAAACTAGAGATTTCTTTATTGTACGTATACAGCGAGTACTAGAAAGATGTAGTCAAATTTCAGGGTGTCATCCAGGCCATCAAACTAAACCTCTTTCTCCATGGCACCACCACCGAAATCACGAAAAAAAATCGTCTGTCCAGTTCAAAACTTCAATACCTACTCGACCCAATTGTATGGGACAGCTTATATATTGTTTTGCGATGTCGATAGTGGTCCTATGGAAAAAAATTGTTCAGTTTTATGGTCTGAACGACACCCTGAAATATGACCACACCTTTCCGTACACACTGTAAATTGATGATGATGAAATTTGACTATAGCTTTCTGTTACACGATTTATACGTACCTATAATAAAGAAATCTCGAGTTTTTCTAAACTGGTAAATTTGTAAATGTAAGTTTAATATTGATGTGGATGTCGATACGCTATGACTGCCCCGTTGGTCTAGTGGTCTACCCTAATGCTGAGCATGAAGGATATAGTCAGATTCCCAGATCGGCCTAAGTTTTATTGGGTTTATCATCAAGAATTTCTCAGTAGCATCCCGGGGTCGTATGCTCGGTTGATGGTAAAGACTCGTCCTCTAATACATGGAACTTGAAAATAACAGCCAAATATAATACTCTAATAAATATTCCTCTGTCTCTTCCCTCCATCCTCTACCCTCTGTCTTCCCTGTTATTACACATGCCTGTAGTTTGCACAAAAGCTTGAAAACCATTGTAACATTCACTAATCATAAGTTGTTACGTCACCATGGCACCCAAGTTACATGACTGCATTTGTGCAAGTTCATGGCAAGTGTATTTACGACTTTATTCTGACATGTTTCTCAAACCTCGGAAATACAAGTATATTTAAGCTGAAGATATACCTACAACAGTTGATTCGGTTGAGAGCCCCAAAGGGTAAGAAAAAGGTAAGCTTCGTACCCAAACTTTTCTGGTCCCATGTGACGGGACGAGAATATTGCTATGTGATTGCTATTTATTGGGTACGATTCCAATACTTTGAAATATACAAATAAATAACTAGCTTGGAAAACAGAATAGGTCACTTCCGATATTTTCGCCTTGAGATTCCAGAAGATAAAAACGCAGTAACTACCTCTTAATTAGCTGATAAAACTAGATTTATTGAAATAAACATGCTATTTGGGTATTAACCTCATTAGAAAACCATTTCAATCGCTTCTATACTCGTAGTACCTACAGACTCCAGCTGTCGCCCTCCTGAAATGATTCCCTATGTAGCAGGCAGGTAGATAGGTACACATGCACATAGTATTCCTGTAAGATATAGGTACCCAACATCACGCCGACGAACACCGCCTAAAATTGCCAATCCACCTAAGCGTGAGATGCATGTAGGCAACAATGCGTACCTAGGGACAGGGGATGGTTGCAATGTCATCACTGCGATTAATTAGTGGAAAATGAACATCGCACGACTCGACATTTTCAATTACAACCCAAAAGTGAAGTTGATTACAGTAGCCGAAGGGAATAGTCGAGCGGTTTTAATACGTATTTGTAATCGAGTTAAAAACTACCCAGTCGGATGATTAAGAGGTGCTCAAACAGGATTTTTGACGGTTGAGGATCGTCGAATCATTGTCGGGTGTTTATTAAATTCTGTATTTAATTTAAATTCCTCGATTCGGAATGGGAGGTTTTAATTTAAAGGAATTGTGAGGCAGAATCGCAATGATCATACCTTGACAATTTGCCAAAACCTAGTGTTGTTTATAACAAAAAATAAAATAATAAGTGTATAAGTCGGTATAAATAATGACGTTGAAAATACACGGGCTAAGACAGAAGTAATAGATGTAAAGCAAGTAGGCAGCAATAACCTGAGTTCATTGCTATTGCTACGAGCAAATTAAACAATATACCGTTTTGTAACAGTAAGAAACAATTGAGTTCACAAGATTCTTCAATCTTCAGTACCTACAATGAAGGATTCACACACTCAATCTCAAAATCTAAATAAGGAAACTTCCACCTGAAACTACCTACACATAGAACTAAGTCTACCTGTATATGTTAAAACGACTCGTGGTACAGAATGTTCCAAGTTTTCTCATAACGAAAGTGGAGAGCTAGCTTTAAGCCCTCGCTGAGTAGTGTTGCTACAGTTTCTGTAGACTTTTCCTTTCTACGTACTTGTACGGTACTAACGTATGCAAATAGGCTAGCTGTTTTTCTTGGCAGGTTTATTTTTTTACTTAGGAATGTAGTACCGTGAAGTACTTAAAGAACTCATAGAACTGGTAAAATATGGCCGTACCAAAGGCCTCTGCCTGACTCTTCCGGGAAAACAGAAATGATGATATGTTTTAAGTTAGCTGTTATTATAAAATAAGTTGAGAATACAAAGCTCATAAAAGACCTACTTTTATCAATGAAAGATATGAAGAATTTCATTTCCAAACAATTCCATTAGACAGGCGAAAAAAAGAACAGACTTAAAATGCTATCTTAATCTACGATGCTGAGATAAGAAACTGAATAAATAAACGTCTCATTGAAAATCGTATTAAGCTAGCTAGGTGCTATAAAAACACTTAAGCGACGCAGCACTTTAGCACGTTATTCGCTAGTTATATAGAAAGAGGGATGACAAAGGATAACTAACGGCTTTCCCTGAAAATATATAATGTACACTGAAAATTATATCGCCTAGTTTATCTGGATAACGACAATACAGAATAGTTTGATGAAAAGAATGATACATTAGCATTGAGACTGAATGACAAAATAGCATAAAACCTCATTATAAGAAAATACTAGAACAACATAGTACAAGAACATCGTAAGTACAAGCCTTTTAATGAATTACATGAAAGTTAAACTAAACGACTAGACTATACAGCACGATCAAATATAGTCCAAGGAATTAAGGGAAGCCAGCTTTAATAGAACTTACCTATTTTATACTACAAACATTTCCTTTGAAACAATATAAAGCGGACGACAAGCGTAAACCACAAGCGAGACGTAACATGAAGGAAATCTATTTTCCAACATTTTCAAAGTCTAGCAGACTTTTATAAGTCTGGGGGGCACATCTGGCGTCCGCATTAGTATGTTGATGAGGCAATCGCGATCACGACGGGGATAACGTGATTTATATCATGGATAGGGTTGCTGCCGATCATAATAACATGAGTGGCAATCTACGTTGTTTGATATTCGAGGGTTTTATTAAGTAAAAATGCAGTGTCCAAAGCAATTGAGAGGACACCACGCTTTCGGCACCACGATTAACGTGGCCACCTATAAGACATACCATCGATGCAAAAGAAGAAGAAGAAGAAAAAATAAAAGAGGAAGAAAAAATGGAAAGTGGTAAAGGTTATTGCGTACATGATGTGACTGTAACTTATGTATTATCAGAAAAACTATCTAATGAAGCTAAAATCATTAAATTCTTGTACTAACTGATCTCCGACACTCGACAAACAATCCTGTTAAATTTTACTAACAAAAGCTGGAATTATCATAAGGAAGTTAAGAGTGTGACACCCCAGAGAGAAATAACTTCCGACTTGATATGTCCCCGAGCAACAATAAGTTTGTCAAGATCAAAATAAACACTTCATCTACGACTTTTCAAGCAATAAACCAACTTTTGCGAAGCATTTTAATCGAAAAACACGATACACCAAAACAAACGCATAGAGACAGCCCTAAAGCATATTCTAAGGATAAATTAGGGTCGTGTGTCAAATTTTTCACGTATTTTCCTTCGATAGGCTGTCGGCGCGTCGGTGACCGCGCCGGTGTAATTGATAGGACAGATGATATTAATGTCCCTCCCCTTCACAACGTGTGCACACAATTTATGTTGCAATACCACACGAACTACAACGCACCCCTTGTACACGAATATTCACGCAAATGTTTTGACGCGAAAACGAAGCTACGCAACAGGATTTGGATTTCCTGAGTGCCTTGTTACTGTTAAAATTCAAATATGTACTAGTTTAACTGCAAAAGAAGTTAAACTAGTAAATATTTATGATGATAATAATGAATCCTTGTAATAACTATAATGCAACATACGATAACTAAGATAATTTGCTGGATCTAATTGGTAAGATGGTGCTCTGTTTGGTAGGAGTAACTTTCCACAAAATTTAAAAGTAGGTATCAACCAAAACTTTAGTAAAAATGAGAAGGTCTTAGGGTCCCTGTGGGATACCAAAGTAATCACTCCAACATTGTTCCGCCAATCCTATATTTATTGGTTAAAAACTTTTCCTGCCTTAAAGAACACGAAATCAAATAAGTTAATTTGGAAGAAGATTTGAGATCTTGCATAAAAAATTCTAATAGCATACTTCACCGTGTCAAAAGCTTGCTTTACACCAAAACAGCTACTAACTCCTCCCTCTAGGTGCTATGCTTAAAAGTACTGCATAAGTATTTAAGAATACCTATTGAATTCCATGTAGACAACGTAATCTACTCAGATCACAGACATAGATAGACTCAGGTAGAGCTATCACATAGCCTGGCAAAGCGACCTCTATGTTAGTAGCCGACAACTTCAACGACATGCTCACACAACGCCATCTATCGATTACGACATGAGGCGCCAAACATAAAACTTGTCCACTTGTTGAGTCTTTCCCAGATTTAGCACTGCACCACTAGATGGCGTTAACTGTATCTAAACAGGTTGAAACTTCAGCGGTGTGTTGTTTGTTTTCATAACAAGATTAGTCATCGTTGATGTTTCATCATCAACGTTTTTAACCACAGTCTGTACAATTACAAAAGGTGTCAATAGCTTATCGCTATTTAATTAGTATGTTTAAACAATTAAAAATTACAGCATTATTAATATCTAATGGGTATTGATTGGCGTATTGAGTATGTTGAAAGGTATTATTTCTGAAGTACGGTCTACGCATATAGTTAGGTACTTTTATTAGCAAATATGTCTAGTCCACTTGCCAATAACCTGTTATTAGTTTGCTTAATCGCAACTCCTTGTAATGCTATGCTAATAAATGAGAAAATTTTAAGGAACTTTATTATGCAATTTTCTAGTGGGAAGGTCGCTCCAATATTAATTTCTGTACCATTCCCATCTGATATGCTTCCGAGACATTGAATCAATTATTTTAATATCTTGGTTGATTAGACCGTATAAGCCGTAACTAGGGACTTATTTTTTTTCTTGGTACTTAGGTAATCATAAAATAGTTGACTTTTTATAATGATTCCTCACAATAGATACAAGAATTTAAAAACAGTAAAGTACACAATACATTTTCCATCGTCCATAAGGAAAAATATTTCATAAAAGTTTTTACGATTTTCAACCGAGATAAAACCCAACAATATGGTCGCTAACACGATTTCCGAGAAACACGTTGTATTGATGGTGTTGAAGTTCAATAGAGTTCTTTTACGGAAATCCTTTTTCGCAGACTCCGTAAAGTGGGCCCTTTGTGAAAAAGATGGCTCATCTAGATAAGTGGGCACGCTTTCATGGTAAGAAGGGAGTCGGTATCATGCGAGCCTTGACTTGCTTTGACACTCCAGACAGCTTTTCTAAGGAACTCGATTTTACAACGATAGGAAAGCGTTTGGCACTAAAATTAATTTTCACACCGCGTCTGCCGTGGAGCTACAATACTTCGATTTGGAGAGTCTACCAGTACCGCATAAAATAAACGCATATTTGCATTTTATAACAATGGATAGCTTACACACACAAGTAATGAACACAGTTATAATAAAAAAAAATGTATTAAAACAGGTTTTTTCAGCGTATAAGTACCTAGTTTAAAGTTCATTACCCTTTTCAAATTACAGTATAGGTATCTCTTCGTTCATAGAACCCCTATGACTATTTTACTGTCTAGATTAGAACCTGCATTAGCATAAATAAATTGCGATGTGCGGAACATAATTCAATGAAAGTCTTCATCTTTCATGAACGACGGAATAGCAATAGGTAAGTACTCCTACGCTTAAACCGTGACGTCAGATGACGTTAGAGGTCCATTGTTTGGTCCGAGAAGAGAAATGACATTATTACAGACTAGCGGCCCGTCCCGGCTTTGCACGGGTGGACATTTATTTTTTAAACATTTAGGGATAAAATATACCCTATTTTACTCAGGGATAATGTAGCTTTCTAATGGTGAAAACTTTTTTGAAATCGGCACAGTAGTTTTTGAGTTTATTCATTACAAACATACACACACAAAAATACAAATCTTTCCTCTTTATAATATTAGTTTTCTTTCAGACCGACTGCTCATAATCTGTTTCTACTTCCTTATTTGCATTATCATAATAGAATGCGCAATGTAAACAAATTCGACATATATGCGACTGTAGCGGATGGATGGAGGTCCATCGTCCACTCAGCTTCGAAACTAGTCGGTGCATGTTCCGAAATAAAAACCTTATAAAAAAAAACCGTTAATTAACTGATTGAAAGATAATATGGCTAGAAACGGCGTTACTACTGAAATGACGATAGTAAAGAAATAGACGTGCTGCGCCGACCCTGAATAATGACGGATAAGCAAGAGAATGACGATGACGGGAATAAATCCGTAAATACGCATTCACCAAATACCACTTCTGACGAAAGTTACAACATTTTTGACGAAACTTACTACCTAAATCTGAAAGTAAGTATTTTTACACATTTCAGGGTTATCATTTACTGGACTTACCTGTGAGCCTGAAGCGAACTCATCAGCCGGCGGCTCCCTGGTGAACCTCTCGAACTTGAAGCTGTTGGAGCGGTAGAGCTCGTTGTCCTCACGGGAACGTCTTCCACGGCAGAACCGACGAGTGATCGATGTGTGCCTGAGGAAGATATTGTAGGCTTAGTAATAAAATGTGGCTGCGGAGCCACATCGCAGGTGTTGCTCCACCTCCTGTTCTGCTCCCTATGCAATTCCACCTGCACCTTGAGGGACCTGTCCAAGGCCACTACTAACGCTATTTAAGTGGCAGAGTTTTGGTCGAACCACATTCATGACGAAGAAGGCTAGACAAGGGGGACGAGCATTAGGTACCCATTGATCGAAAGAACTAGAAGTCATTGGGAGAGGCTTTCGTCCAGCAGGGGACGATGCAGGTAAACAGAAACCAGGCTAGACTAATTCAAATATAAAATGGTCGTTCCGGTTACGCAAGCACCTACAAGTAAGCTTATGCATCTTATGTCAGTGTAAAACTCGCCACTGAATTGCGGGCTACCATGATAAAATATAAATCTTTTTTTTAATCTTTGCCCCACACTAGGAATGTCTCCTGTATCGTGGGTGCGTTTACAAACATTTAAACTCACATACACAAACCGCCAGACCCAGAACAACTACCTGTGGGCCATACAAATATTTGTTCCGTGCGGGGATCGAACCCGCGACACGTAGCAGCAGTCAATCGCTCAGCCAATGCGCCAACCGCGCCGTAAAAAAAATTAGACATCAGGACTTAGTTAAGTCTCCAAAACGGCCTACACCGGTTCCTAGTATTCAAGCTAGAGACATCATCATCAAAGAATAGTGAAAAAATCTATAAACAAAGGCATTCCTTATGAATTTCAATGACCCTATTCTACTAAATGAGCATTTTTGTGTACTTTATAATCACGTTCTCGAAAACGGCTCTAACGATTTCGAGGAAAGGTGCCATATATCTGGGAAAATTCGTTTACTCTATTGAGCTCGCTCGCCCAGGTAAAATTTAGTAAACAATGGTAGGACCGAGGAAGTTAATCTGTGACTGCAATGGTCAATATTCTCAATTAGTAAATCGTAGCTATATCAAAGGGCAGTTAAATACTTGAATTAATTAATGATTAAATAATTGTCAGATATAGATAATTCGTCGCATCTGCTTAATGTGACGTCATTAAGATAGTTGTGAAAAGGCTAGGCTGATAATGACTGATAAGGAACAATCTCGACGTTTTAGTGATAACATTTTAAGTACTTACATATGGTGGTCTTCTGGACTTAACAATAGAGCCCAAACATGAACAATGGGCAGCATTAAAACAAATCCAATGCTGCTTTATAGAAACCACATCCGGCAAAATCTATACCTACATCTTAGTATGCAAATAAATAAAATTAAAGTGTCTGTTTGTTATTATAATAATGCACATGGAGGTATTTAGCTATTATAACAAAAAAAAAAACATTTTATTTAATTTTTGTCCGGCTAATGTCCGAAACGGCCGATTTTGACGGGACTTTTAATAGCAGATAGCTGATGTCATAAGGAGTAACTTTTATTTTAGAAATAAGATAAGGGTTCCGTGAAAAAAAACCCATGAAATGGTAACAAAATCCGATTCAAATAGGGACGTAAATTTTTTATAATAATTTCACGTGGACGAATGAATGCCTTTGATATGTATGATTAGTATTTATTAGTTGGAATGTAAACGCTCGAATATGCGCAGAGATGAAAAAAAAACAATAATTCACAATTAGACAATCAACTAGGTGTCGCCTAGAGTACCTAAGTTCAACGGTCGTAAGATCAAATGCATCGGCAATACCCTAGATGTTATTGGCCTAAGTTAGCCTAAAAGCCTTAGCCAATCGATCATCAACATAAAAAATAAGCCGTCTGGTAAAACCGGCTAGCCTGATATCGCAACACCGTTATATTAATGCAAGTCATAATTTTTGCCTTGTCAACAGAACACATGATTAAAATTGATAGAAATCAACACAGTACCTAATCGAAAAATCCAGTATTTTGCTGTGTTGTTGGTTACCAGTCAAAAATCGAAGTATCTAAAACGAAAATAGAATCTTTATCAGAAAGATGAATAGTAAAAAAAGTAAATTTAACAACGCACTGTGATTAGTAGTCACTAATCACAATATATTAGGCTAGCTATTAGACACATATATTTATGCTGTGACATGTTTGTCTGTACCAAACATAGAGTAGAAGAAGACCAAAGAAACGAGGACGATATGGCAAGAAAGGAGGTATCTGATAAGATGACGAGTAATAGAGAAGTATAGAAGAAGAAGAAGACAAACGCCCAAATAAATTTAGATAAGGGCCGGAGAATGATGATGATGTTTGTCTGTAGCAATCTATAAAGATGTCAAAAGTCTTGGCAGATGAAGGACTGATAATGACGAGGATCAGGGCAATCTAAGTACAAAAAACGAAGTACCAAGATCTCTGAAACCAACAACACGCCGAATCCGAATGGAGAGAGATCATCTCAAACAAATGAACAGGGATCTTCTAAAAGTTTAGTCGAGTACAACAACCCCTGCTACGTGGCCTACCATGACGTCGTAAAGTAGTATTGTTATATGAATAGCTCCATCTGTTTCCCACTCTACTGGAATAAGAAAAAAACAATACTTAGTGGCTTTAAGGCTTTATGGTAACCCCCAGCAGTGAACAAACAGAAGAGCGCATGGTTGTAAATGCTCGCTCCTTTTCTAAAAACAAGCCTTTGTTTTTACGTACAGGAACAATAAAAGGCTGACATTACTGACACACTTTTATCTGTTCTAAAGCATTTTCCCAAAGGTGATATCTATTTCTACGTTCGATGAGAGCTCAGCCACAGAGCGCAGCCCTCTTGATCAATAGCGTCATAAAGCGGCACGTGTGGTTCACGTGCACCCTATCTGTTTCGTTACAACATTATCATTTCTATTTACTTTAGGTCGGGAACAACTTAATTATGATTTTGTATCAATGTAAGAGGGAATGTTACAGTAGTATCTATTTGCTTCTAGATATGTACCGGCTTGTAAAGAAGACTTTTATAAAGAAGACTGTCTTTCATCATTTGAATTTGATCATAATATACAGAAATGCTTATTGAAGCATCCCCCTGTCGTATAAAAAAGGGCTACCAACGACCGTTAAAATTAACGGTTAAAAGATAACTGCCATTATTAAAAGGATTTGTGATCTCCGTGTCTTATAAGAAGAAAGTTGTGCCCTTCCTTCTGACGCAGTCGCTTAGTCATATGGATCTTAGACAGTTATGAGTTATCCTATGCGATGACTCATATTTATCCCTGAAATACTAAGTCAGTCTTCATTACTAAAGCTACTTAGATTATTCCGCAGCTTGCATGTAACCTAATCTCAACATACGTAAGAAACAAAGTTGCGCATCATTGGAGAATTTAATTTAACTTTTCATTCATCATTACCCATCGGTAATTTTTTATGCGTAAACAACAAATTATCTTTTGCTTCGAACGCTTGTTGCTTTGTTGCGTCCGTAGCTAACTGCAAGTTTACATAAGACAGACTGTAATCATGTCGTGCAATCTACCGTATTGCAGTATAATGAACCTGGCTGATAAATAAAGTAACCAACATATTTCTGATGTAAATATTTAACAGTTACCTAGAATCGCTGGAGTGCAACGGCCATTGTATGCCGAATATCTTCAATCTGGCCGGTGGACGCCTCTTCTGCTCCGTTCGAGTGTTCTCCTCGACGGGTGGAGTGTGATGTCTACTACCGGAAGAAGCCCTCGTGCCACTTCTACGACGCCTACGCCGTCTCCTCTCGACCAAAATAAAATTATCCCCGTTTCTGATGATGTACGACGAGCGTAGAGTTGATTTCTCGCCCTCGCCCTGCCTTTGTCTTATCAAGTCAGCTGTTCTCAGTGTGTGTATGTTCTGGTACTCAGCCTCCTGCGGCGGTGGAGCGGCAGATGGCGTCACTTCCTTGCTGGTGCTAGTCCCACTTCCATCCCTCTTCTTCCGGGAGGAATGGAGACCAACCCGACGCCAAACCTTTTCCATCTGTCTTTAATGTCATCCCATTATTATGCTCACTAATCGTCGCAATTTTAACGCGAAAAGTCACTTGTCACAGAACGCACAAACACAATGTTTACTCAAACAAATAATCCTCGGGGATCATGAAATCGTTCACAGGTTTTTACCGAAAGATGTCCGAGGTTCCCACATAAATATTAACACAAATGAATCACTGTCCAATCAGCCGTTCCCTGTCATTGTTCGGGCTGATAAATATTTCAAGAGTCCATCACAAATCCTCGGCTCCCGGTCGGAGATTACGTGTCAACGATCAAATCACAGAAATCAGGGCGTTTATCATTAATTTCTCTTATTAAGACGTACTAGGTTAGTAGAATTAGGGGAGAGAATAACGTGTTTTTTGACATCGCACTTGCAGAAGTCCCGGCCCTAACAGGGTGCGGGTGCAAGCTTTGCGCATGCGCGATCCCCCTTCACCCGTAGCCCCGTCTGACCGAAGCTCCAAAATGGCGGACCTCCGACCCCTTCCCGTTATTGAATATCTAATTTTATCGCTATGCATTTATTGTATTCAGCTCGGTGATGCATTCGCGGCCTACTTTTATTATTATCCAGTTACCTGGCCGCCTCATAAGTTATGTACGAAATGCGGCAGTTCTGGCCAACTTTAGCACAATGAGATTCAGAGCTTTATCACATTAACGTCGAGAATATTCTGAGCTATTGTTATTTCTGGAAATGTGATAATTAATTGTTGGAATTCTGGCAAAACGACCTGTAGTAACAGAATCAACAAGTCTGTTTTCCTATATCCGAGTAGGTACCAACCTTCTTAGAACTTAATGGTAGGTACTGTTTCCATCTGTTTTGGGCTGGATTCGTGTATCCCTGAAGGTTCAGTTTTACTTTTCCAAGAACATACAGTCACGAGTACCAATTATAGCTATAGCGTTATTCTCCTGGAATAACAATTGCAACTTTAAGATAGGTATGAATTATCAGAGTAACGAACAGTATAGGTGGTTCCAAAATACTATGAACACAACAACATGCGTAATAATCTTTATATTTTGTGGGCAAAAAAAAAACCTTTTTGAAAAAATTGCTCATGTGTCTATAGGCACGACGATATATAACCTGTCCTCGCTTCGTAGGAGCTTTCCGTACAATGAGAGTTCAGCTTAATTTGGTTTTCGTCGTCGTGCGTACTTTCAAAAACAGCTCTACAAATACATAGACAGCTAAAATCATAACCTTTCCTTTTGGCTTTGCCGTAGTCGGGTAATGCTTGTATTATATGTTAACTGAAATGCGATATAATTAAGCGTAGGTAATATGTATTCTGCAGGTTGAAATGTAGTTTGAAAGCTCTGCCATAAAGTATAAAATAGGTAAACTTGGGGGCATATATGTCATTATCCAATTGGCCTCGGGATACAGGTTCGATTTCCATTTCCAGTTATTGGAAAACTCTTGTAATTAATTATTTTCTTTAACTTATATTATGACATTTTCAATAGGTACCAACTTTTTCGATAACCTGTTGCGTTCCTAGGTTTACCAATATTCGCGATAGCAACGAACTCGGGATGTGTCTGGGTTCAGGCAGATCTTAAATTCCATTAACTAATTCAGATGGGGGTAGGCTGAACCTGCAGAATGCCTAATGCCACCGTTCATCTAGTCATACACGTAAACCGCAGGCATTGTTACTCTCATTAGTTATTGAGAGAAACTATTAAAGAGGATGCACTAAGATAGCCCGCGAAATTCAAATTTTCTGACGTTTTTTGCAATTTGCAGGTCCGTGTCAGGCTGTCAGGCTGTATATTGAACCAAATATGGTTCGCGACCTTAATTATGATTTAAAGAATTATGATCATTAAAGCCATCAATACAACCCTCTAAGTTCATTTAATCCCATTGAATGAATTTTTCATGAAATAGTAATTTTTTCTGACACTGACCTGCTAAAATTACAAAATTCGAAAGAAAATTTGAATTTCGCGGGCTAAACTGGCGCTTCCACCAATAGGTAAAAATTCGGTAATTCGAGTCATTCCCACTCAAACCAATCAGGGAAAAGTGTGGAGCTCTTACCTCTGCTTATAAACTTACTTTCTGTCTGTACAAAAACATGGTTCATGATTTTAGAACATTGGAAGTTCGATAAGGTGGTGTAAATCCTTCCGAACTGAACAGATGGCGTTGCTTGTCTATGCCAAACCAAGGGGTCTGTTATTATAAGTTATAGTAGTAAACTCAGACGCGAGAAGTTTTTTATATAACATCACGCCTGCATTCCGCGACGGGTTGGACAGAGGTGTATAAAGGGTGTAAAAAGACCCTTAACGAAGCCGAAAGGTATATGTTCTGTGTCATTGCGATCATTTTTTTGTTCTACACGATACCTGGGAACCTTCTAGTTACGGAGATCATATTGGGGGTCAAAGTTCCAACTTTTTCACAAGTTTTTTTTGAATACATGTTTCTCATGTAAGATTTTTACTTTAAACACCTACACGACCCCCGTACTCTTCAACCCATCCATCAGCAAATGTTTGAGTGCGTTACATTGAGTTTTACCGAAAAACGTGATTTTTCACCCCAAAAAAAAAGTCGTTTCCCAGCAATATTTTTTGCGTAAAGTTACTTAGTTGGATGTATAGAATGCTTGGTTGACGGCTTCGTGAAGGGTCTGTTTACACCCTGTATTAGGTAACACCCAAATATTGTTACTTGTTTAAATAAATTTTCTTTACCGTTGGATACCTATGATTTAGTTGTCAGCCAGCCAATGCTTGCCATGAAACAGAGACTCACAGCAAGATTTACCTCGAGTAAGTAGGTAGGTATTAAATAGAAATGCTGGCTTATGGCAGCATCACACAAAGTGCACTGCAAGCAAGACGCAGTGGGCGGTGTAGACCGCGAAGTTCAAACTTTCTTGGTTTTGGATTCCGCACTTAGTCCTTAAAGTAGACCACAGGTATGTTGATGATTGATCGATTTGTGTACGCAACAATTACGAGAATTGATTGCTAAAAATAGTGCATTCTCCTTCTTCGAACTATGCTGAATTAAAATAATAACTAGAGAATAATTTCTTCAAAAATAAAGGTTCCTAGGCGTGCCTACTTAGGTTGATGTTCAAAATATAAATTTATAGGTACTTACTTGAATTTTAAACCAAATTATAAGACAATACAGTGGGTAACATACTAGTGGTCAAAGGACATACGATGCAAGTCTGCGACACGGGCATCGAACAACTAAAAATACCTGTGATGCTAAGTGCATACCGAACTACACAACATACTCTATAGTACTCTATGTTTATCATTGCCTTCCCTATTGCTTCCTTATACTACAAACTCCTACTCCGCTCGCGACACTGGCCACTGCACTCAGTGAATGTATGTACATTCAAATATGAGGCAAATGACAGCGACCAATAGGAGCTCGATAAGACAGTTGCGTCACCGCGACAACAACGCAACACGAATAGTGCCATGTCGCGTAGCTGACATGACGCTATCGCCAGTCCAACTCGAGCACGAGCACTAACAAGGCGGCAACATTTTCACAATCATGTGCGACAAAAACATGCAATTAGTGAAAGCAATTGAAAAGTTTCCTTGTTTGTACAATTATAATTTAGCTGAGTATCTGAAAAAGGATATAAGTGAAAAAGCGTGGCACGATGTGGCAAGCCAAACTCTATTGTCAGGTAAGACGTTTTTATTAATTTAGCAAGAGACGTACGATAGTTTGAATGCGTTCGGCGCATAATATACGCCGTCCAACTTAACTTTACTTGACATTGAACAGGAAAACAAGATTGTGATAATAACTTCGTTGTGATTTTTCTAATATCATTACCCTGCAAATGTGATTTAACAAAAATGTTTCTTGTTTCAGTTGCTGAATGTAAAGAAAAGTGGAAAAACCTGCGTTACGGTCTGTTGCGGAGTTTGAGACTAAACCCAGATGGATCAGGGAAGAGGAAATATTATTTGCATGATGAAATGGAATTTGTACTGCCATATATCAGATCTTCAAAACTACACGAGACTGTTTCGCAACAAGTGGATATAGAAACGGATGAAGAAGTAAATGGTTATCACGATCACGATAAGGACATTTCTCCCCTACAACTTCAGTATCAAGAAATGGAAATACCAGAGCCTTCAAAAAAGAAATCTAGGACTGGCGACAACTTCATTAAATACTTGCAACAGAGACCAAGTAATAACACTGAGGTGGTCGACGACTCAAGAAAAATGTTTCTTTTAAGTTTGTTACCGGAAGTAAATGCCTTATCCGAATGTCAAATGAGAGTTTTTAGAAGAAAAATCTTATTACTTTTGGACGAAATTGTCGATAGCCCAAGCCAATACGAAATGTGTTTACTTCAGTGGCAACAAGAATCCATAAGTCAGGAGGCTCAAAGAAATTCTCAAAATGATACAATTAAAAAGGAACCACTATGATAGAAATTAGAAACTAGTTTATTAAACATTGGTAAATTATTTATATTTCTTTCATACATTTTTTGTTATAAAAGCGCCATCTGAAAACAATTGTAGACACCAAAATTTATCCCAGAGATGGCGCCCAAAGTAACTTCACGGCACAGCTTTACTGATAAAAGCCAGAAGTGTTTGTTGATAAAATGATAAATATGATTGTGATTCAAATTAAACAATACCAACGTACAAAACATATAATATTTTATTTTAATGTTCAAAATGTTTAAATCATAAATAAGACGAGCTGGAAGAGTAATTATTATTGTATAGCAAATGCTAAGAAAACGCCATGGTGGTAGCAAATAAATAAATAAGGCATCTATTTTATACGTGCATTCTTCATAGATTTAGTTGTAACAGGATTTCCATTTACTTTGCTAATCAGTTTATTATCCTGCCAAACTGCTAGAAGGCTGTCATTTGTTTTTAGGTCAACTTGCAGTTTTTCCCAAACTTTTTTCTTGGGATTCAAAACATCATCAGGTTCCCCTGTTTCATATCCTTCTATTACCACTCTATCACCTGGTTTGCTACCCTCTGGAGCAAAAAGGGGCTCAACCTGTTTAGGCTCATCAACAGAGGCACAGAGAACCATACCTTTAGATTCAACACCACGCATTTTTGCAGGTTTTAAGTTGCAGAGAACCACTACATCTCGGTTCTGCATCTCTTCTATAGGCACATAGTTTACTAAACCAGAAACCACAGTTCTTGGTTCTTCCTCGCCCAAATCAATTTTTTCAACATAGAGAGCATCAGCATCAGGATGTCTAGAAACTTCTACTATACGACCAACTCTAATATCGAGTTTTGCAGGTGTTATTTCATCAGCTGCTGGTGCATTTCCTTTGACTTTAGCTGGAGGTGGGTAGGCCTTTTTGGCCAACTCTTGAAGCTTGGGTTGTTTGAATATTTCTTGAATAGGACCTAAAAGCTTGTTTATAGCTAATTCAACACTAGCTTTCAAGTCTCCTGGGTGAATTTCCTGTTTACCGTATGCACTTTCAAGATCTTCAAATTTCGTGTATTCAACATTACCACCATGCTCCGGTGCTCTACAAATTTTGAAAGTTTCATCGCCTTTCATTAGAGGAAACACTACATACTTGGTAAAAGATAAAACACCATTATCAGTAATATTGCCTGGCTCACAAAAAGCCTTTTTTAGCTTCTTCTTTACATTTGCAGGGTTGTCTAAAAGATCAATTTTACTGTCTTCCTCCGATGCTGACATTTTTCCACCTGTAAGACCAGGTACCATAGGGTTCATCAAATGCACTCTCTTAGCATACCCTAGTTGCGGCAAATATTTCTCAGCCATTGTAAATATTTTTCTTTGGTCAACCCCTCCAAACTGTGCATCGACTTTCAAATATTCCTCATCTAAAGCTTGGAGTCCAGGATACAAAAGCCCACTAAGTAATGGATGATCAACTTGTTTTACAACCTCCGCTCCTGCCTTTTTAGCATCATGTTCTGTTATGACAGATGACATACGGTATACATCAAGTGTGTACTCCTTGCTAAGCTGATATTCGGTACCCTTTACAAATTTCAATTTCTCCAATGGCACACCAATCGATTGCAGCATTGCCTTGATAGCAGCTTCATAATATTGAGTACGGAGGTTCAATAGTTCCCAAGGAGCTTTCATATTGTCTAAATAAGCATGTAAATCAGCAAACAATATAGTCACCTCACATCCAGCCATTAGAAAGTCGGCTATCTTCGACATAGGGACAAAATAAGCAACATGAGGCCGTCCGGTCGTTGCTGTACCCCAATAGATTTTAAGATCTCTTTGCTTCAAGATTTCAATGAGCTTTTCATCACCCAAATACTCTTGCAAATTACGAGTTATCAGTTGTTTCTTTTCCTCCCAGGAAGCCATGGCTAATAAATAAGCAAATTCTGAAAAATGAGAAATAAATCTAGGTTAAACTTTTGCCAAATCTAGAACAGATTTTATAAATTACTAACCACACTATGCAAACAATACACAAGGAAGTATTCATAACTGAATGGATACTCACCGTTTGTGATGGGATTTCAAACGTGTTATCACTAAATAGGCTTATAACCATAAATACTTTTTTAAACTACATGTACAGGACAGATACAAGAAGCAATAACACGTATGTGAGGTGTCTTACGAAACTAGATGAAACATAACCTCCAAAATTCAGTGCATCAAAAAAGTCTTTAAAACTAACGCATCGTCACTTAATTGCAGTTAAAAAGACGAAGTAAACACTCTTTATGAGTTTTTCATAGTAAAATCACTGATTTTCATTTGTTATTCGGCGAAAATTAAAAAAATATTGTAAATTTTGACAGGTGTGAAGTTAGTCACAGTTCAAAATACTTGTTACCAACTGCTAATTGGCGCTAGTGTCGCAGTGAATGCTCGCGTTTCCTGTCAAAAGCGCCATTGCGCATGACAGTCAGTGCGGCCTTGCAGACTGAGAGCGCTGCCAACAAAGGCCGAGTCGATGGGGTTACAAAAAGATTGTTAATTTGGACTTCTAAAACCCTTTTGTTGTTGTAATTATAATTTTATATAGGTTGTGAATTTGTGATTACGGTTAAGAAAATGTGTGAATGATATGAATCGTGACGACTAGCAAAGGAGTCAGCTGGTCCACAGTGCGAATAGTGAATAAGAAATGGCGGCCTTGCCAGCAGGTGTTCAGTATGGGTTATCATCGGAGTCTAGTTATAAAGAAAACAAGGAACTAGTGTTTGTGAAATTAACGGATTCAGCGCTGAAAGCTATTGAAGACTTCCTTAGGAATAATAGGGTAAGTTCAATCGCCATATTGTTAGACCAAAATAAAGATAAGCCAACAATGTCAGGCGCCATACTTAAATTACAGTAATTGAAATGAAACTGCAAATTTAGAAGTTTTATGCCATCAAATCAGTTTTCTTATTACGATAATTGGCTTCAAAACAAGCTTAAGTAGGTAGTATTGCGATATATACTCCTCTCCAATGTCACGCCACGTCAACATGTAGAAAATTTGCTCTGTTATTTTCACAGATTTACATTTCATACGGCTATAATTAGAGAATTCGGACTTATTGTTGCGGAATTCGACGTTTACCGTGGAGTTATGTTACAAATCGTAGTTTTTTCCTCGCTACCGTTTCACGTATAGAGAGATTGTGCCCCCGCGAGAGATATCAATATTGAATTCAGATTATAAACATTCAAGACGAAGAAGTCATACTTATCTGGTTTACCTACTGGAAAAACACCACGCAATATTCGATGTAGTTGATTGTAATAGTATAATTTGGTATGAAAATTAGTGTTCTACAATTTTAAGCAATCAGATTTACATTATCATTTCCACTACAACATTGAACAACAACTTGTTTGTAAGGGAATATTTCAGTATAATCTATGCTGTAGGGACTATGCATTGATTTCTAAAAAAAATATATTTCTCAATGATGGATTTATGAACTGAAAAATAAGTGGAACATATTATTATCATATCATATTTCATGCATAGAAACAGATATTGGCTGACATTTCTAAAATGTTGTCAACATTGCTTAGCTTTGCAAGTTTGCCCATATATTTTGATATTGTACAATTATTACACATTATTTCTAACATTTCACATGTAATGATTCTTTTAACACATAACAACAATAATTTTTCAGTAAAGGTTATGATGAAATAAAATTAAAATGGAATTTTCAATGTCAAGAATCATGCAATAATTTTAAAGTATTGCTTGTTCTACAAGATTGTATTAAGCAATGAAAATCAAACATAATAGTTTAAATCCTCAAGTTTCATCAACATAAAACAACATTTGCAATAAGATAGTTTCTCATCTTACTTTCTTTAATAGATTTCAGGATACTGTTCCTTCAGTACCATATAAATAAGAAACAAGTCATGTTTGGTAAAGATTATATTTCAAGGCAACATGTTTTTCTTAGCGCTAATCAACAATTCTTAACGTAGTACTACATCATGACAAAAGATGGCGCTATATGTTTGTTAATGATAATGTTACGGTCAAGTAATTATCTATTTAATTTATGAACAGTAGTTCCAAGTTGCTAATAAATAATATTGGCATTTAGTATCTTATAATATAATGTTAAAATATAGAATTAAGTAAAGATGGTTGTTTTATAGGTCTATAATTATTACTCAATGAATATAACATCCTGTTAGCCATAAGCAAACCGCTAGTGTTACATTATTTAATTAAAACTCTGATACAGACCTTCTTTCAGGAATATATATATGCCTATTATGGAAATTTCCTATCAACAGTTACATCCATGAGAGAGAAGGCTAAAGAAAAAATGGATGGATTGTGTGAGGGATGAAATGAAGGAAAAAGGAAGTGAATGATAATGACTGGTAACTTGAGATGATGATGATGAAGTTTTTCTTTCTATGATTAGAATTTTCCTAAAATAAAACATGAAATTGAGAGATGATATTTCCTCACTCATTCTCAAAATTTGACATAATAATCAAAACATTTCTGATCCAATAAGTAATTAAGTAATGGAAAAAAAAAACAATGTAAACACTTAATCACTAAAGATTAAATAGTTTCATGGAATTTGTAGAGTCCATATTCTAAGAACTATTAAAAAGGGGAAGTACTTTAAAGCAAGGCCAACAAACTAATCAAAGCACCTACTTCTAAAGTAGTACAAAGTAATGACACTATACTTTTTAGTCAATGAATTCCTGCCTTATCAATCCATAGAAAGTAATATAGATAAAATCTAAACTGAAAACTTCCTACTGCAAATTTTAAAGTAACTGCTAACCTACTTGCATATTGTAATAGTATCCAATGTAGGTCATCAACTTAGAAGTTGATTACCACCTTACAGTCTAGTCAAGTTGAAGTATTGATTGGAGCAGGTGAACGACTATGCTGTCCTTAAATTATAGAGCATTTAATTATTATTAGAACCAGGTTTTGTTACATTTGAATCTTTCCGAAGTTTTGAGTACGAATAAAGTTGGCTATACGAGTAGAGGGAGCCCTAAAAACGATGAATGGACGATGAAGGTGACTGCTTAGATGAAGAGTAATAGAGAAGTATGGATGAAGAGACCAGGTTATGCCAACCCCAAAATAAATTGGGATAAGGGCAAGAGAATGACGTATGTGTCCGATATTAGTTTTAGAAACTATAAGAACCACTCACGTTACACTGTCTCAACACATAGACAAGGTAATGTTGCATAGTTTATTGAATGAGTTGCGAGTTGTTGCAACAACCATGTTGAGAAACTTCTGATAACTTCACAACATTATTAACCGCTTTTAATTGATGTACGTTCATACGAATATTAAATGTATATGAAAATCTCAAAATTAATTTCATAATGGTGTGTAATTTTATGCTTTAATATTTAATTATTTTTCTTTGATAAGAATTCGTTGTTGGGCCTACATTCTTTACTAAATAGTCAGTCATACTTAAGTTCAAAATAATCATAATTCATACTTACTTATAAATAAAAACAAAATTAAATTACTATGACATATGGAATTTACAGTTTTGTAAGATATTCCATGTATTTGACAATGCTCAGTACACAATGATGTATTACTAAGAACTGTGGGAAAGAAAACAAGGTCCATTAAACTAAAGCCATGCGCACTAGGAAGTAGAAAAAAAACCTACAACCCACTTAACTGTTGGTGAAAGTTATTTACTCAAAACCCAAAAGAACAAGCAAAACTCTTCTAATAAATTGTATTCCTAATTATTTTTTTATGACTGCAAACCAGTTATTGTCTAAACATTGTATGTTTTATGTAATACTTGCATTATTTATGAAGAATTGCGAATTATAGTTGCAGATATTTAAGAGGGCAAGGCTGGCGCACTTGTTGCTTTTCTAAAATCAACAGAAAGTGACTTTGGGGCCTTTCTGGTATTTTAAAGAACATTCTCTTTCTAATCTCATTGCAATCAGCCATAAAATCCACTAATTACAATACATTTTTTAAAAAGATTATCACTAAGATGAGAGTGCAACTTGTTTTAATACTTTTTTATTTGTTCTTACTTCTTAGATACTTTAATGCTACAATCTAGGAATATAAACAAACCAAAAATATTCCTCAATTATAAAGGAAACTAAAATTCATAAAACATTTGTCAACAATCAACCATCTCAGAACTGGAAATTCCTAAAGAATTTCTGCAGCATTTTTAAATTAATAAAGCAACAATATTTCAGTATGAAGTTACCTAATTTTCAAAGTAAAGAACTTACTGCCTATCTATTGTAATGAAGGCATTATTCTACTCATCTTACTAATATTATAAAGAGGAATGATTTGTATTTTTATTTGTAATGAATAAACTCAAAAACTACTGTGACGATTTCAAAAATTTTTTCACCATTAGAAAGCTACATTATCCCTGAGTAACATAGGCTATATTTTATCCCAAAATGTTTAAAAAATAAATGTCCACCCGTGCAAAGCCGGGACGGGCCGCTAGTATTATATAAGCTGCTAGCTTAATTGTCTGTAGTAATTAAACAAGATGTTGTATTATACTGGTCATGCCAGGTATAACTAAAGTCAGCTTTCAAACCAAAACATAAAGAAAGTAAACCTGTTTTCAGCCTGAAACCACAGAGAAACAATTGTTTTCTCTATCAAGTCAATGTCCACTATAAACCGACGTCGCCTAACATAAAATAAAAACCAGTTTTCGAGTTTTATTCAAACAGTTTTTCCTGCTGTTACATGGCGAAAAAAATATCATCCTGCCCCTTTGCATAAACAAAACACTTCAGCCCGACGTATATTTTTGTATTGATCACCCGATTTTTTTGCTGTAGGATTTAACAAAAAAAAAAAACGAGCTTGAATATAGTTTGGCACATTTTCTAACATCGTTAAATCATTCATTCTCGTTTCCTGGTAATTAATTGAAAGTTTAAATACTTTATTTAACCATTTCCAATTCTAAATCAGATTGCTCTTAGGTATTTCTAAATCGTAGGCATTCGGCGCGTGTCTAGCTAGCCGTTTGGGCCCAGTTTCGCAAACTCCGTATATTAGGTAAGCGAATCGGGCGCATAGTCGCAATGACAATGTTCGGGCGCCGCCCGCGCAGGTGAAAGTACCAACAGCTGCCGGATTACTTATACAGTGCAAAAAATCTTTCCTCTAAATTCTAAACCATATGCCACTTGTTCACCACTTGCTCATGAGAATAATTCGAAATAAAAATATAATTGCGAAATTAAAACCAGTGTGATAATCAAGCTTTAATTAAATTATCTTACATAAATACCTACTAAAACATTACTGTATATATGCATTTTAAATAATTTTCGACATCATAATGTTTCTCAATCTCAGCTAGTAGAATGATGGTTTGTTGACAGTTGTAAAGATAATCTAGTTTTCCCTACATGTAGTGTGACCTCGTTTGTGATTTACGACACCTCATTAACTTGCATCTGTTTCATTACCATTGATAGGTCGTCATTATCAAAATCACAGCGATTAGTAGAATGGGGACAATGCGATTGAATTTTTTTAATTATGAAAAGGTCGCAAGTACTATCATACCTTTGATTAGTGACGTATTACAGAAGGTAGAGCAAGTAATTACAAGTTTGCAGTAAACACCACATATTTTGGTTTTATAGTTTTTTTTTTGCTATGAATTTCGACAACGTATTCCCCTACCGGTAATGCAACTAAGAGGTACCAACGTAAAATAATAAGTAATTATTTATTTGATCTTCCGTTTCTGATAATTTTGCGAGACGTGATAGTTTTGTTGTTTTCCATATTAGCATAGATATAATGTAATTACCGGACTATGCTCCTTAAAACTTCCACCGTTCCAAATCATTAATAATGGCAAATCATTAATGATGGCAATAACTCCACATTGTAATGAATGTATCGTTCGAAGTTCATTACTGTTGCCAATGATAACGATCCTATTATATAATGATGTTTATTTGCTATGATTTTCGTGTACGATATAATTTTTAAAATTATCAATTAGGTACCTATGTACTAAGTACGTGTACTTATCTAAATGAATTTTTTGTCAAGCTGAAAAATGGCTTGACCTGTAAACATGTTTTTGTGTTAGTGTCTTCTGTTTACACTTGCTAATGTTGGCCCTTCGACAAGATATGTCGAAGGAATACGTGTGAGAACACCCTGTCTTACGGAGTAAATAAGTAGGTAGCTGTTGATCAGATTTCCTCTCCCATTTGCCATCTTTCGCAGTTCAGTCGGCTTTGCTGCTGTTATTTGGTCACCCATCTGACTAAAGTCTGTTTTTTAATCCCTGAGACTAAATTGACAAGTAAAAATGGCAAACTGACATAGATTTCAATAGGATTTATGTCAGTTTTGACATTTTCACTTGTCAATAGGTTATAGGTTGCCCTACATTGCTTTTGTACTAGGTTTTTGGATTGGACTAGGTAACACTGATATTATTTAATCATACTTCTCTATTACTTGTCATCTCATCAGAAACCTCCTTTCTTGCTATATCATCCTTCACACAGTCCATCCATCGTTGTCCAGAAATATTAATATTGATACAAATACCAACGCTTATCCGTAATCTGCGTCTTTTGCTTTTTACTGCACCATTGTTTAATTGTATTTTACGAATTTCTTAGAATATTTAAGTTAATGCCGAGAGTCAGGTAAATACGGGCTAGACAATAAGGCAATATAATAAACAAAAGAACGTAGGTACAAAGCTGTAGTTCTTATTAATTTTGGCAACTTAGAAAGAAATGTTTATTGCCGTCATTATCTGCCTAGCCTTGTCCCAACTATGTTGGGGTCGGCTTAGTCTAATCTCATGCAGCTGATTACCAGCAAGAAAGAACTGAAATACGGGCAAGACAATAAGACAACAAAATAATAAACAAAAGAACGTAGGTACAAAGCTGTAGTTCTTATTAATTTCGGCAACTTAGAAAGAACTGTTTATTGCCGTCATTATCTGCCTAGCCTTTTCCTAACTATGTTGGGGTCGGCTTATAGTCTAACCGGACGCAGCTGATTACCAGCGTTTTACATGGAGTGACTGCCTAAACTGACTACCTGTAACAACTGTCAAAGATTTACAAATGACAGCCGGGACCAACGGCTTAACGTGCTTTCCGAGGCACAGAGGAAACTCGGTATGTAATGGGTGGTCATCCATCCACAGACCAACCTAGGCAAGTTATTATTTAGCCACGAGCTCCTCTGTTTATTGCCGTATTGACGTTATTTAGGGTAGAGTGTATCGTTGTATGAACAAGATAAACCCACCAGAGTCAAGTAATTTCGAGGGTTTAAATCGAGTGGCGTTAAAAGGAGTTTAAACTGTACTCCTGATTCATAAATAGGAAAATATAGAGCTGCTATTAGACATGTGCCTTACATATCAATATTTATGGATAAACCCGCATTCTGTGCTTTCTTTTAAATTAATAGGTATCAGTTTTGGTGTCAACAAACGCTTTAAATAAATACACCATATTTAAATTAAATTACTACAATAAATGAACGTAACGACATCATTTTTCCTATGTAATAACGGTCACTAGTACTATATAACTTTAACTATAGTATATAATATGACTATGTAATAACCGCACATCACTGATAATAATCTATGCTGAAATTTATTTATAATGACGTTATAAAAGTACATGAGTGGGAGGGTTCTATGTAATAGACAATCGGGCAGACTGATATATCTAAAGTTGCTATTCAAATATGTAGGGTCCTTATTCTAGAGCCTTTAGAATTTTCTTACAACACAGCGAACATGGTTGAATCATTATCTATACTAATATTATAAAGAGGAAACCTTTGTATTTTTGTATTTTTGTATGTTTGTATTGAATAGGCTCAAAAACTACTGGACCGATTTCAAAATTTCTTTTACCATTACTTAGAGGGATTCTTCCGAATCCGTATAGGCTATATTTTATCCCGGAAAATAGATAGGATTTTTCGTGGTAGTGAAAATTGTGGAGTAAGGCGTCGAAAAAACTGCCGTACGTTAACGATTCTCGCGAACGCTGCCTAAATGGTTAGAGATGTATGGTTGACTTCTATAGAAAAGTTGTAGAACTCAATAATGCCTACAAAAAAGTCCGCGATAGTATAAACCAAACATTTATATTTTAGCCATTATAACCACTTTTCCATAGAATAAAAGTAATTAAAATTATTAGCCTATGTTTATTGATCATAAACTCAAACTCAAAGCATTTATTTCAAATAGACCCATGACAGGCACTTTTGCATAGTCAAAAATAAAGCTACCTACAATCCCGCCACAGGCATAATAACTGTGAATGGACTGTAGTTGCCCATTCGAAAATAGTAGATCTCATGGAGAAGAATGGGCAAGAAACTCCATGGACAATCTATGGACACTCTCATATTATCGTCAAATACTAATCCTTATCCAAATAAACTATTTATTGAGCAATATATTTTAAAGAGGAAAGATTTGTATTTTTGTGTGTATGTTTGTAATGAATAAAGTCAAAAAATAATGTACCGATTTAAAAAAAATTTTCACCATTAGAAAGCTACATTCACCCTGAGTAACATAGGCTATATTTATTGCTAAAAAATTAGGGGAGGGGGAGAATTAGGGGTAAATAAATGTTCACCCGTGCGAAGCCGGGACGGGCCGCTAGTGTCCAATAAAAACTGAAAACTCGCTGCTAAACGCCTATTCTAGTCTATTAGGAATTAATACGCAATAAATATTAATTTGACTTCGATCTCCTTTTTTGGTTACGGCTGTAAAAACACAGTGACATTTTTACGTCATGCAAACAAATTACATAAAGGTTATCAAAGATTTCAGAGCAATCGAGATACCAAAAAGTTTTGTGTTGCCAATATAAACAATTCTGTAACGTCATTTAAAGCTGATCGCCCACCTGATTATAATTCCCCAGTCCGTGCACGTGTTCAACAACGATACATTTTTTTTGACGGCCTAAAGATCACGGGCACCTAACTATTATTCAAATTTGCTTAACGATTATCGACACTCTCATTATAGTGCCAAAACCCAAATTCCCATACACTCTCCCAAGGGATGTGCCGCAGGTTTGGTGGCCGTTTTTTTGTTGGTGCTTTGTAAGCGTGCCACCTGGCCCTTTTTCCTGGGCATAGAATCCATTGAAAGCCGTGAATCACTTTTGTAACGCTGCCGAATGAGTGTCCAGCGTTTCGCCTTAGAAGACCCTTAACTTGATTGAATGAATCATAGCCGTTGTAAAAGAAATACTCAGCGCCTACTTATTACTCCATTCTGCAACGCTGAGATCGCATTTCAGTTTTATTAGAATTAATTAACGAATGACTCTTTATGAAGTACAAGTACATCGTCACGTGCGTTTGAAAGTAGGTATCTATAAGCGGATATCCACATTGTACAAAGTATGCCATATTTGCACTAGCGATACCGGAATCATAAAATGAAAATTATCAGTTTCATTGACGATGCTAATACTACCTTTCTCGATGCACACCTTAAATCGACCTAAAATAAGATGGTACTATAACTGGAGATCACTTCTAATGATTAAATTATAAACAATAAGAATAAAAGTGCAAGTAATAGAATTTCATCTATTTATAATCCTTAATATAAAAACGCTCAGTATTTGCAGCGTACCTATTGGCAACACACAATGTAGATAATTTTATCATCTCACTTTGACATCAGGGTCACCTGAGTAGTAAAATAAAAATGCCGGCGGCTACTATTATGAAAGTAACTGCTAGAGAACATCTAGATATCAAATTAATACTAACATACAATCATAAAAGTGTAAATATATCGCAAGAACAAAATTAGAGATAATTGAAGATTTTCTCGCAAATGTTAGGAGTCTGTACGAAGTTCCAAATTGATCTTTAAATTGTTTGAAGGAGAGTCAATATTTGTGTGTGATAGATGTTGTGACGTCTGCGTGACGATGAACACGAGCGATAGGGCCCGAGGTCGTCGCACCCTCGGTCCCCCCGAGCCTTGGCACCTGGTTGTCCCTTGCTAAGCAGTTACTTGGCGAACAGATGTTAGACTCGAGAAATCCCTCCGCCCCTTCATTCTATTTTTGTCCTACTTTAAGTATTGTTCGTTAAGTTTTTTTATCAAGCCTTCAGGTACCTCATTATGTTTACGAAAAAGGTTGCTGTCCATAAGAAGTCAACTCACCAACGATTTATAGCATGATAATAAAATACATGGTATTGTTTTATAATTAACCTTGTCTCTATTAGTTAAACTTGACCATAAAATGATCGGAATCCATAACCATATTAATTGAATAGATGCCTTCATACCATGAGGCTGTTTTAAAATGCCTGAAGTAAAAAAAAAAACCGTGTATAAAAGGCCATTCTCTGATTAAAACGCGCACATTTTAACTGCACAGTTATCCTCGGTGTTTTAATTGAATATTGTTTACTTCAATAACTCTACATCATTGTAATATGCTCTTAACATTTTGTTTACTAGCGTGTAGAGTTAAAACAAACCAGTTTGCAAAATGTCAGCCAATCCGTTCAGCAAGTGCCGCAAACTTACATGTTGCAACCAGATATAAAGGGGATATATTTAATTGTTTGAGCAGGCATAAAGCGTTATTGTATGGACAGTGGTCCCCATAAAGACGTAATACGGTAGTAAAATGGAGAAATGAATCCACGAATCATGTGATGTTTTTATGAAGGTGGCTATCATTTACGACGGGGTAGACCGCCCCATGAAAGGCGACGTGCCTTAGAAAAGGACGGACGATTAGAAATAGGGCGGTTAGGGACGCCAACCTTCGCAGAGTCAACGTACAAAAGACGTGTGTGTAGTTCGTTAATATTGAAATAGAGTGGCTTGGTTGTGAGGTCAAAATGACTGACTACACTTTAATCATCCGTCAAACTTAATGTTACTCATGTTGCAGTAACGACTAAAGCCTGTAATTGCGAATTTTCATAATGCCTCTTTATTTCTGGTTAAGCTTAAATCGACTGCTGGTTTAGAGTTGCTTTGTTATTAGCGTTAATTACCTTTTATGAAATATTATAGGTAAAGCTTATGGGTGTTCCTAATCAGATACTACAGAATTTCCAGAAAGTCACAAGTTAATCTTTCTTCTTTATCGTGTGGTTAGTGCCTAACCTGATGTCAGAGTTTATGCCGCTCATGGGCCTCTGACTTGGCTTTACATGCCGTCGAGAATTACATATATCTCAGGCACGCTGGTGTGGTTTCCTCACGATGTTTTCCTTCACCGAAGCAAGTGATAATTATGCAATACGCACATGAATCCGAAAAACCAGAGCGTGTCTTCGGTTCGAACTCGAGACCTATAACTTGGCAGTCCGACGGTCACACCACTAGACTATCACTGCTTCAAGTACAAGTCAATCACTGATAGGGTTCTAATAACCCGTTACGAATTATTAGTTATTTTCAGACATAAAATATCTGTCGTTGTTTTTGGGATATTTGGAGCATATAATCAACATTGACGTTGCTTAACAAGAACGAAAAATGGACCCTAAGGCATTGAGAACGACTGAAAACTTTAAAAAGCGTAAAAAATGTTCTGTTTTCGTTCAGAACATTTTTATCTAGTTAACTATTACGTTATTAAAAACGTAATAATGAAAAAGAGAAAAATATTAAATCAGGTTATAAAAGAAATATAAATGATGATGATCACCTTATAAAAATAATTAGTCGTAGAACGGAAAATAGGAGGTTGAAGGAAATGACGCAGGCCAATAAGAAAGGTCAAAAAGTTCAATTGAAGGAAATAACAAAATTAACGCATGGTACGGAGAATTTTAAGACTTACTTTTTTGACTTTGATTTGGTTGTTGGTACTAGATGGAAAGTATGAAATTGCACCAAATTATAACCATATGTGGATGCAATTAATTACTAAAATAAATACTTAATAAGTATGCCACTGAACACAAACATCTAATAAACCAATGATGTGTAATTAAATTAATTATGTTGCGGAGATAATTCTATTTTAATCACTCGAGAGACGCATTTTGTTATTGCATCAACAAAGCTTTTCCAGAACAGGTAAATGTACAAATTATATCCACACTAAAAATATTCTATGGATCACTAAACATGCATTATGGAAAAATACAAGGATGTAAATGAAATGGTTATTGAAAAGGCTCTGCTTGATCTTCGATCTTATTTCCTAGCAGCATGTCCATACCCAGATTAGGTTCGATTGATCTAAAACATAATATTGATGGCACTGAACGAGGCCTCCATCTTAGAATCCTACACAATATAGCCTATTTAATATTATTCAAGAAGACGGAATTGGAATATTGTCACTGATAATGGCAATCTGACTAATCTTGCACTTGTATGTGTTCAAATTACTTTACTAGACTCTCAAACTATGCATACAATTACTAATCTTACTGACTTACAATCATCTGAACGAGCTCTGACGGCGTGGCGTGCTACTAATTTTAGCTTCTATTAACTTGCACTAATTAAAATGTAAACAAGCCTTCGGTTAAGTTCATTTCTGAAGAGACCTCGCAAGTGCCAACGCTAGACCACCTGTTGAACTCGCAAATTGCATAACTTTCGATGAACACACAGATCTGTACGTAAATTATGAACTGTAAGTTTGGAAGCTAGAACTGGTGGGTGGGTTTCTAGATAGCGTTTACATAAACAACAAACGGAAGACTGAGTTTCAAAGAAATAATCAAACGATGAAAAAGGAAAACGGTAATTACAAGGTCTGGCAATCAAAACTTATATAAAAAGAAAGCCTTGGTGGCTTACAAAGGAACCGGATTAGTAATAAGATTTCAATATTAAATGACTAAACGAAATGCCCAATCAATACTAAGATAACCTTACTGTATATCTGAGGAATCTTTTTCGAAGGTCCAGGTCGTAGCTCCCTGCGAGAGACTTCAAATTAATCGTCAAAAGATAACATAAGTAAAAGTCAAATGTATTTTTCGCTTGAAAGCAAGGCGAGATAATTAAGTACGTGATTCAGGAAAAAACTTTTAGTATTATTAGATGTTAGACAACGTAATACAAAACTAGACATGAACAACTTTCTCGGATTCCGTGGCTCAGGTAGCCGCCCAGACAACTATGATATTATAAATTCTTTAACGGAAGATCCTTTCACGGTGTATTTGAAGTTTTTATTGCACTTATTTTCCCGTTTAGCTTCCATATTGTTTCTTCATTTCTGCAGTACATCATAAAAGGTATAAAAAATCTTACAGATTCTTTTACAACACTAACAACCCAAAGAAATAAAGCCCCAAAAGGCCCCTAATAAGGCAGTATTGGAAACGGTGTTGTTATTCAAATGTGTGTCGCTAAGTGGAGTCTTGATCAGAACATTTCAAACAACGGTTCTGAACGCCACGGTTCACATTTGACGAATTCTTATCTTGTGCTAACATTATGAGATCATGGATTGACCCATCTGTAATAGTTTATTGAAACCATATTTTATGTCGACAAACCATTACTTGCCAGGGTTGCCAAAACTAATATACCTAGTATGATACGTTTTTTACTGTACCTATATCTGGTTTTTATAACCGCGAATTTTCAATAAAAAGATGACAACTTTTTGAGTTCACATAGCTGTTTGAAAGATAAGAAATGAACATTATTTCTATGTTAATGTTCTCTATTATAAAGTATGTTCGGTTTTCACTAATCTAAAAACTTAAAGCTTGTAAAAGTTTTTTACTTTGCTAAAGGTCACCAGCATATTCCGCTAAGGTCACTTTGTGCAGGTATTTTATTGCCTCACTCCGTACAACGCAGCAATTCAACGCAAGGCCAAAATTGCTTTTTGTATTTTTTACTCGACAAAATTATACTTATTTACTACATGTAGCTTAGGTATACTTATCTCTTTATCTGCTACAAATCGTCTATTCATACGAATTTGCTGAACGTAACGCTGCACGCTGGAGGTAACTGTTTGTATTCTGCGCAGTGCTAGTGTTGATAAATATTATTATTTGCTTATCACTTCTAGTTATTTCCCAACTCTAATCACTCAGATTCTAATGTTAATGATAGTCATTATCTTTAAATGGCTCCCAAGGTACACATATATTAATACAATAAATAATATGATGACGTAATGTAGTAACTAACACTAATGCAAATATCTTCACTCCAATCAATAACTACGTATGTAACGTACTACTTTTTACCATTTTAGTTGTATTGGCGTGTTTTAAGTTTGAATAGGAAAATTAATACAGCATATGACCTTGCCAGTAAAAAACTGGTTTGACATTCGCGACTGATTTCAATCTTAATCAAAGTAGACGATTCTGTTATCGCACATTTGTAGCATTCACATGTGTAAATTTTTCAAATACAATGTTTTATGACCGTATAAAATGCATAAGACCAAAAATTGTTCTCGTATTGGCATAGTAATTGGTTGACCCTCGAGAGATCGAGAGTCACGGCCATGGGTGCTAACCACGGCAAGTTCCGGGTCATCCCTTCCCGCTACGAGTCTAGACGGCAATGCAACTAGTTGAATTTCACATTGAGTTTTGCGGTTAAGTAAGTAAAGTAAAGCAATTTTTAAGTTTACATCATCAGCACTGCCGCCCAGCCTAGTTATGTTTCTCGCGTTCGACCATCGCCGGTTGTGCAACGCCACGACTTGCCGACACTTGCTTATTGTGGCCAACCCAACTCGTTGCCCAACTAGTTTGGCTTCTTGTCGTCTAATTACGACGTTTCATTAGATTATTCCTTATAATATAGAAACATTTGACACTAAGTATTTATCTAAGATAAATATTGTCATTTCATTGATCGAGTTGATTGAAATACGTAATTATTTAACTTTTCATGCGAGTAAACTTCGGCTTTTTTAGTACTACGTTTTGAATCTCACTAGCTATCTCAATATTCTATATAAAAAATGTAAACAAATATGTGGGATTACAGCTATCATAAATTTTTTGAATGATTAAAAAAAAACTATCAATGATCTGCTCAAAACATATTGTTTTTGCAATAACTGGTAGAATGATAGATCCAAACCCAAGTCAAAGTTATGAATCATAGTTCTTTACTGCACGATGAATTGCCATACTTGCTTTGATTTTTACTTTGCATTACTGTACTACAGTTTTACCTTGTAAACCCAGTAATAATTTGCGTCACGTCATGATGTATTTTCCTGTCTACGTAAATCAGCTCTTAAACTATTTCGCACGTCAATGTATTAAGCATCTTTCCAATATTTTGCAGTAAACAAACAATTCAAATAACTACCACATGTATATGTGTCTATTTCAAGTCGTAAACTGAAGTATTTACTTAGTTATTTTATTTGCAGCTCTCACACTTAGAGCATTGTATGGCATTTGAGCATTGTTCATGTTCTACATTAAATGGAAACTTCAATTATCATGACATTATCTAACCAAATGACTCGCCACAGAATATTACGTAGACTTGTGGGAGACAACACTTGATAAACAACAGTACTATTAATAAAATTGAGTAAATTCGAATAATTTCTATTTCTGAATCACAAGATGTACGCTGTTTTCTGTTCTGTACAATATCTTTGTAGTTGACCTGACATGCTTAAATAACAAATTGATTTGGTCGAACTTCGACAAGTGTGTTTTTTACAAGATACGAAGATACTAACCTCTGCTCTTTCTTTTTCAGGACAGATTGGCAAAACCTAAAATACAGTTCCTACCCGGAAATGAAGGGGTGAGTTTCAGTATTTTTCTTAAAAGTTTAAAATGTATGTAAGTGCCATTTTAAACTGCTGTTTTTGTTCCAAAACCTAACCTAAGGTTAATCATAGAGTGCAAACGTTAAGCACTAACGTAAATTAAAAAAAAACTCTTTAAAGGGTCAAAAGTTTATGGATATGGGGATGCCCCTGAAGTATGCTTAAGAATCCCGGGACAATCACATACATCATAAAATACCAATAAAACAAATCTATAAAAACAAGGAAAGTAGTGTATTTGATCATTTCATGACCTCTCTCAGGTTTTTGACTGAGGTAACCAAAATTGTAAAGGAAAATATTAATGAATTATAAAAATTAACCTTCCAAATGGCCTTAATTCAATTTATAATTGTATCTTGAGACTTCTTTATGTTTGAAAAAGCTACTGCAAAACTGTATTTTTTCATAATTGCTGGGGTACTACAGGGTAGTCTGCTTGGACTAGTCTTTTTTTATTTTAGAATTTTGTTTAGACTGTAGACAATCAGCAATATTTAATTCAGCCTCTACTGGAACGTTTCAGTAATTAGCATTTGCCTCATTTGATTAAAATCCAATGAAAAACACCAGATAAGTTTATAATAATACTAAATGGTCTAGTCTAGACTATCATCCCTTTTTATTGAGTCATGGATAAAAAAAAATCACATAGATACTAAAACAATAAGCATTTTTTTTTTTTTTTCGTAAAAATTATGTAGTTACCGGTAAATATTGAATGTAGGCAGTTACGCACCTAAAGTTGGGTTCACTAACAAATGTATTTAACGGCAGTTTAGAAACCATAAATAAAACTGTACCCATTAATTAGCATACCCTAGTATCCGTATTAGTTATTAATTGTTCAAACAAGCACCGATATCGTTTGTAAACAACGTTCCATATACATATACTTGACAAAATGTTTTTTGCAAAGTACAATTCTCAGAGAAATGCAATTCGATTATGTATCTTTGTTCGCTGAATAAATTTTTATAAAATCTCTTTTTCGAGAGTCAAGTTTAGTATAAGGTTTCAAATTGTCCCCTTTACATATTTATACTTTTTCCAATAAACTTTACCTACCTTACGTTTATCTCGTTAATGCAATATCAACATTTTCTACATGTTTCAATACGTCTTTGGTATAATACACATTGGAATCTTTTTACCTTTAGATTTCCTAATATGTATGATATAACAATGGTCTGCTTTGCACGTACTTCTCTGTACATTTTACATAATTCGATGACCTTATCACTAATGACGTTCCGAATGAACATTATGAAACATTTTATTAATAACAACGTGCGTATATCTCGTTGTGGTTGTCAAGAGTAAACATACATACAATTGACGTGTTTCGAAAACAGCTTAGATTTTACTAAACACAAGCAAGTGCAACACCAAAACATTTATAATTTCCAACTTACATTCAAACTTATTATGCAAGTGCGGGCTATAAAAGCAAACGAGCTGCTCTAGTTCAAACATGGAGATTAAGTAAGTCGATCACTTGTCGATGTCGAATAAGGATCTTGAAGATGCTTAAGACGGTAATGAATGAAGGAGTACAGCTTCGTCAGGATCTGGGCCTCATCGTCGTATGGGCCTTGACTCGCCTCGGGCGTACCAGTTAACGCTTGCGGCACTCGATACGCTTGCGAAATTATATGATGACCCACTTAGCCGATTTCGATTTGCTGCTTGACGCTGCGGTCGGTGGTCTATTAAACTTTTTACCCTAAATTATTTCGAAAAACAAATTGAACGCGGATTACACGCCGTCACGTACTCAAAGTGGCCTCGTCATTCAGCATAGTCGAGCACGAACTTTGAGACTTATAAACTGACAGTCAGTGACATTGTATCAGTACGTCTTAGGTTGACACGATTTGATATGTCTCCAAGCCTTTTCCTCTGATGGCAGCCTCTTGTTTACTTATAAACTTTCCGCGTGGGGCTCGTCGATAAATTACGTCACGTATAAACCGTACAACCATGAAGAAGAGATGGCGAATTTGCGCAAAGCCGTGTGAAATTGAAATATAGAGCTTTGGTAAATTCTATTTGGTTTGGTTAGATGCAACAAGTATTACAGCAAACGTCACACTTACTGTTCAGTCATTGCAAAAAACGTGGCTAATACCATTTTGTTTACAAGGTGTTAATCCCCCGGTCGATCCCCGCGCCCGACGCCCGGCGCCTTCGACCGGTTTGCTTGTTGCCACCGCTCGGCTCGCCTGCCGGTTTGACGTGATCTCTTCTCTTGTTGCTCGTCGAGAGTCACTTGCTCGTATCGTATGTAAACGACCCCGACCACCTCATTCGAAATCTAAAACGTCACGCTTCAATATTTTCCTGCATAACTAACTGACTTAACTAATGCCAATTAAAGTATTGGACATGTTCTACATTGCAAATATCATAGCCATTTTATGTAAACAACTTAAGACATTATGTAAATTGTAACACTTGTTAAACCGCGGATCAACCTTGGCTTTGTGTTATTTTTTTGTTTTTCTTAAGAATATGCTCGGGCTAAGCGCTGTTCTCTGAAAACGCTTCGCCATCATTCCTCGAATATCTCTGTATCGGTGTGTTAGGTCCGAGACTCGCTGGCACATATCCAACTTGCACATAATAACCACAATTCAATGAGTCGCAGACCAGAATAGTAAATAAGATAGAGTGGAGTGTGTAAAAATAGCAACAGTTCCAGTCGCTAGTGGGCACATGTGGATTGCACCTCACAGGTGCGACGGCCGTTGTCCCCTTTCGCGATAATGTTTTAACACGCATCAAGCAGGATCGAGACTCCGGAATCGTTTTGAACTTGTTAAAAAGGACTACAAAAATCCACATACAAGATGTAGTCCTCAGCCGTTCACATAGTATGCGCATTAATTTTCCGAACACAACGTATCGCTATCGAACTCTAGTATCGATGTTATCTCTGCATCTAATGAATCATCCTTCTATGTACATTGAACCCAATGTTCTGCATTGTAAAATTGAATGTTCCTCACAATGTAAGTTGGAATACGTCTTGACTCGGTCAGGTCGTTGTCCTCCCAACACTTTACTACCTTCACCAACGGTTTACGGAACATTATCGCAGTCCTTGAAAACAGGATTCGATTTTGTATTAAACGAAAATGTATGTTTTGATATAAAAGATAATTCTCAAGTGTCGAATATAAATTCTTTGTATATGTACACAATAATCTTTAAATTGAACTTGTCAGGGATTGAAAAAATATACCGTTGTTCAAGAGTCGTATGTAGTATCAGGCCAGACTCGGCCACTTACCTCTTGATTATAGTTAGTATTCATGTGTATAGTACATTCAATTTTATGGTTAGGAATGGCCATGGCAACACGACAATGACATGGCGACATAGTATCCATAATCTAGGGTCCACTTACTCATTAACCTTCTTCTCAGCTCTGCTTTCCGGCTCCATTTTACCCATCTTGCAATGCCTGACTGACTACTGAAGGTTATCAGCCGATTGGCGATTTCTCTGTATTACTCATTATAGATTTTGTTCATATAACCTTCCCTAGAACCTTGTTTGACTTGAAACGTGACACTGACTTGATTTATTAACATATTCTCAATAATAAACCAAAACCTTTGAGTGATAAAGTTTTAATAAAATGGATACCCAATAATGAATGTCTGTCTTAAACGAGCCTCATTGGGAATAATGCAAATTCAGTGGAATAGGCGTTTCTATGACAGACATTGTTACGAATGTAGCTATAGAACAAAGGTGTGTTGGCGTGAACCCCTTTATCAGATCATAATGGGTGCAGCCACGTGATCAAACAATAGTGTTTACACTCGCTACAAGGACGACCTGTTGTACTTACGTCCAGTACATAAAGATCTCGAATACAGGCCTATTGTTTTTAACGTCTTTATGTCTCGCGTTAAACTTGGCCCACTCTTTGGAAGCCTTGTCCGAAAAAAAATTGCTACATCAAAAAGTTATAATTTTACTTGCAAAACAAGCAATTTAGATTTCATTATGTATCACACAACCTTAAAATCACCTGTGCAAACACATTTCGAATTTTCATTCGTTTATTTAAGAAAATTTTGCAAAATGTTCTATAACAGATTTTCTGGAAACTTCGATCTCGATTTCTTGCTTTGAAAGGAAACTCTTTGAGGTTCTGTTACTTTGAGTTTACTTAATATTTCAATCAATGTTACCCAAAAAACACCATCTATTCTTTCTAATTGTTTGTGTTGTCAAGCAATGCCTTTTCATTTAGGACAACATTCGATTCAGTTTACATTTAACGCGCAGTTTGACGTGATTACATTAATTAACTTGAGTATTGATATTGACGTCATTAACTAATAGCTACTCACATACGTCGTCGTATTGTTTTTTGCTGGAAATCATTTAACTATTGGAAATTACGCGCGTAAATTTAATCTTGTGTTACTTTCCATTTTCTTTGAGACATTCACACGCAACACTTCATACAAATAACAAAACGTTACCATCGAATAGACTAGACAGTAGTCAATGTTTTAACAACGTTACTAATCGTTACGTAACGCAAATTCACGATCTATTGCGGACCGGAACTAAATAAATGTAGAAGAGCCTTAGAATCGATAGCTGCTGAGGCCGGCTGGTTGCATGTGCTCGATTCAACCTTGGGGTCAGGGTTGGAAGTACATTCATTTGATATCCCGTGAAGATAAAATGGAATATTGTTTAGGTCGACTTGTTTGAGCGTAGGTGTGTCGTACATGAAACAAAATCTCCTTACAATGAAACTCACTATTGTGGGAAAAGCGTTGATCGTATAGAAATGCAAGTGCATTGCTTTTATTAGTGCCAGAGATCACTCGTTCAGCTATGTATTGTCGTGCAAATTGAGGTAGTATCATTGTTATTGCAACAAGACAGGTGCAATATTGGGATGCACTTTCGATAGATTGAGCGGTTAGGCCTATTCGGCAGCGTCTTTAGTCAGGGTTCTGGGAGCGACTTGGCGGAACGGTGCTGATTTCCTCGTGGTAATTGCTGAAGTATGCGGACGGCGGTGTCGTCTTATTGGGGCTGCGGGCCGAACGTACGTGCGCGCTATTCACTTTCACTTCGCAGCGCGTGCTTTTGCTATTGGACCTGAGCGCACGCCGATGTGGATTTGGGCGTATCTTGGATTGTAATTAGGGCCGCCACGACTTAGATACATAAAAGTAACAAGTCACTGCGTACTATTATGTATTCTGTGTCACTACGCAAAAATTGAAAATTACACATTTACCTTCCCCAGGAAAATCCTGTGTATTCGTCATGCTAACAATGAAACATACCGTAACGTCAACGTAATATCTATCTCACAGAATCACGCAACGATGCAGTTCAACTAATAGAGGTACAAACCCTCGCTTTAGTTGTATCTGATAAGCTATCTATTACTTGGAAACAATTGGGGAACTTACTCCTAAAATGAATAAGTATTACATTCATTCGAAGACACAGCTTAATCTTATCCAAACTCCCTCTGATTCAACTTCTGATTGTTAGGCTGTGTCATCTAAATTGATGAATTAACGACCCATAAGATTGTTCCGGCAGTTGCGCATTTTCACGGTGGTCTCAACTACACGGCCATTGATAAAAAATTTAGCATCGATAATTATTGAGCTTCATTCTCAAGCTTTCACTTTTCGGCTTTAATGGTGTTCCATCGTCTTCATAGTTGTTAACTACAGTCATTACTACCTACTTGGCCTATTTTGACATACCCAAATAAAATTAATCGAGGCAATTTTGATTAACGACCTCCGCGAACACCATTCGGGCATTAAGGACGCAGCAACAGTCTTTATGTTAAACAGAAATGCGCTTAATTCGCTGTCGATCTTTTACAAGTTTTTTTCGATATCCGACGACGTCGTCTTTCGTTATCTGAAGCGCTTCATCTTTGTTTCAAGCATTCGATTCGTAGAAATGATAGTCAGGTAAGGCTTAGCGTGATCCGCGCTATAGCAATTATGTAAATAAATACGAAAACTCGTGATGGATTGTCTCGTTTCGATAAGGTCTGTGTAAAATTAACTGTATATTTAAACGAACATCTCCATTTTGATTTATAAAAAGCCTGGTGGACGACATGAATGTATTGCATCTTTATAAAGATTTCTGAGAAAACAGAGCAGTCCTTGCACACTGACTGAGAATAGAATTATATTAAACATTGTCAACACCTTGACTAAGTAGAGCTTGTGGTCAAGCCGGTATCCCACGCGTAATGCTTGTGCCTTTCGAGTTTTGTCCTTAAGGCTCTCGTTTTAATGCCGTTTTTCCATTAAAGAAGGGAAAGTTGTCGTGTGCGCCGACGCCGCGTGTCCATCATACATAGCTAATACCGCTTTCGATGCCCAACGAGGAAGTGGACGCAAAATGTAGCTTGTATGTCTTGTATGCTCAAGTCAATAAATGCGTAAAATCACACACAATATTATTTATTGCATGTTTTTTAAGCAAACGCAAACAGTGAAAATAATCTGCTTCTGTGCGCTGCGCAGTAAACGGGCGTTTCAGTTTTATACCTCAGTTAAAAGACGACCGTTCCTTCATAAAGTGTCCAATTTATTTTTAATACTAGTCTCACATCTTCGTGCTAAATATCGCGACCGAAGTTACTGATATAGCAGTCGTAAACATTTGACACTGAGAACTTCCACATGTCGCCGTGTTTATGTCCAGTGATGGGTGGCGCCACTGTCGCTATACATCCACCACTTATGATATACGCTGTGAATTTCTCCTCAGAAATGCCGGTTTCGTCGAGATGTTTTCCGTCAACGTCTTGTGATGAATGTGTGCATTAAAGAATTCTGGAAAAATCTATGGAGCTAACAATTAATGTGGTGGCGGATAAATAAAATGGTAGCTACTAAGTAACTATGATCAACAAATAATACTTATTAACTTTGATTTTCATACTAAAAACTAAGTAATGTCGCTTTGAAACAGATGTTGATAACATAAATTAACCGTGACAGTATAAAGAACGATTAAATATTCCATATGTTTTGAAAGTCCGTACTAAAAGTGATAAATTCATGGACACGCCCTTTTGGCACACGACGAGACGCGCCTTAAACATTTATTTCATTAGTATAACTTTTAAAATTAATAACCTCAATTTATTTAATAGAAATCTGAAAATTGTAAAAACTTATTCTGTTATCAAAATTAATACTTTGCCGCATAAATTTACTCAATTTGGCACCGAATGAGATCACTGTATGCAATGATGCGTGCAATGTGACATTGCATCTAGCTCACCGTCAATTTCAAGTGTTTTTCCGTTCTCGACCTTATTGCAACGTAATAAGATTCGAAGGCAACAAATCAGTTTACGGGCCATTTGCACATATAACCCACTGATAATGGTTGCAGTGTTATTGTTGAATAACAAATAGGTAATTACGCACATGTATGATCATTGTCTTGAGAACTACACTGATTTACCGGTTGGAATTTCCTTATTAAGCTTATTATTTTATATATTAGCCTCGTTATTTTATTTGAAGTATGTCATGGTGTTACTATACTTACTTCTTTATGTAAATATATTTTTAGTTTTGTATATTGGCACCTTGTTTTTATATAGATATGTTATTTATATTCTTTAATTGTGCGTCTGTGTGTTGTGCTAGGTATTTTTTGTGCACTAAATAAATGATTTATCTTTCTATCCTTATCCATTAAAAAAGCCCAAATAACCAACGGAAAAATTAGATGATTCAAATGAATACTTGAATATAAATTCAGGTGTTCCCATGTTCACTCGTATTTTTATCAAGTGTTTTGTTCGTAGAATCTATTTAACGTTCATTATATATTTACTTTCCAATTGTTGAGCTAAAAGGTCAAAAGATCAGGCATACGCTTGTAAGTCTTCGGCCTGCGCCTGTCACATTTTACTAACTTCACTATACATTAGCATTCATTTATTTCATTCTATTGACTGTACTATTGAAATATGTATCAGATGGGACCCTCTTGAATTGTGTCGCCTTTGAAACTATAAAACAAACAAAAAATATAAATCTAAAAGAGATTACTTGAAAACGTTGCAAGATGCTGAAAAAAACGTATTACAAAATGATCAAGAACAGCTGTCAGTCAAAATATCTATTTTAGCTAACGCAAAAGTTGTAAAAGAAAAACAAACAAGACAGAAACACTTCTATAATTGCAGCTTTCACTCGACTCCATTCTAGAAGATTTAGATTTATTTCTACTCAGTGAACTCACAGCTAATCTTAAAGATATTCCAAATGTACAATCGACTCAACAAGAATTGAACCAGCAAACGTCAATTTAAGATGATTTACAAGGAATTACTCGTAGCCGTTGTAAACGCGTGCCGTCTAGTCTATCCAAGGCCCAAAACATCCGGGTGTCTATGAAAAGAGGACAAGTAGACATAAAGTGCATAAGCAGCGCTGGCTTATATTACGAAAGCTCGCAATGGAGTCGATAATAAATTGTGCCTGTGCCTGGCAGTCTTACGTAACCAGGTAAAAGTTACCGCTCGTTCGCAGCACTATTCTGAACTTCACCTGAGTAGGCGGCAATCACTGGACAATTGATTTTATATACACTGCCGTCACGCCCATTATTCACAAAGGAAAACTCCGATATGTTACTGTTACAATGATGCACTACCGTTTTCGCCGGTGACGTTATCAGACCCCAATATGCTGAGAGCCGCTTTCTCTGTTTTTTTATCCAGTGCGGATGCTATCTGGTCTGAAGGTAACTCAAAGAAAAGAAAAATTGAATCTGTTCCCGTGTTCGATTTCAGGATATCAGAACTGCTTGTCTACTCCGTCAGAGGGTTACAAGACCCATTAATTGGTACAATTAAATAGGTACAAAGCAATGTAAAAACCAATTAGTATCCCGATATAAACGGTTTTGTGTTCCAAAAAAGCAATGTTAGCAAGAGCTGTATGGCCTTCACCTCAAAACCTATTTATGATGAATGTAATGCCACGCCGTAACAAATGTGACTAAACCTCGTTGCTCAAGTCTTCATTAATGATAGCACCTATATTCAGAATCAAAACAATTAATGTCATTTAATACACGTGCTATATCTTCGTAAATAAATCATTGTACATGTATTTTTATTAAAATTCTATTTTAAGGTTTTCAACTCGAATAAATGTATTCTAGTTCAAAGTTCTTTTTCAAAAAATCAAGTAGAACCGCAAAAATGTGAACAGTACGATTCCGTTTTCGATTACTGAAAATGTTATCCCAAAAGACTATAGACAAGCCTCAATCGTCATTCGTTCATACAATCGATTTAAATGTAAAATATGGGGTATTGAACCGATATCCATTTACAATTCGCTATGACGTGGGAAACAAACAGCTGGGGACAATTCTACTTCAGAAACGTTTACAGAATCGTTTAACATTAGAAAATATCTCTTTCCTGTTGGTATTTACTTGTCTAGTGTTGAAATGACGTTTGCCTTTTTTTGTATACGTATTATGATAATTTCATTGAGCACTATACATTTCGTATTTCGTATCTGTCTTTCCGGTACTTGTTCTCTATAGATTTGTTTTTACGTCAGTCAAAATTTTTCAAAAGTTCAATGTAAAGATTTGCTTCTCCAAATTTATGTTGCTGCTTTTCTTCCAAGTTTACAAGATGGGTTTTCTTTTTTCATTTTATAAGAGTTGCTCCCACCTAATTTAATAATTGTAACTTCATTCTCGCTTTTGCAAGAGCCAAGAGTATCACAAATCTGACACAAACACCATACAGCATTAGTGAGGAAACCGGTCTTGTCCACAATTGTTTTCGCCCTGTTGGCCGCTCGAGTCGTAATGCCCGTTATACAACAAATCTTATTAGCTAAACTAGAGGCCAACAGTTAGTCGTGCGTCGTGTACAATTTTCTATTGATCATCTACGGCACGGCTGGGTGTTTATTTTTATTCACATAAGCAAATCTTGGCTTATTCAATCACATTTGCAAATAATTCAGTCGAAAGTACAAGTTTCATCTCACCAAATTAAAATTCATTGATACGATACGAGTATGTTAACTTCACTTATTATCTTACACCATTCACAAATTTTCCATCTTTTATCGTGAATTTATCACTACGAAGCAACGGTTGTGTTTGCTGAGAGTGAAAATTTTACAACTTGACGCAAATTAGGCACACGAGCAACTTTTGACGTTTTGTCAGAATTCTATAGGTGCCAAAAATATTCAATTGCAGAACGGGGTTTTCTTTGTTCTAATTCCTGTTAGTTGAGGTTGATATTTTAATAAGACAATCCTATTCCCTTCCATCGCCGTATTGACCTTCATTATTGCATTATTGTCATCATATCACGTAATTGACTGCAATTTCATAAACTTCAATTGAACACATAACCAATCCCAATCACCCTCATCATCATTATATCAGCCCGGAATCACCCACTGCTGGGGCTCCCCTTTTTTCTGCCACAATCCCAATCGATTAGAGATAATTATGGGGAAACTCTCAAGTCTCTTATTGATTCGAATTCCCCCATATTCCCAGTTACAACAAACACTCTACATAGTTTCCATTAAAGTGTAAACCAATCACACCATGAACACTTTAGGCTTTCTAGTTAGATTACACCTTCTTTTGTATTCGCTAACTTTCAGCTTCGACCAAAGTCGTGTGAAGTTCAGAAAGGCTTGTTTTCAATTGCGATTTATACATCATTGTGAATACTGTAAAGCATTTGACCCATCCACAAATCTTGGTTAAAATAAATGATAATTTGGTCGGGAGCATATCCGCCTGGAAACAATAAAGCCGCACCTACTCCGGCATATTGAATTCAGCCACCGCGAGTGGTTTCGCAGTCAATTTGTCTGCTTTATTGTGTGTGTTGTATTGTGCGCCCTCGCTGTTCGCCTTTCAGTCTCAAACTATCATAGACATGTGGCTAATTTATTTACAACCTTGTTGGCACTGTTGATATAGTTTGATCCAGAACCTTTTGATACTTCATAATTATATGCTTTTCTGATATAATCCTTTTTACTTTTATACATCTGAACAAACAACGACACAATCAAAGAAACCCTAAGAACAACTCAATTATACAGACCTCAACCTTACGGAGCCCATTATTTAAAGTTTGTTTTAACAAAGATTATTAATTACCCATTGGAGCTTTGTTTTAGTTCTACTTCGCAAGTTCTCATAATATACTTACTGGGCTATAACCATTTAGCTCAGCCTATTGTTAGCTTCGACACCAGCCATAATTTAAGAGAACGTAAATGTGTACATTTATCCGTCTATAGGGCTACAAATTCCTTATGATCTCAAACCTAATGTAAATGTCAGTGGGGCTTGTATAGATTTTGTGCTCCTTCTACATCAATAATTGCGTCGGTAGCAGACGTAATATAAACTCGTAGCGTCGGAGGCGTGGCCGGCGTCACGTCGCGTCGGCGCCGCGTCTATGCTACTGGATTGTTCTGGATCCAACGTTCACACACAACTCATTCTCCGGTGGTTTGCACTCTAAAAAATCTTATTTCCAACTTGCCACTGGAAATATCGGAAAGCACTTGTCTGAATTAAGTTTTACTCTTAGTCATAATACCAGGCTTCTCGAAATCACGAGCACTTTCGCTGATAATTGTATGTGACATATGTTATTGTTGTTACTATCAGCTGTACATTGTCTTATCTTTTACAAACCACACCGGTTTTCGATAAGATGTCATTTAAAGTAAAACTTTGTCCGTTTCGTGACCCTATCCATATTCTCCATTTTTAGCTCATCGCAATGCGAATTTCCCTTTTGATTGTATTTGAAACTGTATTGAATCGTGTGTAGATTTCTTGTTTTATACATTAATTTCTACTGTTGTATATTCCGCTTTGGTTTCATTATGAATTTATGCGCTTCAACATGAGCGCGAGCGTGATCTTCAACAAAAATTCCTCGGATCCGATCTCGACTCTCGAACGCGTGTTTCGCACCTTGATCTAAATACTTGCGACATTATCTGGTCTCGTCGTTATATTGTGCGTCAGATACTGCATCGACAGTTTCGACTGCCTTGAAGTACTGTTAACTACATTAAAATTAATTTAAAAGTTCAAAATCTTATTGGTGTCATGTTGAACAATGTCTGTCCTCTAAATTAATTACTAGAAATCACCGGAGTAAATCTTATAAAGAAAATCGTGAGCTATCTGACTTTTATTAGACGAGCTTATTTTTCCGGCTAACCTCTTTCTTAGCGTCGAGTCCTGAGGGAAATAACCTCGGTCAATCCCCTTTCGCATCAGTATGCTACGTTTTAAAGCGTTGAATCTCATAAATTTGTTACTTTGCCTCTTATTTGTTTTTAATACATCCTTGAATCTGTATTGTTCCTTTCTTGTGTGTTGTGAGGTAACATCCATAATGGTTTCGTTTGATTGATTCCATTTCATTTTAATATCCCTTATAAATATAATATTATCGGATATGCCTAGTCATAGTAGGTAGATTAGCTACCGTCCATGCAAAATATATGTGAGGTGTATCGAATACTAAATCATATGGAGCACATACGTACTACATTTTCTCGGAAATTACTACTGTACGAGCTACAAGTGCTTCTCCTGCCTTACTACTGTGATATCCGGCAAGGTCACTGATCGTGTCAACATCATATATGTGAATTTATTATAATTATTGTTGTTTTTGTTTTTTTTTTCTTTCATTGCTATTGCATTGGTCGCTAATTTCTAAAAACGCCGCGATTAGATCCTCTCCAAAACTGGCGGAGAACTCCGGAACGATACAAACTGCACGGTTCTTTCTTCGTCGTCTTCATTTGTATGGGCTGTTCTTTTAAGACCACCATCTACAGATGTTTTGGCCTATTACATTATTAGTTTAGTTACCACACGGCCTAAATGCGTGGGTGAATGTTGGTTAATGTGTTTGTGGAAAATGAAACAATAAGTTGTTATTCTGATGATAGTTAGTAAAAGTAACTCTGTTTTGTACAATGGCTCGGTCTTGCTTGCAGTGGGAACATCCATTCGCCTTTTACTTACCATTGTTTTTGACGGAGCGATCTCTAGAATCATGTTTTCATACGTACTACTTAACCATCGTCGTCATAATAATTATCATCGACTGTCTTCAAACTGTTCGCAATCAGGTTTTTTTGGATGTTTTTGTTGTCTTGTTCATGATAAGAAGTTTGAGTGCTTTGCTGATGTTATTCTGTTTTCGCAACTAAGGAAATAATTTCACCATTATTATGTGTCTCAATAATGAAAGATTTCTATGTATTTCACGTTGTATCAAAAGGTGTGCCGGCAATAATTCGTTACGCAAGGTAATCACGTGATCTGCTGGTGGTTTATACGGCGAAGCAAGTATGTAGGTATGTATCGACGGAACTATCGGGCGTTGAGTAACCGCGGCTGGAAAGAGCTTCGTTACGTAGAGGTTTCGATACAGCCTCGCGACGTAAGGCCGTGGTTGCAGTCACGTCGCCGGTGAGAGGTGCCCCTCCTCTGGCGGAAGGTCGCGAGCGGCCGCCGCGAAGGAGAACGGCACCAGAATGAATCCTTGCAAAGACCCACCCGTCAACCGCAGCGCTCGTGATATTTACAATGCAACGCACATAATTTTTATACTTCAATGTTTTTATCCAACGTAATATTGAGCAAAACTGTATTATATTTTGTCACGCCCAAAGAATAATCTCAAGTTTGACGTAACCAACGGTATCTATAGTATAGGAAGCTACGATAACAAAATACACGCTCAAGTGGCCTGGGTGTACTAATCTAATCATTTACCACGCGCAAATAATTAACATAGTTCATTCACCGCAATAGAAGCTTTACGTAAAATAGAATTTACCTATTTGTCGACAAGACAAAGTTTGATTAGGTATTGCAACCGCAAAATTTTCGCAACCGTATCAGTGCTAGGTGTTTGCTAAGAAACAGAAAATTGCTTAGCTTGAAATTATTCGATTCGGCGGTGTCGGTAGATTCGTGGCACGATTGCTTGGCTTAAATCTTAATCGATCGAATATACGTAAAGACAAGGTATTCTGGTTTTCGAACGCGACTTTTTAATAAGTGGGGCTGCGGCCAATGAGCGTGCGCCGAGCGAGCGAAAAAACCCAAGCTAGACTGGCATACACAACAGTGTTCAATGGCAACAATGCGCGAGACTCGAATACTGTTTTTTCAACATAAGTATATAATTAAATGAATCAGTGTTACCTCACCGCTGCCGACGATTGCGACAAGAGTGGCCGCATCGTCCATTAGAAAGTCGGCGAATATGCAAATAGTATCGTAGAAACCTCACGAATAACTGGCCACTCACTTCGCCTTTAAATGTGTCTGCTGGCTGCGATGAAAGTGACTATTACCGTTAGTAAATTGTGTTAGAACAATTTCTTCCGCGGACGCATTGCCAAATTCTCTGCTCTCAAACTGGACTTAAAATTTTCCTTTTTAAAAGACACGGTTCTCTTCGTATCGGATCATCAAAACGGAAAACATCTTGTTCAAACAGAAAATTGTTTATCAACACGTCTACTACTTGAACGTTTACATTCGTATGTTTATTTATAAATAGCCCTAGTACTTATTTCTTTCGATTCCTTATTTTGTAGAGAGTCTCAAGATTGGCAGTACTGGTTCAGGTTTTTAAAGTTTTTATTGCCTCGCAAAGGGCACGCGGTCATTTAATATTGAGATCAGGTCGTTGTTGGTTGTTGTTCAACTGATCAATCGATTGGTTATCTTTTTAACTACGCGATAATTTTGCCGGTCGATACCGTAAATTTTGATAAGTCCGTGCTTGGTATAAGTCCGCGATAAAAAAGGAATTAATTGCAATTTTATAACTTGATTAATTAAAGTGGCTCTATCTTATCTAAAAAGTAGAATTTTCATTAGTTACTAAAATATGTTTTGCTTCCTGCCACTGCATTGTGTATTTAAATTAAAATTGAAGGTTAAATTATACAAAATGGAAGATTGTAATTTGACTTCTCAGATTTCTTTGTTGTTTTCAAGTTTGTTGTTTCCTTTTTAATTCCATTCCAGTCCAGCAATTTCTGGGTTGAAGGTTGAACTGTAAACAACTTAGCAATAATTATTGCCAATACACATTATCATTAACATACATCATAAAGTAAAGAAAATAACAAGTCGGCAAGCAATTAACATGGTGGCGATCACAAGCCAGTCGCGTGGATTTCCCGCTACGATTCGTGTTGAAGTGAACCATTTATTATCGTACACTACTGACGTATGCCAACATCGGTAGAACGAATATTGTACCAACGGCTGGCTATATTTAAAGTTCAATTTGCATAGCACGCACGGTGCCACCTCCGCGATGTTACGTCAATAAGATACAACACGTTAACTCGAGGCTGGGGCACACGACCGCTGGTTTGCGTCCGGGTTTGTCCCGTGGAATTGTAAAATACATAATGTATTTTATATCTCAATGCTTTCTGAACGATTACCTAGAAACAAAGCGGCTAAATATTTATTTATATGTGTGAGCATATAAGCCAATCCACAACCGAGAACACTATCTGCGACGTAGTTGTATATCTCTCGGTCGAGCAAGCCGAACGGACCGGTTGCGACGGCCTCTCACTTCGCAAGCCTGTGTACCGCTCGCCGCTTGCTGTGAAATTAGGTAACCAACAAAAGCCACAGTCGTTGCGCACGACGGGCAATACACAATAAAGAAATCCCCGACCACGACCGAAAAAATCAAAAGAATCCCGCTGAAAACAGCTGTTTACGCGTTCAGGGTGACGTAATCGAAAGATTTACTGGCACAGCTGGCATGAGGAGTCTGATAAGACACCTACAGTTTAATCTGCTAGGTGGCATTTCAATCATGCCTTGAAAAACGGACGACGGATTTCCTCGTGTACACCCATTTTCCGGTCCAAACGAGGCGCACTGGCCGACCTTCGTCAGAAGACACAATGAAACTAACGACCTTGACATGATACTATTTGCAGATGGTTAGACTATTCACCTATAAATAACTATCTAATCGTAAATGTTATTGTATTAGTGACAATCACAAAAATCGGTCAATAAAAGCAGCAAGCCAAAACAATACAGGGAACCATGGAAGGAGCAGCGGGCGATGCGGGCGAGACGGCTGTTCACCGAATGCCGAAGTGTTCCATCGCGAGGCGCTCTTTATATCGGTCGGCTGTACCGCAGAGAAAGCCGCGCCCCGCACTCCCCCGCAGTGTCTGCTGCCCGCACCGCTCGTAGCGGGTTTTTTCCTCATTAGCTCCATAATTCCATATTATGCTCTATGCCTTTACCTTGTGTTTATCAGACTTGAATCGCGTGATGGACGCTTTGCGCATTATTGACTTAGTTTTTACGGAATACTTGTAAAGATTCTACATAATATTGCGAAGTAAATGACTAGCTAAAAATACAATATTTTACAAAATAAATGTACTTATCTAGACAAATGTAAAGATACTGTTACATTTTCACAGTGTACGATTTAGTACTGATTACTAAATCGCTTTAGTCACTTTGGTCGAGCAGGAAAATACGCCGTCACCTAATTAAGTCATTGCCACGGCCATATTATGATTTGATTCAGGGAATAAACCTTAGAAGAAAACGAGGAAGGGTGTAATGAGCAATCTGAGTATCGGTTAACACGTTAGCGGCGGGACTTGTCGGGTTATTGCTCCATCGGTGTCCGCTTCGCGGCGCACTCTTTAATAGGTTAATTGCCTGGCATTGTGGTGCTGGCACACATCGCCAGCCGCGACCTTACGGCGACTCGCGGCCACGCATGTAGGTGTGCGCGTCACCAAATGAGGCACGCCTGGACACTAGTCTTGCTGTTGTACACTATTTTATAATAGAACACACCGCTGGCAAGCACGCCGTCTTTGCGTCAAAAAGGGTCATCTTGTAGTTATGTTTCATCAGTCTCTCTAAAAAGAAACTCATTTCTGTAGTGTCTGTGAAAGGGAAGTGGAAAATCTGGACAAAATAAATCGAGTTCATTTGTTTTTTCTGGCACTGCTTAGCGAACCATGAAGAACTCGTAGCGACCTCAATAAACAGATTCCGAAAGTTGAGTGTTGTTTTAAAGATATTCGTATACTGATACAGCTATTAATACAAATACCATGGGCAATATATTGTTTTGTAAAGTTTGATTTATTTACAAACATGAAGTATTTAATGGTGAAACGGTATGATACGCTCATCGGCTGTGTAGCCGCGACGTTGCCATACCAGACGATGAAAGTCATTACTCACTTGTTGAGTTGTATACTTCTATGGACGCATATGTACGTACGCGGTTGCAATTGCGTTAAGCCTACTGGCCCAGGTCAGCCTTATTTGGAAATGTAACAAGAAACGTCGTAGATTTCTCATGGGATTACTTTGCTCTTTTATCAACTACGCGCAATCGCATAGCAGGTGGATAAGTGTATGTAATACAATAAAACACTGGTCTCCCATTATGCATGATGCTTGGTTTCGTCAAACAGCCCCCATAGTAATTTGGCGTTTTATTTGTGTGATTCACACAGTGATCTCGTGCCAGATTTCCCACGTTTAAACTCCTAACATCTTAGACACGCGATAGAAAAGATTCTTTTCAAATTATTCACGTGTTGCATCGTGTTTCAGACTCTTTCCATCATCGATTAGAACAACGGTATCTGTACTGTTCAGTCTCGCGAAATATTTTTGTTTATCATTTGCTTACGTCAGTCATCATCATGTTACGACTTAACTATTATTCACACGTTCAGCGCACATCCTATTTTTGTTCTATAAAAACGAAAACATTAAATAAATATTTATTACTACAACGTTCCTGAGATAGTGCTCAAGGGCACTGTAAAAAATTACTTGATTATACAGGTATCTGGTTTAGTGAGATGGTCTTTGATGAAATAATTACATGTGTAACAAATCCAAGGGCCGTTTTTATTGAACCAATTGTTGATATTAAGAGCAGAATTCAGATGTGTGTTAGCAGATATTTTAATGTCTTCATAAGAATGTCACGTGCGTTCACTGAATGACATTGTTTATATTTCTTCTGTTGATAAGGACAGAAAACACTTGTGGGCTGATGCTATTCGTAAAGAATACTTCAATTTTCTATTTATAATGCCAGGATCTTGGCTTTAAACTCTTACCGTATCCAATGAGTCAATTAAAGTTTACCTAACTAAGAATGATGCAGTAATTGCTAATGTGCTAGTACCAATCAATTGGGGTCTTTCGGGGTTCTTTCCGAACATTTGATTCTTGAGTCTATTGAGGTTTCTCCATTTTTTTTCTGTAATTAACATGATGTTTCTCCCCTTTTCAGAAAATCTCCATTCCGGCGCCAGCCAGTGGCAATGGCCAATCAGGCGAGGCTACATTTCACTTCAGCTTTAATAGTAATGCAGAAATGGAGGGTCCACAGGTAACCAATCATTTTACACTATTTATAACTTAGCCTTTAGAATTCCACACAAAGATAGTAAAGGCATCTTATCTCTTGCTTGTAATAGATCAGAATATCTTACTAGAACTTTTCGATCAGGTAATGTAAGATTTGTATCAGGCGTATTGGCAACATCTACTGATAATATCTGCGATCTCCAAGCACGTGCAAGGCATGATAACTATGACATGATTCCCCCAAGAACATTTGTTCTTGTGTATGCGGGAGGCCTATGTGCAGTAGTCGAGTTGACATCTACGGGCTGCTATGTGTGCCAGAACGCAAACCTTTTGACACTCATAGATGACCAACATTCCAAATGAAAGTGAACCTCTGATTAGTGATTACATAGCACATTTTTGTGCATCAAACCTTGGACTGTTCAGATTCTGATGCTGTACAAGTAGTATTGGCAACTACGTCATCTATAATAATAATTCTAACAATCTCTTTTATTCATGCAGTTCATAGCCATTATCATTTGCCAGAAATATCTTGTTTCCTAGGAGAATAACCTAAAAATGATTGGTAATTATAAAATATTGTAATGAGTCTAACCTATTTGCGGACATCCCAGATGGATCACCTTGATAAAAACGGGTTTTGCGACATGCGGGTATTTATCAAACATGCATAGCCAATTGTCTCCATTTTACTTGGATTTTTATCTTTTCCACAAAACAGCAACTATTATCCACACATGTTCTAGTTTAACTTTATTTGTTATATTCCCTTCGTTATTGATAAAAAGTGCTACAGCATACAGCAAAGCTATGGAAAGGTCCTGGTTTCAGGAGTCTCTTCAACGTTCATTGTGCTTAAAATATTGACAAACCTTGTTCAGAACAGAATAAGCGTTTTTCCTTCATGTGTAAACGAGTTTTTCCTTATTATAAACAAAGTAGGTACTTCAATCATCTTAACAAATATCAAGGTAAAACAGCAGACGACAAATTTATTGAAAACCTGATTATAAATTGCAGTGGACATTTTTTTAAGGCCTCAATTTATGGTAATGTATAGATTTTTCCAGAAGTTTAAAGATGAAAAACAGTTCATTAGCACTTGTTACATGGTTACTATTGTTACTAAGCAAATATCGTTCCGTTATTGGAACGCTGAGTAGTTTACATATCGAGTTTTCTTCTCAGAATCTAGGTTTTTGCAGTATGTTGTTATCATATAACTGGAAGGTACTTAATGTCTTACGGATTACTGCTCTTCTATCCATGAAGAGAATAGAGAAAGCCTATTTTACTTCAAGACCTACTAATTTCAATTATCTTTTTGTACAGGCTTTCCATGATCTATCCTCATACGCCTTCCATTTATTGTTAACTTCAATATTATAAAACATTGCGCTATTTTATCAGCTCTTGACATACATATATCGTATGTTAGGTTAACAACACAGCCCTTGGCAACTGAGTATAGTGTGTGTGTGTTATTACAAATACAATCACGCTTTCGTCTTTCACACATCTCAGTCAACTTTTACGACCTAACTGAGATAAGAAATAACATTTATACATTACGGCTTACATTCAATGTTGCTTACGCAGATCAAAATCGAAGGCAAATGATTTAGCGATGTGTTAATCAGCTGTTCAAGTTAGCAGGTGATTATTATTCTCCATGCTTCTCCCATGCTGTGACGCGTTCGTGGGTTTGTGGGTCGCGGAACAGTTGCAACCGATAATAAATTGCGTGACCGACAAATTCGTAAGAAATATAAACTAACGTGTGGTGGCGCTTTACTATGCCCTGAATATTTTCGTGGGACCACGTCAAAATATTTTATTTTTAGTATGTATAGGAATGGCAGGTATTAATTTTTTTATGTATTGAATAATTTTAGACTGGCTTCTGTTATAAATAGCTCAGTGATTTAGTAAAAAAACAAATATTGTCTAATCATTGCATGATATCCAAATAAAACATTAAATTAAAGTATTCACCTCTCTATCTTAAATCTAAAATTAGTCGTCATGACTCTTCAGACAAGAACGCTGGCACGACTGCATATGATGACGCGGCATCTTTAGCAAACTAACGCTAACTTCAGTATTAGTACAGGATTATCAAGAAATATAGTCTGTCTGTCGTTCTGTATAATAATTCTTCAGTCGTGATTAGCAAAAAATGTAAAATTCACGTGGACTCGGAATGCGGTGGTACGGGCCGACCGTACTAAGAACGTTACCCAATGGCCGTTAGAAAGCGCGAATTCAGTCGCAGAACGCACACGTTGCATCATGAAGTAGCTTCATTTTAATTTTTAATCCAGAGTTATATATCCATATTTCTTTCTCTTTACGGGAACAATATTTTTGCGGGATCAAGTCTTGGTGTAAGAGTAGATCTGTGCCGGAGCCGGCTGTTTGCAGAAAAATACTAACCCATAATGTAACGAGACACTTGATACAAACCCTAAAGGTGTTAGGTAGAATATCACAAATAGCCGAAACGATTCATCGCCTCTATAAGTGTTTTTCGCGTGGGCGTAGTAATTTCACCCTCCCACGAGCTACGTTCAATAAAGCTTCGGTACAGGCTTTTACGGTAAGGCAATTTCGCCTTTATTTTTTCAGTACACGATCAAATTCCAATAAATACTTGATATTTTAGGAAATGGAATGGATAGAATAGTTTCCAGTAATCGACTTACAGCGGAATTTCTTGGTACATTATATTTGCAAGGTTTCTTTTAAACAAAGAGGATTTGGATTTTAATGAGATTAGGAAGAAACTCAATTTCCGCGGCCGACAAATCTTTTAATTGAACAGCCTTGCCCGTTGAGCTGCGTAATATTTTTAAAGGAAAAAACATAGAGCAGTCGTCGCAGTTCGTTAGCCATTACTGTTCTTGCTGATGTAAATACAGCCAATCTTGGATAGTAGTTGAATATCCAGTAAACTAGCAGTCTTCATCCAATATTGAGTACCTACACGGCCGTCTTGGACAGCACATTCGCAATGCATTCAAGTTCTCTGAATTCTCTGATGGGTAATCACAGAAGTCTGCGAGTTCTTTAACAGCTCTTGGCTATTTCACATTGGACAGCACTTACCCAAACCGTAGTTTTAAAGTAGCTTGCTTGTGTTCCAGGGTTCGTTCGAGTGCGTCCGGAGTGGCGGCGCTCGGCGGTTGGAGTCGTGCGGGCCACTACCACGCAGAATGCGTGTCCAGGCCAATGACGACTCGTACGAGGCCACCAAGGACCGTATGGCGAAAACAGTCGCCGCGGAGCAGAGTAAATGGTCAGTAGTTCAGTTCTCTACGCACTACTTGCACCCCCCAACGTTTTTGCACGTGAAGTAAATTAGTCTAGAAACTTCCTTCGCTTTTGTTGGAAATAAAACAATGGAAAGAGGTCGTGTCTAAAAAAGCAAGACCTTTATTCAACTTAATTAGTTGATTTTCTCAAAATGAACCTCGGTAAAGTTATTAAAGGTATAATAGACACTTCGTTAAAGCCTCTTTACCTTAGTGCTTGCCAAGTTTGTTAAAACTGGGTTTCCTTTTCTTAATACAGAGTCAGTTATTTTCCCGGAAATTCTGGATTTTTCGACATACACATTTCCTTGTTTTGGGCAATATAATTTTACCTTCACTTTAGGTATCTTTAGCATTGATAATGGAATAAGAATATAAACAGGAAAGTTGATTAAATTAAACGTTATCGAATCAAAATATTAAAACGATTAAAGTATTAAAATTAAACCAGTACCACCCGGAATATTTGGTATTTTGCAATATTGAGAGTAGGGATACACCTAGACCATATAGCCACTGTTTTTTCCCATCACGTGTATGTAATCTGAAACCTTCAACGTGCAATAAAGTCCGCTTTACTCACTCAAATGGTCCTATTCCAGCACCCGCGTGATCAAACCAAACCAGACGGACATTGGACGTCGCGTCAAAGTGCGCACAGCGCATCCTTACTCAGCTGCCGCAGCCACCCAGTTAGCCGAACGGGCCGAGCGAGCTGAGCGGCCCGAACGGCCCGAGCGACCTGAAAGGGCCGAGCGACCCGAAAGGCCCGAGCGTACCGAAAGGCCTGAGCGGCCCGAAAGGGCGGAACGGCCTGAGAAACCTGAGCGGGCCGAAAGGCCCGAGCGGGTGGACAGGCCCGAGCGCCCCGTCCCGCCCGCGCCGCGCCCGCAAGCCCCGCCGGCCGCGCCGCCGCACCAGCAGCACCCGCAGCATCAGCAGCACCTGCAGCACCCGCAGCACCCGCCCAACCCGCACCAGCCGCAGCGGCTACCCCCTAATCCGGATCTCACTAGGCGGTCCCTGAAGTAAGTTGTGCATGACTGTCGTAAAACTAAGTAAGGAGTAAGATTGCACGGTAGAAACATGTCAAATCAAATTATTGCGCAGCAAACTGTCCGTTAATTAAAATCATAACTGTCATTAGTTGCTAGTCTAATTTAATGACTATTTGACGTAATGTCAAACTGCGAACCAATCAATTTCCCTGACTGCACAAAATTGGAAGAAAACCTCTATATTTTTGAAGCGAAAGTACATTCTTAACTTAAATGCAATGCCCCCTCCACACAAAAAGGTCAATGGAGGGGCGCGAACGTGAGACTTACATGATCTCTCTTTTGCGCACTACCATTATATTTGTACTGCAGCCATGCAAATGCATGTACGTTAGTTGCTTACGTAACAATACGTATGAAACATTGCCTGGAATTTGAGTGGGTATTACCAATGATGATGACATCATACTGAAGCTTATTCATTTGAATTTTCATAACCTTTCACAAATATTGTTCAATCGTGTAAATATTTCAGACTATTGCATTACGTGATTTAATAATTATCATTTTCAGAAATGATCTAATTATTAAAATTAACATGATTATTCAGAATTTCCTCCTAATTAAATAAGTTACTTACGTAAGGGTCATGTTCTATTTCATATAAATTATAATTTGAATAATACGCGAAATTGTGACGCTTCACGGGACGGTCATACGATAATGTTGTCATATCGTTATCATAATAAAACCGAAGTGATAATTTGCGGCTGATACACAAAGGAACAGCGGTTTATGTTACATTATTATGTACAAAATATTTACTTAAAAAACAAATATATTTTTTCCATAAAAAGTGTACTTACCTACAAAAAATGGAGCTGTTTCTATGAAACGGTACGATTACGACCTTGTTTAATCATGATGTTACTTTTAATTACCCATCGCATTAGCGAAAAATCTGACTTTACGAGTTTTGTAACGTTATTAACTACATTCCAAACAAAACGTTACCTTTTTAAACCAATTTGGGTGGTATGGGTGCTGAAAAGACTGCAGCATTTTTTTGTGTTAAATCATATATGATGGGCATATTGACGTATATGCCTCCATATTATTTCCTTGTAGCTGAACAGAACTGTATTCAATATAATTACATGAGTCAGAGGCAAGGACAACATAAATTATTTCTATTGTGTACTGTACCAACAACCCACAAGGTGATTTCCACTCCTCAATATCTCTAAAAGAGAATAATTGGCTCACTTTTTCATGATTTTCTTAGCGACATTGTTGCTATATCTGGCTACCGAGGTTACCTTGAACTTCTAGGTCGAAGAAACTGCGAAGTGACATAGTTAAAACACTTTAAACATGACGAAGTAACGTTAGAGTGAGATGATCTAATATTACACGCAAATAACATCCGTTGGAAAGTGCAGTAGTACCCAATACATCAATATTTAGGAAAATACCCATTAATATTGGGTATTGACAAACGTCAATTAGGAAATCCCCGATTCTAATCCGCTGGAAAGCGGAATTATCAATGAGATAACCAATCATTTTCCAGTGGCATAAGAAGACAATATTTTCTATTAATAAGTTAAGTAGTCATCATCCTCTTGACCTTATCTCAATTTATTTGGAGATGGCGATGGCGCAACATTTTTTCCTCTTTCCGTACATGTGTAACGGCCATCAGCATTTAAGGATTTAAAAAAAGAATGTACACAGGCGGGATTGCCATTGTGCAATGCAAATGCATTTTCGGCCAGTCCTATAGCCATATTTTTTTATCAACCTGTATTATCCGTGTAAAAAGGGTCTCTCCCCTATAACTTTCCACTCTTCCCCTCGTGAGGTCAGCAAATATTTCATAAACGCCAGCTTCTTCCAGATCACCCTTGCCATTTTTACTTATAAAACATATTTTTACTATAAAGTGTAACTTATCCTCTTAAATACGTAATAAAACTAACATATACAATTTTCTTCTATTACAGAGAAAGACTTATACAGTTATTAGCATTGAAACCCTTCAAGAAGCCCGAATTATACGCGAGGCTTTATAGTGGTAAGTCGAGATTTTGAGCACGCTGTGTGCAATTTGCACATCCTCCACTTGATTAACGCTCGCCATACAATTACAGAGGGTATCAAAGACAAGGAGCGCAGTTTGGTGAACAAGATTTTGCCTTCAATCAGTACGCTCAAGGATAACTGTTACCACTTAAAAAGAAACATTTGGAATGACGTCAATGAGGACTGGCCTTTTTATACCGAGGAGGAGAAACGTATGCTCAAGAGGTATGGTATTGTTTACACGCTAATTCTTACTAAATTTAGCAAAAGATTGGTTTTAAATATGCTGGGTACACACCGGGTCACCTAGGGCTGTCAAATATGCGCCAATGTTCTTTTCACTGTTTAAATCGGTCCAAAGAGTACAGTGTATCTTATTTGTTGGCGTCTCATGGCCTAGTCTGAACCAGGCATAGCACAATCTTGCCAACAAGACTTAGTAAAGAAGTAAAAATTAGATTGTACCCTAGATAACTTATGTTATCTAGGGTACAATCTAATTTTATGTAAAGGTAAGTTTCATCAAGGAATTCAGGAAGTAAACACTGCAAAAACTAGTAAGTAAAACATATTTTAACTATCCAATGCCACTGCAATGCGAGTTCTCGAATGTTCTTAGAGAAAATATCTCAGCCATGTTAAATAAAATTAAATAGTTTTAACTCTAATTCGATCCAGTGTTGCCATGTTGAGGAGCGTTTAAATAAATATAAAGATGTTATTAATTGTTGTTTTCAGTCACAGTACAGTACACAACGTAATTAAATGTATTATGTTATTGCCAAGCTTGATTATACGCAGATAACAGAATCTTCCATACATATACCATATCTATACAAAAAGTGTCGCTATCTTCAAGAATTTCTTCCAAAACAAGTTTACATAAACAGCCATATTCTCCAGTTTCAGCTGATAACACCTGCAAATAATGGAAGTGAGAGCCATATAAATTCTTCATTATTATCGTGAGATTGTGGGTGGAACTTAACAACTTCCGGAAGAACAAATGTCTATTCCAGAATTCAACAAATTCAAAATACGATGGCAAGGTCAACGCTGTCATCATCAGACCAACACTCCAGTTCCATGAACTCAATATATCGCAGTCCAATGCTCGACATAGGCCTCTCCAAAGCTGCGACGCAACACCCTGACTGTGGTCTTCTACATCACGTCCTTCTGTGCCATACTATCTTGTGAATGACGTCAAAACTAACGACAACCCTTTCTCCACAGGCGGAAACCTCAAAACCTTACGCCACCGCTCAGCAGCGATTCGGCGAACTCTCTATCCCCGCGCGCGTCGCCCAGCGCGAGCAAACGGCCCAGCAGCGCGGCCGGGCAGGCGCCCGCACCCGTCGCGCCGCCTGTGAGCAGCGCGCCCGGTGCCGCCGCCGCCGCCAGCGTGTCGGTGCTGCCGGCGCTGGTGCCGGACGAGCCGCCGGCCGCCAAGAAGCAGCGCATCTCGCACTACCGCCGCCCCTCGCCGCCCTCCTCGGGCTACGCCACCACCTCCTCGGGCGAGCGGCAGGCCTCCGATAACGAGGACGAGCGGACCAATGGTGAGTTCGCTACTAAATGTTGGCCCGGCGACTCATAATGTCTCGGGCCTACGATAGGAGAGAACACCGCTACATGCTTGCTTTAGTCTTTGGCAAATTCACGACTTAACAAGTAAAAAAAAAGGGAAAAATAAAGTAAGTTGGGCTGTGAGCCTGTGTTGTAAAGACGATTACGATGTTGTACGATTGGCCAAGAGTCTTACATTCCTTTCTTCCCTTCTAGAAGAACGAAACCCGTATCCCGACATTTTGAGTAACTTTAGTGGCCTAATATTTCATTAGTCTGATATTATCTGCATATCCTTGAATTAAGGGTAATGCCCCTTGTTACTAGGTTCACCAAGGTTATTGACCTTTCCAGAACTTAAACCCAACCTGTTGTAATATGCATAGATCTCTCTAAATATCATGATACTCAAGTAATGTCACTGACCCTTTGAGCCGGTGAGCGTCGTGGTATAATGTTGCCAAGGTTCAATCATAAGTTCATGCCTTTGAGAGCAAGGTCTTCGAAAGGTGAGATAAGGTGACTGAAGAAATGACGATTCATACATACGTACTTGGGTAAAACATACTATCAATGTGGAAATAAAGTATGAATCATAATAATAAACACGTAAACAAACTCAATAATATCCGAGTTGTGAAAACATTTACAGACGTTAGTAGAATCCGCTGCAATTATACTGTAACTTTATTAAAATACTTTACAAATATAAGAAGAGTTATAAATTACTTCCGTAATAATTGAGGATAGGAAATGACGTCAGAAACACCTAAGTAAAGGAAATAGAACTAGCCGTAATAACCCACTTTCGTGGCCGTTGTATGAAACTATTTGATAGACAGACTATTTATTGTTTACCAAAGCGACAATGAGTCATTAAAAAACGATTAATTGGAATTTGGAGCGGCTACGAAATACTGATTACTAAAAAACTAGTGCCTTTCACTTTTACAATTAGACAATGTTATAATGTGTTCTTTTTTATTATTTTTTCAGTCAAAAAGGACAATGGTTATACCCTCAATTATAGTACTGTAAAGGATCTCTGCCCCAGTCCTGTGAAGGCGAACGGTTTTAGAAGTAGTCCCCCAGTAGAGCAACCTAATATCACAGGTATGTATCACAGATAAAAAACGTATAATACATGATCATTAGTGAAATTAGGCGAACAGTTACTTTGACCAAGTTTAGAATGAACGGACGGTAGCAAAATTAATCATAGCCTTATAAATCTTTAGAGATACAAACGAAGGCTGGTGCAATTCATTCTATCTTTAATTCGGCCGGTCTCAACCCAGCTTTATAACTTGGACATAGTAACTGTTCAAATTATTACACTAATGATCGTATTTGTAAAATTCTGTTCTTGTTTATAAACAGTTACAAGGATCGCATATAAATAGCGAGATTATGTTCTCCAAGTTTACAAATATCACCATTTTTAATACAAGAATTTTTTGCAAACATATGGCCATATCGAAAGTCAAACACAGGTGACTGACACCTGATTAAATATCTCTGTTTTTACCAAAAATATGCAAAACTTAATGGTAGGTAATGTATATTTGAGTCATAAGTAGAAACATTTCAGGATGTGAATAATAATTTTGTCGTTTTTTATTTGCAGAAAAAGACATCACAAATAATGAACCCTTAGAAAATACTACAGAATTACCGCCTGTCCCTGATGAGAATATGACTGATTTGGAAGAGATTGAAAGGTAATTTGAATTACATATTAACGTAAAATCATTCAACTAATCAATTTATCATACACTTAAGGTATCTTGTGGTGTATTTATAGTCGATAGAGAAATTAGAAATATATTTGGCGTAGGTATGTACTATCCTTAATAAAATCACACTAGTTTGCAAACCCATCGCCATCTATTAAAGTAGCATAACCCATCCCTAAATTGGTCTTAATTGTAATACTCGTAAATATGTAGATAGTACGCATTTGATACATCCTATGTTTTTCTTTATCCCCAGATCATCACGGATTTCAAGGTAAACAAAAATTTGGAACTAAATTAACACGGTATCGTTCACACGAAAAGACGCGTTTTGAGAATTTAAATCAGTTCTGAGATTGATTCTGAACGAGATCGGTACTTTAGGAGAGTCGTGTAAACGCAGCATGAAAATTAAACTAAGATGGCGTCAATAATTTGCGTGGGAAAAAAAGCAAACGTGTGATGTCCCAATAACAGCATTGCCGTGCATACATGTGGCTTATTTCATTGGGATTAGCATTTTATCAACACCTGGGCAGTTGTAGTCTCTCAATAAATTGCAATGCAGTTGACATTTTGATCTTATGACTGTGAATGTCGAGAGTTTATTCTAGTACGATGACTCGAGGAGCTAGTACACTTGTTGTAATTTGTATGTAGGCTATGTAGCGTACTTAGTCTAGTTATCATGATTAGTCTGTCACGTATTCTTGTTGGTAATAAGCTTGATTATCGTAGCTTATACACTGAAAGGCTTCGAAGTTCAAACTCCAGGATAAATTTGAAATGATGCACTTAAAATTTCAAAGTTTCAAAGTTCAAACACCATAATAGGAAATTGCTGAAACATGCCGTATATAAAGACCAAACAACAAACAATTTTAACAATGGTGGTTTATTGCGAACCTGCTAAAAATGTAAGGGAGCGACAAAGGCATTATTAAGTTAATCTAGATAGGGCCACTATACCTAGGGTACAAATTAGGCTAGGGAATATCTCATTAACCATAACCTTTTTTCTTTCCAGGCAATATCCGCCTATCACTAGTTCTAATATTCGGCGGGCGTATAAGAACGAGTTCGCGGAGTTGTATACGGAATACCGGTCGCTGTACAATCGAGTGGCGCAAGTGGCTGCCCTGTTTACTCGCTTAGAAGCTGAGCTTAAACGCGCGCAACCTCTGTCGCCGCATCATCAGGTATGTTCGAAACTTTGTTACATTCGTTTACTTCAAAAGTAATTTCAAAATATACAAATACTCCAACTACCCTTGGCTTTGAGGCATCAATATAAAGTCAGAAAAAATAAAGCCCATCTGTGAATACAGATAATATAAAGGCTTTTGTCCAACTGTGGACGCGGCCGTCTTAAATGATTTTGATGATGAATTGATGATACACATACAAAATCCTCCTCAACAAAGTTTCTACATGATTGTGAAACCTGCATTAAAATGTATGCAGTAGTTTTGAAGTACAATGTGCATATACAGACAAACGATCTTGTTGTCTATGCATTTAGATTAGTCAACATTTTGACCCTTTGACCACAAGTGACGACATAAAACGTTATTCACATCATTGGAAAATCTTTCGCAAATTGATAGTTGAATAAGGTTTTAGGGAATCATTGAATTGGTTTTGACAGTCAACGAAATACATTTGTAACAAAAAATAAACTTAAAAAAAGAGTATAGTAATTATTGTTTTCCAAAAATAAACCATTATAGGTGGTCTTATCTCCAATTGCGATGTCTTTCAGACAATCTTCAAAACGATAAGTGTATGTTACAAACAATCACATTTTGTTGGATTGCGTAGTTTTCCTCAAAGACATCGGGATTTCAAATAAGAAGTTGTTTAGTGGACATTCCCAAGTGCAGTTATTTTATGTTCGGAAATATTGCACATCGCAGGAAATTTGAAGATGAATGGGAATACCAAAGTAATCATCATCTTCCTGCCATTGTCCCATGTTACTTGGGGTCGGCGCAACACGTATTTTTCTTAATACCAAAGTGATGATCAATGATTATAATAGATCATTTAAACGGGAATCTGTTTACAAGTTAAGACACGAACAATTGAAATAAAATTCAAAATTACGTGAGCCATTGAGAGTTTGATAAGAAAACAATTTATCTACAATATTTCTATGAATTAGCGATAAGAGACTATATCGTATCTCTTTCTTAGATAAACAAATACAGATATGCATGATTCAGACTTATATTAATTACGTAACGACTCATTTTACAATAATTTGCTGTAAGCTTAAAACTGAATATCAAATCACGTGAATATTGACTATAATATTGTAATGTAATAAACATAGATAAAACTTTCGTGAATCATTGAAGAAGGCGAATCTAGAATGTTCTAGAATGATTCGATGACGTTCTAGAAAATCTGCTGACGAAAGATTTAGCGGTCATTGTCACGATCATCATCAATCATAGTGATATTGTTGTGACGTAAGTTATGAATTTAAACTTAATTTAGAGGGATATGTTGTAATGTTTTCCCCGTATGAATCAAATCGATAAGAAACGTCAAATTTGTAAGGTAATTTTTTTATTTACTGTGGTTATTTGGCGTTAATTTGTTTGTTAGTAATTTGCAACAGCGCCGAAGTATCGGGAACTCAAAACAAACAGTAAACATGGTAATATCCCGTTTCTAGTGTTAATGATAATATTAGTGACCATGACTGTTTAAACCTTAAATATGTAAGGATTCAGATGGATGGAAAATCAGTTCTGGACCAGTCATTTTGGCAAATTGTGGGGGAGTATATGATTAGCAATGAGTATCTTTCCACAACATAATTATGATGATATAGACGTCACAACAAACACAGTACGAAAGGTGATGTTGCCATATTTAGGATCTACTTATCTGTATTTTAGTTCATGTTTATTCATGCCAGAATTGTTCCCCAGTAATGCACTTACTATTTCCACCTCCCTAATAGGCCTTATATTGTTACACAGAGTATAGAACAACGCATCGTCGACGAATACCGGCGCGTGAACAACGACCCGGGCTACAAGCAGGAGAGGCGGCGTGTCAACTACCTGCATCGTAAACTCACTCACATCAAGCGTATGGTTTATCAGTATGATCAACTGGTGAGTTTTTACCCCTTTCACCCTTTATATTTCTAACTGTCCCTATTCAACCTAGGCCTTATATTGGGCCTTTGTGTTGGATTATGGCCATCTTCCTCTTAGAGACGCCTATGTTCCAATATTGAACATTATAGGGTTGATTATGTGTGATTACGGCCCAGCAGTGGCCTGGCTTAAGGTGGAAGCGCCAGCTTTTCCCGCGAAATTCAAATTTTCTTACGTTTTCTGCAATTTGCCGATCAGTGTCAGGCTGTTAAACAAAATATGATTCCGTAACACGTATTATTGAACATTCCATGGGATTAAATGAATTTAGCGGGCTGTATAAATGATTTTAATGAATATAACTCAGTAAATCCATCTTTATTACGGTCGCGAATCATATTTTATTCAAAATAAACCCTAACACTAACCTGCATATTTCAAAAAACGTAAAAAAATATTGAATTTCGCGACATTACTTGCTCTCTGACACTTTAATGCTACGTTGATGCTATGTACGAAACAGATCTGCTACGAAGATGATCGTTCTATAGCCATAATTTATCATTTAGGAGAGAATGGACCAATCACGATTTCGATTTCTAGAAACATACTATATGTATGATAACTAGTGACCCGCCCCAATGTAGATACCCATATACATATAAACCTTCGTCTTGAATCACTCTATTGCTGAAAACTGCATTAAAATCCGTTGCGGAGTTTAAAAGATCTAAGCGTACAGACAGCGGGAGCGGCTTTATTTTATACTATGTCAAGATATCAGCATTTGGAAAAACCCGTGGTGGAAGTTTTCTGAGGCAATCATATTTCTGTTCGAATCGACTTGAATTAGATACTCAGTTACTCTTAATGAGGACTGATTAGCAGTTGTCAAAGAACAATGGATTGACTCGTTATCACCCAGCCTTTAAATGAAGGTTTGCTTAAGTTAATTTCAAAGATAACAGACTCGAATGACCAGCAAGGTTGTATTAATAATGGTTTTTAATTTCTCAAAAAAGAAACTATCTTCATAGAGCCTCTGTAAAGATACGCTATAGCTTATAATTTAAATTGAATGCAATGAATTCGTTCAAATGTATAGTTACTCGATTAATTTATGGATGCACAGTAGAGTAATCTTGACTATTCATATAATATTGCAGATTATATCAGATAACCAAAGAGAAGAATTTCTCGACCCCAAAGTTGTTCTGTAAATCTTTAGAGCGGCCCTTCAATTATATTTATTTATTTCAAGTCTGTATCGCATTTAAAGGACTACGGAAACATACCAGTAAGTTATTGTAATGTCACCGTAGATCGAAACGTTGTACGTTTAGGAAAATGTGTTGTTCAGTAGATTATTTATAGATCGATATCTGTGTCTCGTCTGTGCCTGATAATTCGATATCAATAACAATACTTTAATCTATCCAATCTTCGGAACTTCAATTTATTGTTTCTAAAACATTTAAATATTCTTGATTAATGGACCAGATTGAAACTTTGAAGAAATAAAACTGGCTTCCATTTTGAATTTAACCACCTAAATGCAACGAGCTTATCTCAACAATCATTTGTTATCGATATCGCTTTCACAGTGCGAACGTACGATGTTTAGTGTAATGAATTAGTGATAAGACGTGTGAAATGATATGCAAATATTTTCACCTTTCGAATTTTTGAATGCATGTGTTTTACATTTACTAGAGTGGTATTTAGTTTATCTGTTATTGCGAACATAAATGGTAGAAATTATCCTCCTATTCAAACAAAACTACCCTTTCTAAAATGTTATTGATTGTTTTTATTAATATATTGTTTTTTGTTAACAGCGAAACCTAAAACCAGATCGTGTTTCGACCGCAAGCACAACGCAAGCGTACTGACACTCGAGGTTCTCGCCGCCCGCCGCTCGCTGCCTTTAGTACTGATATATAACTAACACGCCTACACAGAGCATCTCAACAGGTCATAGACATTTGTATTATAAGATCTATAGTTTTTATACGAGTCAGTGTCTCCCGTTTAGTGACAGAGTTAAGCTTTTTATATATATAACGATAGGCCTTCGATTTACTCTTAACGGTCCTGGTAAAGCCGCGCTGACTGCAAAATGTTTTATCACAAGGATTTTGAATAGCGATATTGTATTATGATGCTGGTAAGGGACGATAATCTTTGATCGAAGCGTGGGGCCATATATTTCTGTGAAATGCAGTTGTTGTAAATATCATCAAATAGTAAGTAGAGGGACTGTTAGTCCCAGCTGCATTGGTTCCATACTTTGATCATACTTACGTCCCAGTTGTTTGGGATACGATTATCGTCTCTGAATGACGTTGTAGGACAATGTATCGCAGATTTGTATGTAGTTCTTGCCTTGTGGCAGGTTTTCAAGTGTAAGTATCTTATTGATTTGGATTGTTTCTTTTATAATTTGGGGATATACACGAAGATACATTTTGAAATCCAGTTTCTAAGGATAAGGGGATTTCAAAATGTTATTTTCTATGTTGATTCTTCGTGTAATTCCCCTTAGAGCGCTTTTTCAATTAGCTATAACGCGAATCGTGAACAACATTTTTGCTCGAGTAAATAAGGAAAAAACCTTAATAAATATGCATGAATCATGCCAATCAACAATTTATTGTCATTGGAATACTAAACGTAAACGAATGACCTCTGCTCGGACGAAAATGAAAGCTTGCTATTCGATCTCTAATTGAATAAGCGTCTGTTAACGAACTTGAATTTTGCGTTATTTTTAAAATATGCATCGATGATGCGGTTACGGTAGCCTGCCAACTTGGCAAGACGAACACTAGTTGTGACTACACATGGTTAAGGTAATTATTGTTCTGTTTTTAGTCATTCTCATTGTAGTTAATAAATACAAAATATTAAGTTACATAATAGTATATTAAGTTTCATTGTTCTTCCATTAATTTTAACAGAGCGATACCTTGACCATCTGATTAAACAGAGCGATATTCGCTATAACTGATGTGAGTTCCCATACTGAATAAATCTTATTCAATACTTTGTAATACAACCGGAATATACTTCCTTTCGGACCTAATGTTTCTTGCTTTTGTAACAGAGTGCAAATTTTATCAGATTTTTACTTAGTTTTAAACAGAAGAGAAACAAGTAAGGTCCGGCTGTAACTGTCCTTATTTGCCATTGTCATTGAAACTTCTTGACAATCGCAACTATACTCCGTCGTCAATCGTATGGCGTGAATCTATTGCCCATATCGAAGACATGAACTGGTTGATTTTTATATTGTAAATAGCATATATGTATATTAAAAATTTAAATTATCAAGTATATAATAGTCCAATTAGATATATGTTCGTCCACATTTAATTCCAGTCGAAAATTATTGCCGTCTAATGTTATTGTTGTCCAAATGAATTTTTGCTTATACTGTATGCTGAATTATTTTACTATTTCTCTTGTAACAAGGTCAGAGTGTAAATAATTTGATGTCGCAGACGTATGACTTAGTACTGAAAACTTTGGCAATTCTGAAGTCAATTTCATCGACTATTGGCCTTCAATAACAATTATAATGCCCTTTTTACCTATACTAATTAGCCCAAGGTCGTCCCTTTCGCTTCTAAACAATCCATCCATATTTTAATGTTGGACGTTCATTTTATTTTATTTGTCTTGCCCGGCTTGCATGTTGTACATAGTAGTATCTTATAAAAGAAATTTATTCACGTTCTTGTTAAATTTTGTTATGACTAGTGTAATAATTCAGGTTTATTTTCAATATTAAATATCATATTTATTAAAAATTTGGCTGTGTCGTGTTATTGCCGTGTAAAGATCTTGTAAATAATGTATGGCTTTAAACTAACTCATCGTATGTCACAAAGTAAACTCTCCCGAGTGTGTTGGCTAATGTTGTAGTGTTAGAACGGGTTCGACGATCACACGACAGAGTTCCAAATGCATAATGAGGTTATAGTGTTTTGCCAAAATCGCGGAGTAAATGTTTATTTTCTATTGCCTAACGTAACGTCTCGAAAGATAGCAACAACCGGCCAGTGTTGGACATCCACTAGAAATAAGAGATTTATCTGGTCCTTTTCGGAAATACCCTCCAGATCACAATAAAATTCTTAGTAATTTTAGTATACATTCGGGCCAGTCGACAGACATCGCCCAACTTGAGTACTTACATGATCTTGAATACTTACTTGATGCAACTGAACATCAGTCCCTGGTCCAATGTGTGGGAAGCCGTCTTGCATACTATGTCCTGAAAGTAACGTCCATATTTGAAATGATTTAGCGTTAAGTGATTCTGATTTTATCTTTGAAAGCGAAGTCAGTTGTGCAAGTCCATTACATAATTCCAAATGCAATTTGTTAACGTCAACTTAAAACGGCATAAGCGTCCTTAAATTTTGATGATGTCATTGTAAAGTTAATTTTCACCTAATGTATACTTCTTTGTTGTTATATGCGTATTATATAGTATAACGCGAACATTTTGCGTAGGTTTACGAAACCTTGTTGAAGGATAAAGTTACTTCTGTTAGTTTTTTGTCAATTAAAGTGTCAAAACGGCATTAGGATTTCATTTTCATTATAATCGTCAATTGTTTTATGTATATACAGGAACAGTAGATTTTTCATTAGTGATGTGAAGTTTTTGGTCAATTCAAACGTAAGTGCCCTTTTGTTGCTCACGATAATATTTTGTGGTTTTATTATCGCTTTTTTACTCATTATAATGCTCAATATTGTGGTCATGATATTAGATGATTAAATTTCGCTTTTGGTTTCAATTTATTTCTGTTATTTATTTATTCAAAAATCACTCATTCTTTTCGCCGCAACAGTCACCATAACAGTTTGTTTGTTACGAAACGTTATTACAATAAAACGGCCTTGAATGTACAGTATTTATTAGTATTTAAAATTCAATGAAAATCGTATAGTTATCAAATTAAACGTTTATTACGTGTCGAATCGTTAATAGGAATTAGCTACTCAGTGAATTTTACAATGGAGTTTATTTGTTCTTTTTTTATCGTACCTAGTGTTTATACATTGTAATAATGGATTTCAACAAACACTGTTCGTGACTGTTGAAGATTTTCGGCAAGAAATTATTTGTGCGGGAATTGTCTTATCTCTTGTTTATAAACAGTGACCTTTCCGACTGGCTGACAACCTGTAACTGATAAGTAATAACACCTACTTTTCAGACGTCAATTGATTATGCTCATAATTCATAAGATAATTCCCGCATTAATAAATACCTAATCTTTAACGTTTTGCTTGCCCTTACTTGCATCGCATGGTGTAAAATGTCATTTATTACAAGTATAATAATAAAAAACTCAACTCAATTGAAATCGATAGGAACAAACGGTTAAAATGTTATTGTTACCACTAGTTTAAGCACTATCGATTGTTTTATTATAATAATTCGTAATAACTATTGAATGTAACATGCATTATATTAATTGAATCATTCGTTTATTGATAGTAGATTTCTTCTGTTAATATTTTTCGGGGAGGTTGTTGGAAGTTATTGAAGTGGATATTGTGAAAAATGCATTCCATTTGTCAAAACCGTTGATTTAGCACTGTTCATCGGCGCACCTAGTACGTGGATAGCGATAAAAGAATGTGAATACTATATTTTTACAGGCAATAAAATGCATAGGAGATACGCGGTCGTAATTCCGTTTAGATTCAATATGACACTACTAACTAGATCCCCTATTACTAATACGTGTCGTGTCATATTGACGTCTGAATAACGTAGATTAGACCAATATTTACAAATCCCAGACCACTTAAAATAAGATATCCCTTTCTAAAGTAATACAATATAATATCTAATTATACTGTCACAAAGGGAGTAATAAAATGTCAAATGTTGCTCGATTGTTACCGGTTAAGTTATTATAAAGTTGGACAGAAATATTTGTATTTTGTCATGTTTATACAAAGGAAAAAAATATCTCAATAAAATATCATAGTCCATTGTACAGAGTAGAAGATATTTAGTATCTAGTGACGTCATCATCTTAAATCCTAGTTAGTGATATATTAGGAGTACTAATTCCCAAATATGTATCATTTGTTGTCGCATGACAAATCCGCCACAATATTAGTCTACTACGTTACTTTCGTTGTCATCTCGATCGCATCTGCCTATGAAACTTCTATTCAGGTTGTGTTAACCCCATATTTGAACAGTAACAATGAATGTGGCCTATTTTATTTAATTCAATAATGTTATGTATGTTATCGAGTGGCATTTTTGTCATGTGCAAACTTAATATGTTATATTACTTAACATAGCTGATATTATAGCGGCTTAAGGCGGGCGTTACATACATGATGATCCTTACCTTACTTTAATTTTTAGATATAGATCTTTGAGTTTGCGTATTCTGATCAAATGTTATTGTAAATTAGCTGTACAGTAATAAGATGGCCGCCGCCGTGAGCCCGGGCTCGACTGCGAGCACTGCTCGCCATCGATCTCGCAAGACTGTCGATTCACCGAACAATTGAATATTATGTATTATGTCAAATGTAAATAGAGTACGAATTAGACATTTAGACATGTTAAGGGATGTAATCTTAGTGTTTTATTTTTATTAATTGCTATGAAATGAATATGACGGGGAAATTATATGAATATAGAATGATGGTTATGGTTGGTGCGAACCGACCGCGCGGCGGCGGCCTTAGCGCTCAGCGCGCGATGAAACAATGCTGCGATATTCCTTGTGCCCCTCGAAATATCAGTGCATTATATATGAGTCAAGATGTATAGACGATGCGGTAGTGTTAATAATGTATAGATACGTTTATACAAGCTCGAGTCGGGCGGACGAGAGAGACAGACTTGCCAGCCGGTTCGAGCGAACGACGACTAGCTATGAATCCTGACATCGGCTCACGTTAATTAGCTTATAAATATTTCATCAAAATATAAAATACACAAAAAAAAATGGATATAAATTTCTCGACCAAGTACTGGTTGTTTTTAAATTATTAAAATGTAAAAAAAAATTAGAATATAAACAAAGTATAGGTACAATTTATGAATTATACTTTTCTTTTCGGCATTTCATGTAACAGTGGAAGAGATCTAGCTTTTTTGCTACACCGAAATATTTTGTGTAAGTTCGCAACCCATGTTCACGTAGGACATCCAAGCACACTTGTTGAAGCAACCTTACACAATGTCGAATGTTTCTATATATTTTGTGATTTCTTTTGCTCATTGTCCTCTTCCATTGCTTTTTTTTTTGTTTGTCAACTGTCTAAGTGTATAATATGATTTTGTTAAGGCAGGGTAATGCAGAAATGTGAAGAGGTACTTTTTTAATTTGAATTGATTGAGGATTTGTTTGAATGTTTTAAATTGAGTTACTTTTATCCATTCAATGGAATTTGTATTGTTATGAAAGGAGCCAGAGTTTGTTGTTTTTTTTTAATTAAGTCAATTTGAATTTCGATTTAATGAGGCAGCAGATTAGTTTATTATAACTGTCAAGTTACCACAGAAACAATAGTCAGATGTAGGCTCTCTTTGGCGTTGCCCTTTATAGTTTTGAAAACTTTGGCAGTGCGCGGACGCTAGCCGTTCGCAGTGCTTATATGAAGGTATAATAGGTAGTCAGTATTAGATCATGCAATACATGAGCTGAAGAGAGGTTGTGAAGAGTATCGTTATAAAAGGTACCTATTCAAAATCTGGACAAACAGACTAACTTATCTTATACGACAGATAGTGTTGCTGCAATGTGCATTTATGCCATCTTCACTTTAATTTGAATAATGGGATCAGTGCCAAACTTTCTCCTTCTTATTTAGCTCAAAACGATGCAATTGTTAGCATGCTTGATGAAACAGCTAAGTAATTGTTTAGTTAGTCTGCCATTTTGTGAATATTTTGTTTTGATAGTAATATGTAAATCTTTTATAATATATTTGTTTACAATAAATAAATGACAACATTATAAATAAATGAAATTGTATTTTCCATTTAAACTGATGAAAAAAAATATAAAAAGAATAATATGCAATGATTTTTGATGTTTCATTTTAGGCCTTGGCCTAGTAAGTGACTTCCTGGGCGCACCGCGCATTTTAAAGATTTTTTACATTCTATTCTAAAAAACACGACATGTACGATAATACAAGCCCAAAAGCCTTGTAGTTGTCATTCGAGTTTGGGTATTTCATGCAGATTTGATTTAAACTTTACGAATCATGTTTCGATAAAATGCTTATACACCTTAACTTGGAACTAAGATTTAAAACCCTAAAATAAGTGGTAAAATTGATTTTTCAGGGGTCTTGTCGCTATTATTCCTATCTGTGAGGGTATTTTCATGCCCTAGTGGGGAGGGGATGTCCAATATTAATAATACCAGCCTGTTACTGTCCCACTGCGGGGCAAAGACTTCTTCTCATACAGAGAAGGCACGAGCATTGATCACCACGCTTGCTCAAGACGTGTTGGCGATTTCAGACTTATATTAATTATAAGTCCAGGTTTCCTCACGATGTTTTCCTTCACCGATGCAATATGTAAAAAATAAAAAAGTTAAATCGCCCGCTCTGATCCCGTGACAGGGGTGTTCATGTTAAAAGTATAAGTTGTAAGTTAATAAATAACATTTTAAAACTTTTGATGATTTTACAAACGTTGCATTCATAGGTACTTATCCTTTGACATTTAGTTTTGTGTGAACCACCCAGTAACACTTGTTATACTGGGTTAAATTAAATTAGCTAGCGATACTACGCAGCCGTGATGGATATCGATATCAAACCAAACAAAAAATGGATTTGATGATAGAAAGAAAGAAAGAAAAAATATTTATTTGTCGCAGGGACATGACGTGCATCATACAAAATAACAAAAAAAAAAAATACAATAAACATAGGTAGGTACAACGCATAACAAATATTTATAATTTGAACAGGACGGGACATATATTTTTTGGGTTAACGACTACTAGAAGTGCATTGTTTTTGAAATACAACATAGATTTAAATCATAGATATGCCCTCGCCGTACTTCGCGTGAAAAAGTGTTCACACTGAGATGAGCTCGCTCGTTTAAACATCACGGCCGATAGATTTATAAACACGATACACAAATAAAAATGTTTAAAAAAAAACAGACTTCCAAAAAAAAAACAAAAAAGTTAAAATTAGTTTCGGAAATCGGTGAATTTTCCTTTTTTCATTCACTTCTTTCCACTGACTTCCGAAAGTAAAGTAATTTTCCACTCTTTTATGCAACTTTTTGAAGTGAAAATTCTTTACGCACGCTTGACTTGGGGAGTAAGCTGGCGAATGCGTGACGTAAGTGTTACGAAAAGTGTGATCGGGTGAGGCGAACGGGAATTGAGTGGGGGATATAAGCAAGAGACATAAGTGCGCGCGCACATTTTCTTTCTCTTTTCCTCTCATAGTTTTTATTTTAAGCTTTTTAGTTTGTATCTCATATAAATTCTTGTTGAGTATTCATTTTCCATTGTAAATAGAAGTTAGCATTAGTAGATCATCCACATAGACAAAGAAGATTATAGAAGATAACTCATAAACAACCCAAGAAAAGTTTATAAAAATCAGTTGAAGACGTTGATGGTCTACTAGAGCGAGGCAAATCGTCCATCACATCTCAACCGCTTTTGAACGCTTTGTACCACTCATAAGCACTGTTTTTGATAAAGTCTCACCTTAAGCCTTCTGTAACATTTTCAGGGACTCCGAGTACTAAATTCCATTGGCGATGCAAAATTTAAGACATTCGATGTTTTTGTCCAAGAAATTCGCAATACACACTAGATATTATGATCTAACTAAAGACAGCACTGTATTATTTTAATCTAAATAACAGATGCAACTCAAACTCCGCGCCAAAATGGAAAACAGTTGTGCCAATCTAACAACAAAAAAAAAAACAAAAAATTGAATTTGGCACCATAAACAAATCCATTCCCGATACTTTTTTGACTGAATGATGTACAATAAAAAAGAAAAGATGAGGCCCAATACATAACCTCCTTCTTTGTCAGAAGTCAGTTAAACACATAATTGATTTTCTCATCCCATACTTCATATGACTACACTATTAGTATTAGTTGACTCCAAGTGGCCCAGGGGTAGGACAGTTCCATATATTGACAGATTTGGGGTAATTTCTTTCAAAATGCGACATCTGTTTTTTGCATCCAAAACAATTAGTTACCTTATGTCACCACAGATGGCGAAACCGGCGACACCATCGATCCTGATATAATTTGTGACTCAAAACTTAATAAATGAAATATAATTTCATTACCTAATCATTTTATTTACCACGTATTATAATTATTTGCAAATATTTATGTAGATTACGATCTGCGTAATAATTACAATAGCAACACATTGAATTATTGATTTGGTAATGATTGTCAAATGTCAAATTGTCAGGTCAAAATTCAAATAATATGGCGACTGTACCCTGCGCTTGCGCTTGTTTGTAGTTTTCATTCAGTGTTTGTGCCTTTCTTCGTGAAATTAATCCGCCGATCCGCGTTGTGTTGAGTCCGGACAGGACTCCGTAGTGAAGTGTACGAATTATTTCGAAAACCCAAGTATTAATGTGCTCATATAGTTGGACTTGTTCAACAAACCGGATTTTGTCTGGCAAAATCACATATCATGGTGCGGATGAAATTAAAGCAGAGGCGCAAGCTTATAAAATAAACACAAGATAAATAAATAAGTTTTTTTTTAAATAAAAGTTGTTTTTTTATGTATCCACTGTGTACCTTTTGAAATTGATGCTTCCTTACTATTTTACTTGTTTTTTTAATTTGATAAAGTTTTACTATGATTTTGTTACTTAGTAAAGAGAAAAAGTAAAATGATGTAAAACTTTATCAACTTCAAAAACAAGTAAAATAGTGAGAAGCTTAAAGTATAGGTGCACTAATGCATAAGTAGTACCTATAGCTAGTTATAGCTATATATGTCGCAAGTTTGTGGATGCAAATAATAGATGGCGCTATTTATCCGATCAATTGACATTAGCGGTCATCAAAAAATTGTGCGAGCGGGCTCTCTATACCCGTTATATTACTTTACTCTATGAAGTGGCCTCTGTGCTGCCACCGACGACGCAGTGGACTTTCTGGGCTAACAAAATATAGAGATTGTCGAACCAGCGACACGAAGAAGAAGAAGTTGACTCTTGTTTCTCTAGTCGAATTTTTTTCCAAAAAATAATATACTTTTTTAGTTCCACGTCTGCTAACTTTCACTAGCTATAGTCTGTTTTTTCATCCCTGAGACTAAATTGACAAGTAAAAATGGCGAACTGACCAAGGAACTTATATACTAACTGGAATGATTACGTGCAACGCAAGGCGTTCCGAGTGAGAGAACTTCGAGAGTGGATGTCATCTCTTTCTAATAGGGTATCCATATTTTTGTACTTAAATTTGGGCCAGTTATTCTGTTCTAACTTACTAGCACCCCGCTCCCCGCTTTGCATGGGCAGAGCCATTTGTAAAAAAAAATCTACTTTATTTTTAGGTATAATAATACTAAAAATCCTCATCTGACTGCTGCCGGCATGTACTAGCGGTAACGTATCTCCATAAACTTTAGTTTTCCAAGGGTGCAACAGTTAAAAAAACTCTGTAGTGGGATAGGTTGATGATGTGAAGAATACGTACACTTATTTTCGTTCACGGTGGTCTAAATGTTAGGTTACATCCTTCATTTGTAAATGGAGATTTTAAAGCGTACAGGGCTGCAATGCTCACAATGAAATGAAAAACAATATGAACTCAACTATTTTGTAATGCTTAAAGAGATTTATATTGCCATGATTCCCATAACTCGCGACATGAGAGTGTATTACGCGACGTACACTCTGGCTAGCAATTCGGATTTACAAGCGTGATGTTATGTTAGATTTCCAAATATTAATAAGTAAATTTTAATTTTTCAAATAAATTAATAGTATTTTACTTGACCAAGGAGTTTATTCAGACTTTTTGGATTTGACTCGAGACTTTTGTGTCGAATAAAAAAAAATCGGTTGAATCGACAGTTGCCGCCAAAATGAAAGGGTTTAAAAATGTAAAGATAGAATTCAAATGTTTATTTTCAAGAAGTTACTTTTGCTAATATTAAGTTGAGTAAATGATTAAGTTTTGCTACCGCATTATAAATAACAATGTTTTGTATTTTATACGCATGTGCACGAGATTATAAATACCGATATGGATAATAGAAAAGGCGTATTCTTTACAATATTTTCATAATCCCCGTTTACAAATGTAAAACATTGTCACCCTAGTCGTAATTTGTAAACAAAGTTAAACGAACGTACCTGAAAAAAGAAATTACAAATCCATCAACCCCTCACACTATTACACCCCTTCAAACAACACGATTTCACCATATTTATACTGGAAGATTTCACTTAAATACAATAGAAGCACCTGAGAAAGCAAAAATACGACTGCAACGCGAAACCGTTTCGGCCATTTTTTTTTTTTTTTTAAATCTTTCATGAATTTTGGCATTCATAAAATGTAAGTAACTACTAAAGAATTCAATTTCGCAAGAAATTATTATTTTAATATTTGGAACTTCAATATCAAATAATTCCAGTTACGTTTTATGTGCTAGTTTAGCTATCAACGTGATTTCCGATTGCTATATAAAAAAAAAAAGAAAAAATATTTGTTTATTTTTTGATTACTGGCAATTATTAGACAAGGACACAATCCACTCTTGTCGCTTTCTCGCTCTGAAGTTTTCTTCCCCCTTTGCATTAATTAAAGTAATACGAACTCTAATCCTTTGAGATAAAGTTCATTTTCAAACAGTTTTTTTTTCTCAAAATTTTGTTCGTACTCATTCCAGTTAGTATATAAGTTCCTTGGAACTGACATAGATTTCAATAGGATTTATGTCAGTTTTGACATTTTCACTTGTCAATTTAGTCTCAGAAAGGACAAAAAACAGACATTAATGTCTGTTTTTTAACTTATACTTTACAGTCTCAGGGATTAAAAAACAGACTATAGGCAATTTAATTTAACCTTAAAAATGCCACGCATACTTCAAATATCAAGTCTGTAAGCATTAGAAGTTTCTGAAATATATATGTTGCTGTGGCAGACAAACGGGCAGGCAGGCAGATTAAGACGCATCACAATTTATAAGTATTAGGTCATTTGAAATCACAGCGTATTCTTATTAACTCTTTCGGTGCCCAGCACCCAGCATATGGGTCCAACAATAATTCATTCGTGTGCCCACAACCCGTATCCGAGTCTTCGTTATAATTAGCTATAAATTACCATTTTTTATCCATATACCCTCTCCTTTAATCCCATTGAATGACTTTTTCAAGAAATAGTCATTCAAGGGGGTTAAAGAAAGATGAAAAGAAAAGAAACCAAAGAAACGATGGATGGATTGTCTGAGGAATGATATGAAAGATAAAGGAGTAAATGATAGCGTGACGGTTGACAGAGGAGAATGGAAAAAAACGTGTTGCGCCGACCCCAAGCAACATGGGACAAGGGCAGGAAGATGATGATGATACAGTCTGATACTGACCGACAAATTGCAAAAAATGCAAGAAAATTTGAATTTCGCGGGCTACCCTGTCGCTTTCACCTTAGGACTTCAGAAGACCCTTTGGTCCCTTCATTATGCTCTTACTATCTTGTCCAGAATACAAGCTTTCGGTTTGATGTTTTGAAACTCTGGAATCCTCTGCTATTCTTTCACTAAATTATAACAAATCTTTTTGATTTTACTATACTTTGAGTCTTTTAGTCGATTTTTACTTTTCTGTATGGAAAGTACACCTGTGTATAATTTTGTGTTATCTGTTTGGAGTCGTAACGACACTAATAGAAGTGAAGTTCGTGCGAGTTCATAAACGCACCGTAAACTCTAGAAAAGTGAGAATATTTTATTTTCATTTCTTTTTCCAATTTTATTCATTGTAGCATGAACAAACAATGATTCATTTTAAAGATAATAAGACCAAATCGGCACTAAGTACAAGATGGGCCCAAATGTCGAAACAGGAACAAATAATCGAAAGAAAGAAAATGGAGATACAGGCCAAGTTGGAGTCCCAAAAGCAGGCTGCGGCGCTTTCCGCTCAAGCAAAACTATCTAAGTAAGCCGTATTTATGAAATCCTATTATGTATTTAACTTGGTACTTCGTGACATTCTCAATAGTTAGTACCGTTCGTTCGATGTTAAACTCACAGAAAGTGTTCAAATCGATGATTTTACGGAAGTGGTTAAATGGCATCACTCCTTTATCAATTTATAATTAACCTCTAACTAGTTACTAGACTAGAGGTAGCCGAACTAGTAAGGAGTGCATTCAGTAGTAGTGCTTTGAATGCATACTGCAACACTCAAAGTATCACCCAAGTAACTACCTACCAAAGATACAGAAACAAAATTCATAGGGCCATCTTAGCAGCACAACTCCTCATCATGAATGTTTACTCAGTGATTACATACGGAACCGAAACGTGGTTGCTCACAATGGGCCTCATCAGAAGGCTTAAAGTCACCCAAAGGGCAATGTTCGGAGTTTCCTTGCATATTCAAATCAGAAATGAGGACATCTGCAAGAGAACCAAGGTTACCGACGTAACTCGAAGAATTGGCAAACTTAAGTGGCAGTGGGCAGGGCATTGCTCACAGAACGGATGGCCAATGGGGCCAAAAAGTTCTGGAATGGGGACTGTGAACCGAAAGACGTTACGTTGGAAGGCCTCTCGCTGGGTGGACCGATGACCTGGTGAAGGTTGCAGGAATCCGCTGGATGCGAGTCGCATGGGACCGGTCACTTGGGGGAGGCCTATGTCCAGCAGTAGACGTCTTTAGCTGATATTATGATCATGAATGTTTATAAATTTCATCATTATTATCAATATGGAGGTGCCTGTATACTGTTGTATGGCTGTAGTGACTACTGCCCAGCTAAGCGTGTGACCAACCTGAGGGATTCCATAGGATATTACCATACAACAGTAATGTTTTAAATCAATTAAATTGTTCCAATTTCCTCTAAAGCAGAAATGAGCAACATTTGATTTAAGACTTTATAGAATGTGTATCAAATCATTCGGACATTGTTATTTTGTATACACAGTTAGCTATTGTATTACTAGTACAATTCACTGCCACAAAGTGTACACACAAATGCATTGTCAGTTATTTAATATGTATGTTCGAAGTCATTGATGCGGATCCAGTGAAAATGCTGTTCAACATTGATGAAAGTAAAATAATTATTTGCCTACGGTCTACTTGCTACTTCCACGTAACGAGTGTGTAATTTTTTACACACACGCTTGAACAGAAATTCTGAAGATCGCTAGTAATATTCTTACCAACTTAATTAAACATATTTCTGTTATTCTGGTTATGTTATAATTATGTGGTACGTTTTATGTAACCGATCCCTACATAGTTGGGAAAAGGCGAGGCAGATGATGATGATGATGTGGTAGGTTTTAAAATAACAGTTTGTTATATTTATGGTTATTGTAGGTAAACATTTTGAAACAGACAATGACCAAAGTTAAATAAATTTTTAATTTCATGGACTCTTGATAATAGGAAACTGTGGATTTTCACAAGCTATCAGGAGATTTTTTTAAATTATTACATCATCAGTAGATTTTTAAAATTATAACACCATCAGGATATTTAAAAAAAATAATTACATCATCTTATCTTGTTTAACTAAATAAAGCTGACTGGCAGAGTTGTGTGGAAAAGCGTGAGGGAGGCTGTTTTCCCTGCAGTGTTACAATGCAGCATAGTTAGTGATTGACTGACTGCAGCAACCAATAAATAATATTTCTATTATATTTATTTCCAGTCCAATCTCAAAAGACGATAAAGGACAAGTCAACATATTCTCCAACGATGGCAGCTTCATGAACCAGTTCAAAGCCTTGCTAGAAAAACAGAAACAAACTGACAAGCAAGACAAAGAAGAACAGGAAAAGCAAGTTCAGATTGAAGAAGAATTACTAAAACCAGTCAAGCATGAGATTAAAGAACAAATGCCATCTATGGATGATGAGTTTGAAAGTCAACATTTTGGCCTTGGCAGTGATGAGAGACGGAAGTCGGGAGATAGAGGCCAGCAAAGGTATATTGAAATATTTTTCTTGTTATTTTGGATTCATTTAGCCCACCTAAAACAGCTCACTACTGGCCATTGGCCTTTCCAAGCACACACCTGTCAGTTCACACCTGGCAACTCTCATGCAGCTGCTACCAGTAACTCTCGAGGATATCTGGATATCTATCCTGAGTGAGGTTGTCCTTATGTTTGCTAAAAAGCAGACTCCACTCAAGAACACTACCCGAACAGTCATCAGTTCTGCAGCAAATATACCATATTTATTCCCAATTTTGGTTTACCTATTTTTAAACTTAACCATAAGGTTAAGTTAAATAAAAATCATTCAACCAATGGTCCACAAATAGCAAACTTGATTTGAAAATGTCACACTAAATCAAATTAAATTTACTTATGGTATGTTGTTTCTTCATTTGCATTCAAATAAGATATGCCTTGAAATCACAGTGCTATTAAAATCTTTCTCAATGTTGGTTTTCATGCATAATGCATAATTTGAAAATAGCCTTGAGCAAATGTATTTTATACTGGAATTTTATGATTTTAGTTTGATTTCCTGAAGATTTTCATTGCATATTATAATTTTCAGGGACAAAAGTCGGCGATGGAATGATAGAGGTCGACCCCGTCCTCACAGTCCTACATCACCATTGCTGGAAGAAAGAAAGAAACTTATTGTTGATAACAAGAATCCCCACAATATCCCAGCCCTTATGCAAATCCCTGTGATGCCCCCAAATACTCAATCTATTGATTCAGATCATAACCAATGGCTCATGGGCTCAAAGTCTGATGATGACCAAGATTCCAGTACAGAGCAAGGTCCAAATATGGGATCCGGTCCCATGGGGCCTGGACCCTTGCCACCCGGGCCTTTACCGCCCGGTATTATGGGCCCCAGTCTAATGGGACCTGGACCTGGTATGGGTCCTGGGCCAAATCTGGGTCCTGGACCCAATATGGTACCTGGTTCCAACATGGGGCCAGGACCAATGGTACCTGGTTCCAACATGGGGCCAGGACCAATGGTACCTGTCTCCAATATGGGCCCTGGGCCTGGATCAAATATGGGACCTGGACCCAACATGGGGCCTGGATCTAATATGGGTCCTGGACCTAATATGGGACATGGCAATAATATGGGACCTGGTCCCAATATGGGTCATGGGCAAAATATGGGTCCAGGACATAACATGGGCCCAGGTCCTAATATGGGTCCTCGACAAGGCATGGGACCAGGCCCAATGATGGGTCCAAGAGGACCCATGCCGCATATGCCTCCTGGTGGTCCAATGCCACCGTTCATGGGAGGGCCACCTAATTTCCCTATGCCACCAAATTTCATGGGTCCAAACGGCCCAGGTCCCTGCGGTCCAATGCCGCCTAACATGTGTGGTCCTAATATGGGCCCCGGTGGTCCAGGACCAAATGGCCCTATGCCTCCATTCTTTGGTCCTCCTTTCCCGAATCCTATGATGGGACCTAATGGTCCTCCAAATTCGATGATGCCACCAAATTCAATGAATAACTCCAACATGCCTTTTATGGGTGGCCGTCCACCATTCGGGCCTAATGGTCCTCCAAACTTTGGTAACGGCGCTGGTCCTCCCATGCCACCTTTCATGCCACCGAATTCAATGCCACCGAACTCCATGCCAATGCACCATCCTGACTCAAAAGCTTTAGAAAATACTCCAATGAAACCAGAAGGAATGACGATGCCCCCACCACTGCCTCTGGGCCTGCTGGGGAACCCTAATGACATGGACAGTCCTGGAGGACCCTTCAAATCATCGCAAGGTAAAAATCGTCCACCTACGTCTCCCTTCCATGCCTTTATATTATTATTTCCATGGTCTATAATAATGCAAAGGCCGAACGATTATTATTCTGATTTAATTTCAATAGTTTTCTGATATTTAGTATTCTTGAAGTTATATTTTATTCAATAAAATTGTCATAGCTATTGTAAAGAGTTGCCCTTAGAAATGAAAAATAATAGCCATCAGTATTATGAATGAGACTTTATCGAATTAACTATAGCATCTTTCTTCTTGCGCAGTAGTTCAATTTAATTTATTTGTTATCATACTCTGTTTCCGAAACGTGAGTTGCTATAATAAAAGAAATGGCAGCTTGCTTTCAAAGGAACTTAAATTTGAAATAAATCGGTCTAAATATCAGAGAATTTGCATGCGCTGTAACCATCACGCAACCTCTGAATGAATAAAGTTTAGGAATACTATTGGATTAACGCTAGAAGATGCGTAGAGTAAAGACTGGGAGGCCTCACAATGCCTAAATGAACACGAATATCCTCCCAAGAAAAATCCACGTGAATCCTTTATAAGCAATAATATGGATACTTAGCAAATTTGCTACAAAATAGCTTAAGGTGAAAGCGCCAGGGTAGCCCGCGATGATAACTCAGGAAAGCCATATTTGTTACGGTCGCGAATCATATTTTAATCAACATACAACCTGACATTGACCTGCAAATTTCAAAAAAGGAAGAAAAATTGAATTAGGCGGGCTATTCTGGCGCTTTCACCTTAAGGTAACTTTCGCAACCAATTAGTACTGTCAAAACAAAACCAGACTAGTCGGTCGATGTCCACTGTCGCCTCTAAATACATTTAAGTAACCTCATAAAATTCGTCCCAAAATATTTATGCCACGATGTTCGATCTACGGTATCGTGGTATCAATATTTTTCGCAGTCTAGTTGTACCCTAAAGAATGTCAACTACTGGAAGATTCCAATTGATTTGATAGTTATAATTTACGGTGGGGTGACTTTGGAAGTAATCTTGCAAAATTAAACACGCTAGAGCCAAAAGAGGTGTTCATTTAGGCATCGTAACGTACTCCGTCTTTACCTAAAAGGTAGTAAGATTAATGTCGGCCCGGCCCGGTTCTTCGTCGACGTGTCCGCCAGACAATATGTTGACTCGTGGTGTGCAGTTCTCTCTGCAGATGCGTTGCCGCCATCAGTACTGCGAGCCGCCAGCGAAGTCGCGTGCAACGGCGACCACTGGGAAAATGTCCTGAAAGCAATTCACTCACAAGATCAAAATTTGTGGTAATGCCACTGTAGCCACTTTGATCCCCTACAGGAGGATACGTGCTGTATTCTTTTTTATATTTACATACATTTTTTTTTGTCGCAATCACTATGATGGAGCAGAAGCATTATTAATTTTCTTTTTTTTCAAACACAATTTTTATAAAAACCGAAACATTTTTTTCATTTGAGTTTTTTTTCACAATGTTCCATCATAGTATTTTCAGGTTAAATAAAACCTAACACAAAAGCATCCTTTGTTATTGTTTACCCTTTACATTAGATAATTGTATTGAGCGAATCATTCCAGGTTTCTTCACAACACAAATACGAACGAGTATAAGGCGTTTAGAGATCTAGTTAGAAAGATCAGGGGTGAACAGGGCGATAAGAAGCCTGAAGTTAAACCTGAGGACAAATATGAACCGGAGTTCAGTTTGGAAGACGATGATAGTAATGATGATTATAGATTTAATAACAAGGATGATGGGCGGGATGGGTATGTGACAAAAACGTTTTTTTTTCGTAACTTTTTCTTTCTTAGTAACAGTATACACCGAGACTTTTTAGTCGTCTTACAACGGCAGCCCACTTCATGTATCCAATGACTGCTAAGCATCATGTATTCAATGACTACTAAGCATTCATTAAAAAAAAATAGGTATTTAAGAGATTTTAATAATTTAAAAATAAAAATACGATTCAATATAATGACGCAAGACGTGGTTAAAACACCCTGTTGTGAGCGATGATCTACTGGACTCGAGCGCTGGGTAAGGCATATTCTCCCGTTTGACACCGTAAACATCATTAACAGGATGTTTCATATTTTTTTCTAATGTTTATTTATTTTTCTTTGTACCCATTACGGTAGGTAAAAAAAAAAAAAATCGCGCCTAGAACTATTTTATGTCGGGCACATTGAGTGGACCACCTTTGTAAGACGACTAAAAAGTCACGGTGTATAAGTAAAAAAAAAGATAATCTATTAACCCTTTAACCGCCAAGATTTTGACTTACCTCCAGCGCCACGTCACTTTAGGTATAAGTTGGAATAGTGTTGGGAATACTTAATATCGATACATAAATTCTTTATTTATTAACAAAACTAAAAGCCGGAAATTAAATCAATGTTTTATTTACTTACTTAATAATCTAACATTATTCAGTTTTCAATCAATTAAAAAAATAAAATTAAACGTGCTTCTGTAGTTACAAAATCAGTACTCGGGAGATGGGCACGTTGTTCGTTCTTCTGTTTGTGAGGATTCTCCACGAGCATGTCGTATTAAATTTAATGTCTTCATGTAAACTTCTGGATTTCATGGATTTCCGACCGCACAGTTTCCAGCTCAAAAGCTATTAAAGACGCGAAGTATTCATTTCGTGGATCACTTGGTCTCTGATCAAAAAGGCCTACAACACTAGTTGCACTTAGCGATAAAGCTTTCCCGTGATTTCACGGTGACGGCCCTGAGGCAACTGACAATACCGCGCGATTTAACCTTGAATCTCCTTGGCAGCACGTAATATTACGGTGACGGCGACCGGTGATTGTCTGCACTAGTGAGGTTCTGCGTTATGAGATTTCTATATTTTTGTCGTAAAAATTAAATAATTTTTAAACTTAAATACATTTTATTGTGTACAGATACTTGTATCAGAGTAATACTATGGATATTTTGTAATGAAAGTACCCACTTTCATTGCAAATAGTGACAGTAATTTATATAGTGCCTTGTTTATTCTTAGACAACATATTAAGTATTTTCCGAATTCGCCCCATCCCTAGTACTCGTAAAATTACGTGATTGGCGATACAGGTAGGGAGACAGTGATGACAAAGTATTTGAACCTCAAAATTCACGGTATTTATCATTCAAAACATTGAAAAATGTCCATAACAATAAAGATTATACCCTACATCTTAAAATTTACACATTTTATATGGAGTTTGTGCAGTATGAGAACTTTTTCAATGAAATAACGTAAATATACGTGTGTGGCGATTCGGGCACTGTTTTCAGAGCCCGTAATATTACGGCGTCGGCGCTTAAAGGGTTAAAACCTTAATTTAATTTTGTACCAACCCACAAATATAATGAAAAAATAACACTTTCGTTAGCAGAGACCCCTACAATTACGGTCGGCCGTACAAGCGGGAACAGAGCTCTCAAAGTGAAGAGGAATCTGACAGTAAACGCGAAAGACGTAAGAAGAAGAAATCGCGATGGAGCGACGACCCGCCCGCCGCTGATATTAAACCACCAGGAGTGGTGGCACCCATGCCGACTTTATTACCAGGTAGAGTAGAAGCTTAATCTTTTGAACGCTAGAGCATAAACACGCGCGTGCCCTCCACGTCAAACTACAATTTCAACTACCATTTTGTCACATATTTGAATCATTTGGCGTTCAGGGCACGTGCTTGCTTGTCACGAAAATATAACAATGGCGTTCGAAAGGGTAAAGAATTTGTATATTAGTAAATTTATACTTTTTGCTCATGTCAAGATTCTATCTAAGTTATGCTTTCCTTACATAAGCTTTTCTCAAATGTCAGAATGGAAGTCTTTGTAATCTTATATCTCTTCTGTAATGTCTTGTCTTTATATTTTCAAGTCCGCAGATCGATAGGCATACATATGTCTGTCGAACAAAAACTAACTTTAACTATTATAGATACTGACTGGTATTGAAGTATGTATATTTTCTCTAAACATTTGGTTAAAAGGTTTGCTCATCTTACAATATAACTAATTCCTGTATATTCCATCCACTGATTCCTAGGCGCTAAGTTAGCTAAGATAGAGGAGGAAGGTATAAAGCTGTCTACCGTCAACCGCAGCAACCAGGCTCTGATGCAGTATGCAATGACCAACTATGGCACCACCAACCTGAGTGTTGAAGACTGGAAGAAATGTGAGGATAACTTCAAGCTTAATCTTTTGTATCAGGTATGTACATTTTTGACTTCGCTTATTTTTAGATTTATTTTATTGACAAGACAAGTTTGCTTTGCCTTTGAATTGGCTAAGACAATCAGGAGGCTGAAAAAAAAGATGGTATTGTCATCAAAGACTATCCGAAGAAATCACGATAATCATCGATTCGTAAGAGCTTATAATTTCGGGGTTGCGGGACTGTTCGAAAGAAATACCGCGGCCCTGGAACACAAAGGGCAAAGAAGGAACATGGATGGGTTTAGTCAGTAAAAGTCTTGATGATTTCCCATCCAAAAAAAAAGAGCTTATAATTTAACTACTGAACAGTAATTTCATCGCACGGCAGCAATGTACTGAAGTGGCGACTTCTGTGTTTTTCTAAGTTAAATAAATTCTCTAATTATGGTAAAAACCACATTAAAATGTCTTTTTAGTTTAAAAAGAAGGTTTAAAAAGGCTCACGGACATACACGAAAAGCGAATTAGTTTTATCTATGTATCAAATATCAACTTCTAACCAATTCATTACTAAAGAGTAATGAATTGGTTAGTTCCTAACCCAGATTTAACTCAATCCATATGCTGTTCCGCAGGACATGTTAAAGAAGCGACAAGAAGTGGAACGCTTAGCGGCAGCGGGCAAGTACAAGTATGAATACGACAGCGATGAAGACACCGCAGAAGGCACCTGGGAACACAAGTAAGTGATATTTATCCTAACTAATATTATAAACAAGAAAGTGAGTTTATTTGTCACGCTTTCACACCTTAACGGCTTAACAGATTTCGATGAAATTTTGCTCACGGGCAGAGTATGACCTGGGTTAAGATATAGGTTACTTTTTATCCTGGTAGTACCTTCCCGGGGGAAAAGTCTTGGGCGAAAGTTAGTTAATTCACTCATAAACGCCTTTTCCTATGGGGGACGGAAACTAAAGAACGTTGCCTTTTAATAGTAAGGACTACATAGATTAAACTTTTCTGTGAATTTATAATTTACGTTGAATTAATTTGTATAGAATCATAATTTTAGTTTCTATAGCAAAAGTAGTTTCAATTCACGATCGCTCGTCACGCGAAATTGAAATAATATTTAAATTGCAGTAATTGACGCACGCTGGGGAAAGGCATTAAAATTACACTTAAATATCTTTTTAGAATTTTAATTTGATTCACGATAAGATTTGTAAGTAAAAATCAGTTTAATGCGCCCATTTTAGCTCAAGTATTTCTGTAATCTCCAATAATCTCTTGAAAATTGATTTTTAAACACACATTAAAAGTAACGAATATGCACTTGCTCGGCCAAATAGCTGGTTATGAAGTGCATTTTTGGCACGCAATAGTCTGTCCCAGTTAAATGTGAAAGCAACAGGTGGCGCCACTTGTTCCATGTTATGAATGTTGCTGTTGTCTTTTAATAACTGTCTCGGCGATGTTATCGTTATGTTTTCAAACCTATAATTAATATAAATGACAGGTTCTATATATAATATTTTGTTTATGTCTTTCGTTTAAACTTTTGATGTTGTCACGAAAACGGATTATCGTAGATTTTATTGCGTTTGCACATTTAAATGACGTAGAAAACTAAGGGCCAATTTCACCGGTTACGGATAAAGTGTCATTTAGTTATCTGACAGTTAACGCTATCTACCACTTAAAGGCTGGTTATAACTTTTTTCTGTTTCACCGTCAAACTTCCTGATAATTTATTAGGTAGATAAGATACCGGCCACTTACTAACAAGCGGAACGGCAACGTCGCTTCTTTGCGTTTCGATACTACTACGTAAAATATTTTCATTTGAAAACAATTTTGACAACTTAATTAATGAAATAATTATTGTTCAAAATAATCCAAGTCAACTTTTTTTACATTTTGAAGTATAATTTTATCATTATAGACCGAAATTAGTAAGATTCCTATGATTAACGACATGTTTTAATTCCAAATGTGCGTATAGAAACGAAACGCAAGTGTCAATTGTTTTGTGTTTGATAGTTTGTTTTGGACGCTTTTGGTTTGTTTCGAACTGCGAAAGTTTATTAAAGTTTCGTTTTAATATTTTTACCTTTTTAAAATGGAAAAACAAAAGCGGGTCAGTGGGTCATCTAAGCGCGAAAGAAGTACTAATTTTACTTCAGAAGAAACCAACCTTCTGGTTTCGTTAGCAGAGGCAAAAAAAAATATCATCGAAAATAAAAAAAGTGACGCTACGACTTGGCAAGATAAAGAAAAAGCCTGGAAAGACATCGAAAAGGCTTTCAATAGTTCGTCTGGTTCGGTTTTTCGCGATCACAAACACCTGAAGCTAAAGTATGAGGCAATAAAGAGAGACACAAGGAAGAAAAGTGCCATTGTTCAAGCTGAGCGCTACAAAACTGGTGGAGGAACAAGCATGGCTCCACCGCTTACTCCTGCTGAACAAAAAGTTAAGGAGATGATTCTTCTGTCTGTCGATGGAAATGAAAGTGAATTCGACTCAGATTTGGTTTTGCCAAGTAAGTGTCACATTAATAATAACTGTTTATCTTAAAATACATATTGTTATTTGAACACAAACAACCAACTAATGTAATATTAATAATTCAGGTACTTCAACATCAAACTCCGTTGTAACCTGGGAGCCTAATGAAGAACTTGGTGATCAAGCAGCTGCTGACCAAATTACTTTAATAGATGGTTTGAGAAATTTTGTAGTATACCACACTATAAGTAATGTAAGTTATTGTTTTATACTTATTTTATTTTTCATTTTCAGACTCAAGTAAAAATGTAATAATTGAATTTGAAGACCAGATTACCGAACCACCAATAAAAAAAGTATGTGCAGAGCAACAAAAGGAAACACTGCTGCAAAGTAAGTCATAAAATATTTTCAAATAAAATATTATGTGTACAGTCGAGTTCACATCGGCCACTGACCTTTAAAACATTCTTATTCCTTGACTTTTTTGTACTGAAATTATACAATTGAACTTGCATGTGAACGGCCAACTTATCCAAAATTCCTAGAATTGTTTGAAAACTTTAGTTTTAAAATGGGTATCAGAAGAAACTAAAATTTGCAATCAAAAATAAATGTTTTGACTCTATAAATAAATTAATATAAGTACTTATTTGTTTTAAGGAGAATCAGATAATGTAAGCCAGCCAGAAAAAGAAAGTCAATGGAAAGACTGGAATCCCACGGCCCTCAAAAGTAAAAAGCATCCAGTTTTGAGTAAGTTGTTTTATAACAGTATTAGTATTTTTATCCATAATGTTTTAATTTTATTTATGTATGATGATATTAAAAATTTATAGCATTCTAAATTACAGAATCAAAAAATGCAGTAAATTCCAGATTGTTTTATATTTAAAAGACATATTTACAAAGTGAAGATTTCATAATGACATTTGAGATGTACTAAAAATAATACTTTTTGTGTTGCAGGTAAGCCAAAAGAAAAAAGGCCTTTTGATAGGCTAACTGAAGAAAAATTAGAAATAGCAAAAATACAAAGAAAAGTCATAACTGAAGAGCTGGAACAAAAACTAATTCAAAGGAAAATATTAGAAAAAGAATTGGAGCACAAAGCAGTTATACAAGAATTAGAAAAACAACACCTTCTTCTCAAAATAGAAATATTAAAAAAAGAGTTGGATAAAAAATGAAAACACTGTTTGTTTTCATTTTTTATCCAACTCTTTTTTTTAGTATTTTTGTTCTAAGGAAGTAAACTTGGAGCTGCCGTCATTACTCAACTAGTTTTATAGTGCTCAGTTCGAACCATAGCACTGTTCTTCCCAGTATCTCTCTTTATTGCCTCATACTTAATAAGTTACAAAATAGTTTATAATTGTCCAATCAAATCAATCCTTTTTTTTATTGAGTATTATATAAGTCTTGTCTTATTTTTATTGTGAATTTGCTTGTATGACATTTTGATTATGATTTTGTATACTATGATTTTGAATGTGTTTTTGGTTTTAATTGTTTTTATTTTTTGTATTCAATTTAGATTTTAATTTCCTAAAAAAAGTATGGAAGGATATTTCCTTCCATACTTTTTCTTGCTAAGTGGTAGAGTGTTTTTAATGATTTTTCCTCTACACTAGTAGAGTTGAAAGTACTTTATTTACATGAAGTTTTTTTATGAAAATAAAAGACATAAACTGTGCTACATCAAATCTTATTTTTTTAATACTTATATACCCACTATAAACATATATAAAAATCTCAACTTATGTAACTATTATGAACACTACAAAAAAATTACAACAGAGACGTAAAATAACTTATTACATTATTCCTTACAGTATTTTGACTACTTTCTGTAACTAAACTACTAACTAAAGTTTCATCACTCTCGTCTGGAATTTCATAAGAAAAAGTGTCTTCTCCCATATCTGTCGCTATATTATGGAGCACTGCACATGCAACAATAATTGCTTGTACTTTCGAATTATCTAAAGTTATTTTTTTCGATAATACTGGAAATCTACTCTTCCAGACGCCATATGATCTTTCTACCACATTTCTTGTTCTAATTTGTGACTCATTGTATAAATGCTCACCAGGTGTCTGTGGATTGTGAAGGGGTGTTAATAAATAATTAGTATTTTCGTACCCTTTATCACCCAGAATAAAATTATTTCCAAATTCTCTGTCAACCAATCTTTGCTTTATCCGTGAATTATTAAAAATAGTTTGGTCATGGCATGATCCTGGCCATCTAGCAACTATGTCCATGATTTTTAATTTAGGATCCACTACTGTTTGGACATTCATTGAAAAGTTTCCTTTCCGGTCTCTGTACCATTCAGCAATATTGCCCCCTGAAAATAAATAATCACACTATAATGTATATCCTATACCAATAGGTATTTGAAAATTGAAGAGTTTCTTTGGTTGAACGCGCTAATCTGAGGAAATTCTGGTTCTTATCCAAAAAATCTTTTTATGCTGGATAGTCTCCTTACCAGGTGATTTAATGTTAATATGAGTACAATCTATGACTCCGACAACCCTGGGAAATCTTGCAATATCATAAAATCCTTGTGTTATATTTTCTATATTTGATGGGAATTTCACAAAATTAGGTCTTAATTTAGCTATTGCTTCAGAAACTTTGTGAATGATTCTGCAGGCTGAGGCCTTGCTTACTCCACCGAAGTCACCGCATACAATTAGAAAGGTCCCAGTTGCGAAATATCTCAGAGTTATAAGTAATCGCTGCATTGGTGGAACCGCAAAGTTACTGAAAATTAAATAGTCAATGTTAATTAAGTAGTTATTAAACGTAAGACGAAGAAACCGCCACGATCATTGAAAGTATGTGGTAATTAATAATTTATCTCTTACCTATCGTATATTATTGAATTTATTTCAAAATTAAATGCATGCAGTTAGTGAAGAAATAATATCGATTAAATTAATTTGCATTAAAATAGTAGTATAGGTATTTGATTTTTTTACTTACTAGTCCGTTGTAGTTTTTATATCACTTTCTATTAACGATAGAATGTAAACAACAGCCTGTTTGGTAAGCCGAAATCGATTCCTAAAATCTTCATCGTCAAGTGATTCAAAATAATTAGGTCTAGGGTTAATCACTCGATTCCTACGAGGTCGCATAATACGTTCGAAATATTCATCAAATTCGTCTTCTAAAAATTCAAATAAGTCCATGTTTGAATATTTGTAACACTTGTAACTGCACTCGATGCAAAGCACGCAATAATGCTTTAAAACTATTTTCGTTCCCGCCACTTGAAACTTTTTTATCATTAACATTGAAAACTGGCACTTGGCACACTATGATTAAGATACACGTTTTTTTTTAACGTGGTAAACTAAAAACTTAAATGCAATAACAAACTTTTCCCTCCTGAAATGTACTATAATGTATCTGATAACTTCCATATCAGCCACTTGATTCAGCTGATAACTTAAACAATACTTTATCTACCAGATATCGCTATCCAACACCTGTGAAACCAAAAGTTTTAGTTTATCTGGCATATAAGTTCCTAATAGGCTATCAGAGACTTTATCCGTAACCGGTGAAACTGGCCCTAAATCTAAATGAATGGACAACCGCAAGTAACTTGAACAACGAATACCGCTCTTATTGCTACCACATCAAAGCGTTGTCTATATTAAATTATCACTTGTGTTGCTATACATGCGATTGACTGAGCCATTGTATTTTATTTGTTGATTTTGTTCATAAGAAGACAATAATAAAACAAACATCCACATTACTTTGTATAACGTAAACTGTACACCTGGAATAAGGAAAAACAAGATAATTTCCTTACAAAACAAACTCCTTTGTTTTTATTTTAAGACAGATTGCTGATTTACTCAGTATTTGTGTTTATCTAACACCATTTCTTATTCTTTGTTCGTTTCCGTTAATAGGTTAAGAGCCAAAGAAATGAATGCAACTGAAAAGTGGGCGGACGAGTTAACAAAGCAGGCGGCTGGGAAACATCACATTGGCGATTTCTTACCACCAGAAGAGCTTAGAAAGTAAGTTTACGTTTAAAAACACATTTAATTCGTTTGTTTTGTTCACAGTCAAGATATAAACGGCGATTAATTTCTTTTTAGTGTGTAGTCTGTTTGTTTTCAGTTGAAAACAATGTTTGGTTCGCACGTGAATGTTTTAAAATTGTTTTGCAAAACTGTGCCACTTGATCTTTTCCATTCATTGTTTGATTATCCAAACAGGCGTTTGGATACTGGAACTATTTATTTCTGGTTTTAATGATACAAAACTATGTAATGCACGCACAGATAAATAGATTAAATTTAATTTATTCTATATTTTTGTCGAATTGGCGCCATTAGTCATTTGTAAATCCGGCTCGAAGGACCAAATTATTACGGAACAAGGTGCACTTTTCAATGCGAAGTAAAAACCGGTGTTTGCATTGATAGCTTTATTAGACTAATCATCATAAGATTTTCAATTTCTACATGGCAAAATACCATATGCGAGCGTGTGTAATATGTATGTACATTGCAGATTCATGGAGAAATATTCGGCGTTCAAAAGTGGCAAGGAGCCAGACTTGAGTGACTACAAAGAATTCAAGTTGAAGGAAGACAATGTCGGTGAGTGCGCCTAAATATTTCAGTACATTCTCACTCTACAGAAATAGCTGCAGAAGGTCAAAACGCAATTATTACTTACCGCTTCGCACATTAACGTCAAAGAAGCCCCTGATTTAAGTACACACATATTGTACTTAATGGTTTCTTCATTGATTGTGACATTTATCCCATTTCCTTAGTATTTGGTACAACATTGACTCAAAAACAAATGAGCTGTTACATTGCCTCGAATTGTCATGCATTTGCTTCATGGTCGTTGTATCGACAGAGCCAAGAGTTTGACGTTTGAGCCCATTTATTTATAGTATCTTAGCGGTGGCAGTGATAAGTCAATGAACCTAACTTTTCAATCAATCGATCAATTATGATGACCAAATTAGTCGTGACTAATTAAGTCGTAAATAATCTAATCATATTTGAAACAGTCAATCATGATGACTAAATCATGAAATTACTCATCAAATAAACGAAATTTTACATAACACTGGTGGTTTCTTAACATCACGCCTGTAATCTCCGAAGAGTTAGGCAGAGGTTTACTTAACAGTAGATCCGCATTTCACTAGTTATGTTAAATTTCTGTGAAATAGGGTGGTACCGGATTGGTGGCAATAGGTACGCTATTGCCATCAACCGGGTAAAAATCTTGCTATAAAAAAATAATTTGCCTGTACAGAATAAAACTTTTGGACTTCCCTATATCATAATTCTACTACATACATAGTTATTGTGTGTAAAACGTCGAATATTTGGCATCTGCTGTAGCTCTAGTACTATTTACATCGCAATGTCAAGTTATGTCGCCGTAACTATGGCTCATAATTTATTGGACGCCACGCTTGAGTTTTTTTATGGTCTGATGGTTAGCTAATTTATTATCGTATGGTAATCAATATGCGCACTTATGCATAGAATAGCAGACTCTATTTATGAATACAATCCAACTATACTTCGATAAAAATCTACTTTATGATTGCCTTATTTGCGAATCGATAAAATCAAATTAAAAAATATATTTGTCGATGATCGATCGACCATATTCGTCTAATTAACATCAGTTGGCCACGTTGATCGCGGCTTCAGTAGCATTCTTTCAGAAACTTCCTCAAATGTACAGATGTAGGGACACGTTGGGATATTTTTGTGTAACAAAAAAATAATATGATCACATGACACTCCAAAAAGTGGGCCATGCTCTGATCAGGAGCAGCAAACGCACTTTAATATTCAATGTAGTAATTTGTTTAATTACGATTTTATTTTTAGACGAAATAGGCTTGCTTTTGGCTGCAACTCGATGTGAAGCGATGATGCGACCTAGTGATATAGATCTAATGATATAGTTCTGATTTCCTCAGTAGACACATCTCTAAAACATTTGAACCCTAATTTCCCGAGGTCATTTCCTCGACCAATTGCATGTTCAGCATTCTTAACATTGACTTCATCACAATTCTACGAATTTGTTCCGATGTTTGGATACAGGCCAGGGACTTGAATGAGTTGTAAATACTGATGACACACTTATTTGAAGAATTGGCTTTTAGTATCTGGCAATTTGTAACAGGCTTAAAATTTATTATCACATTTATTGCCTTCAGTATTGTCTTCAGTGTCTACTAAAATATACCAATTTTAGTATCGCTACTACGCTATATGTAGCTCTTCTTATGGTTATCTCTTTAGCAATTCTTCTAATGGTTAACTTGCCCCCTTTTTCATTTAGGACGTGATTCGTAGACTCATTTTAACTATGAAACGTTTACTTGGCGTAGTAGTACAGCCTCTAAGGGTACAATCACATTTATACACACAGATCAGCAATTCCTTGCATCTATTTCCCTCTCTGTCACTTATATTTGCAACTCACTAAATTGAGAGGTCCAATGGCAGGCTTCCGATGCAAAAGTGATTTCTTCTTAAATCTCGCTCTTAGGCCGAGATCTATAAAGGTTACATGGCACGTTCGTGAGGCTAAGCGTTATACCACAAGTGCATGATAGACACGGGGAGATGTCTAATCTGCGGCACGTGCTAAGTAACGTTTATAGCTTTTGGCCTTAATCTCGTAAATCTTCAGTATATTTTGCCCATTGATCATTGCACTATTCATATTAATGAATCTGTTAGTGATAACAATATTTCTGTGTAGGTTTCAAAATGCTACAAAAGCTGGGCTGGACCGAGGGTCAGGGTCTTGGCGCTGAAGGCTCTGGCATCGTGGAACCTATAAACAAGTAAGTAATTTAACATATTTTTTTACTTAGAACAAGAACTCTACAGCCGATTGTCAAGGGAATAGGCAAGTCTATTATATTGTAATAATATCCATATGTTAGCCAATTCGCGACATTGAAACTAGAGGTGCATACATACCAAAGTTAGTTTTTGTAGAGCAACAACATTTTTCAAAAATTGAGTAACTCTAACTTTTGCGGCTTTTGGTATGCATTTTTGCTATCTATTGTTGCCAACTAACACTTAAGTTGATTTACAAAAAGAAATTTCGGTATTGCACGTAATTATTTCGTTATTCTAAAATAATTTGGTTTCTTTTGTGAAGACAAACAAGTTTCAATTAATTTGAAGCAATAAATAACAGATCCATGGCGCCGTCAACGTCATACATAATATTAGGCATATTTCTAAGAAGTACTGCGCTGGAGCCATTTTACCGGTCGAACTGGTTTTTTTAAATTAATCTACGTATTTTGGATTGGAATCCCAAGAATTTACTACGACGATTAACGTAGGAATATTTAAATATCATGCTATAAAAAACTTAAACCAAGTTATGGTTTTTTTGTGGCTAACAATTACCCATTATATCCTAATAAATTGGATAGAGCCGTGGGTAAATGTGTTTATTTTTTTATTTATTGCCAATTCGATACTCATTTACTTGTGAAACTTGTTGACCTCATATGGTGGCGAGAAAAAAAAAGCGTTTCTCGTGGATATGATAACACAATATAAATAAACATGAAATTTAACTAAATAAAACCAATTAACGACGTACATCTGAATTTAATTGCTAATCAAATTGAGTTTTAAGAATAGTTTGCTAATCATCTTACGATGAGGTAAAATAAAGAGAGTGTAATTAAGAATAATATTAATTAAGAGTAGTTAATAATAAAATAATTGGGATAAGGGCAAGAGAATGATGATTAATTAAGAGTAATATTATGAAATGCTTGCAAGATTTCACTTATTCTTGCAAGCATTTCATAATTTTACTCTTAATTAATCATCATTCTCTTGCCGCTTGCTACTCCGCACTCACTTCTTCTTGTCGCTTGCGCTTGGAAACTCACTCCATGGTAGAGATACAGGCTGAAGTTAAATTATATAGCAAAACTCTGCAGACTTGATGTTTATGATATCTAAACTATTAAAAACATAACAACTGGTTTGATACATTTTTTTCTTCTTATTTTCGGGTGCGACTCCCAATAAACACATTTTCTTTCACACACAGGTAGTACTTGAAATATCGCAGTGTTTAGACACCGAAACGCGCTTCTGTTGAGTTTTTCTAGCTAGTTAAATTGACCTCGTCATCAAAAATATCATTTCTATCTCTTATCACAGAGCAAATCAGCCCGTAGCCAACTTGGGTCTGGGAGCTTCATCATCAGACGGGGTTTCGGCTGAAGATGACGAATTCGACGCCTATAGGAAACGGATGATGCTCGCGTACCGCTTTAGACCAAATCCTTTGGTATGTATCAAAAGATTTTCGTAGTTATGCATCCAGGGGGGTTACCATGACGTCTTAAAGCAGGAGTAATTCCAGCGTGGGAAAGAGACAGAGCTATGCAGTTCGTCTAGCGCCATCTCTTGAATTACTGCTATGACGAGCAGGAGCAATTCCAGTGTGGGAAAGAGATGGTGTTAGACGACCTGCATAGCTCTGTATCTTTCCCACTCTGGAATTACTCCTGCTTCAAGACGTCATAGTAACCCACTAGGACTTGAATAAGGTAAACGATAGAGCGGTTCAGGTCGCTACGTATTGGTCGGACAAAATCTGAGTCGTCGATTCCAGAAGTCCCTTTTGCAACTAACTCTAAAATTAAGTTTGAGATTAACACGATATTTTTTTTTTAAAGAACGTAGACGTAGACAAGGTGTAAACGGACCCTTCACGAAGCCGTCAACTAAGCATTCTGTACATCAAACTTTTTGGCGTGAAATATCACGTTTTGCGGTAGAACTCAATGTAACGCAAACAAAAAAATATTGTGTTGATGGATGAATTGAATAGGACTAGGGTTCTGGAGGTATTTAAAATAAAGTTATAGCATTAAAAACTTGTGAAACTTTGACCCCCAATATCTCCGTAACTAGAAGGTTCCCAGGTATGGTCTAGAACAAAAAAAAATCGCAATGACGGGGAGAACAAGTGCCTTTCGGCTTCGTTAAGAGTATTTTTACACCCATAAATCAGTGAGCCTCACATGCATGGTGACAATTCAACTATGATAGCGCCTTTGCACTGGCTCGGTTGCTTAACCTGAAGATTTTTTATCGCGCACTAGTTCTAGGTATTGAGCCGCATAGCATTTGAAATTCTCGGTGCTAATTAGTGAGTTTAAAATCTACTAGTCTACCATTTACGTGCAGTAGACCGTACATAGTATTGAATTCTACATATTAAATTCCTAACATCACATGTGTATTTACCATAATAAAAGAACATCCCAGAAAAGATAATATTTCTATGACGGTAAAGATAGAAAGCGTGCGAAAAATATTCAAAACGTCAGAATCTCATTTGAATAGATTATCGAACTCGATTGAATTGTTATGTAAAACTATACTGTTATTTTTAACTATAAGTCCGTGCTCAATGAAAATAACTTGTAAATCTACGCTTGCAAACGAGTGGATTGTTATGGACATCTCACGTGTATTTCATCCCGATTTGTATTCCACCCACCCACGTGAAAACGTGACGGTAACTCGAAAACAAACTGTCGTTATGTATTAAGATTGTTTGCCAAAACAACTGTTAATATTGTACTTTGGACCTATTTGCTAATTTATACATACAATTAAGTTTATACAGATAAACCTAATTTTAAAACAGTGACAGATTGAAAGCCCAATTACACCACAAATCGCTAAAAATATTTAACGCTTAATCAAATTAAAACTTTCTTTCGATGTTGCGTCTCTTCTCGCCAATTAACGAGAAAGCCATCCAAGGCGTCCCGCCTTTTTCTCGCAAGGAGTCGGGGAGCCTTTGCCAAGGAGTGGGACAGTTCAGGGTAACAAACAAAAAAGTCCCCTCGAGTGTGTTTATGACAATCTTTTGAAGATGTCAGAGACAGATTGACATTTTAAATACGTTTAGCGTGTTGTGGTGCGACTGGACCTAAGATTGCTTGCTTCAATATTTTTTTTTTCTCTTGCCGACTAACCTTTTAAATATTTTCTTCTTTCACAGAACAACCCACGGAGACCTTACTATTAAGAAGAATTTAAGAAGACTAAACTATTCATGTAGTTAGAAAAAGGTTCTTTTCTGGAGGTGTCAAATTGGGTTCCGCAGAGGTTATTATGATATTTTCTTCCTTTAAAACGGTTGCTATTAATGTTGTTGATTGTGCTGCCAAAATAATTTCTGTATTTTGTCTTCGACTAAGTTAGTACTTAAGTTCCTTACTTATAATACAGTACAAATTATGAAAACCCTTTATTTGTAAAACTGACCCTATTGTTCGTAAAAATTGTCTTACAACTAAAATGTTATTTAATTCTTCCAATATTTTAAGATTTTTGTATGTTAATTCAGATGTGACTGAAATTAATATGAAAATGATAAATAAAGGTTTTATTTATAAACGTTTATAAATGACATGAATTTTATGCGTAGGGGTTACGAACGATTTTAAGTAAGTACATTAGGTACAACTACCTACAATTTGTATAATATCTTGCATCACACACTTTTGTCAAGGAATTTCTGGCTGGCTTCCAGTCAGATGCATGACTTGTGAATATTTGTGTTTGACTTAACAACAGTGCATTTTTATAGGTGCAATAAAGACTATTCTAATTAAACTTGAATTTACAATCTAAGATACTTTTCATATGCGCATCGCAAACTCTTTGCAATACGTTTTAAAGTTGGAATTCCGTTGCAACCAGCACTTATTTAGGACTAGTCACTCAAAAATCAACTTAGACTACATTATGCTAAAGTACATAATGGAATGTAAACTATCAAGATTATGAATTCAAGTACAATTGTTTACCTGCAGCCACGACGTAACCAAAATTCTGTCCTCATTGAAAGATACAGCGACATTATAAGACTAAATGAATTTGTTTTAAACAAAATTATGTGTGTTTTAACTTATGTTGTAAGTTGATTCTAGCTAGTTGTCAATAAAGGAGATTTAATTGGTTAAGGCATTTCAATTGTTTTTATTTCATTATACCTGTTTAATGTATACTAGCTCCTGACGACACGTTTTATTTTGTTTTGTCCTATGGGATTTTAGCAGAAGAAGAAAAGTAGTCATCAGGAGTACCTAAATGATAGCGTGACGGTTGACAGAGGAGAATGGAAGAAAAAAACGTGTTGCGCCGACCCCCAGTAACATGGGACAAGGGCAGGAAGATGATGAACTTCGCGTATTAGTTTCCAAACTAAGCAGATGATGATGAGTTTCCAAATTAAATAATGTGTTTTTTTTTTGGAAAAGCAACTTCTTTAAGATTCACTTCAAATCTTAAAATTATTACATACTTTTTCAATTGTTCTATTTTGAAATCAACTTAATGCACTCTATTATAAAGTTGAAATTCGTTTAAGGGGAAGTAAAATATAAGAAGAAGTAAACAGGGATTTTAATGGACTTAAGGTTGCCGTACATTAAACTCCCGAACACCGGAAAAATCAAGTCTCAGACCTACTCTACTTGATTTTGGTATATATTTTGCCAAAAAAGAGGGATATTTTTATTATTATTTTTACTGGGACAATATCACATACGCTTCGAACATAAAGTATGTTTACATGTTTGCAAGCTGAAGCTGAACAACCTACTCTTTGCTGGTAGGTAAAGCTAGACAAATATTTGCTTTAAACCGTAACCGAATTCGCGACCATGAGAACAGATGGCGGATTGGCGAGCACTGCACCGCATGTGTCATCACAGAGCAAGATCAGCCGATAACGTATACCGCGTATCGATAACCGTGTTCATCGATACTAAATAGATAGTGAGGGATCAATACAGTCAAATAGCGGTAGTTCAGTGTAAACACGGCCGTTGGAACATATATAGCGCTTGATTCATTGCGGAGAATCTCGTCTTGAAAATCTTTCGAGTCATACGCACATTGTTTATGAATCCGAGTTATGTGCGGTAGTAAAGATGATTTTGGCGATTTTCGACTGATCTGATTGTATGATGAGTCAAGTCGGACCGCTATACGAAGCGCCGCGAGCGCACCGGTCTCTAGATCTCCGTTTAAATTTAGAAGCGAGTGACAAAATTTTCATGTGCGAGCGTAATCCATTCAGATAGTCAACAAATTCTTAGTTTTGAAACGGACTTCAAAGTGTACGGATAGTGAATTTTGCGTTACAAAACTTGTTACAAAACAGTTTGTATTACGTAGTGTTAAGGTGTAAGTTACAATGCCAGAGTCAAAGAAGCTGGTGCCTATGCGCAAGAGTGCGAGCTGTCAAGTGTATTCCTTCGTGAGCCACATTAACTCGAGTAGCAGTGAAACCTCAGCATCAACCAGTTCGTCATCAGAGTTCTATGACACGCCACTCAGAAGGTAAGAACCTTTAATTGAGTGATACTCACTTATCACTTGCGATTTATGAATAGCCATTGATTAGATGAGTAGCTACTTATTACGCATGGGCACATTGATGACGTACCTATGTACAGACACGAGCACCAATATGTAAACACTTAACAACTTTTAAAAGTGTTTTTCTCCTACTGTTCTGATTAAAATTTCATGTTGTTACGACCATAGTATTCTGGAACTTATATTTTTATGAAAAAGATCCTATCTCCAAGTTACAATCGTTATTACTCACGAGAATTGCTTTTAAATTTAGGAAAGTGTAGGTATACATATTGGCGCTCGTGGCTGTACAGACGCTAGCACATCAAGCTACCCGAATCTGTCACATTTTCCCAATCAACCTTGAACCTAATGCTTTAGCGATAACGTTGAAAATCTATTAAAGTTTGTCAGGTTGTGGTAGCTTTGATGTGATGGCGTCTTTACCTAATTAAGTTCTTAATCCCTGTCGGTACACAGTACCTACCTACTCATAGGATCTTGGTACCTATCTAAAGGTGATTGTAAGAATTTAAGTGTTTAATTACTCATTAAAATACTTAGGTATCTATCTATACAAACAAAGGTGTACCTTTTTCATACCTGTAGATAAAAATACTAACATGATAGGTTTCTTGTAATCATGTAATCTTTCAATTTTCTTTATCTCAGCGGAAACGTCATTTTCTGCTGTACCTATCTATAGCAAGAAAACCGGCCAAGTGCGAGTCGGACTCGCGCATGAAGGGTTCCGTACCATCGTAGTAGGGGAGCCCCCTTTCATTTATTTTCATTATTTGTGGTTATAGCGACATCAGAAATACACATTCTCTGAAAATTTCAACTGTCTACCTATTACGGATCATGAGATACAGCCCGCTGGCAGACAGACGGACGGAAGGACTGCGGAGGCTCAGTAATAGGGTCCTGTTGGTTGCCCTTCGGGTACGGAACCCTAAAAACGATATTTCACTTCCCAAATCGGCTGATAAATACTGTATACATTTTTCAAGTACCAACCTTCAGAGCGGCTTATCATAACTAGGTACTTATTGAACGTTTCAGGAGTAACGGTTATTGCTCAGTGGCAATAACGTTATAAGAAGCTATTTAACCGTTCTGGCATAAAGGCGGAACATAAATACTGAAACGATTACCTACTCTCTTCGTAGTAGGTACCGGAAAGTTTATTACCCACATTACTATTAGGTACTATTATTTATTACGTTCTTGCAATGTTTTTGTTATTTTATTTTATTTCATAACTAGTAGCTAGCTCGAGGCCTTGCTTGGCTTATTTGCAGGTAAACAGAAAATCGATGCACTTCTTTTTCTTCTTGCTTACGCCACAAATTTGTATATAACTTAAAATATATTTTATCCCAATTACAAATTGTTCTAGATACATTTTACAATAACATAGTTATTGTATTAACTGTGTTCAAAAAAAAATATTTAGATGTTGATAAACTTAATTATCGAATCAAAAATGTGTGTATGAGTTATAACAAAATTAAATTTCAAGAATGCGAAACATTGAAAATATCTGAACTGTGCACTAAAATAAATTATCTAATTGATTAATTATTATATAATTGTAACGAGGACTATGTTTTTAAACTCAAGAGAACTTGTAAAGCGAATAGCGAGTATCAGATCGAGTTTTAAGCTATTTAATCATGTTAATGAACCCAAGAGAGGCACAATTGCCTTCTATTTTGATCGCATGAAATTAAACACATTAATGAACCAACTCGCAAGTCTCCCACTAAAAGTATCAATTGTTAAGCCACTTTTTAACCACTATGCTCGACAAGATTTTGACACATGACACACCAGCTGAATCGGCGGGGTGATGTGAATTGTCATGAAATTCAAGAATTTTCGTGAACTTTCAGCATTCGATTTTTTAATGAAAAATATGTCGCGGAAGCTGTTTCATACGATAAGTTTATGGTTAATATCTCCAATAACGTGTTGATATCAGTAAAACGGCATCAGTCTATTTCCAAATATGTGTAAATTACGTACCGCTACACCCTTCCAAAAAATAGGTAACTTATTTGCGCTGGAAATAATGTACATAGAAAAGTTCTCGTTTGCTAATAAAACTCAAAAGGGCAAAATAAAGACAGTAACAAACTATCTGCGTTCTTATTTTTACCATTATTCATACATAATTTCATAAAAAAACACGATCAAACTCTTGACAAATATAACTAAAAAGTCTCAGTGCTGACCGTAAACACAAGGTTAATCATTCGATTAAAAAGTTGGATTCAGCCTAATCGATACTCGAATTGAAATCAAGTTTGAAAAAAAGAGTTGAAACGGAATAAAAACTCTTTGGTATAATTTCAAAAAAATATTTAAATTCTAAATTAACTTTTTCAAGCTATCTGTTTAAATAATTTCATTTAGTAATTATTCGATGTTTTTGGTTGACTTCAAGAGAAGGAGATTTATAAATGATATGAAACACAGAAAGGTGTAATCGCAAAAAAAAAATTTGCCTCTAAATAAACATTCTGATGATTATCTTTCATTTAAAAACTTATAGATAGTCTCCTAATTTTCCGTTGAACTAGTAGCGTGAGATTTGGCAAGAAATAAAGTCTCACAGTTCAAGCAAATAAAAAATCTGGAAATGGATTGATTTTCAATTGTACATAAATACGCACGGTTGCGTTTTTTTTTGTTTCAAAATTTAAATTAGGAATGTGCTCGCATTTCACATTTATTCTTACTTTATAAGTGCATTAATTTACTATTATCATTTATTGCGTTTGATATAGAATCTTGCTAAAAAAAATTAGTTTGATCCGCAAAAAATATATAAATTGTTGGCAGCGTATTGTCGGTTGGGTTATTGTGTTAGATTAGGACAAACTTTTTTTCTTGTTTAGCCTATTCTTTACCACTGCTGAGCAAAAGCCTCTTCCATTCCTGTCCAACTCTGTTGGTGATTTGCCTTCTCTGCCCAATCAGCCAAGAACGAGTCCAAATCGACCCGCCAGCGTTTCTTGGGCCTGCCTCGGTAACGATGACCGACAAACTTATTGTCTTTTATTTTGCAATCGGCAATTCATAAGCCGTATCCTAAGGAAACGTTAGTTTATTCTTTGAAAGCGGTTCACTATCCACTCTAAAAACGTTTTTACAACTGCAAAGTTCAGGTTATCCATTATAGGCCGGGGGCCGTGTCATTTGGATGAAGCCGTGAACAGCTATGCGACAGAACCCTCATGGCAAGAGCCCTACTCGAATTTGTAGAGTTTTCTTAGAAATATATATTCATATCTATTTTTTTGGGTTGCAACTAAACCAAGCTCATTAAGTATAAAAAATATTCACCATTAAAAGTATTAGTCGGAGAAGGCAAAAGATAAAGAAAATTGGAATGCCATGTCCCGGGAGGTCTTTGCCCTTTCGAGAAAGAACAGTATGATAAAAGAAGTATTTGTAAGTGATAAATCCCAACTAACACAATAACTAAACCAAACTAAACCCAATTTTGTAGACTAAATAAAATTCATCTTGAGAACCAAATAAATTTTTACTGTGCCTAAGATATATAACATCCTGGGCATTCTATATCCAACCGACCAACAACAATAAAAATTTAATTTTGTCGTATTCTGTACATTTCTGATATCGAATCATTATATTATGCTATTCACCGTTGAGGAGTGTCCTCATGAAAAGACAAGACAATCCTAGCTGTAGGTCAAATACGATACAAATTAGGTTTATTCATCAAAATTGAACGCGTATCTATACAAAGTTTCGTGTCTAGGCTATTAACCATTGAGGAGTTCCCTCGTGAGAAGGCGATTGTGGCTGCAGGATGAGGTCATGATAAAAATCATACTTATGTATCAAAATTGAACGCGTATATAAAATTTCGTGCCCGCGCTTTTAACCGTTGAGGAGTTCCCTCATGAGAAGAAGATCCTGGCTGCAGGGTGAGGACATGATAGAAATCATGTATATTCGTCAAATATGAACGTGCATACAAATTTCCGTATCCGTGCTGTTAACTGTTAAGGAGTTCCCTCATGAGAAGACCATCCTGGTTGCAGGATGAAGTCATGAAAGAAATCATCTATATCTATCAAAATTAAAAGCGTATACAAAGTTTCGTGTCCGCGCTATTAACCGTTGAGGAGTTCTGTCGCGAGGAGACGATCCTGTCTGCAAGACTAATAGTAATGTAATGTCATAAAAATGTATTATCACCAGAACCAAAGGCATGTGCAAATTTTCAGCTCAATCAGTATAGGGGAACTGGTTTGAAATTCAGTTGCAAGATTTGACCAATACTTACTAACACGGGAAGTTAAATAAAAGCATATTTTTATAATATAAAAAAATACTATAAATTATCTAGTAAAATACAATGTAATTTGAACAGAGAATGCGTTCATAATTTCAATTTTTATTTGAAAAAAAACGGCGCGAATTTAGCCAATAGATCAGTCTGTGCTGTTTGTTGTTTCGGTTTTAGTACCTACAATGTACGAAAAACTATTAAAATTACCATTATAATGCTTAAAAAATATTATTGTATTTATTTATTGTATTTTAAGCTTAAAACAAAATTATTTTAATATCCATCTATCGATTTCTTAAATTCCTTAATTTAATTTCTCGATTTGATCGAAATTTACAAAAAACGAATCGATTGAAATAATCGCATCCACAAACCAAAGCAATTTAAAAAAAAAAAAATGGCCGTCAATTGCGAATACAAATTGAGGAGTGGTAATGAATATTACGAGTTATTGGTCCCGTATTAGTAAATTACGCTAAGATCTGGGCATTTTCATGTTGTTTATAATATTTGGAATGATATTTGTCATATTTGTTCTCGAATCTGTTCGCGTCTGTGTGATGTAATGTGAAAAATAAAAATGTAAACACGCACGATTGGCGCGAAACTTCGACTTTAGATATCAAAATTCATCGTTACCACTGCTTATTTAAATTGAACTATGGATTAATTCGTCACATAATTTAATGACGAGTTAATCATTCTCAACATAGTGGAGCTTGGATGTCCGAAAACCACAATTTTTATGATTTTTAGCCTCGGCCAGCACTGCCGTCAAAATGGCGATGCCTGTATTTATGCGCTTGGATTTTATAAGGATAAATTAAGAAACTTGAGCGCTAAATACTGAAGTTTTAATGGCGATGACATATGAACTTTTTATCCAAGTCTCTTAATTAACGCACACTCACAGTATTTGATAATCAGAATATGAAATATTTACATAAATAATGAGGATGACGTATGACTTAAACGCAGACCCCTTCGGGGGTATCTACCAAGCCAGCGGAGGTTTATGTGTCAGACCCCCGAAGGGGTACGTACCGAACTTTATGGTTAAAAAAGGTGAAAAATCTGACATTAATAATTATCGTTCAATAACATTAATACCTATTATATCGAAAATTTTCAAAAAGTGTATGTGTAAGAGATTAATTTACTACTGTGATAAATTTAACATTATTAACAAAAACCATTTGGCTTCCAAAAAAACGAATCCACATCACTAGCTATCTTCAGTCTTATAAAAACCATATTGACTAATATTAACCGAAACCAACTTACTACAGGGTTGTTTTTTGACTTATCTTAAGCCTTTGACCTAGTATCTCACGACCTTTTACTACAGAAATTAGAGGCATTGCACGTCAATAGATATCGACATACCTAAAGTAACAGACAACAGCGTTTTACGGTATCATAATCACAAAAGTGAATAGATATAACGACATGACACCACACTCTTCTGAACTCAAATGTAGCAAATATGGCGTCCCACAAGGAAGTGTGGGTAGTCATCCTCTAAACCGGCGCGACCCTCACAGGCTTATACTGGATGTCATGCCAAGGCTAGCTAAATATAATAAAAGCTGTTTGAATATGTCTGTAGAAATATTTAGTAAGATACCGAGCGACCTGAATATTCTAAATACCAGATTATTTAAAAGTGAATTGTATGATTGGCTGTCCAGTAATAGTTTTTGTAGTAAAAATTTAAATGACTTAATTGTGTGCACGAAAAATTTGCACGCTTATAATGTTAAGTAAAAATATGTATGCTCTGTATTTAATTTTCGTACCATCTTCTTACCATGTTTTTATGCAAATAAATTGTATCCTATTCTATTCATAACATAACATCACGCCTATAATCCCGAAGGGTAAGGCAGAGGTGTACCTAACAGTACACCCACATTTCGCCAGTTATGTTTAAGTCCCATGAAATAGGGGGCGAGCCCATTGCCAGCAATCGGGCACAAATCTAGACTCAGTGACTGCTTCTGAAAAAATCCTGAGAAAATACCCGGGAATCGAACCCAGGACCTCATGCTCAGAGCTCTCGAGCTTGCGGCCAACGAGGCATTCACTTAATACGTTTATCGGTAAACTAATTTAAATCATCATTCTGTCGCTGTCATCTTCAAACGGTTGAAACAAACACAACGATGTTTTAAATAGGTGTAGCGTTAAACTTATCTAGTGTTTTATGGTGTAAGTGGGGAGCCTAAGGGGCTACCAGGCAAAACAAGATGCTTCAAAACCTAATAAGATTCTGTACCTAGTTAATCCGTAGAACAAGACAAAATCCTCGATAGTGTCTACCTAGAGTAGAGGTAGGTACCTGCTCTAGGTAGACACTATCGTGGGTTTTCGTGGACAGCTCTACCTAGAGCTGTCAGCTGCAAGATAAATTATCTATGACATCAAAAACATTCGATTCATGCAGGTGTCATGTCATAATAGATATAAATGAAAATTGTTGTGCCTATAACGGTCTTAATCTACCTATCAGAGGTGAAAGTAACTGATAACTAGATTAAACGAAAGTCCTAATGATATTATTATAACACAGGATAGGCAGATTTAGTCCTCCAATAATACCAGCCTATTACTGTCCTACTGCTGGGCAACGGCTTCTGATCATACAGAGAAGGCACGAGCATTGATCACCACACTTGCTCAAAACGGGTTGGTGTTTTCAGATTTAGGTTACATATTAATTATAGGTGTCCTCACGATGTTTTCCTTCACCGATATCTGTGACGTCTGAGAAGAACTTAGAAATTAGGTACATATGAATTGACAAAGTCATATTGGTACTTGCCAGGATTAGAACCCATAACGTTGTGCATGAGAGCCGAGGCCTTAAACCCTGGGCCATCATGACTTACGATGTAGTCCTATAGTAGGTGGGAAACACACACACTTCGCCTGTTAAGTGTAATTGTTATGTCCGTTCATTCGATGTAATATTTTTCCAAGTCACATGTGATAACCTAATATGGGAGCCAGGGGACCTATCTGGTGGACATAATCTGTATGTTATATCTTATGATGTCTGTAACAATGTTGTCACTGTACTGAAAAAAAGAATTTTATGACAAAAAAAAAAAAAATAGGGGGCGAGCTTATATATTGCCATGACCGGGCCCAAATCCTGACTCGGGATTGCTGCTGATGAATTTCTGCTGGAAAAACCCAATAACGTTTTGTCCGACCTGGGACTCAAATTTAGGACCTCGTGCTCAGCAGTGGATCATTAAAACAACGATGCAGATGTAATTAGTCTTATTTAATTTTGTTAATTTGTTCAAATACTCACCAGGCAGTCACGAAGCCTAAGTTTAGGTAGGAGGTTAAGCCAAGATATAAAGCACGTATTAAGGTTAAGGCTAACCTTAATTGGGTTAGTCAAACTGAAACGACCTTTCATGAAGGATAGCATGACCCGCACTGACCCGCAGGCCGCAACCCTGTGGGACGAAGGTCGGGTCGTAGGACAAGAATCGATACATGACGGTATCTCTGATATTTGCAATTGTCCAGATGGACACGTAGCTTTTAAATCCAATTTATTTGCGCCAAAGACATTTAAATATAACTAGTTTAAATCTCTTTGATTTGCGCCTTGTGAAATAAAAACTTCAGAGCCGTTAGATGAAAAAAAATATCCTGAATAAGTACCTACTCAAATAAAAGACCTGAAAATTTTGTTGAATTCAACGCGTAGGTAATGCGTGGAATAGGAATTAGGAGTCTAATAAATAACTACTTATCATGAATGAAGACTGCTTATCAACGCAGTTTCTTGTGGAGTGGAGGAGATCTATTCATTTAGGTATGTCTTAATTCTTAGAGCGTAGGGAGGTAAATTCCATAGAAATTTATTGTAGGTAACATTGACGGACAGCTCTTGAAAAATCGGTTCAGATTAGCTGTCACGTTCGTTCGTAGTCATCCGTGAAGTTCGTTCAGTCTTCCTTTACGACATGGACGTCAAGAAGATGATCATTGATCACAAATGTCATCAGCCATCCCACATTTTCAGTAGAAAGGTATAGACGCCAGCACATCAAGCTACCCGAAACTTTCAAATTTTCCCAATCAACTTTGAACCGAAAGCTTTAGCGATAAAGTTGAAAATCTGTTAAAGAAATTTGACCGATTGTCTTAGCTAGATGTGCTGGCTACCTAAAGCATGTTATGTGTGCAGTGCCTAGGTTACCCAGTTATTTCGATCATGCTATTCACATCGGTAACCTACATATTGAATAACACACGTTTCACGCAAGGATACAGTAGTAAAAATGTGTTAACGACTGAATGCTGACGTCATGTCGAGTATAGACGGCGCGAATGTGCGATTCATAGACTAAGGTCGTGGCCGCACTGGCGCTTGTGAAGGGGAAATGATTTCGCACTGAGAAATAAATTACGAAGTGAAAACTGAAAGCTGCGATAGGCAGGGATGTTTGGACGCGTTTCTAGAATCGGAACTGATTAAAAATATGTATGTTCGCCAATACTGCCCCCGATGTCATAACTCATAATTAAAGTAAGTCGTGTTACTGGTGTTGACTTTTTTACAGGACTGTGATCCTTAAATCAAGTCCTCTTAGGAACATTTTTCTTTTTTTTATATCTAAATTATTAACTAAGTTACGATATTGTAATTATGGCATCGGGGGCAGAATCATGGGCGTACCCAGCATTTTTTAAGGGGTGGGGCAGAAGTAAATAATCTAAGTAGTAGGAAATTAAAAATGCTGTTTATTTACTGACTGATACGTTTTAATAACTGCACTACACCATTTCAATAATAACCTGCAAGGGTTCTGACAAAATAGAGCTAAAATTTCACACTCATCATACAGAGGCCGACAAGACGGTTTTCTGTCATTGTTGACCTTAGCCAAGTTTTTATTTTAATGAGAAAAATGTTAAAGTACTCAAATGAATATTTAATTTTGTCATTATATTAATTTTGCCTAAAAATTCTTAGGTTCGGGTCAGAGAACAGGGTGGGGCAAGTACCCCCACCTGCCCCACCGTGGGTACGCCCATGGGCAGAATAGCGTCTCACTATGAGAACGTCTTTTGAGCGCCAAAAAAATTTTTAGGAACTCTTTACCCATAAGTACTACGGCGCTCACTGACAGTCGGCCAATTTTCAACCTTATGACTCAGGGCAAAAGGGTGTAAAGTGGTTGACCGTCAGTGAACTCAGTAGTAGGTAAGTATCTAATTTCAGAGGTGTACGTATGTCTAGTCCAGCGGTGGACATCTGTCGTCTGTGATGATGATAAGTCTGATGGTACATCTAGGTGTACCTAAATCTTGAATCCTGAAGGCGCAGATGTTCAGAAGGCAATCAGGACGGGATTCAGTTTCAATTTTCACCAGCTTAGTTCCTCATTTTGTCGGTATTTTTGAAACCGGCCCATCAGGATTCAAGATTTCTGAATAACAGTAAAGGTGAACGCACACTAGTCCGCGTCGAAAAAATCGACCGCGCGGAACGAAACGTTCTTTCATACGTATAACGTTATGTATTCGTCCGATTCGGCACAGATGAGTGTGCGAGGTTTCATAGAATTTCATACAAGTAATTCTAAAATTCGATTCTTTCGACTCCTTCGTTTCCTTCGGCTCTGATAAGTGTGCGTTTACTTGCGAATCGCTACTTTTTCCCACCTCCGAAAAATTCATTGATTTAATGAAATCTGCACTTAGTTGTAGAACTGTTAAAATACTTTATATTTATTACGACATTAGATTTTCCTTTAGATTGTCTGATTAGGTAATTTATTGAAGGTTTTAAGTAGGTGTAGCAATGTTTACGCTATTGAAGTACTTAGAAATTGATAGTTTATCTCCAATGATACATTTTGACGTGACTCACGTTATGTGTGTAAATTTGCACACCTGGGCCCCATAGATAGATACAAGTAGGTATTTCGATAAGCTGTAATATTCTTGGTAAATCGACATTTTATCAGAGTAGGTGTCGAAGAGATTATAGGAACACTACGCCGTAGTGAGGTCGCAATTAATCATTTACAGTTTACTTATACGTAAGTAGGTACATAAAACTTCCTCAAGAATTGTTCCCTTCTTGGTTACCTTTCGAGGTACGTACCATGAGGAACACCCACGCACAGTTGGTGCAGTGGCTAAGCGATTGACTGCTGCGCTGCGTGTCGCGGGTGCGATTCCCGCACGGAACAAATATTTATATGGCCTACAGATAGTTGTTCCGAGTCTAGCTGTTTGTTTGTGTATGTGAGTTTAAATCTTTGTAAACGCATCCATAATACAGGAGACATTCATAATAGGTAACAGAGGGGAAAGCTCCTCATTCTGCATTGAAAAGGGGGGATCATCTAAACGGACGGGTGGTGGGCTACTGACCGACGGTTGTTATTGGGTATACCTTAGTACTTATGTTTTAATCGCCGGGATAACTCTTGCAGTATTTGACATCCACTAATCCAAACTGGGCCCGCGTGGATTCATGGCTCACTCCCTCTCATAGGGTGGAGGCCTATGTCTTTGCAGTGAGGACGCTATAAGTTTATTAATATGCAATTATAAATGTTGCCAAAACTATGAAGATTACCTAAATTAAAGCTACAAGTACGTTCGATCAACGTGTTGTGCCGACCCCAGGGAATACATGGGTCAGGGGCAGGAAGATGTTGATGTTGAGGTGAATGATGAATACTTTCACACAAGCGAACTTATTATTTACGCAGAAGTAATATTTATTAACAGTCAGTACCTTGGCGACCGACCTATGCTCGGGTGAAAATAGAGAAAATGATTTTCCTAGGTATGAGACCTAGGTATACGTATACATACAAATATTGCTCATTTAATAGTATATCACAATAAGCTTTACTTCTGCACACACAGGTTCAACCGCATCCTACGGACCTCAGTGGCTCGGCACTGGCCCCACTTCAAGAGGAACAACCAACAACTTAGCAGGTCGAGGGGACGCTCCGTGTCTGACACAGGACTTTGTGAAATCGTTGAGAAGGGTAAGAAAGTAGTTTACTTAATATCTATAATTACTACACAACACTGTGGGCGAAAACCTTCGAAACTTTGGAGACTCTAGTCTTTTCTTTCAGTCGTAGATTGTTAACTGAATTATCTACCGTTAAGCTCATTATTTTGATAAATGTCCAAGCACTCCTTTAAATTATAATCTTTACAAATACAAACAATCTAATCTAAAACCACGCTATCTACCAATACCAGTTTATTTCGGTTTTTGGTTAGAAGGTCTCACAGCATAAGATGGACCTAAGTAAGGATGCGAGAATCCTCTAGATGCGGGAGCTAGGACCGGTCGATGTGGTGAGGCCTTTGTTCAGTAGAAGACGTCTGTCGGCTGATGAGGAGTAGGCGGCAATAGCCCGTCGGGAGGTTGGGCGTTTGATCCTACCCGATGCACTATTGCCGTGGCCCAATTCCTACCAGCGCGCAGTAGCCAAAGGGAAGTCAATTATTGATTGACTCATAAAATATGTGCCTGAATCCTTTAAATGAATACATAGCCTACTAGGTTAAATATTCTATAGTATTTGGCTCTACTACATAGAAACGAAGGGACTGGTTTTGACATCTGGACTTACAGAGTGGACGGAATTGATTTTCAAGTTTTTTTTAAATTACTGATGAAAAATGTTTCTGCCACATGTAAATTATTAGGTTCATAATGATGAACTAGATCTGTGATTACGTGGTAATCGTTTGTGTGTTGATCTCCCTTCCACCCTGTATTTGGCTGGTGTAAATAAACTACTACTAATCCACTGTCGGCTGTACAGACGACAGAGATATGTCTACTGTCGTCTCTACAGTCGACAAATATTTCATTCACTATTGATCTTATAACAAGGACCTCCCCATAAATTACCATACCATATCAGTGGGTCGGTATATCATTACCATAATCTTCTCGTTTGATAATGCAGAGCGATAGTGCTGCTCTGAATCTGTGGTTACGCTCGACGCTGTTAAGATAATCCCATAGGTGAGACTTTGCTAATCAATATTCAATTGATTCTCAAGTGGGTACGCATAGCAGGCTTTTGTTTTTTGTAATAAACCAATCAATGGTATTATCATTTACTTTAGAAACGGGCTTTTAACCATGTTTACTTTTTGGTTTGAGTTCCCGATATTTCGGCGCTGTTGCAAGCACCATGATCACGGATAAACTGAAGTTATTGCGGGTGGGTGTTTATAAGCAGACAAATCGGTCTACCCTCTTTCTTGTTCGTTTTTTTTTGCACTCAGTACCGCTACCACTGTCAGTTGCAACTCGATTCTGTTCTCGACACACGAAATTCACTGTGTCCGCTCACGAACTTTTTTCGGTTTTTACACAGCTGGACCACTGGATCCATGGGTCTTAATCCATGGCAGTCCCAAAGCACCAAAGGTGGATGTAGTGAGGTTGCCGTAGAGTTCTTGGCCCTCACAGAATGGGACTTCAGTCAGAGTTGGGCCATGACCTACCGGCTATACGGTAAAAAGCATTACAATAGCTCTTTCAAATGTAATGATCGATCAAGCTCTTAAGTCAAAGTAACAATAGTTACAAAACATTACGATTCAATTGCTGATAAGAAACAAAGAGCCTTACCTATTCAAATCAAGAAAGTCTCAAATGAAAGGGAAAGTAAAATCTAAAGAGAGATTGATTCGAAATCACGCAATGCTAGAAGTAAGAATCGATCGCTTGGAAACTAATTTTAAAATAGAATGGAGATTTTTTTTATAAAATCGCGATATAATGGAGAAGGCCAGGCAAAAAGCAATATAATTATGAATTTGTGTAAATACTAGCATATTTTATATAAATTACATAACATAAATCATACTGCCAAGTGCCCTTGACTTTCAGTATTCTTGAATAAATAAAATTTCATAAGTCCAGACACTTTGTTTACGCTTCGTACCTTTTATAAATACGCCACTTCACGTTTTTTCCTGAAACTAAAAAATAAATTGAGTCGGGAAATCCACCAGGAAAATCCACTGTAAACAACAACTATTTTTAAAGGCGAGGATAGCGGTTAGTAAACAATTAACTAGGGAAGTGGGTAAATTCTAAAAAACAAAAAAAAACTGACATTCAAAAGTGGCTGTTAGGGTGTAATTGAAATAAATGCATTGAGTTTGAGTTTGAAACTTACTTCAAAATGAGTAGGGCTGTATTTGCTGGCAGAGCTTATCTAGGAGTTCTATCTGCAGAACACAGTAGACCGTATTTTCAGGCAATGTGTGAGAAATGTTTGACAGACAGCTACTTTTGTTTTCGGATGGGAAATCATCAAATATAATCATCATCCCCCCACTCTCTTGTGTCAAGCAGACAGCAACTTGAAAGTTTCATTTGCTACCGACAGAGCTACACTAACGTGTAGTTCGGTAACTGTACCACGGGATCGTACTATCGGGATAAAAGTATCCTATTGGGTACATTGGTTATAAATTATATGTCTGCCAATTTCATCTGAATCCGGTCAGTAGTTTTTGCAAGAAAGAGTAACAAACATCCAGACATCCATACATTCTCACAAAATTTCGCATTTATAATTTTAGTAGGATACGATAGCTACTGAACTATTTAATTAAACTAAACTTTCTTCTGGTTGACAACTTCACAAAACAATTTGCTCATACTACTGTATACTAGGTATAGTTCTGTTCAAACTTTATGGCGGCTCGGAAATTAGCTGCGAGTGACGATCTGCGTATTGTACAGTCAAGACGATGCGTTCTCTGAGCCCCACTGGTACTTAAAGTTGTGTTCTGCGCAGCTTTACGTTAGATGTTTGGAGCCGCAATAAAGTTTGAACCGTTATACCTGCTCAGACCGTCACTCGCATCTAACTTCCGAGCCGCCATAAAGTTTGAACAGAACTATACCTATAACTGGAGTTTCAAATGACAAGCCAAAGTGGCCAAAATTCCAAATAAAATGATCTATCACTAGGTCCAATCTCATTCAACTTTTATCACGACTCACTCAACCCACCCACACTTTCACGTCACATTTTCGCGCGTGTGCCCCATTTACATTATCAATGACGCAGTTCAATATGTCCACAATAACCTCGTAATTCTTCCTCCCACCAGGTCCAGATGTAGCATACCTGGACATACAGGCGGTGTCTCCTCGGCGTTCGCTGCAGACGATTGGCAAGGATTCAAATGGGCCCACGTTTTATGTCACGTGAGTTCCTTAGACAGTTACTGACTTAGGGCTTGTACACACAGTATGCGATCATCCGATCCGATCTTTAGGGTAACATAACATGTTGTGATGAACTGTGCAATCCGAAAGCATAATTACTGTTACAGATCAGCAATAATGATGACGTAAAATAAATTGAATTGACATTGACGAAAAGCTTATGTCAAAACTGTTGAAAATGTTTGAAACGCTTTGAAAGAGATTGTCTTTTGATCTAGGCCCTTAGTTTTCGTAATTCTGTTTGCGGCAACTCTTAGGGTTGCACCTCATCTAGTCTAGAAGCACGTACTCGCATTTTCGTGTTGCCGACCGCATCGTCGACGCTGCCGCGTGTGATAGCACTCCTGCTCTGTTTCTCGCTCTAGCAAATGATGGTTCTGAGCGACAGAAAAGGATAGGAACATGGAATAATGCTATTCCGTGCTGCTAGATGAGGTGTTCTTACGCTTTTGTATGACAAGATAGGTACTTCATAGAATTTACGCATTTTGCTACGAATTTGGTCTAGTCGCATGATCGGATCGCATCCTGTGTGTTAAGCTCTTATGGTGGAATTGGATTAATATCTATCTTTGTTTTTTCTGTGCTTTTACTAATCTAATTATGTAAGAGAGACTTATGTTGTGACTGCGGCCGGTATTTGCGAAGTTTCCGCCACGTTTTATCTGGTGCCAAAAAATGCAGGATGTCTTTTATTATTGCATGTCTACCCGAAACAATTTAGACTTTCTATTAAAAAGTTGCCATACAACGTGGCAACGCCGCCAGTCTAAGTTTATTGTTAAGTTAGTTTAGGTTATTTTAATTTATAAACGTATATATCGTGACTGGTAATTAATGACCGATAGTTAAACACGTGATTGTACCTACTCACGATAACAAACAACTTTCGCAAAGATTTTTTTTTTCTCATTCACTTGTATCACAATAACACAACAGCCGTATGAAACTATTGCGCGAGGCGCCTTTGACCTATCAGCTGTTAGCCGCGCGGCTCGCAAGCCCGCTCCGTAAGTTTTATTGTGATAAAAGTGAATGAGTATAAAAAAAAAATCTTTTGGGAAAGTTGTTTGTAATCTTGAGTACAATCACCTGTTTAAGTATCGGTCACTAATATCAGTCACCCTAATATTACTATTAAAAATGATTGTATTATGAAAATAATACCTGACAGTAGAATCCCTTATAAGTCATAACCGCTGCCAAAGTGTCAGCGGAATTTTAAAACTAAAAAATATATTCTTTAGAATTTATCAGTCGTCTATTTCCGTGTGAGCTTGTCAAACATAAGTACATTTTCTTTCACTACATTATATGAGATATCTGATGAAAATAGACGTTTCAGGATATTATGTTAAAGCTACTCTACTTTTATAAATGCACGTTTACATACATGCAAGGTTTATATCTATACACTAGCTTATGCCCGCGGCTTCGCCCGCGTGGAGTTCGGGAATTGCCCACGGGATCTTACTTCTGGGATAATAAGTAATCTATGTATGTATAGTACATACATATATTTACATATACTTGCTTATAACTTGCAAACATTCGTTAATAGTAATATCAATTAAATTACATTTGAACGTGAAATATGATACCTTGGTTTGAGATTGGACACCGGTGACAACAATCAAATGATTAATTAGGAATCTATTTAAAGACATTAAACTTTTACATAACATTTAATATCAATGTCGCGTATCACGAACCAACGCAAAAATCTGTGGAATAAACCATATTTACAGACGTCTACCTCAGAAAAATCCTACCTACTTACTTAATAGGTCCCGTGCCCCGCACGCCCTGCACGCCATGCGCCCGTCTACGTGAGCTTCGAAGCCCTATTTGACTCTGTTGGGGGATGATTTTGATTTTGGAAAAACTGTGAAAAACTGTGTGCGTATCTCATAATTTTAACTGAAGAGTATGTACACGAATTGTCAAGTCAATCGACTGCGAGAATAAAAAGTTTCATAGAAAATTTAAAACGCCGTTTCACCCTCTTAAGGGTGGAATTTAAAAAAACTGTTTCTTAGCAGATACTTACTCTTCACAAAGAATGCACACTCCAAATTTCATGTCTCTAGAACCAGCGGATTGGGCTGTGCGTTGATATATCAGTCAGCCAGTCAAGACATTGAATTTTTAAATTGGGGGATGATTTTGGAAAAACTGTGATACACGTATCTCATAATTTTATCTGAAGAGTATGTACACAAATTGTCAAGTCAATCGACTGCGAGAATAAAAAAAATCATAGAAAATTCAACACCCCATTTCACCCTCTTAGGGGTGGAATTTCGAAAAACCCTTTCTTAGTGAATACCTACTCTTTACAAAGAATACACGCACCAAATTTCATGTCTCTAGAACCAGCGGATTGGGCTGTGCGTTGATATATCAGTCAGCCAATCAAGACATTAAATTTTTAAATTGGGGGATGATTTTGGAAAAACTGTGATACACCTATCTCATAATTTTATCTGAAAAGTATGTACACAAATTTTCAAGTCAATCGACTGCGAGAATAAAAAGTTTCATAGAAAATTCAACACCCCATTTCATCCTCTTAGGGGTGGAATTTCTAAAAACCCTTTCTTAGTGGATACCTACCCTTTACAAAGAATACACCCTCCAAATTTCATGTCTCTAGGACCAGCGGTTTGGGCTGTGCGTTGATATATCAGTCAGTCAGTCAGTCAGGACTTTGAATTTTATATGTATAGATGAAGTAGGTGATTTAATATTGAATCAGATAACGCCAGCAGGTCCCTCCCACGTAGATGACGCCGCGCGCCGTCAAAACAACGTGGATTGGGGGCTAAAGACTATCGCGTTGATTGACAAATCTGGTGGCATACCATGACGTCTTAAAGCAGGAGTAATTCCAGTGTTCTTTCCTACACTGTGCTGGTGGAATGAAAAACACATTGTGCTGATGGATGCATTGAATAGTAAACGGGTCATGGAGATGACCTTACATGAAAGTTATTACCTGAAAAACTAGTATTTTAATCTTCTACCTGATCTTTGACCTCCAATATCTCTGTAACTAGAAGGTTCCCAGCTATGGACCAGAATAAAAAAGTGCTTTTCAGCTTCGTTAAGGGTCTTTTTACACTCATTATAACATAGAAACATAAACTCAACATTCTTGCAATTAGTAAACCTATACCTATGCATTTAAATAAGTGTAACACGTAGGCGATTACCTTGACCTTTCCTGTAACGGTATCGAGATCAAGTTGATTCCATTTATGTACCACATGCATGTACAGTGTACACTGCCTACATAACATGTTAGTATATCGATACTTGTGTTGCGTGGGCATTATGACATCGATTGAATACAGTATAATAGAGACGTACCTATCTAGGCACCCAACCAGGGACCGGTTAATCGGGTTAACCGGTTAGACCTACTATAATACAGGTACTTTAGTGTTTTACATCTAACCCTATAAAATCACCAGATTTTAGGTATCCGTATGGGGGTTTTACCCTATACGGGTAACCATTGCGGTTCCAGTACCCAGCACAATAAAAGAGCCTATAAGAATGGCATATCGTGCTCATCAGGTGACTCCGATGCACCCTGGGTAAGTCGCCCCTCTCATATGCTGCCTGGCTATCAAGGACCATGTTTGCGTGAGCAGGACTCAAACTATGTGTAGGCCTGAAACTGGACTGAAAACTACATTTCTATAGTCAAAACTTATTTGAAAAACAAAAAAATATGGCACCCTGGGTAAGTCGCCCCTCTCATATACTGCTTGGCTATCAAGCACCATGTTTCCGTGAGCAGGATTCAAACTATGTGTAGGCCTGAAACTGGACTGAATACTATATTTCTGTAGTAAAAACTTATTTGAAAACCAATTTTGGGCAACATGGAAACTATGAAAAAAACCCAATGTATTACAATTTAAAAAACATTGTATTACAAATTACAAAACATTGTATTACAAATTACAAATAACAGCCCTAGGTTACATTTGAAGAATCAACTGCTTGTAGCCTGTGTTTCCGTGGCATTAAACCATTACTTACCATTATTATAGTGCTTTGTGTCCTTAAAATTAATTATTATGTAATGTATATATGTCACGATACGTATATACGTCACGATAACGTTTCTCAGGTACTTAGGTTCTATAAAAAAATTGAAGGGTGCACCTGCAGATAAATAGCACTCTACGATAAAATACGAAAGCAATAAATTAATTTGATAACGTCGTAGCTAATTAGCTTAACGTCGGCAAACTTGCAAGAACTCACTTAAGAATTTATCTTTTGAGCTTGATGTTACCTATCTTTCTACAAAAAAAAAGTAAATAAAAACTAAGTTCCTATTGGAATAGCTCATCATCTGCCTAGCCTTTATCCAACTATGTTAGAGTCGGCTTCCAGTCTAACCGAATGCAGCTGAATACCAATATTTTACATGGAGCGACTGCCTATCTGACCTCCACAACCCAGTTAGTACTAGGTAATACGGTACCCCTTGGTAAGACTGGTTGTCACACTTTCAGGTCACTGACTACCTGTAACGACTGTCAAAGATCTTCGTAAATTGCTCCATGTAAAATACTGGTATTCAGCTGCATCTGGTTAGACTGGAAGCCGACCCTAACATAGTTGGGAAAAGGCTAGGCAGATGATGATTTTGATAGTATTTATATGGAACAGTAGAAAAAGCTAAATTCTCGAAATGAAACAAAACACTATCAAAAATAAACTTTAATGGAGACTTTCTGATTGGAACGAAATTTACTTGCCTCAGTTTTCCACGGCAACTCGCGTTATATTTTTCTTTTTACGTTGTTCAAAGAAAATTGAAAATAAATAATTACTTTACAACATAGATATTTACAGTTAGTAGAGTTTTTTGATATGTTTATTACATTTCATAAGACTTTAGTTTATTTACTTTAAATTATTTCTGCTAACAGCTTTTTCATTATTATATTATGTAAAGAAAGCATTCAATAGATGCATCGTTAATAAAAACTTATGGCAAATTTTATGGTTTCCGGAACCTCCTTATAAACGGCTATAACCCTCAAATAATATTCATGTAAACTGTCAATAAAAACCAAAACGAAATCAAACTTTCCGCCATATTTTCTATCATACATATGATTGCAATCAATATTGTGCGCAATGCACCACTGCGCATGTTTCCCTAGAACTGCGATATGAATATGGTAAATTAAACTTTATTGTTTTGTTGCTAAGGGTGGGGTTTGCTTGAATAGGGGGAAACCCCAGATGACAGCCCGTGGTGTGGAGTGGATGGACAGTTTGCACTGCCTGTTTTGTGTAGTCTGTACAAAATACGTAATATTAACATAATATCAGTGATATCCTCGCCGTGTTATCACAGAAAACTGTGCTCCTACAAACGAAATAACGAGTGTTTCAGTGATTCCTTGTGTTGACATTGTAAATTGTAAAATTTCCTGTAAAATCTGTAATTGAATGCGTCTGTTTAAAGTGCGTTCATTTATCGGTTTGAGGCGTTTATTATTTTCTCTTTGTTGCGTTCAAGGTAGCTTTCAAGGTATGGTTTTAGGATTAAAATTTCCAGTTTCTAATTAGAGGCATTTTAATATTATGTAAAGATAAATGTGAAAACCGAGACCAATTTTTTTATACTCACCTAATTAATCAGTTATCCTTGGCATATTTACTGAAAGGGACGTCTTAAAATAAAATAGGGTTTACCCTGATTTTCACAAGCCACATGCTAAGTTTATTCATTATTCAACAAAATAACAACAAAAAATATTAAAGTGCACAAAAAATATTAAACATTGGTCACAGTAGTGGTAATTTGCATTGTTATTTATTCTTGCAATTAATAATTCCACAATTACAAGTAAATAAATAATACCAGACAGAAATGCGACATCACATTATTTACTTCTAATTTCCTCATAGCAACTAATATTTCCAACAATAATGCATTAGAGGAATGCTAGAGATTCTTTACATAATAAAGATTTTTAACAGTAACAAATTCTCAAGATAAATAATCTACATTGTTTAGATTTGTATAGGTCATAATAGCTTCCGTATTCTTCTCATTACTTACACAAAGAAATCAAATTATTATCTCATTGAAAGTAATGACAACCTGTATTGAGATTTTCGAAGATAGTAGTTAAAGTGAATTAAATGATCTTCTATCTCATGAAAATAATCTCAGTTTGGGAATGTAAAAATAAGTATTTATTTTAGTTCTTAATTTAAAAAAATTACACTCTGTACCTACGAGAAAAAAACTGTTCAGTACTTAATTTTAATTCCAAATAAAACATGAATGTTAGTTTCGAATTTAATCAGAAATATCACAGCCAAGTTCGACTCCCAAAAAATGTAAAATAATTTTCGATCGTGCTTGATCGCAACTCGTGAACATTGAAATTAAGTTTTAAATTGAATGTTACATCGTGTCATTGCATGTAATCCAATGAAATTGTAAGTCATCTCTGACCATGTAACTGTATATAATATATTTGTCTTCCGTTCACAAAATGGATGCTATACATATTATTGCATTTATTATGGAATGACAAACAGAACAGTCCACATTCATAGGAATTACGGAAAATAATTCTATGTCAATTTCCGCAAAGTTGCAATTAATGTTATTGTTTTTAATTGTTCCTATTAAGTCCTATTGGTTTCGTGTTTCATACTAAAGTATATGCGAAAACAGTGTTAAGTTACCGTAATTTATTTGTGGTAAGTTAGCTTACAAATACATATGTGGTCACTGTTATTTCTAAAATCATCGAAATAAACAACAAAAACTGAACTAAAAAGGAAGTTACGTCAAACACTGACAAAAAAATTGGCAAGTTTTTGCGCGTTGAGTGATATTTAATTACCGATGTTTTAATTTTACTTGCCAAAAATCACAACATGTCAAACTGCATCTGGCAATGATATTTTTTGATAACAGAGTCGATTTCATTAGTTTTATCTGGAAACAGACGTGCTATACTCATATTCCCTGAATTTCCCTGAAATAAAATCCAGTTTAGGCATTATCAATATTAATGACTAACGGAATAAAGACTCAAAATGTTATGAAAGCATTTCGTTTTATAAAATAAAACCATTAACAAAAACTTTAATCAATTTTCATTATCACGCCTCACAGGTATCTTGTTCGGTAAAATTAATCAGCATAATGGAATCAGCTTATTCGAACCAAAAGTGATTTGAACTATGTACAAAAGTACGCAAGTGTGCCCATAGCATAGTATTGTGTGAGAAACGTGTATATAAAATACCAAGTCATTAGTCGACTGAAGAGAATATTTCGGTAAGTTATAAATAGTTAATAGATTTTATTTTTTGTTAGACTTTGAACTTGGCTCGAGCTCTTCCTTGTATACGGAAGATTTCGAGGACAAGAATAAATTAAGAAAAAAAAGTATCACATTTATTTTGTTAAGTATTTTGTTTATGAAATATTTAAATAGGTAAAGAATTGAAAAGTAAAATAAGTATTTTGTAACTTGATACAACCAGGAAAGTGATTTCCCTCAAGATTTTGCAGACATTATTTTCTTAGTCAATCCTTACTGCTGAAATCGTAAAAATATTTATGAATTTGAGTTTATTAAAGCTAGTCTAACGCTATGTAGTGTTTACTACATCTATATCGTCTGACTTTGGATTATTTTACTAAAAAAAGAAACTCGAGGAAAATCGCTGACTTGAATAGAAGTAAATTAAATGCAGTAATTCATTATGTTTCATGAAAGCATCTTGTAATTCATTATGTTATCTAATTGACACCGTAGTAGGTTAAACTTGTTATAATTATTTAAATTATGTATCTAATAGAAGCTTTGGACTGGCTGCAGATATTATGTAGAGATCAAAGCCCGCTTGCACCATAAATCATTAAAAGCATTTAGCGCTAAACTTATTTAAACGTCATTTGTAGTTTTTTGACAGTAGTTACACGTAGTCAGTGACCCGAAAGTCGGACAATCAGTCTTATAAAGGGGTATCGTGTAATCCAGTACTAAAGGGGTTGTGGAGATCAGATAGGCAACATCGCTCTATCTAAAATAAGTACTGGTATTCATCTGCATCTGGTTAGACTGGAAGCCGACCCCAATATAGTCGGGAAAACGCTAGGCAGATGATGATTCTGCCTCCGTCAAGTTCCAACGATTTTATACCTTCCTTTCCCGCTAAACATTTTCAATGATTTGTGGTGCAAACGGGCCTTAAAGATAAAACCGATTTTTAGTAAAGAGTCGACAATATACCGTTTTTAAAAATCATTTTCATACAAAAAACGAATGGCCTTGCCTAGCTACTGATAATATTCTACAGTATCAAAGGAAGTAGGAACATCGATAGCTCGTAAACACGCGGGCAATCAATCACCGTGTTACCCTATCTAGGCAGGCAACTATCATAATATCTTTACTGAATATAGTGGGTATTGATGTTCCTGACGATAATGCTTTTAAACCTTACGTACCTATTTCTGAAAGAGGATATAAAGACTACAAGTGTGCACTTCCATTTGTTTTGCTCTTGGGATAGTAAAAGACGATCGAGGATCCTGTATCAAACAGAGGACTGCTATTGATTGATGATAACATGTTAAATGTAAATGGCAATGGCCCGGCCATATTAGCCGCAGAACCGATGACCGTTGGGGTAGACGTATTCTATCGGCAATCGACCCTAGATTTCAGATTTAGACAAACCGGCCGTACACCTTCACAGATCTTGACCCCTGGGTTAATTGCGTAACACACTTACAATGGCAATGCCTTTCTTTTTGTCAATTCAATAGCATTCATTCCGTTATTTCTGTTGTCAAGCTGACGAATTTCTCAAACATTGTATGTAGTAATGGATTAGGTATTGCCTTCGGATTGTGATACAAAGTATGTTACGCAGTAGTGTTGCCAGTCAAAACGATCATATCTGCAGTCAGCCTTCCATCATTCATGCCCTTATTATTTCTAGGTATCGGCATGGCGTGTGACAGTATCCCTTACCGTATAACCGAGACTTAGTGCCTGCTTGCGGCTTTTTGAGAGCTTATAATGCGAAGGTACTGGTTTAATGCATGTGCATGCCATATGGTGTGTGTAGACAGAGAGTAGTAACGCTGTAACGTGTGGTCTTCTTTACTTATCCTATTTGGTAAACAAATATGGCTTACTAACATTTATTTGTTCATTGATGAGTCTGCCTTGTAGTGACGTGTTGTTCCACAAACGATGGGAAACTTAATATCGTATCCTGCGTGTTGTTTCTGTTGTTGGTTCATTACAGGAACTGATGGACGCTGATGAAAGCTCCGAATCAAACTCTTAATTCAGTTCTGGACCTACATAATTTTGAAAGCCATTGATCGGTACGCTAAGAATAAGATGGCTCATTCGAAACACGTTTTTGGTATAATTCGGACTGTTCGTCTTTGCGCGAAATATCACGACATCAAAATATGACTTTAAGTGTATGTTTTATGCAAAACTTCATCACTTTTATACATACCATGATTTTTTACCAATTAGGACATGTTGAGAAAGACACACTGTATTCTGCTCGTTTTTGCTTTGTATTTAGCTGCACTGAATTACCTGAAAAGCACTAGTGTTACTGTTATCTAGCACGCTTGTAATGACACTTTATGTAAGCTGATAAACGCCGAGTTTAATTTGGAAACTAATCCTGCCTGTAAATGTAAACCTTTCCAAACTGCTTTATCTATCAACTGTTTTTATACAAGGAATCAATAATAAACGCAAGAGCTCCCGTGTGGTCTCTTGGACCATGAAAGTGGGCAACTTTTGTTTTAGCAGTTCTTGAAATTCGCAAAAAAAAATTGGACATTGTAATGTCAATACAGTGTTAAACATGTAGGTATGCAATTATTACTATACGGAAAATGAGTTGCAGTTAGCGGCAATGTTAACACTCATTAATTTACTATGTGACGATACCATTTAATAATTAGCAATTAGGTCCTGATAAGCCATTCATTTCCCTTACTTTTTTGCGGTCAGTTTCGTTGTTGATTTTTTCCTGAATTTCAGTATTTTCCATGAAGCCAAAGGATTAACATGTGTATTACATGGTTATACAGTTCCATTTAGTATATTCGGGTTAATTTCTTTGAGATAAGTCTCAATTTATTCAAAAAATTAGACCGAATAGTCTAATTTCATATACAATTTTGTGTTAAGTGTATTCGGGTTAATTTCATTCGTACCTAAAATAAAATTAGGTGCTAAATATGGTGTCAATGTCAAGTATTGCCGTTGAATTGGAAACTTACGAGTAAGTCGCTTCTTTTCTATCGTAAAACGATGTACCGTCAAACGTGGTGAAAGTAATTTTGTTATTGGTTGGCTAAAAGGACTCTATTTCATACTTCCCCGCGATCTTCATTTGCGTGGACTTATTATAAAAAATATTACTTCCGTTTTTGAATCGGATTTTGTTAATTACATTACTACTAAGTTTCCTCCGTGCCTCGGAAAGCACGTAAAACCGTTGGTCCCGATTATCATTTGCTGATCTTTGACAGTCGTTACAAGGTAGTCAGTGGCCCGAAAGCCTGACCACCAGTCTTACCAAGGGGAATCGTATTACCCAGTACTGACGGGGTTGTGGAGGGGTCGCTCCATGTAAAATACTGGTATTCAACTGCATCCGGTTAGACTGGAACCCAACCCCAACATACTTGGGAAAAGGTTAGGCAGATCATGTTGATGATTCCCGTTCGTTTCTTCCGGATTCACCCCCGTGTCCCTATTCACCCCATTTGACTGTATCTCATGTATCGTCCATGTGTCGGTTAGTCTGTTGATGCTCACATCGCGTCTTTGTGTTCCATCTCGCAAGTAGAGCGACCCACTTGTCCTCTCACAACGTGCGTCTTTTCCCACTTTGTTTGATGTTTGCCAGAATGTTCCACTTGACAACCACTTTTTAGTTTGTCTTCAAGTCTTGATGGCTGATAAACCACGTATTACAATCGACATAGGTTTACAAAATATGATATTTTGTGACTCACTCGTTGGTCGATGGCAAGCACTACTGCTAACTTACAGAGCGTGAGGTTTTGGGGTCCATTGTACAATCGGGAAAAGTGTAATTGGATTTTACACAGACATTTCTAATGGCGGTGTATAGCAAAAGGCTCGACACTAATACCCTCATGTGGTTTACAACAGTTGTTTAAACCTATAATATAGGGTGCCTGGTAACTATTGACCGATACTTAAACACGTGATTGTACTCATTGTAACAAACAACTTTCTGAAAGAAACTCTTGGGAAAGTTGTTTGTTACAATGAGTACAATCACGTGTTTAAGTATCGGTCAATAGTTACCAGGCACCCTATATTATAGGTTTAAACAACTGTTGTAAACCAGTCACCCTACATAACATCACGTCTGTAATCCCCAAATGTGGTTGAACTAAGGGTACCCTTAGAGCAGCACACCAAAGCTCTCGACAATCACCCTAGAAAGCCATCGAATGCAGTCACTGTGGCCGGAATCGGCCAGATAGCACCATCATCAACTATAGTACAACCACATTTCGCCAGTTATAAGTAAGTCTCATGTAATAGAGGGAGCCTATCAGTAGCAAAGGGTAAATTTTTGTAAGAGGTGAGCCTATTATAACATAACTGATGAAATATGGATTACTATAGTAAGGTTCAATACACCTCTGCCTAATTCTTCGGGGATTACAGACATGACATTAATTAGTTATTTTGTGACTACAAACTGAAATAAATCAATGTTTGATGGACAGAAATAACGTTGTTTTTAGATTCTGATGTTATCACAGCAATAAACAAATAATTCCAGCATTAAAACCATAAATTATTATTGTTTCTGTTTATTTGGGCAATCAATGTGATATTTTCCGTTGGGCAATTATTTTTGTTTGTTTGATCCAATCTGATACTAATTATTTCTATTTCTGATGCTTCTTGTTTAGATAAAGCTTTTGGCATCTGACTGTCCTCTATCTGTGTATGATCTACTATGTATATTATGTCTACTTTTCTATTTTTTAAGGTATATTCTGAAATCGCAAAAATAGCTACTAAAGAATTCAATAAAATGATACAAAAGTGTGGAAAATTCCGAGTACTCCGAGCGCAAGCTTTCAATACCCTCTTCGTAAATAATCTCATTTTATGGATTCCACTTGTATATAAATAATGTCTGTACATTGACCTACATCTCCCAACTGCTCTCTATGAAAATCATTGTAAAATTCGAAGTAGTGATCGCTACATAGATTTGTAAATAAACGCTTGACTGAAAATTTACATCCAGTAATTTTAACGACTTCGAAATACAACGGCTAAGGATATTTATCAAGATTTTTAATGCTTTCTTTCATTGTTTTCAACTCAGAAAGCCTTCACCAATGGCTATACTGAAATTACGCACCCAGAGCAGGGGGCTCTGCTAACACCTTGCTGACTGGTGATTTTTTAACAACGCTTTTACAGATATACATTCAATACCCATTCGTAAATATGGCACACGATTGAGGTTCAGTTAAAGATCGTCTTTGTAATATGGACCAGTGTGCAGTGGCATGCCTAGGGTCCAACAATACGGCAAGCCCTTAAGGCGAGCCGGCTGTTCTTACATCATGAAGAGTAGTAAGTTGTAAGGGCAAGTCAAGCTTTTAGGCTTGTATGAAAGTACCGCCACTGCCAGTGTGTGAGTACACACACTGATCCATGTCACAAAGACGATCACTTCTCATAGAGCCATCAGCTCTATGTGTAGACGCTCGTCCTGTGAATAACAACCTTACTTATTAAGGTCAGTTACCCTTACTTAGTCCTTACTATGCCTGTCCTTACTATACATGTACCTGTAGGTACCTTACCCAAGGACCCATACAAGGTAATGGTTCCTTGTGTAAGGTACAGTCACATGCGACATTTCAGCTTTGCCTCTGAGATGGTATCGCACCTGCAATGCCTCATCTGGTATTGCAGGCGGTGGTGCCCACTTCTAATTATCGCGTGGGGTGGGCTTTCTGCTTATCTCTTTCTGAAACTCGATGGGTCATGTGACATGATTACGTCACAATAGATTTACGGCTGGGTATTGATCATCTCGATAGAAGAAAAGAAGAAGATGGGCAACTAACTAAGTTTCTTCTGTGTAGGTCGGCGGGAGGGTCGAGCAGCGTCGGTGCAGAGGAAGCGAGTGACGGCAGCGACGCTGAGCGACCCCGCAGAGGACATCACCTCCGTGTCCCCACACCGGCCCCCTCGCAGTGAGTACTAGCTTTTTTATAAACCTTTATTTGAGAATAGCTGTTTGATATTTCATGTGTCCTATCTCCTTGAATCTTCTCAGGTGCTTCCACATTACAGAATTATGGATGAGATGGAATGATGAAACCCAAAGGCATTGAAAGTCAGAACAAAAAGTTTAACTTTGGAATACCTAATACTTACCCTCTTAAGGTTTTAGCTTTCACTATCCAAAAGATGAGAATGAATCATGCATTATCTTTTCAGCAGTGTTAGTAGCTGAAAATTATCGCTGAAAATGTTCTTAAAAACATTAAAAACTCAATGAAAATATTAATATTAAAATAGGACGCTGGCTTTTAAGAGACTTAAAAATTAAAATTACGAAGAGGATTGAAAATCCCGATAATTTCCAATTAACGAGAAGCATTTTATCTTTAAAAAACTCCGTCATAAATTATGAAAGATACCACCGTTTACAACATTTTTCCGACCTGACGATGCCCGATTTTACCGAGTCTTTACGTGGATGTTACGTCTTGTCTCGTTGTTCGATCACGCAAGCCAAGATAATTTGGGGAAAATAGCGGTAACAAATAGCCATTTATGCCATCTAAGATTCGATCACCTGATGTTATGTGACGCCACATCTACAACTCCACGAGTACATTATCCGGCTTCAAGTGTTTCAAATGCATTTCAAAATCTCAACACGCAAATGCCTTTCGTGGCTATTTCCCTCGTAGCTAATCGAATGGAAAATCAATTGGCTATACATACAAAACGCTGCCGCTATGCCAAGTTTCTATCATCAACCTTGACTGCCTCTCCATCATTAAAGCAAGTACTTTGTATGGATAGGGATCGTTTATTATTGTTATCAATTCCGGACGGTGAAGGGTCTTCACAGTAATGCGTTTGGCAGTTTTCCGCTCGTTTTCACACCGAATTTGTATGGTCGTGTCGTTATAAAACGAGTTGTTTTATTCAGGTCGGTACTTCTATTTTCTTTTAACGCTTGAGCAAATTGAGTTTGTTGTCTGTGAAAAGTTTTAGAGCACATTATTCACTCGTTTAACTTTTGAATGTTGTTCTACTGAAAGTTGTTTCACGAACTTTGCAAATCAATAACTTCGTTTACAGACTAAACAAACTATTCTATGTTGGTTCAAGGCTTTAAAATATTATGAATTATATGTAAAGTCACTGCGTTGGAAGGTCTCGCTTACTCAGGAAAAAAAATTGTAGGCAATAAACAAAACTCGTACTGTCCAAACGTCATGACGTTATAGTAATAACTTCGCGGCTATTCGCGCTTGGCGATAAAAACATTTGAACTGTGAAAAAAACTTTAAACCAACTCACATCAGTCACAATATAATTAAAACAAATACAGTACGTATTTACTCATTTTCCACCATTATCTTAAAACGTAAATATGAAATAGAAACCGTAAAGATAACGTTGCAGCATTCATTTAGTTTCCAACCTGTTATTATCGTTTTTAGATCGTGTAATGCAATTGTTCGTGTAGATTCTGTTTAATTGTCGCTAAAATTACTTTAAAAATGGCAATAAATAAATGTTGAAACGTGAACTATTAAAGTTTTTGTGTTATGTGGTAGTGCAAATGGAAAAAAATGCAGAAAAAACTGGTGTACGTACTGTTCGATGGTCTTTGAGACGCGAGAGCTTGCCTCTTGCTCAGTTCAGGCAGGCTTTTTTAAAAGGCAAACGGAGTATCTCCCCTGATAGTTTACTTTGGCGACGGCGGTAAGTTTTATCGAAATTTCTAATTTATTTTATTACAAGTTTTGTTATTATACTCTAAAACAACTGAACGTGGCATGATAAGTGGGCGTTTTCAACCTCATTTGTTTTTATTCGATATTCAAATTCAATTTTGTCTTTCGTTTCAGCCAGTAACGTATTTTTAAAAGACTTTGAATTTTATTATTTCTTGTAACCATTTTCCCCCGTTTCGTGGTTCTCTGCTATATTCGTGGCTAGTAACAATCGACTTGTCATCATTATTTTCAATGGACTGTAAGTAATCGAACTTAACGTAACTTAGAAAGGTTAGATCGTTAAAGCGTCCAATGATTATAAAAGTTATCTAAACATACAAATCAACGAAATTGAAGTGTCAGTTTGTAATTTCAAAAACACATCATTTGACTGAACTTTATGAAAGTTTGTACGGTAAAAAAAAAACATCTTTTTAATTTTTTGTCTGACTGTCGTGTCTGTCTGTTTGTTCCGGCTAATCTCCGAAACGGCAAGACCGATTTAGACGGGAACTTTTACTGGCAGATAGTTGATAGAGAAAAATGGAGAAGTAGTATTATTATAATAATTTGAAGCGGACGAAGGTGGGGCACAGCTGCTAGTCTATTATAATCATCAAAATACTGAGGGAACCATAGTAGGTAACTAAAATATGAAGCTAAACTCTTCCATAAAGATTGAATTAAGGACAAAAAATTCTCTAATAAAGTTAACTTACCTAATTGCGTTAACTCTGGCAAGAATCAAAAATTTTCCAATGTTGCCAATTCAATAAATTAAGTTCCATCTACTAATTGATCATTCCGCCCCAATTTCCTCAAAGCCTTGAAGCTTCACTGTTATCACGAAAAGGCATCGTGTGAACAAAACAATGTTAATAACTACAATGTAAATTGACATTTCTGTTATCAGTAAAGAGGGTATCAAACAGGAATGAAGATTATCTAAGTGTCAACATGAACATCTATTATTATATTTGACCCGTTCAGTTGTTTAATATTCACTGTTGGGTACGTTCAACTGATAACTTGACCTATAGTGGGTTCATCGATCATCCATCATCATCTTCCTGCCTTTGTCCCATGTTACTGGGGGTCGGCGCAACACGTTTTTTTCTTCCATTCTCCTCTGTCAACCGTCGCGCTATCATTTACTCCTTTATCTTTCATATAATTCCTCACACAATCACCGAGTTTCCTCCGTGCCTCGGAAAGCACGTTAAGCCGTTGGTCCCGGGTGTCATTTGTAGTACTTTGACAGTCGTCAGGTAGTCAGTGGCCCAAAAAGTCTGACAACCAGTCTTACCAAGGGGTATCATATTACCTAGTACTAACCGGGTTGTGGAGGTCAGATAGGCGCTCCATGTAAAATACTGGTATTCAGCTGCATCCGGTTAGACTGCAAGCCGACCCCGATGTAGTTGGGAAAAGGCTAGGCAGATGATGATGATCATTCCTCACACAATCCATCCATCGTTTTTTTGGTCTTCGATCGATGCAGAATTAAAATCGATAGTCATCGATTTTTGTTGTAGTCATGCTTTGAGCACGATGTATTTAAATGCTTTCTCTCTATCAAGAAATGTGCTTATTTGAGATTTGTTAAAGTTTATCACTCATCTTCATGTGATTGGAAAATCTAACACAATTGTATTAAATGTCGTTTTATTAAACGCATCTTATAACAACAGCTTCATCATTTCAGCGCAAATCCTAAGACACTTAAAGACATTGTGAGAAATATTCTGACAGCCAGTCTTAGCTTCGGCATAATTCTAATAACTTCGTCATACTCATTAGATACCGGAGGTCAGATGGTAGTCACTACGCGGCGAAATACTGATATAGAGTGCCTAAATAGTGTAGGTACCAATTTTTTGCTCTAATAGGCACAAGTCACAACTATAGTTGTAAATAAACCTTTTTAAACCAAAATCAATGGTTTAAAACCGGTTTTAAATTGGTTTAAAACGGTTTAAAACCACGACCACGTGGGCCGTACGTTGATTATAAATTATTTTAAAAGGCTAATTGAAATCATTTAGCATTTTTATTAATATAAAGGGTGTAAAAAGACCCTTAACGAAAACGAAAACCACATATTCTGCCCATCATTGGGATCATTTTTTTGTTCTGGACCATACCTGGGAACCTACTAGTTACGGAGATATTGGAGGTCAAAGTTCCAATTTTTTCACAAGTTTTTTTTTAAATACTACTTTTTAAGGTTTTAATTTTACTTTAATTACCTCTATGACCCGTTTACTATTCAAAGCATCCATCAGCACCATGTTTTGAGTGCGTTGCATTGAGTTTTACCGTAAAAAGTATTTTTTCACCCAAAAAAAAAAAGTCGTTTCCCAGCAATAATTTTTGCGTAGGGTAACTTAGTTTGATGTACATAATGCTTGGTTGACGGTTTCGTGAAGGGTCCGTTTACACCCTGTATGTGAAGTCATATATCATACTAAATACTACTTTTTAGGACTCGATAGACTGAAAACAATCATGAAATGCGTGTTTTAAAAATATAACGGCAATGCCGTATTTTTATTTTGCAATTTCGTAACGTAGGGTATGAGGAGAGAGAAGAAAAAAAGAAGAAGAAGAAAATACATTTATTTGGCACATGCCACAAGTGCACACAATAAAAAACAAAACAAAAACATTTTAAACCATATTAAACCGCTAATTGTGGTTTTAAATCGTTTTATACCAAAAAAACGGTTTAAAACCCGTTTTGCATCTATAGTCACAACTCACATAAAATCACACCAGTAATCCTCGAAGAAAATAATCTTTCAAGGTTTACAGGCACGATGTGTCTTCCTAAGCCTTTGCCTAACCTGGAAATAGAACTCAGGACCGTATGCTCAGCGCTTCATACCATAAAGTCACTAGACCAACGAGGAAGTCAAACAAAAAAATAAATACATAACATCAATTTATAATTATTATTTATGTATAAATACTTCTTAGTTACTGTGTTGCGTACCGCGTACGTGCCAGAAGCAAAGTTTACGTTTTTGCGTTTAATAATTTAAATAAATATTTTCATTTCATATCAGCTGAGTTATCTATAGTAAATTCTGAGAAATACATAAGTATACCTACAAAAATTGTTCGGATGTACTGATAGGAGATTATAAATAAACATAATAAATATAGGTTTCATGTGCTAGTGCACGTATCGACTTTTACCCTTTCTACTCAATATTCCATACTTTTTTTCTCTAATGGGTGTAAAAAAACCCTCAACGAAGCCGAAGGGCACTTTTTTTGTTCGGAACCATATCTGCGAACCTACTAGTTATAAATGCAGATGTTGGGAGTCAAAATACCAACTTTTTCACAGCTTTTTTAAATTACATTTTTTTATGTTATGACTTTACTTTAAATAGGGTTTTTCCATTAGGAATTTCTCAAAAGCAGCCACGTAGGTACACAGAGGCCTAATCCTTCGGGGATAACAGGTGTGAAATTATGTGTTTTTAAAAGTTCTTCAGCTGTTTAGACCTTTCATCAAATTGTGCTCTATCAAAATCTTTTCTGTCTGATTTGCTCTTTTATTAATTTTAAAAGTTGAGCGTCACCAAGAAACTTTTGCGGCCAACTAGCAGGAAAATAGTTGAATATGTCGGATCCGGTCGTTACTATGGACATAAAAATGAATCGCAAGTGCGCCGGTGGTGGCATCACGCTACTTACTTACAAGTCTACCCACACCACAGCGTGCAATCTACAGAGCCCTGATGTTCAGCTCGAGGCGTGGGCGACCTTCAATGTCTGATCGAAACGGAGTTGAGACGTCTTGGAACTGTGTTAAGTTGTGATTTCAGGTAATTCGTTACTTTTGTTTGAAACAGTGTATCGCACCCAGTGTGTTTTCATAGCACGAAACCCATCGTCTACCCACATGATGTACGAGCATAACGGAATAAATCCTAACATATCCGCCAAATACATAAGATCAGATAAATAATAAGACATTCACCAGTCATCACACTGTATCTAAAATTAGACAGAATCGTCAGAATCAGCATCCATAATGCAAGATGAAATATCTGAGCCGTGACTAATCTTAAATCGACATAAACACATTTATTTGTATAAATATACATTCCATTACCAATCAATTCAACTTGTGAACCAATGAGGGCCGTCTATGTTTAGAAGCATTCCACAAAATCTGATGCAATTCGCATATTCCAGTTTGGTGGGCAAGCCTTCGGAATTCCTTAAAACAAAAAAGTCTCGTCGTGCAGTAGTTTCGGCATAGTAGTAGCACCTACCTATATGTTGAATTGACTTTAGAAGACAAATAACTCGAATCACTTAAGGCTACCATGCCCCGTCTACGACTGGATATAGTTTCCTCCGATCTCGACTAATACAAGGTGTAAACGGAACCTTCACGAAACCGTCAACCAAGCATTATGTCCATTGAACTAAGTCACCCTACGCAAAAATTATTGCTGGGAAACGACTTTTTTTTTGGGGTGAAAAATCACGTTTTACGGTAAAACTCAATGTAACGTACTCAAAACTTGGTGCTGATGGATGCTTTGAATAGTAAACTGGTCATGGAGGTAGTTAAAGAACAGTTAAAACCTTAAAATTTAGTATTTAAAAAAAAAACTTGTGAAAAAATTGGAACTTTGACATCCAATATCTCCGTATTTAGAAGGTCCCCAGGTATGGTCCAGAACAAAAAAATGATCGTAATGATGGGGAGAACTAATGCCTTTCGGCTTCGTTAAGGGTCTTTTTACACCCTTTATTTACACATTGAAAACAGACTCGCTAAGAGCCAACAACATTGTCATTTTTAGTTATTGAAAAAACAGCCGCTCCTTAAACTCACAATTCAGCCAGTGTCCTCACGTTCAGTCTACCATAAATGTCCATTCGATGTTTTATTAGCTAACCCCGTCCCTTTTCCAATAGGCACTCGCATTAAGGTGACACACCTTCACGATAAGACGACCCACTGACGACCTGGAAATCAGGTTAAATTTCCTGTGTTAGAAAAAAGTACCTTTCAACCCAGTTTTGTAAAGAAATTCTCGAAGCAAGATTGCGTCCTTGAAAACTCTTTCAATATTTGAAATGCTATTAAAGAAAGGAGTGGAAATCCAGGGATTCACCTTGAAGGTCGACGGGCATAGCCTAGCTCGACTTTGTCTGTTACGGTGATATTAGTATTACATATGTATGTGGCTCTTTCCTCTTATGTAAGGTTTCCACGCTGCTTCCGTGAAGATTGGATAAGTTTATAATTGTGTAAGAATTTAAATATTCTCAAGTTCTATGAAGACTTGCTACATTGCTGTCAATTAACCTGTGACTGACACTAAAGTCCATCATTAATTTATATTGAACAAACCTGTCAACTTGTTAAGATGTCACAATTTTCCATGAATAGCAATGTGCTGATGGAAAATAACTAAATTACTGTTCAGTGTAAGGCTACATCACACTTGATCTAATATGGCGGCGATATGTGATTGAAGTTTACTGTGCATTCAGATTGGGGCACAGACTTTTTATGAGGTATCTGCTTTTTTTATTGTTTATGCAGAAAGTGCTACTAGAAACTACTACACGATTGTTTGACTTATGTATCGCAATCGGGCGGGTTGCATATTTTGATATCGAAGCCTTCTATGCTAATCAAGGTGTTCAAGGTGCCTTCTTAGCTCAAGCTAACATAACTAGGCTTTTATCAACCTTATTAGGGCTATTTCTCCATTTGGCTCGCGAATTGGCGAGAAGAAGCACAATGGTATCGTGGAAGTAATGGGAAAGGCCTGTGCCCAGGACTGGGACAATATGGGTTAACTAAAAAAACCTAATGCAGTGGAATACCAGTATTTTACACGGAGCGACTGCCTATTAGACACAAACCTGGATAATATGATATCTCTTGGTATCCCTGATTGTCAGACTGTTGGGTTTCTTAATAAGTAAGCACGTAACCCCTTTTTAACTTAAGTAGGTAATGTCAAAGATACGATATACAGGGTGTAAACGGACCCTTCATGAAGCCGTCAACCAAGCATTATGTACATTAAACTAAGTCACCCTACGCAACGCTTTTTTTTTTGGGATGAAAAATCACGTTTTACGGTAAAATTCAATGTAACGCAATCAAAACTTAGTGCTGATGGATGCTTTGTATAGTAAACGTAGTATTTAAAAACTACGAACATACAATGATGGGGAGAACAAGTGCCTTTCGGCTTCGTTAAGGGTCTTTTTACACCCTTTAGAAATACTTAGTACGATTTTTGGTATACAAAGAAATTGCTAACGAGTAGATTTTAGTACACATTTAATCAGTCATAGTAATAGGTACCAATGTCAACAAAACAACTAGGTACGTTTATAGTTAATAGCATAAAAATGAAGGAAAACCTACGACCTCGCTCACAGCTTATCTTGATAGTAGCAAATACCACAATAATAGTACCTACGTGAAAGGTTGATATATGCTAATATGGGCTACAATTTGCGCAAGACCCGGCAGCAAGTCTGGTTAACCAATTGACACTGCAGTCTGACCTTTTCGGTCAATAAATCCAAGTCAATTTAGTGAAATATCACCTTTCGTTTGCAATTTATTTAAGTACTTAGTTTTAATTAGGATGAATTTGTGTTTGGGGTGGGTGGCCTGTTGAGAATTATGTGATTTAAATCAAGTTTGAGACCTCGAGAGCAGTGGTGACCCTTTCGTAATGGCCCGACAGGCACTTTAGTTTGTGTAAATTTACTGTTGAAAACTGTGAGGGACCCGGCCTGTCCTAGAACCACTAGTCCCACGTGGTGGATTACGTGGGGCCCACTCCCTCTCACAATTGAGGAGGCCTGGGTCCCGGCAATGGGAGCTGAGTATGCTTATTGTAATTAAGTAAGCCTTACTAAAGTGAGTTATGGATCATTGACGTCAGCTGTTACCACTTTTTATTAACTTATCATTGCCAACCTACTACCAACCTTATTTTTGCTATCCTACGGAGGAGCTGGCTAAATAATAACAACTGCTCGGGTCGATCGTCAGGTTAAGCTGTGCTTGCCTAGGTTGGTCCGTGTATGGGTGAACACCCATTACATACCAAGTTTCCTCCTTGCCTGGGAAAGCACGTTAAGCCGTTGGTCCCGGATGTCGTTTGTACATCTTTGACAGTCGTTACAGGTAGTCAGTGGCCCGAAAGTCTCACCAAAGGGTATCATATTACCCAGTACTAACTGGGTTGTGGAGGTCAGACAGGCAGTCGCTCCATGTAAAATATTGGTATTCAGCTGCATCTGGTTAGACTGTAAGTCACTCCAAGAGTTGGGAAAAGGCTAGTTAGATGATGAAAAGCTGTGTAAGTCTAATTACTAAAGTGAGTTATGGATCATTAAGGCAAGCCGTTGCCAATTATTATTAACTTATGTTGGCCAAACTACAGTCTAACTGTACTGAAACCGATTGAACAAAGTTAGCTCTAAGTTCTTCTTCGATCTGGTGGACATGTTAGGTTCCTCGGCTACTCGGCTCGGATACTATATAATCGATTGTATATTGAAAGCTGAGAATCGATTGATGCGGCTAATAATAGGCTCTTTTTTCAGGTCAGGCCTAATTATGGGTACTTTATTGCATATTCACTGTTTTATTTACATACTTCTTTGCAAAAAGAATTTTAAGCTCTAACGACTGTGCGGATTGTGGATGTTTGTCACACGGATAGAACATGACTTGTGCGGGACCTGCCGGGGCTGCGGGACTTGCCGGGGCTGTGGGACTGCCGAGGCTGCGGGACTATTCGAAAGAGATACCGCGGCCCTGGAACACAAAGGGCAAAGAAGGAACATAGATGGGTTTAAATCAGTAAAAGTCTGACACTCCCGGCCAGAGAGGGGGGCATTTGATGATTACCCATCCGAAAAAGAAAAAAAGTTAGGATCTAAGATATTATTGTGCTGGTAGTACGCTACTATGGCACTCTTCTCTACGTCTTAAACTTGACATACAAATTTCATTAGGCTGAACATCACCCTTTTTCAACTATCTGCTTTACCTAATCCACGATTTTTGCAAAAATAACATTCTATGAGCAGCTCAATCCAAGTACTGTTTATTTTATTTTCTTATTTTATGGAATCAAATATTTATGCTGTCTTCGCCTCCGTACGTTTTTTCACGGGTGACCACTGAAAACCAGCGCTGTGCTGTGGGCCCCCCATAGCTCAGCATCAGGCTGAGTGGTAACCTGCTTGTCGCAGTCACGACGTGCAATCGTTAACTTTTTTTTAATTCTGTCCTGTTGTATTTATCATATTTGTTTTGCGTTGTATGATTATTGTTATTTTTTTTTGTAAGCACGTCATGTCCCTGCGTAAAATAAATATTTTTTCTTTCTTTCTCATTTAGTTGATGCTAAATAATAAAAGCAAGTATCGTTTCTATCAAGATCATTAACATACAAATTGCTATGCTTGCACTAACAATAATGTTTCTTCACCACGAGCCCGCCAACAGCCACATACCACGGCAAGCGGAACCGGCGCACATCTCATTACCATTTAAGTGTTGCTCGCCTGCCCGCTTGAAGAGATTGTGCCATTCAAATAAAGATTAAATTAATTAACTAAGTACTTATGTTACTTACACTGCATCGCCTGAATTCAAGGTGAACAATGTTGTTTGGTACAGCTTTTCCCCGCGGTTTCGCTAGTTTTTTTCGGACGTTTAAATTACCTATGGCACTCGGGGATAATGTAGAAAGAATAAAGAACTTTCCGAGTCGGATCAGCACGACAGAAGAATCGACAAAATGACAGATTGTGAAAAGAAGTCTGTCATTTTGTCCACACTATCTGTCATTTTGTCAATTCTTCCGTCAACAAAACTCGTTTCTACGGTGGTCATGCCACGCTACGCGTGCTGAAGTTCCGAAGATTACCTACTCCCTACATCCAAACTAACAAACATACAAACTTAACCTCATTATAGTATTAGTACAGATGAATTGCACTGCCTGAATTCAAGGTGAACGTAGTTTTGTGTTTATCCGGTATGAAGGAAATTCGTGTTTTGAAAGTGCCCTACCTCTAGTGACGTAAGTAGACTGTCGCCAATGTGTTTGTGCCAAGTGTGACGTCACGACACTCCCTCGTGCCAGAGCAAAATATTTTGAACGTCACTTACGTGGCATACCTGCTGCGTAACGGTATTAATTCCTGAATGGCGCAAATGTTTTTGATCTTGTTAGGATTATGTGTAGGTACCTGAGAATTTGCGTTACATCATTGGCTACTGTTTTTCTTTAGACTAGTAGTCGCAAGGGCTACTGCTAAGCTTGAGATTCTGGGTTCGATATCCAGGTCGGGCAAAGTGCTATCGTGTTTTTCCATAAGGAATTTCTCTAGCAGCCACGGATTCTGGATTTGTGCCCGGTTAATGGCAATTGGCGATAGACTCGCCCCGCAGCGCCACCTAATACGAAACGTAACTGGCCAAATATGGATGTGTACAACTCGGTGCACCTCTGCCTAACCCTTCGTGGACTACAGGTGCGATTATGTGCGTAACATCAGTGTGTGCTCGGCTACTGTTTTTTCTCAAGACTGTTCTATAATCCACTCGTCGCTACAATAAGTGCAATAAGAGATTAGGTAATAAGCCCTCCCGAAGAATGGAATTTATAAATTACCTTTTGTATTCATTACACATATCTAATGCTGCTTACCTAAGTTGCACGTGGCCGTGGATCTATCTGCTTTCATAACAAAGCTGAATCTTATAAACGCATAGATTGCTTATTCCTTATTATATGAGTTTGCTGTAACAAAGGTAGGATGGAACAGTAAAACTAGAGACCAAACGCGTGGGGCGATTTAGATGATTCTTACGTCAATCGATTTGTCTTAATTTGTGAGCGTAACTAATGACATGTCAACCAGACGCCATATTGGGACAAATAAGTCGATGAACTATGCTAAAATCATTTATTTCTTTGCAAACATGGGTAATAGGTACATTTTGTAGGTGTTCTTTTAAAATAAGGTTCTCCACAATTTGCCGTCACGTGGGCAAGTAGGGTATCATTGAATAGGTATTTAGATTTCTCATTTCATTTTTGCATTTCGAATGCCATTTAGGATTTATAACGATTTAAAGTTGGTTATTCGAAATGACAAATCATATAAAAGCGAAAAAATCAAGAAGAATTGAATTCAGAATTGTCTGTGAAATCTTTCACATTATTAAACTGAAAAGGTAGAAATAAAAAGTAATTAAGTAAGTAAAAAAACATACTCATAATTTGTTATTTCTATGGGTCCCGCCGATCTAATGCCGCAAAATAATGTGGCTCTATGCAACGATTGAGTTTAGTAGAAATACACAATACATTACCGAAGAAATATTTAGTTTAAAGAACTACTGATTCACTCAATTCATATAATACGGAGTTGTATAGAAAATGAACAAGCCAATTTCCTCGGATAATAGGTTTACGGCTGACCTAAATGCGTCAGAATTTTGTAACTTAGTCTTATAGAATTTTAGACTGACGGGTAAATGATTCGTAGAATTGTACGTTTTATCTTCATTTTAGGAGAACAGTTACATTATTGTTTAGTTCAAGTTTGTGTTCTAGTTTCAACACAAATGGACGCTCATTATCGTATGAGCGTAATGTTATGTTTTCTACTCATCATCTGCCTAGCCTTTTCCCAACTATATTGGGGTCGGCTTCTAGTCAAACCGGATGCAGCTGAATACTAGTATTTTACATGGAGCGACTGCCTATCTGACCTCCACAACCCAGTTAGTACTGGGTAATACGATACCCCTTGGTAAGACTGGTTGTCAGACTTTTTGGCCACTGACTACCTAACGACTGTCAAAGATGTACAAATGACACCCGGGACCAACGGCTTAACGTGCTTTCCAAGGCACGGAGGAAACTCGGTATGTAATGGGTGGTCCTGGACACTCATCCACAGACCCACGTAGGCAAGCACGGCTTAACCTAAAGATCGACCCGAGCGGCTGTTATTATTTAGCCACGAGCTCCTCAATGTTATGTTTTCTACTCTTACACATAATTACTCGTTTTACCGAAACTGAAGCTAAAGTATAGACTAGTCATACATGGAGAAACCGATGGAAAGTATCAGTACGATGTGTCAATGACATCGCGAAGATTGTTACGAAAGACAAGGGGGAAGATTGTGCAGTTCAGTGTTTCATACAAAAGTTCTTTACGGTACAACTCCGAAAGTGAGCGTAGCCGCAAACCGCATCTGGAAAACCAATCAAATTTTGTTGAGGATACAGATTTGTGGTTTTTGTACAGTTTCGTTGTTCGAGTGGTCGCAAGCGCGATTGCTGAGCATGAGATCTTGGGTTCGATTCCCGGGTCGGACAAAGTGGTTTTTCTATCAGGAATTTCTCGGTAGCTACCAAGGAGTCTAGAATTGCACCCGGCTGATGGCAATAGGCTCGCCCCCTATTATATGGGACTAAAACTTAACTAGCGAAATGTGGCTGTACTCTTAGGTACACCTCTGCCTAACCCTACGGGGATAACAGTCGTTATGTTATGATGACAGATTTGTGGTGGATGGCGGTCCCCTTAGGAACTGTACCTTTATGATGATGACAGACAACAGAGCACTTTTGAATGAATGATGATGAATTTTTCAGTATGTTCACGGTAAATCCTCCTCTCTGATTTATGCCTTTTTTTTCCAGTTGGAAAATTATCAAATGACCCCTCCCCGCTCTGGGCGGAGTGGAAGAGAGTGTTAGACTTTTACTGACTAAAACCCATCCATGTTCCTTCTTTGCCCTTTGTGTTCCAGGGCCGCGGTATCTCATTCGAACAGTCCCGGAGCCCCGGCAGGCATCGGCCCTCCTCTCTGATTCATGCCTCATTTCAACAACGTAGAATAAATACCGACCTACATTCGTAGTATACCTAACTATCTTTGTTTACAAATTACACCAATAAATCTTCAATTTATTGAACTACCAGCCGTTTACAGCACTTTGAAGAGCTTTCGATCATCGATTGTTTTCAGCTCGCGGTATCCGAAGTTCCGTCAACAAATCGATTAAAATTATCGATGATCGCGAAATTCGTGGATCTTGTTTTTCGCAGCTATCATAACAAACCCACGTGTATAAGGAAGGTAAATAATCCCAGAGAGGACTATATTTAGCTATGACAGGAGACCAGTCTTCCTGGTACAGTGTGTACTTTGATGTATGATCTTGTTTTGAGTCGTCGGCACTTTCGTAAATATTGTGCGCGCTTTTTCGCGATTGTTTACACATTCTTAATGGAAGATATAATATATTTATAATAATGTACCTACACGTGGTAGTAAAATTAATTCGTTTTCCTGGAAGATACTTCGTTAAATAATAAAAACAACTTTACGGATATCATTTTACTTTGTCGAAATTATATGTAACTAACTGTTGCCCGCGACTTCGTTCGCGTGGTAATTTTGATGAGTATGAGTGAGGAAAAAAAAGATAGATATAGATAGCCTATGTCCTTCCCCAGGATATAATCTATCTCCTCGCCAAATTTCATTACGATCCGATCAGCTGCTCAGTCGTGAAAAGGTAGCAAACAAACAAACAAACAGAGTTACTTTCTCATTTATAATATTAGTATGGATATGGATAGTATAAGTCAGACTTGTTTCCATCTTGACGGCACAGGTGACGCAGTGGCTTAGGAACTGGCTGCTGCGCTGCGTATCGCTGGTTCGATTCCAGCACGGAACAAATATTTGTATGGCCTACAGTTAGTTTTTCCGGGTCTGGCTGTTTGTGTGAGTGAGTTTAAATGTTTGTAAACTCACCCACGGTACAGGAAAAATTCTTAGTGAAGGGATATTCCCACTGCTTGCTACTTTCTTCTCTTGGACAGTGAGGGGCCGGAGAAAACCACGTAGGCCCAGTGCCGGTTGGTCGATGTCACATATCATCGATTTTTTGGTTATAGGACAAGCCGATTTCCTCACGATGTGTTTTCCTTCACCATCCCTAAAACTTGCTCAACCTTATTATTCTATACTTAATTGTTGGACTGCCTCGTTGGTCTACTGGTCGCAAGTGCGACTGCTGAGCATGAGGTTCTGGGTTCGTTTCCCTGGTCGGGCAAAGTGTAATTGGGTTTTTTCCATCAAGAATTTCTCAGTAGCAGCCACGGAGTTTGGATTTGTGCCTGGTTGATAGCAATAGGCTCGCCCCCCATTATATGGGACTTAAACATGACTTGCGAAATGTGGCTGTACTATTAGGTACACCTCTGCCTAACCCTTCGGGGATTACAGGCGTGATGTTATGTTATGTTAGATAAATCGGTACCTATCGACGAACAATACTTTCAACGTACTCTTCCCTATTAAAAATATTCACAACATTGCGGTTATGCAAGTTGTATAATCTCACAGCGCAGTTATCAGTGCAAGAAATCTATGTCGCGGTTTAACGCTGGCTGTGCATAATGCGACTTTAATCTCGTGCCTCGTGTCTCGTGCCTCGTGCCGAGTTAGTTCTACTACTTCATGTTATACTGACGCCATTTTTAGGGTTCCGTAGCTGAATGGCAAAAAACGGAACCCTTATAGATTCGTCATGTCTGTCCGTCCGTATGTCACAGCCACTTTATTCCGAAACTATTAGAAATACACAGTTGAAACTTGGTAGGTAGATGTATTTTGTGAACAGCTTTACGATTTTTATACGAAAATAAAAGAACTGAAACTAGAAAAAAAAATTACATCAAACCTGTAGGTGCGCGGTGTCAATATATAGTCCATTAAAAATGACATTGAGGTTCCTAAAATCATTTTTTCTCAAAGTCAATCGTTTGAAAGATAGACACTTCCAAAGTGGTAAAATGTGTACAATTCCTAAAGTAAGAGGAGGAAAATTCTGAAAAAAATATCGTAAAAAAAACTTTCAACGAAAATTGGTTTGAATAAGATTTAATGTTTAGTTTTTGAGATATGGGTAGAGATGGGTTAATGCCCTGGCATATTGGGCGCATTGAATAAGCGCCGGATAAATGCCCATAAACGCCCAATAAATGCCTTTTGCCTGGGCAAAAACTTTAACAGAACTTTTATTAAATTTTTCATTCAAATAGCTATATTTGAGTGTGCGGAAAAGGTAAATTTCCAAAAACATATTGGATTATAGCTAATATATTGCAACAAACCAGAAATCGATATAATAAGGTTAAGAGTATGCTTTTTTTTTTTTTACGGGTGGGAAATCATCAAATGACTTCTCCCGCTCTGGGTGGAGTGGGAGGGAGTGTCAGACTCTTACTGACTCAAACCCATCCATGTTCCTTCATTGCCCTTTGTGTTCCAGGGCCACGGTATCTCTTTCGAACAGTCCCGCAGCCCCGGCAGGCATCGGCCCTTGCGGGCCCCTTCCTGATTGCTGACATCTCTTTGAGGCGCGCGTGGAACACGAACGCGCCGTCGACACGGCCTGTCGTCATAAGACGGACGGACGGTGAGCTAACCCATTACTCACCGTCCACAGGCCCGCGCCTACGGTGGCCGGGAGCCACCACGTGGCCCCCGACGCCTGGTGCGTCGCCCGCGGCGGCTGGGACGTGAGATTCTCTCCCTCTCACGTCCCGCCACCTCCTTCGCTAGCATGACTGCTTCACAGAAGGAGGTGACGGCTTCCCATTCCCTCTCGCTCCGGACCATGGCCTGAACCAGGGCCGGGCGCGAGAGGTCGCCGCCGCCGATCGCCGCTACGAGGACACGGCGGAGCTCCGCCCAAGCGGGGCAGACCTCCACGGTGTGCGCCACCGTGTCCTCCGGACGATCCTCACAATGATAGCACCCGGGCGTTTCCTCCCGCCCGATTCGGTGCAGGAACCTCCCGAAACAACCGTGTCCGGTGAGGACCTGCGTCAGGCGGAAGGTGAGGGCGCCGTGGCGCCTCTCTAGCCACTCCTCAAAGAGGGGACTTATCGCCACTATTGTGGCGTGCCCTGCACTGGGTTGCGACAGTCGCTGTCTCCATGTCGCCGTGAGATCGCGTCGGAGGTCTGTCCGCTGAGCGGTGATTTGCCGCGGCAGCGGAGTTTCCCCCCGACGTAGTGCCCCCGCGCGCCATTCATGCAGGCGCGCGAGGACTATCGCCTCCAGATCCCATGGCGGCAATCCGGCTAGGAGGCTCGCCGCCTCGCGGGAGATCGTGCGGTACCCCCGGATCAGCCTTACGGCTACGACCTTTTGGGGCGCGTTCAGGTAGTGGGCGGCACGCCGCTTAATTGAACGCGCCCACACCGGGGCCCCGTAAAGGGCCATGGACCGCTCGACCCCCGCGTAGAGCCTACGGCAGGAGGCGTTTGGACCCCTCAGGTTGGGCAAGAGCCGCTTGAAGGCAGCCCCGGCCCGTTCCAGTTTGGGAGCCAAACGTCGGAAATGCTCAACGAAGTTCCACCGGCTGTCGAGGACGAGAACGAAGAGTATGCTTTACCACGGTAATATTATAATACAGTACTCCAACTTCATACAAACGGACGAAACGCGAGCTATACCTACGCGCCTCGATGTCGGGGTGCGCTCGCGGCGCAGACAGTCAGGGCTGTACCGCAGTGTCGAACGGATGGTGTGTTGTTTTTTTAACAAAAACCGCGCGTTTTTTTCTCTAAAAATCAGTTAATATGACGAGTAGGAAATATTGTGCTGTTTTTGGTTGTATGAATTCGTCAATAACGCTTTTTTGATTGTACCCAACGATGATTTTGTGGAATATATAGAAAAAATGGAGGAAATATTTCGAAATTCACTTAAAACCAAACTACATGTTTGGTTTGTAATTGTAAAGTAACAGCAGGTATGTATAACCAAGTAAAAGATATTCCATTTTCTCCACCTTGTCCATGTTTCCCAAAACAATATTTAATTAAGCTTTATATAAGAATGCGGATTTATTATACTTTAAAATTTAACAATAAAGCATTTCGTACGACTCAGTCGAGGCGCAAATATTTTTCGGTCGCAAATTTATAAGCCCGATTTGTTTTTCAAACAAAAACATGTTTTTTAAATTAAATCTACCAATCAAAAAACAACACGCATTTTTATTGAACACTTCCTATTCAATATACAAAGTATTTCATTTATTTATATAAAAAGGATATTTACAATCACAAAACTAAATAGAAACAGAAAGTAGGCAAATGTAATTAAAATGCTGGAGACGGGCACTCGGGCAGCCCTAACGCATGTTTACGTACCGCGCGGCTGTAGGCATTTATTTCTATCATGCGGCCGAGTTACATTACTGTATTATAATATTACCGTGGCTTTACCTTTTTATTTTAATTTACAAAATACCTACTGACATTAAGTTTCATTTTAAGTTAAGTTCCTGCTTTATTTTTTACAAAACAAAGTTATTCATTTTTATGCCCAATGATCGGGCATTTATTTGGGCGTAAACTCATTTATGCCCAATATGCCAAGTTTATGCCCATTTTGTCCATATTTGTTTTTGCCCTCGACCCATCTCTAGATATGGGAGTTTTTCATCAAATTACAGCAATAACTTTGTTTTTCATTAACATACTATGAAAAAAAAATAGTTTTGCTGTTGAATGTAATACAATACAACATATGAATGAGCCTTCAAAATATTATTAATATATTGTTTGGTGCTACGGAACTGTCTGTGCGTATAAGTACGACTCGAACTTGGCCGGCTTTTATTTATTTTCTATTTCTTGATTTTATGGCTTTAACAATAGCCAGATATTAATTTTGCTGAAAGTCTACTGCTGATCTGCACTCCCCCGTAGAAAAAGGAGGGTCCTTCCACCAGATGGGTATTGTGTATTTGTGTCTGCTCATCTGGTAGGTTACTGCCAGGTGGTTGTTGTCAGGATTCTGTATTAAATGTGTTATTCACACAGATGGATAGAGGAACTCGGTTTCTGTGATGCAAGATTATTACGTGATGTCAGTTGCAGTAGGTACGTATCTTGTATGTGGCCTTGCAGATGTCGCCACTGTAGCTTGTTCCTTGCGGGTCAGGATAGCCTACCGTTTTTTCCCCACCAATAGTGGGTGCAGTTTTTAGAAGACGAATCTTTCGGCTTTTTCATACCATGGATACCTGCTACCTCCTGTGATTATGTTAGTATTCTAATCAGGAACTAAATTAGTATCTCCAGATTTCTTGATTCCACTATGGCGAGAGCCTTTGACCAATCTTTATCAATTACGAATACCACTGGCAAATATATGTCGGGTCGTTTCAAAGTAACCGCTGAATCATTAGAAGACCGGTCGGCAGTACCCGAAGATTAGCATCTAGTTACTACTAATGGTCTAACTCTGCGGATAAGTAATTAGGGATTGCTAATGCAGTGCCTTATTACCAGTAGTTACGTAGTTACTGATTGGGTAATCTATTCCTTTCGCGACGTTTTTAGTATAGTATGGACATCTAGTGTGGTAACAAAACATCACGCTTGTAATCACCGAAAGGTAAAGCAAAGGTGTATTTAGCTATAGTACCTTCACCCACATTTTGACACTTAGGTTTTTCTAGGTCCCATGAAATATGGGGCAGCAATAGGGTCACTATTGCTGCCATACAAATCCAAACTCCAGTCTGCTACTGACAAATTCCTGATGGCAAAATCCAAAAAACACTTTCCACATCTTGGGAATCAAATAAGTATAATAAGGTTATACTTTTGAAATAAACATCAGTATAAGGGAAAGAGAAAAATACATAACTTTTACGATACTTTTTTATTTGTTTTCGGCGGTAAACCCTCAAAAGGCGACCGGCCCTTGGGGATAAGACCGGACAGTGTGATTTTTCCTCACTAAAACCATCCCGGTGGTCACAATCGTCACATGGGAGGAGGTACCGTTTTTTCTTAAAAGACCTGTCCGGAGCCCCCTCTGTGCAACACCTGTTAAGGCACATCCCAATCTTTTACGATACCCAGGCATAATTCTGACGTTTAAACCCATTATTTACCAGAAAACCCAATTAGTTGGTAATCGATAACACCTAAGTACCAAAATGATCAGCGTCATTCGTATCAAACGATAACAATCATTGTTTCCTTATTACCTAATTCCTAAATTCTATCCCGTTTACCAACGTCACAATCACAAGTTTGGTTTTCCCGTTTCCTAGGAGATTCCTGTAGGTACCGGATTATATTGATCGTTTGCCACCGACTACCCTGTTTCGTTCGTGTCGCACTTACGACTTGCGGAGTTGGCGTCCTGTTAATTAAACGTCGTCGTGATGACGAGCAATGTCGCTTGTTTTAATAACACAAAATGACGTAGACTTGGAGTCTTGGAGGAATGACCTAGACGACGGGGATGAAGTACCTATCTCTACCTCACTAGATTTTCTTACGACGTAGGTATTTCAGTAGTAGGTAATGTTTTTTTAAGCCATTGTTTCCGGTATGATTCTGTAATTCGTAGATTTGACAAAAGTTACGGGATGGTCAGACACCTGAAAATGCAGTCTGACAACCAGTCTAACCAAAAGGTATCGTCTTATTCAGTTACTGGATGGGTTGTGTTGTGAAGGTCAGGTAGGCAGTCATTCCATGTAAAATACTGATAATCAGCTGCAATCAGTTTGGATTGGAAGCCAAGTCAAGCAATGTATTTAGAAAACCCGATGATGTTTTTCATCAGTATCATCGAGAAGGAGGCCGCATCTCTTGATAGGGTCCTAAAATTTGATCAGGCACCATAATATGTACTAAAAATGCTTGGGTGAAGAACTTCAAAATAAAAGACAAACGATCGTGTTTTATAGCTGAAACTTTCTTGTCTTGATGTCAAAAACTTTTTTATTAAAATGTTCTGAATTCTTGATATCAACAGCCAGCAGTATAACATTTTAGTACCGATGAAGAACGACCTAAATAACGAATTTATGTTTTTCTTATTTTATTTTCCTGTTCTTTTATCAACAGGCCATCAATTCCTATTTAAACTCGATCAGAATAACAATGTAATTTACTTTTATTTGAGAAAGCTTCTATAATATGTATCTAGATAGATTGTAGAGCCATTGGAAAACAAAGGGGTTCATTAAGTGGATTAATCATGAGGTCATTCTTTTCTCATAGAGGACTGTTTTATAGGCTGACGATACGAACCTTGGTCACGATGGCCTACAGTCCTTGGCCACGCTGGTCTACGTCCTATAGTCCATGGCCACAAAATGGCGGTCATAATGGTACTGGTAGATAGATATAATCAATCCTGCGTTTATAACACAGTCACAATAGTTACAACACAACCACACACATATAAACATCACATTTTTTTTTCGTTCTATTTAAGTACTAATTTTCATATGTATGTTAGACGTGTAGGTAAATATATCTATAGGCCAAAGTAGCCTGAAAATTAAGGGACCGACCGCTTTAATAAATTCTCACGAAGGTATCAATTTAAATGGAATATTCTGAAGGTGGATCACGTATTGGTTCAATTAATATCGTAATGCCTACGTGGATTATGGTTATTTTAAAGCAAATAACCTGTGGAATATTGTTAGGACTTTGTGGACGCTTAATGCTTGATGGGGCAAGGCGGTGGACTCATTAAAGCGATTGGTCTATAGTTGTTGTTTATAGCCTCCAAGTACGCACGACGGCCAATCAAGCTATACAAAAACATTTTATGCGGATCTCTCGTTGTACGGGAAATTTATACAAAGCGAGGCCATGTTATACTGGAAATGTACAGCTTGATGTGCCATACGTACGTGGGTCACAAGTGGGTACGTGTCCTAAAACTATAAGAATGGGATAGTCCACTGGATAATCTTATAAGACTGTAAGTTTACATTCTTGTTAGCGTGCACTACATTTTGTGTCCAGTAGCTATACGACATTTAATTTCAGGTACTACCGAGTGTACCGAGTTCATTGACGGTCTACCACTTTTCAACCTTATGAGTTAGAGCGTACGGGTGAAAATTGGTCGTCGGACGTGTATAGGTAGGTGCCTACCTACACACGTCCGACATTATCATTATTAATACCTATTTACCTTATAGATTCAATGGTTGATTTTTAGTATTTACCCTATAAACCTACCTACAGTGTACACCTTAGCATACTGTTAGTCATTATGTTATGTTCTTTGTTTAAAACCTACCAACATATTCCAGTGTGTGCATGAAAGCCACCACGTTGTAAATACATGTTCCTTTGAGTGTTTTCCTGACGCATTCTGAGTTGAGTCATTGATAACTCGAGTGTAAGGGTTTGGAGGATTGCCCATCACATGGGTTCCCACGTGATGATTAGAAGGAGAATCTAAATGTATAAACGCCAGCACATCAAGCTACTACAAGCTGTCAAATTCCTGTAATAGATTTTCAACTTTATCGCTAGTGCATTAGGTTCAAGGTTGATTGGCAAAATTTGACAGTTTTGGGTAGCTAGGTTTTCACTCGACTAGAGCCCTTGAACTTTAGAAGACCCTAAGACGACCCACAGACCGATAATTGTTAGTCCAAATGCGAAAATTTAATCCTGACAGTGTAACTTCACGTCTAACTAAAGAGGTAGATAACGCACTAGTGCGCGCAAATTGTTGCATACAAATTCAGACAATTGTAGTAATTTAAGTTCTTCAAGAGCAATAGCTCTCTTTCTGTATCATACGTTCCGTATAATCCGTATTATCTATCGCAGTCGTAAAAACGCAGCGATATTTTAACGCCACTCAGTATGAACTATGAACGTAGCGTATCTTTCTTTCATCATTGTCTAGGGAGCCGAAATATTGCCATAAATTTTGGCAAAAAGATAGTATTCTCTAGAATTTGATTGAACTTTCAAAGAACTAGGAAGTAGGAGTAGAAGAACGAAAATGTGTGTCTAAATAAATCGTGTAATATTTCTCTTTACCTAGGTACCTCTTAATTGAAAATTGTTCTCGCAACTTTGCCAATCCCAATTTGCCATTCACTCTAATCGCTTCTACGTGGTGTGGTTTTGCTTTCCCACAAGAAGTGCGATTTCACAGAGAAATGTAATACTCAATCTCGATTATCTCGTGATCATCTCGTGTTTTTCAAGGCCTCGATCAATCAAAAGTGTGACAGATTGAATTGTAATTCTACTTATTCAACAAGATTTTATCCAACTTTTGCTGATATTTATAAACGACTCTCAATTTTGAATGAATAACATCATCACGCCTGTAATCCCCGAAGCGTTAGGCAGAATATAGGTACTTAATATAGTACATCCACAATTCACCAGTTATGTTTAAGTCTCATGTAATGGGAGCCTATTGCCATCAACCGGGCACAAATCCAGACTCCGTGGCTGCTACTGAGAAATTCCTGATAGAAAAACCCAATCACACTTTGCCCGACCTGGGAATCGAACCCAGGACCTCATGACTAGCAGTCGCGCTTGCGACCACTAAACCAACGTCGCAGTCTCAAGTTTGCAGTTTCTTTCGTAATCTCGTAAATGTTTAATCTTTGTTCGTAATTGAAAACGTAGGTATAAAGACAATTTGTTTTTTTTAAAGCATCGAGTAAGTTGATTTATTTTAAATAGCCCTATAAAATAATCTTAGGTAAGGGTACTTACATGAAAAAATACCGGATGAAAGTTATCAATAAAGAGTTGGCTATTTACGACACTGTGAGGTTGCTTCCCGGTAACCCTGGCGATCCCTCACTTTGCTTTGTTTTCCCGGTATCGATCCAAACAGACCGTCACGCAATGGGATACCAACTTATTATTATTCATTTTTCCTAGTTATTCCCTGTCTATGTCTAGGAAAGTATTTTACCAATGTTTAAAAAAAATAGCAGTTTTTTTAGAGTTTTCAAAGAAGTAGAAAGAATTAGCAATACCCTAACGGCAACAGATTACCTACCCAGCAGTCAGTCGTGTTTAAAAAACACTCATCTCACAAAAGAAAAGATGATAGTGGCATAAATGATGAGGCGGCACGTACCAAATGGGTGCCACATTACAGAAGATTTATCTTCCTAAGAGGACCCTCTGACCTTTCACCTTTTAAACCTCTTTTAAGATGATTCATCATCTAAACAGCTATGGAATGATCATCACACAGAGAGGTTGCTTCTTTGCATGTTAATAACAGCTTACCGCTATTACCTTAGCTACCTACTCTAAGTAAGCAGTATGCCAAGCGAGGTAATTGAGCATGGGAATTTTCCCTCACGTCAGTCCACTGAAGCATTCTTAGAGACCTACAGGGCCACGGCCACGGACCTCGTGTAATAATGGATGTCGAATCGTCTCGAGATGATAATTATGATGATAATGACACATCTGTGTAGCATCCGTATTCAACATGAAAAATTTCAAAAGTAATTCAGTTACTTGTGCGATTTTTCTATTGTATTTAGGTCTGGGTTAAATCTACTTGGAAGATAACCACTTTCGAAATACCTACCCACTGTAGGATTAATTATCATGTGGGCTGTAATACCGGTTTAATATTTCAAAATAAAACACTTGTCGTGAAAAAAAATTGCCACTTGTCAGGTGCCATAGAAAACGACGTCACATTCTTCATTCATTGCGACGCCGCGCACATTTTGTGAGTCGCCGCGTGGACGCTAGGCCGAGTGGGGGCGGCCAAACCGGTGTCAGTTCGCAAACAGCCGAGGCCGGGCAAGATTGTGTTTCCGAACGCAACACGACTTACGGGCGGTTACCGAACGTGAAAGAAATGTCAGTTTACCCCGATATTTTTCGGCGGCCTACATAAATCCTTCGATATTTCGAACAATAGTGATTTCGTGATATTTTATGGACAGTGAAACTGTGAATTTTAATTAAATAATACCGAATTCCGTTGTGTTGACCGTGTGATTAACCATTTTATTGCAAAGTTATCGACGTTGAATGTGTTTTAGTAACCCAGTTGCGTACACCATAACAAAATAAGTTCTAATCGAAATACAGAGAAGTCAGTACTGTTTTCGTGTTTGAAAATGTCCGGTGACTCGATTTCTTAGCAAATTAAAGTTGGTGTAACGAATCGTTGACTGTTGTGACCTTATTCGAGTGGATTACGTTAATCGAATATTAGTAATGACCTTCTAGATGAAGGAGTCTTATCCTGATGAAATTATGCTCTGTTTTGTCCAAGGATTTGGTGATAGTGAGCGTGGGTTTAATAAGAACCGTGAGTTTGATGGCCGTGTGTCAGAGGCTGCTTTGAATTATAAGAAACAGGGCAAGAGAGTATCCCTGCAGTTGGAGGGTGGGGAAGTCGAAGAGCCTGTAGATTTACGTACCAAGAAGTCGCAGGGACTAGTTACTGGGAAGTCTTTGAGGCTGTCTTCAGGAGGCCGCTTTCCAGAGGTGAAAAGAAGTTTGAGTGACCGTTTCTCAGTCATCACTGATGCAGGAGGGAAAAGGCCAGCGAAAGGGCTCTTGACCATAAGAAAGACTTGGTAACTATGACTTCTAATCTTATAAAATTTTATGTGAAAGTGAATATTTACATATCACATGTTTGTATTAAATAACATTTGGAATAATTTTAAATATAAAGTTAATCAGTAGATTTGAATATTATTAACATAAATGCAGTAAAATGTTCAATGTAAAGCAAGGCCATCCTCATTACTTTACTGCATTCTTTTCTATTCTTCTGTAATTTATTCCAATGTTATTGAGGCTTTTGTGGTACTGTCTATAGAATTATAATATGTTGTGGTTTACTGCAGTAAGCATTTCACTATAGTCAGGTTTAAATATTTCTGTGTGTATGGATACATCATATTCTACACTATGACTTAGGGCAATAAAATATCCTTACACAGATTTAATTTTGCGCAGTGTAAAATACCAGACTTTTTCCATCGTAAAGTACTCAATCTTTGTGTGGGTAGAGGTCCATCTAAAGACATCTGGTGCTTTTTTATAACATCATCATCATCTGTCTAGCGCTTTCCCAACTAAGTTGGGATTGGCTCCCAGTACAACTGGATGCATTTAAAAAAATATATCTAATAGTAAACTGTCACAATTGATCATATAATCTTATCTGCTTCTCAACTATCTTTCAAATCTAAAAACGTGACTGAATTATTGTTATTCAGCTGCGTCCGGTTAAAGTTCAAGTAATATCTGATATATTCTTCATATTTAACACATTTTATTTAAATAGAGATACCTAGAAACTGGAAAAGGCTAGACAGATTTTAATAATATAAGTTTTGAAAGTGACATGGTCAATAACATTATCACTAACTCTTAGTCTTGAAACAGGAATATATACCAAGTTTATTATTTATATTGAATGGGAACTCGATACAAATAATACCTAAATATTGTATGTAAATATCCCATTTCATGCATTAAAGATTTTGATAATGCATCTGGGTATCTGAAGTTAGTAATAGGCTCTGCCTGATCTTTAATGAAGTGTTGGGATGATATGTTTATATTCAGCTAGACCCCAGCATAGTGGGAATAGGCTAGGTAGATGATGACGAAGACTATGTTTGAAATGTTCTTATATCGTCCTACTATTTCAATCAACTCTTAACAAATGCATGCATGATTTCCTAAACATACAATAACATTCTTCAAATTCCAATTATAAGTCACAGTTATTTTTCCTAATGAATGCTCTTTTATTAAATTCTCTGTTTGTGATTCAGCTAAGCATTCTATAATTAAATATAAATTTACTAAAAATACTTACAAAATTCTAATTTTAGAATTGGTATTTTCATACAAAAAATTCTTCTGGTTGAAGTTCCATTCATAGAATGTTAATGAATTCTTTCATTTGATTTGTATTTCATCAGAAGATTTTTCTTTCATTGGCGTGATAAGTGTACTAAATACCTAGTTAACTAATTGGCCATTCAAAATTTACACAAATTGGAATATAAAGCACAGCTGATATAAATTCTAACAGTCTATGAGAAAATTTATACACAATTAAACATACCTACTTACAGTAGGATAGTAAAATAATTTAATCTTTAATTGCCCATTGTTTACGCTTTTGCGACAGATAAGATAACATTAAGTCAAATTAATTGAAAGTAAGTAGGCATTAGTAGAATGAATTATCATGAAGTACATGTACATAATATAGTATTTAAACTTGACTTGCAATAAAGTAAATTAATTTAATCACTCAAATACCTACTCCAATTATTCATTACGTGTTTATCATAAGATGTGGGTATAGGTATCTACTCTACGTAAATGATGATCGCATTTAACGAACTTTAACAATACTGTATTGACGTAACTCATTACATTATGTTGAGCCCTTGTTTCCTGACAACCCCTGTCAGTCAAGGCTAATGCAGCCTTAATAAATGTTCATGACTTTCACTTTACAGTCTGACAATGTCAATCATTCATTGCTTTAATGTAGGTAGAACATGCCCATAGACATAGTATAGCAGTAGACAGGTAACTTTTTTTCATCCTCTTCATCATGCAATCAGTCCTTTGACTATGAGCAGATGTGTTGTGCTGTGCAGACAAGTCACAAAATAATAATAACAATGGGACAAGGCTTACTAAACCAGCAGTAAGATAAGAAGAAATTGAAATATATTTTCTTTCGCAAATGCAAACTTTTTGTCAGACGGTCTGGCCCCAATTGTGAAAAAAAAAAACGAGACCCAATATCTATCACCTGCTGACATGTTACCTATAATTTCTTTGAAAAGTATTTCCACACACGTCGAACTACCTATTTAATGTTTATATTAATATGGTTTTGTTTAGCCTTGTAAGCAATATATTCTATTTATAAAATAATTAATCGGGTTTTATGTATTATACATAGTGTGCGGTCCTTGTCTTTGTTTTGAATACTAATTTTGCTGAATAATAATTATAAAATATGTCTTTTTCTGATGTGCAAATTGCTTCTTTTAGAGATTGACAGTCAAAAACTTTGTGGAAATGGAATACGATCAAAATTAACATAATAAAAGCAATACTATTAAAATTATTAGACTGGATATGCAAAATTATAATCTAGTCTCTACCTATTACCTTTTACAAAAACTTGTAGCTATGCACAAAAACAAAACTGCAATATCCTATGTTCAAATTGAAATTGTTTATTTAAATTCAAGTTTAAAATGATCTTCATTTTTTTTTACTAAAATGAATAAAAACAATGTTTCTATGATATCATAATCCATAATATGGGTATGTTTATTTATTATCAAAGCCATAATATTGCAAAAAATATCAAGATTATTTTATCTGTTTTCGAAAATGTACTTTATTGATGATATTGATAAGAGATAAAATATAGATAACATAAGAATAACTACAGTTTCCTTATGAACACCTGCAAGATATCAGTTCAGATAATATTTTTACATAAATAGAAATGAACCACACCACTTTAGATATACTTGACAGTTTCAGGATAAAATGACGCAATTCACAAACTTTAGGTAACTATACTGACTTTAAAGTATATCTTTATTCATGAGAAAGAAATTGATGGCATAGGTATTACCATAAACTCATAGATTTACTTTTAAAAAAATCCTAAAGAAAAAACTTAAATTTCAGTAGAAACCATACGAACATTTTATTGCACAAAAGCGGGATGCAAGCCCATAAAAGGTGTATTTTGGTACACACCTAATTACGTGTAAACACCGGTGCAGTGTCGCAACTTTATGATAGATTCTTACCATGTGCTGTCGACCTACTTTGAACGGCGATACCAAAATAAACGTACGTTAAGGCCAAGACAAAATATTTCTTAAACGCCCGTTTAATGAATGTCACAAGCGAGGATATTCTGGATAACTTGACACATCATCAACATCATGTCATCAATGTAAATGAATTAATTTTGATTTCCCAATACCCTTGCCCTGAATCTATTCTCGATTATTCGGTTAAACATACGTTGTAACTAAAATAGTTTGAGGTTGACGTAAATAATGATTACGTAGAGTTAAACCATTTGTTTATTTTTAGTTTCACCCAGTTTCGTTAAAATGTAAGGACTCCCAATTCTTTCGTAACGTTAGAAATATTCACTTGACACTTTCAGTCGCTGATGACATTGCGCAAGTGGAAGTCTCCTACCTATGGCTACTGCTGGCTAGTATAACTTTCTCCATTTGCGCGTAAATTTTGGGGAATCCTAAGCTATGACTCAATTTTAGCTGGCAATAGAAAATCTTATTTTGACGTATCGTGCCCGTTTCATTATGTACGACTGAACGCATACATTACAAGACTTTTATTGGAACATCAATTAATTCTTCGGGCAGCAATGACGAGAAAATACGATCTCAGTTTATACTGTTGATACTGTCCAAATTATTTGGTTTTGGAATCAAAACATTCCAACAGTATAAATCTTCCGAATTTTAGGCTATTTTCGTCGTAAACCCAAAATAATGGCTTCCTTGTTATCCTGATCTGATATCAAATCCGAAATCTTTCTTGAATTTCCGTGCCAAACAACTTTGTCACTACCAGTGTGGGATATTAATTCCTGACCCATAAGGATGATGTCACCGCACTCGTTGCAGCATAAAAGGAAGCACCTAATTTGTCGTGCGTGGCCTCTTCGACTAGCAATAATGCCACCTCGATAGTTTTATTAGGTTATTAAACGATATTTATGATGATATGATGGCAAATTGCGCAATTCTGGCAAAGAAATGGTATGTACTGTATCTTAGTCTAAAGGACATTTTCGAAATTTTCTTCGGTTAAACACTGCAAATCATCTTTCAATGACTTCTTCATTAAATTGTTTTCCTAGTAACGCTCCGTACCATTCGACTTCGTTTTAACTTATCACTAATATTATAAAGAGGTAAAATTGGTTTGTAAGTTTGTATGTACATGTAGGAGGTAATCTTCGGAACTACAGATCCGATTCCGAAAATTATTACACTAACGGGAAGCTACATTATTCCCGAGTGTCATAGGCTACATTTAAGACGTTCCGTGTGATAATTTCCGTACATAACGGGAGCGAAGCCGCGAGCAAAAGTTAGTTTGAAATAGAATACGTGGTAGACTTGACTTTAACTGGTGTTAACGCGCTAAGTGTGTTGTTACAGCTTGCAGTTTGGACCACCATGCAAGAAGCTTGCCTTGACTTTTCATATGCTTTTAAGTTACCATTTGATTTGAAAGAGAAATATTTGGGTATATTTATTTAAACTACTGTGATGACGTTGGTCCCGGATCCACGTTCCGTATACCACGTCTGCAGTAAGAGCAGCAATTCATTTTAAGTCGGAAGCAAAAAGTGTAGTCTGCTGAAATTAAAATTCTTAGTACTGAACAGGAAAACCCAATCACACTTCTTGCTCCACTCAAGAGCTTTAGGTCCGGTTGCCTTTATTTCATTACTCGACAAATTACCAAGATTTCAAGTGCCGGTTTATCCGCAAATCAATAATGTGGTACAGAAATAAGCTGTGTTTTAAGTGTGAATCACAAAGTGAAGTTCTATTTTAATGAAAACAAAGAGTATAAGTACTAAATGTTGGAAATGGTAATTGTTAAATACAAAGAAAATCTAAAAGCGACTGTTTCCAAGTTCGTCATCATTCGTAATACTGAATCCTTAGAAATGTTGGTTTATTGTTCAACTGGGAGTTTGGGATGGGGAAATGTATTTGAACATACGGAAAGTAACCATTTTAACTACGTAATATGTTTATGTAAGAAAAACAACGACGGTTATTTTTGGGCGCTTTCAGAATTTATTTCCGTATTTAGTTACGTAATCCTGTTACGGAAAATCTAAATAAAAACGGAAATAAAGAGAATTGGATTAAAATTGTAAGGTTTCACTTTAACCTTGTCAAAATGTTCTCGAATATTTTAAAGCGCTTCTTAAATTGGATTGCTTAGAAGACCTTTTATCATATTTGGTGTTGCAAGTTTTTTTGCCAGACCGGCTTAATATAATAAATAACCTACAGTTTTTATTAAACCAAGTTGTACGTCATCAGTAACATTATGTATATTAAAGTTATATTGAGTCTAATAAGATTTTTTGTTAGAATTTGAAATGGCAGTCCGTACCTCTCTACCTCCACAGCGTGTGTTTTGTTTTTGTGATATCAATTTTGTATACCTATCTTGTAGTGTACTGAAACATAAGGTCGTTGTTCTCTCAGAGACAGGTTGTAACTCTTCCAAAAAAATGTATTTTTGTTAGTCGGACTTGTTTTTAAAGTCAGCATGTTGTCTGTCAGAGCTGTTGATTGTTCGCAGTCTTCAATTTAATACAGTTGTAAGATGGAGTCAAGCATGACATCTATCGTGCGACGATGGTGCGATGTTAGTCACCGGTCGTCGCCATATCATGACGTATCCTCACCAAATTTCATCATACGTGACCATTTTCTTAGAGAATATGAAGCCAGTGCCAAGGCCATCGTACAAATACGTGACTAAATAACCAACTGAATTAAACATGAGTTTGTCGCGCTGTAGCTCTTTGATGTGACTGTGCTACTGAAATTGGTCGGTTGTGACAATTTTCGTTATATATTGTTTCCTCTTATAGAGTTTTATCTACGTCTAGTATGGAAGTTGGCACGTTTCCAACGGTTGCTCTCTCGATTCGTGATACGTATCGCACGTGCTAAGGAACTCGCCTATTTTCCTACTCATCTTATTTCCTTTCTATAAGTGAGGAGTCCTTAAAGGCACTTGAAGCTGTTTTACGTTCTTCGTTCCATTTGGTTTTTTTTAAACCTTAAATACATGTTACTTTGTATTCTACAAATCTGTTTAGTGTATAAAGAATTCGTGTTGATCGTTGTCTAGACGTTAACTATGTAATTTTACGAGCTCGCCAGTAACTAAATTACCGGACGCTAACCACGAGTGCGTAAAACAAGAATTACGGTCTCGTGTGGCATTGGATAAACCTTTTGTTTTTAGAAATTCGTTTGCAAAAGATTCATTCACTTAGATTTATTTGATAGACCACTCTGATGCCTCGTTTACCAAATGGACCGTCCTCGGTAGGATCTCTTTAATCCCAGTTTAGTCCCTCGCCATTCGGAGACTGCTTTCAAAGGGTATCGGCGGCAAAGAATTACTTAGCTCCTATTTCATTACGAGGTATTTTAGAAAGTTTGTGAAAATCGTAATTTTGAAATTGAAATGACAAAGTTGGTCGTGTGATTTCTACTTCAATAGTGGTCCTTTACTTTTCATTGTTTGTGAGATTTGTGATGCGAATATGATTGTTATTGGCTGCAGGCATTGTTATGGCTGAGCACGTGGATTTTTATAATCTTTAGGTTTACAAAGGAGCTGAAATGCCTCGAAGTATAGCTGGAAGGTTTCCTGAAGTTCACGACATAAGATATCTTGATCTTGATTTGTGAATGACATACGGATGTTGAATGAAATACACTATCTTGACGCTTCATTATCATTGTGGATAAAGGAAAAAAACTTGACAGATTTCCGAAAAACTTGAGTCGTTCCTCCAAAACACAGGATGTCAAAGATTAGAATGCAAAAGCACGTGTTTTACACATAAGTTCAGCACTGGAATCCAACGTCAAGAGTTTTCCTGTAATGATAATAATATTTGCCTGTAACTAATATAGGTTAGGTAAATCCACTGTGCTAAGCAGGAAGTCAGTGAGAACGGTCTGATAAGAATTGGCTTGAACGCATTCAACACTATCTATGCCTAGGCAAGTCTTGTAAATGCTCCATCTCTTTTTCGCACTAGAATTGTTCTAGTAGGTATAACTTTGTCACTTTCAATATACTGTCCTTGAGGAAGGAAAAAGACTGGTACCAAAACTGAAACCGAACTTCCACCTGTAAATCAAGATGTCCCCCATCTCCCGCCAATTCTTCAAAACAAGCAATACATCTAAAGGTCGGGTTCAAAGAACATCACCGTCCAAATCCATCTAGCAAGTCAGCCAAGCCAGTTTTGACCACCTGTTGTCATCAGTGAAATCCAAGCTAAACGTAGCACACAATATTTTGATTGTGCGCCTGCGCAGCACAAAAATACTCACTTATTGAAACGAAAGCAGTTGTTTACAGATACAAAGTGATACTATTGAATGCGTATTGTTTATACACTCCGAGGAGTAAATACAACTACAGTGGATACGATAAACGAGCACTTGAAGCTAGGAGTAATAAAGTATTAGTGCAATAGAAATTGAAGATGAGTCTATCTTTTATGGTTACCATTAGTACGCCATTAGCTTCGATTGTATATTGCCTCTTGTTATCACGATGGGATGGTAAATAACATTCTTCAGCCTAGATTTGTAAGGTCTTACCTCAATGTGGATATTGTCTATTTCAAATCCCTGATGATTGCCTTGACGATAGTGGGTTACCATAGTAAGATACTGTTCAATTGGTGGATACTGTTTTTCATTCTTCTATTAGTCAAATATTTTTACTACGCCTTTGGTAACTGAATAAAGGTATTAATAGTAATTGCTAATCACATAAGAAGACTGATCGATCACCGTTACCTAACTTAGAAATTCAATCGATTTAATTCGTTAATCTAACCACCTTATCTGTCTAATGTGTTTTCCGAATCGTAAACCAATCAATATTTCAAATATTATTGAAACTAGTTTTGTCTGCTTTGGGCGTAACAGGTTTATGCGCTTGACTCCATTAAATGTTGCACGATTGCGAATTAAATGCTTGCACATAATGCCATTATCTGGTGTGTTATTGCTGGACTACAACTAATGGGACTGAGTTTATGATACGAGCCTTTATACCTAAAACTGAGTTGTGACAAAATGATGAGCGAACGAAACTTACGAATACGAATGCCAGCCTCCACCTGTGTGCCAATAACACCATACTGTGACCCCAATATGCCTGCCAAATGCCAAGCGGAATTGCTTCTAGATCTCATTCATAATGCACGAATGACAATGCTCCAGTAGATAATAATGCAGTTAATAACCTGTTGAATTTATCGATACTTACAACAGATGCTGATAAATGATATGACAATGTAAGGACCAGACAAGTAGAAGACGGTAAGGACTAAGAAAGGACGAGCATCATATCAGAACTTGTGATGATAAAGATTTAGAAAGTAATATTTTATATCAATAATGTTCAAACACTGCTTTTGATCTTGTAGCGGCACTACAAAGAGTACTACAGCAACATAGAACAAAAAGTACTACAGCGCCATCTATGAAACAATACATATATGTAGAAGAACCCAACAACAACTGTCGGGCAGTAGCCCACCAGACATAACATCCGTCTGGTTGGAGGATCCTTCCTTTTCTATGGGGGAAGAGCTTTACACCGTGTTCTTCAGATCCCCAAAATCTCATCTCCCTGGGTTTTATGTTGAAATTGATCGAACTGATACTATTCGAATCTTTTAATTTGATCTGCTGATTAGCTATAGGCTCTTCCTTATTACACGGGACTTTAATATAACTGGCGAAACGAATGTGATTACTAGCGTGATGTTATATTATGGAGTTGCTAGCGATTCCCTGTTCGTAATGAATCCAATAGGTATGTCATTTGCTCTTTTCCGTATTATCTGTCGTCGAAACGTTCTCAGACTTGGCCTCTTCCAAAAGGCGTCATCGCGCTAGGCGCACCACAATATTTGCTTCTTTTATCATAAACCTTGCCGCACCCTTCAATGGTAATGCGATTTTTGCGTACACGTGGGTGTCTTAAGGCGTCAGTCCTATGGGCGTCATGGTTTCTACTTCGATAACTATTGAATATACTTATAGATTGTTTTTGTTCTTCATTTTGGCCTTGAACTTATGCTTAATGCTTAGTGAAGCAGTCAAGATTTTGTCTCCCAAAAACGGACGTGCCTAACTCATCCTATCGACTATTATAACTTTGGAAAACCTTTTTGAGGGCCTACGATACGTAGTTGAAGATGTATGCATATCCTTAGACCATGTTACGAAAAATCTTTTAAAACATTTAGATGAAATTTCTATGGGACCAATCGGAAAGTACTTATATTCTTTCACATAAAAAGAAAAATTGAAATCTGTTCATGTCATAAATGACGGAGTTATGAGGTGACAAAAAAATATACAACCGAATTTTTGAAGTCGGTTAAAAAGAGAAAGCAAAACAACGGAAAACTTCAGTTCATTCATCCTCGCAAAACAAAAAGTACCCTGCCTTTTGAACTTGTTTGGAAGTCAGTGGGTAACTCCAAAGTTTTCATTCGATATCATCTTAATCCGATCCAGTTCATTGGTTTCCAACGGTACGATCAAACTGTTTCTATAATTCGAAAATGAGGCGTTAATTGACACTAAAAGAGAAAAGACGTCAAATAAAACCAAACACGTTTCGGTTGACGTCATCCGGGCTTCTCAAATACCACTTGTTCCCAATCAATGCCCGTAGGTTGTTGAAAAGGTGGCCTAATTCAATCAAGTTATTGGACCGTCCTCATATATTGCGGCATCGGCGATTCTTACTGAGAAATCTGTAAACATCTACATCGCCTCGTGTGTTACGATTATGATGAAGGTTTTTTTATTGTGAATTCCCCTACCTTGTCAAGGTCATACAATTTCTACACTAGTTCAGTTCTCACGATACCCGTTGTTTGCAGTATTCGTTGACGTAGGCATATGAGAAACAGCATGTGGTACACGTGTTCAGTGACTTAACAGAAAATCACTTAGGACAAATTATCTACAGGCGATTTCACCTTCGTTATAACTTAGTCAAATCTTGTAATTAACAAACTAAACAAAACTATCGACAACAAAATTAAATGCATAGCATTGAAAATCATTTATTTGGTTACAATCGTTTAAATATGAAGTAGATCAGATATGGTATTCAATATATTACCAGGAATGAGGAATTGGAGGAACTTCTTTGTAGTACCTGTAATTATCAAAATTTGTAACGTCAGGTCGTTAATGTTACTAAGTGAAAGGCAAATGTCCCCTTGGCCGGAAAAGGGAAGTTACCAAGTGATGCTTTAAGTCAGGTAAAAACGGATTCACATACCTTACAAATCCGCCTAAAGGTGAATAGGATTTCTCATTCAACTGCACAAGGATAGGCGACGCCTGAAGACCTTGGGGCAACTTGATGAAGTATTTCACACTGCTCGGTATCAACACACCTACAAATAAAGGAAAATTAGTGGAAAGCAAACAAAACCGGTAAAAATAAGACACGCACATTAATTCATAAAACTATGCTAATTGCTCTGACCGTTTGCGTCATATCTGTATTTGCGTAACAGAGACTGCATGTTCGGCATGTTGGACAACACCAGAACGCCACACGGCTGTAAATTTGTTAAAAACACAAGTGATTAAAAAAACATAAATATGGAACACCATCACTTAATATCTCGCGAATTTCTCTATACCCACTTTCTTGGACTTTTCATGATATTTCATGCCGTGTCTGCCATAGTCGGGATATTCCTCACTTTCGTCGTATGATGTTCGCAACTCAACGACTTTTTCGTTCGAGGCTTCGGCGCGTTCAGTTAACTCGGCCCTATCGTCGTCCGCGACCGACGTCGGACGACGGGTCATATACTCAATCGGCAGCATTCTCTGAAATCACAGATACACTAAAACATTCTTAGTTGAGAAAGAATACCAAAGGCACTGATATTTCTTAAACTTACACATTGAATGCAAAGAATTTTTAAAAATACCACTATAGCAATTCCAATAAACCTCATGATGGATTCGGTTGCTTCCTGCCGATGAAGTGATCGCAATGGTCGGGCTAGCTCTTTCGTAGTTTATAAAACAAAAAATCTAGTTTTTAAGAATATGAGAAGTTCTTCAAATATCATGGCATGTTATGTAAAACAAACTGCTTGAATATTGTTAAAATGCGGAACGAAATCTCTATTAGTATTTGAATATTGAAAGACGATAGATGTCAGTTGGTGTAGACCTTTCTATGGAAGAAGTGGGCAGAGTAAGTTGTTGTTGGTAATTTTATACCTAATACAGTATTCGCCTTTTGTTCATGTAGCTTTTGCCTGCGGCTTCGCCCGCGTGCGAGTGTAAAAAGTATCCTTTGTCGCAATCTGTCAAAGATCTATTGACAACCGGGACCATGGGCGTTTAACGTGGTTTTTGAGACACGTTGGGTTGGTGTCTCGGTATGTAACGGATGGCCACTCATCCACGAACCAACCTCATCAAGCGTTGCAACGAAGCGTGCGACTGTTATTATTTAGCCACCAGCCCCTCGAGTTGTTCCTCAATAAATTGTTAAGACGTAGAAGAATATGTCATGTGTGTGTTTTCTCACGGGGAGTTCACATTCGTATAGTACTGCATCGCTACTTTTGAAGGCCAAGAAGCCTCGAACTACTCATTAGCAGTCGATAGTTCTTGGAACCTTTTATTGGTTTCTAAGTTATTTCATTGGTTTCTGTATATTTTCTTTGATCATTTAATTTATTTTTCTCTACTATATCAACATGCAATTCTATTTCCATTTTTATAATGAAAATGAAACAAAGAGACTAAAAGGTTTTTGACATTTACTTAGAGAAGCTTTTACTTGTCCTCCTAGACTCGTTGAAAGCTAAAGGACGTTTTTGCTAGTTTCTTTCTTTTATTTATGAATGCTTATCAACTGAAATGGCTCCCAACGCCTATATTCGCGAAAAATTATATTAAAAAAAAAACTGTTTCTTATAAATCTCTGGTGTTTTTAATTGCTGAATTGTTTTAGCCTATGTCTACGAGCATGATGAGTTAGTAATTGAAGAACCCCAGGTCCGTTTCATTATAAAACATAAACAGAACTGGGAAGTGTGGCAGAAAAAAGGGGAGGCCTATAACCAGCAGTGGGTGATTCCGGACTGATATGATAATGATGATTACAAAACATGAAATCAAAGAGACTCCGTCAAGGTTTACATTATGCAACAATCATGAATCACCAATAATAAAGACACTACTGGCAATTTGCCCTTAAAATTATTGAAACAAATTTCTTATTCAGTTTCTATGAAACAGTTAGTTACTATTCATAGCCTGCTTGTTTTTATTAACTAGGCATTGAAAACAAGCAGTTGCTGGAATCGTTTTCTTAAATTGTTTTGATTTTCCAAGGATTGTTTACGTTGTTCTGATTAAGTGGAATGCGATTTTTGGAATGAATGTTAGACCTACATTTCATTGTATGTATACAGTTTCGGTTATGTTTAATTTGCTGTTTCATATCAAAGTGATTACACCAAGACGGTCAAAAAGTATGGCACAGTATTTTTTTTTATAAATATCTGACGAAAATTTCTAAACTGTTCTGGAGTGGGTTCTGGAATCTTGTGGCTGAATTCATGGTAATAGTTGGCGCATGAAACCCTGTGTGTAAAGTAATATCTACTCGTGTTTCTAATACAGCACGTGGTACAATATCGGCAGACTGTCGGGCGCCTTCTGCTCACAGTTTATTTTCGTTCGGCTCTAGCTCGCTCTTGTCTTTATTACTTTTCCTGTAGCTAGTGGAACCCTTATCCTCTAGATATCTATTTCTACGTGGCTAACTTACTTTTGGCCATAAGTTTGAAGATGTAATATCAGAAAATTATTGGACGGAAATTGGTTTTCATCGTATCTTTTCTAGATCTTGAGAAATAATGTTATCTGCTACTGAGAGCGTACAGTTCCAAGTATCATTGAGAAAGTATTTTTGTTACTAAACATTTTATCATCATATCGATTGGCTGTCTCGCAAGATAGAGGTCTTGCCAAGGTAAGGAGCAATGATCCTTCCTGTTTGCCTCCTTGATTTATTTCCTCCGAGGTGTTTTTTTCCCTCTCAAGAGTACGATAGCAATTCATCCGACGTAAAATCCCCAATGCCAAAACTGCCAGTTCCGTAGAATGTGAGAAGATATATTTCGGAACCACAACACAGAACTGTTAAGTAAATTACTGTCCAGTCGGACTTTCCAGAATTGCGAGCAACGTCATCAAATGAATTGTTATGGCTCATCAGAATTTATGGTACAAGTTTATCCGGAGATAACGCGTATTTCCTATCTGTCCTTGAATGGGTACGACGCAATAAAGAATGTAGTCCTTGGGTACAAGAGGACATCTTGTTTGCGCGTCTAGTCCCTTCAGGCGCGGAGGCAATCAACTTAATGGGGTCAAGGCAGACATTAGCAATGGAAATTCTTGTATGTTATATGGATGGACTTCATCAGAATCTTCATTCTTATTGTATGTTGCTGTTAATTTATTTGTTATTACAACCCTTTTCTCAACCATATTGGTTTTTTGATCGTATTGGTGCTTTGTTCCGCAACAAAAGTCATGACCATTTATATTCGTGGAGCGGAAATGCTCATTATATTATATTTTCAACATTACGATTATGTTTTTCGTGTCCTTGAATTTTGCGACACTGGTGTCGGTTACAAAATAAATTATTATAAATGTATCATCTAAACTAAAGTGATGACTGTTGTGTTTGTAAATATTGTTTTTACTATAATTTGCTGTAATTTTAGGCCCGCCGCTCTGGTCATTATATAATGTATACCTACGCAGTATGTAATATAATAAGCGGATACACGTTTTTTGCTGTAAGAAATTTTATTGTCCACAAAATATACTTGGTACTTACATCCAGTCTTTTATTTGTACAAATGTATTATGTATTACATACATAGTTTCATTGTTCTTTATTGCACAGTCGGTTGTGTGTAGGTTAGTGCCTGGGTTTTATGATATGGAACCTACAATTTAGTTATTCTGAAAGTGAAAAATATATGAGTGCAATATTTGTGTGGCCATGTGCATTGTAGTTCCGTATGTTGATAAGTGATTGTTCCGATGTTAATAATGTTTGGACTCGCTTTCATTGTTCTCAAATGGCAATAGGTTCATGTGGTGTAGTGCTTTTGAAGTTTCGCTACTCGCCAGTAGTGTTTGTGTTGTCAACAGTTGGTGTGGTGTCTTGCCTTAATCATGGTTCGAAAAAAGGTTACGAGAAAGTTAAAGCCTCATCCCTCTTATATTGTGGCTGCTCCGACAACTACTTTATTAAAACGCAGGAGTTATAAGTACAAAAGGTATGAGGGTTATTGGTTTTTCTTCCGTTATTTTCCATTCTCCGAATTCAAAGGTCAGTCATTCATCTGGGATTTAAGTTCTATTTCGTTTTCTTTGTTTATATTTAGTGTTGTGTTTGTAAGGTTTTTTCACGTTGAGTAAGACATTGTTTTACTTCAACTTTACGTGTACTGCCAGCTGTTATTGTTTTTGTATTCTGATTCTCTGTTATTCACGTTTCATTTATTTTAGGTTTAAATTTGCAATGAATTGTTCATATTTGTGTAATTTTTGGTTCACTCTACATTTTTCTTTTGGGTGCGGTCCTATACTGTTATCACATGTTCCAATTCCGGGAGGCTGACATTTCGCAAGCAGATTGCGCGAGATGCATTGCCGAATGACTTACTTTTCTATCAAAATGTTGATTCTAATCTTGGCAGAGTTACTGTTCTCTATCATTCACTACCTTATATGTTTATTTGATCTTGATCCTTGAGTTATCAGTAAAGATAGAGGATATTTTTGAGATTATTTTATGTCTCTGGTGACTGGAGTAATTTACTACATCTTACTGGTTAATTGTGAACGTAAACGTGGTGTTTCAATATATTGTATTCTTCTAATTAGATAGATAATTCTAGTCTTAGTTACTCTCTTAGACCCGGACTCCAGCAAAGCGAGACGAGAAGTGTAAATAACGAAATTCTATTGGTGGTTTACAACACATCTCCTCTCCTCTCGTCTCGTCTCGTATCGTCTCGTCTCGTCTCGTATCCGCTTCGGTGGAGTCTGGCCCTAAGTCTGGCTGACAATTCTCCAGGGAGCAGGCTAAGTCACCTCTCCTTAATGCACCTACCACAACAATACTATTACAATTTAAACGCCACACAATGCTGTACTAAATTAAGGATTACTCATGGACATGACAACACTAATCATAGCTCTGACGGCACCACACACGGTGTTCCTAGGAATCAACTAAATGGACCACGTCAACGAACAATGAGAGTACTTTACTGTGCAGAATATGATAGCTTGGTCGGTTATTGCGTGTGCACTATTCTTATCTACGTGTGGCTACTACTCTGCTACTAGTGGATTTTCGTTTATTAGTGGGTTTAGTACCTGAATAGATAAGATACTCTTCTGCGCCAGCTAATGTTGTTTTTTCATCTACTTTAATATGGTTCTATGAACTTCCTGCATGTCAGTCAAAAGTACTGGCTAATCAGCCGTTTTGGTAAACTTGCTGCAGAATCTACAAAGTTTTTCCGGTATAATATCGCGGTATATAAGAAAATATTGCAGAAACTAGCTACTAATGGCTCCTGTTCCAAATAACTCATGCAACGTGTCCATTCTTCAAGCCTGACTGACTGTATGTTTGCTTGTTTCAGGTCAACCGGCAATTTCGCGGCCGGCGCGGCGGGTGGCGGGTGCGGGGCCCCGCGCTCCGCCCCCGCCACCCCGCTGCAGCTCGAACCTCACCCTCCCCGCTCAACTAAGCATGAAAAGTAAGTACTATCATTTTTTCTTAGGACCCTATCTCACTGAAAGATCATAGCTGCGTAGACAGGTCCTACTGCCAATATAATGCGTACAGCTTGATGATGGTTAGGCTAGTAACTCACCAGGCGACCGCTTTGTCCAGCAGCCAACCATACTTGGCAGCACTATCTGCCTACACAGTACACAGTCAAGACATCCGATGAGGTGGGGTCCTTAAACTTAAAACACTTGTATGCTTCTTAACCCTGCAAGACTTGGCACTTAAAAAGTAATTTAGAAACATTTCCAGTGACTTCAAAATACCGTCTATTGTTTATTCGGAATTAGGTACAAGACTAGCAACCTAAATACGGACGATAGTCAGCTGTTTCGCCAGTGCTGACCTTCCGGTCACTAACCCTGTTACCCACTAGCCTAAACAACTGATTAGGAACAATACGACGTAATTTCGTGTTGCCTTGAAAAATATTTAACACTAATAGGTAGGAACTTCACATGAAAGTAACCCTAAAAGTAAATATATCGTCTACTGCGTACCTAAGTAACTTTTACCGTACCAAACTGGAACACCTGTTCCTAGAAACTATTAAAAATGTACAGCTTTTATCCAAGACTGCTCTTGCGGAGAAAAAGTAGTGCGGTACAAGAGTAAGTCTTTGAAATCGCGGAAGTGGTTTTAAAACAGCCGTGATTGCAACACTTCTGTGCTCGGCAGCAACATGCGGTTATGTTGCAAGTGCAACACTTTTGTGATAAGCAGAATGTTGTAACATACCGGATTTCCATCTAAAACAGTATTTACCAAAAAAAAAAGATTTTTTTGTCTTTTCCTTCGTTAGATATTAAATTGGATTGTTTTATTGGATTGGTTTGTTATTATTGAATTTGAATTAATCTTGAGTAGGCTGTCTTCTGGTCCCCAATTTATGTACTTAAATACTAAATTGTTTTTACTAAATTTACCCATGAACCACTCTCGAAAATCAATACACCCGCCACACGTCATGGTCGGTAACGATTTTGTCATTTATCAATCGCGCATTATCTGCGATTATAGTGTGATTACTATCATTCCGTACCTACAGGTCACTAATCAGTCTTGTTTACGTCGTCAATTCAACTAAGCGTGTTTTGTATTACGCATTTACGAAATTCTGCTGTTTTGTATAGTGCTACGTTGGTATTAAGTCCTTTGATCCCAAGTTGTGATGGGTTAAGGAATCCGTGTGCACGGTGCTGGTTTTGAGCATTTCGGCATGATTATGGAGATTGAACCTGTGAAAGGCGATTCTTGGAAAGTTGTTGGACTAAGGTAACTATGGGTCTTTATTTTTTTTGTGTAACGGCAATAAGTGAGAAGTACTGGACAACAACAGTTATTGAAATTGAACCCAAAAGCTTCTTCGTAAATGTCAAAATACCCTTTGAGAAATACCTACTACCTGTTGAGTCAAGGAATCCGTGAGAGTATAGCTGTACTGAAAACAACTGACAATTGATTTTATTTTGTCGAACGATGCCTGTCACAGTACCTACCTAGGTTGTTCATGGAACAAGGAAATGTGTGAATGTTGCTTCTATTTATGTTTTAAAATATTAAAATTTGCGATGGAATCAACTGCGGTGAATAGACCACTGATAAGCGGTTTGTGTGGGTGTCGTGAAGGCTAACTAAATATTGGCACACGCTACATAAAGTAGCAATATGCACACTGTGTATAAAATGTATAAAGGGCTCTACAAACGAAAGCCGCCACCCACCAACATTGTGTCGGCGACTTTGTTGTCGGCGGGCTGTGAGCTATGTCAGAGTGTCGGCCGCTTTGGTGTGCTGAGCCCATAAGAGATAAAACCTCTGGGTATTGAAAATCCTTTAAATTTACTATTGGGGTCGACGAAAAAGATTTCTTCTTTCATACATCCCTATCAGCCTATATCTTAGTTTTCACCCCTTTATCACCGTATCAGCTCATTCAAACTCAAACTCAAACTCAAAGCATTTATTTCAATTAGACCATTACAGGCACTTTTGAATGTCAGAAAAACAAAGAAGGCGAAGCTACAGTCCCAGACATAAGACATAATAACTTATGAAAGTACTGTAGTTGCCCATTCCAAGGCGTAGATCTCTATGGAGAAGAATGGGCAAGAAACTCCATGGACACTCTTTTCAATCAAACATTTTTACAATATCTTGGTTACATCATTCATGTTGAGATAATACATATATGTGAGAACGATGTAGACAGACGTGCACATTAAGAGCGTCCAGAGTAAAAGACTAGATAACAATTTAAAAACAAAGTAGTTAAAATAAACCGTGGCAGCTAAGAGATGACCAGTCCCAACTGACAGCGCCCGTTCACGAACATGACGCATGGATCAGCACCATTCAACTCAACCATTTTGAAGGGAACTAAATGATCCGACACACCCGCCACCATCAGCGAGACATTTGAGTGAGCATGACATTCTCTCAACCGCCAGGGCAAATTCGAGTCAATGAATGGTAACTAAATGCAAATGGTAGCTTTACAGTACATAGTACTCACACATGCGCTATGCAATTATATAATACTAAGTGTCCATTCTCCATTCCATTTTCAAGATCCCAATTTTAAAGATGAGGCAAAAATCTGCTGCGCCATTCAATGAAGTTATTATCCGCCCTTCCTGATTCCCATTTATTTGGGATTAGCGCAGAATTTATACTTTTTTCATAGGTACATCTCTATCAGCCTTCATCTAATCTCAGTATTCTTCAAATAAATTAAAGTTTTACCTCAATTTCTAAGACACCTGTAATCTCTACAATTAATTACGCATTAATTTTCTACGATTATGATTCATGTATTAATTTTGCGTTTCGATTTCGAACAGAGCCCTTAGTCTTGAGGTGAAGACTACATTTGAGTTTGAAATTGTTGAAGTTGATCATGAATATCCTACAAAGTTATAAGGAAATCCCTGAGTTTTTATGAAAAATGTTTAATAGTTGTCCCCCTGATTTTTAAGTAGTTACTAGAATTAGATCTGGGTCTACGCTCAATGTTCGCGAGATTTCTTGTACTCAGATCAAATACGCTTACAGGCAAGGCCTTCAACTTGTTTTTGACGTGACATTAGTTTTGGTCACCCTAAACCTGAAATATTGCCAAACAATCAGCTGTTCCAAAAAGTGTTCAAATGTCATCAGCATCTTCTTGCCCTTGTCCCAAAGTGAACATGTGAATACACATGTATCGACAGTGAAACAGAGATTTCAGTTTAGTAGATGTATGTGAAACAGGGTGTAAAGATTCATTCTTCATTGGAATGGGAGGATCCTACCACCAGTCGCGATTGGGACTGGTGGGCTACTGCCCGACGCTTGTTTTTGGGCTGGTGAATCTTGCCGGTAACTTTGTTTGCGAGATGTTTGATCCGCGTGACGTCAGGTGTGATGCTTAGTTCGTATGCGGCGTTGTAGATGGCACAGTCCCGTTGTAAAAGTTGTTCAAAATGATAAATGCAGTGACCTCCGTCCGTGCTTCGGGTAAACTTGTATAGGTAGCCAACATCTGTAAGCTAAGTAGCGATTAACCGAAACCTGTGTGACCGATGAGCGAACGTCTGTCGGCTGTGCAGACGACGCGGACATTATAGATATGAGACATTTCAACTTTACTGCTGTTGGCAAACTCTTGTAGGACTCAAAGGTGAATAGGTGGCTCTAATCGATTTCCTCCTTCGCCTCCTTTGTTGTTTTGCCGAAGACAGGCTAGTAAAGAGAAAGTTTAATAATTCTGAATTTAGTAAATTACAAACATCACCAGATAACGACGGAAACTATTCTTCTGATTAGGAAGTTCATTGATTCATCAGACATGGTTCATCGTACCGGTCAACGTGGTCCATTTTCAATAATGGATATTTACAAGCTGTTATCATACGTCAAACGTGATTCGCTGATACTACTTATCACTCCATTTATCTTCACGTTTCTTGGCTTATTTTATTGTTTGTAAAGATAACCTCTAACAAAAATGGACTATGACTGTAAGTAGCAATAATAAAAACTTAATTTAGGTATACCTACATACTGCTGAAGATTAGGGTAATGAGCAGATACTGAAAAGCTAGAATTTTTCAGGCTCGCTTTTAGTTATAGACGTAAAGTTTTCTTCAATAAAAGATATGAGTGGAAGCGTTTTAAATGAATGACAAAAAAGCTCGTACAAAACGGAAATGGATTATAATATTGTGGCTTTCCCACGCTGCGTAAAGCTTTGTTTTAATTTCCTGGGATCCAAAGGATTTATATCTCCAAGCCGAGCAAATAACCAAGCCTAATATGCCTCTTGGCACAAGCAAAGACAGGCCTATACCCAGCAGTGGGTGAAGGGCTGTGAATGATGATGCTGGTGATGATGATGAATATACCTCTCCCATATTACCATAGTTCTTCAATCTTGAAAGACACGCATTAGGTATTACGAATTTACGATTCATGCACGTGATGCTATAATTTTAGATAAACGTGAATATTCTCATTACAAAGCGTGTCTTCATGTACTATACTATCTAGGATATCTACAGATACCCCAGTGCACGTAGTCACTAATCTTAGTTTACTCAGCTGTCATTAATTGCCGTCAAAACCACACCCTCCAAGCCTTAAATGAGGCAAATGACCAGTGGCGTGCAGTGGTTCACCACGGAGGGTAGGCCACCGCCACGCACATATATCGCGGGTATCGGTATCCAAAAAAAAAAAAGAAAAAAAAAAAAGAAAAAAAAAAAAAAAAATGAAAATCAGCCTGTAAAAACAAAAGTTATAAATAAAGAACTCACCACTTTATTCAAGGTTCAAATCACTATTTTCTGACGATGCAAACAGAAGAAAGATTCGGCCACCTCAAATATCTAATCCAAGTGGGTGGGTGATAGTTACAGAACACGTCACTTGCAAGATATCCGAAGCGGCCTGTTAAAAATGAAATGAAATGAAAAATATTTCTATTCCTATCTACTTTAGAATTATGCTTTTCTATATCTAACCTTAACTGGCCGTTAATACTAGTTTCAATACGTGATTTACCAAATGTATTTAACTTTAAGCAAGCCTCTAGATGTTTTTCTGATAGGTCATGCTTTTTTGCCGAGGAATGAAAATTATGCAAATCAATGTACCCCTCACTCCACTTACTGGAAGTATTAAACCAAATGCACGGAAAACAAAATAATTTATTTGTGTGTATACAACCACATAGCCAGCTGAATGTTGCATAATTTTGAGGTTTGAAATGGCGGGTACGAGCTGAATTATCAGATTTTTGGATTAATTCTCGTAATTCGGGTGTACATCTACCTTTCGACACCACAAGAATCTTATCATTAAACGATAATTGCGAAAACTTACTGCTTTTAACTTCTAACAAACACACATTTTCTGCGCAAGTATCACAACAGAACACCATTTTTAAGTAAATAAACAAATACTAAACAACAAATCATATTTACATTAATGTTCGTTTCAAAACGAATAACTGATAAGGTTTAACTTGGTAAGATATGATAACATTCAAAATCGCATTTAAATTTGCTTGTCACATGAAATAATAATGGCGTGACTAGGAAAAAATTAATTCGTAATTTGTTAAAAAAAACACTTCCAAATTAAATTGCATCATTGTCATACCTAAATCATATGTAAAATCTGTTAACAAAATTTTGCCGGATAATACTGAGTCTGACAGCACGTGCTTGTCATACTTATTTTAAAAACTCCCCGAAAATCAAAGCGAAAAATAAAATTCATATAGTTTTTAATTATTTTTATAGGCCTTTTGCTATTTTTTAGGTATAAATTCAAAAATACCACCCTATTTTTTTAACTGGTTATAGTAGTCATTAAGAAAACTATCGTGTTTGTGTGTAGTCTGTTTCTCGAATTCGCCGGAATTTCGGTTTAATTTCTACAAATGGCAACTCTGATCTTCATTCATGTTAATCTATTTAACCAATCACAGGCCGTCTCCTTTCCCGGGAGACACGCCTATAATCTAGACATGTGTGCCGTTTATACACACGAAAATATGCACCAGTGTGCGTAAATTTATGAATCGAAAATACTCTACAACCGATTTCGCCTTACAATTGACGACGCGTGGTTAGCTCACAGTATTGTGTGAGTGTTACGTCACACGGGCGCGACAAGTTGCTATAAGTGTTATAACAGGAGTTTTAACTTTTAAAATGATTTTTATTACAAAGTTATAATAATTGCACTTGAGTTGGCGTTTATGATAGGATTGATAAGGTAGGCTAGGCCTAATTGCCTCTATGGACGGCACGCCCCTGCAAATGACAGAACTGTCCATATTGCTGGTCGGACAAAATTTGAGACAATCCGAGAAAAAAAGAAGCTTGTCAAAAACCACTGCTCATATCTAATTGGTAGTCTGACAAAAGAATTGTAGGCCTTTTCATAAACCACTAAGGTTATGATCATGAAGGACAATTTCACAGCAAAAATCACAATGAAAGCCAAGCGTTAAGATACAAAGACAATGTTAAATGCACAAAAATGTTGCTGTCAGTATTCTTAACTACTTCCAAGGAATTTGCCGTAATACGACAAATGGACCGTCATCATTATCATCATTAGCAGTTTTGTTCCAATCACTGATGAATGGGCCTCTTCCCTTTTCCGGTATATTTTCCTGGTCTGTGCTAGTCTCCGCCAGGTCTAACCCACGATCCTTTGTAGGTTGTCCACTCATCAGGCTCCTGCCAACGCTCCTCTCCATCTCTCGTTGTCCTCTAAATGATTTGATCATTAAAAGTCAAGATCAGTGACAAATCGGTAGTCGTTAGTCCATTACTTACCTCTGGGTAGATACGACTTTTAGTTCATGAAACGGTAGACTGCTTAATTTATCGCACGACACGAGTGTTTAACGCGTCCTTGGCTACATTAATCAATTTTTTACGATAAGATATGTAAAAACTTCCTTGACTTTACAGAATAGTAAGTTTTGTGGGCCTTTGTTTAAATAATACCTAGGTATTTTAAAAACTTTGGTATACTTTTAAACACAAAGCAAGGAAAGGAAATAAAAACCTTGACCAGTTTTGAATTTATAGTAATACAAAAGACAGGAAACTTTGACTGTCAGATTTGTCGAATCAAATACCGGATCTTCAATTTCGAAACAAAGCTTTTTCTGGGTCTAGTTTACTCTCTGTGTTTGCCATTACCACATCAAATATGTTTATTTCGAATGCCACAGTTTCTGTTGCACTGAGAGAGAATAATATCTTGCTAAAATATGTTTTGTTGATTTTGGCATAATATTTCACAATTCCATTAGTTCTACATCATTTGATTGTATCATAGTTGTTTATCCGGGACAACACATCGATCCGAAAGTAAAATACCAGCAACATTGTTAATTTGATGTGTTTGATTTGGGTTTTAAGTTTGCATATTTCCATCTTGAGATCCGGTTCTCTGATATTTTTAAACACCATTCACCTGCCCTTTATTCCAATTTATTTGGGGTCGATGCTGCATGTCCTTTATTTCTATACGTCTCTATTACTCGACATCTCAGCAGTCACCTCTTTTTTAGCCAAATCATTCTTCACACAGTCCATCTATCGACATTTTTGAACATCTAAATAATTTGTAGAGCAGCGTTATCTATAGCTATACAAGTTACAATCTGTTTATCAAGAAAACAGTCAAAGCTTTGTTCAATTGCAGTAACGTCTACCCTCAGACCACAATCAATGAAAATTAACCTTGCTGGATTAGGATTAAATATAGTATTGTTTGTACAAAGTACGTGTCGCAGTCACGTGTGAACAGCAATACAGTTGTTGAGCCCATTTGTCCAATCAACGCAGATAATATTGATGTTCCCGGCTTGCCCTCGTTTCGCGCGAACTGCTGTAGCGATAGCACAACAGTTATTTGATTGTACTATCTTACGGATTTATCCTCCTATCTAACCCATATTTACAAATCATGCAATATTTTCGAATCGCTAGATATACTTGGTTCAACAGAAATTCGGCGGAACCTTGGGGATTTGAGCCACTCTCATTTATTTACTTTAAAATGTTGGCTGTCGATGGGAATTTGGTTCCTGGTTTCAATTCTTTTAAAGAGTGTTACTGTTCTGCAATTTTGCAGTGTTGGAAATTGCAGACAGCAGACGGCTTTTGATATTTTAATAGCGTTATTTTCAGCGCACTGCTAATAATATGCGGTTGTATCAAAATTGACAATTTCTCCAAACTATTCGCTTGGTAATTTATACAAAGAAAGTGCCTATTAATTTCCCTATTTATGTACACGTGTTCAGGATTTTCGGCAAAAATTTCGTTTGGTCCTACACGTGGGGTTGAACATCAATAAGCACTTCAAAAATAAGATCTGTTCATAGCTTGTACAACAATAAGAACTTATGTAAAGACTCCACGAGTCGCTATAACGTTATCCACGTGTCACTTTAGCCATACAACATTGCATTGCTGTTAATAGAGTCATACCTCAAAACAATAATTTCATGATAGAATCACATTTTTGCGATTGACATCAAACTATTTTATAATAGAAATTCTTAGATTTTATATAAGTAATCCATTGTCTCCTGTCCGTACCTACCTAGCTTGTTTATAAACATTGTCGCTTTACTTGCTTGCAAACATTATATTTCCAGTCAGTGTAGTCTCGTGTAGCATTCGAACTGTACCGCTCTGTGGAGTGGGAACCGAGTGAATGGGGGCCTCAGGTGATTCGAGTCTTCCGATCGTACGATTCTAGTGTTACCTTTCTCTCGGCTCTTCTCGATGTCAATAATACTCGATCTCAGCAAGTGGGCACATCACGTCGGTCGAAATATTTCGTTATTATATTAGTATGTCTCGATTCGCAAGGTCGTTGGACTCGAACATGTAATCGACTTGAACTTCCTTCACGATACGATGCACGGTCCTCCTAATATTTTGATTTGAAACTTTTTTCATAAAACACTTTGGAAAAACACACTGTGGGTGAGATATTATTATGTATTGGTTTCCTCGTAACACTCTCTATCTTATCGTCGCGATAAATTAGTCCGTACTCGATACACAATCGATATTATAACTAGATACGTTTATGTATAACTGTTTTCAACAGTTATTCTCGCGAGCGCGGACAGGCCGCTACATCGGTGTCTTGTACGCGGTTTTTAATTCTTAATTATTTATTCCACGTTCGTAAAATTGTGTGTTAACTATTTTAGTGTGTCCGAAACCAAAAAGAATCTAAAGTGTGTGTGTTGTGTGTTAAGATTTGAGCCGGTTGGTTTTATTTATCATCGATGAGTGTAGAAATATGTTAGCTTTATCACGAGCTGGCGAATTCGTGATTCCACATGTCATTCGTTCATGTTCTGTTACTTTTGTTTATATTGTCTTTAAACCGGATAGTATGCACGTTGAATGTAGTAAATCTGTCGCGTTACTTGTAATGTTTTCTCGACCGGTTTCAACCGTCCTCTTTTGCTCAACTGAACAATTTCCACTGACCCCGCACTGCATGCCATCGTGATCATTTATGTCATCGTTCTATGTTACAACTTTATTTTTATCGCGTTGGGTAGAGTTTAGAACATAATTTTTGGATGAAACCAGAGTTCTATTCAATTTCTGTCATTTCGTTCAAAGACCTTTAATTCTTTATCTTATCTTTCAAGTGATTACAAAAATGTTAAGAAACTATCGGTTTCTTCTGCCTCTTAGATCAAAACGTCTTAAATAAACTTGTTGATGAACTTCTTACGAAATGTGAATTATGTAATGTTAGTAGATTACAACGAATTAATCCTGCGCAGTTGTAGCAGCGTGTCTAGTTTTTAAATACCTAGTTTGCAAAAATATCGTTAATTCTTTGATTTTATCAGTGGCTCGTAGTGTTATCACTTTTATAATCTGTTTATCTACCACCTATGTACCGCACACCTGTTTATTTTCTCATGACCAATCGTATGGTTGATTAGAAATATATATTTTCGTGTTTGAGTTGCTCCAGTTGCAGTATACGTTGCGTGCTCGTTACTTGAAGTAACTATGGTAAACAGTTTCATATAATTGGCTAGAAAACCGTGTCTAGAATTCAGTATTAAACGAACTAGATCTTGTACTAAAATAAGTAGGCTTACTGTTGATGGAAAGGAATTTACACCTGATTTACGATTCACCGAAGTTCTGTTTACTTTTCGGCGTAAAGTATAACGTAGACAATATCCAAATATTTTCATAGATTCGAAAATATTCATATAGTTTATTTTATGTTGATACTAAAGTGACCTCGGTTTGCGTCATAGCATCATAATTATACATAGCCACGTTTTAACCATTAATTAGTAATTACGAGATTATGTGGCCATCAGTAATATTTGCTTTACAGCAATCGTGATTTTTCTATCTTTCATGTTTGATTCAACGTGTTTGCTATCGAGTATCAATTCAAGAAATACATATTTTCATTTTGAATACTCTACTGTATTGCTTTCATTGGTACCATTTTTATTAATGTTGCATTCTTTGTTTGGTTGGTGTTAGAGCTGGGATTTACAGTGTAAGATGTGAAGTTATTAAGTGTGTGAACTGAAAATAGTGAAGAATGGTGGATAACGCTTCGTTTGAATACTCTGACGAGTCTAGTGGAGAAAGCACTTATGTGAACGAGCAAAATGGACGGTAAGATTTATGGATCTAGATTAATATTATTAATAAAATTACCAATGATTTATCCGACCCCATCATAGTTCGAAAAAGGCTTGTCAATAGAATACACAGTCACGGGAGCGAAACCGTGGGCACAGCTAGTATTAATAAAATTACCACGATATATCAAACTGCATCCTGGTTTTTAATATCCGGTAAAAGTTATTATATTGAAAACATGATATAATTTCAATATTAATGAACTTAATATTAAGTACTAAAATATTCAGTCTAAATGAAAGTCTAAACGCTTGAACGATTGTGTAACTGTTATTTTCATTTTATTGCGAATTAACAAGAACCAATTCTTTGTTTATTTAAATAACCAAATTATTTCCTCTGTCATTCGTCTGCCCTCATAACTTACGTTACCAAATATTTTTACTCGTCACGATACCATGGAATTCCACGTTTTCATTGTCTATGTAGATGATTATTGTAAGACGAGACCCTATTTATAACAGAATTTTTATGTTATTAAATTCCCATTGTGTAAGATTGTTTTTGTCGTAACATTTAATAGAAATTATAGCCTAGTGGTGTGACCGTCGAACTGCCAAATCAAAGGTGTCACGCAAGGCACGCATCTCTGATTTTTGATGCATGTGCGTATTGTATAATTATCACTTGCTTCGGTGAAGGAAAACATCGTGAGGAAACCAGCATGCCTGAGAGATATTTCTTGACGGCATGTAAAGCCAAGGCAGAGGCCCATGGACGGCATAAAAACTCGATAGAGAAAAAGAAAGAATAGAAATTATGGGACAAACGAAATTAATTCTTCCTTTAATATATTTTTCGTAGAGTTGTTTATCAATGGACAGGAATAACCTGGTAAATGGTAAAAAAACCTGAATTTGTACCATTTACATTTCACATTGAAACTCGGAATAACAAACTGCATCGGACTGTTCTCCATATACCCTGAATGATAAACAAGTTATCATACCGTTCCCTGTTATCCATGACATATTAAAATTCAATAACTTGCGTAGACTCATGCGTCACACTATGTTTTATGTATTTAGTACAGCATCGATCACTCCTTATCTCTTTTGGAATAAGGTATATTTTATCTTGATCTTAGGGACGTGTTTTTGCGTCGGGGTCCTAAATTCTGTATGGATGCATATAACCTCGGGCAAATACGGTTGTTGGTCAGTTGTATGTGTCGACGTTTTGAAGTCGGTGTCCTCCTGAGCTTATTGCGAAAATGGGTGTGTTTTTCTTGAAGAGGTGAGATTTTATATCTTTGTGATCCTTATCTTGCTTAAAGGCAGCTCCCATCTGTGTACTGATACGAATCTTTTGTGATCTGTTTATTCATTGAGATCTTTTGTTACTAGAGGCTTATTTTTTATATTCTTCATTTCATCATTCTTTCAGGATTTTATATTGCTTCCTTAATTGACTATTTTATCTTTCCCGCGTCTCAGATCCGGTCTGATACGTCGTGTAAGTTTTAGCGACTAGAATGTTCTAAAAGGTTTTGGGACATCTAATGGTTTCTATCGAAAAAGGAAATCCTGACGGGATCGGTCGACTCCCAATTGCTTTTCTCTCATGCGGATAAAGTTACAGTGCCCAAAGATTGAGTATTAGGAATGTAAGCTTTGTGTTCTCTGCTAAAAGCTATTTGTATTATACTGGGGAACGTACCTTTTTCTGACCCGTTGGGTGCGTACTTTGAGTTAAAGGTCTATTAAAAGTTAAAACCTCTGAGTTTGGGACGGAAATTAAACGGATACCAGAGTCGCTTTGGGTTAATACTCAATGTTTTTGGGACTGCGGATAAAAAAACAATTTAGCTGTAGAGATGAATTTACTAAAAATACCGTATTGTTATAAGAAGTGTTGGGTAAAATAAAAGTTAATTTTACCAATTCATATGAACACGATCAGCACATTTAAACTGCGGTCAATGTTATTCATTCTATTCTGACAGGTCTTGAACGCAGTTTAAATGTGTTGAGGGAGTTCCATTAGTGATCCCCCCCCCTAAAGATACTAAAAGAGGGAGGTGTTAATTTAATATTGCCTGATGTTATTAATATTGTCGTTGTGGTCGCAATGCAGCATGAGGTCCTGGGTTCGGTTCCCGGGTCGGGCAACTTATTGGGATTTTCCATCAGGAATTTCTCAGTAGCAGCCAAAAGACTGGATTTGTACCCGGTTGAGGGCAATAGGCTCGCCCCCTATTAATGGGACTTAAACTTAACTGGGGAAATGTGGGTGTACTTGTTAGATACACCTCTGCCTAACCCTAATTAGTATACCGGATGATGAAACACTGCATCTTCTTGCAATCTCCTTATAAATATTGTAATTAAAACTGTCTAATAATAATTTAATTATTGGTCGCCATTTGCAAATTTCATAGATAACGGTTTCCGCTTTCAAAACAATGTGTATAGTCAATCGATCACTTTGTCCTGTTGTCACTAGGTAAGCGTGGTGAACTATAAACTGTGTGCTTTGTTTAACTTATAATCGTAAATAATGTTTCCGTTCGCTAAACTACCAAACATTGTCGTTTATTATACTGATAAATAGGTAGTTTACTTTACATACATGTGTATTCTAAGGAAATGATTCATGTTCACGTAGTCTGTCTTATTTTCCTTGGTAACTTTTCCTTAAATTTTCCGTCTGCGGGATCTATCCAAAATAATATCATCATTTGCCTAGCCTGTTCCCAACTATATTGGGATCGGCTTCCAGTCTTACCGGATGCAGCTGAATACCAGTATTTTACGACCTCCACAACCCAGTTAGTACTGGGTAATACGATACCCCTTGAGACAAAGCCCTTCCCTCCCTCCCTTCCCTTGAGTTCCCTCTTGAATCCCTTGAGTTTAAGACTGGTTGTCAGACTTTTTAGCCACTGACTACCTAACGACTGTCAAAGATCCACAAATGACACCCGGGACCAACGGCTTTACGTGCTTTCCGAGGCACGGAGGAAACTCGGTATGTAATGGGTGGTCACCCATCCACAAACCAACCTAGGCAAGCGCGGCTTAACCTAAAGGTCGACCCAAGCGGCTGTTATTATTAAGCCACGAGCTCCTTCTTCTATCCAAAATAATATCCGGGCAGATAAAATCATCTTATGATTCAAGATTAACGAGAAAAATTGTCTTATCAGATTTACTAAAAACAACTTTTCCTGTGAACTTTGAACAGTATTCTTTTAGACATTTTAATCAAATAGATATCGGGCTTATCTGTTTTTGCTCTGAAAATAGAAATAATCTCGCTTCTCTCAGTCCATTGAACACCTGTTGAATTAACAAAATGTAAATTAGTACCCATAACTTTGGCTTGTTAATTTGTGCGAACATCTCTGTTACTGCCAACCCATATCAGATAAGTTTTTTGACAGGCTTCTGTCAAAAAACTGCTTTAGTTAGTCTTTGTAAACGTAAAAAATAAAAAGTCAATCTAGTTCTTTCCACGCAGGTAATCTAGTTTCTATCCTAGTTTTCTGGCATATCCTCCATAACATTTACGTGCTGCATCAGCAAAAACCATTTAAAGCTTAAAAGTTTCTCAGTTTACCAAGTCCAAGTCCATAAAAAGATATTGCTGCCCATTCCTTCGTTTTCTGGACATTTCTTCCCAATAGACGTGAGCAAAAACTGTTCAGAACTTGAACACTCTGAGTTTGTAAACTATAAAAGGATATTGCTGCCCATTCCCTAAATATACCACGTGAATGTCGTAGTTATTTGCAGCGGGAAGTGCCGTTCTATTCTTAACCAAGACCTTGGAAGTTTAGCTTCATTATAGTCATTGGGGTCTTTCAACTCGGCACGTTTGTGCTCTATATGGCTTCTGATTGTGATTGCCCGATTAGTAGACATCACACCTGACTGAAAACGTGATCCATTACGTTGTGGTACTTTTGGTCTACTGTCCTCATTAAGTGGTGGATCCAAGAACCAAAATATGGATGAATTGAATTGGTATAGTCAATAATAGTCATCACACATTTAACCTGAGTGTTTTTCAAGCAGAATATGGATTTCGGTAGTTCGACAAAATCACAATTCTAAGTCTTCGAAAATTAGGGATGTTTGAAATAATGTTAGTTTCCGTCTTATATCTATAATTTCATGATAGACGTCACTGTGACAAGGTATTACGTTACGATGAAACACCCTTCATAAATTGATGGAAACAGATCAAAAGTCATGTATTTAAATTAGGCTAAGAATCACTTTTAAAACGTGAAAAAGATTAAAAAGACATTGTCCCAAAACCGCCCTTTACCACTTCCTAGAGTTTCAAGAGGTAGAACAAACGCCCACACAACAACACACACACATCACACATAACAAACATACCACACACATCTGCCTTTCCAACAAAAAGACATCCATTTACACAAAGCCAATTCTCACTCGAAGGATGAAACACCGTAACAACAAAACATGTATTTATTCGCTCAAACCTTAGTCTGACGTATCAACACGCTTATTAAGTGGCAGTCACGTGGATCAGCAGCAATTGTAAGCCGCAACTCATTACGTGCACGGTAATCATGGCATTATGTGAAACTAGCTCTTGCCAGCGGCTTCGTCCACGTGGAGGTCAAAAATTATCCTAGGGGAAGGTATTATTGCGAAAAAAAGAACCCATGGTAGGATAGGATTCTTTAGGATCCAGGTCACCTGTTAGTTAAATTTCATCAAAATCCGTTAGAGGGCGAAAATTATCCTAGGGGAAGGTATTACCGGGATAAAAAGAACCTTATGTTAGGACAGGATTTTTTAGGATCCAGGTTACCTGTTTGCTTAATTTCATCAAAATCCGTTTAGACGTTTCGGCATTAGAGGTTAACATACAGACGAAAGTTATTTTCGCATTTATAATATTAGTATAATACCGCAGCTACATCAACTTTTGTGGAGGTACGATAAATGTTTAGATAATGTTGATAACAATGGTGGGGTGTAACACCTGCTAAAGTGGCACGTGTTTCGAGGATAAAATTAGGAAATTGGACCTAATGGTTTTGATGATAAATCTGAATTAGTAGGCGTAGTTAAATAACAGTGACATTATTTACGAAACGATCCCGGAGCATCAAAAGGCAGGGGAAATCGATTATTTTGTTGATTTACAGATGCAGCTACGGATGCTGCATGCGTATTATCTTAACTCTGAAGAAAGTTAATGTTAAAGGCTAAAGATGAAAGAATGCAGCCACCACCGTCAAAGTCAACTTTCTACCCAAAAACAACGAATTTTACAGTAATTTCATGCGCAATTAAGTGTTTTAATTGCTCATAATTCTGCCTAAATTATTCTGTTTAATGGCAATAATAAAACCGAAGTACCAACCGTACTGTGCCAACATAATCAAGTGGATTTGGTAGATGGAAGTCGACCCAAACTTGACCTTTAAAATGATCAGCGAGGAAAAAAAACGTGTTTGTTACATTATACATGAACGTATCGTTTACCCAGCATCGAATTTGTAGATGAGATGCAGACTCGAAGGGATACCTGATGAAATTCTTCGAAGGTAGCTTAAAAATGTCGATTGTTTTTTTACCATTTCTGGTATAACAGAACGACTCTGGAATATTAGTCCACTTTTAAAGGAATGTTCGACCTGTAGCCACTTTATCTCCTACTAGCTTTTGCCCATGGGTGCGCTCGCCTTACGGTCATAAATTATCCCACGGAAACTTTGTAAATATATTATGAAAGAATTTTCGGAATCGGATCAGTAGTTCCGAAGATTACTATGTATACAAACTTACAGACAAATTTTACCTCTTCGTAAAATTAATATAGAATAAATATGCCAGGCAAGATCGAATGTAATACTGGCTTCATTTCCACTCACCTGCTTACTTACAGTACTGTAAGTAAATTTGATTAAATCAGGATATAATTGTGTTTATTTGCTACAAATAGAAGCTGTTACCCTTGACCTTAAACAACCTTTAGTCCCTTCCGAGTTCTTTAAATTTATTATGGTGTTAATATATTTTCCATGTTTTATACAATAATTCTGTTTGATCGTGATATTCCATTATCCTGTTTCATAAAACTCGCAAGAGTACTAAAAAGGTCTCTACTAAAACATTTACTTTTTACTTCACGCGAATGGCTGTACTTTTCACTTAACTTTTTCTCCGAAGTACTAAAAGATGCTAATATTGTGACTTAGACCACTTTTCTTGTAAGAAATATTTAATAAAGTATCCTTACTTTCCAAGAGAAGCTTTACTTAATTATGTGATTTTTGTATGTTGCCGACTTGCCGCATTTCTTGACCGCAGAAAGTCCATTTTCTTTCGAATCCGACTACCCAAAATATGTGGCATCTACCGTGATTGTAGTTTATTACAAGAGCAGCAATATTCTTGAGTGTGCATTGTATTGTATGGCACATTGAAAACACACATCCCCCGTCAAGCACAGTTCTTCTAGACCGTTAGTTGCAGCAACGAAACGAGGACCATATTCTGCAACAGACATTATTTACTACAAATAGATTTACGTTCTACTATTTTGATTACCTACTGACTTTGTTCCGCTACCAGTAATTTATAATAATAGGTTTAAGGGGTCGTTTCGTGTATCGTAAAACTTCGTATGAACTGAATTACCGTAATGCTACGCTATTTAGTAGTCATAAAGTTTAAAGCTTTCAGGAAACGGTACGGTTGAAATAAGGCGAGTGGTCATTTCATTTGATTCGTATAAATACGGTCTGGGATTTTGGTTACCAGCTTGGTAGCCAAATATGATGGCTACATCATCTTCTTTGAAAATTGAATTTTAGTGCCACTAAATAATCAAAGTTGAACTGTTTAAATCATCATCTGCCTAGCCTTTTCCCAACTATATTATGGTCAGCTTCCAGTTTAACCGGATGCAGCTGAATATCAGTATTTTACATGGAGCGACTGCCTATCTGACCTCCACAACCCAGTTAGTACTGTGTTATACGATACCCCGTGGTAAGACTTTTTGGGCCACTGACTACTTAACGACTGTCAAAGATCTATAAATGACACCCGGGACCAACGGCTTAACGTGCTTTCCGAGGCACGGAGGAAACTCGGTATATAATGGGTGATCACCCATCCACGGACCAACCTAGGCAAGCACGGCTAAAGCTAAAGAACAACCCGAGCGGTTGTTATTATTTACACCCTGTATACTATCGTCAATTGTGTTTTAACATTTCCGTTTAAAAAAAAGTCTAACACTCCCTCCCACTCCACCCAGAGCGGGAGGAGTTATTTGATGATTTCCAACACGTAAAAAAAATAAAAATGGGTGATCACCCATCCACAGACCAACCTAGGCAAGCACGGCTTAACCTAGAGATCGACCCGAGCGGCTGTTATTATTTACTAGCACGAGCTCCTCCAAACTAGAACTGTTTAAATGACAGATGAGAATAAGTTATATTAGTGTTGCGTTTAAATACTGTTTACCTATAGATTATGACTTCTGTGGCATGCGGTATTGTATACCTGCATATTATCGTGATGAATTAATGCCTATGTGTGGTCTCTTTATGATGTTTACCTTGTGAGTTTCCTTTCTTGAAGGAAACGTTATTTTAAAGACAATTACTTTTGTTATCTGATTTATTCAAATGATGATGAGAATTCTTAGGCTTGGACAAAGTTTTATTGCCCAAGTGCAGATGCATAATCTCTAGATTTATTACTAGAATATTTTTATTTCTCAATATCGTATTTTTTTAAGATATCAGCATTATCTATAACCTTTGTTCGTCACATAAGTATTTATTTATTACATAATTATAATCTAAAAAACATTTATTTCAGACTAGGTCCATATTCTGTTAGTAACAATGTACTTAAAAAACAAATGTTAATATAAGCAAACAAAATTTGATTCATATAGGAACCCGTTTATTTATTTAGATTTTTGTAATGTAGAGACACCTGGCCACTATTTCTTTCGGCTAGACATCTTGACGTTGTTACCTAATCCTGTCTTGGAAACAACAGACCGAGGCTGACTGGCTTTATTCCCATGATACGATTGTTAAAACCTTAAATTGTAAGAAAATGTGCACTAGTGCTTTCCAATTTTAAACGCAGCATAAACATCCAAAACTAAACACCTTCTTTTGCTGAATCATCAAATTAAACACCATCATCTGTTTGGTTCCAGACAGGCCATAAAGCCACTATCAGGGTCGGCGCCGTCGGTGCGGGCCCCGCAGAGCAAGGCCAGCGCGAGCGACACGACGGATGGCAAACAGCCGAGCAAGTCGCGGCAGAAGAAGTTCCAGCGGCACTTCCCGCAGGTCGGGCCGGAGGAAAGGGTGCTCAATTGTAAGTACAACTTGAGTAAAATGAGATCTCGAACGGTAAACAGGAGAGATTTGATGGATGGGTTTTAGTCAGTAAGTCTGACACTCCCTCCCACTCCACCCAGAGTGGGAGGAGTATTTTGATGATTTCACATCCGTAAAAAAAAGAGAGATTTGATGTATAACTAGAGAACGCTCGATTAAAAACGACTGTCGCGATTGACCGGTCCAGAACGTGTCGCCTGATTGTTGTCCAACAGTAGGTTCTACTGAAATGTTCCAAGACTTGCCGAATCGATTTCCTTGGAATTTTCAGCGACAAAAATTGACAAACAGTTCATCATCATCCTCTGCTACATAGAACTCTCCAAACGCACGCCATTCAACTCGATCCTTGGCAATTCTCATCCAGCTGCTAGCAGCCAGCTTGCGAAAATCGTCACTCCCACTAGCCTGACTGAGGGCGCCACTCAACATCCGCGCACACACCGGTCACATTATGATTGCCCTTATCCCAATTGTAATGGGGTCAGCGCAGCATGTGTTCTTCTTCCATACCTTTTTTTTAGTCTTCATCTTAGCGTCAGTCCCTTTTTTAGCCATATCATCTTTCACGCAGTCCATCCATCGTTTCTTTGGCCTCCCTCTACTCCTATAGCCACATCCACAATCATATTCAAAATTCTCCTCACGGCATAAGTGAACATGCGCAATTTTACTTGCTGGCAGATGTGATACATCAAAGTAGAGTCTTTTTGTGTAATGGGTTCATGTCTTCCGGGTAGAAACACTATGTCAATTTCGGGCCTTTTTCCTGTTTAACTTTGTATCAAACGCTGGCAAAGCTTCGGCATACCTCATGCTTATCTAAGTGTCTATAAGCGGCAGTAACCACTTTCCATCAGACACGCCGTTAGCCTGTTTGCCAACGTATGACATAAACGTCAAGAAAAAGTTTCTTTACTTTTTCTTTTACAAGACTCAATTACTTAAGTTAATTATTAACGAAGGTGTTTTACGCCTGTTAGGTATAACACGCCATGTGTAGGAGGTATAAAAGATTAGAAGCGAGTAATCTATAAACTTTATTAGGTGTATGTTATCTTTTGCTTTAGAAATAGATACGGGAAATGTCACCCGTTTCATCATAATCGCTATAACAGTTTTTCGTAATAATCTACCAAACGGGCCTACGGATATTTTTATCGTGTTGTGACACATATTTTGATGTTTCCGTGACAGCTACTAAGAAAAAAGTTAAACTGACAACTCGTCACTTTTGAAGCTGCTGTGTGACTTATAAAATAACGATTTTGAACATAAGAAAGAGTTTATTAGGTATAAAAATGTCATTCTTGCTTAAAAGCTTCAGTAGAAGTCCCAGGGTTCTAAATTTCTGACAGTTAAGTGCACTGGCATGACTGGTCATGTTTTCAACTGACCAAATCTGGCTCTGCAAGAGGCTTCGTGCGGATAATTTTTCGTGACCACGGAACATGGGTGATTAGGCTATGTGAAAAGATAATGATATTATATTGCAAGCCAGCAATTCGGCATAATAGATCTAACTTTCATCATTAACCGTCTGGTTTTGTTTTAGGTAACATTTGTGCAACTATTGTTTATTTCAACGACTGCGATACCAATTTCGTTTTAGGTGGTTTTCCTTATCAATTCGCTCTAAATTACGTACGATACCGAGTATTTTTCCTTTTTTCGGAAAAGTATTACGTCAACTTGCAAATTCCATAAGCAATTTGCGAATGTTTATGGGTATTTTCAATTCTAATCTTCCTCCCGACGACGCGATAAAAATACGTAGTTTACAATATCGAGTTTTCCTGTTAGTTTATAAGCTGGTTACATAAATTATACGATCGTTTCGTAGTATTGAATGCCATTTCAAAGTCAATGCCTCGTCCTAGATTTCGGAAATATGAAATTCTGAGTGTTCAGTTTCATCATGACAATGTGCCTAACCAATAACAAAGTCACTGACCTTCTAGCGATGGTTCTGGGGGCGATGGATGTCCTCATCACATAATATTTGCAAGAAATTACCAGATTAGGCGTTGTTCCAGATCCAGAAATCAATTTGTATTATTTACACAAACACCCCAATTTTAACGCGTCTAGGACCAACAGTTTGGAAGAAAATATAAGAATTCGGCAACACCCTGCATATATTTATGTTGAAGCCAATAATTATTTCGACTTCCAGAACAATCGATCCTAGCTGATTGCCAGTTTCCTTGTCCCATTAACGAATTGCGCCCAATAAGCTTAATTAAATATTTGCTTCGATAAATACACCATGTTTGATTTGATAAGAAATAAGTAAATTTGACCAGTTCCACGTTTCTGCGTAGTAGTATCTAATATCCTAGATCATTAGCAACATTTTAACTCAATCAACTGTTATGCAACTTAATCTAGATTGGTCGAGGTCAAATGTTCTAATATCGTGAAATCAATGCTGGAATTACGTACAACTATTGAAAACATTACTCTTTCGTCATTTTGTTACAAATGGGTCCTGCTTTAATTTAGGGTCCCAAGATCAAACTTATGTTTTTCTTCATCGCCGTCACGATTGAGCGATGGGCCTGTCTGGCCTCAACTGACTGACTGACTCCTCGACAATCCAACCTTGCTAGCCTTAACTGTTCCACTCTTGGGCAAAGGCCTAACCCATTCCTTCCACTTCTCTCGGCGTTGTGCCTCTTCACGCCGATTGTTGAGGAAGCCTTCCAAGGAATCCCGCTATCTTCCCCTTGGTCTGCCGCGACCCCATCTAGCTGCCTTAGGGCTCCAGTCTTGCGATTCATACGGGCTCACCGCTGTTAAAAGTGCCTGTGAATGGTTTAATTTGAACAAATGTTTTGAGTGTCATTTGTAGATCTTTGACAGTCGTTAGGTATTCAGTGGCCCAAAAAGTCTGAAAACCAGTCTTACCAAGTGGTATCGTATTACCCAGTACTAACTGGGTTGTAGAGGTCAGATAGGCAGTATCTCCATGTAAAACACTGGTATTCAGCCGCATCCGGTTAGACTGGAAGCCGTCCCCAATATAGTTGGTAAAAGGCTAGGTAGATGATGTTTTGAGTATCATCAAATATAGCGAAAATATACTAGCTATAAATAAGTAATCGAAAGATTTTATTTCTTGTTGTATTATTTATATAGTCCTGCCATGGAGGTCACGGTCCATAATGATGTAATGGAGCAAAGAGCACGTTGAAGTTATGGAAAACTTTTATGACAACTTTATGCAAAGAGTAGACTTTATGTTAAATGTCAAATTGACGTAAATAGCACCAATGTTTATACTGGAATATTATTTTAGTATTGAGGCCCGTATCAGAAAATAAACAATCTTAATCAGGACAAAATAACAAGAGCGTTTTTCAACTGAATCCTGGTCGAATAAGGTTATGATAATATTACAGATCTGGGTTACCCAAACATTAGGAATAGTATTTCGCAGTAGTTTCTAGTGTTCTCTTTAAATGACCTCTCAGAAGATTTGGAAGAAGTTTACGGGACTATTGATGGTTCGGAAACCAGGTCGGGTGGAATACGGAGAACAAATTTTAAACTAACAAGACTGGGACAGACGACGAGCACGTGGCTAAATAATAACAGCCGCACGGGTCGATCTTTAGGTTAAGCCGTGCTTGCCTAGGTTGGTCTGTGGATGGGTGACCACCCATTACATACCGAGTTTCCTCCGTGCCTCGGAAAGCACGTCTAGCCGTTGGTCCCGGGTGTCATTTAAAGATCTTTGACAGTCGTTGGGTAGTCAGTGGCCCAAAAATCTGACAACCAGTCTTACCAAGGGTATCGTATTACCAAGTACTAACTGGGTTGTGGAAGTCAGATAGGCAGTCGCTCCATATAAAATACTGGTATTCAGCTGTATCCGGTTAGACTGGAAGCCGACCCCAATATAGTTGGGAAAAGGCTAGGCAGATGATGACTATAATGAGAGACAAAGTAAAACGAAGGAGAGAAACTTAGACAATCTATGACATAATTCACAGGGTCTTTTTGCTAAAGAAACCCCGCGACCTTCGTTCGCATGAAAGTATTACTTCGCTTTGAACCAGATTTTGTTAACAATTTCAAGGGTTTTAATTTTTTTGTCATGGAACCCTAATTATTTTGCTAAAATAAAAGGAGCCTATTAGGCCTTATAAAATCAGCTATGTGCCAGCCAAAGTCCCGTCACAATCGGTCCAGACGTTTCGGAGATTAGCCGGAACAAATAGTCAGACAGACGGAGAAAAATTGAAAAAAAAAAAAAAGTTTTTGTTTTTAGTGCCGTATAAATTCTCATTTGCATTCAGTAAAAACCTGTTATTTGGATATCATAGAAGGTGACTTCTAATTTGTGGTTAATTTACCAAAAACGCTAGCACTAATGAAAGGTTAAGGACCTAACAACAACAAATTGCGTAACTGTCACCGTGAACCCATATTAGTTAGGACATCTAAATTCAATTATAATAATTATGATCGACCGGCTAAGATCTGAGACCAACTAGAATCTTCATTCGTTTCTGCACAGCGGATTTTATAAGACGTGCTCTTCATTTCGGACTTATTTTCTAACGAGTTTCAAAAACATCCCGGAGTACCATTGTACGTTTTAAAGTTAATATTATCAACGTCATCATTCTCCTGTCCTTATTCCAATATATTTAGGGTAGGGACAGCACCATTTTCTCGTCTCCATTATCCGTCACATCAAACAAGTCATCCATCGTTTCCATGATGGAAACCTTTTCTTATAGCTATCCATACTCATTCTCGATGTTAAGCAATATCTCCTTCGAATTCGACCTTTTTGACGATTGATTTCTTCTTTATTTTAATATCTTTGTCTCTTTCTATTCCAGATTACTCATGCGCACTGGTCGGTGATCTGTTACTGCAAGGTCACCTGTACATCACTAAGAACTATTTCGCTTTCTACTCCAATGTGTTCGGCTATGTGACCAAGGTGAGCAAGTTTGTGTTATGTATGTCGGTCGGTTGTTGCTTGTTGATTAGTTTTTGAGTTGTTTAGCTGTCGGGATTTTAGATTTTAATAGTTTGTAATTATGTTGAAGCTGTCGCATTAAGCGACGCATTATGTGAAGTAATGGTGTCAATACCGTTTCATAAAGCGGTTTTAAGAGAGTATATAGGATTTAGCTAAATAATCAGCTTAGTTGTGTTTTGAAGTAAGATACGATAGTTAGCAGGTACTATTACTTGATCATTTTGTAATTAATTTCCGGGATATGTCCTGAAGTCTTGTATGCACAACATATTCTCAATTCTTGTGCCTGGCGAAAGTTACTCAAAATAATTCTTAATAATAAAAAGAGTCCTTCTTACCAACTCAATGAATTTTATTGTTTCCCTAAAAATATTTAATAGCGACAAAGCTTTATATATACAATCAATATTTTAACCTCTTTTATTTCTAATTTCCAGTTACTAATCCCAACAATATCAGTCCTCCGGATAACAAAAGAGAAGGTGGCGCGTATCATCCCGAACGCAGTGGGGGTGTGCACTCGCGATGAGCGGCACGTGTTCGGGTCCCTGCTGTCGCGGGACTCCACCTACAAGCTGATGATGCACGTCTGGAAGGCGGCCAGAGCGCCCGAGCAAGCGGTGCCGAAACCACAGGTGGGTGATGTGCGTATACTTCTGATATTTGAGAGCTATGAAGCTCATTATGATAAAAAAAAAATATGAATTTTTGTACGACAGTTGACGGACAATTTTGATGGTATGAAGAACAGGGTGTAAAGTTCTTCATCCCCCATAGAAAATTGAAGATCCTCCGACCAGATGGGTGTTATGTCTGGTGGTCTACTGCTGGACAGTTGTTGTCGGGTTCTTCTATAATAGTCATAAGGGCGGATAACTTTCCTTGCGCGATGTAGGATTTAGATTTATTTCGATGTTTAGTTCATCAACTATGTCATAGATGGCGCTGCAGTACTTTTTGTTCTATGTTGTTTTAGTACTCTTTGTAGTGTAGCTAAAAATGTATAAAAAATAAAAGTATTTTTTACGAATCGAGTATGAGCTTCATAGCGAAAGTTGTTTAGTATGACGGGTAAAATCATCTCCTTGACGGATACAGGTGATTAAATCGCCATCCTGTCTACGATGTGAATATTACCGCGCCGAAAATGATCTAAAATGTTTTCTGTACATACGAAATGCTACTTGTTACAAATGCGATAAGACTACTTAATAAAAATATATATTTAGGTGAAATCTTTAATTTAGAAGAAACCATGAACATTTTTCGATTTCACATTGCAGGATCTCCGAGCATCAGAAGTGGAATTAGAAGTGTCGGAGTACTCGCCCGAAGACGACAGCAGCTCAGCGGGTGGCGACCAAGCAGATGCACCCTCCCCGCCCGTCAGACGTGAGTCAGAGGCCATCGCAGCTGCAGGTTTGTTACTTCAGAATGATCTTCTTAGATTTTGAAATCAATTTATGAACCGCTGACAAATGGGAAGAGCTGGGAAGTGGGCCCGTTTGCGTAGCACCAGCCATGCATCTTTTTATAAAATTATCTGCATTATTTTCCAATGTCTATGACGTGTAATATGGTGTTGTGAGATGTGGGTATTGTTTTCTTTTACATCGTAAGCAAACTATAAACGATCTTACAGTTTATTGAGGATAACCCACAGGGAACGGTACGATGGCTTTTAGTTTGGCATTTTAAGCCTGTTTTAAAAATAATCTGATGATTTCGAATGAAGAAATAATGTAACGATTAATCTTCTTCCCCAGCTGGCGGCGCGGCAGTGATCCAGCCCGCGCTGCTGACGGGCGCCACCAGCGCGTCGCGCGCCGCCACGCGCTGGTGGCGCCCGCTGCTGGCGCTGCTGGCCGGCCTGCTCACCTTCTCTGCGCTGCTGCTGACCTACAAGCTGTACTACGCGTCCTACCATGTGCAGGTATGTCCACACTGTCGCACTCCACTAGCTAGGCCATGCCACAACCTGTCCTCCTGATTGGAGGGCTTATACTTAAGGCAGGATAGTCCGACCTGGACCGTGGACTTGTGAGATGCCATTTACAAAAAAAAACCTCCTTCGTCTCCACATTCATTCTGTCCCAGCCACCTTTTTAAGGTCATCTGAACAGAGTCCGATACAAGGTCTCACTTCTAGGACTCGATTGCTTCGCAGGCATGCGCTAATACAAATAGATTATGATAAGAACCTGTAAAAAAATGAGTTGATAAGGTGAATCCCAATAAAATAAAGACCAATTTCACGGTTATATCAGTTGTCAAGCATTTTAATTGCCATGTAAATAAAACATTTTAACTTGGCCCACCTTATCTTTTATCATATTTATTCCTTTTCTAACCCCCACCATTTGTATTCCAGGACGAGCTAGTAAAGTTGTCCGGAGAAGAGTTGTACTCCGAGCTGGTCCGCTGGCGCGCGCGCCTGCACGGTCGCGCGGCCAACGAGCTGCACTCCTTCCTCACCACCAACCTGCTGCTACTTACTAAGGTAATCTATCAGCTACTTATTCCATAATATTGGGATAGTTGCAGCAATAATTGCAATTTAAACCTTATGTCAATGACATAATGTCAATGACATAAGTCTTTGGACGCAAGTTTGTGATTAGCATCGAATAGATCAACCTACTGTGACTTACTAGGGTAATCTATTCAGTAAAGGTGACGCTCTTGATGAGCGCGTGGCAATTTAAACCTTATTGTCATGAGATAGAAGTCACCTGACGTGAGCTCGTGTTTTGTTCAGAAGTTCACGATGCTTCAATGTTCTCTTTGGGGCGCTACACATTTGCTCAGGACGGCCTGATTCGGCACAACTCATCGGCAAAATATACATTCAATTTTGCCGCCCGACCCATGGATATGTAACACTCCTTTCTGGAACACCAATATTAAGATTACTGGACTAGTGCAATATCTGCCATTCCTAGAACTTAAAATATAAACATATTTAAGTCGTCAATTTGTCTCTGCCATCTTCAAACAATTGAAAGAAACATGGTCATCATCTGCCTAGCCTTTTCCCAACTATGTTGGGGTCGGCTTCCAGTCTAACCGGATGCAGCTGAATACCAGTATTTTACATGGAGCGATTGCCTATCGGACCTCCACAACCCAGTTAGTACTGGGTAATACGATACCCCTTGGTAAGACTGGTTGTCAGACTTTTTGGGCTACTGACTACCTAACGACTGTCAAAGATCTACAAATGACAGCCGGGACCAACGGCTTAACGTGCTTTCCGAGGCACGGAGGAAACTCGGTATGAAATGGGTGGTCACCCATCCACGGACCAACCTAGGCAAGCACGGCTTAACCTAAGGATCGACCCGAGCGGCTGTTATTATTAAGCCACGAGCTCCTCAGAAAGAAACATGGTCATCCAAACTAAATATGTATGCAAAATTTCAGCTCCATCGGAAACCAGAAAGTGGGTCAAATTTAACTTCTAAGTTTTTGTTACATAGTTACAGGTAAAGCTAATAAAAGCGTTTAAAAAATAATAAATGTCTCGTTTAACAGGTGCGACAATCCCTAGAAGCGTTATCGGGCGTGATACTAACGGACATGGCGCAGACGGGCACCATGAACCTCAACGTGGACGTGCCGAAGGACCTCTTCAGTTAGCGCGCACACGCTGCACAGGAGAGCGGAGCTACACGCGACTAGCTGGTAACCTTGTCCATGCTACTGTTACGGCGAGACGGGGCTAGGGTTGCCGATGTCGGATTTCCTGGAAGGAGAAATGAGAATAGAACTATTTGCTCACTTAATTTATTTCACCTACAGAAACTAGGATCAATATCCGAGAAGGTAAGTCTAGATTCACCCCGTAACACCTCAGTTCTTTGAGGTATTAGGGAAAGCTACATATATCGACGCGGGATAGCTTAGCTGAAAAAAAGTATGTAATGAATACAATCAGACGCGGGACAACTCGCGACATCCGAAGTGGGATGAAGTTAATTACGTCTTTATATTCATAAAGCTCTTTGTGATTCCGTTTTGATATGTGTGGTTACTCCCTTTCTAACCACGCTAGTTAATGTTAAAGTCATGTGGATATCTCTCCGAGGAACATATATGATTGTATTTAGTTGGACAGCTGTGCTGCCGCAAATATCCGACAAGGAAACGCTTTTCCATGTCTCAGGGAGACGGAAGTGATACTAGTTATTATTTATTTATGCAATGTTTCAGTTTTTAAACAATTTTCGGGTATATCCTCCAAGTTTGGTCTCTGAAAGTCCTCAGTGAAGCGAGGCAGATATTGTTACTTGAATTTGTTCTCAAAAGAGAATAGAATGTGTAAAGTAGTTCAAAATATTGAAGAACTTAAGTCGTATAAATACGAAAGTTCTCGCAAATGTAAAATCTTGAATATTAGGGTTCTATTTTAACCACATTTTCACTAAATACCACAGTTCTTTGCACATTCAACGATGTTTTAATATTTGACCAGAATTTTAAACCTCAAATAACAGATTTATTTCTGTTCCTTGCATTTTTAATTATTTGATGTCGTTTATGCATTAATCTAAATAATAGTTTTAAAAAATTACTTTTCGCTTCATTAATTGAATAAATGTTGAAAGTATTTTATTGTAAAATCATATAATCATGATGAATATACCAAATAATAATCGCGTCTTCACAAGTATTAATGTCTATAATAAAACATGTTTTAGATATTTTTGTTAAAAATCTTATATTTTATGAAATCGAGCTCTAGACAAAGTCAGTTAAAGTTTATTTTGTTAAAAGAATATTCACATGCTTGCTGAAATATACTTGTTTCAATGTTCTTACCTTGCTATGATTTACGTTGAATTCGCTCTGTGTTGCTGATATCGCTCCTTTTTTATCGAACCAAGAAGATATACTCCGATAAAAATAACTTTATAAAGAAACATACATGAACAGCAAAAGTCACGCGATACCAATAAATTGAGAGCGGTATCAGCATTAGGGTGTTACCATACCAATCGATCGATCGAAGAATGGATTAGTCGACGTGATAGTTTCTCTCTTTCGACTAATCCATTCTACCATCGATCGATTGGTGTGGTAACACCCTTACAGTACGAGTTGACATTAAACATTTCAATCGTATATCATGTATGTGATTTGTATATAAGCGGCAGTTAGCCGTAATGTCTATAAGGCATTGCTATGTCATATTAATTTGTGTCAAACACAAACGTTTAGAATAAGATGCGTGTCTGGTCGAGATGAAAGAACGATCGCTCTAGTAATACACGATTTATAAGTACACCGTCGAAATGTATGAGATATTGTTTAGTTCGCAGGACAGAAGGAAAAACACCTGTTCTGTGGTTGAAATGGCATTTAAAAACTCTAATTTCACTTGCAATATCTTTAGCACAAATCACTCTTTGACATCTGTGCATCCTTTTACTTCCAGGGCTCGTAAACACCATTAATCATTAATGTGTTTCTCCTAAACGTCATAAAAACATAATTCTATCTCTGTCAATTGAGCAACAATGGAATGATGTTTCAAACGTTTAGCAATTATGCGTTTAGTGATTTTGAGTGCAAACGGGCCTCAATCTTTTATACGCGGTATGAAATCTGTGTTCGTTTAAAATATAATGTAAAGTTCTATGGCGTTCCTTCGTCTCGGCTTATTGATAGATATTTTCATAATCACAATTCTATAACTTGGGCAATCTTTGATAAATATTCGTGTAAAACGTTAAATTGTATTTAAAGCTTAGTCTTGATGGTGAAACGAATAATCTTAGTCAATGTTGATGTTATATTATTCTTGTATTTTTGCATATTTTAATGTAAGAATTGGATAGTAGTTTAACAAGCGGTATGTCATTTTCTTTGTAAATTCATAAGTAGAGCAGTTTAATAAATGTGTCTCTTACAATCAGGATAAGAATTGTAGAGTGGTTTCACTGGAGAGTATACAATTGTGAATGTGATAGCGTCAGGAGGCAGGTGCTAGTATATAGATAAGAGTTATAATAAAACCAACATTCCTCGTTTGAGAAACTATCCACACTGTGTTTTGAGAATGGTTCAATGCTTCAATAGATCCTTTGCCAGAGTTTCCTAATATTTCTTGCCAGTATGTAATGTTTAGAGTTCGGGATAGGTACAGTTTTTTGACTAAACTTCAAGGAATTATGTAACATAATATGGATAATACCTTCCTCTAATTTAACAGCTTTATTTCGGAACTTCTTTGTGTGTCGATGTACTCAAGTTATACCCGGCTATTATATATATAGCCACCTGCACAGCTGTTTCGTTGGCATCGTTTAAATCCTAGAAGGTGCAGATGCAAGAAAGGAGAAACTTAAAAATTATTCCTGGATTTTATAGGGAGATACTATCTACGTGTCACATACTTACTTGAAGTTTTGGCATATAAACTCGACCTATTGCGACTTGTAATAACATTGATTATTCAGTACACGCAAAATTCATGTATGTGCACCTAATATTTCTGTATCGATCGCAAATCTATGAAGTAGATCACCTTTCTTATTTACAAACCAAAATGCAATTGTTAAAAAAATTCGCAAACTGCTATTTTGACAATAATAAATAAATTAGTCTAAACAATCTTTTTGAAATATTCATACAGTTTTTTACATTTTTATCGATGCAAGAAGTATTAGGTTTTGTATTTAGTATGATTTATATCTAGTAATGCTAAAGTTTTGAAATGTAGAAAAACAGTTCCGGTACATGCAGAATGCAAGGCAGGTAGGTTTGGACAGTTTTTAAAATAGTGTCGTTTATAGAAGTAACTGTGTACTTGTAAAGTTTATGTAATTAATAATTTATTATTCTAGTCTTTGGTCAAGCTCAAGGATTTGTTATTCGGTTCTATTGGGGTTAGTATGTACTTAGGATGATTTTAAAACTATTGTTAGTGTGGAATTATGTTACGGGCACTCGTCAAGTATGTGCAATCAAAAGTGTTATGTAAAGATTATATGTTTTAACACATTTTCTTATTTATTGTAGATCCAATAACAGTTTATTTTATATTGGAGACCGAGGTGATAGTTAGATAATGATATAAGATGATTTTTAGCACATTACAACACTATATTTAGATGATGCTAGCTAATTATTTCCCCTCGAACAATTCACTCGATGTATTATGTACAAATATGTTCGTTGTATCACGTAGGTTAATTGGCTGTTGTTAATATGTTATGTAATAAGGGCCTAATGTTGTTGTACTAGGTTACCATCTGTGCCAAAGTGCTCTATCACTGTTTGTATTCCAAATGACAGATTAGGCCTTTATATATTGTATCCTTTAGACGTACCGACTTAGGCTTATTGACTAACTGAGCAGTCAACCGAATGAATTGTTGCAAAGTCCAATAATCGCTTCAAATAGTCGTGTAGTGTTGTATTGCTCAGTTCTGGTGGTCGGAACAACACTAATCTTTGCTCCATGATTTATATTTCATGTTATTTAAGGCTGTTTACGCTGTCCTATACGAGTCATTTATCGGAAATAATTAATATTGCCAAAGACAAAAACACTAGATTAAATGAAATATCAAAAGTAGAGATAGTGAGGTTTGTACAATAGTTAGTTTTAGGTAGGATCGTGCTGTTAATTTTGAATTATTGTCAATGTAAATAATATGATGATTTTACGTAATTTTAGTATTTTATTATTACATTGCTTTTTCTGGTGCAATATGGGACAACCAGTGAGATGTGACAGAGTATAAGTTAATCAAAATTGTTTTGACGAACAAGCATGCATACTTATTATATTTTATTGTATTTATTTGTCAAAGAAAAGTTTTATTAAGGTATCAGCCCAGTAACAACAGCAAAATGCACATCATTTGAAATATTTATGCTTGTTTGAAATTACCACTAAAGGTTTAGTCAAACCGGTGCAGTCAGATTATGGACTGGCTAGGGAGGGACCTGGATAGATACTTCAGTATAATATTATTATCTATTAGGCTGAGGCCAAACGAGCGTAATTTGAGCTGTGAGTCGCGTAAAATGAGTCGCGGAATTTACGCTGCATTCGGTTTCATACTAAAGTGTTGTTTGTACCACACGGCGACGCAAAATGCGTCGCAGGCATGCAGCAGCGTAAACACCGCGACTCACAGCTCAAAAAATTACGCTCGTTTGTTTGGTCTAAGTCCCGTGTCCGGAGTCCAGCAACAATCTGCCCGCACAGTTCGAACGAACATTTAAAAGGGCCGTCAGCTCGTAACAAAATGTAATGCCCAGAATAATCGGTATAAAACCTAAACCGGAGATAATATAAAACTACATTTATGAATATGAAAAGTAAAATAGCGTAATTGTATCAATGGGTGATAGAACTGATTTATGATTATTAGTGATTTTAAGTTGTACCAAGTAGGAATTGTTATGGACGCGTGTGTTGTATGATTTCAAAGTTTGTTTTGTATATTTTTGTTTGAAGTTGTGATTCGTTTGTTGATTTTGTAAATAATAGATAGATGAGTTAATTGAACATGAAAAGTTGTTTTATTGTTTACCCTATACCTTATCCCTACCCTCTTAGTAAAAACGAGGACAACCATCGCTGACCCCAGTTAAAGTACCATGAAATAGGGGCCGGGGCCATTCTTTAAAACATTTGAGTCCACCCCCGTTTTACAGAGCACATGTGCCACCCCACCATACATGTTGCAAGTGGAGTAGTGGAGCCTCCAGGTACCCACCTACAAGTGCGACTTGAGTGAACCCTACTAGGTGGGGTTGCCGGCACTGAAGATAACAGTGATCCCTCCGCTAATAATCAAATTTCAGAGAAGAATAAACAAATAAGCTCCTTACTCTTCAGTTTTCTCCAACTCCCTTGGCACCAAAGCTACCTTTCACGTTCTCAGTGCAGCAGCAGGCGGCATCTGCGTCCGGTTCTGAGATAACCGATCGTCCTCTAGAATATGGGCCTCGCTCTTGGAGCCCTCGCTCCTTTTGTTCTTAAAATTGTCTCCCTAAACCGAAGTAATATCTGGTTCTGATTAAAAGGACAAAAGAAAAGCTAACTTGTCTGGATTGGAGAGCTTAAGTTTTGCTTTTAGTTCCTAGACTATTCAAATAACTCTTCAAAATGAGTAACTTTTCCTTCTTCAAAATATATGGAAAATGTAATCTATCCGCGGTGCCAACATTTTAGAAGTGGCTATTTCATTTTAGCTGCATTCGTAACTAGTAAACTTAACCCTTACAAATCCGTTATTACTTGCATCCTTGCTCACCGTTCGGGATTTCGTCACCTGTCAACAAGCATTGTCATAGGATTACATAGCATCACACCTGTTATTGAAGGGTTAAGCAGAGATGTACCACCCACATTTCGCAAGTTATGTTTAAGGCCCATGTCATAGGGGGCGAGCGTACGTTGCTATATACAGGGTGTAAGGGACAGCCCTCCACAAACTGACAGAGTCCATCCAGATCCTGATTATGAATCATATAGGTACCACCGGAATTTTCATTTTTTCAGTTACTATTCAATGTAAAATTACATTCCTTGTACGCAGCAGTCCATTGTGAAAATAATACGGATAAAATCAAAAAACCAATAATGGATGTTGAAATAATCTAACGAACGACGCGTGAAATCAGCTGTTCACTTCCTGCCTAGCTACAGAGTTCAATCGAACTCGTCGTCGCGCTTGTCATTCGCTACGTGCGTTTTGCACGGTAACGATATATTGCGTGTGAGGAAATAAAACAAATTAAATCTATTGGATTCCCATAACATTCCTGAAATAATTTCTTGTACCGATCATCTTAGTATGATATACTAAATTCACCCCATCAGTTTGTGGAGGGCTGTCCCTTAAACCCTGTATATAAAGAACAAAATTTCCAATCCGAAATAGATAGGTACATGAAGTCTAGGATAGGTACATTTACGTCGGGAATTGTAATGTCCTCTATACGACAAAGGTGAGTATCGGGCTCACGAGTGTGATCTATATACCTCTTGTAAAATAGTAAGTAATTAAATGACTCGTAGGTAAGTACTGTTGACGACTTTCAATCTACTTACCCTTACCCTAATTTTGTCTCAATAGTCGTTACATATTCATTGGATTTTACAAAAATACAACTATAATATATTATCCCTTTCCACCAAACGGGAAGATCCTCACGCACTTTTTTGATGCCACTTTTTTGTTATCTGTATTGCCTTTTAGTATAGAATTCGACTAGACAAAGCGTCTCCCCGCGCGTGCTCGAAAATGCGCTTGCGCCCAATTCATGCTTAAAGACACCACTGATAAAGTCGTTTATTCAGGGACATCAAAAAGTGCGCCAGGATTTTCCCGCAACTGCCGCACAGACGCGGCAGTTTGCTATTCGTTGCTCTTTGCTATTAATTAGGCACTTGTACCATCGCCGATATGGATGCGACTAGTTGTCTACTGTTTACTCGCTCAGGAAAAAGCAATAGATGTTGGTCTTGTGTCTGGAAAAATAATTCATATAGTACCTAATACTAAATGATCAAAATTGCTTGTCAAGCACGTGAATTTATCGTACTTGTCCAGCAATTTTAACCGTTTAGAACGAAGTTTGAGGGGTTAACAAGCAAACTATACCTACGTGCTTGATGAAAATTAATATTTTTGTAATGCTTGTCGGGTCACTCAGTGATGACTAAGGTGAATTCTACAGAATGAGAGTGAGCGGATGCTTGACAAGCATGCTTCGTAGTTAGGATCTTTATTAAAAGTGGAAAAAAACTGAATATTTACAAATAATTACAAAATTTTAAAAACGCCTGCCATGTCAAAAAGTGAACTAAAAAATTAAAAACAAGTTGAATGATTTCAGTGTCAAATGAAAACAAGGTAGGTGCTGAATAGTAGGTTTATTTAATATTCGATTAAACCGCGATTGTGTCCAAAAATGGAAAACTGAAAACCAATATTTTCATTGCAGTCGTTGCATACATAAACATTTTGGGCAGTCGTGTAAAAATAAAACGCATTATTTTTTCAACATTTTCTTAAAAATAGGAGTATGAAAATTACATCAAATACAATCGTCAAACAATCTGTTATCAATAAATACTATGTATTTATAACTACTACATTACATTAATTCGTTAAATGTATACACAACAAGGTTTAATCACGAGTTTTATATAAAACAATTTATTCTAGTTGAAATTATGGATTTAATATTATTAATTTATTACATACATAAGCGAAAGTAACCCATCAATTAGGTTGTTGATGAACAAGTCTGATAATGTGGTCTTAATATTATACATTGATTTCATAGTGCTCAATTAGTTAGTACATAGGTGGTTTTGGCACTTATCTACTTTAATGAAGGTGTTTATTAATTAAGTTACCTACCATTATTACATTTAACCACACATATACTGCTTTTCATGTTTTTTTTTTGCTTTTTTTTTTTGAGCCCAAATTCTGTGATAAATTAATGATAGGGGCGTATGAGTAAGTACCTAAATTGGAAGTCCAATTTTTCGCACTTCTTGGAACAAAAGGTGTCAGGTTGTTAACAAGTCCGGCTGCAGAACTTAAAGGTACATTTTTCAATAACTAGGCTAGTAAATAGGGGTTTGCTTCCAAATCTAGATCGAATTATTGTATCTATATGTACCGTTGACAAAGTGGATGCTTGACCACTTTTCAACCTTAGCGCTAAAGGCATAAGGGTTTAAACTGGTCAACCGCCAACTTTATCGAGTATTTACAATCAACATTATCTCGTACATGGTGTAAGTTATTTAGGCACGTTGAAACATAAAACTAAAATAAAAACTAAAATTTTAAATAATAAAGTTAATATACCTCCCCGATACGGCTCGCGTTGTCAGGAGGTTCCGGTATCTGGAGCCCTAACCACCGGTAGCTTGGACCCTGCTCTCGAAACCAGTGGACCAGTGGAGTTTTTATATGTTTTTTTTGTAAAGAAATATTTTAAATGTGTAGAAAAATGAATAAAGGAAGTCAATATCATTTGAAGATGAAGAACCAATCTATACGAGGTAGTTATTAGTTATATTGGATTTTGTTTAGTTAAGCCATAAAATGTACCGACAAACAGCATAATTTTGCCTGATTTGCAAACGCACCCTTAACCAATTAAACGTCGGTATGCAAACAAACCTTTTATATAACGAAGTCTTTATAATACACATAAACATTCGGAGTATTTCTTCGAGCTACTTATAGATTGGTTTGACGTCATCGTTCAGACGTCACAAGCTATTTTTAAACCGACATTTGCATGAGAAATACCTTTTACCTTTCCAAGTTATTAATATTTTCTCTTAACATGGAAACTGAATTCCTTTGCGAAAAGCGTAGATATAAATAGAAGTACAGAAATAGAACATTATTTGTAGTTACGGTAAGGTACGTATTTGGTTGGAATGGTATTGCAGCTTAAGGGTTGGGTTCTGAAACCTAGGTAGACGAGTTACTGTGTGTAATTTATTTCCCCGTATTTAAAAAGGTATTTATCTCACAGATTAGGTATATAATTCTATCAATTTATTTATCTATCTATAACATCGAGTATGTGGTTCACAACTTATCTTGTATATAAGGTATAAGTACATTTCGTAGGTATATGAAAATGTATGATTTGTGTGAACTGAAATACAATTTAAATTATTCAATTTAAAGACGTCATTTTTTTATAGTGACGCTGTCGACGATGGAGCATGATAGTCATAAATATTTTATTTATTATTGAGATATAGATATTTATGCAGTGTGGTGATTAAGTCAACAGCAATAGTCAAGGGGGTAACTCTACCCGTCATGCTGCAGAACTTTTCCTACGATTCATGAAAATATTAGCTTTTCATACACGCACCGAAATTAACTGTATAGTGTTTACGGGTAGACCACTTCCTTGACGGGTGCTAGTCTCTAAAGGATGATTTCTACCAAACGGCTCGTATGGCGTCTGATCGGAAAGGATACGAACGGATTCGGCGACAGCCAATCGCGTACGGCAGGATGTCGACGCAAACGTTCGGCTCCGTACCGTCGCTTGCGAACGTATTCGTTTCTGCGCCTAGTCAAATAGCCTAGTTTCGTTCCAACCGTGTTGACAGCCGAAAAGATCCGATCGGAAACGACTACAGGCGAACGGAGCCGATCGCGCATCACAGCATACTTTCGGCTACGATCGAGTGTCGCGGAAGACGCCCGCGGTCAAGCTGCTGTGCGCGGCTTGGTAATATAGACTTTAAAAACTGTGTACACGATTTAATCTATATATATAAAATTCAAAGTCCTGACTGACTGACTGATATATCAACGCACAGCCCAAACCGCTGGTCCTAGAGACATGAAATTTGGAGGGTGTATTCTTTGTAAAGGGTAGGTATCCACTAAGAAAGAGTTTTTCGAAATTCCACCCCTAAGAGGGTGAAATGGGGTGTTGAATTTTCTATGAAACTTTTTATTCTCGCAGTCGATTGACTTGAAAATTTGTGTACATACTCTTCAGATAAAATTATGAGATACGTGTATCACAGTTTTTCCAAAATCATCCCCCAATTTAAAAATTTAATGTCTTGATTGGCTGACTGATATATCAACGCACAGCCCAATCCGCTGGTTCTAGAGACAGGAAATTTGGAGCGTGTATTCTTTGTAAAGAGTAAGTAATCACTAAGAAAGCGTTTTTCGAAATTCCACCCCTAAGAGGGTGAAATGGGGTGTTGAATTTTCTATGATTTTTTTTATTCTCGCAGTCGATTGACTTGACAATTTATGTACATACTCTTCAAATAAAATTATGAGATACACGTATCACAGTTTTTCCAAAATCATCCCCCAATTTAAGAATTCAATGTCGACTGGCTGACTGATACATCAATGCATAGCCCAATCGGCTGGTTCTAGAGACATGAAATTTGGAGCGTGTATTCTTTTTAAAGAGTAAGTATTCACTAAGAAAGGGTTTTTCGAAATTCCACCCCTAAGAGGGTGAAATGGGGTGTTGAATTTTCTATGATTTTTTTTATTCTCGCAGTCGATTGACTTAACAATTTATGTACATACTCTTCAAATAAAATTATGAGATACACGTATCACAGTTTTTCCAAAATCATCCCCCAATTTAAGAATTCAATGTCGACTGGCTGACTGATACATCAATGCATAGCCCAATCGGCTGGTTCTAGAGACATAAAATTTGGAGGGTGCGTTCTTCGTGAAGAGTATTCGCTAAGAAACAGTTTTTTTTAATTCCACCCCTAAGAGGGTGAAATGGGGCGTTTAATATTCTGTGAAACTTTTTATTCTCTGAGTCGATTGACTTGAAAATTTGTATGCATACTTTTCAATTAAAATTATGAGATACGTGTATCACAGTTTTTTCCAAAATCAAAATCATCCCCCAACCGAGTCAAATAGGGCTTCGAAGCTCACGTAGACCGGCACATGGCGCGCAGTATCGCGCGGGGCGTGCGGGGCGGGAGTATTTACCTATTAAGTAAGTAGGTAGGATTTTTCTGAGGTAGACGTCTGTAAATATGGTTTATTCCACCGATTTTCGCGTTGGCTCGTGATACGCTACATTGATATTAAATATTATGTAAAAGTTTTATGTCTGTAAATAGATTCTTAATTAATCATTTGATTTTCGTCACCGGTGTCCAATCTCAAACCAAGGTATCAATATTCTACACAACAATATGTAAAGTACCTAGTTGATATTACTATGAACTAATATTCGCAAGTTATAAGCAACTTTATAAAAACCACGTATCTACTATACATACATAGATTACTTATTATCCCAGAAGTAAGATCCCGTGGGCAATTCCCGAACTTCACGCGGGCGAAGCCGCGGGCATAAGCTAGTATCGTATAAAGATCCGTTCCGATCCCCGTTTGGTGGAAATCATCCCTAAATCGCCACACCGTATTTATTTAAAAAAGTGTCCTCTAACTTTAATACTATAATGAAAATAAGATGAAATGAAGGTAATATCAAGAATTCTAGCGTACAGCTATGAGTAAGGGAGCCTATCAAGCTATCTTTAACTTTGTCTAAATGCTATTTATTCTTGGACAGAGTCCTCTGCTTCTCAGCATGTTGGACCAGCTGCTTGTCGGTGGCCAGTCCCTTCCGGGTGCGCACGGAGTCCATGTAGGCCTTGGCACGGTTCACTCCGTCCCATTTCTCGCCCCACTGCAGGTACTCTTCTTCGGTGCGAGGCCTCCAGAATGGATCGATGTCTATGACCTGGAAAGTAGTTTTTATTTTTGAGTACTTAAAGTTTGGGAAAATAGATCTAACCAGGCCCTGCAGTCTCGACATTAGATAACGACAAAAATCGGTCGTTAAGTGTAATCGATGTCAAATTTCTTTTATAGATTTTACCTTACCCTTTTGAAATAAAGTAGAAAATCCATTAAAGGAATTTGACAACGATATGACTTAGCGACCGATTTTTGTCGCTATCTAATGTCGAGACTGCAGGGGCTGCAACATAGGCCGGATAACATCATGCATGTAATCCCCGAAGGGTTAGGCAGAGGTGTATCTAATAGTACACCCACATTTCGCCAGTTAGGTTTAAGTCCGATGTAATAGGGGCGAGCCTATTGCCATCAACCGGGCGCATAGCCAGACTCCGTGGCTGCTACTGAGAAATTCCTAATGGAAAAACCCAATAACACTTTGCCCGACCTGGGTATCGAACCCAGGACCTCATGCTCAGCAGTCGCGCTTGTGACCACTAGACAGTCCGGATAGTGGGTGATTAAAAAGAAATAATGTTTTATACTATGTTAAGAAGATAATGTATACTAACCTCCCAATGACTGAACAACATCTGAGGCGCGGCGAGTCCTGACGTATGAGTCCTCAGTTCAAGCGCAAATTTGAAGCTCTCAGCGACCGGCAGTAAGGCTTGCACTCTGAACTGTGCTGAGCCGCTCAGCAGGTCACTGCCGACCACGCGGCCGCCACGACGACCCAGCGCTGCGTACAGCTTGCCTGAGAAATGAGGAAAAGATATACTTATTATTAAGTTTTAAATATCCGGGTAAAAAAACTTGCGTCAATTTTTGCTGACCGTTAATTTATTCTATAAACCGCAGTGGAGAGAAAACAGTTACACAAATCAATCAGAGAAATTGGAATTTAGGGTGTCTTATATTGACACATAAATGAATAATTATAATTTCTCCTATCTTTTTACTGACCGTTCTATAAACCCTAGCGAACAAGCTTCGAGGACCCATTTTTTTTACGACATAATCCCGTAAATCCAGCTTTCCTGCCTACAGCAGTCCACTGCAGGACATAGGCCTCCTCAATCGCAAGCCGCTCAACTTGACCCTCACCAACTCTCATCCACTTACTACCACCCTGCGAAGACTGTCGCTCCACCGAGCCTGAGGGCGTCACACTCTTCGTTTGCCGATTCGCGGAGGGATTTAATTGCATATTATACTTTAAATCTAATCTAAGCTTTACTACTACCAAGTAACTCGTTTACTGGAACGCTCAGCATCTCCAATGACCAGATCAATGAAAAAGTATCCGCGAGTCGGCGGGAAGCCTAAAAACCGTCTCCAAAAAAAGTTCGCTTCGTGATATCGCCGGAGTTGTTTGACAAATATTCAGTGGTCAGCAGCCTAGAAAAATTCCTTGCTTCTTACAGATTCGACGCGGCCATTTTGAGATGAAAGGGGGACTTCCGGTCACGGGCGTGCATCCGGTTCAATTGGTCACGTCCGCAAGACATCTTGTGCTCTTGCCCACTACGCTCGTATTTGTCAAGTAAATAAGGGAGCTTTTTGTAGACACATAAACTTGAGGCGGCCGTGCTAAGAATGTTAACGAAAAAAATAATATCATTTTGTAACGGGAAACACACATACTATAATTGCCAGCAGTACGGAATTTGGTTGAGGTGAGGTTGTAGATAAAAACAAACGATTTTTGTTAGTGTACTCGGGATTGGAATGTAAGGCTGCGGCCACGGTGTGTATTTACTTTTTTGAGGTCGATCGGTGAGTCAAATGTAACAATGTTGTTACTAAAGTGGAGGTCAATCATGTTTCGGACGTGTATGAGTCACTGCGTATGTATGACTGTATCACCATGAAAGAATGGGATATAACGCTGGTTTGAGTTAAAAGACGTTTACTTAATTTCAAGCAGTATTTATGAATAAACACCATTATTTACAATATATATGAGCATTTCCAAAGTAAACAATATGTACTAAATTGGCGACACCTACAAACCTACACTTATTGGAAGGTCACAATTCCAATGCAATACTGGCGACACCAATGCATTGCAAAATATTTGTGTCTCAATTTTCACATTTCTACATACAGAAATCTTTTTAAAGGCACAGGTCATGGCATTCAGCCCTGCTATTGTCGTATCCTTGCTCGTGCGTATATACGAGGAGTAAAGATAAGGCTAGAGTAGAGGAAGACCAAAGAAACGATGGATGGACTGTGTGAAGGATGATATGGCTAGAAAGGAGGTGACTGTTGAGATGACGAGTAATAGAGAAGTCTGGAAGATGAAGACATGCTGCGCCGGCCCAAATAAATTGGGATAAGGGCAGGAGAATGATGATGATGATGAAATACAAGGCTACAGTAGGGGAAGTCGAAAATACGATGGATGGACTGTTTGAAGGATGATTATGTCTAGAAAGGAGGTGACTGCTGAGATGACGAGTAAAAGAGAAGTATGGAAGAAGAAGACATGCGCACCGACCCAAATAAATTGGGATGAGGGCAGGAGAATGATGATGATATCAAATACCAGGCTACAAAGAACAGTGGAGTGCTCCTTAGCTATTTGTTATTTAATAGACCGGGATCTTAAAAGGAAGCTGGGTCAGACTGGATGCAGGAACAGATGGAGTTGTAGCGCAGTTTGCGAGATGCCGAATCTCAGCAAATGAGTGTAATAGGCCCAGTTGATTAAAGTTCATAACTTGCTAGATTCATTTTGCGAACTGTCGCTATAATTTAGAATAATTACTTTGTAAATTATATTAGGTACATCTGCCGGATGCTGATGGTTAACCTTAAGGCCAAAAGTCTTGAACGCTGATACAACTAAGCATGGTCGAGGCAGACCGCGAAAGCGATATATGTATTGAGACATTCATGAGAGCTCATTGAACATTTAGAATACAAGTTGAACAGCAGTAGGATATTATACTGGTTGGCAGGCATACATGTATTCATTACATCATTCCGAACCCTCCCCATAGAAATTTTTCATCGGAAAATCAGCTGTTTCCTACAAAAGTGCAATACTTACACGGTCGAAATGTTTAGTAGAGTCGTTTTTTTTTTAATTGCCGATGAAAAATTTCTATGAGGAATGATGTACCAAATGGTATTAGTTTTGAATCGATGTCCCTTCCGCCCTGTGTGTAGGCCAAACCGATGGTGAATGATGATGCTAGACATGATCAAAGTTAGGAAACTGTCAGCCAAATTCTTAAATCTCGCCTTTACAAACCACAGCGTTCACGCATCTCAGCTACAATTCTCAAGTCTCGCGTAATAGCGATATTGACGTAACCGAAGGCTTGCAATTGGTCGCGGCCGGGGGAGGCCATTTCCTGTGGTTTTCATTCAGTAAATAATAATTATACTTTATGAATGGTGCTCGGTTGCTCGGTACAGCTATTGCCATGAGAAAGTTACTTTTGTGAGTTCTGAGTACGACATGCAAGCGAATAGCTGACTGTGATGGTGAAATTGTGCGGTTAGGATTTGAGATTTATAAATAAAATTATCGTTTTAACTTTCTTGGAGACATTTTCTAATAACTAAGAGTATCTTTGGCTAATTAGAAAATAACTTCCAAGTGACCGCCTTGTTGGTCTCAATCCCGAATGCTGAGCATGAGGTCCTGGGTTCGATTCCCAGATCCGAATAATTATTATTAGGTTTTTCCATCAGGAATTTCTCAGTAGCAGCTACGGAGTCTGGATTTGTGCCCGGTCTCGCGCCCTATTACATGGGACTTGTGTGGAACTCTCTGCCGACATCTGTGTTCCCTCCCACATCCTTCCATCCTTCTACCTTCAAAGCAAGAATGAACAAACATAACTGACGAAATATGGGTATACTATACTCTGACTAACAATTCGGGGATTACCGGCGTGATGTTATGTTATGTATTTTACCCTTCCCTTCTTCTTAATTTAAGAAAAAAACGAACGTTGATCACTATAAAAAACTTAACTCAGGTATTAGGTACATAGAAATCCAGATGAAGAAGATATAAAATTCAATAGAAACAAAGCAAGGCCGTACGTACACCCTAGCCGTACTCATCAAAACACAGGGAAGTTCGACATCCAAAGAAAACGAGATCAATATATTCCGCCATGGCAATCAAACGGTTATGTTATACCATATTATAAGAGAGGCGCGCTGCGGACCGTTGTGGCCTATATCCCTATCCGTTAGTAACGGGCTACAGAGGACATCCGTCTCTGGGATGCGCTTGCGCCGAGTAACACTAGTTACGGAACTTTATAATAAGTTGGGAGTAAAAATAGGGCTTTATATTGTGTGAATGTAGGTCTTTTAGAGGAGGCCTAGCCTCAACATATTGTATTTTGAAACTTACTTATGTATTTAGAAATAAAGCACGTTTTTGCAATGAAAATAAAACGTAATTATCAGTTACCGTTTATCAGAGTTAGAATGTTTGTAATTTGTATGTTATTAACTCGGTTTTCGTAGTATGGGTATGTGATGCGGAGGAATGCGGAAAATGTAGTGAGGAAAATTTTGAGTATGAATGTAAATGGCTATAAGAGTAGAGGAAGACCAAAGAAACTATGGATGGACTGTGTGAAGGATGATATGGCTAGAAAGGAGGTGACTGCTGAGATGACGAGTAATAGAAGTTATTTTAGACAGCGAGGTTTCGGAGTAAACGAAAATATCAGCAATACATAAAAATTTTAGATTTTTGATGATTTTTCAAAAAACCGCATCGGTTCAGGCATCTTCGAGTAATCGGTGAATATACATAAAAAAAAGATTCTGACGAATTGAGAACCTCCTTTTTTTTAAGTCGGTTAAAGATCTACAATTGACAGCCGGGACCAACGACTTAATGTGCTCTCCTTTTCGTCAATGCTACCATTAAATAAATCCTTGTACACATATTATGAGTCAATTGTCTTACGTCGAATTTCAAACAAGGATGTACTATGAATTTCCAACAACTCACATAAATAGAATATAAAACAAAAATACAATAAAACAAAAGAAAACTATTCGATTTACATTTTAAACCAGAATACTCGTTTAAATAAATTAAAATTATTATTTCCGTAACCAGTTTTAAACATAATTAATTCATAAGTATTAAAGACCAGTAGCGCTTCCATACCGCCCACTCCAGCGACAGATATCACAGTCATCTCTCATACAACAATGTGAACGGGTAATGTTAATGACAGGCTTAGCATGCGAGTTGTATTGTGACCGCGTGTATGTGTCTAGGCACATGTAGCGGGGTAAGTGGGGATGTTGGGATTTGTTGAGAATAACTAAAACGACACATAATAATATTGCGGACGGTTTGACCGAATTCTAACTAATCCATACTAATATTATAAATGCGAAAGTTACTCTGTTTGTTTGTTTGTTTGCTACCTTTTCACGACTAAACAGCTGATCGGATCGTAATGAAATTTGGCGAGCAGATAGATTATATCCTGGGGAAGGACATAGGCTCTAGGATCTTTTTTTTCCTCACTCATACTCATCAAAATTACCACAAGATCGAAGTCGCGGGCAACAGCTAGTATTATAAATGCGAAAGTAAGTTTGTTTGTTTGTTACCTTTTCACGCCTAAACCACTGAACTGATCATTCTGAAATTTTGCATAAACTTTGTCAGGTGTACAGAAACGGACATAGGATACTTTTCATCCCGAAAAAAGTACTGTTCCCGAGAAAAGCAACAATAACGTTTTATGATAATAGATGGCGCCACGTGTCTTTCGAATCATGATTGAATTATTTTATTACAAGCAGAGTACAACCCGAATTGATTGTCAAATTCTAAATTAACGCGAGCGAAGCCGCGGGCAAAAGCTAGTTTTTTATAAAGGTGACCAAGAAAGATCTTAAAAAAGTCATGCAGACGTTTCTCTTTCAAACTCAATGTCAATTTAAGCGGTGGTAACGACATGCATCCATACAAAATGCTACTTTTCTTTTTTTCAAAAATCCATCCTTATTTACCCGACTGCGTGACAGCTAAGAGAGGGTTATGTTTTAGTAAAGAATTTCTTGTGCATGCTACTATAAGCACTGGTGTATATTGTCTGTCAGTGAATGAATTTAAGATTTTTATTGAGTCGATTTGCCTTAGTGTCCTGATTTTATCACACTACCGACATCTTAGATTTTTCTTCCGTCAAAGCACAGGCTCAATAAAAAATGAATTAACAAGTGCCTGAGGAGTAATGTAAGCTCATCTGAGTTATTTTTCAGTTATCTCCTAGTTCCATGTCTAGTAAATCTCCTAGTTCCCCTTAGTTCCCGACTTCCCAACCACACACAAACGCACTAACATCTCAGTCGTGTACCACGCGTCGTTTACTATTTTCCCACGGCACGCGGATGTACCGACAGCAAAACAATTACCATACCCAATTTACTTAACCATGTGTATCGGTATGTACGGCCTTTTAATTGGTTAGTTAACTATTTCTGAAGATTTATTTATTGTACTTTTTTTAAATGATTGGGTTTTTTTTTGTGAACGGTATTTGCGAAATTGTTGAGGAATTTTGCCGTTTTTTTAATTGGTGCGGGTCGAAGATCTTTGATTTAAATTGGGTTAAATGGTTTTTTTTTGTACGGTTTGATATATGTACCAATAATGAACCATTAATGTTAAAGTTGTTTTTTATTACATAGGTACTCATAATAGGCTTGCCCCTAATACATAAGACTTTAAACTAATCGGGTGAAATGTGTGTTTCCTTAGTGAAAATTCTGCTAACCCTTTAAAAATCACGTTTCCTTTTATTTTATATTATGTAGTCATTCATTAATTGTTTATAAAAATGAGAGTTGCTGAGAGGCGAGTTGAGAGGCCTATGTCCAGTAGTAGACTTTTAGGTAGGCTGATGGTGATTTAAGATTACATATTTTTCGCAATATGGTAAAACCTAAAACTAAATAATAAATTGAAAATTCCGGCTTGTTTTGCTACCAGTACATCGTCCCACGTCTCTGCTAGTAACATCACGCATAATGTGCATAATTATTATATTATTTTGTTAAACGTGACCGCGGTACTGAACGCAGGTTAATTATAACTCTGGTCACATATTAATTTTGCTGTCGTAGGAAATTGTTTTAACATTGTAGCCTTGTTGTAGGTCTAGTTTATTACCGGATGTAAAGTTAAGTTGAGTTAACTGTTAAGAAAGGTGTAAGGCAGGAATGTCTTTTATTAAAATCTTTTGAAGAGAGTTTGGTCGTGTTTAGGGATTAACTTGTAGGTAAGCAAAGCTATTGTACCAAAGTGTGGTACTACAGCGACTAAGGTTGCATCATTGCTGCTGCCACGTGCTACATCATTCCCGCTCTATTTCTCGTTTCAGCAAATGACGGTTTTGGGCGACAAAAAGAGATAAGAGCATCGAAAAGTACGATGCCGTGCTGGTCGGTGTGGCGCAACCCTTAAACAGTTTTTTTTTGGAATATAAAAAAGCCGTGGCAATGTAAGTCTTACTAAGTATTCCCTAATGGGTTAACCGGAATAACCTCTTAACATTTCCTTGATAAAAGATGCACCTAATGTAGTAACAAAAAGGTTAACTATGTTATCGATCTCTAGCCATAAAATTCTAAAGGGTGTAACAAGACCCTGAACGAAGCCGAAAGGCAGTTGTTCTTCCCGTCATTGCAATTTTTTTTTTGTTCTAGACCATACCTGGGAACCTTCTAATATCTGTTTTTTAATCCCTGAGACTAAATTGACAAGTGATAATGTCAAAACTGACGTAAATCCTATTGAAATCTATGTCAGTTTGCCATTTTTACTTGTCAATTTAGTCTCAGGGATTAAAAAACAGATTATAGTTACGGAGATATTGGGGGTCAAAGTACCAACTTTTTCACAAGTTTTTTTTAGAGACATATTATTAAGGTGAGATTTTATGATTTTATTTAAGCTTAAAGTTTCTTAGTTTGATGCACATAATGCGTGGTTGACGGCTTCGTTAAGGGTCTTGTGTCTTGTGTATATTAAAAAAAAACAGTACACAAAATAAAAGCACAAAATCTTTATTGCACTCGTGCTAATAATTACATGGCATGTTACCGTCAAATAAACCGGGCAAGTCGCGGTGAGCCGGTGAATTTACGATGTGCCATGCTCTTATTGAAAATAAACAAGTTGATAAATTTCCGCGCACAATTTACGACATTCCTCAAGAAAACAACGTTTTTATACCGTTGGCTCTTGTACCGAACTTGACTTTAGTACTTTAGTAGGTGTGTCACAGTATGGTGACAGAACATCGCCGAACGGAATGGACAATGTCGAAACATGCTCGATGTTGAGTGCTGACTGAAATAATCAAAAAGCTTAAGGCATCTGCCTAGCCTTTTCCCAACTATGTTAGGGTCGGCTTCCAGTCCAACCGGATGCAGCTGAATAGCAGTATTTTACATGGAGCGACTGCCTATCTGTCCTCCACAACCCAGTTAGTACTAGGTAATACGATACCCCTTGGTAAGACTGGCTGTCAGACTTTTAAGGCCACTGACTACCTGTAAAGATCCGGCCAAGATCTACAATGACAGCCGGGACCAACGGCTTAACGTGCTTTCCGAGGCACCTAAGAAACTCGGTATGTAACGGGTGGTCACCCATCCACAGACCTACCTAGGCAAGTACGGCTTAACCTAAAGATCGATCCGAGCGGCTGTTATTATTTAGCCACGAGCTCCTCAAAAAGCTTAAGGCTACATGGTGGCCAAAAACCGAATTTTCCATAGGGAAAATTCATCATCATCTCAACTTATTCTTCTAATAGTATGATAGTAGTTTATGATCACATTTCTTCTATAACAGTAGAAGAAATGAGATCTACAAACACTTCAAAATGTTCCTAGGAGGCTTACTAATTTTGACAAGGGCCGAATGAGTTAATCAACGCGACTGCGTCCGCGTCATGATGTTTCATTGACGCTGACGAAGTCGAGGAAGACGAAGTATAGAGATGATGGATTTTAGTCATTTTTGATTATTTTATTCAGCACTCAACATCGAGTATTTTTCGACGTTCTTCATTCCGTTCTGACGATGTTCTGCCATCCCGTTCCTATGTGAAAAATCTAGTACTGTTGGCTAGCTATATAATAGCTATTACAATAGCCGCCGTGCGATTGCCGTGGATTGCCGTTGATATATTATATACTATATTCGTTTTTTTTATATCGGATGAGTACTTTCGGAGATTACCTCCAACATCCAAACCTACAGACTTAACCTCTTTTTAGTAGTACTTCTAAAATTTAATACATTTCAACTCCCCACGAATTAATTACACCTAGAAACAGATCAGCTATAAAATAACTACTAGAAGTACTAGACCACTAGTTCGCTCTCAGGTGATAATGATAACCGATACGGTTAGCCGTCCGTCCGGCTGCAGCCGCCTGCGCGCGCGCACACAAAAACCGAACGGGTGTAATCACCGGCCAGATGAGTACTAACGGAAGATTACTTCATTAACGTATTTAAAAGGGAATATATCTTAATGAAGAGTTAAGAGGAACATCCTATAAAGGAAATCAAACCGAAGTAATTTTTTATGGATTATGGGAAATGACTGAAATGACGACTCATACATAAAAGAAGAATCATGAACATTCTAATCGATGCATGACGCATTGATTAATAAAAGTGAAAAGTAAGACAGAAAAACACAGGTCGGCAAAAAAAAAAATTCAATGCTTGTTAATAAAAAAAATAAAAAATAGGACCCGTGTTGGCAAACTTAGTCCTAGAAGTCGAACAGTAGATGGACTTACCTTCGCCTCTAAGGTCCAACTTTCGTAGACTTTCATTAACATCAAAAAGAAATTCCACAGAGAAACAGAAAACCTCAAAAGCCGTCAAGTATTTTCCGGCGCACCCAGCGGTAGTAATTTCTAAATTGTCGGTATTTTTTGTGTGATGTTACTCAACTCTTATTGTTTGGTCATGCAATTATTGTGGGGCAAAAACTTGGCAACGCGAGTCGCGTTAAAAACTCCATAGATTCCATCAAATCGGAAACTCAGATCGCTGAAGCGTAATTTGTCACCGGCCACCAGGGCAGGGCTTGCACCTGTGGTACTCTGTAATCGGAGAACGAAGCAATGAACTCTTAAGGAATTTATACGTGAAACCTTGTACCGAACACGGTGGAATGTGCACTGCAAATTGCCCAAAAATGCAGTACTAATTGTAAGGTTTGGACGTATTTTTTTTGTTTAGCCTATTCTGCTCCACTTCTGGACAAAGGCGTCCCCAATTCCTACCACGAACTCTTTTCTCGCGCCACTTCGAACCAGCTTTAAAAATTAAAAGTACTAATGAAGATTTTTCTACCAGAGAATGTGCAGCAGCGCTCTCTGTGTTTTTGTAACAACCGTACTGCAATAGCCAACCCGCCTGCCAAGCGTGGCGATTATGGCAAAACCCCCCAATAAATATTAGCGCAACATTTGGCGACACTTGGGGGAGGCCAAAGTCCAGCAGTGGACGTCTTTCGGCTGAAATAATGAAGATTTTATATTTTTCATAAAATTAGGTACTCTGAAATACTCTCCCAAACACAGACTTCATGTTGAAACCCGATATAATAGGGATCCCTTCTATTTGCATAATATTCTTTTTCCTAATATACTTTGGCATAACAATTTTGGCATACTTTGTTTTGCCATAATAATACTTAGCCATTTTTTTTTTGGCATACAGTTTATTTTGGCATAATTATCTTGGAGACTAATTTGTTTTGGCATAATAATACCTTGCCATATTTTTTTTTTGCATACAGTTTATGTTGGCATATTTATCTTGTAGACTAATTTGTGTTGGCAAAAATTGAATTCGCAAAATGTTACTAGGCATACTGACTATTAGCGTAATTAAAATTAAAATATTGTCTTAAAAATTCAATATGTAGTGCTACAAAAGTGAGTGACAGAATCGAATAGCTGCAAAACCGACTCCACGTAGTCTTGTCTGCCCTACCCCTAGAGTGTAATTTAAGCCCGCGTAGGCGCGGAGGGGCAAGGGGGCCCGCGAGCTGAGGAGCAGGTGGTTTTAACGCTCGCTGCCGTGGCTGAGGCTGGCCGGCTTAGCCGGCCAGCAAGCCGAAGCTGCGGTGGTGAGCGTAAAACACATCTGCGACGATAAGCTCGCGTGGGACCGCCGGAGCCCCGCAGCGCCGGAGCTGTGACAGAAACCATGCCTGCTGCATACTTGATTGCATGCCTGCTGCATGTTGCATGCTGCATACTTGCTTGCATGTTGCATGCTTGCTGGCTTACATGCTGCATGCTCGCTTGCATGCTGCATGCTTGCTTGCATGCTTGCTTGCATGCTGTGCATGGTGTATGCTTGTTTGCTTGCTTCTTACAGGGAAATAGAAACCACATAAAATGTTCACAATCAACTGTTTTATAATGATCAATGTTTTGATTGATTGATTTTCTGCCGTTTAATGACTATCGATACGAAATGAATGCCAAAAGACGACTCTGACTGTGAACTTTCTGCGATAAGATGGTTCTGCTTTTTAAAAATAAGTATTAGTGTCTAACATTTTAGGAATTAGTTATTATTTTGCGTACTTGTTATGCCTATAAAAATATGTTTAAATATCATTATGCGTAAATAAATGTATGCTTTAAAATGGTATGCTTAATCATTATTATGAGTAGAAAAATTATGCTTAAAAAAAATATGCGTAAGCTGTTATGCGTAAGTAATGTTATGCGAAAATATAATTAGGTTAAACAAAAGTATGCCAAGTCATATTAGGTCTTAAAATTTTATGCAAATGGATAGGGAACCGATATAATATCGCACCAAAAGACCAGCGGAGAATTCCACTACCTCGGAGATTTCATACGCACCGAACTCACCAGCCCTACTCGAATCGAAGTAAAAAGCCGATCCATGTTGGCTTGCCATTACTCGCCCGACATAACATTTTTACTCGCTTCCTGTCGACAACTTCCCGTCACGATAACGCATAACATAAGAACAGATTAAAACCGATCGGATGTCGGAGGATATTCGATAATGACAAGAGTTGCCCTTTCCGTTGGTAAGTTAAAAGTAAGAGTCGGACTAGCTGTACTAGTTATAGGCAGGCAGGACGACGGTAAATGTGTTGGTTATTGGGTACTAGATACCAGTAATATTTGTGTCGGGGGAATTTTTTGGATTAATGAATGAATGGAGTATTTTTAAAAATACATAAAATTGGAATATATAACATAACGCCTGTTATCCCCGAAGGGTTAGGCAGAGGTGTACCTAATAGTACACCCACATTTCGCCAGTTATGTTTTAAGTCCCATGTCATAGGGGGCTAGACTATTGCCATCAACCGGGCGCAATTGGAACACGTTTTGAAAAAATACTGAAATTACTGCGCACCTTACCTATCTGGACTTTTCGTGATAATTACAAATTACTGGGAAATGTTTGTGTACCATATAGTCTATTCTATCTATATAAGCTTTCTTGAACTTCTTTCTCGAATAATTGTTCTACTATTATTTTAAACCAGCTACCGTGAGATTCCCAGTAATCATCAGCCAAAAATCCTGTTCAAATACATTTCCGTTGTACTACACATTAAAGATAAACCTGCTCACACACATCCCTTCATACTCAACTAAAAATAACCATCAAGTATTAGAACACTTAAAAACCAAGTTCTGTTTGTAAGCGCGATTGTTTTTTTCTCAGAAGGTATATAAACTGCGTTCGTGTCTTAGCTACCGAACTTGTAAATAAATAAAATTCACTCATAAGGTTCAAAAGTTTTCATGACATTTTAAATAATAGGTACTAAATAGACCTTCCGAAATCAACTTAATTTACACCAACATAAAGGTCATACTCATTTAGGTGGGAATTCCATCAATTGGAATCAAAGATTTGAATAGACTTTCGAAGTTTTTCCCAAGCGTTGGGAGGCTGCAGCACAGATGCCGCTAAGAACTTATTTCCTCTTAGCCACCTGTCGACACGTCCTCAAATCGTTAAGGCCGTGTTCAATGGGTTACAACATGTTTCGCGCCTACTATCCGTGGGTGACAGGTGAGGTATATGTGGTAAGTAATGAAAGGAGTCCGGCGGACGTCCATGTGTTTTGGGACCCAGTCTTAGAGGTAGCGAGCATTATGGCAACTTATACTTATTTGTAAAACAACTAAAGACTAACAGAAAAGTAAATGGAAAGTAAGCCGAAAAAGTTGGGAGAAAAAAGATATTAGACATATATACAAGATAACCTAAAAATCTTACGATTAAGGTTTTTAGCTGTGGAATGACTGCTTATTTAAGATGAATAAAAAAAATGATAATATTTAAGATGAAACATACAAGAAGATTCGGATAAACTACTGTATTACCCTTGCAGTTTTAGTTTTAACGTTACGTGTGATTCTTCAACCCGAATTTTTATTTCATTGTCTGTACCTAATTGATGAATCATATAACTGCCAGACTACGGCTAGAGGCTATACTAATTACTAACCTAGTTATTAGTTCAATCACTATTAAAACTATGTCGTTACGATTTTGATCTATAAGCGAATGATGGTTAAGTAAAGCGATTCTTCTAACGCTGAGAGAAGATATATTTTCACTTAAATTAAAACAGCCAGAGCTCACTAACTATGTATAGCTATTGAAAGGCAGGGTTTGTTGAATAAAAAATGAGTAAGTAAGAAATCTCTAAAGTCATGAGCAATGCCGTTAAATATAGGGTCGAGGTCGATGGGAAGGAGGAGGAGGCAAAGTACCGGGATAGCTGGAAAGAAATGGGGGAGGCCATTGCCCTGCAGTGGGACAGAATAGGCTGAGTTAAAAAAAAAGGAAGAAATCTCGTTTATTGGTATTTTTACATAGTTTTAATTTTATATTTTTCAGTATTGTTTTACAATTAAATATTATCTTATTTAAAAAATATCTAAAAAGGAAGCTGGTACAGCGATATAGCTCTCGTGTCTGGCATAGCCCATATACCACAATATGCTCATGAGACGAGAGCAACAACACACTGCCCCAACAGGACAACAATAACACACAGGACAGGCAATAATAGCCTAACACACCACTTCGCTCCTGTAGCCTTCTATCTACTGCAATAAATGTATAGTAGGACTTGCTTCCCACTTGCCTAGATTTAATTCTGGCACGTAAAATAAATGGGTGGTTGCCATGAAATACAAGATAGGTAATAGGTACATGACGTATTTCTTCTGAACTTGAGGAGTGTGCAAAGTCAGCAGAACTTCTGTGAGCACTATCCACCATTTCAACTTCCACAATTTGCTCTATCAGTTCTGAAGAAACAGGGTGTGTACTTTCATCTGTACTTGTTGTGGGTACAACATTAGGTGAACTCCTCTTAGCGCTCTACAATTCTTTTCTTTTGCTTTAGCTCTCAAATAGCATGGTACACACACATCATCGTTAGGTGTTAACGGAAACAATACCAATATAAAGTAGTAGTAGTCAATCTATGCACTTTTTCAAACATCTGAGCACCTTCATCATAGAGACGATGCCTCCGTAAGCGCGCAAGTTGTAAATGGCAATTAGGGTGCAGTTGAGTATCAAGATGTAAAGCCAAGTCGTTGAGAATTCACAAAATCGCAATGATAAACATAAAATCCCACGCAAAAACAAACGTATCAAACAATGGAATAGTATGTGTTTTCCAACCTTTTTCATGACACGACCCCCATAGTAAGAAAACATATTTTGCGATCCCCAACCCTTCGCTTTTTTTCATGTATTCTATTATGGTAACATACTAAATATAATATTCAATTAATTCAATCCTTACAACAGTTTTATGCATTTGACAGACCTGACAGTGACAGTAGTGACGGGACTTAATCGATTACCATTGATAACGTTCCTTTATAAGATATACTACGAAATCACCATAGTTTCATTTTTATTAGATGCTTTGCCTTGTTAATTGGCGTTTTAATATCAAGTTTACTTGTTGTTTATAAGTATTTGACATTATAGAATGTATAAAAACGAAGGGAAAGAGCCATTTATAGTAAGAAAGCACTTGAGCAAAAACACATGTCATTGGATTGGAACGTAATCGGGAAAAAGTTGCGTTTTGTAATTGCACGATTACTTAATTTTGAGTAAATTGAAAATATTTATAACTTTTGATTCCCGACTCCTAAAAATTCAATATTTTTTAAATAAATATCTCATAAAATTGTAGTTATAATTATTTTATATTTACACTTAAACGGAGCTTAGTTAATTTTTAAATTCTGCGGGTCCAAATTCGCCGAAGTCCTTTGATGTGAATTTCGGAGATAGAGACTTCTAATCCGAATTTTTTTTGACCTTTTTCGCTTGCTCCTGAAAACATTTTATTTTCATGATGGGGAGTTATTTACTAAATTTTTTTGCTAATCTATTATGAACGAATGTTGGTATACATGAGATTGATATGTACAACACCGTTTGATCGATCACAATGACAGTTGGGACATATTTCGAGAAGGTTTTTAGACCTCCACGCGGTTGATGCTGCGGGCAAAAGCTAAGCTCATCATCTCCCTAGCCTTTTCCCAACTATACTGGGGTCGGCTTCCAGTCTAACCAGATGCAGCTGAATACCAGTATTTTACATGGAGCGACTGCCTATCTGACCTCCACAACCCAGTCAGTACTGAGTAATACGATACCCCTTGGTAAGACTGGTTGTTAGACTTTTTGGGCCACTGTAACGACTGTCAAAGATCTACCGGCGGCCGGACCAACGGCTTAACGTGCTTTCCGAGGCACGGAGGAAACTCGGTATGTAATGGGTGGTCACCCATCCACAGAACAACCTAGGCAAGCACGGCTTAACCTAAAGATCGACCCGAGCGGCTGTTATTATTTAGCCACGAGCTCCTAAAAAAGCTAAGCTAGTACATAATTATTACGCTCATTACAGAAATGCCTACGTGTTATCTTGTGTAACGCCCACGGACAGTACCTACATAGTTCGGTAACGTACGTACAAATTATTAAACCACTAATTAATATTCACATCAAAGTGTGGTAGTCAACAACCAATCATTTAAACATTACAAATTGCACAACACATACCTACGAGTCTATCCACAAAGGCATCTAGGTACTCCCGAGTCCACTGAGAGTCTGCCACTTTACACCCTTATGCTATGCTAATAAGGTTGAAAAATGATCAACCGTCAGTGGACTCGGTAGTACAGACGCCAGCACATAAAGTTACCACAAACTGTCAAATTTCTCCAAATTATTTTAAACCATAAAATGTTGATGATTAGTTAGGAGGAGCTCGTGGCTAAATAATAACAGCCACTCGGTTGGATCTTTAGGTTAAGCCGAGCTTGCCTAGGTTGGTCTGTGGATGGGTGACCACCCATTACATACCGAGTTTCCTCCGTGCCTCGGAAAGCACGTTAAGCCGTTGGTCTCGGATGTCATTTGTAGATTTTTGACAGTCGTTAGGTAGTCAGTGGCCCAAAAAGTCTGACAACCAGTCTTACCAGGGGTATCGTATTACTCAGGACTAACTGGGTTGTGGATGTCAGATAGGCAGTCACTCCATGTAAAATACTGGTATTCAGCTGCATCCGGTTAGACTGGAAGCCGACCCCATTATAGTTAGGAAAAGGCTAGGCAGATGATGAAAATGTTGCTGGTTAAGTTCAAAATCAAATGAGAAAATTGTACAATTTGTAGTAACTTGATGTGCTAGCGACTGTACATCTCCATTTACCCCATCACACCATACTCAGCACAGGTCTATTATACCATAAATACATAACTCCATAAGTTCATGGTAGAGCCTAATTAACGTTTGCCAACGAAACTAATCCGATTTAGCAAGACTCGTTTGTTTACCGAGACAAATGTTTGAAAATGTAAATAGTTAGTGAATATGCATTGAATCAATTACGATTTCTTGAATGGATTTCGGAAATCCTTAATTACTAGTGACATTTTGTTGCTGTAATAATGCGCCTACGCGGATTCCGATTGCATCAAATCTGAAGGATATAACATATATAACATAACGCCTTATATCCCCGAAGGGTTAGGCAGAGGCGAACCCACATTTCGCCAGTCCCATGTAATAGGGGGCTAGCCTATTGCCATCAACCGGGCACAAATTCAGACTCCATGGCGGCAGGTGACTATTAAAATTAATAGCCTCCTTTACTAAATGCAAGTTTTCCGCTAAACCCATATAAAGTAAAAAGTGTGTTTATACGAATATTATTTCAAAACAGCCTTCGTCGTTGCTAGCTTTATTTAATATACAGCATGCATCGAAATATAAGAAACATGCAAATTTTCTAACTTTATTTTCACTAAGCTATTTTGGTGCATTGACGATGAAAATTTCACAAAAGCATATTTAGTAGTATTTTTCGTACTTTTCCGACTGACTGCGAGGTTGTGTTTTAAGATTTGCGTTTTGACCATACTTAGCTTAAGTTAAGATTATACAGCTCTTAAAACAACGTATCTACTAATAGTAAGTCGTTCAACAAAACCACTATGTTACATTCGTAAAATACGTTACACCATTAAAAAAAAAAAAATCGGATGGGATATCATCAAATGACCCCTCCCGCTCTGGGCAGAGTGGACGGGAGTGTCAGACTCGTACTGACTAAAACCCATCTATGTTCCTTCTTTGCCCTTTGTGTTCCAGGGCCGCGGTATCTCTTTCGAACAGTCCCGCAGCCCCGGCAGGTACGTTACACCATTACGTTACGATTCGTAAATTGGTCACAAACTGTCGTTTCATAATAGTAACTGCGTCTGTAACCATCTTAAGAATTATAACGTGATTCATATTATTATCCTATTATGATTCTGCTAAAGCGGCCATTTAAGGCCCCCCTGTTTCTTCCAGCTTCGTCGAAGATATCTTAGTTCCGTATTACAGAATGAAATGGCTTGAATCTAGTTTTAAGTAATGCTTGAGTATTGATTGACGTTCTGTATTACGGGCCTTCATTTTCCACTATATTCAAGTTCTCAGCCGAGGAGCTCGTGGCTTAATAATACTTGGTCTATGAATGGGTGACCACTCATTACATACCGAGTTTCCTTCGTGCCTCGGAAAGCACGTTAAGCCATTGGTCCCGGGTGTCATTTGTAGATCTTTGACCGTCGTTAGCTAGTCAGTGGCCCTAAAAGTTTGACAACCAGTCTTACCAAGGGGTATCGTATTACCCAGTACTAACTGGGTTGTGGAGGTCAGATAGGCAGTATAGGCAGATTCAGCTGCATCCGGTTAGACTGGAAGCTGATCCCAATATAGATGGGAAAAGGCTAAGCAGATGATGATTCAAGTTCTCAGCCATAAGCTTTGTATTTGCACACCCTGTACACGTAACTACCAATATCTAACGTCGTATTGATTTCTTAATAACGCTATGAATCGTATAAGCAGTCAACTAGGTGGCAATTAACTTATAATCGCCTGGAAGTTATCGTAAGGCTGACTCACGTCCACCGCGTATAGGCAGAGATATGTCGCACTTATGGTGATATGTTTTAATCGCGAGCCTTGTGTGGAGGCTCTTAATATAGTGAACTGGAGCAGTGTCGGCTGTGGGCGGGTGATGCATGCGTGTACAGTCGGTTGAGTAATTAGTTGGATTAATATTCATGTTAGAAAATTTCAATTATTCTATTATTATAATTTAAATTATTCTAAAAGAATTATAGAGCGGACTGAGGGAATAAAGTCATACAAAATTTTGTTTCCGAACATTTTAGATTTTGACACACGAATACTACCTGACAAGAGTGTGCTGACCAGACAGACAATTTGTTACAAGACGTATTGGATTACGATTTTCTTCGTCTTATCCCGTCTATCGCTCGTAAATATTTGAGATTTGAGTGTTTTTGGAACCCACAAAAGATTTTCGAAATTTTGATCATGTTCTCAATTATGTGCTTTAATATTTAGGAAGATGGTACAGGTTTCGAAGACCTTGAAAAGGTGGTTGGGTTAGACTGGATACGAAAGATTGGAAGACAAGGCTTTGTGGCCTTTGGGACAGGCCTAATGCCTAGCGGTAGTCTGCGTGCGGTGTTCATTTTTTGCTACCCGTTTTATAGCTAAAACACACGCCAAAATGTTAAAGTAATGTCTCTTATATATGACATATGAGTAAACATACATTAAATTGAATCTTGAACCAAACAAGGTAATTATATAGTTAAAGGAATTGGATCGATACCAATTAGATTAGGATTAGGTAGTTAGTTAGGTCTAGGTTAGTTATAGGTAGTTAACAAGATATTGTATGGTTGTAACCATACAAAGTACAACTATACAACGGCTTGGCTTGTCGGGCTTACGTCCCCCCATACTTAAGTACTAATGCTGTAACATGATAATATTTTAATACCAAATGATTTGAAAAGAGTAACCATGGAGTTCTTGGCCGGTTCTTCTCCATAGGAAACGACCAACCCGAACCGTGCACCATTTTTCGATGTTTTATAAGGGCCCATGTAGGCTTATGTGAAATAAAATATTTTGATTTTTAAAGTAACGCTCTTCAGCTTAGTTGGATGGTAAGTTTTCAATTAACTTAATGTTTAAAAGTTAGTGGTAGATACATCCATACTAATATTATAAATGCCAAAGTAACTCTGTTTGTTTGCTACCTTTTCACGACTAAACAGCTGATCGGATCGTATTGAAATTTGGCGAGCAGATAGATTATATCCTGGGGAAGGACATAGGCTATCTTTTTTTTCCTCACTCATACTCATCAAAATTACCACGCGAACGAAGTCGCGGGCAACAGCTAGTTTTTATATAGTATGTAGAACACACTCGCTGAAACTAGTAAATAACACTACAAAATTGTGACACGTACTTGGACGTTCCATAGAAAAGCGTACCTACATTAAATAACAAAAAAAAAACATTCCGTCAACAGTTTGTGCAAACTTATACCAAGGTTCCACTTGGAGTATTTAAGTGGCCATATAAGTAGGCTGTAAAGGAAACTGTGGGCTTCGCGTAGTGGGCTGGATTGAGCCCACAGCCCACGCGTGGGAAGGTGTAAACAAATTACATAACGTTGTTACGAAAGGCTTATGTAGGTAACTAGGTACTGGATATGGTAACTTTAATAATGTTGCGATTTTAATATCTGTTATGTTATGAGATAGTTTTATAATATCTGCCTTCCGTAGTGGTTGTGTTCAAAGAGCTTATACCCTAGTGCAGTGGTTCTTAACCTTTTAAGTCATGAGGGACCATTTGACAATTTTTTTATCTTGCCATGGACCACCCAGTTGCTTTATTGTTTTGGACGTAATATGCAGTACCTACCTAAATGTAAATAAATAAAGTGTTTTTCTATCTATCTATAAACAAAACGCATAAAATTATTCAAATCCTACTTTTTATGATAAATTCACATTACAGTTACAGATCTTAATGAGATTTTTGTGATTACAAATTGCTCCCGCCACACGCGGTTCTCGTTGTGTTGACTCGTTGTCACTTATCTTATTTGTTAACATGGGTCCGCGGACCACTTGGGATACTTCCAAGGACCACCAGTGGTCCGCGGACTACCGGTTAAGAACCACTGCCCTAGTGGAACTCGACTTCAAAGCAGTCTTTCCGCAATGACTTTTAACAGTTTCAACGAGATCAACATTCATTTTTCGGTATCTTATAAAGAAAAGAAACAAAGAAAAGGTATTTATTGGAGTCACACAGGACATCATCATCATTCTCCTACCCTTATCCCAATTCAACAATCCAACAGCCACATGCAAATGCCATTCTTACATCCCTTTTGTGGGCCAACAGTCTTATCCATTCAAGACAGCAAGACAAACAATAAAAAAAACAGGACAAACAATAAAAAAAAATTAATAAAACAAAGGAAATATGTCGCAGCGCTGGTAAACATTTTTGTCTTTTCACGTCAATCTTATAGGGTGATTGAGTGTCAATTTTCTCGTGCTTAAGCTCGAGCTTGCTCAAGCTCGTGGCTTAATAATAACAGCCGCTCGGGTCGATCCTTAGGTTAAGCCGTGCTCGCCTAGGTTGGTCCGTGGATGGGTGACCACCCATTTCATACCGAGTTTCTTTCGTGCCTCGGAAAGCACGTTAAGCCGTTGGTCCCGGCTGTCATTTGTAGATCTTTGACAGTCGTTAGGTAGTCAGCAGGGGCGTGCCGTCCATAGAGGCAATTAGGCCGAGCCTACCTTATCAATCCTATCATAAACGCCAACTCAAGTGCATTTATTATAACTTTGTAATAAAAACATTTTAAAAGTTAAAACTCCTGTTATAACACTTATAGCAACTTGTCGCACCCGTGTGACGTAACACTCACACAATACTGTAAGCTAACCACGCGTGGTCAATTGTAAGGCGAAATCGGTTGTAGAGTACTTTCGATTCATAAATTTACGCACACTGGTGCATATTTTCGTGTGTATAAACGGCACACATGTCTAGATTATAGGCGTGTCTCCCGTGAAAGGAGACGGCCGGTGATTGGCCAAATAGATTAACATGAATGAAGATCAGAGTTGCCATTTGTAGAAATTAAACCGAAATTCCGGCGAATTCGAGAAACAGACTACACACAAACACGATAGTTTTCTTAATGACTACTATAACCAGTTAAAAAAATAGGGTGGTATTTTTGAATTTATACCTAATAAATAGCAAAAGGCCTATAAAAATAATTAAAAACTATATGAATTTTATTTTTCGCTTTGATTTTCGGGGAGTTTTTAAAATAAGTATGACAAGCACGTGCTGTCAGACTCAGTATTATCCGGCAAAATTTTGTTAACAGATTTTACATATGATTTAGGTATGACAATGATGCAATTTTATTTGGAAGTGTTTTTTTTAACAAATTACGAATTAATTTTTTCCTAGTCACGCCATTATTATTTCATGTGACAAGCAAATTTATATGCGATTTTGAATGTTATCATATCTTACCAAGTTAAACCTTATCAGTTATTCGTTTTGAAACGAACATTAATGTAAATATTATTTGTTGTTAAGTATTTGTTTATTTACTTAAAAATGGTGTTCTGTTGTGATACTTGCGCAGAAAATGTGTGTTTGTTAGAAGTTAAAAGCAGTAAGTTTTCGCAATTATCGTTTAATGATAAGATTCTTGTGGTGTCGAAAGGTAGATGTACACCCGAATTACGAGAATTAATCCAAAAATCTGATAATTCAGTTCGTACCCGCCATTTCAAACCTCAAAATTATGCAACATTCAGCTGGCTATGTGGTTGTATACACACAAATAAATTATTTTGTTTTCCGTGCATTTTGTTTAATACTTCCAGTAAGTGGAGTGAGGGGTACATTGATTTGCATAATTTTCATTCCTCGGCAAAAAAGCATGACCTATCAGAAAAACATCTAGAGGCTTGCTTAAAGTTAAATACATTTGGTAAATCACGTATTGAAACTAGTATTAACGGCCAGTTAAGGTTAGATATAGAAAAGCATAATTCTAAAGTAGATAGGAATAGAAATATTTTTCATTTCATTTCATTTTTAACAGGCCGCTTCGGATATCTTGCAAGTGACGTGTTCTGTAACTATCACCCACCCACTTGGATTAGATATTTGAGGTGGCCGAATCTTTCTTCTGTTTGCATCGTCAGAAAATAGTGATTTGAACCTTGAATAAAGTGGTGAGTTCTTTATTTATAACTTTTGTTTTTACAGGCTGATTTTCATTTATTTTTATTTTTTTTCATTTTCATTTTTTTTTTGTTTCTTTTTTTTTTTTTGGATACCGATACTCTCGATATATGTGCGTGGCGGTGGCCTGCCCTCCGTGGTGAACCACTGCACGCCACTGGTAGTCAGTAGCCCAAAAAGTCTGAAAACCAGTCTTACCAAGGGGTATCGTATTACCCAGTACTAACTTGTGGAGGTCCGATAGGCAATCGCTCCATGTAAAATACTGGTATTCAGCTGCATCCGGTTAGAATGGAAGCCGACCCCAACATAGTTGGGAAAAGGCTAGGCAGATGATGAGTGTCAATTTTCTAGGCCCTAAGGAGTATGTCAGCGAAACAGCCTTAAATATTACTGACACGATCATCCTTTACCACGACTTAGTCGATTTTTGTACCGTTCGTGGCGATTTCAGACAAAAAGAATTTTTGATAAAAAGCGACAGACTATTATCAAAGATATATAGCAGGAAAATCTCTCAAAAGGCAACAGTATCGATTTCTTTGTCAGATACGAACAACAAGTATTGCCAGCATTGTATCGTTTACCCAGAAATACCAAGAAGATAAGAATAATACATAGAATACCACAAAATAAGTGAAAAATTAACTTTACTAACGGAAGTCGGTGACTTTATTTGTTTTTTTTTTTTACTTTTTTGCCACCGACTTCCGAAACTAAAGTTAATTTTTCACTTTTTAGAGTTATGTAGTTGTAGAGTTAGTTTTTTTTTTGTAAAAAAGTTTTTTTATTTTACCATTTTTAGGTGTCATATTCCACACAAATTCTAGACCTGTATAAATTTTACATCGTAACTAGAACATATTAGAAGATCATCTACATAGACGAAGGAGAAAAATATATGAAGTTAACTCATAAACTACTCAAGCAAAGTTAATAAAATTTATAAGGGACCACCGCGCGGGTTTCCTTTAACAAATAAAAATATCGGCACAATAATCACGGAGTAATCGGTGTACATACATCATCCTCCTGCCCTTGTCCCATTTTATTTGGGGTCGACGCAACACGTTTTCTTCTTCCATTCTCCCCTGTCAGACGTCACGGCATCATTTACTACTTTCTCTTTCATACCAGTCTTCAAACAATCCATCCATCTTTTCTTTGGCCTTCCTCTTCCTCTCCATCCATTAATATTCATGTCCATCACTCTTTTAGTCACATGCGTTTCATCCCTCCTCATTACATGTCCATACAAAGCCAAAGATTTCCTTAATTTTTTTCTGTAACAGGCGCCACTTTCAAACTTCCTCTAATATACTCATTCCTTACTTTCATCCATTCTTGTCACACATCCATCTTAACATTCTCATCTCCGCTACATGCAATCGTTTTCATCCATCTTCTTCACAGCCCAGCATTCTGATCCATACAGTACGACAGGTCTAATCATAATGATCGGTGTACATACATGAAAAAAAAAAAATTGGTGGTGGAATACATAACCTCCTCCTGTTCTAGAAGCCAGTTAAAAAATAAAGACAACAAGACTGTTTTTTCATTTTACGAGTGATTTGATATGAATTTTTTTTTATAAAGGGTGTAAAAAGACCCTTAACGAAGCCGAAAGGTACTTGTTCTCCCCGTCATTGCGATCATTTTTTTGTTCTAGACCATACCTGAGAACCTTCTAGTTACGGAGATATTCGGGGCCAAAGTTCCAACTTTTTCACAAGTTTTTTTAAATTACATGTTTCTAATGTAAGATTTTTACTTTAAAAACCTTCACGACCCCCGTACTATTCAACCTATCCATCAGCACAATGTTTTGAGTTCGTTACATTGAGTTTTACCGTAAAACGTGATTTTTCACCCCAAAAAAAAAGTCGTTTCCCAGCAATAATTTTTGCATAAAGTTACTTAGTTTGATGTATAGAATGCTTGGTTGACGGCTTCGTGAAGGGTCTGTTTACACCCCGTATATCAGAAGAGTCAAACTCGACATTTTTCATTACCTAGATACCTACTTATTTATTGTAATTATTTTACCAACGACATTAATTTTATGTAACAAGGCTTTAAGAAGTACTCAATTAGTACATTCATAGAATCCTATTTGCCTTAATATATTCCATCAATTTATTAATAAAGCAGTATTGAGTTTAAAACCTAATTTTCATTACGATATTATTCTGTTTCAATTTAATTTACCGTTTAAAACTATATTGATTTGCCTAAATTAGAGTTTGGTTAAAAATAACACTGTCATACACGTGCCGAAATAATCAACCGATTCTTCGTATCAATAAGGTACCTGCGTAATTTTACATTGCTTGCTAAAAATATCGCTGAACAAAAATAAACACAAAACATAATTGGCAAGTGATAATTGCGTCCGTAATTCGAACGTTTTACTAAATAAGTTCGCTTATTGAGTATAAAAAAAACATAACCTGATTCGCGTCCAATCACAGTCCTGACGTCAGAATAACATGATATCAAACAACACTGCAATCAATGAAACGGATTCGATTCTTAGAAACGTGTCTCCTGACGTCACGATCCATGCAGTGGTGAAAAGATCAAAATAACCTCGTTAGCCCGATTGTGCTGTTATTAAGGGATTATTTGTGGGCATCGAAGAGGCACGAAGGGGTACGATGGTGTACGAAGGCTGGTCGGAGGTCACACGTGGGTGATAGTGCTCGTGTAAGGGAGTTAAGGTCGTTATCTTGAACGGTACACGTTTCTCAAGGGTTGTTATTGAAAACGTGTGGTCGGATTTTGGTCTGGTTACTAACTCATTATCAAACGTCCGATTTAAGCGTAGGCTAATGATGTTTTTGTTTTGTAAACATGTTCGATTGGGACATGTAGTTAATATAGGATAATCTCAATGTACAAAAGAAGGTATGTGACAATGCCAAACCATTACTAAGACAAATATTTTTGAAGCAATTAAACAAATTCTGCATCAATAAAATGAGGGACCTGTCTGAGGCCACCACCAACGCCGTCGAGGTGGCAGAGTTTTGGATAAAACAAATTTAATTAAAGGGGAAATCATCGACACGACGAAGAAGAATAATCAATAAAAACTGATCATATACATGGTGTAACATAATAAATGCAAGACCTCCCGTGTGGTCTCTCGGACTATGAAACTGAACAATTTTTGTTCTATAAGTTCTTGAAATTCGCAGAAAAAAATGGACTTTCTGTAGTAACTGACACGATCAGCCGATCAACATGTATGGTAAAACTAAAAAAAAAGTTACGAATTTCCAAAAGTCATAGAACAAAAGTTGATCAGTTTCATGGCTTGAGAGACCACACGAGAGGTCTTGCGTTTGTTATGTTTCACCCTGTATTGGTCCTTTCAGTCGGCCATTAGCAAAACTTTATCCTCCCCCATTACTTCTACATTATAGTTTTGCCTTTCTTTGAAGGTTGTTGTATGAAACTAACAGGCTTTGAGATTTCTTTAGGACAACAATTAATTCTATGTCTATCAAGAGGTCCATGCTCCGTAGTAGAATTTTACAAACTTATGCTTTATGAAACAGGTTGCTTCGAATAATTGATCGAAGTTTACAAGTTGGTTCACAGTTCGACCTATTCTACACGACCATGCTCTACCGGTATCAATGTTTTATTATAGTTCAAAGTTAAGCATCGCGTGATTTCAACAGTTATAATTATTTAAAGTTTTAACGACCTATTTGAGAGTTGGTTACTATTACCAACCAGCTTGTAAATGAGCTAAGTTTCGCTACGTAATTAAGGCGAACCACTATCATTTTCGTGTTCCTAATATCGTGCTCCCTTCATCAAGATACGTATGACAGCTCAAAGTTAATATTTTGTAGCACGAATCAGCGCTGGGTTCCGTGACTTGGCTAGAATAAAGAACAAAGTTATGGCCGACGTGGTAGTTGAAAAGGAAATTTTCTACAAGAGATATTCTTTTGTTTATGGCGAACATTTGACGGAAATGTTTTGGGGGTCTGTTATGTTCTAGTTTAGTCGATAAGATATGGGGGCTTCCTCTGTTACCCATCACTCTGTGCAATGATACAATATATTTACATCATGTATAGGCCAAGAGCTTTACGAGAGAACTTAGTATTAAAACCAAAACATACAGGGTGGAGGGACACCGACGCACAAACACTTACCACGTATGCAGTACATCATTCTGAACCCTCATAGAAACTTTTAATCAGTAATTGAAAAAAAAAAAAAATAGCAGTTCCATACATCTACAAAAATGCAATATCTACACTACACGGTCGGTAGTGTAGATATTGCATTTTTGTAGGAAACAGCTGCAGTTTTTTTTAAATTTCCGATGAAAATTGTTTTTGCGGGGGGGGGGGGGGGTTCGGAATGATGAACTGAATACGTAAGCGTTTGTGCGTCGGTGTCCCTTCCACCCTGTATGCAGACAACTTATCATTTAGTAAGTATTTTAGATTTAGACTGAAAACACTTCAAACAGGCTTTCTTCCTACCTTTGAAAAGCAAAGCAAAACCAGTAATCCTCAATTTGAACGAAACAGCACGTGGTGTTCATTGTTATCAGTTAAACTTGTTAAATACGGACGGTTATAAAAAAAAACACTCGAAACTTAACCGGATCTCTCACTTTTAAGTAAAGAACAAAACCTATCTTAATAAAAAGGGATATTCTGAGACAACAAAGAAGGTTGTAGGGTTGTCGGTTTTCGCGTTACAAAAAAGAATGACGTGATAAGACTGTATTTCATTAAAACAAAATTAAGGTTAAAAATCTATCTCGTTATTTAAAACTCTGAATATTTCTTTTCAGATATCAACCCTATCAAAATTATAACCAAATTCTGTCAAAAATATGAAAACAAGAAGTAATTCGTAACTGTTTTTTCAAAAACGTTATTCTTGTTTGGGCTGCTTTGGCAACGGGACTATCACGATTTGGTTAATTTTATTGTTTCAAATGTGCACTTTTAAATAGACTGACAAAATCACTATTAACATCAGAAGTTCTAAAACAATTTTATTTAAAAAAAACACTTCCCAATCTTCAACAACCCTATCCCCTAGTGCGCGTGCCACCACTTTACCTGTCCCTCTCCCACTTAAAGCTAAGCTCGAAGGTGCAAAAAACGCTGACCACTCATAGTGAAGTGGGTGCTTAGACGCGCATTGTCTAGCACTGCTACAACAATGCACTCGAGTGCTATGCCGTGCCAAACCCTTGTGGCAACCCTACGTACGTGACTTTGAATAGTGGACACTTTATTTAGTTTATATCGGGATTTCTGTGGTGAATTTTGATACTTCAAACATGCTATTGCACGATACCTCATGACTACTTATTTTGGAAAAATGGCAGTTATGGACACATAGAACTAGATACTTTAGAGTTTTTGAACCCATATACAAGGATAACTTCGGAATAAAATGTTCTGAAGAATCCTTTCCTAATAAATACAGTATTATATTCTTTACTATTTCGTTTTTCTTCTTTATTTATAAGAAAAATACTGAAGCTTTATCAAACTAAAAGCGCGATTTATTTTGCTCATAATAACCGACGTAGCTAATAAAATATATTGCATTATGTATACTATTTATTTACGACGACTTTGAGTAATGCTCGATCTAAATCTAAGGTGTAAAAGCATTTAGTTAAGGACAAAATGGCCGCCAATATTTTTATTATTTTACTTCGTGTTGTATTGGAAATATGAATTAATCACTTGGTAGTATGGTCCTACGATACTTTAAAGGTCAGAGGAATAATATAAATAATAATTAGGTACGTATAGCCATTAAAATAGTGAGTAATTTATAAGGTAATAATAATAAACAATTGTAATCTTTATGTTAAAACGGAAAAGGCACTTTGCTGAGTAAAAATTTAAATAATCCGTACTTGAAACAAAGTTTAGGTCATTAAAGTAATTTATATTATTTAAATTGTTCTAAAAAAAATACGAGTAAGATTTTCTAAACGAGTTGTAATTCTAACGTGTTTGGTAATGTTATATGACTATGACGTAGGTTACTATGAGTAATTTAGGTATGACTATTGCAATCAGTCATCAACTGGCATAAGCCTTTTTGTGATTAGAATAAAACAACAAACACATACGTAATACTGTCTACAAATTATCTTTGCCAACGATCCATCCAAAACATGCAAAAACATTTTCCTGCGTGTCCTCAAGACAAAAATGTATCTGAAAATCAAAATGAATTTTCTCTACTTCTCTAGTGACGTCACCTGCGACTCATTTGTCAAACTGATTTGTGGCTAGACTGTAGGTCTGTGACGTCAGTGACTAGTCAGTCGAGGCTCGAGGGACGGTTTCACGAAAGTATGACGTGTCCTTTCACTGAAACACGTTTAACTGGCTGGTTCGGAATTCCTTTGTTCCAAAACAGTTTTTTAAACATGGTGTTGGCACTGGGTAGGTAACTAGGAACCTACATTTTTGTTTAAGTGCTTAGATGAATGAGAAGATGACTTAATAGATGTGTAAAGTACGGACACATAGGTAATTTACATAACATCACACCTGTAATGCCCGAAGGGTTAGTCAGAGTTGTAGTTAATACTTAGTACACTCACATTTCACCAGTTATACAGGGTGTAAACAGACCCTTCACGAAGCCGTCAACCAAGCATTCTGTACATCAAACTAAGTAACCTTACGCAAAAATTTTTGCTGGGAAACGATTTTTTTTTTTGGGGTGAAAAATCACGTTTTACGATAAAACTCAAAGTAACGCACTCAAAACATTGTGCTGATGGCTGGATTGAATAGTACGGGGGTCGTGGAGGTGTTTAAAGTAAAGTTACAACATTCAAACCTAGTATTTAAAAAAAAAACTTGTGAAAAAGTTGGAACTTTGACCCCCAATATCTCCGTAACTAGAAGGTTCCCAGGTATGGTCTAGAACAAAAAAATGATCGCCATGACGGGGAAAATAAGTGCCTTTCGGCTTCGTTAAGGGTCTTTTTACACCCTTTATTTAAGACCCATGTTATAGGGGCCTATTGCCATCAACCGGCCACAAATCCCGACACGTGGCTGCTACTGAGAAAATCCTGATGAAAACACCCAATCACAATTTGCCTGACCCCAGGACCTCATGCTCAGCAGTCGCGATTGCGACCACTAGGCCAACGAGGCAGGTAATTTAATACTCATAAAAATAATCATCGCGAAGGCTGGTTCGAGGTCGCGCAGGAGAAGAGTACCTGGAAGGATATGGGGGAGGTCTTTTCCAAGAAGTGGGACGTTCAAGACTATAAAAAAAAATTTGTAAAATTAATTAGAGCTTTACATATGACATCCACCAATCCGCATTGAGCCCACGTGGTGGATTGTGTCCCACATCCTTTCTCAATGAGGCGGCCTGTGTCCCACTGCTGGGAGAGGAAAGGCTGTTTATACTATGCTATGCAGACTAAGTTTCCCAAACTCCCAAACAAAAGCACTTGACCATATTAAAAAGTAAACAAATAACCACTTTCTGTTCTGCCTCATTTAACAATTACGTACCAATTTCAAATGGGAAAATCTAATTCAAAATCACGGTTACGTACTTAAAGAGCGGATGAGCGAAAGTGAAACAAATCATGTTGCTGTATTCTGAGGAAATATGAAATGTCGCAAGTGATATTAGCTGTAGACTTTAAATTGTTCTGCATTTTTCTTCTCGAATCGATGACTCAGATTTTGTTCGACCAGTTCGTAGCGACCTGAACAGCTCTATAGTAAGCTGGCCAACGAGACAACTAGCTACACGAAATTTATCGAAGGCGAAACATAGAGAGGTCTGGGTTATATTGGGGAGAATTTTGCCGACCATTGGGACCAACAAAGTAAATATCCCGTCTTCAGTGTCAATGAGAATACAGGGTGTAAACGGACCCTTCACGAACCCGTCACCCAAGCATTCCGTAACATCAAACTAAGTAACTTTACGGAAAAATTATTGCTGGGAAACGACTTTTTTTTTTGGGGAGAAAAATCACGTTTTACGGTAGGACTCAATATAACGCACTCCAAAACATTTTGCTGATGAATCTTATATTAAAGAACATGTATTTAAAAAAAAAAACTTGTGAAAAAGTTGGAACTTTGACCCCCAATGTCTCCATAACTAGAAGGTTCCCAGTTATGGTCTAGAAAAAAATAAAAAAAGATCGCAATGACGGGGAGAATAAATGCCATTCGGCTTTGTTAAGGGTCTGGTTACACCCGTTAGAGTATCAACCGTAGAAGCATCGTCGAAGGCTTGAAACTATAAAAAAACATATATTTCGTAGGAGTTAAAATCAAATATAACCTGGTCTGAAATGTATTAACCACACTGACACCGTACTAGCGTAGTAAGTAAGTAAAATTGTTTCACGGCAGGTCAATCCTCCTCGTTCACAAAATAATGTGGCGTAGACGCATCGTAGCCCCGGTACATCAAGGCTCCGTGGATATTTTTTAAGAAGGAGCTTTAAACGCAACGTGGCCCAACCTTACCTACGCCGAATTCTGCGTAGACGCACCGTAGCGTCATAAAGTTAATGCTTAAACTTCGGCGTAGCTGTCTCTGTCTCGTAGGCCAAGACGTAATTTTAAATCTTCTTCTTTTCTTGTTCGTGTGGTTGGTAGTACCTAACCTGGTGAAGTTTTACGTGTCAAGTTGGCAATAGTATTTGAATACAGCATCCTTGAGTGTTTACCAAAATTTGTTATATACATAGGTTTCTAAGAATGTTATGTACTTATGTAAATGCTTGGGGGGTTTAGGCAAAATAGGGAAAATGCTTAAAACTATTCCGGTTAGGAATTCACAAATGTCGCCAGATTGTAAGAAATATCTTGTATATTTTATTTTTTATACTTAATGTTAAACATAGGTGTGTTATTAACGAGTTTTCTAAGAACTAGATATTATTTCTTGCTAACGTTGCTCTACCTTCCTGAGTTTCTAAAACTGGGGTTTTTAGTGTTTGACTTTCAACAGAATAATTCACAATGAAAGCTAACTATAAACAATATCCTCAACAGAATATAATTCAAAGCTAACGTTCGCCCAGTAAGCATTTATTACGTATATAGAATAAAAAGACGATTGACCACGTGCCATCATATACACACATACATATAGTATTTCCCGATACTCATATAACTTGATATAAACAACACATATATAGCAATCGGCAGGTAGGTACGTATAGTACTATAGCGACTGTGTCCATTCATAAGAAGCGGTTCATTCATGCGGCCGCGACGACAGTGAATGGGAGCGAGCGAGACGGAAGATATAAGGTCGCGTTACACTGACAATGGATTCTTTTTGAATTCACATGAATGAGTTGAAATCCTGTTCTACGAATACATGAATGACATTGTTTTGTTTTAAAACAATTGAATATGCACGATGGTAGCCCACGGCTTTTGTTGATCGAGTGGGCATTACGGGAAGCGAGGTTTCCCCCTGCTACGGTAATCAGCCGAATTTTATTATCTGTTGTTCTTATTGTTTACTTCAAGTACCTAGTTACATTGAAATAAGATTACTTAAAGGACGTATTGTTTTCGAAATCGTAGTGTAACTGTAAGACTACTTGAAAAGGAAAAAGGATTTGAATATCTGATGAGTGCTTTAAAAAAAGTTATTTTTTTAATTTTGAAAAAAAAATTGTTTGCAAAAGTATGAGGAACATTGAATAGTAAAGAAGAATATTTTATTTAGTAAGTTGGTAAAATGTATGTTCAAGAATTTCACAAATTACTGAAGAAATAATCAAAGAAAATCTTACTATGGGTGCTCATCAACTTGCACTGTTTCAGGATAACCTGTAATATCCAAAGCTCTATAAAATAAATCCTACCCCTACATTAACTTTTTAAATCAGGCTGTATCTGTGAACACACCCTTGTCATCAGAGCAACAAGATTGTGTAAAAAAACATCGTCGGTAGGAAGTCAACCCGTCCCAACCGAACACTCTTGATCCGCTGAGGTATTTAAAAAAATATATTTTATTACGTCACTTTACGATAACGACTTGGAAATTTGACACTTAGGACCGTTTGCCTATTTCGGATTTATTAAGTGCCTATTTAAAACTCGTATAGTTGAATGGGTCATTTATTTAATTGTTTGATATTGATACCTTTCTGATAAATGATTCCTTACTCGGTCTAGTATTTTTGTTTTTCTTCGGTATGTTTTGGAAAGATTTTTTTGTAGTTCGTTGATAATGATGAGACCTAAACACCTATCAGAGTATAATAGTGTCTTAGGAGGTTATCTTTCCACTATGCGTTCTAAAAGGATTTAATTATAATACTTCCACAATTTAATTGTAAACCAAAAAACTACGTCGTCATACCATAAACGTGTTCGGATTCTTCGAAAAACAAAAATAAAAACATTACCAAAAACATGAAAGAAATGTTCACGCGCCAAATTCACAGGAAAGCTTCAAGAATCAAGTCTTACTGGTCGTAGTCGGAGGTGGTTATACCGGGCGCGTAGGCTAAGTCGTACCTGCCTCGGCGCGCTTGCCGCCAGTCCGAGCTTGCCCGACCACAACGCGACACAGCGCACGCGACCCGAACACGCACGAACACCGAATATCGAACACCGTTCACAATTCGAACATTTTTAAACAATTGGAACGTTACTACTGACAGTTACCTTTATTTGTGTGTATTTGTAAGTGGCAACGAACATGCATGTGTTAACCCCCTTGCTTGTGGTGTGGGCACTCTGCGGGGTCCGTGGTGTGATAAGAACACCGTTGGAAGCGTTCAGGCCTTCAGCAGAAATACATCTGAGGAGGCCAGACAAACTGCCGTACCTGCCGCACAAGAGAATACCAGTGCCATCGAAGAGCGACCTCAGGATATTATACCAGACTGGGGTAAGTTTTGATTTTCCCGATCCCGCTTAGCATTGCGAAAATAACGCTAACTAAAATAGGCTCTACTTCCAAGCCTGTTAATAGCAAGTAAGTTTCTGAAAGTTCCCAACAAGTTACCGCTTTGTGACTACGCTGGCATTGAATATTTGGAAGTCAACCTTCAAAAAATCAAGATTGTCGTACGAATGAGTATTAACACTGTAATTTAAAGTTAAGAAATAGCTTAATTAACGTTTTGTTGTCGAAATATGGACTAGTTTAAGAAATTGGCGCCAAAAGTTTGGGAATGAGGTAGAGTGACAGAATTCTGATGGGGGCATTAATAGATGTTTACGATGCAAGATAAGTTAGTTTGAACAAAGTGAATGCCTTATTGGATCATTGTTGCATAGTTTAATATTTTAACGTCTAAGTCGTGACGATTGTCACGAACAGTGAATTTCAAAGGAAATCATTACTTGTTTTTGAAATTCCAAACACAATGTTTATGTTTGTCAATTTTTAAATAGGACGCGAACTGAAAGAAGGAAAATGTTGTCATACTTGTTGCAAAATTCGAGAGCTTTTGATTATAATATTTCAAGGTGTCTACAATTAACTTCGCTGTAATCGTTGTTATTATAATAAATATAATGTAAATATCCTCGAAAGTAAGTAATTTTATAATGGGTATTATGTGAGTAGTATGGTAGTATCACATAAATATCGCAATAGATGACACACTGCGGCTATGTGAGAAGATAATTATGAGATTCCACGAAGGGTTCCTCCCAACAATTAGACCAATTAAACCGGCAAATAGCACAAATATGTCGGCCGTATTAATTTTTATAAACACGGAGAGCCCCCATGACTAAACCACTACCAAGAACTCGTAAATAAAACAAAAAGTAACGCGGAAAAAACACAATTTATATCAACGGATACACCAACACATATGTATAAATCTCTTAAATTCTTCATGCGATAATAATGTCAGAAACCAGTACGTACCACAATAAATACGGCCAATGGCCATAAGCCAATAAAAATAAAAGCAGTTCCGGATGTCAAGTCTTGTCAGTTATATTTTAAAAACAACGATAATCATTATTATATCTAATTTTAAAGTCGATTCAAGAAGATAATCGCTCTAACCTAGGTCCATAATTACGTTTGCTCAATAATAGATCTAAAATATTAATTTGTTTACTGGAATATGAACTGTATGAATCGCGAGATAAAATTCAAATTGTGAGTCGTCGCGAGTATTTTAAAAATGGTATTATAAAATGGGAGCGTTGCGCGGGTGCGTAGGCGCACGCGTAACACCGGTGGCGGCAGGTGTTCATTCACTCATTCTTATCTTGACAGCTTCGATGACTTACGGGCCGAGCCTCGCTCCCGGCCCGTGTGTGCTATTTGGTATAAAAAATATGTTTTTTTATGTCATTGCCTTTAAGCTCATTCGTAACGGTAACCGTCTTTTCGATCGTTCGTCTCTTTAAGCGATGGAATTTAAAGTTATCTGGCCGTTTATTCATATTTCGTTTTATGGGAGGGCTTAAATCTTGACAGATATACGAGTATTAAGCGGTGTGCCATTTTTTTAAGCTTCTCTTAACAAAAAGTGCAGTGTTGCCATTGTGCACGTTTGAGATGCAGCACTGTTCGGAGTAATCAACCGTTTAGTCTCACAGCGGGTGTCAAAGTGCCGACTGGTAAATAATGGTTGAGTTTAGTGCTCCCGAGATTTGAATAACAAAACTATGAGAGGGTGTCTGTGATCTGCCGACGCGACACACCTCTAGAGTCCCGCGCGGGCCACTTTGAACATCTCATTGACAACATCTGAATAGATTCATTACATATAATGTGACATTAAGAAATGCAAACGCATTCAAAGCTTGAGTCTTTAGATTTCGGTTCTGTTTGTGGCAACTCGTGCTATGAAAGAAAAGATAAAAGATAGACAGGGAAATTATATTGTAGAAACCTACAAGACATTGCAAATAAGAACCGCTACCAATCACCACACGCGGATATAAATCATCATCCTCACTTGCGAGATGACAAGACTCTTGAAGCAATTTGCAAGTGTTAAAGGACCCCGCTTAAAATACATGGGGTAATTGAGTTTCAGTCCAATTCCGCTGCAATCCAGACTGATACACAGAATAGAATAATGGTCCTGCAATTTGTCGCACCGTACGAATCAATTGTCGCCCCTGGGTTTGATTTACCGATTTGCATTTTCCTTAAAGACAGTTACTACATGTTGAGAGTCGAGTGAACGATTGCAGTCATATCTTATGCTTATGTAAATATAAAATTAACTAAAGGAAGTGAATAACCGAGAAGTAGTAAGTCTTGCAACTATGACAACATTTATGAATTCTATTGAGGATATTGCATCAGTTTTTGAGACAAGCGTTGGTGCGAGCATAAGTAATGGAGAAACTACTAAGGGTAATGAGAGTGAAACTTCCATAGAGGATCATTTGAGAAATTCAGAAGCACACACACTTTGTCTAGTGCGTGCTTTAAACAATGTCGTCCAATTATAAAATCATCTTGAATTGAAGCTAAGTGAAGCCACTGCAGTTTGCATGTAAACATCTAATCAGGCGTCTTACTACTGGTGTCGTGTTTTATTGACCTGAATTGTTCTAGCACGGAAACTTTATTCTAAACATAGATTATAAAATTGATGAAAGGAATATCTAGAAATATCAAATAAACTGTAAGCTAGCAAGCTTCCAGCTACATTATCGATGAAAAGGTCCAATGCGAGAGAAAATTGTGGTAGTAAATTACAGATAGGGAGTTCTGCAATCATAGTATGGAGTATGACGCATTGTTTCAGTTTCTCGAATAGGGTAGTAAATATTGAAGGGGAAAACAAATGACTCACATACTTCAACCGTAAAGCGAAACTGAAATCATTACTCATAGAGAGCTTTTAAGCTACTTTCTCGTCTTCATATTTTGACGTATAAGAAAATGCTCATATATTCTTAATATTATCTTCACCGGTCATTCCAAGATCTGTGATACCTACCTTCGGATAGATTACGTCAATTTCTGTATTAAAGCCGTTGCGATAGGTATCGTCGAAAATTCAGACGTCATCGATGTTGCTAAGGATATTACCAGCTTATTCGCATCATCAATCATTATTAAAATATTATTAGACGTCGACCTCGGGAGCCGCCCCGTTTTTGTGCTCTATCACAATTTTCCATTACACAATAGATGTTTCCGTGTAGGTGTGAAATAGGGTCGCACGGAAGGTATTGCGAAATATCATTAATTTCTTTGTGATGTTAGGTGTTAGATTGATAATGATAAAAGATTCGCGTTTGATGGCTGCACAATAACAACCAATACTGAGTTAGTTGTAGAATAAGAATAAATTAGACATAAAAATCATTTTTCTTCTTTTCCTAAACTGCATTTGATTATGGACATTATGGTGATGGAAAAAGAAACAATTAAGTTAACAATGTGGTAGATACGGAGTGGAGGCGCCGTGAAGCAATTAGTGATGAAGACTTAGTCTATAATAAATAAAATACCTGACACATATTTAAAAAGTCGTAAAAACTTCGCATAAAAACCTCTAAATCAGCTAGCATATTGTTTACGGTCAGTTTTTTTTTCATTTAGTATTGAATTCTCTGGCGCCATTTGATTAGTTAATTGGTTTTGAATATTTTGATACCTAATGCCAAATTCTTCACGGATGCTTCGATGACGTTATTTATCAGAATTTGTATGGTTACTTTATTTTGTATGGTTATCCTTACGCAGTAAACTAAGCAACGAGAAATAAATATACGAAAACTATAAAGTTAACTGAAAACATTTATGTAAATGAAAACACATTTCTTTAGCATAATTAAACGATGAGTGTTAATGACGTCTCGGATATAGCTGGCGACTCTGATGTTCATAACATAATCCTTAATGATCTTGCTAATAATTGTATGCAACCATTTACGTAAAGGGATTGTGAAAAGACAAGTAAATATCCAGAAAAAAATTAAAAGACAGGAATTTCAAATAGAAGAAGATATTAAAGAAGCCGTAAAGCTACGACTTCGTAAAACTAGATTTTTTAAATTAAATCTAGACATCATCGAACTGCAGATCTTGAATGAAAAAACTAAGCCTAGCAACAAATATAACACGTCTTTAAAGCAAGGTCTCTATTTAATGCAAAGGACACAGGAAAGCATGCGACGAAGCGGACGTAACGGGAATAAAGCTCAACTTTACTGACGATAAAACTTATGCACGTAAAGATATTTAAATAAAATTACAATGCAAACTGCAGTGCCATACGTATTGAATTTAGATCGAAGAATTTAAGGACAGTTTTTGCAAAGAATGAACTGTATGAAGTCGAAATGAAATGTCTGTTTTCTGATACTGCAGAAAACGATTAGGGCTAATAAGAATACAATGTTAAATTAGTGTTTGGACAAGCTAAACTTTAAACAGAACTTTACTTATAACAAAAATATAAAATCAAGTCATCCCACAAGCCGGATTTAAAGAAAAATAAAATCAATAGAAATAATGAGATAATTTACGCTTCGCCACGGCTGGGATGGACAAAAAGCGTGACAGTGGGACACGCGTCAACAAAGAAAAGCGATGGTAAAAAATGACCTCGCCGGGACGCGGGTAAAGCCGGGATACAATGTTGGGAAAGTTTAATTCTGGCGGTGGAGATTTGTAGCCAACTCTTTGGCACCATACTTTGTCCTTAGGAGGAGTGAAATTACTGCAATAAAGAGTGCTGTTCTCAACCGCTGCTGTAATTACATTGCTAATTTAAAATAATAAATGCTCAAGATATCAAAAGCTCTCACCTAACATACAATCATTAAACAATATCAATAACATCGTAAATACTCAGATAAAAATCACAAACATGAAAATTTTCAAACAAATCAAACCAAAAAATCAAGACCTGTCTTCTACAGCCCTGTACACTCAGCTCTAGGGGATATTAAACAAAAAAGGCCAATAAGCTTCAGAAGAGAACCCGAGACACCTGCGTTACGCCACAAAAACACTAAACACCCTCACCGCGGCTCAAAAAATAAACACGGATCGAATCTTGTCAGTTTTTGTTTAGATTCATCTTTTTTGATGGGCGGAAGGTTTTATTCGGGAGTATTGAGATGAAGAAAGTTAATAAATTAATGTAATTAGAGATGCAAATGATACAGTGTCTGATGATTTTGAAAAGGTCACAGGAAAATATAGTTTTGATGTAAAAACGCAGCATAAACAAAATAGCCATATTTTATATCTCAAAAATTAACAAAATACAGAGCCCAACGGTGAGGACCTATAATAAAATTACAGATAAATCGGTACAAGTAGACATATCCGTGCCCTAAAAACCGAAGGTCTTCAGACAATCCCCACTCAAGTCAAACACAAGATTCAAGTAGGCGACACTCAAGCGGGATTACCGTGGAAGACGAACTGGGCCCGGCTTCCGTCTCAAGGGGCGACCACGTGTGCCGTCAATGGACCACTCCGGATGCCCTGGCCCACAATGGGGACGCCTGTATGCTTAGACATTATACCAACACCTCCGGACTAAAACGTCGCAAGTACACTCCTCATGTGGGCGCTTAAGACTTTTCCAAATGATGCAACCGTTGCGGATGTGTGTTGTAGTTGTAACTTGAGGAAGTTCGTTCGAGAGTTGCTTTTCAGTATTCTTTATTTGATGCTCCCCCTGAGCTAAACTTGTCTGTTGATTCGGAGGGTTATCATTGAGTATTGTTGAATGGAGGGGAATCCCGTTGAAAATTAAGTTCTTTGAAACGTCTAAAAATATAAAACAAGGTTTGTTACGATCATAAAGGCAACTTCTAGATGTCAATGTGCGGAAAACTGCATAAAACATCAACTAGTGGAACATACTCGTTTCCAATTCTATTTACAACAAGTCGTCGTTTAAATAAAATTGTTTACATTGGCGTAAGCATAATAACGTATGATCATTATACAAGTTGTTTCATAACTGCCGGTGTCATTGGACACATATGTATGACAATGTGCGTATGGTATACAACAACATCGACGATTAGAGGCGCGTGCGTTCATTCATTGTTACTACATGCTAACATTTCTGATACGTGAGCCGTTGATGTCTTTTAAACGCGGCTTTGGAACACGCCTTATACGGCTTTACGGCTACGAAATTCACGGCCTATGAATAATTTTACTTTTAATTACGCGTTTATCTGATTTATGGGGTGTAGTAAAATTAAAATTGTATAATATAAATATTTTCATTATAAGTGTCGGTTAAATACCTACGATTTATTGGTCAATAAAATGATTTTGCCAATTTAAATTAGTTTTATAGGCTCTTTGTTTTTATGACTTTATTTTTATTGAAAGCTCATTTATTATACATAACTATTTATTTATTGGGTTTTAAAAAAACAAATGCCACTAATCTGCAGGCTTAACTTCAAGAAAGCTTTAAAAATCTTAAACACTAACAATATTTCCTAGACTATATACAAGAATCAATCGTCTGCATAGTTTTAACTAACAAAATAACAAATTAAAATAAAACCCAACGCTTTATACACTTCAGCTGATCGCTAATAGCCTAAGCTACAGGCAAAACACTAATTACGAAAGTAATAAATAACGTGTGACCGTCGGCTATGGAGTAATTACTCGGATTAGTAATCTCTCAGCTACCTGTGTTGGCTGCTGGCTGTTCCCGGAATGGCCCAGCACTCAGGCACTCCGACCAGCATCCGGACCGGTAGCCGGCGGCTAACAAATCGTTATTTATTATTTATTGAATATACACACTGCTGTTTCGGACGTGTAATTATACCAGAAGATATTAATGTTAAAGTTACGGATTCGGGAGCGATTTTAACGGATATCTTAAATTATAGCCGCTGGAAGTTGGGTTTGATTGGGGTTTATATTTTAGGTTTTTTTTTTGGCTTAGGGTTAGTAATTTTAAGTGTAACGCGGTATTTTTGCGGCCAAAAACTTGACAGGAACATTATGGACTAAAATCAATTTGTAAAGTTTTTTCTGTTTCTGGTCCTTAGAGCCTAAAATAGAGTTTCCCTCAATATAAAAACACAAAACCGTTAAATAATATACTAAATTAAATAACAGAAGAAGACATAAGTTATTAAATGCAAATAACTCTATGAATAATTTATCAATGGTCACCATTACCCTGTTTATATAATTTTGTCCCTCTAGCAAAGATTATGCGACCGTCTCCCCTAATTTTGAATGAAAATGCACGAATTGACGAACATCGCCTCGAAAATATTATGTATCCGATTCTATAGGGCCCTAATTCTAGATGAATTGACCAAATTATATCATGGGGTTATATTTTGTATGCAAATGAATTGAATCAAATAGATTTTCCGAGATGACATGAAATATAAACTAGGTGTATCAAATTACATACTCAGTTTATTTTTTTATTGAGCTTTACTTGAGCTCAACACATACATTTTTTGAAAGCAGCCTCCCGATTAATTTAAACTCGAAAATTTCCTTTAATATAGAAGCTTTTAATTTGTTTCACCATCAACATAGTCCTCAACTTTCGCAATTTCCTTCAGCACCCAGCATCTTAAACTGAAACCGTGCGAGCAAGACAGTACTATACGCGACGCCCACGTTAGAAAGGGCCAGCAATACGGAGAAGGTTGTGGAAGGTCGGCGGTGGTAACAAATTATTTTATTAGTGTGGGCGCGGCGCGCGCGCCACCTGTTCGATGGACCGGATGCCGCGCCTCCCGGCCCCCGCGCCTCGCACCCGCCAAGGGACTTAGGCAGTGGTAAGGTTACCGGCGAGCTAGAGTATCATATTGTTAGGGTTCAAGCGTAGAGATGTGTTGGCATTCATGTGACATTCCCTTGCGTTAAACCAGATTTTGGAAAACACAAGAACAAAACCAATAAGCCAGTTGATGCAAATGGTATGAGGAAGGCTGAGGGTGATGGTTGAGTAGCCACGAAAGCCAGATTAAGCTGAAAGATAGAAGAGTTTTGAGCTTAGGAGCTCACTCACTTAGGAACCTGAGACTCTCACTCACTTAGGCTTACTTAACGCTTATCGCTCTGCGTTCATAGTAGGACCTCATCATTTAAAGAACCTGTTACACCATTTAAAACCTTAAGGATACAGGATGAGAGTTAGATTTTAAACGAGAAGCAACTATTGCTAATTTTGACTCCAGAAAAGGACGAAAGCAATACGTCCTTTGATGCGCCTTAAGCGCTGTCTGTGTATCTCCAAAAAATCTAGAAAGACATCCGACGATTCCCCGGGCATTACAAATGGCTATTCTTTTGTATAATTCGTGATTACTGATCGTGTATTCTCGAACACATCACCGACATGCGACCACTTAGCGATAATCGCGTAACTGTCTTTCAAAACATCCTCATTTCTTGAAACTCACAACATTAATAAAACTGTTTAGTACACCATTGTGCATACTATTGTCAATTTTTTGTCTGACTTATTAGGAATTCAATGAGGTGCGTCCGAAGTGTAATTTTCTTACAACCGGCATTAGCATTCAGGCCGAGAGCAATACTCCGTTAAATAAAGCAAAGGCAACCTCTTGACGAAGTAAGTCAACAACCCATACATTGTGTCTATGCGTTGTACTTTTTGTTTGTTACACAAAAGGGCTGTATCCGGTGTTTAGGAGATGCCAACTGAGGCCGTTTCCGCGAAATCTATCGCAATACACAAGAAACGGGAAGCATATCCGGAACAACGAAAAAAAAATACGTAGACCGTACTTTTTTTCACACCTATGCGTGAACAGGGCTGTCGAAGTTGTGGCATGAATTTAAATAGAATAGAATAATTTCTTTAAAAAAAAAGGAAAGGATGTAGGTTTAACTTTGCTAGATTTACATATAAGTTCATTTAAAACAACTCTGCCTAATTTAGTCCATAAGAAAATATGTATCTTGAACAAATTCAGAATGCAGTATTTTCTTTTTACAAAGTCACTAGGAGGCATGAACTACGATTGTTTTATAATTTAAAATCATGATTATTAACTCAAGTAGATACAGGCCATTCGCATAAAATTATCAATAACATTATCGTTAATTGCTCGTTGGCACTAATCCGTACTTACACAAAAAGCAAAGGAAATTAAAGTCATCCATCGGATGTCGACCGTTTCCAATTAAACATAGTAATTTATTGCGGGCAATAATAGCTTAATTACAGTTGTGAGCAGTAGCACTGCAAGTCTTTGCAGAAAAAATGTTCCCACAGCTAACAGGTTACCGAATGGCACGTCTTCCGGTCGGAAGTACGACCGATGGTCCTTTTTGGAGCAAAAAACTAAAAGGACCAGAGCACATGTTCATATTGTGATTCCTTTACGGAACGCTATGATTAACATCGATTCGGCGTCGGTCATAATCTTTTTCATCATGTTCCTTAGGCAGGTGTCCTGAAACACCTTCCATTTTTCCCACGCCAACGTCTTTTGTGGCGATGATTGATTCTTTTAGAATTTTCGTATTGTTGCACGTGTCGAATTGTACGAATGTACCGATTGATTTAGTACGCGACGCAAGTTGAATGGTAAACAATGCACGCGAATTTTGATGGGTTCCGTGCATACCGAACGTTGTACACACGCTGGTGAAATGATTGGGTCATGTTTGTATGTTATTGTGTTCAGTTATGCCTGGTTCTGCGTTATGGACATTGTCAGGTAAAATGGTTGTTGAAAGAGGTTAAACCAGTTTTAAACTTTACTAATGTTTTGCAAATCGTGACTGATAATGTTGGTATTTCGTACCTTCCTGTTTTGCAAATCCCCGTGTTTGATTTATCAATTACTAGTTAAGTTAGAGCCTTCATTGAAACCAAACCTAAAGCTCTTTGATGGAGTGAAACCTTTATCCTTGCACAATACTCATTTATGTTTTCCTTCTATTCCAGGGTTCAGAGGAGGACCTACCAGACTGCAGGCCAAGACAGGTGTGCAGTAAAGTGGACCTATACGATGCGACACAGCCCTGGATTGAGAGGAAGTGTCGCTGCTTGGGACATAGGCCGTGCTCTAGGTCAGTATTGTGTTGTTATGGTCAATATTTGGGACAACCCACAAACGAGCGTTTGTTTTTTCGTCTTCGCATATCACATTTTTTTATTAATTCTGAGTCCACGTGCTTGAAGTCCTTTTTCTACTTTTTGTTACTTATTTATTATTTAAACTTTCCTTCGAATATTTTTTTTCTTTCAATTGATCCTCTCGTAGTTATTCTTCCATCAGTATTTTAATTATACAGAATAAATATACGGGGTGGAAGGGACACCGACGCGAAAACGGTTAACACGTATTCAGGACATCATTCTGAGCCGCATATAAATTTTTCATCGGTTATTAATTATCACTTGCTTTTCGGTGAAGGAAAAACATCGTGAGGAAACCAGCATGCCTGAGAGATATTTCTTGACGGCATGTTAAGCCAAGTCAGAGGCCCATGGGCGGCATAAAAACTCTGACACCAGGTTACAAACTAACCACACGATAAAGAAGAAGAAGAATTTAAAAAAAAGCTGTTCCATACGTTTTGACCGTGTAGGTATTGCACTTTTGTAGGAAATAGCTGTTTTTTTTAATAACCTATGGAAATTCCTATGAATGATGTACTGAATACGTGGTAACCGTTTTCGCGTCGGTATCCCTTCCACCCCGTATATAAAAAAGATCAATCCAGAATCACCTTCATGCATCAAAACTGACTTATAAGGCGTCTTTACTTCTTCAGTTTATTCCAAATTATTAGTTGACTTGATTTAGGAGGAAAATGGGCAATTGCAAAATGATTATCCTCATATTGACCCTTTTAAAAGGCAGATTATATTCAAATGTTGCCTGATTATTATTCCAACCTTTGACAGGGTTTCCCTTTTAAAGATCAAATTATAGTGAATGGATGGCGCTCGAGGCCGTTATTTAAATGTGCTTAGTTTTGGAACATAAGGTTGGTTCAATCTTATTATTAGTAAGTTGGTCTCAAGTTGTTCAGAAGTTTTTTGGCTTAGTGACGTTGTTGAGCTAGGTGCGTCGTTTTTGTCAATGAGCTAAGCTTCAATAAAAAATCTACAAAAGAACTACACGCTTCAATGGATTATCCAAAATAAATCCTCAGATTTTGTGACGGAATTCTACGTGTAGCTCGGATAGATGAATGTGTTTATCTCGCCTACTTTCTAATCTTGCTCTTGATATCAAATCTAGAGGGTGACGAGTCTGTAAAGGAATTCCAATTTACTCAGAATTAAGTCTAGTGTAAAACATAATTACCACTGAGTCATTGGCGTCTGTAATTTGGTTTCACGAATTCTCTTCTAACGGGCTTAAAATCATCGGATACCAGAAACTGTGGTATTATTTTCGAATCTCCTTTTTTTTTCTTTAAACAAATGAGCATCATCTAATATGTTACTATTCTCATTACAGTGACCTCACAAGCGATGACAACCACACGTTATCAGATAAAACGACGCTCTATAAGACATGTGAGCCTGTCAAACGCTTGCCAAAGTGCAAGTACTTCAAGGATGCAGCTTGGATCATCTACTCGTTCCCTGACAGCAATGCGACGCAGCAGATCGTCAACTGTCACTGTCCCAAGCTCTCCGTGACGTATCTATTGAAGAAATTGCCGTACACGACACCTAGCGGGGAACAGGGGAACCAGTACCAGTTCGCGTGCTCGCCGCAAAGCGTAAGTTGACTTTGGACACTACCTTTCGTTTTTAGTTCGAGTTTACGTCGTTAGGTGGCGATAGTAGTTCTTTGTTTGTGAAATTAGCAAAACTTAAAGATGGTGATGCCAAAGTTGAAAAACCATTTTCTTGAATATTCAATTTTGAAAATAACGTATCTAAAACCCCTCAACCCTCATAAACTCCAAAATTAAACAACGATCATTTGAATTTATTTCACTTTAGAATTTAATAGTTTTGGAAGCACACATTTTTTAAAGATTCTATTAATCTGCAACTTTTTATTACAACTATCTTTATTTTCTTTTTCAGAGGTTACGTTGTTCAAGAAAGGAGCCATGCAAACTGTTCAGCGCGAGGCGGCGACATGAACAAATCGACGAAGTAAACGCCAACACCATCTGCCAATGTCCACGAGGCCACACCTGCCCCCGGCACCACACGGAGACGGGCGTCCTGGCCGGCATCACTTACGCGGCCGAGGACATCCGCACCTACCACGGGTACTGCATGCCCGAGCCTCCCCCCGACGCCTACAGATTCGTAGGAGATAAAGATTGAATCAACAACCACTATCATCCCTCAACTTGTGTGATTCAGCTGGAAATGTACTTAAAACTGTACATTGAACGCGCTCCACAGCTTTCAAGAGCACACAACGAAGTTTGCTTTGCTCATTACCTGTTTAGTACAAAAGTGTTAAGCATGTTTGGTTTTAAAAAGAATGACTAATTTGTTAAATAATTTAAATAACAGTGATGTCTGTTTACGGTCTCGGATACCGATACCGATTGCGATCGTCTGTTTGTACGCTAGTCCATGTGACACGATCAAATTAACGAACAAATGATAAAGCTTCTAATTTTATTGTAATTTTTAATGTACAACGATATTTAAGTGATACAGATACTGTAAATATCTTATTTAAGTACTTTGTATTACGCACTGTTTCTGTTATAATCGTGTAAATAATTTTAGTGTAAGTCGAATCATTCCAAACGTTTAGTTTAAATTATTATTTTTCATATTTTAATTATTTACTTGCCATACTTACGTAGTTTGTTGCGTTTGTTCCGAGTCTTCCATTCCAGTCAAGAAGGCAACGTTATGTTCATTGTTTTGTTTATGTTAACAAATTGTATAATAATAATTTTTGTTATACGAAAACGAGTTATTTGATAGCCATATCTTAAGGTTGTAAGTTTTAAATTACATTTTAAATAACTTATAGAATTGTGTTTTAGTATCGACTGATACCAGTTTTTAATATTTGCTAATACACATCACTAATAATAATATGTGAGACATTGTTTTTTGTTGAAAGAAATAAATGTATAGTTTTAATGAAGCATGTATGGATGGATTAATACCAGTGACAAAATGTTTTATAATATTATTGGCGATAGTTTTCTCTAACTAGAGTTTTGTATAGGAAGCTTCTAGAAGTTTTAATAACGCTGTATCTATGTAAATATAATAGAATGTTGGTGTTTGTAAAATGATACCTGCGATGTGGTATGTCTTCCTTTTTTGTTTTATTATGTATAGGTATACAATAAGTTAAATTATTGAAAGAAAATGAATAAATGTTTCGATATCAATTTTATTCTTGTTTTGTTCATTGTTTTATCACTCTTAACAATCTTTGTTTCACTTTTTGACAGGGTTTGCAATGATAATTATCCGATAATTATCATAGAAAATTATATTATCTTGATAATTTCGTACCCTGCTTTTAGACTTACAATAATTCTGCTCTGTTGGTCTTTCTAGTCGGACTTTGATTAGTTTATAATTTCAGACTGCGGTTACTAATTTCCTTGCTAAGCGTAGGTGATCATTATGGTGGTATCTCTCCACGGTCTGCCGGAAAGATATGCTGCTGATGATGTAGAATTAACATCGTTATGAATGAAAAAAGAACTAATAACTAAAAAAATATTTGGTCCTAAGGTCCAAAAATCATCTAATCATATTATGAAATGCCTCTCTGTTTTTATTTAGATACTAGCGGCCCGTTCCGGCTTTGCACGGGTGGACATTAATTTTTTAAACATTTTGGGATAAAATATAGCCTATGTTACTCAGGGATAATGTAGCTTTCTAAGGGTGAAAAAAATTTTGAAATCGGCACAGTAGTTTTTGAGTTTATTCATTACACACAAAAATACAAATCTTTCCTCTTTATAATATTAGTAAGATAAGATGGCCATTCATACTTCCGCATTCTTCAGCCTTTGTACCTTTCAAGGTGTGAAAGATTTAAAGGATCCATTTTATAAAATACCTCATGATTAGCTCCATACACAATTCACCAAGTCAACCATATCACTCGCAGCGGCATCACAAAGCAAGTAAATCACAACCGATCGAAGATATCAACGCGTGCGCAATGCAGGCGCGATAAAACATTCTGACGCGCGAAACATGTGCTGAAATACGCAATCACTACTAATAACTTTTTGTGCTAAGATCGTTCGGATACGGGATCATTGACATGCAACATGCAAGTGCAACAGACGGACGGTGCAACGAGATTTTCATCATTATTACGCACCAATTTGCGAACAATTACGTCCTGCGCGTACGCTGGAGACGGGTTAGGGCACGCTATTGGATAGTGTTCCGTACCGGGTGTACTTATTCTGGGCATATTTCGGATTCTGGTATGAATATTATAGACATTCTGCGCCGACCCCGAAAAAATTGGGATAAGGGAGGGGGAATGATCATGATAATTGGTTATTTTATTTTGGACGTTAGGCAGGCACTTGGTTCATTGCCTACTCCCAGGCTGAAGTAGATACTTCAGCAGTCCTCCAGAGTATTTGCCTTTACGGTGATTTAATTTTTTAACAAAAGCGCAATCGTATCGAAGTTCCAGCACGCTTAATGCGAATTAGTCTACAATCATCAACTTTCCTCACGTAAAATATTATATTTATTCATTGAAATTCATCAAACTATTTTCACAATTAGTTTTACATTTTTTTTTTGTAAAATCATTATGTGCATATCTACAGGCGACAGCACTAAACAAATTCTCAAGATTGTGAAATGCGTCCGCGCCGCATGTTTTACGTATAGCAATAAGTTAATGATCTGTGACATTATCGCGTGATACCAAGAGTTATGAGCGCTAATCCTAAAAATAAACACATTACTCATGCGCAGCCAATAAACCAATGGATACCTGCTTTAAAAGAGGCGAGAAAGAAGACACTTTCCATCAAGTTCTTTTGATGACACATGACCGATGTTTAGAACACCAATTTATCTCGTCTGCCCGACGTTCGTATGTCACTACAGGGATCCAGCAGAATATCAGCGTCAGGTACATGCTGAACTGGACTCCGATTTGGTGCAACCTTGAGACGCATACCGCACCTTGTATACTCGTTATTTGATTTGAAGTATGTCATGGTGTTACTATACTTCTTTCGTAAATAAGTTTTTTTTTGTTTATTGGTGCCATGTTTTTATATAGTTATTTAGTCGTGTAATTTGTATTATTAAATTGTGCTTCTGTGTGTTGTGCTAGGTATGTCTTTTGTGTGCACTAAATAAATGATTTATCTATCTATCTATCTATTCATCATTCTCCTGCGTTTATCCCAATTTTTTTGGGGTCGGCGCAGCAAGTCTTCTTCTTCCTTATCTCACTATTACGTGTTATTGTTCTGCTAAGAACAATACCTAGGTATATTTTTCCTACCACTAAGAAAACGGTATTTTTTTATATTTACGACTAAAAACTACAGATCGTCCATCTGTTATCATTTCGCAATCAGAAACGTGACTATGAAAGATTAGCAACCTTTTTACTCAAAACGGCACTTTACACTTATATTTTCTTTGAATTACGTATTAATCGTCAACAGAATCGACACACATTTTGCTAATAAAGATCCAATCATGCTTTTTACGGCGTCAAAGTATCTGGTCACGATTTAGTCTATCTTAAGCGAATAAATAGCTGGGGAAATGGTGTACGTGTTGGCTAAAATTACGCGTCTATGGGTAAAACATTATAAAATGTCTCGAGACAGCGCTCACTTATAAAAATAGATAAATAAGTAAGAAATATTTACTTTTTACGTTTTCGTTTTCGTTCTGTTCCCTTTCTAGTAAATAAATTAATAATGCATCATTTATTCTGTACCAAACATTTTGTCCATTTTTTGTCATTTTTGTATTTTTAATGATTCTAATTCAGAATTGGGTATGGACATCTTTAAAGACCTCTACTGAATACTTTATAAAATGTGACTTAAGACCCTTCACTTTTCACCAACAGATTTTATAAACTGCATAACAGTTTGTCGGCGAGCAATTGTTAAGTAAATAGAAGTAAGAAATATTAGAGAATACATAAGGTCAGTCCTGACACAGAATCATGATTTATCAATTGTGATATACCGTTTAGTAATCCGAGTAGGTCACCAGCCGCATCGTGTCAAAAAGTTTTCCTCTTCAAATTGCATTTCAACTTATTTTAGACGCCCAACGGTGGGAAATAACCTAAAAAAGGCAACTATAATACCTGAGAAGTACAGTTAATCGGCTGGGCTAGTCAAGACGAGATGTCTCACCGAATAGGCCTGCACCATGGACTGGAACTAATCACAAATTACGATATAATAACGTAACAAATGGCTCGGGAAAAAGCTTGCCTCATTCCACTAATTCGCAATATAAATGAGTTTTTTTTAACGTGTAAAAACGCATTCAATGTTAGGCATTAAGTTAAATGTATTAGAGTTACAATTTGTTGGTTACAATAATGAAGGGTGAAAAAGTTATAGTTTTTCCAAATGGTTAAGCGTACGTAACAACTTTTACGTATTGGTCACATGTAATTTTACAATCTGTTTTAGTCACAGAACATTATTATGTTCTTTGGTCTTAGTCAAGGTGTTAAATATGAAAAAGCAAAATAAATAATAGCGAATCTAAAGTTCAAAGTTTAATTCTGTGAAATTCAGAAGGTCAATGACTTTGTCAGTTATTTAGAGTCTTCAAAACAATCTAGAATATAGATACATAGGCCATGTTGGACAAAACAAAGTCAGTTTAGTCAGTGTAGTTTCCTAAAATAAAACCTGATTGAAATGCAAAGCCAATTCCGATGAAATGGGACCGATTGTAGAGTATTCTCTTTTAATTGAAAAAAGAACTTCGCAAATTGGTCACGTCCACCTTGTGTAATCGGTTTACATACATAAAAAGAACATATAGGCATGCATACAATTGAGAACCACCTCTATTCAAGCTGACCAATAGACATGCAAATGACAAATGGAAATTTAATTCAATTAGTTTTCTTTTCTTGAAGTTTCTAAACTGACATTTCATCGTTTGAGCGGTGACGAATTGGAGCCCTTTCTTCAAGTTGTTTCATAACGCTGATCTCGAGAGATTTATCAACGTGCAGTTCAATAACTTTTTAATTGGTAAAGGAAAATCGTTCATTCGTGTTTATGCAAGTAATTTGAAGAACGGAAAAGTGGCGGTAAGGGGGATTAAGTTATACTCAGAGGTAATTTAAAGAGATTGATTTTGAATTCATTGGCTGCTGTCCAGGATGTGAAACTAATACCAACTGGAACTGTAGGACCAACCAGTAGCTGGCCTAAGGACTAGCAATACGGCAAGCCCATAAGAGATGCTGACTGTTCAGAAACCCTTACACCACGAAGAGCAGTGGTTATCAGTGGCGAAAGTTCCATACTTCTCGATTCCTACTTAGCCAGTATTCTATAGACAAATAATATAATCAGATTAAAGATATGTACTCCGGCTTACCTGTTACAAAAATTGGTTCTTCGCTACTGGTGGTTATAGGGTTAAGGCTATAAGGGCAAGCCAGGCTTCTCGGAACAACTCAGAAACAGCCACAATCTCGGAACCTTAGCAGATAATTTAGTAGGTAGGCTGTAGATAGCGCTGCCTAGTTTGTAGCTGTTTTAGCCGTTTAAGAGCACCACGACACCAATGCCCGTTTTCATTTCGCAAAATATAAATAAAAGCCTGAGTATTATTGCACCGTTGTAATTTCAACTCTCGACGCTGAGCCGACTGTTGGAAATCTAAAGTGTGCTTTCAAATATCGGCTACTGTTTTTGAAAACAGGCATTAATTTTATAGTAAACTTCTGATACGATATTTTGTAGCACAGCAACCTGATAACATTTACAAGTAATGTTAAAAATACGTGCTTTCCTCACGTTTTGAAGCCCACAACAACATGTCAGGTTCATTATAATTGGGCACAAGTAGCGGCCATTTGCAATTTTCTTCGCCCAGTTACAACATTATGGCGACGTACACCATAGAAATTGAATGTATTTAATTGATTCTTACGCCTCGCACGGGGTGACAACGACACACTATTTTGGCTCACTTCTTACATTTCATTTTACGATGACAATACATAGTGGACAAACTAGGCTGTTCTTGCTGGTCAACATTATTTTTAGTACCGTTGCATGTTCTGGACGGCATTAAACGTAACGAGATTACACCTTGAGGTCAGTAGGCAAGCACTCTAGTCGCGAATTGTGCTATTTGCGGAGTATTGACCACTTTTTCCTAATCCTCGCACCACAGTGCGTGGATTCATAGTAAAAGCTTAATAATTTTGTAAATCTAGTTTTAAAAGGCTAATCGAATTTCTCACTCACACAATCAGTTTTATTCTGTTATTGTCACGACTGGGCTTTTTTGTTGAAAGTGAAATGCGTAGACAGCGGTCAGTTTCGTGTGTATTTTGTATGACTCCATCATTTCGCCATAAAAGTTAAGTTAGAACATCCTAGATGTGCCGTGAAAGTTGCAACATTGTTGTGGTTTCTAAAAGTGCCTTCGTACAACATTATATTAAGTACTTATTGCTAATCTCTTTTCTTTCTTCTTTTTCTACATTTATGATATAATTTTTCTAGATTGCTGCTTGTGGCTTCAGGAATACCCTCTTTGGTACGAAGATTATGATATTTAGTGCGGATGCAAGCTATTTTGTGGTACTTTGAAGAGTAGTTAGAAAATGCTGGCGTAAAAAGTCCGTATTTAGACCTTTTTCTACTTCCAACCTTCTTATGATGAGGCACCGACATGTACTTATTTATGTGCATACTATAACAAAAGGTCAGATCGTCTTAGCTACAGTTTATTTCTTTAAAAGTTTTATCGAATTATTCAAATAACAATCAGTACAGTTTTAGGTTCAATTTTCTTGAATTGAACTCTACAAAAGTTCAGTCATTTGGGATCTCGTGTACTTATTTATGTGCATACTATAACAAAAGGTCAGATCGTCTAAGCTACAGTTTATTTCTTTAAAAGTTTTATCGAATTATTCAAATAACAATCAGTACAGTTTTGGGTTCAATTTTCTTGAATTGAACTCTACAAAAGTTCAGTCATTTGGGATCTCGGTAGTATATTTGGACTGACAGTTGTTCAACGCTGAAACCGTAGTCATCTCTATTCATCAGTATTTAAAGTTTAGAATTAAAAACACGACGCCATGATCTTGACTCGTGGTACATCTCCGCAGGGAGCCACGCGAAACTGTGTTTAAGAATACCACAATAAAATCACATTACGGTTTTCCGGGTTTGTAATTAAACCGACTTTTCAAGAAGTAAATTAACGTCACAGTTTAATATATCCGAAAATTAACGAACATAGGTACCTATGCAAGGATGCGAAATGCGGTGTACAGGGTGCTGTGACCTAACGTGGGAGAGGCGGGACTCCTATGTCCAGCAGTGGACTGCAATTGACTGAGTTCATTGAGGTACCTTAATGGAAATGTAATCGAAACAAGAAAGAATATGTACAATGATGATTAAAAAAAAACTTTAAAAAAAAAGGTAATTCCAATGAGATCTAAGTAATTACATCCATACAACTTACTTGAACATTATATCTTAGTAACCCAAGCCCTTAATTCAGCCACAGCATATTCCGACCATACGTCTTATTGCACAGAGTAATTGAATAGCGAATAACCTCACTCGTGACTAAAGTAACGTCAGCTACACAAATAAGACGACAAACCGAAGTCGTGAAGCTTTAGTGGGCATTCGCAGACATAACATAAATAAGTGAACACGATGAACATCGACTGTACACTCTAATAACTTTTCCGAAGATATCCGACCCGCTTTAACGGGGTTTCAGGTAATATAAGAAACGGTATGGCGCTGTTGCCTTTTAAGGCGCAGATATACGACTTTTAATGATTTTAAATTGAACATTACGTCTAAACTTCTAGTTTTATTTCTTTGAAAAAAATATATGTTATACTAGACAATTTTCTTCATAATTTGATATGTGAAAAAGAGAAATTATATTTTTACAACATAGTGTAATTAATTTGTAAAGTAATGTCTAACGCGGACAAAAAAACGATAATCACGCGAAAACTATCGTGCGTATTCGCATGAAACTTTGACCATCTAAAAGACAATTTAATGACCCACATTTTAGTATACGGCTTTTATTTGTATTGTGTTTGATAAATCAAGGTGGGTTGTTTTTTCGAAAAAACTTGGTGCGCGTTGAAGCGGGGCCCTTCCGGGCGACGGGCGGCAGTGCATCGCTGACCACTGTCACGGGTAGACGCTAACGCTCGGAGAAAACACAACACAATTTTATTCGTTTTTAAGTTTCGCGATAAAAATGGCTGGTAAATCCAAATTATTGAAAAAGAAACGCCTTATACTGGAAAAAAATAGATTACTGAGGTAAGTAACGTATTTAAATCGAAATAAATTATCATTACTCTCTATCGAAACTTTAAATTAGTGTACCTAAATAAAATATTCAAATAAGTATATGATTTCATTGTAGTAAACATACCTTTATTTTATTTAAATATTTGTGTTATTTCTGTTTTAGGAGAATACCAAATAACAAAGATTCTCGAGTCGTAAATGCAGAGTCGAGGTGAGTATTGTGTGTACTATAACCATACTACATCGTTTTAGGGACAGTCCGGGTTTGAGATTAAAAAAATACTTGAATGTTCTTATTGACTTAGTTGTTGGTTGTTCTTGGTACGTAAGTAGTATGACCTAGCGAAGAAGTAATTTTTTGCGTCTGTTTTGCGGACTGAGGTACAGTACGGCGTGCATTACTATCTTCCTACATTCGCCCATGCCTTTACTTTCATGTCGGTGCGTATATTTACCTAAAAAATACATTTATTTTGTAGCTCTGGCTGTGTAGAACAGGAGAAAAAGGCAACTCCGGATATGGCAAATGAGGACATTATTGCTGACAAGTATGCATACCTACCTAATTCATTATTCCGATTTTAGTATTATTGAAACATAATTATTTATCAGAAAATTTTTGAAGCGAATTTCTTTATGGGAGCTTGCGGTAGGAGTAAAATTTTAGAAAAAATGAAGAAATCGTCACATAACGAAAAAGCGCTATGCGCCATCTTGGATTTAAATAATGAAAATGCAAGATTCCATGCGACTTTTTATTATATAGGGTCTAACTTTTTAAACACGAAATATTTCAAGAGTAACTTCTACAAGTCGTAAAGTCGCCACAGCAACGAAAAAAAAAATGTTTTCTGAATGTTTTTATTTTTACGAAATTATTATAGTTCTAAATATTCTTGCGACATTTTGCATAAAACCTTTACAAACTTTAAACTGACTTACTTACTTTTACTTTTTTAAACTTTTTTTTTACTTTTTAACCTTTAGACAGTATTTATTTTGTGGGACAAGTAATTTTTTTTTTTTTTTTTTAATAAGAATACACTTAGATAAAAAAAAAATTTTCGTTGCTATGGTGACTTTACGTCCTATAGAAGTTACTCTTGAAATATTTCGTGTTTAAAAAGTTAGACCTTATATATTAGAGAGAGAGGGAAATACTTTGCATGGTTTTCGATGGTACAGAAGCCGATAGTGAGGTCTATTATGAAATTCCAAGATGGCGGCTGCGACCATTTTTTGTTTTTTTGTCATGGTTTTCGAGGGTGCTGGAGCCGATAGTGAGGTCTATATGAAAATCCAAGATGGCGGCTGCGACCATTTTAATTTTTTTTTGTCATGGGTGTCGTTTTCATAGTTTTCGAGGGTGCTGAAGCCGATAGTGAGGTCTATATGAAAATCCAAGATGGCGGCTACGGCTATTTTTCAAATTTATCATCATGGGTGTCGTTTTCATGGTTTTCGAGGGTGCTGGAGCCGATAGTGAGGTCTATATGAAAATCCAAGATGTCGGCTGCGGCTATTTTTCAAATTTATCATCATGGGTGTCGTTTTCATGGTTTTCGAGGGTGCTGGAGCCGATAGTGAGGTCTATATGAAAATCCAAGATGGCGGCTGCGACCATTTTAATTTTTTTTTGTCATGGGTGTCGTTTTCATAGTTTTCGAGGGTGCTGAAGCCGATAGTGAGGTCTATATGAAAATCCAAGATGGCGGCTGCGGCCATTTTTCTAATTTATCATCATGGGTGTCGTTTTCATGGTTTTCGAGGGTGCTGGAGCCGATAGTGAGGTCTATATGAAAATCCAAGATGGCGGCTGCGGCTATTTTTCAAATTTATCATCATGGGTGTCGTTTTCATGGTTTTCGAGGGTGCTGGAGCCGATAGTTAGGTCTATATTAAAATCCAAGATGACGGCTGCGACCATTTTCAAATTTATCATCATGGGTGTCGTTTTCATGGTTTTTAAGGGTCCTGACGACGATAGTGAGGTCAAAATGAAAAGTTTAATGGTTCGATAATTTACAACTTATTAACGTAATAATGTAAAGTTTCTTACGTTAATCAGATATGTTGTCGTGTTCTTGAGTTGTTTTGTTGTTTTGGCAACAGATAATGAACAAATTTACTACTAGGTGGTTTCGTTTTGTTGATAATTGTAATTATGTTTCAGTTTTGAAGTAATGGAAACACCATTTACTCACGAGGAATCCTTTCTCATAGAGACAGAAAATGAGGTCTCTGCCAGGTAAACAATTATTATTATAATTTCAGGATAGTTTGCCCATGTAGTCCTAGTTGTTTTAATTTTTTCAAGAAAGTTGTGTGTTGTCAAAACTGGCTTATAATGATATGCCATATATTCCCATATATGGCATATCATTGTAAGCCGCAACCTAGAGGTCGCTTAAGCAAACAAAATATATCCTGAGACATAGTACCTGTAATGCAATGTAATAATAGTTTTTGTTCATAGGAAGAAAATCTATATGCAATGCACAATTCTTAATAAGTTTATTTTTCAGAAAAAACGAAGGTGTACAAGGGATGCGTATAATAAATATAGCAAAGTTTTTTAAAGACCTTCAAGAAGTATGCTCACATGGGAATATGAACTGTTGTTTGAAATCTGTGGAAATTATAGCTGAACGTAAATTAGGGCTAGTTTCTAACCTAAAACTTAAATGCAGTATGTGTAACGAAACGTTTAATATTTGTTGCAATGACCCTGAAATAGACATAAATATTAAAACAGTTGCGGGTGCTGTAGCAATAGGATGTGGCAACTCACAGCTAAATGAATTATTAGCCGCAATGGATTTACCCCAAATATCCCATAACATATTCACTAAAAGAATGGACACGGTAAACAAGGTTTGGGAAAAAGAAATTGCCATTTCTATGAATGAAGCTGCCAATGAAGAACGCCGGTTAGCTATTGAAGATGGCAAAGTGAGTGCAAATGGCATCCCACTTATTGACGTCATTGCAGATGGCTGTTGGGGTAAAAGGTCGTACAAAAAAAATTACTCCTCCCTATCAGGCGCAGCTGCGATAATTGGGAAAAGAACAGGAAAAATTCTTTTTATGTCTGTGAAAAATAAATACTGCTGCATATGCGCCCAAGCTGCGAAGAAAAATATAACGCCTAAAGAGCACGAGTGTTATAAAAATTATTCTGGTGAATATTCAATTATGTTGTAAAACAGAAAAACAAAATTATCTCCATATACATATATTATTGTAATAATAACATTATTTTCAGGTTCTTCGACTGGAATGGAGTCAACAATTTTGGTAGAAGGATTCAAAAATAGCATCCAAATGCACAATTTAATATATGCAAGATTAATATCAGACGGTGACGCGAATACCTATGCAAAATTATTACAGTCAAGACCTTATAAAAACATAACTATAGAAAAAATCGAATGTCGGAACCACTTATTAAGAAACCTTTGTAACAAGTTACAGGCACTTTCTACTGATACCAAATATTTAATTAAATACAGAAAATACATAACAAAACGAAGAATTCTGTCTATAAGAAAGGTAATCGTAACTGCTGTAAGAAATTATAAAAATTCTGGCAATGTGACTAGTTTACACAATGATATTATGTTGGCCGCAGAACATGCCTTTGGAATTCACACTACTTGCAAAGCTTATTTTTGTTCGAAGGTAGGAGAAGATGAAAACATAGACAGGGACATACTCACAAACTGTTTGTGGCACAGAATAAAGTTTGTATTAACACATATAGCTGCTCACTCAAGAAGCTTAATCGAAGACGTTGACAGCAATATTGTAGAGAGATACCACAGTATTGTTGCAAAGTTTGTAGGGGGGAAACGTGTAAATTTTTCCCAGAAGTACCAATATCATATGCGTTGTAATGCAGCAGCTTTGTCTTTCAATACCCATAAACCTCTGTCATTGCTGCAAAAATCAATTATAGGCAGGAGTCCGAGGGGTGAATTAAAAAAGTTGGAAGTACGCAAACTGAAACGCTTGCAACTAGCAAAGAAGTATCACAGAATAAAGAAAAGGCTGTATGACCACAATGCAGAAAAATCAAAAAATTATGGAGACCAATGTTCGAAACCGGATATGAGTGACGAGATGTTAGAAGAGTCGAAAAAAATATTTTTAAATAATTTGGTGGAAACTGCAAAAAATCGTAATCAAATAGAAAGGAACACCATACTACAAAGTGGTTCTAGTGAGTGGTTAGAATTAAGGAGACAAATTTTGACCGCTTCCAACTTTGGGCGTGTTATAAAAAGACGCAATGACGTAAGTTGCTGCAATCTAGTTAAAGATATTTTATATAAACAGTCGATAGGACACGTCAATTCTATAAAACATGGACAAGATAACGAAAATACCGCAAAAGAACAATTATCAAAACAAGAGAATGTTAAAATAGAACAGTGTGGACTTTTTCTTGATAAAGAAATACCATTTCTAGGCGCATCACCGGACGGTATTATTGATGAAAATACCATTGCTGAAATAAAATGTCCAATTACAGCTTACAAACTAGGGTTGGAAAAAGCTATTGATGGAAAAAAAATATTGTTCTACAAAAAACTGCCAAATGGTGATTATATAATAAATAAGGAACATAATTGGTGGTATCAAATACAGGGCCAACTACACATAACAGGCAAAAATAAATGTATGCTTGGTATTTGGTCTGGGGAAAACTTTCCTGTGAAAACCGAATTAATTTACAAGGATGACACCTTTTGGGACACTAAAATGAAAAATAAATTGCTTACATTTTACACAGACTGCTTGCTTCCTGAACTGGTCGATCCAAGACATACAAGGAACATGTCAATAAGGGACCCCTCTTACATAGCTAGTGCTATACAGGGACGCAAAAGAAAACAGGAAGAGGAAAAAGAGAATAAAAAAAAACAAAGCAAAAAACGAGCAATGACGATGGAAGACAATGTACAAGCCAATACAAACAACCAAGAGACACTTTGTGAGACAAACAATCACACACGTAATGATTCTGTGAAAGTACTAAATTTTGAGGAATTTTAAATAAAAATGTATTATATAATTCACATATTTTTATTTAATTTGATTCAAACACACACACATAAACTCACGCCTTTTTCCCATGGACGCCAACTGCTAAGATTCTTACATACCTATTCTATTTAATTCGTTTATTCATTCATCATATCATACACGCTCACAAATCAAAAATCTTTTTTTTTAAATGTTTTTGTCATAGTGACAAAATAATAACAGCAGATCTTATGTTATTATTTTAAGTAGTACATTAAATTAGATCTTCCTATTTATGTGTGGACACATTTATTACTTACAAATATAAGGAGTGGAAGGGACACCGACGCGATAATGGTTACCACGTATTCAGTACACACGGCGGCACATGAAGCTACATTTCCAGTACAACTTGGTCTCGCTTTGAATAAATTTCCTATAGAATGAGAGATCCGCATAAACTGGTTTTGTAAAGCTTGATTGACCGTCGTGCGTACATCATTCTGAGCCCCACATAGAAATTTTTCATCGGTAATTTAAAAAAATCAGCTGTCCATACATTTGACCGCGTAGGTATTGCAGGTTTGTAGGAACAACCAAGAAACAGCTGTTTTTTTTAAATAAACGATATAACATTTCTATGTGGGGCTCAGAATGATGTACTCAATACGTGGTAACGGTTTTCGCTTCGGTGTCCCTTTCATATATCCCTTTCGTATAAACATACTTATTCAATGCAAACTATTAAAATAATAAGATAACAATCTTAATTTATTATCAGAATGTTACCGTATTTATTAACACAACATAATAAAAAAAAATTGGATGATGATAAAAATCAGGAAGAATAGTCCTCATTATCTGGAACGTAAGGTTACCCTACTAAATTACGTGCGTGCAGTGCGGGGTCGCGGGGCGTAACGCAAGCTCCGCCCACTCGCTCAAGGACGCTGGCACTTATTGTCGCCTTAAATGAACTTGGAACGGGAAAGAAGACGTTAGGTTCAGAACTCTTATAAATATAAGATTCAAAGACTATGTACTCGTATAGAAAATGTATGCAAACTTCAGTAAAGGTACGATTACTATGGTAAAGCTTTTTCATCTCCAACGTGAAGATTTTTTACAAAACCTGCATCGTTTTTTCAACAATTGCAACGTACGGAAAATTATCACTAATGGCCGAGCCGGACGTAAATTATTTTCTGCCTAGGTAGATATTGAGATTCAGTGCCTCTGTAACCGCAGACCAACATTTTGTCTGCGTTTACCATCTTGCAGCCTTAAAGGCTAGGACAGACGTGTAACGGTCTACAATTTAAGACTTACACTATGTATGCAAACAGCAATTTCACGAGTACGACTGCCATTAGACAAATCAGGACATCGCGAGTTCAAAGGTCTTAAGTTCAAGCGAACGCTTTAATTATTCAACAAAGCGCTGTTACTTAGTTGCAAGCCTAAGCTGGATGGAGTCAACCATTTCAATTAGTCAAGTGTTCTTTATGAGACTATAGATTTATCAAAGCTCGATAAAACGTAACATTTCGCCCAATAAATCTCAGCAAATTGAATCGGATGCTTTCGTGAAATTTACGTCTTCTATAATTTAGGTTTTACAAGGAACCATGGCGAAATTGAGGACCTAACCCGACACTTATAGCCGCCGGCTTCGGTTAGGCGTGTCGTGTCTGGGCATGGCCCTTAATCTCCGGAGCTGACTGTACGTATCCTAGTGGCCGGCAATCATTAAGGGCGACCACCCGTGAATCTATTTCGTTTCGTAGCGTCATCCCGAGTCAGGAACTGAAGTTTTTCCATCTAAAGCGAATGGTTGGTTAGACGGCGCGTTTTAATGACGCCTCGCTGGAGCGTTGATGTGAATAGACTGGCGGGAATGTTGGACTCCTGTTTCTTTGGAACACGGCGTTAATTGTAATATGTATTTGTTATTAGTTATGACGTATGGAAATAACTTTAGATTTCAACCAATTACAAGAGAAATGAACAAGTCAGTTTGAAAACGTTTACCTCGTACGGTAACTTATTATTCAATTAAATTACGAAAATAACAATACCAACCCTTTGATCTACAGGAGAGCTCAGATACGCTTTCAAAGTGTTTTGTATAACTACAACTTTTTTCTAAATAAATTAAAAAAAACGAATTTCCATTCAAAATAAAAATCAAAATATGTTATTTCACATAGGCCTACATGGGCGTTGGGGGTGGGTCGTTTCCTATGGAGAAGAACCAGCAAGAAAAGCTCCATTATAGTTATCCGTCATAGAATGTAACTATGCCCCTAAGTTTAAATAGACCAAACGTCAATTATATAAACACACAATTTCACAAAACTCTTGAATCTAAACCCATCATTAGCTGTTAATTCAACATCACTCCGTTTACAACGTTGTCATTCGCACAATTCGTGTTATTAGGTCGCCAAGGTCCCACGGGTTGGCTGCCTGTCACACCGACCGCGTTCCACAGCTTAATTATACGGCATACAATCAATTTTCACTCTTGCAACAACTGAGCATGCTAATTTTATCGTGTCAGTCTAGTGTTGATATTTATTTAGTTGTCTATGGATATGACGGGGAAAGTGTCGTTTTCATTTTAAGGATTCCTATACACCGTGACTTTTTAGTCGTCTTACAAAGGTGGTCCACTCAATGTGCCCGACATAAAATAGTTCTAGGCGCGATTTTTTTTTTTTACCTGCCGTAATAGGTCCAAAAAAGACAAATAAACGTTAGAAAAAATTATGAAACATCCTGTTAATGATGTTCCCAGCGCTCGAGTCCAGTAGATCATCGCTCACAAAAGGGTGTTTTAACTACGTCACGCGTCATAATATTGAATATTATTTTTATTTTTAAATTATTAAATCTCATAAATACCTATTTTTTTTTTTTTAAAGGCTTAGTAGTCATTGGATACATGAAGTGGGCTACCGTTGTAAGACGAATAAAAAGTCACGGTGTAGACCTTCACTAATATAATAAAAGAGACACAAAACAATATAATAATCGAAGTTTATTACGAGTAAAGGCCATTCTGAGATCTGTGTCCCAGCAGTGGGAACATTTTAGGCTGATAATGCTTTTATGTTTAAAAACGTCATCATCCAGCATCCTAGCCTTTTTAACTACGTTGGGGTCGACTTCCAGTATAACCGGAAGCAGCTGAAAACCAGTAATTTTCATGAAGTGACTGTCTAATCCTTTCGGTTATCCACAACCCAGTTACTGGATATTCCGATACCTCTTTCTAAACCTGGTTGTCAGACTTTCGGGAGTGTCAAACAACATGACATACTAGTATCTTGCTAACATGTCATATTCAAATACACCACAATTTCAATCAAAATAACCACGATTCTAGAGAATTCCAATTGTATATCTGAAAAGCCTTTCCCCGAAATCTTAAAGCTTTTAATAAGACGTCTTCTACGTAACCGCATCCAATGGTTGCTTCTCAAAGTTACGCAATTGGAAAGTTGCACGTTTGTTTATTTTCACATCAGTGGATATGTTTTACGCAAACAATCTAACGTCAATCGCGGCTGATTCGCGGTAACTTGCAAGTACAAAAATAATCATTAAACATCAATTACGGACAACTCCTTGATAATGACTTCAATAACATACAGGTATGGACTTAGAAAGTGTCAATATATGCACGAACTGGACGTTTGAATCTAATAAGAAAAAACAAAAATAAAAGGATGTGTTATTTGTGATGGATGGCAGGCAACTATTTAAATAATTAAATAAAACACGATATTTTTAAAGCTAACTGGTAACTGTTGCAAAGGAAAGAGGAAACCATTGCAGTATAAAATAACCATAACAGCTGCAGTATATAGGAATCATGACAGGTGCATTACAGTTACTTGCATTTGCAATTTTGTTGCTTCGAGTCGGACCTATATAGGGTGACTGGTAATTAGTGACCGATACTTAAACACATGATTGTACTCATGATAACGAACAACTGCCGTATGAAACTCGCGCGCGCGCCTTTGACCTATCAGCTGTGAACCGCGTGACGTTATTCTTTCTCATTACTATCGTACCGTGTAAAGTGGGTACTGGGTAGGCAGAGCACCCGCGCAGCTCGCAAGCCCGCTTCGTAACTTTTGCTATGATAAAAGTAAATGAGTATAAAAAAAAATCTTTGGGAAAGTTCCCCATATATCAGGTCGATTCGTAGCACCAACTTTACAAACAACGTTTAAAAACAAGCATCAAAAAATCCAAATCTAATCTTCATCACAATCATCCGTCAACTTTTCTCGCGAAACTGAATCCGTACCTGACCAGGAATAAAATAAAAGTGTTTTCTATGTTCGCACCATTACGCTATGGCTCGCATCATTATGTTCAGTTAGCCCCGTGGCCATTGATTATTGTGATGAGAATGGACCCGTGTGGGACTTTAGCGCAACTAACTAATAGCAGGAAGTTCCCAGTGAACACAGATCATCTGCGAATGTTATATGGCAGTGTGAAAAGTTGCGTTTTATGCACGAGTAGTAGGTCGTGCTCCTGGTTTGGTTTAAGAACAAATTCGTTGAAAGCAACTCCGTGTCGTTGTCGCGAGTATTTTACTTCAGAAATAACACGGAATTTTAACACCAATCAAAATACTTTAAACGTTTTTTTTGTAACTGTTGTACAAATAATATTCGTGTTAATTAGGGTCTTTCCGGTGGTCACTTGAATTTTACGTAAATTAATTGAGAGCAAAAAGAATGTAAACATTCTTAAAGCAAAACATGTTTTTTGGTCACTAGTGCTGGAATTGTCAAAATACAAGCAGCAAGACCAGTACTTACGAGTATGTACCTAAATCTTAAGTCCCATAGTAGGTGAGCAAGGCAGGGCAAGAGATATTTTCACAGGAGATATGATAAGAGATAGCACGAATTGAGTGTAACGTGAGAGCTTACCGCTACCGTAACAGTGTAAACGAGAGCAGTGGTGTGTTTCACAGCTTAATTGATTTTGACAACAGTGCGTAACTGTTAATGTTGAGGCTGAGATTTTTTCTCTTAAATATTTTCGTACGTCTGTATACAGAACAGTTTGATTTTTATTCTGAATAATCTTTAGTCTTTTTTTTTCGGATGGGAAATCGAGTGGAAGGGAGTGTCAGACTTTTACAGACTAAAACCCATCCATGTTCCTTCTTTGCCCTTTGTGTTCTAGGGGCGCGGTATCTCTTTGGAACAGTCCCGCAGCCCATAATCTTTAGTCTGAAATCTAGTTCTACCAGAGCCATCTCAAAGACAAACACGAAATGTTTGATTTGTTGGTAACAGTTATTTGGTGGTAGTAATAGGTATGGCAGTAGTACTGAATACTAGTCCCATAGCGATCCCATCACAAGAACACCACGAAAATGATGAAGCTTCGCCATTATTCTAGGTAACAAGATTTGAGCATAAAGTCGGGTTCGATTCCCGGGTCGGGCAAAATGTCATTGGGTTTTTCCATCAGGAATTTCTCAGTAGCAGCCACGGTGTTTTAATTGCAATAGGCGCGCCCCCCATTACATGGGACTTAAACATAACTGGCGAAATATGGGTGTACTATTAGGTATACCTCTGCCTTACCCTTCGGGGATTACAGGCGTAATGTTATGTTATGTTACTAACAATACTGTACTTCTACCTACCATTTTTCCTTAACTTTCATATCATCTAAACCCCATTCACTAGTTGCAATCTCCATCAATATTGAACACATGTCACGACCTCCTAAGGACCAACATGGACGTGTAAGTCATTTCAACATCAGATAACAATAGTGCATATTTACTTAAAGGATGTTAGGTTACTAACGTTACAATAACCTATTTTATAGGGTACCTAGTTACCAGTGGCGAAGGGGCCATACAACTCGATTCCTACTGGCTTCCCTTTGAAAAACGGCACAGTCAGTATTCTAAAGGGTGTAAAAAGACCCTTAACGAAGCCGAAAGGTAAAAGGTTCTCCCCGTCATTGCGATCATTTTTTTGTTCTAGACCATACCTGGGAACCTTCTAGTTTCGGAGATATTGGGGGTCAAAGTTCCAACTTTTTCACAAGTTTTTTTTTAAATACATGTTTCTAATGTAAGATTTTTACTTTAAACACCTTCACGACCCTCGTACTATTCAATCCATCCATCAGCACAATGTTCTGAGTGCGTTACATTGAGTCTTACCGCAAAACGTGACATTTAACCCCAAAAAAAAAGTTGTTTCCCAGCAATTTTTTTGCGTAAAGTTACTTAGTTTGATGTACAGAATGCTTGGTTGACGGCTTCGTGAAGGGTCCGTTTACACCCTGTATAATCACATTAAATATAAGTATTCCGGCTTACCTCTTACAAAAATTGACCCTTCGCTACTGCTAGTTACTGGTTACAATTAGCATTAAACAGTTTCTCTTAGGTTACCTACATTCGCGAATCGCCATGCTAATGTGAATGACATAGTGGGTTTAAACATGGCGGTCGTGCGCAAGATTTGACACGTTGGTAATGCATTGCTTTGGAGTTCTAAGGGGCTGGGCTGACGATGCAATACATTGTTGGTAGTTACAATACAATAGAGAGACTCTTAATTAATAAATTATACAAGGTGGAAGGGACACAGACGATAACACGGGTACATCATTCTTAACCCCCCCCCCCCCCCCCCCACAAAATATATCGGTTATTCAAAAGAAAAAATAGCTGTTTCCTACAAAACTGGAATACCTAGATGCTTAAATATATAGAACAGCTGATTTTTTAATAAATTACCGGTGAAAATTTTCTATGTGGGGGGGGTTTAGATTTATGTACTGAATGCATGATAGCGTCGGTGTTCTTTCTACCCTGTATTTTTAAATCCAATTCTTAGGCTAAGATTGTAGGCGAAACTGAGGTTCGCCTTTTGAGACGCTTTTTTTCTGAGCCCGTAGAATGTATTAATTGCTACTTCAGAAAAAGACAAATTCAAAATTTGAAGACATGAACGCCCACCAACCCGCACTCCCTCTGAATGAGCGGAGCCCTGTGTCCCAACAGTGGGAATATTATAGGCTGGTTATGCTATGTTACTTTAAACTAGTAACAACAGCTCGATTTATAACAATAAAGTTTCCAGGTGGATGAACCTACAGCTACACATCTGCCCTTACCCTGCAGGGTTTTCAAGCGTAACCGTTATATTACACGCATTTATCAAAACAACAGTAGCGCTTTACGTGTTGCGAATACTAAACCAATTAGTTATCTTTTTTTTAGTCCTAGTGCATAATTAATTGTTTTCTAGCTCGTATCACACAGGCACGAACAATGTAAGAATAGCTGAAGCCGGGATAAAAAAATATTTGGCAGTCAGCAAGGTTAGTCAAGGTGATCTCAATCAAAACTCATTTATTTAAAAAAAGTAGTTGAAAAAACTAAAAAACCCAACTGAAAAGTACATTTTAAATTAAACAAAAGTTGGAAGCAGACTGGGCCCCTTTTGAATATAAAATTATGAAAATGGAATAGGCCCCGCCTGCTTCCAACTTTTAATGAACACAGCTTACGACCACTAGAAAGGAGTTAAATGCACAATCCAGATAATCGGCCAAAATTACGATCGTGTGCCTCAGCCCTAAGTTGAGAGAAATCTGTTATTTAACGCCCCGTGTCCGCAATTTACGAAGGAGATAAGCTGTTTATATATTCTATTTTCTCTTTCGTTGCTGCAGTAAGACGACGGATGTAAGTCAAAGTATTTAGTGAACTTGCAGTCTTACGTGCGTAATGCTTGTAAGTCTTCAGATCAGGTTCTGTGCAAAGTGTAATAGGATTTGTACTGGAAAAGTGGTTAATCGGATTCTTTCAGTAAAAAACGATAATTCCCTTTGTCCACCAATGGTGGACAGTGACAAGATTTTCTGTCCATCCGTGGTGGACAAGCAGGTGGTGGACATTGGGAATCATCGAAATCTGTATTGTTTGAGAAACATTCGCTGCGTATTAGTGCGTGAATGGTTGCTGCTCCTGGATTTAAGTTTTTTAGTGTTGTATCATTTATTCATATCTACACCGTGAATTTTTAGTCGTCTTACAACGGCAGCCCACTTCATATATCCAATGACTACTAAGCATTTATAAAAAAAAATAGATATTTATGAGATTTTAATAATTTAAAAATAAAAATATTATTCAATATTATGACGCATGACGTAGTTAAAACACCCTGTTGTGAGCGATGATCTACTGGACTCGAGCGCTGGGTAGGTATATTCTCCCGTTTGACACGTAAACATCATTAACAGGATGTTTCATAATTTATTTATTTATTTTTCTTTGTACATATTACGGTAGGTAAAAAAAATCGCGCCTAGAACTATTTTATGTCGGGCACATTAAGTGGACCACCTTTGTAAGACGACTAAAAAGTCACGGTGTATACATATATGTACAGTATATATATTCATTAGCTGTTTTGCATGTATGTGACGCATATTTTCCCCCTTATTCTTTTTCTGTGCTTTTTTATTAAGTTAAGTGTAAATAAAGCACTTTTTCTTTCTTCCGCCTTTTCTTTTTATAAAAAAAAAATTGAACGATGTCTACGTACGTACTAAGAAAGGCAGGTTCTATGTAATTTCGTCGATCACATAGCGCATCGACAACTTAGTTTTTCGTACATTTTCCAACACTTTCCGTCTACTTCCATGTTTTTAGATTTATCTGATTATCGATTGTAGGGAAATAATTTTCACGTACGGAAAGCGGAACGGAACGGTTTTTCTTATAACATACAACTTTCTTTGTAACACGTCTGGCAGGATACTATAGCGGTAAAGATACGGAACGGGAGTGGTGTCCGTATTGCATCCGGATATCCGTATCGACATAAGTACTACGCCGGAAAAGTTATATAGACTTAGTGAGATTCAATTAGTGAATGACATATTTTCTCAGTACAACTGGTCTGCCCTTACTACTTTGTCATCGTTACTTCCTTTCTTTACTAATATTATAAATGCGAAAGTATTTTTGTTTGTTTGTTTGTTACCTTTTTACATCTAAACCAATGAACCGATCTTCCAAAAATTTTGCATATACGTTGTCAGGTGTATAGAAACGGATATAGGGTACCTTTCGTCCCGAAAAAAGGAACCGTTCCCTAAGAAAACAATAATAATGTTCTTATGATAATAGATGGCGCCTAGTGTCTTTCGAATCATGATTGAATTATATTATTACAAGCAGAGTACAACCCGAATTGATTGTCAAATTCCCACTTAACGCGAGCGAGTTAGTAATACGATACGATAAGGCCAGCTTTGCAAATCCAGTTTTCCGTAAACCTGTCATCCTCCCGACAGCTGCTGTTTGACCTTCTTAATGCCACAAAAGCTACGACCCGAAAACATTGACCTTCGTGTGCCTGAAGATTATCAACCGCGACGGCCCAGTCAGCATCTTCATCGCTTAAAAAATCAGATTCCTCAGTTCTAAACTTGTCCAACCAACCAGTAGCAACAATCATCTTCAAAGGCCTCCCAACATTAACAGGCCGTTGATTACAATCACTCACTTATCATTATTACATCAATCAAATTAACACACTAACACCTCACACCAGAGACAATTCGAACTGGTCCACTTAAAGACTGCTCTAAAGCTACTATTAGTCGACGTAATTTGCGGCCCGGGTGAGAAACTCGCCCATAGAACAATCTATTGTATTACTCCGCCTTGTTAGCCATTACAGTTTTACCCACTGACACAAAAATGCATTTCTGAATAGCGATAATTGATTGAGCAAATCACGACTAATGGCAACCGCTGACCCAGCTTTCAATACGATTGTCTACGAAATCACTTCCTCATTTTCCAATTTAAGCATTAACCATGAAAATATAAAACATTTTACTAAGTGATAGTATTTGTTTAAAACTTTCATTATTGGTAGAATATTATAACGCACTTAGTTAGCGGAATGCTGGCGCCCCAGTATTCTTAAGTACTTTCTTGCTACTGAAAGTGTACGCCATCTTAAAGAGGTCTTTTTGCAAGCCGATCGGACGATACGATTTATATGACTGATATACCCACTAAAGTAATCTTTATTGAGTTATCTCCGTATGTTTTACTTTCTTTCGACTGAGTCATTGCTTTTGATAAGCTGAGGAGCTGGCGAAATTTATGGTTCAATTTGTAGTGCTCAGAAATAGGCTGTAAAAACTTTTGCTATGATAGTGTTCGTAACCATGTAATCTTCTTCTTATTTTCAGTGAAATAATGCGTACATTTATTAATGAAATAAGGAAAAGATTTCGGGGAGTTAGGGTGGGCGAATAGATCTCCCACCCGCACGCAAAATACGCGCTTTGACGTGGAGTTGCGTAAACCAGCCCGTTATACAATACAATACAACACAAGGAAAAGATTTATTCATAGTTTCTCTAAATTCTAGCACACAAACCTCAATTGTACTAAAGTGAACAAGGAACTCTTTGATGCATCCTTTTCACATCCATACGCTACGCACGTTTCAATACTAATGTTTAAGCTTGATGCGAATTTTAAAAATCGCGATCCGAAACGCAAGTCCGACTGCCAAAAACGTGCACACAAATGTAGTTTAAATTGTCTAAGGAGCAAAGGTTAAAAAAGCGTGACAGAAAAGTGTGCTGCACGGAAAGCATGTGCGAAACGGTAAGTTTACAAACAGGGGAATAAAAAGGCGTCTGTTTATTCAACATTTTCACGCATATTTTGTTGCGTTTGTGTTCCGGATTCGGACGATAGTTATCGTCAGTGTCCGGTGAAAACGACAAATTCCGTTAACCGCGTTTATCCGTCGCAAGTGGAGCGACCGCCGGTTAAATAAGTCACTACTTGGCACGGTCGCCATTGGCATTAATTGTGCAATCCGTCATCTTAGACATGCTATTATCTGCTTTTACGTAATTTTGATGACTAGCTTTTGAATTTGAAGTCGTCTAGTATTTCTATTCGCTTGTTATCGTAAGATTTACCTGTTGAGTTGGGCCAGGGCTGGTCCTAATATCTGCGAGTCAAACAAACTTAGTGTAGTTGGAAGCACGAACTAATATCGGGCAAAACAAATAGTAGTGTATATCGATGAGTTTTAACACTAGGACCAGGCGAAGTGAGAAGAAACTAAGTTATACTATTGCAACCTAATTGTAGTAGGTATTTTAATGGCCTTTTGATAAACAATCTGACTAAGTTCACACCGGTCTTGGGACCAAATTTTCAGGATCTTGATTCACCGTACCTATAAGTCAGCGTGAAAGTTAATACAGATGCCAACGGTAATCTCAGACTATTAAGCCTCTATTTCTTAAATTTTCCTATAAAAGCTATAAGAAAAAAAGAAAACCTTCGATTAATTGGATCATCACTAAAACGTGGAAAGAAAACAGCCTCTTTTTGCAGTTATCGTAAAACTACAGTAACAACAAAAGTAGGCTGAAGTAAGGCACGGCGCTAATGAGACGATTTTATGACCAAAGATTTGCAAAGATAGCAATTTATAAGGCACAGGAACCTATAAAAGGAATAAATAAAGTATATTTTGTGAAGGGGATAGTAATCCCTGCCGGGGCTGCGGGACTGTTCGAAAGAGATAACGTGGCCCTGGAACACAAAGGGCAAAGAAGGAACATGGATGGGTTTTAGTCAGTAAGAGTCTGACACTCCCTCCCACTCCACCCAGAGCGGGAGGAGTCATTTGATGATTTCCCATCCGTAAAAAAAAAGGAATGGTAAGTCACAGTGAGATCTTTTCAAGAACACATAAATGATAGAAATAACATAGCATCATCATAACATCACGCCTGTAATCCCCGAAGGGTTAGGCAGAGGTGTACCTAATAATACACCCAAATTTCGCCAGTTATGTTTAAGTCCCATTTTATTTGCCTATTCCCATCAACCGGGTGAAAATCCAGACTCCGTAGCTGCTACTTACAAATTCCTGACGGAAAAACCCAATGACACTTCGCCCGACCCGGGAATCGTACCCAGGACCTCATGCTCAGCAATCGTGCTTGCGACCACTAGACCAATGAGGCAGCACAACTTAATGTAAAATTTCATGTGATAGCATATTCACCTCGAACTTAATTTTTGGTCCTTTGATCCGAAAGGACTATTCAAAAAGATTTATGAATTGGTAAGTATGCAAAATGCGAATATAATGTAAAACGAAAACTTCAACTTAAGATAATTTAGAAACAGCCAAATTTTATGTCCTGGTCATCCTTAGCCTAATGATATGCATCAGGTGCAAGAAAACCATCAAACTCGATGACCTCACGTACGAAGCGAGAGTTTATCAAGAAATTACTGTAAATTCGTGAAAAGTAAATAAATTAGCAAAGAATTTGCAATGCTTTTGCTTTTTTTACACTTCGGTTGGATTAAATCGTTAACTTGTTTTTACAGACGCGACGTCAAGATTTACCGCTTTTATTTGTCATCTTCGCCTAATTTAGTATTTTGTTTACTTCAGAATACAATGAGTATGATGCTACAAGAAAACTTTTTTATGAATTTGGTGGGCTAAACAACACGAGCCAGACCAGAGAAAAGATGGATGGGTTGGGTGAAAGGTGATATGGCAAGGAAGAAAGTCAAAACTCATACGACGGATGAGATCAATGCTAGATAAATTCTGCACCGGGCCATTAGGCTTAGGGCAGGAGGAGGTTAATATGGATGGTTGAACGAAAAAGGCGAGACTTAGGAGTCTCTCATAACATTGTGTTGATGGATGCATTGAATAGTAAACGGATCATGGAAGTAAAGTAAAACCTCAAAAGTAATATTTAAAAAAAACTCGTGAAAAACTTGGAACTTTGATCCCCAATATCTCCATAACTACAAAGTTCCCAGGTATGATATGTAAATCCAGAACAAACAAAATGATCGCAACGACGGGGAGAATAAGTGCATTTCGGATTCGTACGGGTTTATTTACTTACAACCTTTATACTCTTACAAAAGAAAAAGTTAACACTGAGAAGACGACTATACTGTTACTGATACTGACTGATAGAAATAAATTTTACACAGAAGAAAACACACTGAGACAAGAAGGACGACGATGCTCAATACACAGATCATCATCATTCTCTTGCCCTTATCTCAATTCATTTGGCGTCGGCGCAGCATGTCTTCTTCCATACTTCTCTTACTATCTCATCAGACACCTCCGTTCTTGCCATATCATCCTTTACACAGTCCATCCATCGTTTCTTTAGTAATCGTTTCTCTTATACAAATTCATACTCAAAACATCAATACATCCATCATCTTAATCATTTCTAAGGCGTGTTGCACAATTGATCCGCTTATCACCACACACTCAATCCAAGTTCACGCGCGCACTTTTTACCGTTCGCGTTAATCAATCTGATCCGCATGTTAGATCAAGATGTGCTTCAATTACTGAGCTTCTGAACTAATGAAAGGTAGATCTATCTTACACAAGAACATTTCCCATAGAAATATCGCAAATCCCATTAAAACAATAGACTAAATCAACTGTTTACTGAGATCCTGTGTTTATTCTTTCAATTATCTAGATTATGTACTTATTGTACTCATCAAAGTGAGTGTGCTATTCTAGAATGTGTGACTTAGCACTAAAATCCTAAGTAAAAATAAATGCTAAAGTAAGTTTGTTTGTTTGTTACCTTTTCACGCCTAAACCACTGAACCGATCATCCTGAAATTTTGCATATACGTTGTTACATGTACATAAACGGACATAAGGTACCTTTCATCCCGAAACAAAAGCATAGTTCCCGAGGAAAACAACAATAACATTCTTATGATAATAGATGGCACGACTTGTCTTTCGAATCATGATTATTGATATTATTACAAGCAGTGAACAACCCGAATCGATTGTCTAATATTCCGGTAGAATATGATTCAAAATAATATAATGATAATATTAGCACTATCATATAAACATTTAATACAATTATAAAAACAAATTATGCTTATCAATAAATAATATAGTGAATACTATATACCAGTTTTATTTTTGATACCAGAAGGTGTCCTTTACTTGTCTCACTTTTTCAAAATCTATCAAATATAGAATCTGTCAAATAAAGAATCTGTCATATGTAGACTATGATGTCAAAAGTAGAATTTGTCATATGTCGACTAAACGTTCTAAATTAACGCGAAGCCGCGGGCAAAAGCCAGTGAGTCTATGAAAGTGTGCGAAAAGCTTATTTAAATATCAAGTCGTCGATACCGGTGTGAAGAACGTTAGCCGAGGATCCATAGATAAAGATCGTTAGAAGGATCTTTATTGCTTGCAAGCTATTTACGAGGCATTTGTGTTAATTTTCCATATAGCCTTCTCTAAAGCTTGGTATTATTATCTTTATACAGAGGCATAGCTTACGCGGTATTGTATGAAGCTATTAAAGATTCCGCAGTGCATTCTGTAATTGATTGATTAATGCTTGGACTGATGCGAATTTCCCTTGTTTGGGTTTAAGAGATATTTCTGAAAACTAATGATAGCTTACTGCGCTTTCTGATTACTTCGATAATGGTGTTTATGACACTTTACAATAAGGCTTAACGGGAGTATCAGGCTGTAACTGAAATGCAATAATGCCTTCAAAGTTCGTTATCGAAATGTTTGTCTGGTCTACGGTTTTTTGTACTAGTTTTGGGGTCTACACCGCGCAGTACCCCAGTCTCACTTGAGAATTGACCGCTGACCTTAAAAATAGATTGGCTGGCTAAGCTGGAAGACCAAACAATATTGGATATTAAATGGAGCGTACAGAACGACCTCAGTCGAGCATTACACGGTTTGCGGTGAAGCATTTTTGATACAAATTCAGGGGACAGACGTGCATTGCTGTACCCAAAGTGAATTTCAACGCTTCTGATTGGTTAACGGGACTGGGTGCCATATTGATAAACCACAGGGAAAATATACGCGAAAATTCGATTCAAAATCTGAACTTATTTGCTTGATTATTATGCCAGGTGATACATCTTGTAACGGCACAATATATTGGCTATCTAGTACACGTGGTACTAAGATTAATTACACTATTAAGTTAGCGTCTTCGTGCAATATCTTCGTTACGGAATTTATTGGGTTGTATTTTAATTAATTACTTTCTGCAAAGTCATTTTCTGTATGTAAGTAGTAATAAACTATACTTCATAGCTTAACCAGTTGATGGGTGTTTGTTCAAGCATTAGTTAAGAATTATAAGTTATTTAAGTATATGTTAGCTTTCATATAATTTCTTTGAAAGAAGATGTAGTTTTGCAACTTTCCTATGAAAGTTTCCAAGAAATGTGCTATTGTTATCCAAGTTAAGTTAAGTTATGTTCAACACCAATGTGTTACCGATGAGCCGAGTAAAGCAGACCTGTTTATGAGTCTCACTACCATTTAATATCTTGCAAAGCACTCATGTGCGATTTTGTATTTAACGTTTCCATAAAATTGATAGGTGTGTTAAAGCTATAAACAAAACACCATTTCAGAAACGGTATTTAAAATTACGACCCCAACAGTCATTTATTTCTATAATTATCCATTACATAATCAACTTTACATAAAGCGAAGATACTCTGATAGAAAAAGAAAATTGAACAGGAACTACAGCGGCTGCATCTGCTGCGTTGTCCGTAGGGCGGAATGAACTAGGTGAACGGTGGCGGGTTCTCTTCAGCTACGGCGCGCGCGCAGTCCCGCTTAAAACGTCGTCGCGGCCGCACGCGCACGACGCGCCATGAATCGTTCGTTGATCGTAGTCTTTGCGCTCGCCGCCCTCGCAACCATTGTCGCCGCCAATGACCCGCCGCGACCCCGACTCATAGACTTTAACCCTTGGGCATGGCTACCCTCAAATCGAAACAAATCACCGTCAATTATGGATTATTTCTTCCCTCCATCCCGAACCCCCAAACAATCCAACCTTGACCCTCCCGCTGACCGAAGGCCCCCTGAAACCACGTCATACACTGTCGAAAACACCCCCGCACCCACCACTATTGAGGACCGCTCTACTACTTACGCGAAAAAAATATCCACTAAAACCAAGTCAACCGCACCCGTGACAAACCCGACCGCTACGACACCGCCAAAAACGAAAAAGTCCACCCGTAAGCCTATCGCGGCTACGACCACCGAGGTAAAAACTACGCAAACTAGAACCGAGGCTCCCCCGTCGACTACGAAAGACGCGACCGTGACTACGTACAAGCCGCCGACCAAACATTACACGATTCGGCCGGTTGTGCGAACTACGGAGACACCTACGGTGCAAGACACGGAAACTACGCTGAACAGCGACAGTACGGAGACTGTGTCTGAATTTGATACTGTGGGGACAACGGCTGATGGTCCCAAAGAAACGGCACCGACGCTGAGCACGGCTGATGACACCAGGTCCACGGACGCTGGTACCGCGAGTACAGCCACCGTGGAGTTCACCACACCGACGGACAGCACGGAGCCTGCAGACAGCCGCGAGGGATACCTGCCACTCCGCGACAAGCCTCAACAGACCCACGTTAAGATCAACGAGCAAACCAAGAAAGAGGTCAGTGATTTAATACTATTCTCTTTTTTTCTAAATTGTTCACAGTCTAATAGCTACAACTTTCCTAGTTTGTGTCGCCGCCTTGTTTTCTCGAAGAGATGGTAAATTTCTTTAGGCGAGGTAAAGGCTATCGATACATAAATATTCGTAGCGCTAAGCACTCGATAGGTGTAAAATATGTGACACAAGAGCTCTTTCCGATATAGCTTGAGAGCTAGCCGGCACCGGCAGACGGGAGAGCACATAAATTCGAGCTAATGAGCCCTTAGAGAAAGGTTGCTGCGTTCACCAGCTCTAAGCATGTTCTCACATTAACCGTGCAAATTGCTAAGAATTATTTATTTCCTGCAAACCCGATGAAGTGCATTACGATTGTAAAAAAGATAGTAACAAGAACACATTGTGTTACGCCCTGTGACCATATGTAAACTAAATTATTACACGTTGTTAGTGGTTAGACAGTTTCTATTGCACAGTAATGGTTAATAATGAACGTTTAAATCATTCCCACTAATCATCGCTCGAATTAAATGCTAAGTAATACTCCGGAGTAAAAAAATAATGTGTGTTGCAAGGAAAGTAGGTGCTTCTATTTGATGAACATTGGGCTTTAATTACATACAGTACCTACTTACAGAACGCATCACGAGGTACTAAATTAAGCATAAACAAGTAATAGTGTTGATAATGAACTCAAAAAAACGCGAGCAATGCGCTTAAAAAAGTTAAAAATACACCGGCGTTATTTATAGTTTGTACTTGAGCTAGAAATAGCTTCTTGTTCATAGAAACTAGACATCAACTGCAAATAGTTCGTTACATAAATTTTATAATCCCTTGCAGTCTACATCCCTTATTAAAGGTCTGTTGACGTTCGGCTTCATTGATGTTAATATGACAAGGACAGATAGAATTCAATAACCGTTAGAACTAACAAGAGTTATGGTTAGCAAACTACTTCTAAATTAAGTTAGAGCTTTAGTCAAAATGACGCTTATATGCACACAGAGAAAACTTTGTCACAAATCACAGTACCATATCAATTTAGTATCTGAAAAAGAAAGTAGTTTCACCATGACGTTTGCACAAAAAGAACACTTTTCTAATGTAACGAGTGCAATGTATCTTTTACTTGAAAGTCATAAAACCCTCCGATCTATGTATTGCGTAAACGGCGAAGTATACAAGCATAAAAGTTTTCATAATTACAGTCCATCATTTATGGAAAATATTCTTCGAAAGAACGGTATTTAAAGTTACTGCATAATAGATTCATGTCCTAACACATCCGATACTGAAAAAAATCATTTTGCATAAAACCCATCAAGTTATAATTGCACAAAAACTAAAACAATGGACTCCATTAAGTTAATATGAAACAAGAAACAGAAGCAATTATTGAGTAAATTCAAGTATTTTCAGTCATTTGCTACATCCAGAGATTCGACAAAAAATGCTAGCACTAGACATGAGAAAAATTAAATTTCTGCATTAAGGGACACTTGGATGATAAATTACAGTGACATTTTAATATTCGATCAGTTTTTTGCGGATGTTTAAAAAAGAATTCATAATAAAAACTTTTTGCAGTTACAGCATAGGAAATTATAAAGTTGCTGTAAACATTGACATCGATATTAGTGTGACAATACAAAGCAAAAGAAACTCACATCCAATAACGTTTTTATCGATATGGTAATATATAAAAAAAGTTAATAGAGAAAGCACTTGGATTCGGAAACTTCGAAAAATCTCAGACAATGCACAAAAAAGTGTTCAAAATCATATTGTGGCGGTACTTTCCTATCATTAGCGACTTTGTGGTCTGTTCTAACTGTGGTGGAAGCCCGCAAATTTTTGGATAGAAACAAATTTACTTTGGACACACCGGAGACACAATGTGAACTTTCACTGTTACACGGTCTGATCCATCATCGGTAATGAATGAACATTTTCTAATGCGTTTCGTTGATGAATTGGAGTCAGCTGCTAATCGCTTTTCTGAATTTATCTGTAACCACATAATACCCCCTTCATTTCTTGGCCATTATACGGCTTAGGCCATTATGAATTATAATTTCCTTGTGAATAGCAAAAGCCATTCAGAATAGAAATTGCATCGTCTTACCAACGTTAATTTAGTTAATATTTTGTTATTCGAAAGTAAAATATTATGATTATATTATTGAGTAACTCATAAATGATGAGTAGTAATGTTTAGCATCTGATAAAACTGCAAATTGATGAGTGAAGTGAGCAGCAGATGGATAGAAAGGCAAAACAATTACAGCTAGAGAATTACCTACGAACATTATTGAAAGCTGTTAACATTTTACGATCATAATATAAAAGAAGATAACGAAGAAGACAGTAATAACGAAGAAGGGAATTATAAAGACGCTAAAATAAATTCATCCTTTTCCATGAAAGCTAGCTAAGCTTGGGTTTTAAATTCACCGTTGTTAGGCGCCACCGGGCAAATCTAACGGACTCGCAGATACGAAGCGCCTGCGTCGCTTGACGTTCAGCTATTTGCATTTTTGTGTCGTTTATCCATAATAACCGCGACTAGCTGCCGGTGCTGCAACATCGTTAACTTTTTAATACCCCGGTGCTGCATTTACAGGAAGATTTTAATTGGGAAAAGGAATTTACTTCATTAAACGTCTACGGTTACCTAAACTAATTCTGGCTAGCGATATTCCCATCTATGGTGTCTCTAGGCAACCGACTAAGTCTACGGTTACCTAAGCAATACTGGCTTCAACCATATCCCTGACGAAGAAATGAAGAAACCGACGAGGAGATGTCCGTTTTACGGGAAGAAGAATGAAGAATGAGTTAACTTTCGTTGAAACTACACAAATCGACATTAATTTACCCATCTATGGCCTTAGAACAAAAAGTATAAGGTCACAAGATTAAACAATTCATTAAACAAAATCCGAACATACTACAAAAACAAAGTCAAGAAAATTCACCAAGATTGTTTCAGTGGAATACTTCGTAAATCATACAACCTAATCACTATGTGCATAAGCCTATTGTGATGCAGATACACACGGTGAAAGAATTTAATGTTGGGAAAGGTCTTCGAGCCGGCTTTATTAAGGTCGTTTAGAATTCTGTGTAACAGTGGCGTTATTATATTTTATAGCCCGTGTTTGTTGAACTAGGGAGATTATCCGCAAAGATAATGTAGGCTTCATGGAAGCCTGAGTGGAGGCACGTTTCTTTAAATATACAGTTACTGGTAAACTATGCTAAAACCAGGTACTATTCGAATTTGAGGCAGAATTAGCTGGGTTAGAATCAGACAATGAAAGGCATAGAGACACCGGAATAAGACTTAAAGGAATTTGAACGGATATGATATCTCAATTGAAGAACAAATTAAGTATGCTTAATAGGAACGCTTTTTACTGACTTAAAACTTTGGTAAATAAAGACGTTAAAATAAAATCAGCAGACAAAACAGAGATTAATGGTGATGATTTAGTCGAAACACAAGTTAAAATATTCAACTCAGACACGCACGATCGGTCAAAGATGAAATTCTCACTCAAACAAAACGTAACTAACGTATAATTAATTCAGAGCAAAACGAGACGAAACCAAACAAATCTCACTTTCGCGAGTGAAATGAATCATCAAAAAGGTATCGATGTTACTAATCGTGGCTAATTAATCAGTACGCATTTACTTGTAGAAAGTATAGACGGATCTGAAGAGAAAGGGGCAGTAGACAGTACCTTAGGAATTGTGAACAGGGAACTAGGTTGGAATACTCGTAAACATAAATTACGCTTAGTCGAGAGTGTTTCATGAGAGAAAACGTTTTGTTGAATGGGCACCGGTATGTATAAATGATATGATGATGTTCATGAAATCTATTAAGCATTAAGAACCTTGAAGCATTATAGGTGTTTCATCTTGGGTGGTCTTTGGTTAATGTGATGAGTGTCTGAGATTTTATAAGGCAGAAATGACGAAGCGAGAAAATACGAAAATCTCCGTGCACTATATTGGGCCATCATTCAAGGGTATCATTGCTTACAGTCGCGTCGTACATTGGATTCACAGTGAGTAGCTGTTCTTAGTAAGAAAAACATGAACCGAATAACTGAATAATACAAACAAACACCAGCATGAGAAATTGATTTGTCTACAACTGTGTGGACTTTACCGTATCTAAATGTATTTTCTTCTAAGTAATCAAAGCATTCGTCTCCAACTTATGTAATTTCATTCTTTGTTACATAATTCAGTGCGCATCGAATCTTTGTTTTCTTTTGCGACATTTTTGTATCAGATTTGATTGCAGAGATAGTACCCGACTTTCATGCCCGACATTCCTATTATTAAATCATGTATTGCACAACATCGACTGAATACCTCGCAATCGTGAATGGTAATTCAAATCGTACAATAAAAATAAGAGAATCGTCTGCTAACAATTGCAATCACGATGTAAAACACATACCTCGCATCAATTGGAAGTGAAATTCAAGAGAGGAACCATTCGCTACTACCGACGGTGATTTGATCGAATTGTTTGTTCTACACTAAGAGTGAAATAAAATGTGCGAGTAAGTATAATATGGGGAAAATTGCATTAAAAGAGTACGTGTGATACATTGCGCATTAATAGAGCGAGAGTACGCATCAGAATATCGAGTGAGCTACAACGATGCGATCCGATTACCGATATCATTACTGACCACATTATTGTATAGCCGCTAGCTGCATCCGACTAGCTAATGATATCCTTTCCCAGTTTTTGTACATCATTATTTTCTCTGTCCATGATTGAAGCGTGTACATAAATATGCATGGGAGTGTACCGACGCGCAGTCACGACATGCAAGGGTTGTTTAGATATCTTAGTTGGTGAAAGGTTAGCTTAGTTCTCCAATGTACTGTACCTACGGTGAAATGTACTGGAAATTCTTGATGGCAAAATAAATTGCATAATAAACCATTAAGTCCATTCCTGAACGCAATAATATAAAGAGAACTTGTCTTTAGCACTTTATATTAGTTATTTATTTTAACACTAGCTATTAAACAGCTGTCATCAGCATAATTCTAGATCTAAATAAGGCCGACGTAAATACTACAAGTTCGAGAAATAAAACAAATAGTCCTGTAATAAGATATTGCCGACATGACGCCAACTAAAAATACACTTCAAACGCATTCTTATGGAAGAGCAAATTATAGAGATAAATTGAAGGGTAAGAAAAACGATGTAGTACTTTACGAGAAAGGATGACTTCATTTTAATTGTAGGGTGTTAAAAGAAGCCTTCGATGATGTTGAGAAGAAAATGGTAAATACAGGTTTCCGAGACGTATCGTAATTTGTGCGTCGTTCGAATGTGACCGACATTGGGTGCGATCATTCGTTCAAGGCCATCTGTTATTGCATAAAGTGTCTCACGTAACTGTATGTTTGATTTAGATAATGCTGCATTCAACCCGCTATACTGTGATACCATCAATTTATTATTCCCTGGTTATTTAGCAGCGTAAAATGTCGGACAAACATTGAGTGAATTGTGGTGTATAAACACGCATGTCTATAAATAAATGAATATAAAGAGATGTTTTATAATTTACTTGGAAAATTGTACACAATAATAAAGAAGGATTTGCGTGTTGTAATGTAAGAGATACCGCTAAGAGGAAGATGCTTTAAGACCAACTGTACTTTAGAACAGTTGGTTTACGGAGGTTTATCCATTGGATTTACTAAGTTTCACGAGATTTTAGAATCATCAAAATCTCAATATTATGAAATTATCCGCAGCGTCGTTGCACTAGCTCGATAATACAGTTACATTTTCAAGTCAAAAAATTACAAACGAATTCTCTGTAGTGTCACGAACATCACACCTGTCAAGAAATTCGTGCTTATAATCCATTGCTATTTCTCAGGGCTATGACCGCTTATGAATTTATTTTTAGAAAAATTATGTCTTGTTAGACCGGGAGCGGAGTGCGTCCAATATGACATAACCGATTCGTTGGAGCCAATTACAGGTGGCAATTCGCGTCACGATTGACGGCGTAAAATGCGTTTATCCGCTATACTTATCACGCGAATTCCACACGCGAAACTCGCCTTAGATAAACCGTTTACGAATCGGACAGTTAAGTACGAAATCGCGTTAAGTCCGTTGCATTAACCGTATTATCCTTGCTTCGTTTGTAAACGGCTACTGATATGTTGACAGTGGAGATAGCAGGTGAGAGACTTGGAAAGTCTAGAGTAAAACGGATTAATTGCGATGTAGCATACATCTTCATTAATAGCAGTGTTTAAGTTTAAAGCAGTAGAAGGTTTTAGCCGTAAAATATCAAACTGCAATACTCTTAAAACTATTATGTACATCATCATTCTCTTGCCCTTATCCCAATTTATTTGTTTTCTTATTCCATACTTCTCTATTACTAGTCATCTCAGCAGACACATAATTTCCAGCTATATCATCCTTCAGACATACCATCCATCGTTTCTTTGGTCTTCCTCTACTCTTATAGCCATCCACATTCATACTCAAAACTTTCCCCACAACCTTTTCCTCATTTCTCCGCATCACTAGTCCATTCCACGACAACGGATTACCACACAACTGATCAGTCTCCGGCGCCACTTTCAGACTTCCTCTTATGTACTCATTCCTTATTCTACCCCTTCGCGTTACAGCACAGGGTGTAGATATTATGTACAATCCTAGTAATGAAGCTAGCTGCTCTACGTCATTGCTCTCAGTTGATTATAAAATCAACTAAGAGCAACAAATTGTACAATCTATATTCACTGATCATTAAGCTTCATCAATAATGTTTTACCCCACAATAAATGGCAACGATTACTCTGCTTACTTCTTCCTTTTTGGTTACGTGCAAAAACCAGTATTTGTTTAAATGACGACTGTTTCTTTTTCATTAGCAGCACCTACCGAAACATCGCCGTCATCAGAAGTTATAAAATAAATAGTGGCCACTAAGAAAGCGAAGCTAACAAGAAAATAATCGTAGAAAGTGTACAAAATTGTTTTCTTGTGTGTACTGTCGATAACAATTCGATTGCAAACATGGACATGTGCCGGACTCATTTTCACTGATGGGCATTACGCGTTAATTTCTTTAATCGAACGGTGACATAAAAAGCTAATATATTTGTTCACGTTTCCGTAATCGAATGTTATGACGATTGTAAATTAGTTCGAGTTACCAATGAATTATTTATGGCACGCGTTTTACTCCAAGTCAACAGTTGCATTATCGGTGACAGTGAGCACACAAGCTCTGCAGGCTACCTATTGATCATTCACTAAGAAGCCACGACGTTTAAACGTATCAGAAAAAGTTATAGTAATACTACAAAAGAACGTGTGATAACTATTTCACGGGTATTTGAGCACAACAACTAAAGTGATCGTTTTGTATGTGATACTTATTGTGCAGTAGCTAAACAGATTGATTGAACTAGTTTCGAAGGTCATTATGGTCCATCGATTGATTGACAGGTGATTAAGTCCACAATTTCTTAAGTGAAATTAAATTTTGTCCTCTATTTACATAGGAATTAATGAAGCGCTACTGTAACAAAACGGATTCAATGAGATCGGTTGCGGAATTTGCTCGAGAAAATAATAACTTTGCACTAATCAATTTTCCCACAGATCCGTTACAATTATTATACTACTTTTAACAGTAGAAAGCAGAAATAAGTGTGTTAAATGGATGGTCAGTGTTTGTAGAAATGATTTTCACTCTCGGTAAGCCGCGAATAATTAGCCATGTATTCGGAGCACCGAGCGAATTGTCAACGCACACAGAATATGTAAAGTGTGAAGTGAACGAGAAACTAAGTTCAATAGCACAAGCGTATGTTACGTGTGCTTTCTAACAATAGAATAGTAAAGCACAACATAGTTTCAGTGAAAGCAATGAGGTAAATCAAATTGAGTGCTGTAATGATGAATTTAATGCTCTGTATTTGACCTCAGTGTCGATATGATTTTTATATTCATGGGAAATAAGAGTCTATTGTATGGCAAAGAGAGCAATGTCTGTGTTCGCAGACGCTTTGAAGAATAATGATTTGCGAGAACAAAATGGTTTTTTGTGCTTCGTAATACCTACACTGTTGCTAATGGCAATGTAAATAGTTGGGACTGGAAGACAAATCTTAGAAGCGCTTAAAGCTTCGCAATTTTAAATGAAGAGATAAATTATTATTTATCTTAATTTTTGTACAGGCTAAATGTTATACACTCACATTGACGTTGATTGAAGACATCCAGATCATCTTGAATTAAGGCTAATTACTTTTAAAAGTGCTTATAGCACTAATGAAATTATTTTATTGGATTGATGGCTATCTGATCATGCAATCGTGGATCGTGATTAAAAAGAAAACAACACTGATGCGTAGGCTGATAATGCTCCGGCAGAGTAAGAGTGTAACCAAGAAAAAGCTCTCAAGATGATCAATAGGGAAGTACATGAAAAAGTTTCCAAAACAGAACTAACTTTCCTTAGGCACAATATCACAAAACATATCAATACGAAATCAATAATAAATAAGAAAAGACTTACTGACAGCGTGACGTTGTGAGACATACCTGAAACAAAAGAAGTCATCAATGAATGAAAATTGTAACGAACCACTGACGTAAGAACATGACGAATTCATGCTCACATACATAATACACTGCTATACTATTAGATGCCTCGGGCGAAAGTTTACTAGCACTACTGACCTCTCTGTTCATTAAAAGATAATCGAAAGTGAAATTAAAACGAGATGAGATTAGATCGACGATTTTATTAACACATGTTTCGGTTACTTGAAGCCCTAAATTGATTTTCTTGTCATTGCGAATAGCAAAATTTTGAACGATACAAAATTTAATATTGTTTGCTTCGGTAATTTGTTTTTTAATTAAATCAGTAAAAATCCGTCGTGTTGCATTATTGGACGGTTAATTATCGTTTGGAGTGACTGTTAAAATCTAACAAAGCGGCATGCCGAATTGAGTCGCTAGCATTTTCAATCTTAATTAAAATGTAGGTCTTCATTAACTTCGATGAGTTTTATTTCGTTCATTTAAGTGCTTGCCGAACGAATTCTTACTTCTGCTACTTACTTTTTACTATTGACGCCAAGACTAAGAAAGCAGAACGGTCTGCAGCTTTAATTATTTCACTGACAACAAAAGCATCTTCACTTACTTTAATAAAAATTACGTTGTATTACTCATTTTCTGTTACACCATATCACATAACTTCAAATTTATATTTATTCTCACACATTTTACACAGTCTTTAATTAAAAAATCCGTTATTTCAAAGAAAAATGTGAGAACTCCAGATTTCAGTACTGACGATTTTAAACGGGTAATAACTAAGAAAATGTTACCAATAAATTCTTGGTCTTTTACGTGCATAACAAATGTCTAAAGCGAATACTACCTACTGCTATAAGATTTGTTTTTATTAGTATTCATATATGTCGACATTTTGCTTCCTTGCTGTCTTTTATATGTGCCCGTAAATGTCCGCTGAACGTGGGCTTGAGTAGACCGCAAGATATGTCGTGTACTGCTATAATCATGAATACTTTGCATTCTGTAATGACATCGGTAGATGCTACAGTTTATCTTCCTGATTTATTCCATAATCGCTTCACCTCTAGACTGACTGATGGAGTTATCTTTTCGTATTTGGACCTAGAAATATTTACTTCTCTAAACTATGTTTTAAATGTATCTGTTGTTGCAATTAAATCAAAGGCTGTTAAAACTGTTTGTATTTCATGTACGTTTTCTTTTAGCTGAGTTAGGAGTGTGAAATTACTGTTATTATTTAAGATTTTATTACTGGAAACCACATGATAAATATTGTTTAAAGTGAAGCTTGTGAGTGCTTTATCGTGGATATGAAAACGCTGAATAATAACGGTGTTATTGGGATAGTTGTAGATGTGACAGTTAATGGCACAGGCATTCAAACTGTACCTGTGCATGAAGATACACTTAAAACGATGATGATACATCACAAACTTCCTATATGCAAAGTAATGCAGCTTTTAAACACATACTAATAAACCATTAACGCAAAGAAGTGATTAAATACATGCTTCCCGAAGACGGAAGCTAGTCACTGGATCAATTACAGTGCTATGATTGGGTCTGGTCAGGGCTGACCACGGTCTGGTCGGAACTGGTAGACAGTTGACGATAAAAACCGGTCCGTGTGATTATTTACCGTAATCAAACTAATGTTTAAACATAATAAATACGTGTTATATCATCGCAATGGCTTCCTTAATCCGGTTATAGAGGATTAGAGACGCTACAGTAGTAACTTGCTATTAAACGGAAGCTTCATTGATGACGTACAGTCATTCAGTGATTTTGATTGATTCGGAACCGGTTTAGAATATCTATGGCCTATCATTTGCTGCGTTGAGTACAGATTATCTTGTTGGTAATTAAATTATTATAGTGATGATTGAGAGTGATTTATTTTATACGTGACTGCTTTATTGTGGCCATTGATTTAATGAAATGGTCATAAAGTTACACTTTTTATGCTTTTGGTTTAGTTTCGATCAGTTTCTTCATTGTATGGTAACTTAGCCATTAATTGTTTGTACAGTTCTTGCTGCACATCCCACACTTGAACTCCACAATTGACGAATAACTCTCGTACGATACCCACTTTAACGAGTAAGACAATGCTTGACTTAGTCCACAATACAATAAATAGTTGCTTTCAAAGACATGAGTTTCTACATGTTTCAGTACATTTTATGAGCTTTCCCGCCGCTTGTATTTTGTATACAATAGTTTTCATATCAAGCATCACGACCCCAAGTCGAGTAATGGCCTCCCGCGGTGAAATACGGTGTACAATGCAAATGTTAGAGGCCTTGAGTTGTGTGATATGCTCAGGCGCACATATACCATGGAAACGGGAGCTTCCTGCTACTATTTGTAGGAGGTTTATTCACATAATAATATTTTTCTCAATTGCTTAGGATTTTAGAAGCTGTAATACATAAAGTTCTCTCATTTGGAATGCTGGTAGAATTTTTATTTGAAAGAGTGAGTTAGTTACTGTCAGTGCCGATTCATTCTTTTATGATATTAACTTGCATTGTCAACTATGAATAACGCTATTGTTACCAAATCATATATTTTAGTGAATTGTTTTAACGGTGCTGAAATAGGAAACTGTACAGTTATTATTTTGATAAGCCGTGTGAATTACTCAAAACAATATTATAACGACCTATTCATGATAAAAACATTTTCAGTTAGTTTTCACGACGTGATAATAGACCATCAAAACCTGTATATTCGTCTAGTAAATTCTAAAGTACTTTGCTAGAATTACTTGAGACTATTAACACATAAGTACTAACCACTTATCCTACTTTTCAAGTTATAAAGTTAAATCCACGAATATTTGCACGTAACCGTTATCAAGGGTTACCGCAAAAGTTCTACTATCTCGACGATAGATCGTTCACATAATGGGTAGGCACGGTACATAGTGGTTTATGTACCTAATGTAGTTGAAGGCACATGACTCAATTATAGTGGTAACCCCAAGGTTACTGGGTTAGTCATAATTGTGGGCTTTCTAGGGAAATTACATTTTCATGGTGGAATTTGTGGGTCTTCGTAATTGAAAAGTTTTTTTATGTTTGTTTTAAGAAGCTTGTACGTTTGCTATGCTTATGATTAATATCTACACAGTCGTACTTGTGCCAAAATTTTGAGCAAAAAATTTAGCTTTTTTTTTCAAAATAAACCAGTATCTAGCTAAATTACTATTTGAATTCGTGGTCGCAAGCGCGACTGCTGAGAATGAGGTCCTGGGTTCGATTCCCGGGTCGGGCAAAGTGTTATTGGGGTTTCCATCAGGAAGTTGATGGCAATAGGCTCCTATTACACGGGACTTAAACATAACTAGCGAAACGTGGGTGTACTAACCTGTCGGGGATTACAGGCATGATGTTATGTTATGCTATATTGCATTTAATGTAGACAGAACCTATATTGAGTTTCATTATTCAAACAGAATTTTTACATTGTTGCTCCCCTCCATTTCAATAAGTATACAACTGTCACTCCTCAGAGCTTCTATGTCATTACTGGAACTCGTGTTGGCTACATCTACAAGAGCCAACACGAGTTTACTCGTCAGTTAGTAAAATACTCACTGCAGTAGATAATTACCAGTTGCGAGCAGATAATAACTTAATAGATATTCTTTCCTCGCCTACAGTTAAATACTTGGACGTGTGGCATCTTCGGATAAATGTTGAGTCCATAATTATTGTCAAGCTTCATTGGTTTATCCATTATGAGGGTAATTGGAAGACAAGGTAAGAATATAGCATCAAACATATCGAGCGAGTTGGAATTTCTTAGTAACAAGCATGCAGAAAAGCTCCCAGCGGGTCACCATCTACCTGGGAGACTCTAAACCGACTTCGAAGCCAGGTGGGCCGCTGCAGGTAAAACTTGGTCCGGTGGGGGTATACCGATGAAGCAGAGTGGGACTGTGGAGCCTCATCCCAATCCATGGCCCACCTCCTGACCTGCTTTTTGTGCAACTGCACCTGCAGTTTAAGGAAGCCTCTAGCAACGCCGTCAATGTGGCCGTGGTCGTAAAGTGGTTCACAGAATACATCTCTGCCTACCAAGTTTCAAATGTGTAGTAATAGTTGCGGAATAAAGTAGCTGTGACATACGGACGGACAGACAGACACACATGACGAATCTATAAGGGTTACGTTTTTTGCCATTCGGCTACGGAACCCTAAAAAGGTACTCATATGCGTGACGTTATGTTACTTATCGACAGTTGCTAGGGAAGTTTGGCAAATAGTTTCCGTTTTGTTGAATTCTCTATTTGAGCAACCGCAGCGCAGTTGTCTAATAATGACCAATAAGCCTGTCTCGGAATGCATAGTGAATGACAACCTGCTGAATTTGTGGTTTGGTAAAAGCAGAACGAATCTTCTCCAAGGTAGGTTTATCTCGTCGTTCGTTGGTCATATGGATAGGTATTTGAAATATGAAGTGGCGAGGAGTGGTATTCCAAACTAAGTTTTGCATTTTACACAGGGTTTATTAAATAGAAATAACTGTAAACCAGTTAGGGGTTATTGTGTCCATCATTATGAATTTTTTTTACTAGAGGACCAACACAAAAATCAGCTGTTCCCTACATTTTGTCGAGTTATGCGAACATGTACGCGTTTTCAGGTTTGGTTAATTATAGGTATAATTATGCGACTATGACCTCTTTAGACGTTTTTTCACCTTATTCACTACTGATACGTCTGAAATTCCATTTTTCAGTAAAATAAAAACCTATAAAGGATGATTTCCGCCAAACGGCTCGCATCGCATCGGAAAGGATCCGAATGGATGCGAGGACAGCCAATCGTGTCCGGCAGGATGTCAACGCATACGATCGGCTCCGTACCGTCGTTTGCGAACGTATCCGTTTCTGCGCCTTGTCAAATAGTTTCATTCCTATCGTGTTGATAGCCGAAAGGATCCGATCGGATACGACGACAGGCGAATGGAGCCGATCGCGCGTCGCTAAAAACTCTGACACCAGGTTAGGCACTAATCACACGATAAAGAAAATATCCTTTACACGACACGAGCAAAATCCAGCGACCTTATAAAACAGATTCCAGTATCCCAAGGTGCAACAAGAAAGATAAAGATAACAACAAAGTGCTACAAAATTAATAAAGCCCAAATATGTGGTGCATATGACGGTAAAACATTAATTGGGTAAACACGAAGCCTTCCAAGCACAGATCTTATCTACCACGACTTGTTTTACTTTTCTCTGAAACGGTCAATTTGTTTTTTATGATCACACTAAATGTGTAAGTTGGCCTGCATACGTAAAAAGAGGTGTTAACTTAATTTATGACAGTATACATGTATTAATTTGAATAAATGATTTTCTGCATCGTGTATAGTGAATTCATTTGAATAAATTAAAATGTATTTGAAATCGGAGTCCTGTTTGTTGTGTTTTGCGGGATTCGTGCTTTGTTTAATTAACTTTACATACCAGGAACTGTTTTAGAATGAACTATAAATTGGTTGTTTGAATCCCAGATAAGGTCAATTAAAGAGGAGAGAAGTTCGTCGAATAATAACAGCCGCATCTTGGGTCGACCTTAAGGTTAAGCCGCGCTTGCCTAGTTCGCGCATACCGAGTTTCCTCCGTGCCTCGGAAAGCACGTTAATCCGTTGGTCCCGGCTGTCATTTGTAGATCGTTGACAATCGTTACAGGTAGTCAGTGGCCCGAAAGTCTGACAACCAGTCTTACTAAAGGGTATCGTATTACCCAGTACTGACTGGGTTGTGGAGGTCAGGTAGACAGTCGCTCTATATAAAATACTGGTATTCAGCTGCATCCTGTTAGACTGGACGCCGACCCTAACATAGTTGGGAAAAGGCTAGGCAGATGATGATGATAAGGTCAATTAAAAGTGGTACAAGACCAAGCTTCCTAACTATGGAGTTCAAAAGGAAAGCATTTCAATTCAGACGCGGGCAGTAGAATCGCGTTTCTCTTTACTTATTTTTTGGACCTTAGGATCAATTTGATATAAAATTTTGCTTTTCTCTCCAAAGAGGTAACCTACGCAAAAAGAAATTTCGCTTTGCCTTTTGTATCATAACTTACGGTCTGTTGTTTTGATATTACCTGAGTTAGGCTAATCATATGTTAATATTATACAAACGCTTCGAGAATCAGTTGCAAATCTACTTTGATTCAATTATTTGTTTGAATATAAATGCACTGTAAATACAGCTCGCATTATGAGCAGATGCAAAGATTTACTACCGGAACTAATGTTTACTTGTTATTGAGATGCATACTGTATATGAGTATACAACCATTTATTACTGAAACAGATAATTATAGCTTGCCTGGTTCATTGATAAAATTATACATAATTTCAAAAAGGGGTATAATAATTCTGGTAATCACTGTATTGAAAACTCGTTATTAGTAAATCAATCTCATTCTCAAGTATCTTCGATAATTCGACATACTTTTTTCGCATTCGCAATTTTTAACCAATCAGTTAAAATTACGGCCTAGGCGTGATACGATTTTATGATCATAATAATATGGGACTATTTTCATCGGCGTCGATGTGGGTACGTCCTGATCACCGGCTGTATGGACTTATGGAACCTGTTACGAAAGACATTATATCAAAGCGATAAGGTTGTAAATAACACCACACAATATGTTTGTATTACTCTACCGTATATACAACTAATACTACGGTTCGAATCCTACTTAATATTACAAATTCGAAAGTGTGAGTGTGAGGATGGTTAGATGTTTGTTACTCTTTCACGCAAAAACTACTGACTGGATTTGGATGAAATTTGGCAAACAGATAGTTTATAACCTGGATTAACACATAGGATACTTTTTATCCCGGTAGTACGATCCCGGGGGACGTTACCGAACTCCACGCGGGCGAAGTTGCGGGCATAAGCTACTTCAAAATATTTTGTTTCCACTGTTCAATTTCGTCGTATCCTATGGAGAAGAACTGGCAAGAAACCGCGGCTGCAGTGACATGCAACTATATCTCACTTCGCCCACTGCAAGGCAAGTAATTCATGGGTGCAATTAAATATGTAATCTTTAAGAGTACTTCGATTTGTCGCCATTAACGGAAGAGTCCTGTTAGCAGGACTAGCATCCGCTGAAACATTTTATGTTAGTAGTCATTTGATCAAATAACGGGAGAACTGCTTATCAAGTGTGTTTATATCCTTTAAACGTATGCAAATGATATTTATGTGAGCAGTAATGGGGCTTATACGGCTTCTTGATAAGAAGGAAGCTAGAAAGGAGGTGACTGTTGAGATGAAGAATAATAGAGAAGTATGGAAAGAGATGACATGCTGCGCCGACCTCAAATAAATTGGCATAAGGGCTGGATAAATGAGAATGATGATGATGGTGCATAGAAAACATGATAATTATGAATGAAAAGAGAATGAATGACAAAGAGGCGGCTGACTAGCAAGTTTATAATATGGCACCAGAAATAAAAAATAATAGAAATGGCAAGACAAGGACCATAGACAACACATTAATTTCGCAATAACAACCATGATTTGGTATGAAAGATAAATAAGGAAAGTAAGCAGAGAAGACTATTACAGACAAGCCATAGCTAATTGGCTGTAGACGAGGCAACAGCGAATACCAATTAGAATTAATTTCCTTAAGCCACAAAACATGAATTTACTTGAAAAGCTAATTGCAACTATTACAATATTATGACCGTGCATGACCGAGGAGCCGGAAATATAAAATGTTTGTTGAAATAAGCAGACATAGATACTAATTGCCCCATTAACTTCAGCTTTGCTAAGGACCCCGTTAAATCATAGGTAACCACTTAGACATAGCATAGGCAAGTAATGGGCCTGTAATATTCCCACTGCTGGGACTGAGGCCCCACTCTATGAGAGGGAGTGGGCTATAATCCGCCACGAGGGCCAAGTGCGGGTTGGTAGGTGTCACATGTCTTCGTTTTTTTTGGTTTAAAGCCATGCCTGTTCCTCCACGATGTTATCCTTAACCATTTTGAGAGTAACCACTTGATTGCCTAGATTTTCATATTTATTTCTCTTTCTTGTTATGTATATTTGAAAGAGATAGCAACAGTTTTACATAAGTTATATCATTGCTTATGCCTTAGCGCCATCGTCACTATATCGGGAAAAGCTGGTTTTCCTTCAACCGCTATCAGGCTGCAGACACTTCATGTTAAACCAGAAAAGTATCATGTCTCCATTAATGAACAGGTCGAACCGTTTCTATTAAGAAGAACCAGTCCATCATAACATGAACGATCCTTGTACCCCTCGGCCAGGAGATACACGCGTGTTGCGACGACGACAGCAGAAACATTATGGATAGAAAATGCTTAGATGCGATTTGCGACGAGGTGTATGAAGAACAGGATGTCATCATCATCCCCCATAGAAAAGGGAGGATCCTCGGTCCAGGAGGTTGCTGTGTCTGGTGGGCAACTGCCCGACCCTTGTTGTCGGGTTTTTCTATATAAAATAAGTCGCGGATAACTTTAATAGTGGGATGCAGAATCTTGATGTTAGTTCTTCATTTGTGTCATAGATGGCGCTGTAGTGCTTTTTGTACTATGTTGCTGTATCATTTACACTAAAAACGGAATATTTACCATGCTTACTATTCATTTTGAGTATCCAATATCCCGTTTTTAGTGTAAATAATGATAGTGACAAATTCAGTTTAAACACTTATACCTTATATTGCTGTACAAATTTTTGGTAGTGACGCTACAAGCGCGGGTCGCTTGACAAAAGTCGCATCGCAAGTCGAGTCACCAGAGAGCCATCGGGGCGTCAGCATACTTTTTCAAAGTCGCAAAACCACTACCATGAATAAGAATTAGCCTTCTAGATAATTTACAAACTAATGATTGCTAAATAAACCTAGATTGACACTTTGTCGCATTGTAATGTGTCAATCATGCAAATCGAGTTCATTCCAAACATTTTATCTTAATAACTGTTAATCCAATAAAAGAATGTGGCCTCTATATTCAGTTTTTATTACAATCGTCGACCATAAAGGAAAAGAAAGTGCATTAACGTGTGCGAAAAGGTTCAAAGTACTTCAAAGGGAAGTTGGTATTAGTCGCCCACTATTCAATCGACACTTACATAAGTAGGTTAAAATCTTTGCCCTACAAAATCCACCGTGACCAATCGAAAAGCAATATACCTTGGGACCTTATAGGAATTCCAAACAAGTTCCACATTTGTTAACTACAAAATAAATATGTTTTAGCGGCCACGATCGATACTCGGTCGAGAAATTTGGCCCGAAGTGTAAAATTGTTCAGACTTGCATCTGCGTGCACGACCGGCCAAATAAACGGCACTTGCGGTATTTACACAAACAGTTTGAATGACCGTCAGTTCGGACCTTATTGAATTCAGCGGGATTGCCTTTCAACTGTATATTCCACCACACAAATCTTGAGACGCAGCTGAAGAAAACCGCTTGACGCTTTACAACTTCTAGCTCTATTAACATACTTTGAGCTTTAAAGCGCATTTGACGCTGAATTGCTGTGAGACCTAATGAAATGACAATTAGTTCTGACCGACGCGGTTGTACAACTATAAATTCTAATTGAAGGGTCTAAATTAATTAATATTTGCTGCTATAAATAATATACTAGAGTCGGCATGTACCATGATGATGGGTTTTAGTTAATTGCGTACATGCACTAAGTACTATGATTTACAACTTTAGATTTGCCGATAAATATCGCTTAGGGCGGTGTAAGGTAATAAAAGATTAGACTTATAAGACATTAAAATCCCATCTTTTTAACCTTATTTTTCGTACTGCCTTATCAACAACTTTTGAGAAAACACAAACAATGAAAAGCAGCTATTCCAAAATTCCTCACCCAACAAATATTATCATAACCTGGACGTCTACATACCCTACTACAACAACACGCTCAAACATACAGCATGCTAAAACCATCTAGCAAACATACTAGTGACAAAGTGAACGACTTGACACTTGAACCATGTCTAAACGAGCAGTCAGTGCAAACACTGGCCCAGTAGATGCGCAAACGCAGCTCTCAAACATACACGAGTGGACAGACACTGTTGAGAATGAAGTGCAATTTGCTAGCAAGTACTGCAAGTTATACTGTACTATTATGTGTAGTGTGATATAAGAACTCTCTTGGTAACGAGCTATTTTTGTGGTTTTTTAAAATATGTCTATGTAAACACTCCTTTAACGTACTCGTGAATTTAGAGGTGTATTTTGTTGCCAAGCGTCTGTAAACAAAGAACAATGGCGCATTCATTAACTTAAAATGCTGTCTTTAATGTTGTGGATATTTATCTCAAATGGATAAATTAATTAAAACTGACTACAAAAACACAAAAAAAGTGAAAAATAACTTTAGCTTCAGAAGTCGGTGACAAAAAAACTAAACTAAACAAACAAAAGTTACCGACTTCTGAAGCTAAAGTTATTTTTCACTTTTTTGTGTTTTTGAAGTCGGTTTTATTTTTTGCAAAAAAATTTTTTTTTTTTTAATTTTTTAGTTGTAATAATTTATTTTGCATTGTTAACGTCAATGGTTAATGGTTTATCCCCAACAAAATGGAACTTAACATACCTAACTGTCGAAATGTGGGTATACAGCACACATTTGCGTACACCCTCAGAGCGTACAGGTGTGATGTTAGGTTATGATGTTGTATCACGTTTCGCGAAGAAAGTCTATTGACAATGGCACCAGAGACAAATCATACCGACTTGAAAATAGAGGCACTGTCAATTTTTCTTCTACCCCATCAACGTCAGAATTGCTTTCAACTCTACATTGGCTGTCACAAGACTCTAAATCAACAACAACAAATTGATTCTGAATTGAACAAACATTTACAAGAACAAATTGCAAATCAAAGTGCCGCGATTCAATTTAAAGTTTCTATTTTAAACTACTATCACACTTGATGACAAATAACTGAACTTGTTTAATAGGTAAACGATTAACGGAAAGTCATTGATGAATGTCTCATGTCCAGTGTCCGTACATTCCTCACCGTACGACGTAAAAAACGGTTTGATTCACACATAAATAGGAAAAAGTGAAGGCAAGTCCAGTCGAGATTAATTACTGTAGTAGTATATAGCAAGATTTATCTAAGAGTTCGTCGGATGTAAAAACTGAACGTATCTGCTGCTTAGAACTCGAGCAAGCCGTAATAGTAATCGAGAGGAAGGTTACAGTTGCAATAACAGATGATCTTAGACTCGTAATCATATGAATACCGTTGGTGTGATGTTATGCACATCATATGTTATTTTATTATTATTATCAGCCATTTGTGTCCCACTTCAGGGCAAAGGCCTCCCTTCCCTCTTTCCACTATCCCTATCCAGTGTTTTTGTTTGCCAATTATTTTGAAAAGAGTCGAGTTCGTCCCGCCATCTCCTTCTGGGCCTGCCGCGTTGCCGTTTGCTGCTGTTTGGGACCCATTGTGTGGTTACTTTAGCCCATAGCTGCTCCGGCATGCGACAGATGTGGCCAGCCCAGTTCCATTTTAGCTTGGCAGCCGTGTGACCACATCATATGATAGATAGCATAATAAATAAGGGTGTTCATTTTCGGCAGAAAAACCTACCCAGAAAAAACCCTGATATCTAATTCTTTTGAACAGCGACACCAAGCTAAGTCTAGAACTCATTAGAGAACATAACCATAAACTTGCGTAAAGTATTAAACCAATATGGCGCGTTCGTGTTCCACAATCGCCTCAAAGAGATGTCAGCACACAGGAAGGGGTTCGCAAGGGCCGATGCCTGCCGGGGCTGCGGGACTGTTCGAAAGAGATACCGCGGCCCTGGAACACAAAGGGCAAAGAAGGAACATGGATGGGTTTTAGTCAGTATAAGTCTGACACTCCCTTCCACTCTACCCAGAGCCGGAGGGGTCATTTGATGATTACCCATCCGAAAAAAAAAGGTAGTAAACCAAAGGGAAATACGTCTGAAAACACCACTTTTACCGTCTTTAATGATTCACTTAATTGATAAAACTATAGATGTTATCCAAAGGTTTGATGTCAGATCGATTTTAATTAGAAGAGAATGTTCAGCTACTGGTCTTATCGGAGTTAACTTGACAGCCGACATGGAGGCTCGCCGTGTTATCTGTAGGGATCATTAACTAAGATAAAAAATATAATTCAGTATACCAAAATAGTGTTTTATCCCTTCCGTTCTGTGTAAACTTTATTCGACTAAAATTACCAATTTTTAAACAAACATAACCATGTCTGTGTACCCATGTGTAAAAGTATGGTCATCATTCATCTCTTACAAATCAAGATAACATTTGCAAATTAAAAATATCCAAGCAAGAACAAAGTCGTATGTCCACTTCCATTTATTCGCTATAATTTATTGCGAAGCTGTAAACGCATCCATATCTGCAGCGCTGGAAGCGACGCGCCGAGTAAGATTATGTCAACTATTAGCATTAATCTGTCCCGTTCACTCGTCGCCATCTACATCTCGGTAAGGCCTACCGTTGCCTTCCAGTCAACGGAATTGTGTTCAATAAAGCACTGTGTCAGCTAGCGGTATGCACTTTTTTCTTTTCCCCGACCAATCCACCTTGGTTGGTCGAACAACAATGACGAACTGAACTTAATCTCTTCTTTTAGCCCAGTTTACTTAGTTCTTATTTCAAAGCCTCGATGACACTGAACACTGGACTGTATCGATACTCCGTTAACACAAAAAAGCATAAAGGCGTCATTAACTCCCCTACACGTAAATTTAGAAAGTAAAACAACTCAAAATCAAACACAAAGGCGTTGAATAACAAGTTCACTTTTCGTTTCGAGTGTTTAATGATAGCATCGGCGATAAATGGCGAGATCTACAGTAGTAAAAAGCGGATAGCAGATACAATGTACTTAAATGGAAACCTCTCACTAACGTCTGTAACTGTAACTGTAACTTGTAATCTAGTATGGCGATATCACTTCTGACGGAATGACTCGGGACTGTTATACGAACTGGCTGTATTATCATTCGGACTATGCATTACGGCGCAGGCATGCATTTTGATTCGACCTCCGGTTATTTATCAAAGCTAAAGAATTTATGAAGGCAGCGTGAGTGATAGCCGATGCTGGAGAAAACGTCATTAGCAGTATTTGGAGCATACGGACGTGGGAAGCTGTCATTCGAGTATTTATAATAACAGAGCCGAGTGCGAAATCAGAATAGATTAACAATTATACAATGAGTTTCTTTCGCCGCACATTGTTAATACGTATCGGTGTAAATGATCCGGTGAGGTAAATGGTGGCGATATCGGAAACGTGACCGCCGCTCTTGTTTGAACTGCGGTTGGAATGACTGTAAGCGGACGAAAGTTTCAACCTACATTTGGTCAGGCACGTATGTATCAGCGGACAGAATTTCCCTGCTTCGACGCGGGTCAAACTTAATCATGCCAGTGTGTTGCATTGCGGAACGAATGCAAAGGTTGTTCGCGAATCACTTTAACTCCGCAATTCAGTATGCTGCTCACGTTTGCAAGCGAAATCCTCGTACCATGGCTCGTGCCGCCAAGTGCCTCGGACTACTAATGCGTTTGTTTACTTAAAACTCGGTCAAGTTCACGATCACTTATGAGAGTGAGATTCACTTGCATCCGCAAGCTTCTTGAATTAAGCATTTCGGACTTCCTACTTTAGTTCTGTCTGTGGAATACTAACATGCTGTATATCTTCGCTTTCTTTGAGCATTTCACCGACAAAGGACTTTTGTTCATTGTGGACAAGATAGAACAGCTATGGTTATATCAGCACGCCACTATCTTGAACAGTTGGGATAGACAAATCGGGGAGACTGGGAAGCCTTTCTCCGTTCGCCGCTCACGCAGCTAGGGATCTACGCCCCTTCGATTAATCTAATCCGATGTGATTTCTTCTGTCCAGTACAACGTTGGTCGAGTTTTAAGTTTCCTCGCAAACAGTCAACAGTCAACGTTTCGTGATATAGAGATGCGTGTAGAAAATTGTTGTGGCGGAATAATTTGTAGTGTTTTGCATATGCCGATAGGATGCGTTCAATTGCTTCCTGTCTCAAACGTTTATGTTACGTGTAATACAACGTTGGCATAACGAATACGACAAGAGTCTATAAAGAAAAGACGCCTACTAATAAATACTCTGTAGAATTTACATCAGTTTAATGACTGCAATGTAAGATGTTTCTGCAAAGACCTCCTCCGTATTCCAAATTCGATAACAACGAACTTATATGGACAATTGAGTCTACTCCATGTCTCCGAACTAATGGGTCCCTTTTAAGGTACTATTCCTCAAAATGAGGTCAACCGCCCACCGGAGCAACGGTAACGATCGTGAGATTCTAATGTACAAAGCTTGACGTAAAATAAATACAATAAATCAAGAATATGACTTTGAATGAAGATATTCGGTTAATTGTGTTGGCATCACTTTTATGGAGCGTGGGTGAATTGATGATGACTGTCCGTCATCGAGTGCGATATATCAAAAGCATGAAAGTTTTCAAAATCCACATCATAGAGAAAATTGCAGCGAGTCGATTTATCTATGGCATCACTTCAAGTGAGCCGCTGCCTATGCTGATGTCAGTTGACGGACGAGATTCCGCTCGTATTTATCGGCCGTCGCAAATTGTACAAAATGACACCATTCGCGACGAGCAATTTAAAAGTTATTCATTTCCCCGATTAAGTAAAAATTTCAGAATAATTGACACGGTGAAAGAACTTTTAATTTGGTTAACAAACTAAACCGGCGGAAGCGGAAGTTAATGAATCTTTAAACTGTTTAGATTCGTGACTACAAAGAAGATGCCTAAGATTTACGAGGCAAACGCTAACATGCGATGCATGTTTTCGTATTTTCTATTTAAATTCCAAAACAACTCAATACAATACGCTATACGCATAGCTATGTAAATAAACGCTCTACCCTTTCGTTTAAATTCTCCGACCGTAGTCGGCAAAAAAGCGTCAGCAACAGCCACGACTAATCGTAATTAACCCCGGGTTCAAACTATCCTAGCGGGAATCTAAGGTTATTAAAGCCTTACAAGGGGGAGAAAGTTCAACAAGCGACCGCTCGACTCCCTTATTACAGAAGAAAGATGAATTTGAAACCAATTAGTAAACGATTACGTAACAACTTATCGACAGCTCGAAGACATAAAGGCACACACAAAAGGCGACGTAATGGGTGAAAGCAATAGAATCTGAAGGCCTCATCATCCGGTCTGATAACCTTAGCGGCTATTGTACACGAGCAACCTCTAACCGAGCAACAATAAGGGAGAGTTGAGCTCATTGAAACGGACTTTTCATTTTCCTAAATGAGTTGCTGGTTGTAAAGTCACAGATGGGTTATTAGGCGTTGTCGGTAGCATTGTGTAAGTCATCGATGTGGTTTGCCACAATGGTGGCTTTCTCGTGGCCTTTGTGCTCGCTTTTGAGCTGTCAATAAAGATATTCTACTAACGTAGTAATGACTGTTCTGGCGAGACGTTAATTATCGTTGACGATTCGAGTGATTATGAATTCGAGAGTGCAATCTGTCTGTCGGATTCTCAGCGTGTAGAATATGTTGATTGCACTTATCATTTGGTGTTACTAGGTGAGTGGGAACATAGCATTACTGCAAGAGTTAGGCGGAGATGTACTCTTAAAAATAAATTGTTTATCATTACACAGTATTAATATGGACATCATCTGTTGGTGAGCCTGTTCCTATTTATTGAGCTCCATTAAAATAACGTTCTACGTATTTTCTATCTCACTTTTTCCACCATAATCATTAAATTACAACTTCTCGACCTGGGAATGAAATCTAGGATTTCAAAGTCCGACACCATGATTAAATTAGTTACCGTTCGACACATTTCAGGTCGTGTGCATTAGTATCTCCGAAGCGACATCGACATGAGAAACTATTCGCAATTTATGTCAATCACGTACACAAACCGTCACCGTAACATGTTTTATGCTTACCGGAGAACAGTTACTAATGTGCCTTTTTAGAAAAGATATGCCGTAATAAAATACGTCTGTTTTATCCCGACCATCTAAGGCAAGGCAAGAAAGCGGCAACAGCCTAACTTCCTGGAAATCTGACTTAACCTTTTGTTTGGATCTGACGGCTTTCGATTGGGTGGCCATTTCTAAGATTTAAGAGCATCGGTACTCGAACCATAAGATGACGGCATAGCGAAATGCACCTCACGCACATTTACGCTACAGTCGAGTGCAAGATATCTCCCGTTAGATACAAATTCCACGGAGGCGGCACAATGGCCGTTGAGAGATCATCGATGGGCAATTTGGGTCCATATTGTATAGGCGAAGGGCCTCGGGCATGAAAAGCCGCTGTAGCACGAATGACCGACGAACCGGAAACACGTCGTCGATTTAATTGAAACTTTGATAAAAAAAAAACGTAAGACAGATGGAATTAGCCGTGTCCCTCCGATACGGTGAAATAAGTTACGCGACACGCTTAAAAAAAGGAAGAACTTGTTCTAATTCAATATCGAAAGTACCGTTCATTCCAGATTTACGCCTTTGTCTGTCATTTAGCTTCTCTGTTATGATGCTGTCAAATTTTGGAGCTTGACGAGCTCGTGCACGGTAGCCAATTACAAATTGCTGACGTCATTGTAAAAAGTGAGCTTTTGAGGATGACCTTCCAAATTCCACACATTGAACGAAAGAGAGAATGAAAGTTCAACTCATGCCAACATGACAAAATAATTGAAAATCACTCACGCTCCAAGCCAACGTAGACCAGTTTGATATTTTTGTTATGAGACATTTTTTAAGAAAAACGACCTTCTGTCCCATTTGCGTTAAAATACTGCTTGGTATTAGATCCAGCACATTTTGACCTCGAACAAACTGTTATTCGACCAAAATCGATCGTGTGGCTGTGCCCTAAAGAATCTATCTATTGTGGTTCTTTCACGGAAACTTCACGGAACGTTACTACCTTCGTACAATACAGCTTTCTATAGAGATTGATCGGCTTTGTCCGTCTCACCGCAAGCGAATTCAAACCTCAATGATTCGTGGAAAATGGGTGATAATGTCCAACGTTCGGGGTTGTACTTCAAATATTATGACGGAAGCAAGCTCGTACTAACCATGGACTTCTATAGCGAACGTAAATATCTGGTTACATAATCGCATTGCTAGTCAAGTCCTAGGTTATTAAAATGATAATCAGATTTCAATTTATTAACAGCCAGGCTCCTAGTGTACACAAGACTTATTCAGTTCTGACATTTGGTCCTAAGGTACATTCAATCACGACCAGGAACCTTAACAAATAATATGGGCATGAAGGTAATAAATCTAGAAGAATTAAACCCATAAAAGGCGCGAAAATTATTGCCAGTTCATTACTCCGTTGTCGCCTTCAGCGGGCGATCATTTGAGTGAAAAACGATGGGCATTTGACAGGTCATTTGAGTTTGTAGGAAGTGCATCGCAAGCACAGTTACCGATGGCAGGCAGTTCTGCAGTAGGTTTTCAACCCAGAAAGGAGTCAATGGCGTGAGAAGCGCCGCGGGTCAGCACTGTGTCAATGCGCTAGTCACGAACCGTGAGCGTATGAGTATCACTTGACGATTGTACCAATGTTTCGCAATTAGTAGGGAAATTCTTGGGTACCGTACAAACAGCACATCGTAAAATGCACCATCTATTCGGCGTAGGTAAATACAGTCTATTTCCATAAAACCATAAATTACCAATAAAAGCAAAAAGCATAAATTCTAGTTTATGGAAATAGACTATACAAACACAGGTACCTGTAATGTCCCATAATAATTTATTTAAGTCCTAGCTGGCCAGACAGACATTTACGAAGGATTAATTTATGTAGAATCATAAGGCTTTGCACAATTAGGTCCATCAATATATCAAGTTATTAGAAGCATATTGCCAGTAAAGACATATTCATTGCATATTTCTCTAACAGAAACAACATAAGAAAAACAGTATGCGTTTAAAAAACTGCATGATAAAGCAAAAGTAATCATCGTCACCATCCTCATCATTTCTGCGGGAAGACGTGCATTTATGGGCAGAGTCCTCCCCCAAAGATCGCCACAACGACAGGTCCTGCGCTGCTCTCATCAAAATAAAATGTTATAAAAATCTGTGTCACCCCATGAAAAACCTTGTAATTTCAAATTCAGACGTCATTAATACGGTGTGACCAATTAGAGAAAAAGTTAAATTAAATTTTCAACGACATATTATGTATAAAGGGTGTAAAAAGACCCTTAACGAAAACGAAAACCACATATCCGGCCATCATTGGGATCATTTTTTTCTTCTAGACCATACCTGGGAACCTTCTAGTTCCGGAGATATTGAGGGTCAAAGTTCCAACTTTTTCACAAGTTTTTTTTTTAAATTCATGTTTTTAATGTAAGATTTTTACTTTAAATACCTTCACGATCCCCGTACTATTCAATCCATCCATCAGCACAATGTTTTGAGTGCGTTACATTGAGTTTTACCGTAAAATGTGATTTTTCACCCCAAAAAAAAAGTCGTTTCCCCGCCATAATTTTTGCATAAAGTTACTTAGTTTGATGTACAGAATGCTTGGTTGACGGCTTCGTGAAGGGTCTGTTTACACCCCGTATGTGTGTTTGTCGGTTAACTACGGTTATTACTTTAATTTTAACATGACAAGAAACCGTAAGCTTAACTGTAGAAGTTAATTTAGAGCACTTTAATGACCAGGGTTTAATTAATGACTCAATATGGCCTGATCTTACAGACCTAGACCTCAATTCGATGCTTATAGATACAGCAAGTTGAAATTCCACGGGTAAGAAAACTTGATATCAGCAAACATGTCGTGTGGTAATGTTATAACGACTTCATTTTTACTTAGGAAGCTTTGAGAAAATGACTTTATTGAAAAGGCTTAGGCAGCTACCACAACGTGCGTTCCGACTGCTACGCTACGTGCGTTCCTGACTACTCATCAACGAGAAGATTCACGTACACTTCAGAATGTCGGATTGACTGTAAACTAACAGCTTAGTGCATTAACAGCCTTATACAAAAAGTAGGACAATGTCGCCGTAACAATAATGTTTATCTCCGCAGAAACATTTTAATCTAGACGCTACAAGCTTTTATAGTCACGAGGGCTTAGACATGATCACGAAACCGGAGAAATATTCTAAGAAAACCTCTGTGCAAACACGAAGAAACATTCAAGTTTATTACATTTTATTTTATGTATTATCGCCAGTTCTATTCCTAGCCTTTGGCCTCGGATAGACCACCCTATATGTTATAGGTGTCAGATGATATCGGATGAGCAAGTAGCAACATCCATTGGTGTTCTGATACCATCATAATGGGGAAACCCAGTTTCCGAGGGTTGTGAAGGTCACACGGTAGTGGAACATGAGGCTCGCGTGTCAGGGATAGAGAAACATGGTCTTTAGTTAATGAGCACGCGGTCGAAGGAAAACCGGACCTTGCGAAAATCTAACATGAAGGAGGTTAAATATGTCCCAACGCCTGTAACTAACTAATAAACTATGAAAAAAAATCTTAGAAGTTTTTGACCCACTCTCCGGTTTCCGATTGAGCTGAAATTTTGCATACATAGTTTGGATGACAATGCATGGTTTGCTAAGTGACGTCATTCTAAATCCAATATGGTGGACTCCCAAAGATGGCGGACTAGTTATTTTTTTATGCATTCTCATGATATGGGTATCAGATAAAATGGTTTGCTGAGAAGACTACGAGAAATAAAATGACGTCACTCGAAAGCATGTTTTTTATTAATAATAAAGACGATGACGTGAAAAACTGACTGCATCGCAATTGTGGTGATCTATAATTTTCCAGTGCCTGGAATGGAGGGTTTCCAGGCACTTGCTTACGGTACAGATAAATTAATGGTTCTTATTTGTATCAAATCTAGTTCAAAGCGAAAGTTTCCGTGAAGAGAAGTCAGATAAGGTTAATATTGTTATGTGAACGTGACTGCAAGTAAAGTTCAGCAATCATTTCCCAGTCAGACAGGTCAAAGTCAGACCTAAGGGCACGCTAGATGAGCCAGCCTAGAATCAATTTGCCGAAGTATCCGATGTAACTATGTCATGGGGTTATAGTAATCCGAGAGAGGAGTCCGTTAGACGAAGTTCACGCGGCACCGTGAAATTATACAAACCAATCATCGAGACTGGTGACTTTTCATAGTGACCTCAGATAGGAAAATGATAGGATCGATATTATATTCAATCGATGGGTGAATTATGTGTTTACTATCTATAAAACGTAGATGTGAATTGCTGGTGCATTCAACCTTAGTGTAGACATCAATATTATAATGAACTAGCTTATGCCCGCGGCTTCAACAGCGTGAAGATCGGTAATTGTCATACGGGATCGTACTACCGGGACGAAGAGTTTCCTATGTGTTAATCCAGGTTATAAACTACATGTGTGTCAAATTTCATCCAAATTTCTTCAGTTTTTTTTAAGAGTAACGTAAAAACTACTGAACATCCATCCATCCTTTGCATTTGTAATAGTAGTATAAGCCATCTTGATTAACCCTTCAGTGAGGGATTTAACTGTGCTACAAAAGTAGTAAACTTTAAAATCTTATTGAGCATTAACTTGCGATGTAAAAGAGTTTTACTAACATCTCACATCGCCTTTGGAAATCATAACATCTGTGGCCTGAGACGTATCACCTTTATTGAGTATCAATTTGTACTCATTGATAACTTTATTGTCATGAATTTCATTCGTTTCAGTGTTAAATTAGAGACCACCAACACCTCCATTAATTGACTCAATCATCCACAAAAGCGATTCCATCCATAAATGCATTAATATCTTTTTTATAATAAGCTTTTCTTTATCAAAGAGCATCCACCATAAAATCTAAAGAAATATTTCTAACATCGTTTTAACAGGACATAACAACCCATTCACCACGCAATTCGAAAAGCTTTTAACATATTCTTCTGTGAAGGAGAATATTGACAGTCAGTTGTGGCGAATTTCCAATCAGTTGCATCATAAATCTACGTCAGAAGTGAAGACTTGAGGACGACATGGGCGGTTAATTCAGCTCCATATAAATCCGGTTGTTATACTAACTGGCGGTATGGGGAATATGTTAGCAACTAGACGGAACTGGTTGCATTCAAGTGGTTGTTTAAACGTTCTTTTATACTATAAAAGAACGTTTATAAAATTTATAGCATTTAGTTATAATTGAAGGTACTTGCAAATTTTTAGATAAGATTTAAGGAGCGTTCGGACGACAATTTTATTTCTTCATGGATTTAAGACTTCCATAACGGGGTCTCGCAAGGTATTCTTTAGAAATATAACTTAAATCTTCCATTTAAAAGAATTGCAATGAATTCGATCTATGGTGAACGGAAAATTCATAAGGAGCTACGCAACCGTTACAGTAATCAAAGCTTAAATTAATCGTAACCATTGCAGTACTTTTGCGCAATAAAGGAAACTAACTGTAACATGAACAATTTACGCAATAAAGTTCTAATTATAACTTAATCTGCGGAATAAACTTTATTAATATCCGTCATAAACATTTCCTGTTCAAATAATATCCCATTTGCCTTGATAACAAAATAAATTAAACGAACGTGAAACTGGGAAGTTGATGTGAATTTTATTGAGACAAAAGTTTTAGATTATATAGATACATTATTATAAAATAAGACTACCGAGAAGACGAGTAATAGAGAAGAATGAAAGAAGAAGACATGCTGCGGTGACCCCAAATTTATTGAGATAAGGGCAGCAGAATGATGAAATTATAAAAATAAATTAAGTTGCTGATGTTTATAAACCCAAGGAACTGAGAAATGGAGCCATTATACCATGAAGACGATTAAAGCAATACATTTGAAACTGTAAAGAAAATAAAGGATAGATAAACATGTTGGATAATACCTAATAACAATCATTTAAAGTAAACAGCTTGATGTGAAAATATAGTAGCTCTACAACGATGTTTTCTTAGAATTTACATACAATGGGTACTTAAAGTCTGCTAAGTGTCCTAATACGGAAAGCAAACACTAAGCAACTGAAGGTGTGCTTTACGACAATATGAGATATAGTTGCGCGCAAAACGGCTATGGTTCTTCGCGACACGAGCAAGCAAGTGTCGGTACTGCCGGTGCTTATGTAGGTATTGCCCAAATACCTTACCGTAAAATCGGACAATAAACTTATTCGTGAAGTTCTAACGGCATGCGACAGGTGAGGACATCAACCATCCGCGGCGGAAACTCACAGCTATTACAAAATGCGACTATAAAGACCCACCTCCCCTCGACGATTTGCGGTTTCAGCCAGGAGGGAATACGGACACTAACTGCTTGCTCATTTCCACTTCGGATTTGAAGCAAACCACAGCCACTTCGCAAAGTCGTCGTCATGAACCGTGCAGCCGGTGCCAAGATATTGACGGACATCCGAACATAAACTACACTTAAAACCCTAGGGAAATTCACTGAAGCAAAGAACAAGCGTCACAATTCGCTAGCGACCATGATTTCCCAAGAGCAAATATTCAGTGTTGTGAACAGAATTTATTATTGACGGCAATGAAAGATGAATATTAACAAGAATCTAATTAGCGTTACATACTGATGCATATCGTAGTTAATCGCTGCTGCAACACATATTTGCGTCAGAATAAGTGGGGCTTTCGACGTCAACCATCACGGAAGATGATGAAAAAAGGAGCGTTTCCGAGTCGAGTATCGCACGGCATATCTGTCTCAATGGAGCATTCAGTTGTTTGTAACAATACAACTCGGTGAGATGCATGACAAAAAGTTTATAAACACAATAACTGAGCGGTTCCCGACCTTGCATTTCACTCAGAACTGGGCTGTGGTCGTGCCCGAAGATCCCACTTCGGTGAACGATTCAATTGCATCGCTAACTGTAATACCGTTTTGAGTACCGCTTAATCCAAAGACGTAACTATTGTTACGAAAGAAAATGAACTCGATAAAGTTGAATTTATTAATATTGGAACGTGGAGTCGAGATGACATTAACTACGACGAGTAGCCTGAGTTTACAGTTACTGAAATAGAATCCGATGAAGTAGTAAGATTAGGTTTTGTCATAGAATCCAATTTTGCGATTTAAGTTTTATGTTTTTCTAGCTAAGAGAGATACAATCGAATTCACACAATGCTTTGCCTAAATGGCACCATAATCTTTTGCAGCTTTAACGACAGTCAATAGTGTAGGTATGTACTGTATTTTCGTTGCTTATCTTCTGAACTCCATCTAACTATTGTTCGCCGAGAAAATCTTTGTCATGCAAAAAACTAGAAAATCATTTGTTTGGATTATAAAATCTAATTGTGTTACGTCTTTCGCATTATACTGTGCGAATTATCCGGAAGCACTTACAATAATTACCGAAACAAAACATTATACAAGTTATTTAAGAATACAATCTTGATAACACAGTAATTTGTAATGTTCATGGAAACAAACAAAAGAAAGGTTGGCATCATCAACTATTATGAACATAATTTGAATAATTATTATTGATATTGTAAGAGCCTTCCACGATATCCATTCACAATTGAATAGTCAATAGCCCGTGGGAACACAATTGAAAAACTTAACAGAATTTATACATCTATATATATAAAAGGAGAACTGACTGACTGACATATCAACGTACAGCCGAAACTACTGGGGCTATGAATGTGAAATTTTATACACGGCTTCCTATTATAATGTAGGGGAGCACTAAGAAGGGGTTTTTGGAAATTTAACCTTTAAGGGGGTGAAAAGGGGGAATTTTGTTTGTATGGAAAATCTTATTACTTGTGTTAATAAACATGAAACTTGGCACGAACATCTATCTAAGTAAATTATGAAGTTTGGCATTTTTTGTTTTTCCAAATTACCTCCTGAGAGGGTTTGAGGGGGTGTGAAAATTTGTATAGAAGAATTTAGATACATGCAACGACATCTATTGGGCCAGAACGGTACTACGAATTTTGTAGAGGAAAGTACGTAACCCACGCGGACGAAGTCGCGGGCAAAGTGCTAGTAAAAATATAAAAGAATATTAACGAACAAAAACAACTGTGATGTAATACCTAATTAGCTTTTATAATTGTTGTAAATCGACGCTTTCACACATGTGTGGTTACATGCTTTGTAGGCAATGAATTATCTACATAGTTTAATACTAAGTTAATGCAAATAGATAAAAGAAAGTGTGAAGATTTGATATATACTCGTATTACAGACAAGAAATCGATAGCTTTCCCTATGGAAGAAGAAAACTTGAAGCCGAAACCAGGGGTTAGTCGACGGATGCTCAAGCGCATGTAGACCGTATCGGCAAGAGCAGCCGACAAAACGGTGCGTCACGCCCAACTAAGCCACGCAACGCTACAAACATAAGAAGAAACGGCAAAATGATGTGCGAAATTTGTAACCACTACTCTAATTCATATTTTACGCGATAACAATGAGAGAAACAAAAAACATAATGTGTTCATGAATAAAGAAAAACGTAATAGAAACACTTTCATCAGTACCATTAATACAAATTTACAAACAACAACGATAAAATTAAACATTACAACACTTAAAAGCGAAATTAACTCATGAGAAACGCACAATTGTTCCAAATCTTACATGACCGGAATGACATTTTTGCTTCTCAGATAATTAAACATGAAGATGCTTGTGCTCACGACGAAAAGTGACGTAGATCAGCATTTGTTTGAATAGTGAAAACGAGGAACAAAAACTGACCCAGATGTGCTAACAGGTGCCTCCGATGTGCAGCCTATGTCAAGTGAACCGTAAACGTTTTTACTAATAGTATTTGTTGGTTTGTACGATACTCCGAAAAATATTCAGGAGAGGAAATAATTTCAAGCTACAAAACATATTGGTCAAATTACTGATGCACTCGTATTACCCGACCTTTACCCACATCGTAGTAAACAATAACATTACCGCTATAATACCGTAGGGGTCAACAAGCCAACATTTTTGAAGTGATTACCGGCGATAAGTATCTCGGATATCAGATTAAAGCTGTACAAGAAGAAAGTAAATCGTTCAAGCGATCATTCGATAGCAAATTGGATTGCCTTCAACGTAATGATTCAAAGCTTACTAAATGAGAAAACAATACACGTTGATGTTTATCGGGGACGTGTAAACGTAGCTAAATCGCTTCAATGAATTGCAAAGGCATTGGTAGAGGCAGTTGAATGCAAGTAGGCTATTGAACAAATCATCTTTTGATATGCGCACGATTTGGTTGGATAACGCCCCTTGTTTTCGGAAGAAATTGCACCGACGTGTAATGGGCAACAGAGCCGATAATTACAAGCTTTCCTTTTATTGTTTCTTCGATTGGTCTAGAAATGTCTGGGAACGGAAGTGTACAATTGGATTCGGTTCAGATTTTTCTACCATTCGCATTGTTCAAAGTTTATATCACCTGGGAGACTGTGGCCTTTTTAGGTAAAACTTTAAGATCTGCGTTTAAGATAAATTGTTGTACCGTAGTGTTAGTAAGTTTCACAAAACATAATTATCTTAATTACGGCAACAGTAAACCTGTGGTAATGAATATTGGAAAATTCTTGAAGAGGGAAATCTTAAATGACATTTTACGACAGATTTGTAATTAAGTTATTTTCCATGAATTATAGCCTTCTTTGATTGCATTATGATGAGTGCATTAGAGAGTAACCAATACATTTTAAAATATTAATATTCACATGCGAACTGCATAGAAAATCAAATAAACGACAGATTTAAAAATGAATCCTTATTACCGAACTGTAAACATCTTAAAACAGCAAATAACATGGTAACTAAAACTCTTGGGGTTAATAAATAATTCTCATCTGCATAAGACAACTGCAGGAAAGCGCAGCGCGTGCCGCGTTCCATTGACCTACAATGTGCGGCAACCATGCTGCAACCTACATACTATGCTGGAAACAAGCAACCTGCGATTAACCCGCGAATATTATGATGCATGGCACGTAGAAAATTGCCGGGTAACGACCATTTGGAAGAGAGCCGATACTGATTTGATGACAGGATGGTTTTCGTACCTTACTTGCAACTCAGATACATAAATATAGATGTGAGAACTTCAGCCCACGAACATAAAGATTGCGCCAGATTGAATTGCGAATGAGGGACTTTCCTCTCCTACGATTTCTACGTTTACATAGCCAATTACCCAGAATTTATTGTGAGCTCTTCTGATAATTTGATTTGGAATGAAACTAATTTGTTTCTTGATATGTTTATTACTTTCTTAGCATTTTGCTCGACTTTAAACGTTCTATTTGCTTGATTTACTGAATCATGGTAAGTAATAAACTTATGAAGACATACATTTATCTTGGAGTGGCAGTTCATTAAGCACGTTGCTGAGAGGTTCCAACGCGCGGTAGGCGTCGAGATTTTTTATATTGATAGCACAGCTTCAGCTTACTTTTCTTTTAGTTTTCTTTTACGTGCTTGCGTACAAAATAATCATTAAAAAGAAACTAAGATTTTAGATGCGACAATAACTCTAAATAAAATAAGAAAGTTCGCAAAAAGTTGTTTGCGGTATCGATGAGGCCGCATTGTTTAAAGTGGACAGTTTTGCGCGGCAAAAATAAAATAATGCTCAGATTAGCTGTCTCGTCTTGTAGGACTTAGGTTTTCTAGGTCATTTATCTTTATTTGGTCTTCTTTTAATTTCATTGTTTAAATAAATATTTACTATCTACATTATTACTGTAATTTTCTTCAATTTCGGGAATATTAACGCAATCATTTCGGTTATGGGCGACCAAAGGTATGGCTGTTCGAAAGAGATACCGCGACCCTAGAACACAAATGGCAAAGAAGGAACATGGGTGGGTTTTATTCAGTATAAGTCTAACATTCCCTTCCACTCCGTCTAGAGCGCGGGGGGGGGGGGGGGGGTCATGTGATGATTTCCCATCCGAAAAAAAAAAGTTATCAATCAACTAACTCAAATCTAAGGCTTTTCTAATTTTTCACATCTACAGTTCAGCATGTAACCTTAGTAAAAACACCAAAGGTAAAAGTGACACGATCACCAATCGAAATCCGAGTGGACGAACGGTAACCTAATGATAATTACCGATCGGGTAACCGGCGCTAACGTACCGGTAAATTGGTAAGAGTACGGATTCTGTATGAACACCTTTTTTATCCGATACATAAGAGAAGTTAATTTTATTGGTTGGTTGGCTCCACTGAGCTATCTACTTATCAACGACTATGAATCGGATTTCTCATTAGACGTTTCCATTGCAAAACTTCAAGCTTTTAAAACCTGGTTACGCAACCTTTTTAATAAGTTGGAGCCATTATTATCGATTAAAAATAAACCGTTAATTAAATCCTAGCAATTGCACCTGCTAATTACATTAAGTACAATTTCAATTACTACCATTTATTGCTAAAATTAAGAATTGCTAATCTGGCTTAGGCAAATTCTTTAAAAAGTGTTTTTAATCGATGAAATCAATGAACCAGTAACGCAAGAAATTTTGATTTTCTACAGTCAAATTACGTACCGTGGCATTCTTTAATTGCTGCGAACATTGCTTTCAAGATCTGTGAATTTGAAATAATTTAGATCAGATGTAGGTACCTACCGAAAACATAGATTTGAAACAACTCAGTTCATTACTTTAGATTTTAGTCAGCGATTATAAATTTGAAACAGTGGTCCTATTGTTGTGCCAAATTGTACGGTTATGGTTGGGTAGGGGCATTGGTTGGGGCTGTCAAAACTTGAGACCATTTGAAAACGATACTTATCTGAAGAGAAAAATTCCCGCCAATAAATTGCATACACGTATCTTCGACAGAAATCGGCCATTTCTAGTAAATGTTTCTGTGATTCAAAATAACAGCCTTTCACTTAGATTGTGATCTACAACGTAAGACGTATTGCTTCCGAAGGGTAGCAGAGGTGAGCACTGAAACGATAGGTCAACGATCATCAACTTCAATTGAACACAGATACAGATCTCGTAAATATGAATCATGTTCGAGGTCGAGAATTCCACTTGTTTATTCATACTCACAAAGATTCTAGAACCAATTTCGCAACTAGTAGCGAAGAAACAAGTGCAGAAGTTGGTAATAAAACACAATCCGACTGCGAGTGTTCGCAAAGACGGAGTGTTGTAGTAAAATTAATAGAGACAAAAAGCAGTCACACAAGACTCGCGTAGAAAAACGGGTGCAAGGGTTCAGTGCTCGGGGTAGCTCCTAACGAGTTCCCACAAGCTCCAGTGATGGTAATAACTCCACTCACAATGAGCAATCAGTTTCACTCACTATTACATAAAGGGATAACGACCATTTCACATTAGACGCGTTCTTATAGACGAGAGTCACAGGAGATCAAATTAGAAATATCACTGCTTTTGATTTTGATATTAACCAAATTAAAATTTTAGATTTGCCGATTCATACAGTGACAATAGATTCAGTTGGAGGCATAATTAGTTTATTACACATAGCTTTCTAAAGTTCACCAATACTATTCTCAGTGCATACAATAATTGGCGAAATTGAATGACAAATAGAATTAGCTTTAAACGTCTCTTACGAAGTGGGCAATTTGGATTCAGTTAACGAGTAGTAATTGATAGAAGCGATCCAATATATGATAATGAGTGTTATTATTGTCGACTACATTGCGAGCAGATGTCTTGACTATAAAAATGAATGAGGAATGTTAAATTGAAACCCGGAAGCGTCACTATTATTTTAAAGTGTTTATCTACACGCTATCGTCGAAATAACTTTCTAACAAAGAGTTTCGATTGAAATCCATTACCATTTGTCTTGATAGACCTCCATCGTTGTACCGAGTTTAAATGTTAAAGTGCTTTTCTCTGAGACGTAACAGAATTATTAGTAGTGTCATGATTATCATTGATTAACTCTCTTTATCTTAAATCTCTAATTTGTATAATCTGTTTATCGCATGTCAGATCTAAACTCACTAAAAAACTTGTAAATTAGTGAGTTTACACTCACTGATGAATCATTTCTCAATCGTCGTTTTATAAAAATAGAAACATTGAACCGCACAAATCATCCTAAAACGATCATCAATTAGCTATCATTATAAAGCAATTTGTCAGGTGCTGTCCGAGCGCGCGGAAGAAAGTTCGATTTGCAGTCGCGTGCCCACTTCTGTTCAAAAACGAACACAACTTTAGACAGTTGGCTTTTTGAAGTAATGAATCGTGTGTGAGATGAAGAGCTCATGGCTAAATCATAACATCCGAATAGGTTGATCTTCCAGGTTAAGCAGCGCTTCCCGAGATTGGTCTTTGGATGGGTGACCATTTATTACATACTGAGTTGCCTCAGTGCCTCGGAAAGCTCGTGAAGCCGTTGATCCCGGCTGTCATTTGTAGATCTTTGATAGTGGTTAAAGTTAGTCAGTGGCCCGAAAGTCTGACAACCAGTCTTACCCAGAAGTTTCGTATACCCATTAACTGGGTTGTGAAGGTCTGCATCCGGTTAGACTGGAAGCCGACCCCCGATAGTTGGGAAAAGGCTAGAGGTAGATGATGGATCGTGTGTGAAATTGAAATGGCTTGGTTTTATGAGAGCTTAATCCCAAACGTTCGAGTAAACACATAGAAGTTCACGTTTTAATGACGATGAATGGGCGGATAATGGCTGTTCAAGCTTTATTATGGTGGTAGGAAATGTATGTGAAAGATTAATAGCCCATTATGTACTTAACGATTTACCCAAACGTGCCGCTTGTGGAATTTTTCTTCAATAGCTTTTTACTTCTGTGCGTGTGTTATAGGACTGTTATGGAAATGTTTGTTACCATTGAACATGAAGCAGTGAAAATCCGTCAAAATACAAGATGGAAGAGACACCGACGCTAAAACGGTTACCACGTATTCAGTGCATCATTCTGGACCTCTCCATACTTCTGCACTTATTTTTTTTTTAAACCTGAGCTGTTCCATACCTTTTGACGTATCTTGCAGTTTTGTAGGAAACCGCTGTTTTTTTTTGTAATAACCGACGATAAATATCTATATGAGGGAGGTTCAAAATGATATACTGTATACGTGGTAACCGCGTCGGAGTCCCTCCCCTCCACCCTGTATATTATATTCATGGCTATATTCTTGAAAAACAACCACCACAATCGAAATGTTCTAAATAAAATCTCTACTACAAAACAATATAAAAGAAAGAATATAATGTTAGGCCTAAAATTGATACAAGTCTATAATTTAGACACGAAATTATAGGTGAAATCGTATGAATAATCAAATTCCATCGACAATCTGTAACGTATTTGTGGTAATGAAAAAAAGAATTCAACCTTTTTCTTGGGCCCTTTCTCTGTGGCCGTTCTACTTTTATATTTTGCGGCTTCTTACACGTCCACATTGTTTATTTATTAAATTAAATTCAACTTATCGTTTCTTTATGATATGGCCAACAGAATTTAATAGTAAATTAGAGGTAAGAACTCCCAAAGGTTATTAAACGGGTGGAATTTGTAGTTAGACTTCTTGTCGCACTATTTTATTAGGTGTTTACAGTAATGCATCCGTCAGCTTATATTTTTTACTTACCTTAACCGTTCAGAAGTTTTTTGCATTCAAAGAAATTCTCCTAACGCGCTTGTTGGCTGCAGCTAGTTTTTCTACATCAGAGTTTATTCATTCAAGCTAATAGACGCGAGATTTTTATCAAGTCTTGAGCTAATTAGCATTTCCTCTGTAAACGACATGGGAACTGAATTTTTTAATTATTTTTGTTTCGGTGGTACTAAATCGTTACGATTTACGATTCGTATAACAAATAGTTTAACCTGACGCATCTTTAAATCAAGCACATCACTGTAATTTATTTCCGTTTTCAATCTCTTCATCTTGTCTATGACAGATGTTCTTCATACAGCCATGTCATAGAGCAGTACGGTCAGTAGTCTAATCGACACATTCTTGGAGTAAACCAGTTGTCAGAGACATATAGGGCTGTTCGTAGTTACGCATCATTATCGCGAACTCACGTAAGCGCTTGCAATGAATGAACGTCTCTTCAAAGAGGCGGCTTGTCATACAAAGCCTTATCGCAACACTCCATCGCAAGAAAGCGGCTTAGAACTTCATGAAAAGAGCAACAACTTGCCTTCGCGTGTTTTCTTTCTAATAATAAACTTGAATGTGCATTGTTACCAGTTTCTAGTTGCTGCTTTTACTAGACGCTCAGGTATTTTCTATGAGGTCATTCAATTAAAATCTTTTGCAGCGAAATACGTAACTCGATTACGTAGCACAACGAATCCGTGCGTGTGTAATTTCGTACGGTCTTACACTTCTGTCGTATTTATTCTTTTATGATTGTTGTGTTGTCCGGACGACGCACGCACGCGCACTTGTCGGCTCACTTTCAATTTCGGCGCTAACGCTTATTGTAACACCGCCTTTGTTGTCACACCCGCCGACCAAACAAAACTGTACACTCGAACGGAACTACCTTAATCATTTAGCTGACGATTTACAAACAAAAATTGAATAGAGCCGCTACGACCAACAATTTGTGGAGAAAAACGAGAAAAGTAGAAGAGAAATTCACTATCTATCTACAGACTTTTGTTATAGGTATCCATTTCGTTCCTTAGTATCGGGAGAATTTAAGTATTGTTGCTTTTACAAAATTCTAGGAACTTTAGAAATGCATTTCAGTTATTAAATTAGATACGCCATTATACTAGATATTGTCTATTTTTGATCCATAATTTGAATTTATTTTAAAAGGCATGTTTTTTGTGGGATTGATTCACATATTAGAGATCGTGATCAAACGATTTCTAGTTGCGAAACATTGGTATCAGAGTGCACAATCATGGTATGGGGTCGCACTGAGCTTGGCGCCTTTGATGGCAGGTTTTGTGCGCGGTTAGTAGCGCATTCGTGTGGCCTAAGTATAGATGGAACGTCTAGCTACGCGCACTACTTCATCTTAAATTCCAGTTTTATAAAAATACTACATCACTCGTTCAAAAACAGTAAAAATAAAACTACAAACGAAACATCGGAAATTGACAAAAACATCTCTAAAAACAGTACGTAGAATATGATTCATAATAGTTTACAACCGAATTTCTAAGAGTACATTACATTATAGATAACAAACTCAATATATGAATGGATTCAAACTTGAAATTAATTTACTTTGTAACGTTTACCAAATCAAGAAGTCACGACTGCGACCGTGTCACAAACGATTACTTTTTTCTCGTCGCATCGCGCTTTGAAGACATGAACAGTTTTTCCAGAACTTCTTATCAAAGGAGACAGTGAAGGCCGATTATTCAAATGTAGTACAAAATTCCGATGCGTCATGAAAACGCTAGGCAAGTAGGTTAAACGTCGTCACCAACCAAAGAGTTTTTAAAGGCAAAACTTGTTCCCAGAATAGCGCACCACTACGTGCAACAAGAGTTTCTTCAAAAGGGACAAAATGGAAAGCTAACGTTAAGGGAATGTTCATAGTAGTTACGACTTTCTATTTAACTATGCAAATCGCTTTAATTAAGTTGTAATTGATACCTGCGAATGAATTGTCGGGACATTGGAATAAAAACTTGAGAAAACGTAGCCGTCGTGGTACTAAATAAAACTCGTGGACGCGAATGTGGAACAAAATGTGGAACATTCATTATCTGGTCCCCGCACGTTGCGATCAACGGCGTGCCGCGCAGACACGCAACTAACAAAAACATGACAACAATCTAGACAACATGCTGTTCCCAGAGAAATAACTAATAAGAACTTCTGTTCTAGTAGATTATAATTTAATACAGGCTTGCTAATAATAGATAGGGCGAAAAGAGAAACGACGTGAAGAACCTTGAGTTCTGAGGCGAGTTACAGGATAACTGACAAATTCTTGGACTTACAGGACAGGTCGACTCAAATCTGTGTGGTTCTTTCTTCAAAAGACCATATCAGACACTAACGGTGTACGTGACTTGAACAAGATTATCCTTGGACTTTAAAAAAGACTGTGACCCCTGAGTTTCTTCTGAGATAGGAAACACCGACCTCACTTAGTTTTAAGAAATAATTAATTTGGACGACGATTTTTTAACCAACTTACAGAAATATGTATGATTTATGAAGGAGCCCCACAACTAAATAAACATTCTTCAAATAATGATTTAAGTAGATAGAGAAGATTGAGGATAGCGAAAATTCAGCAAAGGAATTAAAATAGCAGCATGGCATTCGCATGGCTCGTTAATGATTATTGTGACGGCACAAGTGCACACAGCTATCAATTTTCTCAAAATAAATATTTCTCTTAGCCACGCGGAAGCCACTGCCGTGTTATTTGTACAGGCGGCGCCGCATTAGCCAGCCGCAATGATTGCCGGCGAAAGGGCAATTTCCTAGACTCTGTTAACTCTAAGCACGAGCCCAGAAATTGTAAGGAAAAGCTGCGCAACTCCATAGTCGTGGTCTACGGAAACGATGAAATAATAAATCACAATAATGACGGCAACATGATAGGATTTATTGTGCGTCGTTCTGGGACCGATCATGTTTTACATGAAACTGTACGTCCAACAAAACGCCCGACTGATCTATTACCTTCTTTGACCACAGCTTTCCTATTATCTCATCGGTATGAAGTGTAAATATTTCAAGCTCACGTTTTGAAAAGCCGACCGAGGTCAGCTTTGATTAATGGAAAGGAATTTCTTTAGTGCAGCCTATGATTGATACCGCTTTATTTAATGAGATCGTTATTCAAAGAAAGTATTTAACGTCACACACATTACAATGCATCTCGTATGGTAAACTTAAGCGAGATTACATGAAAATAATCAAAAATGAATGGCATTTTAATAAGTGAACAGGTGAAAAAGATTGTACATCAAATGTCTGCTACAATAAAAAAAAACGAGACTGCAGAATCCTCATTCGCGCGTTGATCTCACGAAGTGTAGGCGTAATGGCTACATGAACGCTATCTTGTTCGTTGTTTATTCACACCTAGACACACACGACGCAATTGACTTTTTTTTCCTCACAGTTCTTGTCGATGATACTTTACCACGATACAACTTGTTTACTCTAACAACCCTAAACGGGTAGCTTTGGTAACCACCAAAACTACTCTTGAAAGAACTAATACGGCAAAACAGCTTCAAGTGCGAAAACCACAAAACGACTACAACCGTTTACGATAATAGCCGGAACGTAGACGGCTGGAAGCAAATCAGGAACAATTTTATAATACATAATGATACAGTATAAAGACTGCTCATTGAAATACTCCAACACGTAGAACCACCGGAGGCGATAGTAATTTGTAAGGCCTGCAAACCTAGTCTCACTCTATGACGCCTGTATTTACCGATCTGCGTCTGTGCCAGTTAATATTAATAGTGCGATTAGAAGACATAAAACTGTTACGATATTGGACTTAATATGATCCAACAGTGAAACGGATACAGGTAGGTAATAGTTTCCTCCCTATTGTAGAAGTGTTATGGCGGCATTAAGAACGAGAATTTGCACTTTATATTGCAGTATCTACAACCAAGCCGCGGGATTCACGCCTTCTCATATATTTTCATGGATATCGACTTGGTTATTATTTTAAGTGGATGGGTGGCAACATCCATCTGTGAACTGATAACATTACCTAAACCTGGTCTGCCTAAGCATAGCGAAGATCGGCAATCCCTTTGAGTCAAACTAGAAACTTGCAATATAACTATGGATAAGGAACTGGTTGTACCAGTTCTTGAATCAAAGCAGATTTGTGCGATTGATCGGAAAAATAAACACTTATCCTTGTCGAACGTCACTTGGTTTGACAGCCGCGAGAAAAGATGACGGGAATGTCCTTTTTAGCTGTGAAGATAAAACAGCAAAACAAATAAGACAGATGCACCGTATATCTGAACAAAATATAGCGAGAATATTAGCTACAAACAACAAAAACGTCAACGATAAACTAATGCTATCCCCATTTCACTCAAGTTCTAAGAAAACACCATAGACATTATTGTAACACTATCAATAAACGTCAAAGTCTCAAAAGTTTTTATTGGCACCCATTACTGGCATGTTACAGCACATCTAATACAGCCGACAAGGAAAAACAATATACAACCTACAGAGTCACGACCGCTTACTCTATGGGAAACATAATCTAATACAAAATCAGCCGTAGCCAATCTGCTACTGGTTTTAATATTCCATTCAATGACTCCGGGGCAAGATAAGATACATTACCAGGAAACATCGAAGAAAACTAAACTGTAGCAGGGAATTATAATAAAACGTGATCGCGTCTAGGAATCATAGAAACTAATAAAGGCAACGATACATCGGAGATTGTTATTAACAATTGTTTTAAACTAAGCAACGTTGTAAGCGATCTAATCAATTAATAAGAGGGGAATAGCGCAGCCTGTCACGATAGAAATTAAAGTCGGTTTCTTATTGCATCGAGGGATTGGCCTGTGAGCGCCGGGTCTAATCGTGATCAGAACGCTTCGCCAATTTAATATATTGACAGTACTGAACTTTCTACAAATAACGACGTGGAAAACAAAACGAATCATTAATTTAGAAGCAAACATTAGATCCATTAAAATTATCATAACTTAATTGAAGACTTATATAAATGAATACAAGATTGTATCGAGATATAGTTTGCATGTGATGTTAGGGCCATGTTGAACCGAAGATTATTTTAATAACGTCGAAACAGCTGCTGCAAACTACAAAAGTTTTTTTTTTTATCTCAAGAATGCAACAATTTTATAATTGAGATATTCACAAAACGATTTTATCAGGCGTGAAACGATGGTATCTGTGTTTCGCTGTGCAAGTCTTCAATAGGTAATTTACGACGTATGTGCGTGCAGGGGTCCCGATACGCCCGATCGGCCATTACGCATGTGCACAGAACAAGTTTCGCACCGTAGTACCGCAGTTAGAGGAAGAATCAACTAATGACCGCTGTTCGAAACGACGGAACAAACCTGACAACGGCTATTCTCCGTGTAAGAGTTACACAAGAATATGTAATTTATCTCTGAGAAACTTCAGGTGCAACAATACCCCTATTAAATAGTAGAAACCTAAAGCTAGCTTAAGACTTCGTTGAGAAAGTGAAAGCCTAAAACAATGTAAGCAATATTTTATTACCAATGTTTTTGATAATAGTGCAATTATATTGGAAAGCCATAAAAGTAAAATTTATGCAGCACATAAATAATGTAAGCAAAGTTACGAGTCTTGCTTAAAATACTTTCTAACAATACGTGAGGTGATATACGACCATTATTGGGCTCGAATGCGAGAAACTTTCCTTAGTTAAAGTACGAGAAGAGGCCATTATTTGAAAACAAAACTAAATGCTTCGGCGAACTGGTTACTGCGATAAACAGTGACAAAAAAGCAAAAGAGCACGAGCCATGACACCGGCAAAATACGAAAATAGCAGCCGTAATTCTCGACAGTATTTTCGAGCACCAACCATTAGTTAGAGCTTGGCGCCGCTTACGGAATGTTTAGAGTTCAAACGGTAACCAACACAAAAATCCAATTACAACGATGATCGAACGCGCTGCAAAAAATGTTTTAACGTTGTCACACGAAGAGTTGCATCACGCTCACCGTTAATATGACACACAAAAGGCATGTAAGACTGACAACAGGGAAGACAATGGATTCGAGAGAAAAACAGATTAATTGAGCGATGATCGCAACAGAGACTGATGCCGACAGCGATTACCGCAAGCACTCGCAGAACGGGACCAGCTTTTGTGGGCATTTCCCGGGCCGAGCAACAGATACATGGCATGGACAGCTAGATTAGATGGACACAAAAAATAAGTTGGTCCGAAGTAGCCTTGTTTATGGATATAATGGATTTCTTGCCGGAGAGGTATTGTACTCAGTTTTTGCAAAACTGCAGAACACTGGAAGCAAAAAGGCAATAACTGCAAACTTGGACGGCGTTTCCGAGCCATCTAATATCTATTAGATATTTCAGAATGTGGAATCGTGAGCATTGTTTTGGACGCAGCCGCGGCATTCTTGCCGGTCGTCCGGTAGCGTGCATGCGAATTTATCCGCATAGGCAAATAGGACCGTTTACGAGTTCTAGCAGGGTTGCACTAGCCAATTACGTGTCGGCGAGGTATTCATTACATAGGAAGATGCTGAGTAAAATGTATAGGAGCTAGGCGCACCAACAGCGCCTGGATAAGCGTAATGTACGATCGGTACCGCCTTATCGGGATATCGGTTCCCTGTACACCGCGCGTGCCTTTGCATACATAGATGCGGCTGCATCGATACTCGATATCGCATAGAATATTGTCGTGTCTCCGCGTTCGTCCTGGAGGCCCCTGGGAACCCGCACACAATGAAGACCACTGCCTCTCGTTCAGATGTAAATCTTTACCCACTCGTTTTCAATGGTTCGCATTGTTCTATTTAACGATACAATTCAAGCGAATTTCTCCAACTTTCGTGAGCGCTTTATAAGGAAAGTAAGCGTTTGTAACGTCAAAGTGGATAAATTTATCGCGGAAGGAAACTTTATTAGGAAATATGGATTTTAAAGTTTTAGAGAGCCTCGGGCTCGTTATTGTGTGTCGGTTTAATGGCGAGGATGCGCGTGCGCTTGCGCTGGGAATATCGGCAGGCAATCTAAGGAAAATCTATGTGCGTTTAGCACAGGTCGTATCTCAAGGGTATAATATGAGTGGACTACGCATGAACCATACGGTAATAGTAGATTTAATACGCGATAAATTCAATTTATCTTATTAAAGGTGGGCTATCTCGGCTGGCGAGGCGTGGCGGTTGTGTCGCGGACCAGCGTGGGTAGGGCTCCTATCGTACAAGTCAAATCTTACGCTTCGCCCAACCATCGTTCTCTCACTTATCTTGCGGCCTACGCGTGGACTTGTGAACGTTTATTTAAATAAGGACAACATATTAAGTAAGTAGGCACTAAATTGTGCATTTAGTTGGTTATTAGTATGCGGTTTCTCCTTATTAATATTCTAGTAGCAATTTCTTGATGACAGCTCGCAAATATTCATTTGAACCAGCATATAACCCTCTGATTTCCATTATAACGAGAACAATTCCGTACGAATCTTTGAAGCCGTTTCAATACCATTTGTCTCTTATAAATTATTTGCATTCACGCCTCAACCTCTACGAATATAAAGTGGCCACACATCCTTATCTACTTGACTGGAAGCGGAGGCCATTAATTTTCCATTGAAGGGGCACACCTCGAAAATGTTATTTATTTTAGTTTTCACGCCTTCTTTGGTGCTTGTTAAAGAGATCCAGCTACTTGAGCGGGCCGTAACAAATTCCCTGGCAGACGGCAACATGGCAATCTGTAACTCGATCTGGGGGACGGAGCTTAGGATCTCAGAACTGTGTATCTTGCTGGTTTCCTGAACGTCACGACATTGTAGCTTTGTTCGACGGCGACGATAGATGTTCTGATGCATCGATACATCACTCGCGTCGCCTTAGTTACGGCTGATCTTGAGCGAGTTAACGTACAGTGATTGCTAGAGGTGCTTGGTTATTTGTTTAGAAGATAACACGTTTAGAGGGGTTTTTAGAGGCGGCTTTAAAGGCAATTTGCAATTAAGCTGAGCTGCGTGGTATGCAACTGTAAGAGGAGTTCGTGGCTAAATAATAACAGTCGCTCGGGTCGATCTTTAGGGTAAGCCATGCTTGCCTAGGTTGGTCTGTGGATGGGTGACCACCCATTACATACCGAGTTTCCTCCATGCCTCGGAAAGCACGTTAAGCCGTTGGTCCCGAGTGTCATTAGTAGATCTTTGACAGTCGTTGTGTAGTCAGTGGCCCAAAAAGTCTGACAACCAGTCTTACCAAGGAGTATCGTATTACCATAACTGGGTTGTGGAGGTCAGATAGGCAGTCGCTCCATGTAAAATACTGGTATTCAACTGCATCCAGTTAGACTGGAAGCCGACCCCAATATAGTTGGGAAAAGGCTAGGCAGATGAGATGCGTGGTATGCAAGTTCTATTGGATATCTTAAAGTCATTCTGAGTCGACGTTGATCGATTGATGAGCGTGAGATCTGCAGACCCGTTTGACAAAAATGTTTTACTTACTGTTGTAGTTACTCCATTAGATTGAGTTACAAATGTCTTCCGTCTTTCAATTGCATCTAACTCCCTTCTTTGACTCCAATCAATCGGATAACAGGATTCTAAATAATCTTCATTAAAATATAACTGTTGAACCGTTGCTTAATGTTAGTTTAAGATTAATATTAGTTCCTTACAGATTATTCTATCAGACGCGAATGCGGACTCTATGCTAATCAAAACGATAAATATATTGCTGACAATAATATCGTACTTAGGTAATGCTAATCGGTGTCCCCTAAGATTTACTGGACTATTCAAAGTATGGTTAACTATGTAATCTATGGTATGGTTCAGGGGCTCGGCAGTGGGAGATTTATTGCGTCAGTTTATACTGTTTAGATTGCCATAAACTTCTAGTTTTGTTTGTGGAACCAGTGCAATTGTGCGTGGGCTGTGCGGTGTCGGTTTTCTATTTGTTACTGCGATAGAATTCGTTATGACTTTAGTGGAATTGTAAATATTGACTTTTAGTACAGGATTTTGTGGACTTTTTGTACTAAGTTAGTCTTGTTTTTTACTATTTGTCTTGAAAGAAGTTGAAGTAAGTATTTCTATGCAATAGACAAGAATTTAAACGTAGTAAGAACCGTCAAAGAAAGCAAAGCTAAGAATTCTAACTTATGACAGTTTTAACTTCAAGTAATTACTAAACTACGGAATAAAAATCGTATCCTAAATAATTATTTTTACTGAAGTAATCATTTTGACTTGTTTATAGATAAGTACAGGTGTTAGTCTCTCTGTACACTTTTGTTTTAAACAACAAATAACACATTTAAACTTACTATCGGTTGTTTCGGAATTCTAGTCTCAAACGTTAAATGCATCTTTCGTTACTTTTTCATCACGACATTTAACAAAAGTGATATCAGGCGCATCCATAGGTACTAATAGGGTGCTGCGAATTAATTTATGGATACTTAGACGTATGAATTAAGTCCAGTCATTACAAAGAATAATATTCAGCATTATGTGACAAACGATATTGTATTGAAATAGGATCACCTACCTTACCAGTTCCAACGAGCGGATTCTTTATTTCATGCGTGCCTTTACCTTATAGAGATAATTGAAACTTTAAGGGCCATCAATAGGATTTATTGTTTCCCCATCTATGGTCCTACATTTGGTTTCAATATTGTTTCAGTGGGTGACTCATGAAATACTATAGGTCCTTACTAATATTATCAACAAGAAACGTGTCTGTTCGTTTGGTAAGTCTTTTGGTACCTAAATTCCTGGACCAATTTCAACGAAAATAGGCTCAGAGCTTAAATGTGATGATTATAATAATAAAATAATAAAAGTTTATTTCGGAACAAAAACACAAGACTAGGATTGTCTTTCGGACTTTTTATTCAGAGACAAAAAGTAGCTCGTGGAAAAGGTAGTCAGTGGACCAAAAAGTCTGACAACCAGTCTTACCAAGGGGTATCGTATTACCTAGTACTAACTGGTTTGTGGAGGTCAGATAGGCAGTCGCCCCATGTAAAATACTGGTATTCAGCTGCATCCGGTTAGACTGGAAGCCGACCCTAACATAGTTGGGAAGAGGCTAGGCGGATGATGAAGAAGGAGTTTCTTTTGGATACAAGTTAAGATATCTGTAATCAAAGCAAAGCTAGCAGAAAACTAAATTACCTAGTACCTACCTGCAAATTAGTTTCATAAATTCAGGTCATCGTTAATCAAAACTGATACCTGGAATATACTGTGCTTATAAACATAGGCATATTAACTAGCTAGTCTAAGAACCAGATACCAGCCTAGCGTATAATCCTGGTTGACATAATATGAGACAGTTACCTTACTACAGTCTAACTGAAGACTGAGGTAATGCTAGTTCTAGATATAATGGTAATGGTATTAGAATTTGCCTACAATGTTGCTGGCGCGAAAATAGCTTCAAGTATCAATTATAGAGAATTATACGGCGATAAAATGTGTGTAAATTGAATCTTACTTGCTTGTACAAAAAGGACTATGTACAATCTTTATGATATTCCTTCTTGTTGTAGTGTTGTGTTTTTGAGAAAGGATATTCATTTTTAACCGAAACTTGTCTTTTTGAAAACAACATTATGAATGGCGGTCTCGTAAAATAAAATCCATGATAGTGTATGTTTAGATTTAAGGTATACATATCTTTCTAAGAATTTTTCCCTTTTATCTCTAAAGATACAGGCTAGACCTATTTTAAGGGATAGTCTATATAATTCTGCTAATAGTGTGACAAATGTAAAATTTATAATCTACAATATATACAGTGCAATGTGCTCTTGTTTTATGAAATAAATATTTTTATTTTTTATCTTGACGCACATGCGTCAAAATTTGTTCAGCAGTATAGCAATGAAAACGTAACCAATTCACTTTTCTGTTTCAAATGAGTTGTCAAGCAAGTATGACAATATTTTCATGTTGTCTTCATATCTTATCATTTTAATCAAACATCCTAGCTACCGGTATTACTACAAGTAGCATGTATGATACCGGTAAGCAAGAGTCCGTAATCAGGTGTCCAGTTACCGATATAATTTTATGATGATTACATCAGTCGAGCATAGGTTTACTTCTTATAGACATGCCACTTGCTCGTATGTGTGCAAATTACGTGCTTCATACAGACATTTATGTGTTTATATGTCTAAATTAGAGGTGTCTGTTTATAAAGTTAAATGAAATTAGCTAGTAGTTTTTTTTTAGTTTTGTCACAACATAATAACACTCCTGTAATACCCAAAAGGTTAGGAAAAGGAGTAATTTATAGTGCGACCACATTTCGCCAGTTTTATTACATCCCATGTAATACGGGGTTAGTCTATTGCCATCAATCGGGCACAAACCCAAACTCCGTGACTGCTACTGAGAAAATCGAACCCAGGAGCTCATGGTCAGCAGTCTTGCTTGCGACTATTAGACCAAAGAGTGTTATCGTATTTAGATATCGATACCTCTCACGTGAGCGGAGTTTTGATACTTAATTTAATTTGTTCATTTACTTTAGTAATCATTAAATGTACTTGTTTCAAGTCTATCTGATTGATTTAGGAACGATATCGAGCTGTGAGATAAAATCTTATATCGATTGAGTTACGGTACTAGTAACTTAATCCCGGAAACTCCTGTGAGGAAACGAAGTTTATGCATGATCTTAGATCTGATCTGTGTTACGATAGATGGCGCTGTCTGCCTACTGGGATCAACCCTTAAATCAACAGCAGCAACAGGAAGAGATACTTCTATTGAAGGGTATTCAATCTTTTTGTTGTCGATGGCTATAAATATGAATAGTTAAAGGTTATTTGTGATGCAGTACATCCGGGAAGGAACTAGCACTACAACTATTTTTATATTCATGCAACATTGCAATTTTCCCGTTTCTCAGTGACTATGCAATTTCTAAGAAAGATCTTTTATGACGTACCTTTTGCAATAATCGTAAAAATAAGAACGAAGTACGAGTAATAAAAAGAAATATTACATTTATTTTATAATAAATGGAAGTTCCATAACATGTTCAAAGGGCCAATTAATTCCTACATTAGCATACTTAAATGCTTTCATTAGAACTCGAAAGAGCATGATTAAATTATGTACACGTTATGTCAAACAGCATAAATTATAAAGCCAGTTTCACAAGCACGTTTAGGTGATACATAAATAGTGCGAACGCGTTGAACTCTTTACTATGAAAATACCACCTGACTGAATCAAATTTTTGAATGAAAATGACAAAAACTTTTGACGTGAATATAAGCTGTACCAATAAAAATATCCTTCTGAATCTTATTTTGATATTGGTCACAAAAAACAGTTGAAAATCGCTTTGTCTGAGGGTTCGTGATCTCTCGGGTATTGCAAATGTACACAGAGTCACAGATCGCTATGGCCACGCCTCAGGTGGTCTAAGATGGCGGAAAGTACAAAAAGTATGTACAATAAATTGTTTAAGATAAAACTGCACGTTTTTATATTTGCTAAAAAATATAACGAGGTTGATCGAAACATTTTTTGGGGCAGGCATTGCTTGAATATCTAGATTGTATATTTTTATTTCAAGATCTTTGAATACTCGTTAGAAGGGACGTCGTGGCGAACTTTTACTATGCTTCCAATCCAGATATTTTTTCATCGGGTACTACAAAAAAACAGCTCAATCATACAAAAATGCAATACACGGTCAAAGTCTATGGAACAGCTGTTTTTTTCCTTACTTACCGCCAAAAAGTTTCAACTCTAGTAGGTCTACAATCACGTACTAAATCTATGGTAAAACCTTGTGTCCCGATGTCCCTTCACACCGTTTATATCTAACGAAGCTTCTCGCAAGCGGTATCTTAGCACCCGGCAAGAACTAAAATGGCGAGCCTATTAAAATTGTATAACCGATAAATAATTCATTGTCAATAAGCGAGAAATGCTGTCTAATCTCCATCAGATATCCGTCGGCGGAACGTGGATATTCCACTCGTCATCATAGGGCCGGTGTTTAGCTACATAGACCTAAGGTAAAGCCCGTTTACAAACGTTGGTAGTTTTATGTAATGAACGAAGCTGAAAGGCACTTGTTCTTCCCGTCATTTCCAATTTTTGTTTTAAACGACCTGAAAGTCTTCTAGTTACGGAGATATAGAAGGTCAAAGTTCCAGCTTTTTGGCAAGTTTTTTTTTAAATTAAAAGTTTTTAATGTTTGCTTCACTTTAAATACCTCCAGTGCCCTTGTACCATCAAATGCGTCCATCAGCACAATGTTTTGAGTGCATGAAATTGAGTCCTACCGTAAATTATGATTTTTCACCCAAAAAAAAAGTCGTTTCCCAGCGATTTTGCGTAGAGATATTTAGTTTGATGTACAGAATGCTTGGTTGACGGCTTCGTGAAGTATCCGTTTACACCTTATGTAAAAAAAGAAAAGGGGAACTAGGATTTTTACTTTAAGCTTACATGGACTTTGTCGGTTAAACCGTGTGGAATAGTATCACGTTTCCTTGCACGGATTTAACTTTTATTTCTTAGTTTGGAATGTTTAAAGCTTGATTTATTTTCACTTACCTAACTAACCACTCATAAACCTCACCTAACTTATTATTATAACTGAAAATAAATCAAGATTTAATATTTAACTCTAGTGTAAGATTTGAATTTGTCGGGATCGGAGCAGATAGCGTACTGTAGTTTCTGACTGCTTGCCCTAAAGGGAAAAAGGCGTCAGTTTATGTATATGGTCTAGTGGCCGCAAGCGCGACTGCTGAGCGTTAGGTCCTGGGTTCGATTCCCAGGTCGGGCAAAGTGTTATTGGGTTTTTCCATCAGGAATTTCTCAGTAGCAGACACGGAGTCTGGATAAGTGCCCGGCTGATGGCAATAGGGTCGCCCCTTATTACATGAGACTAAACATAACTGGCGCAATGTAGGTGTACTGTTAGGTATACCTCTGCCTAACCCTTTGCAGATAACAAGGCGTGATGTTATGTTATGTGTAAAATTCGTTTTCATTTAATAACGAATTGATACTTTGCTATATTAGAGTGCTTGATAAATATTTGTTTAGTTTAATCGAATCAATGTAGCGCTTCGCACCTACGCATACTCGTAGCACATTTTGGTACTAGTGCTACGAAGTTAAACCTGCTTCAATATAACACGAGACTTAATCTTCTTACTTTTAATTATTATGTACTAGCTTATGCCCGCGGCTTCGCCCGCGTGAACTTCGATAATTGTCCCACGGGATCATACTACCGGGATAAAATATATATCCAGGTTATAAGCTATCTGTATGCTAAATTTCATGCAAATCCGTTCAATAGTTTTTGCGTGAAAGAGTATCAAACATCCATCCATCCATCGCATTTAGAATATTAGTAGGATTACACTAATTACCTAGTGTACACAGCCCACAGCTCCAAGAACTATGCATAACTTAAGTCTATTAGCATAATATATGCTCAATACAAAAATGATTAATATTAAATTGCTTACGGTAGGCTAATAAAGTTATTTTGCAGTACATTATAAGGCTCAATTATTAGCTAAAATTACCGTTTATTTTAAAGGGCTATTAAATAATGTTTTCTATACTGTAACCACGTAATGAGCGTAAAGCTCATAGCTTGCCTTTGTACCTCTGTTAGCGCAATCTTTAGCTCAAGATTTATGGGACAGATGCGGAAATAAATCAGCGATTAAGGATGGCCTAAGATCATAAGGTCACTTTAAGACCTTTGGCCCTTGGCCTACAAAATGCCTTTTATATTACGAGACTAGCTGTTGCCCACGACCTTCGTTCACGTGAAATTATTATAAAAAAATATAACTTCCCTTTTTCAATCGAATTTTGTTACCAGTTTCAAGGGTTTTAATTTTTTTGCAATAAACCCTAATTATTTTTCTAAAATAAAAGTAGCCTATGTTAGATCTTATAACATTAGCTATCTGCTAGTAAAAGTCCCGTCAAAGGCGGAACAAACCGACAGACAAAAATTAAAAAAATGTGTTTTTGTTATTTATTTGTTATTTTATATTTTTTATTTATAAGTGCCGTATATATTTCCATATTTATTCAGTAAAAAGCAGTTATTTTGATATTACAAACAGACACTTCAATTTTACTTATTTGTATAGATAAAAAAACACGTACAACATAGGCGATACTTATAGTGAAAGTCGCGTAGTAATGTGCTACGTTAAAAGTGCTACGAATTACTACGAGTAATTCGTAGTATGTTTACGAGCTTAATATGTATTAAGATTAATTATGGTTTAGAAAATATGAGCAATAAATGCGTCTTTTTTCGTATCGGTATAAACGTGAGCATGATCTATTGTGTTGTGTGTGCTCCTGACCAAAGTACCAAACCATGCCCCATATGTTTGAAGAGTTCAAAGTACTCAAACTTCTAAGGAACCATAAAAAAGCCACCGATGCCGCGATTAGTGGGGTCCACCTTGTCTTCTTCTGAGCCCAACTCATGTAACATATTAGTTTTATACAGGGTGGAAGGGACATCGATGCTAAAACGGTTACCATGTATTAAAAAAAAACCAGCGATTTCCCACAAAACACCTACACGGTCCAAATATATGGAACAGCTGTATTTTATTTTTTAACTACCGATGAAAAAATTCTATGTGTTCAGTGTTCAAAATGATCTACTGAATACGTGGTAACCGTTTTAGCGTCGGTGTCCCTCCCACGTTGTATGTACATTTACCATCGACTCGAAAAGAAGATAAAGTCTTGAAAAAAGAAAAGCCAGGTAGTAAGAATTTTAGCGTAGAAGTATTCAAACATCATCAATCGTAGAGTTTCGAGTGTGATCTCGATCCTATAAACAAATCCAATTAAGACTTCCTCTGGTGCTCTGAACTCCTAGTCCGTTATACTATTCCGGCATTGAAACCCACACGTTTATAATATTTACAGCGAAATTAACTGTCTACCGAGTAGGTTTTCCGCAATAATATAATTTACAAGCTCTTCGAGTTCTTTGAACTTGAATATTTAGATCTTAACTTGGACCAATATTTATGCTTCCTTTTCAATAATGATGTCGTTCTCGTAAATATATTAAACTAGCTTTTGCCCGCGGCTTCGCTCGCGTTCGACTATCAAGTCGGGTTGTACTCTGCTTGTAATAATATAATTCAATCATGATTCGAAAGACACGTGGCGCCTTCTATCATCGTAAAAACGTTATTGTTGTTTTCCTCGGGAACAGTACTTTTTTTCGGGATCAAAGGTACCCTATGTCCGTTTCTGTCCACCTGACAACGTATATGCAAAATTTCAGGATGATCGGTTCAGTGGTTTAGGCGTGAAAAGGTAACAAACAAACTTACTTTCGCATTTTTAATATTAGTAAGGATAAGGATACTCGCTGTTAGCACGTCCTTCTCTAGGTGATAGTTTACTTATCTGTCAAATTTCATAACGATCAGTGCAGTGGCCAAGAAGTGAAACGGTAACATACGAACAGACAAGACAAGAGACAGACAGAGCTACTTTCGCATTTGATATATTAGTATGGATGCTAGGATATAGTCACAGATATAACATCTAGCAAAAGGCATTAGACAAAATCAGCTGCAGTCGTATCTACATTTAGCATTCCGCAGTGTTGGGCAATTAAAACATTCAAGTTTAATTAAATTTACTTTACTAAGATATTTGTGTATTTATTTATGCAACAATTTATTTAATAGCTAGTCGACTAATTAACTGCCGTCGTTACTAACTTTTTCTTGATTTTGTAGGGGTTACTTTAGGTACTATTGCGCTTATTGACGGTCGACCACTTTCCAATCTTATTACAAAGGACATAAGAGTGAAAACTAGTCGACCGGCAGTGAACGCGGTGGTGGTAAGTAAACCTTCCCCCATGACATTTCATGTCGGTTTCCACTACTTCCAATGAGGGGTCGTTCGACATGACGTCTTTCATTATTAAGTACACAATGTAACATGTTAATTAAAAATGGCACTAAGTACAATCGGCAAAATTCGCGGTCGACCACTTTCCAAATAACAGAGACCAGAGATGGGGAGTGTTTATTAACCTGAACTTCAAGAAAGTAAGCAACAAGTGGATTATCCTCCCTTTAATTCAGCAGTTTTATGAAGAAGTTTAACAATTTTCCTGGATTTTAGAGGGCGATATTATCCATATATTACTAACTTCATTGAAGTTTGGGCAAATATAAAGATGGGAATAGATAGAGATTTATTCCCATCTTTGCTTATTATTACTCAAGCCAAAAAGGTGAAAAGTTGTCCACCACCAACTTTGCCGATTGTACTTAGTGCCAGTTACATAATTGTAACAAGTTTCCATTCCTATCGCAACCTATCATTTAATTAAAAATGAACTAGTGAATAAATATAAAGGACCGCTAATTATATTGTCAACTGAACGTGCGTATAATTATGAGTAGTCCTTAATAAGCACCGGTGTTTCCACTATCTTTTTATGGTTTTTAGTTATTATTGAACACGACTTATTTGGTACCTTTTACCGGCAAATGATAGGCTGTATGAACTGGTTTAAAGTATTAACATGATGTTATACTTAGAATAGTATCCCTTTCCCTTGATTAACTCATTTATAGACAAGCGCTTTTTCTTCTAAACTAATATCGTAAAGAGGAAAGATTTGTATATTTGTAACGAATAAACTCATAAACTACTGGACCGATTTCAAAAATTCTTTCGCCATTAGAATGCTACATTATCCCTGAGTAACATTGGCAATATTTAAAAAAAAATGTCCAGCCGTGCGAAGCCGGGACGGGCTGCTAGTCCTTTTATAAAAAGATCGTCGGTCACGGCCTGACGGAGGAAATCGTCGTAGAGGGAGACCGCGGCGAAGGTGGTGTCATCGTATCATCATAAGATCGTCATCTAATCTTGTGTGCGGTGAATATGCCCAGATTTCGCACAAGATAGAGATGTTTGGAAAGAAAAGGGGAGGCCTTTGCCCAGCAGTGGGACACATGAGGGGGTTAGAAAAATAAAAAATAAAGTTTTTTGAAAAAAATTACCGGCTGGTAATGTTATTTGCTGGATATTCTTAATCTTAGATTACCATTTTAGTACTTAAATGTAAGAGAAACGAAAATCTTGCTTTCATTATTAAAACATGTAAGGTAAAGCTATAATCTACAAATTCAGTTTTCATTTCTATTTTCTCATAATTTATTTTGCTTTTATTATCCTAGCTACATATGAGTACATGTATTATTTCTGCAAAAGCATGATTTAAATCATTGTAAGTCTTCATTACTTTGTAATGGAACTAAAGTTTTATGATAATCTGCAATTTTCCATAATATCAAATTCTTAGACATTTATTCCGTAAGATGTCATTAACTGCTGACGACAATTTTATCCTCCAATCCTGCATGGTTCTTTCGGGCGCTTGGATGACATTGACAGGAGGGCTGAATCATAAGTTGTCTGTGGAAATTGCATTAAAAAAACAATATGGCGGCGTTAGTTCCGATTGAGGCCACGCGCTTAAGAATTTTTATACGAAACTATAACCACGTTTCATAAAACACAGACCTAATTGCACAATCTCTCATTAAATCTTTCCTTAACCGTTCACCAGGCCATTACTGTCCACTATAAAGTTCTTCATATCTCCGAAGGCCACTCGAATCGGTTCGTAACGAAGTATTGAATAACTGTACCGCTATCCTGGGAGCATGCGTAAGAGTGGGCGCAACTGTACCTTGATAAGTTCAAGTTTATGATTGCAGTACAGGAAAGCATTCATTGATAACGATGATTGGTTGTGTAGTGTATGAGCTTTTATTTATGCATCCTTTTTGTTGAAGTTACTGTTCTTGTGCTGAAGTAGGTTATAGAAGCAGATTTGATATTTTGTGAATGATTAAAATTGTTGGGAGTAAAAATCATCATCATCTGCCAAGCCTTTTCCCAACTATGTTGGGGTCGGCTTCCAGTCTAACCGGATGCAGCTGAATACCAGTATTTTACATGGAGCGACTGCCTATCTGACCTCCACAACTGGTTGTCAGACTTTTTGGGCCACTGACTACCTAACGACTGTCAAAGATCTACAAATGACACCCGGGACCAACGGCTTAACGTGCTTTCCGAGGCACGGAGGAAACTCGGTATGTAATGGGTGGTCACCTATCCACAGACCAACCTAGGCAATCGCGGCTTAACCTAAAGATCGACCCGAGCGGCTGTTATTATTACTGTTAGGGGTAAAAATGATTCGTAAAAAAAATCTGCATCATCTGGTTACCCTTTGCCCAACCATGATGGAATCAGTAGACTAGAAAGTCTATCCGAATGCAGCTGAGTACCAGTACATTACATGGAGCAACTGCCTAACTGATCTCCACAACCCAGATGCTGGGTTATAAAAAATTACCAAAAGAATTACCAAAAGAACGCTTATTGGAAAAAAGGTCCAGGAATTGACCGTAGTCGTTTTTTATCTGTAAAGAATAAGCCATTACATTTTATACCCGTGGGTGTCTAAAGAAGCGATCGAGAGATCCAATCAGATGGATGGGCCTGCAACATCCACTGATAGCATCAGCGAATACCCGGTTCCAAGGGCCGTCGGCTGCCCAGGGTCTGACAAAGCCTTGCACTTAACACTAGGCCCATTCATCGTAATGGAAGTATTTTGCTAAGTGCGTAAAAACAGTATTTATGTCGTAGTTTACTAAGGGTTAGATTGCTAAATTGCCTGAATTACGATCAAACTCGATCATTACAGCCGTCTCCACAAGAAACGCGGCGAGATGATAATGCGTGTATCATGTAGAATCTAAAAACAATGTAGTAGACACAGGGAGAGCGTACTATATTTAACAAGCAGACGCGTGAGAACCAGTCTTTATACGGACGTAGATATTATGTCAGCCTAATGAAGTTTTTTCCCTTCTTCCTGCATTGTATTACCATAATCACTGTATTTCCTTGAGATTCACACAAAGAACACCTATTAATTATGCATTATTGTTTCGCACCATTGATGGTGGTAAATCAAATTTTGCATAAAACGATGTTATCGATTGTATTCCCATACATCGATTGCAATATGCAAATAAATCAGGATAAAGTCGGAAGTAATTACGCTTTGCTTATGTAACACAACCCTGAACCTGTTTTGAGGTTGGTCGCGGCCAACGAACGCAGATTGCGTGCGACTAATGTGCGACCGTGCGCACTTGATCGTTTTAGATAGCTTAGGAGGCACGTTATAAAGTCATTTAAAATCTTAATAATCTATTTATCTTTGTTTTTATTGGAATTTGTAATCGAATTTAGAGCTTAATTAAGATTTTGTGCATCGATATCGTGTAAGTTGTGGGTAAAATATTATATAGACTTATCTAAAATACTTTATTAATTAGGAATGAGAGAAGGCTTTCACACACACAAAGGATTTTTAAGGTTTTTTTTTTCACAAACTGTAATGAAAATAAAATTAATATTTTCATCAGAAAATTAAGACAACATGTTTGATTTAAATCATCATAAGATAATAGAAAAACATTGTCCCATGTTGTACACTGCTTTTATTGCAATTTAATTTTCTGTAATGGACTGAACATTAATAGGTGCGTGCGTAATAATCATTTGACCACTATTTAACTACTAAAGTTAAGCGTGGGAGCAAATATCAGAGCACTCTTAAGCAATTATTGTGCTATAAACTATCGCACCTTTTATTTAATCATAAAATACACTCACCATAATCTTTTTACGGTGAGATTCTCGTTTGTGTGACAAATCAGAAGCAACGTATTACACTTAAGAATATAAATAACATGTTTATGTGTCACTTGCAGTAAGAATTATCTTTATTACAGAATGTTACTATTTGCCGCCTTTGAAGAAAAACGATTATAAATTAAAATGCAATCGAGTTTATAGACGGTAAATAGCTGCGCATTTAGTTTTAAAATTAAAAAAAAAAAACAATTCAATTCTTCTCGAGGAGTAAAATATTTTTGTTATGACATTTAGACATTAATTGTTCGTATGCATCAACGTAAAACGCATTGCACAAAACTAATATCAAATAAACAAATTATCTTGTTTTTTCCAACCAGTATCGGGAAGTGGTAATCGCGCTATACGTATTGAATAAACCTACATTGTATCATTTATATCATATTGATCTGTTATTGACGTTAGGTCATTTGTACTGTGAATTAATTAATAACACATGAAAAGCTCGACTTTCTATGCATTTGTATTGCACGATGATTGGAATTTCACTTCAATTAATTGCTGTTAGAATCTGTGAATGACTGTCGTGTCAAAGGAATTCTAAAGCACAAGATGGCGGCGATTGACTTAACGATAATTGAGTGTCAGTCTCACATAGAGCTAAAGACAGTGTTTAATCAAATTACTAGACATCTAGAGCTTTCCTGATCAAAGAGTGTGCATTCATTCAACGGTATTTAGAAGGCTCTTACTCGATAATTATTTTATAGAACACCTTTTAATATGATTTAATTGGTAATTACAGGAGGAGGTTGCGGTCTTATCTTTGCGAATCGCACGCACTAATAAGGACGGTATTACCATAATTAGAACCATAAAGATAGACGGACTATTGACCAAGAAAAACGTCTTAAAAATTACTTAAAAATGGAATTTGGTTTGGTAGATTAATATTTTTATAATTTGGGAAATAATAAAGCTTCCGAAAAACAAATTAACTTCCAACAATCTGTGGTTGACTGTAATACTAAGCTTGGTTAAAATGAATTATCGAAAAATTAATACAAAATTAACCGACAAAAAATGTCGTATTTAACAAAAAGCAGAATAATTTCCAAAAAAAATACTAAGTTTGCGAAAAAATACTAAGTTTCCGAAAAAAATACAAAGTTTCCGAAAACATGTTCTGCTAAAATAATCGTTTTCTTAAGCTCTATAACTTAGGATGCAAGAGCGAGCGAAGCGAGCTCAATACTTGGGGCACCCCAACTCCGGACAAGTTACGTTCGTTCATTTCTTTTCGGAGCTTTTATTACTGCCCTTATAATTTCATTGATACAGTAATTACAATGTTTTGTTTTTACACTAAGCAAAATTAACCGTCTATCAAAAGTACTCTACATACGCCTTAGGCATTAACCACACTTTCATAAAGTTAAATTAAACTTCATTCACACAGTAATGAAGTTAACCAGAGTTGATATTAATATGTCAGTCTTCGTAACATGATATGACTTAAATACGAAAAAAAACAAGATCTTAGGACCAGTAGCAATTCCAATCTTTCAGACACAGCTAATATTTTGATTCCATCCTTTACCATCCTTTATCAAGGTACAATTAATTCGCCTAGTACGTAGCCTCTGGGCAGTCAGTCACGCTCAAGATATTTAAATATACTCGTTTCCAATAGATGAGACAACGCGAACCAAATCATAATCTTAAAGAGCCGATTGGTTGCTGACAGGACAAGTGTAACGTATCAAACCTAGCAATTATAATATTGCTTTTTAATTTCCCTTTATAACCTGTCTAATACCTATTGGACCACGATACAATCTTGCTTGGCAAACAGTAGACATCGATAAGAAAGAAGACGAGTTCATAAACAACATTAGTCCCAACTAAAATTATGACCAAGAACTAAACAGTCACTTCTGATAGTTTAACAACCTTCAGTTATCGCGATCAGTGACGTCACGATGGCGGGATCATGTCAAGATCGCGAACCGGAGATTTGCTCTTATGGTAAACATGTCGTGTGAACAGCACTGCCCTACAGTTGACCTTTTAGCCCTACGTAACGGGTCGTAATATTATTCAACTTTTTTGTTGTACTTGAACGGGTTGACCTTAAATAACGGTTAAGAACGAAGCTTCTAAGCTTGAAAATTTTCAGTGAGCTAAAATATTACGATCATTAGTTATATACTTAATCATTTCACGATGAAAAAGACCAGCAATCAAAACAAATATAAATAGCTAAAGTCGGGTAAGGTGAACATACCGATAAAAAATATAGAAGTTAAATAAAAGCAATTCTATAAAAAATCTTTACAAATTGAAACCAAAAAACAAAATGCACAAACGCGTAAAAAACATGATAAAAAGGCAATTAATATTTTTATAATTTGGGAAATAATAAAGCTTCCGAAAAACAAATTAACTTCCAACAATCTGTGGTTGACTGTAATACTAAGCTTGGTTAAAATGAATTATCGAAAAATTAATACAAAATTAACCGACAAAAAATGTCGTATTTAACAAAAAGCAGAATAATTTCCAAAAAAAATACTAAGTTTGCGAAAAAATACTAAGTTTCCGAAAAAAATACAAAGTTTCCGAAAACATGTTCTGCTAAAATAATCGTTTTCTTAAGCTCTATAACTTAGGATGCAAGAGCGAGCGAAGCGAGCTCAATACTTGGGGCACCCCAACTCCGGACAAGTTACGTTCGTTCATTTCTTTTCGGAGCTTTTATTACTGCCCTTATAATTTCATTGATACAGTAATTACAATGTTTTGTTTTTACACTAAGCAAAATTAACCGTCTATCAAAAGTACTCTACATACGCCTTAGGCATTAACCACACTTTCATAAAGTTAAATTAAACTTCATTCACACAGTAATGAAGTTAACCAGAGTTGATATTAATATGTCAGTCTTCGTAACATGATATGACTTAAATACGAAAAAAAACAAGATCTTAGGACCAGTAGCAATTCCAATCTTTCAGACACAGCTAATATTTTGATTCCATCCTTTACCATCCTTTATCAAGGTACAATTAATTCGCCTAGTACGTAGCCTCTGGGCAGTCAGTCACGCTCAAGATATTTAAATATACTCGTTTCCAATAGATGAGACAACGCGAACCAAATCATAATCTTAAAGAGCCGATTGGTTGCTGACAGGACAAGTGTAACGTATCAAACCTAGCAATTATAATATTGCTTTTTAATTTCCCTTTATAACCTGTCTAATACCTATTGGACCACGATACAATCTTGCTTGGCAAACAGTAGACATCGATAAGAAAGAAGACGAGTTCATAAACAACATTAGTCCCAACTAAAATTATGACCAAGAACTAAACAGTCACTTCTGATAGTTTAACAACCTTCAGTTATCGCGATCAGTGACGTCACGATGGCGGGATCATGTCAAGATCGCGAACCGGAGATTTGCTCTTATGGTAAACATGTCGTGTGAACAGCACTGCCCTACAGTTGACCTTTTAGCCCTACGTAACGGGTCGTAATATTATTCAACTTTTTTGTTGTACTTGAACGGGTTGACCTTAAATAACGGTTAAGAACGAAGCTTCTAAGCTTGAAAATTTTCAGTGAGCTAAAATATTACGATCATTAGTTATATACTTAATCATTTCACGATGAAAAAGACCAGCAATCAAAACAAATATAAATAGCTAAAGTCGGGTAAGGTGAACATACCGATAAAAAATATAGAAGTTAAATAAAAGCAATTCTATAAAAAATCTTTACAAATTGAAACCAAAAAACAAAATGCACAAACGCGTAAAAAACATGATAAAAAGGCAACGCATGACAGGTGAAGCCCATCCCAAAACCGTTGAGACAATTTAGATCGTTCAACTTGAACGTGACGTCCGGTGCTATTTTCGTAGAAAAAAATGCCAGCTCGAGGATCTAGCCTGGCTCGGTAACCCTCTCCTGAGTCATCTCGACCGCGGTACCCTGTTATCGAACACAGAATCAGTACGGTACTGACGGTCAAAAAGAGCAGTAACTCTACCGACGATAACATCCGACACAATGAGTATACGACTCAATCGTGCTTTGCGGCAAGTGCTGTGTTTAATCATGGTGAGCATTTTAATACAAAATTAATTAACAGTGAAATAGTTACGCGTAAAGCAAAGTGAAATCATAAATGAAAAGCGGATTCACGTCCAGAAGCACTCATTTTTATTTAGGAAATAATCGAATCTGAAAAGCAAGAGTTAATCACAACGCTCAATTTACGGAAAGAAGTGAAAGTTTGTTACGATTAATATAAGAACAAAAATTTGCGAGTTGTATCAGTAATAAAACATTTCTATTATGCGCACAATCGTGAAGGTCAATTGGGAGCACGGGCGGTATATTATTTAATGTTGTTAATGCAATTATGAGTATTTTCGGACGAGACCATAAAAAAGAAAGCTATTACACAATGGATGCTCCAAGAATTCTTACTCCTTTTGTAAGTTTGTATTGAAACAGATTTACTATGTGAGAACTGCGGTTGAGCAGATTAGTGTTCGTGATTATTATCTACAGTCATATCTTGTTGTAATGGTCATTCGCTGTCTTCGAAATGAAATGTATGATCTGGAATTAACATTTCATTCTTTATGAGCTCAAAATTAATATAAAGAATTATTAAACCATCTGTTAGTGTTGAGTTACAATCATTAGAAGTTATTATATTTCTGAATACGGATGAAAACACGTGTAGTTTACCGTGAGAAAAATTACAGAAAATAAAATCGAAGATGCGTAGGTTCTCCACAATTTAAATAGTAATGCCTGCATCTGATTTTATTTTATCTACCAATATATCGCAATTTGATTGCGATTACATTTTATATACCACATCGAATACGAAAATGCGTTGTATGCCATAAAATAAAATCATTGATAACAACTCGTTACTTACAAAAATTGAACTGAATCCATTATAGCATTAGCTCTTTTGTGTAAAGTAAAAGGAAAATTATTGTAACAAACACGATCAGCGGTTGTGCACACAAAAAGCTCTTTGTTGTGAGTTAGTCGGATGTCAATATATACGGGTCAGTGGGCCAGATAAGTAAGTACGTCGACCAGCTTATGTTGATAGCAATCCAAATTGGATCTCTCAGCAGGTGGACATTGTAATTGTTCGCGGACGGTGCCACTGCATGCCCGCCGCACGCTTTAACACGATGTGTTACGATAGCTATAACTTTTCCATTCGTAACATTTCTGATTTAGATCTTATCAAAAATACCTCGTTAATTTACAAAGAAAGAAACGTCAAACAAAAACGATCTCTTTTTCAAATGCATAAGTTCCGTAGCTAACAAGTTTATGTCCAAAATTAAATTAAAGGCGCAAAAAGTAAAACGAAATGGTCTTTGTGAAAAAAACTACAAAGGATAATCGTCATTTAACAGGTTTATTAACCTGATCCAGCAACAAACGTGACGAAGTAATCGGCAAATCGCAGGGTACATGACCGTGAAGCAGAGTAAGAACCAACGCGCACGAATCACTCCTTTCGTATACCAACACTAAGTTTCAAAATCTCTAGCCGCCACAAAATTTGGCGGCTTGCGTAGTAGATAAGAAATACTTCACAAATCTAGAAGTCTGTAAAAAGTCCTAAGAAACGAATAAGTCATATACACAAGAGCGTTGACACAGAAACCCTCGGCGAGACAAACGGGGATGAATGAGATTGTGGTTCGCGATCCGAGACCAAGCTCAAGCGATTTCCCATCATTGTTACGATAACTAATGACAACTCGGATAAATTGACGCACTTTCAACGGATACATAAATTGTTACACTACATTCTTGTTGCTTGCGAAAATAGCCTCATTGACAAATTGCATTCCATTGATGATTGTTCTATTTCTTGTAATGTATGAAGAAGATTCATAAATCAACTTTATTCTTTGATTCCAGACGGTGCCCCTCCCCGCCGGATCGACTTCAGTGTTGGCGAAGCCGACAAAGTATCACTACTATCCTCACAATCAGCACATCTATTTGTTGCCTGAATGCGCTATTCAACAGGTAATTGACGCTTTTGTTCTAAAGAAAGTACCGGAACTGAAACAAATGAAAAGCTTGCAAACACTATGACTAATCGATGGGTTAGTCGAGTTCAGTAATTGCGAGATCTTTTTAGAAGATAATAGTGTAAGGTTTCCCAACTTCCTCGTATTATCTACGCTCAGGATAGATGCGGATCGAATGTGCTTTTGTTCCAAATACAGTGCAATGCTAGAGAACACTGCCGTTATGAAAAATAATAAATCAAATATTTGATGTTGATACAGGCACATAAATCTTGAGAACAATTAAAATAATAGCAAAGAGAAAACATTTCCAAGAAAAATATAGTATTAAGTACTGCCAGCCAGATGATTTACTTGATGGACTCATTAAAAGTATAATTACGTGCTAGTTAGTTAAGCAAGCCAAGAGCAGTCCATCCATGTTGGTTATTATGGCATACCAAGTCTATGTAAGACATGTGATGAATGAATATCAATACTAAAGAATCTTGTCCCACATGTCGGGCACGAAGACTGACCGCTATGCAGTATGTTGGTTCGTTAGCTTCATATGGCGGTAACGTTACAGGTATGCAACGCGGTCTACGTGCGTCTGAACTACACGCAGCCGCTGTGCGCGTGCCCTGCTCGGTACCGAGACCCGTGCTCCGCTAGTCTCAACGCCGACGACCTCCATACTACCCGCCTCACCACCGACTCGAAAAAAAAGGTAACGCTCCAACATAATTAAATTTGACACACTGAATTCATTCTACGTATACCCGTAGTCACTTTTTGTGGAAGAATTGGGATGTTTGTTGCAAAAGAATTCGATTTTGCCAAGTCAAATGATTCTTTCAAAGATGTGCAGCACACATTAGATGTCGCATTGTTAGTCATCGGCGATTTGAGGTCACTGAAAATAATGCTATACGTAGAAACGAGAGCCGAGAAATGCAACTTCTTATTCACAGACTGAACTTATTCACGCAAATGTGTGCTAAGATTTACGTGATACAAAGCATCGCGTGCCAGTTCTAATTGAAGAATTCTATTTTGGTATATCAACCGATGATCCAATTAATTGAATATTGTTGTGGTCACGCTAGTTTTACTTACTACAGCCTCAGTATGAGATATCGTTATCATCATCGCAATCGCAGTACATTCTTGAGATTACTGCAATAGATTTATAATTGAAATTATGGAAACATGTTGATTAGAATAAGAAGGATGACTTCCTCACACGTATATACATCTACTTCAACATTTTTGTGAGGCATAGCAACACCAAACGCAAAATTTATCTTTTTCATACATACTAACGCTTGCACAATTTGAATTACAGTTTGCAAACAAAGCTGTGACATTGGTGAAGACTTGCGAGGCAGTGTCAGAGATGAGAGAGTGTCGAGCGCCTAGAGACTGGTCTCTATTGGCGCTGCAGAACATCAGAACCGGCAAGTCACACTACTTAGTCATCTGCCGGTGTCCTGAAGACCATATATTAGGTAAGCCTTATTTATTGATTACAAATATACGAGTATTATCCGGCATTTAGTTACCAGCAAATAGAAAAAAATCCGAATCAGACACTCCCAGATAAAAGACACTTCCAGTTTTGGCAACCATACTAAGGCAATTGATAAAGCTAACTGGGAGGTAAGTTCGAATTAGGCAATGGAAATTTACGCTGTGCTATGGATAAATGTGGGTTGAATAGAATTTCCTATTATTAAATACATTTGCCTAAGAATTTTTGATCATTGTCACGTCAGATGTTACATTTCCGCACAGAGTGCCACAAGGAATAGTCTTAGGTACATATCCAACTAAGAATTCCGATTGTCCATTATATTTGGTTAAGAATTTCTATTATCAGATGCTGTTACCTACATGGTTGTGGCTACGATATAAGGGATCTTGCATTCCATGTATGATGACAGTTCGTGTTGCATTGTATGCAGTACATTACCGTATTGTGAAATGTCTACAGGAAGCCAAATAAGTATAATAGTGACCAATGAAACATACGAACCTAAACTTAGTGAAATTGTATCTGCTGGTAGCCAGGCAGATTTAACTAATTTTAGAATTAAACTTGAATTGGACCTGGAAATCTCTAGATCACCAAAAATAATGAATATATTAATGAATTTTGCTAATCGTTTCTCATTACAGAAGGGCCGATGTCTCACGACCAGCCGACGTATGCGTCTGTACCTGGCATCAGGGTGTATGGAATGATGTGTGTACGACCCACCACTGCTTACCATTCCGGTCAGTACTTCTCTTATCATACCAGCCCGTTTCACATAAAAAAATAAAATGGTTTTGTTATTGGTTTTCCTTTTCATGAATATTACAATTATCTAATATTTCGATTGTTTCTTTTTACAGCGTACAACAAAAACAGATACACCGGCCTAACCGTCCAAAGTACTACAAGCGCCTACAAAGTGGACTATTCTCAATCTCACGCGTATCCCGATAACAAACCCGTATACAATAGATATCATACACACAGCTATACAGAGCCCTACTACAACCGGAGATCTCGAGTCGCAAGGACCAGGCGATCGACATCAGAATACCCTCCTTTCCCATGGTACAAAGTTATGGAACTAGCAAGGTCATTACATTGGATCAATTAGAATCTAACCTCTTTTAATTTTAGATTAGAAAAAAGTTTGTTGGCTTCATGGAGGCTTTATATTAATCGGTTCCGCCTCTTTGAATTCAACTTATACTTGAAACATATTTAATTTCGAAACGCTTTTTCGCTTATTTATCCGAATTTTTAGTTAATACATGCTTACTAACTTTCCCATTCTAAACGTGATTGTTTAGTATGGTGAAATTTATTTTTCGATGCCTATGAAATACTCAGTACAACTGCATTTACTAGAATAATTAACAATAATTTTATTTATTGATGATATAATAGTGAAGCTGTTATGTATGGGGTGAAAATGTTACTGGCCTTAGCCATTTAATTATTTAAACTCAATTCATTATTTTCCAAATTCAAAAGCTTCCAAATATGTATCTGCAACTGTTTAGTATCAAGTTGGTCCTGTTCCGCATTGTATTATATTCCGTCCACGGTTAAGTTAGTAGGCAGAGTAAAGTTGACTTGTCAAGGCATACTTTTATGCAAAAAACATATATTTTTTCATTTAGTAACTAAAATGGTAAGTAACATTAAGTCGATCGCCATTATCGTCAAGCAAATATTTTAAAGTGCTGTTTGGAGTAACAAAGCGCATGGCTAGTGCTAAAACTTATTTCACCCGTCACAAAAACTTAATAGAACAATTCTGTTTCGAAAGTAGATTATTTCTATTATTTATTTAATTCAAATCAAGTAATTTATTTCTCGGTATTATTTAGCATAACAATTTTGCCAGAAATAGAAATAACCATGACTATTAGTTATTAAGTTTTGGATTATTATAATTTCAAAATAAAATAATTATTTTTCCCCACCAATAGACGGTGATTACATAATAATTAAAAGGTAAAACATTTTTTTATTGTACACAAAAGATATGTGATAAGTTTTCAATGGTTTTTTTGTGTAACATTTCAGTGCATTTATAGTTACATAAGTATGTTTAGTTTAACGATAAATATATTTATTTAAGAACCATATTTATACTTAGATTAGTAAATTGTAAATATTAGATGTAAAAATTACAATATTTGTAATTACGGAAAATAAATTTAACGGATTTTTCATACTTTTTTAATTTCTCACCCTTTATTGAAATGTCTTCGAATTATAGTTATAGAATTCCAGGATTTGTCACCCTGTAATAAAGTTCTTATTGGCATGCCAAAGTGCTGTGTGCATAATATGACTAACCTAATACTTTCTGGTCGACGACAATATCACAGGTGTACATGGCTGCCATCAGTCGTTGAGGTTGCGCCTGGAACGCTTTCCTACAGCCGTCCTTCACTGCTGACATTATTTGACCTGCGAATAGTAAAGATATTAGAATCTCAAACAATACCTTTGATATCTTAGAACAAATCTTATTAACCTTTTGGACGCCAGAACATAAACGCACGCGCGTGCCGTCCACGCCAAGCCACCACCCATTCACCACATTTCACCTACCATTTTGTCACATATTTGTGTCGTTTGGCGTAAACAACTCGCGCTTGCTTGTCACGTATATGTGACAATGGCGTTCAAAAGGTTAAATATTTTGGCAATAACACAACTTACTATCTTAGCGTGGATCAATATTTTATTTCATAACATCACGGGTTACGCCGAGTTATACGTACATTTCGCCAGCTACATTTATGCCGTCAACCGGGCACAAATCCAGACTCCAGGACTGCTACTTAATAATTCCCGATGGAAAGCCCTTACAACACTTTTCCTCACCTAGGAATCGAACCCAGGACCATTTGATGACCTATAGCAATGCTTGCCAACACAAGACCAACGAAACAGTCATCAAGCATTTTATTTCTGTAAGAAGATTAGCTATGAGGTCGTACCTGACAGTGGTCCAAAATGTAACATATCATCTCCAGCCGATTTATCTAAAGACCATTCTTCAACACAGAACGCGACGCCCATCATTGGCTCATCACACAATGGCCCAGCTAACGAAGCCAACTGGAACCCATTCACGAAACTGCTCTCGTATTCGAACCGCGGATCTTCTTTTATTTCTTGTTCGTGATGCAAGTATTTCGTTCTGTAATCTTCCGTTTGATTGAGCAGCAAATTCGGACCACAATTCCTCGGCCCTACGGACCATATTTGTTTGACAATGTTCTTCCATTCGGGACCGAGTTTGTCGCAAATAGTTTGTAGTTCGTCTATGAATGTTTGTATAAGTTTGAGCACGCGATCGGATAGTTTGTTTTTAGTGCCGTTTATTTGTAATTCTTCTAGTATGCTTTCTAGTTTGTCATTTTTGTATAGTCCCTGTTGTGTTTTTATGTGTTGGGAGACTACTTTAAGTAAATCAGTTGATCTGTCTAGTAATGCCGTTATCTCGTTCGGTATTGGTTTCGCTCTGATCTTTATTCTGCTTTGTTTGTTATTTGAATAAACTGTTATAACTGGATCTATATCTTTGTCTACAGCCTTGTCTACAACGTTTTGAGCATCGATTTCTTCGTTCGCCATGTCTATTTTTGGTGGTTCTACTATTGTTTCTCTGAATGGTACGATTGGTTCAGATACTGAAATTTCTATTTTCGCGTAGTGGTTTCTAGAAGGAGAAAAAACAATTTGATATAGATATAATACTTACATGTATAGATTTGTGTACTTTTGAAAAAATATCTACTTACTTTAAATCCTCTAGACATCTTTCTAAATGTATTTTACCAGCAGTAACTAAAACATGTTCACCCGTTTCTTGTAGCAACACTTGCACGCAAGAATCTGCTTGGTTAAGCAGTTTCAAACCTGTAAGATATCAAAGCAAATCAAGTCTTATTCTGAAAGAAATAAAGTTGAATACAAAATATTCGGTAAGAATGAAAAATTTGCAGTACCTTTAACTAATTGTTGTAGTTGTGAAGGATAGGTAGGTTCTATAGCTACCCTCAATATTGGTACTACTGAGTACTGCATCTCGCTGAAAGCAGGACACGCTATTGTACTAGATAGTGTTGCTGTTCTTAGTACGTGTTCTTCTAAACCACCGATTCCTGGAATGAAATTAAAACACGTCAGTTTTTATTCATACCAGGTGTACACTTACACCAGAAAGAGTGCGCTTCGGTAATCCTCGTGTTTTCGAATAAACACGAACGTAGCGTCACTGAGTGAGTGAGAGCAAAGCATTTCACTTTTGTCCAAAAAACTCTCATAAATGGCAAAAAAAAGCCAAAACTCATGAAACAAACAAAGTCACCGACTTCCAAAAGTAAAGTTATTTTATACTTCTTTAGGGTTTTTTTTTTGCAAAAAAACTTAATTATTTTACCTTTTTTAGTAATTACTACTACTAAAAAAGGTAAAATAATTAAGTTTTTGTCATGAATTAATTTTTTGTCCCCACACGATTTTCTGTCATGAATTAATTTTTTGTCCCCACACGATTTTTTGTCATGAATTAATTTTACACTGTAGGCCAAGAAGAAAAATACGTATGGGAGCCAGTTTATAAACTACTCAAGCAAAATTAATAAAATTTATATGGTACCACCGCGCGGGCTTTCTCTACCAAATGAAGAATCACGTAAATCGATCCAGTAATCAAGGTTACATGAAAAAAAAAGTTGCAGGTAGAATACATAACCTCCTCCTTTTTTTGAAATCGGTTAAAATATTTTCAATTAAAGTACCCCCCAAAAAGGTAATATGCATTTGGGTTAGTGTAAGTAACTTTTGGCAATACGTAATTGAAGAACATTAGTAGTCGAACAAGACTACAATCACGTAATACGAAACGCGAAAGCCTTGAATAAAGAGTGTGATTCAATTTGTTCTACTTTAGCTTTGTAATATTTAGCTACCTGTTGCTTTTAACCACCCGCACTGGGCCCGAGTGGAAATTATATAGCCCATTCCCTCTCAAATGATTTATATTCTTAAATTACCCATTGATTTTTTGTTATCATAAATGATGCATTTTTAATCTTAACCAGTCTAAAAGGCATATTTATCTTTATATAAAATTCTTTAAATTTAATATTTGATTTGCATGTTCCTAACTTATTATTTAATATTTCTCACCAGCAATGGTAGTATGTGTGAAACAAAGTTTAATGTAAGATCTCTATGTACCATATACCAGCAGTGGGAACATTATAGGCTGATTATGCTTATGTTGCTTTTAAAAACTTTGTCGTATGAACAATTAATAAGGGAGAATACAATCAAATATGAATTTTACAATGTGAAACCTTCTCTCGCCAACGGTGACCAGACAAAGCCGCACGGAGAGAAGAGTAGAAGGCTATGGGGAGGCCTTTGCCCGGCAGTGGGACATTAGAGGCTAAGCAAAAAAAAACTCACCTATGATATTTCCTGCTATTGCTTCATCAATTGATTCTAATTCTCTTCCCATTAGAATATACAAGGACTTAATCCTGAAAAAAAGAGCTCATTAATTTTCTATTAATCACAAATTAACGTTTTGAAAACGGCATCTACAGAGTTACGTAAAACCCAGTCGGGTCTCTGTAGTCTGTTATTGTGATGGGAGGCTTTCGATATTCGACATCAAGTTACCACAAACTGTCAAATTTCTCCAAACGATTTTAAACCATAAAATGTTGAAGGTTAAGTTCAAAATCGAACGAGAAAATTTGACATTTTGTAGTAACTTGATGCCCTGGCGACTGTACCTTAATTTTCACTCGCGAAAGTACAAAACTATAATACTTACTCTGTACAAGTAATATGCTCATCACTTTTCAAGTCCTTCAATCTCTTATTAGGGTCTACTTCGTAATCTTTACTAAGTATTTTGGAAGGATCATGTTTGGGGCCTAAAACATAAACTTTATCCCCTTTCTTTATTTTCCCACTAAATATTCTAGCAAAAGCTATAAATACTGGCACATCATCTTCTTCAGTTGCCTTTTCTACTTCAGATTCTTCTTTATTCTCTTCTGCAGGAGACTCTTCAATAATTACATTGTTCTGTTTCTTTTCACGCAGTTGTCTTGCTCTTTCTCTCCTCAAACCCATTTCTTCAGTCGTCAAAACCTTAGGCTTATTCTCTGGTAAAATACTCTTATCAACATTATACATTTTAGATATAAATATTATAATTGGTCTATCATCGCTACTATCACAGGCTAGAAAGTCTTCCTTCAGTTTCTGCGTTTCAGGGAAGAAGGATTCAAAGTCGCGTATTCTTGAACACATTAATTTATCTACTTTTTCTGGTAGGATCTCTTTGGGTGATGGAAGTTTTTCGCAGACCATGTTGAGGACTGTACTTGATAACGGTAGCCATTGGACCATTAGGGACTGGAGCTGAATTCTAGAGTCTGTGTGCCTTAAATCTCTTGTTGTTAGCTTTATACCAAGTTTCTCACAAATAACTGGGACTTTTTCTTTTTCGTTTCTCATGGCTACTGTTTCGTATACATTCCATACGTTGTCTAATATGACTTGGACGAAAAGAGGTTTCTTTGCTTTTTCTTGAGCTCCTTTCATGAAGCGTTTTGTTTTGGTGTTTAGGTAGAAGTCTCCCCAAAGTACTTTTCTAAGGATCTCTTCTTTTACACCTGAAATGGGAAATAGGAATCATAATTATAAATTAAAGGTCTAAAATATTGGTCATATAAAAGATACATTAAAGTTAAGCTTTAGGAGCATTTTTAATAATGATAGAAAAAGGTATAGGTCAAAAACAACACAAGTTTACAAATCTCGGAATGGGTCTTTTTCGATGGACCTCAAACTTTAATATTTGTAGTCAAACTTACCCAGTTTATCAGAGAACAATTTAGCAAATGTATGAATAGTGAAGCCCCATCCATCAGCTGCACTGGCAAAAACCACATTTCCATGTTCAGGTGCAAAGTAAAGATTGGAGTCATCAGCATCATCCATAGCTGAGGTCCAATCATAGAAATTATTGTCTTCTTTATTTAGCTGTTCTTTTTGTTCCTGGAAAAACAAATTCCTTGTTAATTTTTATGCTTCTGTACATAACATTACAATCATTTGTATGTTTGTAAATGCTTATTTATATCAGAAAATACTGATAATATTACCAAAATTCTTTTAATAACAGAAAGCAAAACTATATTCAAGAGCAACATAGAATAGTCCTTATGCTAGGAAGGAGCACTATTCTTGAAAGGATTCAATTATATTCCGGTGAACCATGGCCTTGTACATCACAACAGAATACTTGAAAACCCCATGAGCTGGTAATCACAACCATATTATTATTATAAGCTCTTCCATTTATTATTATTGTAGAAATGTATTTATTTATTTATTATATTGCTAGCTGAAATAAAAGTTTGGCGAAGTCCCTGATTACAGAAACAATGCCTGTTAAATTCAAAGTGACAGATCTATGGTATTCTCGAGCGGTGTTTGCAAAACGCAGGGGCGCTTGACGCGTTTTATCAGCGCAGTCATAGGTCTCGAGTTCGAACCCAAGGCACGCACCTCTGATTTTTCGGATTCATGTGCGTATAGTATAATTATCACTTGCTTTTCGGTGAAGGAAAACATTGTGAGGAAACCAGCATGCCTGAGAGATATTTCTTGACGGCATGTAAAGCCAAGTCAGAGGCCCATGGGCGGCCTAAAAACTCTGACACCAGGTTACGAACTAACCACACGATAAAGAAAGAGCGCAAAAGTTGAAAAACTTCGCTCTCATCTGAATTATTAAGAGGGAGAGAGTGTGCTCTCGAGCGCATCGCCGATGTTGCCGACAGTGATAGCACTCCCTCTCTATTTCTCACTTTCTCGCTCTAGCTAATGACGGTTCTGAGCGAAGGAAAACGATAGCATAGCAGCATGGCAAAATGCGATTCTATGCTGCTAGATGAGGTCCAATCTTAACCTACTACACATTTAATCTTTATTTAACCTTCCAAATCAAATCTAGCTATCTAAAAAATAATGGAAAAAACATACCTGCTTCCCCATAGTAGATTCCTCATTCTCAAACACTTCTGCAGTGAACAGCTCTGCCATAACTGCATTAACTTGCTCCAACAATTGCATCAGGTGTACATAGGCATCCAAAGGTGTTAGCTGCATGTCTAGTATGAGCCGGTCAATTTTGTTGAGGACCAACACGGCCCGAATGTTCTCTGAGTATGCCTGTTTAAGTACCAGCCTTGTTTGAGGACATACTCCTTCTACTACATCAACCTGGAACGGAGAATTTGTTTATTAATATTTTTTATTAGAATTTATTTTGTTTACTGTATAAATATAAGATTTTACTGTAAATGTATGTCAAGTAGTTGTTACTTGGACCCTAGGACCCCTCCCTCCTTTTCAATACGCCATTATTACAATATATCTTCTTTAACATCCCACTACCTATCAGGCACACACTACGCCCACGCCAATGTCCTCTTTTTTCAATTCCTCAAAACAGCGCCACAACCCTTAAGACCAGCCCATTATTTCTAGCCCTTACCCATATCAAAAACATTTTAATGTATGACGAATCTATGGATATTTTTGCAAGTACTGAACTGAGTCTCCTCAACGCTGCTTCTCGATACCTGGAGTCCATTGCCACTCCCAGTACTATCCTCGGCGTAAACAAAGTGTATCCCTTATAAAATATAGTTTTATGATGATACTAGTTTTGTTCATTTTATTGTAATTTCATTGTGTTTATTCTAATTCTGTCTACTAAAAATGTTTTGTTTACTTTTATTCTTACATATACCATATTGTTTACTTTCTAATATTATTGCTATTTTAACTTTATTTTTAATTCTAATTTTATGTCAGTATGTTGATTATAAATAAATTAAAAAAATAAATAATAATAATTTGAGTTTTAACAATGCTGACCCTAACAATTTTTTTTTTAATGTTGCATTGTGAGTCTCTGTTGTTGAGAATTCCCTTTACCATCCATGTATTTGATTAATGAAAGGACTCATTGCAAAAGAAAAGTCAAAAGACACCAAATAATAGAAACATAATGGTAGTCAATGACTCATGTCATAAGAATTAGGAAACATATTGTAAATAAAAACAAAATAACTAGAGCTATAATATTGTGAAACTTTTTATCAGTTATAGAGAGGGCCGCAGTAAAGAAATTAAATTGAATTACTCATTAAACAGCATTGCTTTAACTTTCAATTGTGTAAAACTAAGATACAATCAGCTGATTAGATAAACATACACAGAAAGTAAAATTTTAAAAAGAATTATATTTGAAGAAGCATGCTTTGAAGTGCAATATTTTAATTTGTATCAGAAATATGACTTGTTTATTCTATTGAGTACTATATTATTTTGTTACTAAATTGATACTGTATGCAAAAATATTCTTAAAATCCGACAAGTAAACAAGTTGCACTCACAACCACAATAGCTCCATCACAAAGTCGAACCGCAGTGGACACTTCACTGGAGAAGTCGATGTGCCCCGGCGAGTCTATCAGGTTCACCAAGTACTCCTGCTGCTCCAAGCAGTGGTACAACGATATACTGCTACTCTTCATCGTAATACCTCGCTCTTGCTCATCAGGCCTGCTGTCCATATACCGCAGTTTCCCCGACATCCTCTGCGATATTATCCCATTGCTAGATATCAGACAGTCCGCCAAAGTAGTCTTCCCATGGTCCACGTGCGCCACGATACAAATATTTCGAATATTTGTAGGTTTGTTTTGAAGTTCTAAAAGTTTTGATGAATCCACGAGCCGCATTTTGAATTTTTTAACACACACTTCTTAGGAACTCCTGTGAAATAGTGCCACTGGAATGTGCTAACAATTTAGAGAAAGAAAACTAAAGAAGATATTGCGAAAATTATAAGATAAATTGCACAACATGAGTTAAAACTTGTGCGACAATATTGGAATTGATAATGACACTGACATTTTAGTTCGGAAATAAAAAGGACTAAAAACACGACACACGTTGAATGAAAATTATATAGGAATTATTTTGTTGTGGAATCTCATTCCTTTGTCATATTGGAAGACGATAAATATTTCACTATTAACTAATTAATTGTAAATAAAATTATTCAATGTTACAAATTATGTTTGTAATCTGATCGATACACACAATAAAACGAAGAAAACTGAAATAATCCACTTATTCATTTCTATACAAATACAATTACATTTTTAAATATTCCTTAGAAAAACCATATAAAAAACAATATACAGGGTGTTTGGTAGATGGGTGCAAAGCCTGAAGGGGGTGATAACTTAGACCATTTAGAACTTATTAAGCTAAACTTGTCTTAGACGAAGTCTGCTCCTTGTATTTTTTTTTTGAAACTCTAAGGTTTTTAACAATAATACCCATTTTTTTCAATTAATTGTTAATAGAGTCCAGTAAAAGCTGTTATGTTATTATTTTTTATTTATGTAATGTGTGATTACTGAAACAAAATAATTCCCAAGCATCTGTGTCATCAGAGAAACATTCTACGCCATATTCAAGTTTGAGAAACTTTTAAAAATCAAGACAATGTTTTGTTTACGGCATAATAAAAAAATTAAAAAAATAGCTTCAGTTGTTCAAACCTTTTTAAAAACATGCTTGGTTATTGCCCTTTCTTTTGAGGATAGTACCTCAAAAGAAAGGGCAATAACCAAGCATGTTTTTTATCATTTACGTAGATGTTAAATATGAAACAGTTATTTAAATGTTCTCTCACGTTTAGGGTCCAGTGTGCTGGATAACCATCTTGTTGAAAAATCATTGGTCTTCTCATTGCCAATATTGGTATTATGTGGTGTGTGTTATGTGGTGGATTTAACTCCTGTGGATTTTTTCGTTTGGGGACGGGCCAAGGAGCTCGTCTACGCGCACGTTGAAATTTCAACTAGAGAAGAATTAATACAAAGAATCCAAACGGCTTTTCAAGTCATGAAGCAGGAGATGAAATTAAAAATCACCACTACAGAAGTGAGAAGACGGGCACGCGCTTGTGTAAGAAACCGCGGTCAACATTTTGAACATGAACAATAAATTATTTTAACAAATATGTTGCATTATTTTGGTCTGTTTAAAAATTAAATATTCGACCTCAATTTGCTTTGTACATCCTAATTCCAAGAGTTGATGAAACATCTGCGTAAATAGTACCTGAAAAGAAAGGGCAATAACCAAGCATGATTTTAAAAAGGTTTGAACAACTGAGGCTATTTTTTTAATTTTTTTATTATGCCGTAAACAAAACATTGTCTTGATTTTTAAAAGTTTTTCAAACTTGAATATGGCGTAGAATGTTTCTCTGATGACACAGATGCTTGGGAATTATTTTGTTTCAGTAATCACACATTACATAAATAAAAAATAATAACATAACAGCTTTTACTGGACTCTATTAACAATTAATTGAAAAAAATGGGTATTATTGTTAAAAACCTTAGAGTTTCAAAAAAAAAATACAAGGAGCAGACTTCGTCTAAGACAAGTTTAGCTTAATAAGTTCTAAATGGTCTAAGTTATCACCCCATTCAGGCTTTGCACCCATCTACCAAACACCCTGTATAATTACTTAATTATTATAAGTAAATCACTTCCGATCGTATAGGCACTGCTTATATATTTTTTAGTTTTGGTAACCTAAAAACAAGATTTGACGTTTTTACTTTTTACTGACAACAAATAATTTGACGTTGACATTGACATTTGACATACGTTTGCTCGCATTTGTTGAGGTTATTCTGGCCTCGTAGTTTTACTATTATTGTATAAAAAGTAAATGCAATGGCGTTAAATAGATTATTTGCTAGTTTAGTCATCACTCCTCCATTGATTGCAAGGAGGTCTATTCATGTGGCTGCAGTAAATTTTGCTAGTAGACCCAACATCGAGAAACCCAAACCAGGATTAGGCAAGAGCTACAGACGTATTGTGCATTTCCCTGATGAATATACTGTTAAGCCTCTAGAAGTTACGAACCTCGCTGGGAGAGATCCTGTATCCGGTGAGTACGATGTAATTTAAGTAGCTACTTAGTAAAAAAAACTTTGTTAGGATCATGAAGTTTAACTGTTACCTATTCCTTTTAAAGCTTGCCAATATCCATTTTTATTCACAACACGATATGATATAACACAAGACGATAGCGTAATGGTACCACTATAATACTAAAATGTTAGTAATAATCATATGCTTTCTCTATTACCTACATTGATATTTGGTTACTTTTTTCCCATAGGTCGAGTAGTAGCAAAGGGTATTGGTGGTGGTATCAAACACAAGTACCACTGGATAGACTGGGTTCGAGATGGCCCTACTGAGGGGCCACCACAGGAAGAGAAAGTTATTGAGGTCAGTTTACTTGGAGAATAGTTGACTGCAATGCTTAAAATGTGTTTTAACATCAAAACAAAAAGCAGCAAACCAGCTAATGATTGATATAGCAAAACTTTTGGGGTTCTTTTTTGGTTAAGTAGAGTATGCCTTGAACATACTGTTACAATATACCTATTATTATAGAGTTTATTGAATAGCCTCTTAAAAACAATAACTTATTACCAGTGATTGGATAATCGTGCTCTTATATACCTAAACTTCTTCCCACAAAAGAATAACATGGACATTCCTTTCTGAAGAAATAAGTAATCCCGGTTTCCTGGGATTGAACAATTTTGTAAAAATAACTATAACAAACCTAATGAAATTATAGTATTGGTTATTTTGATTTAGTATCTTTATTTTATTCAAAACAACTATAAAAAATGATTATGTGGTGAAATAGTGGAAATTGATTTATCTATTACAGATTAGTGATGAAATGGACTAATAAGGAATAAACTAATGTATTTTATACGAACAGAAGACAAAAAAATTTTACTCAGCAATTTCAAATGATTCCGGGATCCGGAATTCTGAAAGGCATGTTCGTATAATTCTTTCGTGGGAATAAAAGTGAAGTTTAGTTATATTAGCGCCTGATTATCCGATCACTGCTTATTACTTAATCATTTTTATATTTACAGGTCTTAGAAGATGGTTGCAGAACAGCACACATAGCTTTAGTTGCTGTTGGTGACAAAATTAAATATATTTTGGCCACAGAGAATATGAAGGCTGGAGATATCATCAAGTCTTCTCGCATCTTGCCTAGGATACCAGGTAAACCAAATTTAAATTAGCCAAGTATTGTTAAACCCTCGTTAACTGCCTCGTTGGCCAAGTGGTTGCAAGGGCTACTGCTGAGAAAGAGGTGTTGGGATCAATTCCCATGGTTGGCATTATTAGCCCTTAAACGGGCAGAACGACCCAGGAATCGCAAAATAATGCCAACACAAGTATTTTTGGTAAAAAAGTTTTTTTTTTTTTAAATATTTTTTGAATATTTAATGAGTGATTGATAAGTCTTTAAATAACCTTTGTACAACAATAGAATACCTACCAGGAACACTTTATTTAATTAATGAGCTGAAAAATATGGTGGGAAAACTATTCCCTTTGCCTTATTAAGGGTTAGGGGGTTTTCCATTAGGAATTTCTCAGTAGTAGCCTGGATTTGTGCCCAGATGATGTCAATAGGCTGGATCCCTATTTTTTTTTTGTCAGCCTGAATTGTCCCAGTCCTGGGCAAAGCCTTCCTCCCATTTCTTCAAGGCGTCCCTCCATCTTCTCCTCGGTCTGCCGCGACCCCGTCTAACTGTCTCAGGTCTCCAGTTTTGCAATATGCGGATCCCTATTACATGTAATTAAAACATAACTGGTGAAATGTGGGTGTACTAGCTGGTACACCCCTGCAAGGGTTTACCTTGCCTTTTGGGGATTACAGGTATAATATTAAATAACATATTATCTACAGTATGTGGCCAATTAATCATGCCTATTCCTCAGTAACAGTTTTATTCTAATACTTGATGTGCCACTACTATTATTTTAAATATTGTTTTTGTTTTCAGTAAGAGCAAATGAAGGAGATGCTTATGTATTAGGAGCTCTGCCAAGTGGAACTGTTGTACATTGTATTGAAAAAGAACCAGGTAAGCAAAGCAGGTATTTTGAACTAGAAAATAGTTTTGAAATAGAACAATCTTTTAAAATTTCTAAGTCTCTCTCTTTCTTTTCTTTTCTTGCCTCTTTACTTTGTGCTTGAAGTGTTAAATAAATAAATCATCATCTTCCTGCCCTTGTCCCAAGTTACTTGGGGTCGGCGCAACTCGTTTTTTTCTTCCATTCTCCTCTGTCAACCGTCACGCTATCATTTACCCTTTTATCTTTCATATTATTCCTCACATAATCCATCCATGGTTTCTTTGGTCTTCCTCTCCCTCTCCATCCATCAACTTTTATATTCATCACTCTTTTAGTCACATGCGATTCGTCCCTCCTCATCATATGTCCATACCAAGACAGTCGATTCCCTTTCAACTTTTCTGTAACTGGCGCAACTTTTAAACTGATGAAAGTAAATAATAAATAAATAATAATTTTTAAATAAATAAATAATCATGTTAAATATTAAAAATATAAACATAATAACTATGATTTGGTGTCCCTCATAGATCTCTCTGCTGCCATTTCTGGCGAATCTATCACCATATCTGAGAGGACATGTATATTCATAATTACTTAATAGTTGTTAACTTGAACCATTTGCAGGTCAAGGCGGTCTTTACATCCACGCTGCAGGTACATTTGGAACCATTATAAGGAGACAAGATGACCGCATCATAGTTCAAATGCCTTCGAAGAAGCTGTTCAGTTTCAATCAGCATTGTATGGCAGTCGTAGGTAAGAATACCAAAGACCAATATTTATTACACCACAGCAAATAAAGATTAGTTTTAGCCAAAAATAATTAACCTAAGGGCGTACACTAAGCCGGGGGCGGATGTACCTTTGAAATTATCCTTGCAAAACCCGCGCCAGCGACTGTTAGCGCTGCTCATACTATTTTGTATTACAGATACGCGAGCGTGCACCCGCACCCCGCACGACTTTTAGGCTCTAAAGAAAACAAAAACCGGCCAAGTGCAAGTCGGATTCGCGCATGAAGGGTTCCGCACCATCGTAGTAGGGAGCCCCCTTTAATTTTTAATTCATTTTTATTTGTTGTTACAACGGCAACAGAAATACACATTCTATAAACGTTTGAAACTGTCTACCTATTATGCGCCTGCCACACACTCGACGAGTGGCATGGGAAGTAACGAGGAAAGAGGCAGAGACATAGTGTGGCAACATTACTCGTCATGCCACACGTCATGCTCCTCGTCCTGCCCACTGCTCCCTATTTTGTCGGTTTTTGCGCGCGAGTCAAAGGACCGGCAATACGAGTGCGAGTGGCTGGCCACATAATCGCGCGGTCGCAGTCCGCATCGAGCGCTCGCGCAAGACGCACGCATATGCAAAATTTCTTTTTACTACATTAATATAATTAGCTATACTAAAAATGCATAGCGCGCACGCTGCCACCGTTTCAACGTCCATTGTATCACCAAGGCAAATGACAAGTGAGGAGCGTCGCGATTAATTGCGCGAGTAGAGCAGTGTGTGGGCAGAGAGGGCAACATCGCGGCAAATCACGGCAGCGCGAGGAGCATAGCGATGAGCAGCGCAAGGAGCATAGTCTGGCAGGCGCATTACGCATCATGAGATACAGCCCGCTGACAGACAGACGGATGGACAGCGGTGGCTCAGTAATAGGGTTCCGTTGGTTACCCTTCGGGTACGGAACCCTAAACATGATCTCTGAAAACCGTATCTGAGATCATTTTTGATTTTCTTTACTCGAAATTACTGCTTACAAAAAAGTCACAAAAAAAAAAGAAAAATTGTGACACTTTTATTAACCAAAACATACTTTCCAGGTCGCCTCTCAAACGTAGATCACGGGGATACACCAATAGGCTCCCCACAGCGTAACAGATGGCTCGGAAACAGGCCTCGCTCAGGTCTTTGGCAAAGAAAGTCGGGCCGACACGGAAGGAAGATCAAGCCTCCAAAACCAGTGAAAGAAATTCATTTACCTGTTCCCAAGTCACTGCCAGCCATCAGACTCACGTTGACAAAGCAATAATGTAATATTTTATAGAAATAAAGATAATGTTAGATGTTTTAAATGATTTTTAATTTTTCGATACTTTTTGTCTATGGATAAATATCACAACATACAGGGTGTAAATAGACCCTTCACGAAGCCGTCAACCAAGCATTCTGTACATGAAATAAAATATCACTGCGCAAAAAGAATTACTGGGAAATGAAATTTTTTTTTGGAACTAAAAAATAATCTGATTTTTGTAGCGCGCAATAGGTTGCGCGCAAGCGACTGTTCTAATGTGTGCGTTGTGCGTGCCTATACGGACACGGCACACTGCACACAGCCGTCGGCGGCGCGCCGGCCCGCCGCCTCCGGCCTGTCGGTAGATAACTTCACGTTAAGAACCAACGCTACGCAGCGTACTTACCTAGCAAAAAGTAATAAAGTATTAGGTAAACTAAATCCGATTAAACTACTTACACGAAAAGATACTTGTTTGAAAGTAGGTGCCTACGTACCTACTGCCCAACGCTTTATTGTCATCTACCTAGCTGATCTAGTATCGGTGGGCACACAGAAAACGGACGCGTAAAGCGTGCGTCTGTCTATTCAGCATAGGGCCTCGAATGACCTCGATCGTAATTCCATAGGCCATACCGCAACAGTTAAACATGTACTTACGTATTCCTGCGATAAATAATGATAACCGGCATCATCCGAGAACGAAACCAATCATCTAAAACACACTCGCTCACAAACACAATGCACTCACAATAGCAACACTCTTCTACTATCACCTCTCTAACGTAATCAGTATCACACAACACGAAACACGCACGATTATGGTATTGTACTGACATGAAGGTAAATAAAAAGTTGCGTAATAAAAATACACATGCACACTCGACGGCGCATGAAACGGAACTAATAAAAGTAAAAAATAATAATCCTTAAACTTCTTGAAATAAAATTTCTTTGACGAGGCGCGGCAATCGCGGCATCTTTGAACTTCGACAAAGACGCACGCCGACTCGCCACCGGTCAAATTTTCTCATACGATTTTGAACTTAACGTGCAACATTTTATGGTTTAAAATCATTTGAAGAAATTTGAAATTCTTCCCAATCAACCTTGAACCTAATGCTTTAGTAATAAAGTTGAAAATCTATTAAAGAAATTTCCGCCCAGCGCCAGAGCCAGCGCGGCGCCGCGAATCCTAGTCCTCTGGCTATCATCATCGTCCTCATGATTGTGGTCTTCGAGGGATTCGCACTGTGCTAACTACGAAGTCAATTTACGTGCTACTTACAAATGTTTCGTACCTGTAGGTATGTTAGTGTAGCTAAAATTCCGTATTTCCTTGACAAGCGAAATGACAAGCGATTCTAAAATCAATAAGAGCATTGTCTTTTTGAGTTCGTAGCTTTCTTAGTTAAGTAGCTAGTAACAGTACCTGTGAAAGCTTCTAAGATGCAAGCACAATCATGATCTTTTAATAAAAAAAGAAATCGTTCAATCTCACACTTTGCGAGAAATTGCTAAACATTTTCACTAAGGCGTTCATTGTTTGGTAAAATAAAGTAGTTTATTTAAAAACCTGCTTTAAAAATTATTTTATTTGAAGTAAGTTAAAAAACATGAGTGTTATTGGTATTAACTGATTAAGGAAACAGATAAATTCTCAGCTAATTGTGTAGTTAGATCGAATGAGGCATATCTGCTTACTAAGCGCCTGTGAAAAGACGTATCGCACACGTTTTTATGTGCGACAGATTACTTCCACATTTGTCAAGGAATTTCAAGACTTATCTTTGGGTTGTGGTATGACTTTTAATTACAAATTATTCTTTAGGCAGGATTCAATTATAACATAACATCGCGCCTGTAGTCCCCGAAGGCTGAGGCAGGGGTGTACCGAATAGAACATTCGCAAATTGTGTTTTAAGTCCCAATGATTATAAAAATAATTTGACATTTTGTTTGAATCTGCAAGAAGTTACGACTTTAGTTTTTAAATGAATGAATTAAACTTGCGGTATCACAACAATCCGGAGACTAAACTTACGTGTGTAATATCGTAGAGCAAATAACACATAATCAATGTTTTTAAAAGACATCTGAAATAAAAAACTACTAAATGCAAACATAAAATGTCCTTTAATCGATCAGCTGAGTGCGCGGGTACCTATTCTAACACGGCCGCTCGCATTTATGCGTTGAACTCGGAATGACTCGAGGTTATGCGAGCAGCTGATGCCGCGCGCTTGTGTGCGTGGAACAAACTCGCGGCTTTGTCAATGTGGGTGAGCGCTTGCGTGCATTGCATTGCATCGTAACAACTTCAAACGCGTAATTTGTTAAGAAAATTTTAAAATTTTACTAATGTTTGTTTGGAAGAAAAATTTGTTTTAACGCTTAGAATTCGATGTTGCAAAAAAGTAGAAAAAAAAATGGACACTTTGACCTTCAATATCTCCAGAACCTGTGGTTTCCCAGGTATTGTCTAGAAGGAAAAAATGATCCCAATGATGGGCAGAATATGTGGTTTTCGTTTTCGTTAAGGGTCTTTTTACACCCTTTATAAAGCTGCCTTTTAGGTGGCTCAATGAAATATTTTGAATACGTACATTTTTAATAGTAACAATTTATTAATTGATCTTATACCACACTTACTACGTACACTTTTAAATGCATGAGAATAAATTTATGGCAAAAAAGCGTAGCTTTAAAATACACATAGACTTGGAATTATTTCTTCTTATTCTTCGTCTTCATCGGAGAATGTCAGTATCTGTAAATAAAACAACATTTAAATTATTGATATGCAACTCCTCGAGGAGGAGCTCGTGGCTAAATAATAACAGCTGCTCGGGCCGATCTTTAGGTTAAGCCGTGCTTGCCTAGGTTGATCTGTGGATGGGTGACCACCCATTACATACCGAGTTTTTTCCGTGCCTCGGTAAGCACGTTAAGCCCGTTAGTCCCGGGTGTCATTTGTAGATCTTGTACAGTCATAGTCATAGGTAGTAAGTGGCCCAAAAAGTCTGACAACCAGTCTTACCAAGGGGTATCATATTACCAGTATTAATTGCAGTCGCTCCATGTAAAATACTGGTATTCAGATGCATCCGGTTAGACTTGAAGCCGACCCCAATATGTATAGTTGAGAAAAGGCTAGACAGATGATGATATGCAACTCCTAATACACCACTTCATAGTCTGCTTTTCACATTTTCTGCTGATTTTCAGCAATTCCAACCGTCACTATGGTAGGAGAGGGCAAAGATTTATATCTTGGAGACAAAATGGTGATATTACCCGTGTGAAATGGGAGAGAGATCGCCGAAATCTTACTAAAAAGAAAGAGATAAGCGACCGGAACACAGGAGTTAAACATATTATCAACTAGCGGCCCGTCCCGGCTTCGCACGGGTGCAAATTTATTTTCCCCTAATTCCCCCCCCCCATTTGTTTTTCTAGTAATAAATATAGCATGTTACTTAGGGTGAATGTAGCTTTCTAATAGTGAAAAAAAATTTGTAATCGGCTCAATAGTTTTTGAGTTTATTCATTACAAACATACACACACACACACAAAAATACAAAACCTTCCTCTTCTTTATAATCTTAGTAAGAGGTAAGATAGAGCTAGAGAAAAATAACATTAATTCCTGTACTTACATCAGTCATCTCCGCCGACAAATGCAACTCGTGAAGACCAGTCACCTCCTCCAAATAGTTCCCACTATTAAATACTTTCAGCAGGAACTCGATATTTTCCTCCGTATATTTATTTATCACAACATCTGAGCAGGCGATACACTGCTTGAACTTGGCACAGGTCGGGGCGACCGTTTGGTATGAGTGTAGAAAGCCCCTTATAGTATGGGGTATTGGACCGAGCACGCCTTCGAATTCTGGAGGGATGTCCTCGGTGTCGCTGTTTAGATTGTATACGGCTGGTGCGTTTACCCTGCAACAATTTTATATTAAGCAAAGCTATGTCCTATGAGATCGCCAAAAAGTGTCTAACCTATTCAGTCATCAATTTTTTTTAAAGTTCTTCTAACTTAGACCATAGAAAAAGAACATAAAAATAAAAAACTTAAAAAGACTTTTTATATGTTATTGTTATACAGATTTTGAATAAATAAATTTTATTTAAAAAAAAACTTACATTACTATGCGTTCCCACTGGCGAGAGATGTACATGTAACATGTTGATAAACTCTATTTCTCTCTCTCTTCTCAATTTAAATCTTTTCATCTCATCTCTCAGACAACATGTTTTTGTTTAAATGTTTCGCCAGTGAGAACGCACAGTTTGAAGAGAAACGAGGTATCATACTAAATCTGTAGGCTAAATGAGCGCTATTGTGAAAGCGTTCGAAGCGGAAGTTTCGCTTCGTCGAAGCGAATTATACTTCTATGCCTACCTCAAATCAGTCGTTAGACTAACCTCAGTGGATGTTGTAGTAACCCAACTAGAATCTCAACTGCCAAGGCGCCTGCAATCGCCGCTACACCCGGTCGGGTCACCGTACATTGTTGGTCTAATGTGCGGTCCTTTAGAGACTGAAATTGAACCAAAAATAAACTACATCAGTGGATTTACTACGTTAAAGTAGATGATATGAGTGAGACGGGTAACGCCCATCAATGCAATCAAAATGGCCGCCGCGGATGATCCGCGACGGAGCAGAAAGTTAAACAATAATTATAGCTTATAAGTACAGGTAAGTAAGACCTAAGGCTGCTACAGTGAATTATGTCTTTAGTGTCCTTGAATTTTGGATTAAACCGAAATAATTGTGATGATTACCCGACTCCCAAGAGAGCCACATCATTTTCACAATTTATTTATCGTTGTGCTGTTAAAACTTTAAAATAATTTCTTAGCCAACACTCACATTACCAGGCGCAGTGACGTCATTACAGAAGTAGCACCCAAGACTTCCGCCAGCGATCCAGGCTGAGTTTACAGATGTGGGCTCTTCTTCTGGACTCGAGCCACCGACGCCATGTCGCATCACTAGGTAGCTGTCGAAACCTAACGCTGCGTTGATTACTATCTGAAAATTCAAATAAAGTGGGGCTCAACTTTAACAGTCCGTCGCTCGCTTATGGATCGGCGATCGAGGTTATATAGGTATACAAATACATTACTAAGTACTTGTAAAGAGATGAAGGACATGTTGCTTGCTCCCGTTCCGCACGTGTCCCGCGTCAGTGTCGCGCCATTTGTTACCGGGTGTAGTCGTGCGCGCAACGTGCCGTGTAGTAGTGTGGGGAAACGAAACCTCCTCGGGCGACATTTCTATAAGCACTAAATAGTGTGGCCTGCAAAATGTTCCGCAACATATTGCTCCATTTGTCCTCTAGTATATTCTATAGATTTGCATCACGATTTTTTCTGTAGCAAACCCTGAGTCGAGATTTAGTTCGGATGACGCCAATATGATCATCACCTCCTACAGGCGAAATTCTAAACACCGCTGCGTACGTCTTTGGGGATCATTCTGTTTAAATGAAATTCAGAAACATAAAGATTATTATACCTTTCCGGAATGAGCCGCTATAAGTGTAGGCAGCCACCTCGCTTCTCTTGTATCTAACAGAAGAAATATAACATCATGTTCAGCTATGGCCTCTGTGATCAGTTTTATGTTGGATATAGTTTCTTCCATCAGAGATTCTCCGATCGGATGGCCTGGCATCGGAATGTGGGCTGCTATACCATTGCTTACCTGGAAATAAATATGATAATTGATAACTACACATATTTTAAGTAACAAGTTTGTAGGCACCAAAAAATGGCAATTCTGTAACCATGAATGAGAAATAAGTGGAACTAAATAAATAAGTGAAGAAATGAAGGAATGTTGCTATCCCAGTTTAGCTCCATCGCTCTTGAGAACTTTAGAAAAAGGTGTTGGTCAATTCTGTTGGACTTACTTCCAGATTTCATAGAAAATTTCCCATGGCCCTTTATGGCTGTAAGCATAAAAATGCTGACTAAAAGTCTAAAGGAGTAAGTAGATCGTAAAAATAAGTTAATTCATGACAAATACTCACAGCAGTAGGCAGAATGTTCTTCAGGCTTTCTGCCGCCGCCTCAGCTTTCTTCCGGCCCCCATTGAGGCAGTCTTGAAAACTGAACAGCACCTGCCGCGTTGGGTTGGAATATGACACTTTACCGTTGTCTATGAATGTTATATGACGGAAGCCCCATGCCTGGAAACAAAAGATGATATAATAGAGATGTTTAGCATAGAACTACTAGTTGGTGCTACAAGCACCAAAAAATTTTATGGACAGCTCAGATCTCGCCGGTTCTTCGCCCCACAGATACTGGCCTACATCTTGTGCTGCATGCCAAACCAACCTGTGCACTAAATGACCTTTTCAGTCAGCAGTTCAAGATGTTTACGGAAACACTACTGAGACCTACTGGCATGACTGAAGAATTAATTATATAATTTCTCTTCTACCCATACCATGTTTTCTTACCAATAAATTCCGAGCGACATGGCACCCAAGGGTCCCAGCTCCAAGAAGCAAACATTTAGTACTCTTCATAACATCCACGTTTATGTCCGGCACTAGACGCCATTTCATTAACTTTATATTCAGATCTGATGCTGTATCTGCCAATCTGGAATTTGCGAGAAGAGAAAAAAATATTTATTTGTCACAGAGACTGCAGAGTGTTATCTTTGTCACTAATAGTAATGACACTCTATTTCTTAACCTGGCGCGAATGAGGTGAAAAATTGTTACACCAGCTGACAGGTGGGTATGACATACCCTAATATAGAATTGTCGATTTTGATAACTGGAATGATTTTAGAATAATACTTATAACTGTAATATATTAATTAACATTAGAGAAATGAGGTAATATGATAAAATAACCCAGTCTTAGTTATAAAAGTATTTCTAGTTGTATAAAAAACAAAGTAGTATTTTTTTAGGCCCAAATCAACAATATGTAGAAATTATAACTTAATATCTAAAAATCCAAGCCGAGTTCCAGGAATCGCACAGTTAAGAAATATTTAGTGTTTTACAAATCGGCGGGTATGAGATGTACCCGACCTTATTCGCGCCGGGTTAAACTCAGTGTTGTATTTTAATGTTCGGGCAACTCTAATTAAAATACTTACATCACAGGATCTAAAGATGCAGACATGTTGGCAAGCTTTGGACCAAAGTTTCCTTTGTCATTCCTCTCCCATCCGACCCACAGATTACTTACGCAAGGTTCCTTTCCTTGCTTTATATCCTAAAATATAAAAATTTAAAAAAATTGATGATTTTTTTTTTCAGAATGGAAAATTATGTCTGTTTGAACAACTCTTAAGAATATTAAAATATTTACCTTTGCTGCAGTCACAGTAAAGTATCGACTGGTTTCAATGTTACCAGTAGCATTGCACCTAAGCCCAATGACTTTTATATCAGCTCCTATCAAACTTGGACAGTGGTCCAGCACAACTGCCAAGAATAGTCTCAATGGCCATCCGGGATTGCTCCCGTTACTTGGATCATTAAACACAAAATACAAACTAGATAAGTCAATATCTTTAAGAGAGCCTTGATTCAAGTCAAATATGTTTGACAATGTTTTAACATTGATACCGTCATTTTCTTGAGTGACTGCAAAAAAGCATTTTTGGTCCAGATCTAGAGCTTTATAGCTCTGTGCAAGCTCGGCTATTTGTTCAGGGCTGAAAATTGTTGTGATTTTTGTACTTTTTTCTTTTACATACACTGTGGGCTGCATGGGTGCGGGGAAAGCAAACCAGTAATAGTAATGGAATTTCTTGAGATCCTGAAATGTGAAAATGTATTAAAAATATTTCAAATTATTGCAATCTACATTAAATTGAACTAACTGAATAAAAAGGAAGAAAAATGCCTTTAATTCTTCTTTAATAATAAAAAATATATTTAAATCAAAACTCACAGCAAATGATAATATGATAAAATTCAATAAAGTACTAGGATTTGTAATCCATGTTTCGTCCTTCAGTCTGGCCCATATATTCTTTCCGACTGTGCTCAATAAGTCAGCTTTATCAATAGACTTGAACTCTTCAATTGTATTCTTGTTCATTATTGTACCTCTAACATTTGTGTACAACTGTTCATCTTCTGGTACTCTGAAAATATAATATCAACAACTTTTCAGTGATGGATTTCCTTGTTCATCTAATTACACTAATATTATAAAGTGGTTAGGCAAATCTTGCCAAGGACCACGAAAAGTGGAAAAAGATAGAGGAGGCTTTTACCCGTTATGGGGCTACAACTCCAACCCTTAATAAAAATTAACTAGGATAAGAAAATTTGAATTTTGCGGGATACAATGGCACTTCCACCTTAAATATTAATAAGTCTGTCTAGTGATAAAACTGTTTAAAATACCTGATTTTAGAAATAACAGGCTTTTTAATCAATTCATTTTTTTGTAAAAAGGTAAATTTTGGATTGTAGTAGGTAATCTCTGATACTAATCATCTGATTAAAACAAATCTAACACTGATGGAACTACACTATTGCAGAGTCCCATAGAATGTGTTTCTCAAGTGATTCCATTTTTTATCAGACAAAGAGATCATTTGTTGTTCCACATGAACATAATATTAAAATGACATTGTTATGATTATGACACATACTTGTTAAACGACGTGCCATCTACTTCGAAGACAGTTCCTATGTCGCTGCGGTAAGTGAATCGCCCCCAAATCTGCTTTGTAGTCTCGTTTAATTTATCTACTTCGAGTTTCATCTCCGTAAGGGTATGCCAGAAAGAAGGGTGCACAAAAGACATAAACGGCACATATTGTATAATTTCTTCTTGATTCTCGGATGCCAACATTTTCTTATGCTTTTCTCCCAACAGTTGGGATTTAAAATATCGTATTAATCAACTGAAACCGCACGTAAAATACGCGCTTTGGACGTGGAGTAGCGGACGACACCAGCCCGTTATACAATACAATACAATCAACTCAAAATTACAATTCACAAGACAATTATTATAATATTGAATAATGAATTCAAAACAGCACAAATTGTGACTTTCTATTCAAGGGTCTGTCTGGTGTCAAAACTCATGTCAAAATCAGCTGTCTGTAGTGATGATACCATTCACTGAAAACATAGAGGAAAAAGTTCTAGAGATGGAAAAGAGCGAATCGCCGATCAACATTGTACAAACGCCAGTACATCAAGTTATCACAACTGGCTTTCTCCGAATGATTTTAAATCATAAAATATTGACGGTTAAATTCATAATCGAACGAGAAAATTTGACAATTTGTGGTAACTTGATGCACTGGCGACCGTACATAAATAAAACCATGTTAGTACGAGTGATACGAAACACCATGGTTTTGCGGATTTGATCAGTAAAAAAAATTTGTTCGTTCATTCATGCATGACGAATTAAATACCACTCATTGGTTATGCCACATAACTAGCACAATTGATTATGTACACGCTAATTTGTCAATGTGTGTGTTTTTTATTGTGTGGTTGTTTTACTTCGTGTTTGTAGCAATACGATACATGTCTCTGTATGTGGACGTCAAATACCCGTTATACAGTGCTGTATGTGTTTACCTCGCCTCCCGCAAAAAGTAAGAGGATAATTTGCTTGGCGATTAGTTGCTTGCGTGCTCCAGGTATAAATGCTCTATGTTTATTGCTTATTCCTCTATGTAATTAGTGGATAAAATTAACACTGGTAGTTCAAAATTCCGGCTTTTTATTTTATTTTCTATTTAAGATTTTTGAAGTATTCGAAATTACTTATTATAATGTCAATCATGATAATTTAATGTCAATGGCTTATTTTATATTATATTCTTTGATTCGCTTTTGAAATAAATTCATAACTATAAGTGTAGATCCATGTAGAGGTTTTATTTTGGTCTCTACAATCGAAATTTTTGTGAGAAAATCTGTAAGTATTGAGCGTTGAGGTTTCACTAGATAAATTCCCGTAGCGTCACGTTCATCGGTTCAGTAGTCTTTTCACTAGTCCTTTCGTAGTTATTCTACCTGTTTTTGCATCGCAGTGATCTTTATTCCTGTGTAAATGACGTTGTTTTCTATTTTGTATCTTGTTGTGTGCCTGCCTCGTTGGACTAGTAGTGGCAAGCGCGACTGCTGAGCATGAGGTCGATTCGTTCGTCCAAGTCGGGTTCGATTCCCAAGTCGGGCAGTGTTAATGGGTTTTTCCACCAGATATTTCCCAGTAACAGCCACGGGGTCGGGATGCTTGCGCGGCTGATGGTAATAGGCTCGCCCTCTAATACAATACGGGAATGGGACTTTACAATTATACGCCAAGCCATGTAGTTTGGCGTACGCCTCACACTGGGCAACCAATTTTCTCAAGCCACAGACTGATGCACTCAGCAGCACCATGTGGTCAGCATAACTGATATTATTGACACAGATACCGTCCACATAGCATCCTACCCTGGTACTGCTGAGCTCGGCAATAAGTCTGTCAGGAATTCCCGGTTTAGCTTTTAACTTATTTGTTTGCATCCAGAAACTAAAAAATCATTTTGAGCTTGGTGTAAGGCTAGAGTCTAGAAGAACCACTTTAACTTTGACTCGAAAACTCTTCTAGCCTTATACATTTCGTTATAAAGTATCCCGGCTATAGGCTTACTATACCACGCCCACAACAAATATTTCTGCTTAGGCTCTCTGTGAGCCCCGGAAATATATTTGTTCCAACCTACTATTACCCGTTTCGAGCTCCTATTGCCGCTTCCTCGACCCATTACGGCAGCGTCACTTAAGGCGTGTACGATGTCGGCATACAGCTTTTCAATAACAGTTCGATGACTAAGATCGTTACACATACTATCACAGCACTACCTTGTTCACATACAACATTGGCAAATATCTTTGGCAGTATCACATTTAACAACCAGTGGCAAGTGGTCATGTCCAAAGTACATCATAAACTACATGCAAATTCCTGACGGAGGTCACAGCCACCTCAGTCACTACTCACTACACAGTGATCGAGCCCCCTCCAGGACCCATGGGCCTCACTCAGGAATGTTTATGTGTTCGAACTTAATACTAAATTTTTTGTATCAATACATGTCCATCTTCGCTCACTACAATAGCCGGAAAGTTCGTCATAAAATTGCTCAGTCGGTTGTGAATTAAAATCTCCTAATATGTAAACAAATTCGATATTACTGTTATCAATAATGGCACTCACGATGTCCGTACACAATAGTGATACGGCCCTAGGTTAAATGCAGCCAGTAAATGGCTCGGGCATTTTTCAGTTCTGTCTGAACTGATCCTAAGACCAATAATGAGGTAGGTTGAGGCAGATGTATCTGCCTGCTTAGAATATCATGAGACATTCATAAAGTACGTGATTTTGTTTGTTTCAGATTATTAGAATTTGTTTACTTACCCTCATTAACTCTAAGACATGGCAATAACTTTATTGGATATGTCGTGTGATAAAGGTTCGAAATGTTCAAGATCCGTTCACAATTCTAAAAATTATCTTAAATTCGACTTTCCACCTGATAGCAGCTTATCAATTTCTACTATTCAAAGTAGCAAATCACATAATAAAAACATCAGATCTCCATATCTACCTGGAGATCGAGTAAAGTTATTTTCAAGATTGACAGAAAAGCGATTCATTCACAACACCAACATTGTTTCATCATTCCCATTAGCCATGGATCTATATAAGACTAATTCTGATGACTTCAAACCACCTAAAAAAGCTATCAAGAAAGTAAAAAAATCGGTGTTGACACTTCCAAATGCCCCGACTCCAGTGCCTCACGTGTGTACAGTAAGTGATATGAATGATTCGGAGTATTTCGACAAGAACGAAGATCAGAAACGAAAAGTAGTTAAGAAGCGTACTCCGATCCGGAATAAAAGAAAGGCCCGAGTAAGAGGAAAAGATTTTCAGTTTTACGACAGAGATGCTCAATACTGTTCGCAGCTTAATTTAGACCTAGACTGTAGCTCTACAGATATGATGAAAAATTTTAATGGTGATGGAAGAAGGGTGTCTAATAAGAAGAAAATTTTACCTTATCCCAAAAAAACTCAAACAGCTTCTAATAATTTGAGTGATGTTTGGGCCGTACTTAGAAATGTTAATAGATTTCAGTTTAAGCCTTCACCTCCGATGTCTGAGGAGAGTATCGTGCCGGTGAAAACAAAACTACCAAAAAAGGGGAATCGAAAAGAATCACGGTAATTACTAAAATATGCGAATGGTAATATTTTTTTAATAACTTTATTAACAATAACATATATTTTTCCAGTGTAATTGAGACTTGTCGAACCCAAGAGTTTGCGTATATTTCTAGTTACGAGCTGAATAAAAAATCTCCAGAAGTCTCACCATCCTCGAGTATTGATCGTATTACAGTTATTGAAAACCAAGAAGATTTTAACAAGATATGCGAAGAATTCGAAAAACAACTGCTGCTTACTCATGATTTTCTAAAGGACTCAAATAATTCCGAAAATAATAAAATTCAGAAAAATATAACACTATGCAAAAATCCCAGAAGCAGCCCAAAAGCTTTAAGTAAAACTGTAACTAAAGACAATAAAAAGCTGATGATAATGAAGAAAATAAACAAGAGCCCTCGAGGTGTTCGACAAATTAAGAGCGTAAAGACGAATTTTGGCATCGGAAAAGATTCTGTACTCAGTGCCGACACTTTACAGCATATCGATAAGAACGATATTCTGTCGCACAAAGCGACAGACGACATCACGTGTTCAGGGAAGGACAACTTAATACGTTCTGATAATTCCAGTTCGAGTAAACCTGAATTATCTAAAAAAAATAATGAATATGTCAACAAAAATGGTAGTTATATTATTAATAGATCTATTAATTTGTGTAGGTATGCATGACAGATTCATATTTATTGTTTCCTACAAAATTTGCAGATATTGCAGTTTTACATAAACACCGCGAGTCAAATACTAGTACTGCAACTACATCTAAAGGATTAGATCCTCAGCCGAGGAAACTTCGCTCAGTGACCACGATGTCCAGTTCGTGTGTGAATCCAAAACTAACTCAAACAGAAATAAAACGAAGGCTTGCAACTATGAAGTTTCCAATCGTTGTTTTAGGAAAAGATCAAGTCAGTTCAAGCATAAAAGTAACAGATTACAATCCTCCGCAGTTCGATGGCTTAGATGATCATATTTGGCCATTTATGATGGAATGGACTCAAAAGATTCCTGAAGAAATAAAACAAAATACGCCAAACAGACCTTGTCAGCCATATCTTTTAAAATCTGATTCGTCAACTGAAATCAAAAGCAAATCACTCAAATCCAATACTGAAGTTGGTACATACAAGCAAAAGGCCGCCGCCTGGAAAGACAAGAAAGAGGCAAATAATGATTTAACTCCAAATAAAATAAAGGCTAAAATTAGACCAACACCTGAAATAATCGATAAGTCTATGCAATGTATTAAGAAGCAGAAATCAATTGTTCAATTAAAGGATAAAATGTTGAACTTCTTGTATAAAAAATCTTCAAGTCTTGTTAACAATGACAGTTATGAAAACGATGAAACCAAACCTATAACACTCTACAATGATAACTCTGCGATAGCTGAAATTAAAGTTCCGGCTGTAATTGATAGTCAATTGATACCAGATAAGGTTTTGGTAAGAACCGAACTACCTGAGAACAATGCTTTATTGGCTAAAGACAGAAACAAAAAGACTCCAATTTATAAATATTCTTGGGCCAAAGCAAAGTGGGCGAGTGACTTCATCGAGAACGTTATGAAGAAAGTACGAAGTGGAGTTTATTATACTCAAGATCGTATGGATTTTCGTCACTCACACCGTACTGGTAAGTTTTGCCTAAAGTAAAAATATTTTTTAAATACTGGTATAATGCTAATATTTCTCTTTTACGCAGATTTGAAGGAAGTGTCCGTACAGGTAGGATCGACATGTGATTCTACTGATTCTATTCAGAATTGTAGTAGTGAGACAGATTTCTTATTTGATGAAACAACTAATACAGGCCGAAATGATCTACAAAAAATACCCGGCTTCGATAATACAGTACCGTTGCTTGAAATTAAAACCTTCAACATGAATCAAATAGCGGTGAAACATTGTGTGACAAATAGTATGGTACAGTTCGACGTTACTATCCCAGTTAAGAATGATCAAAATATAACGAGCGAAACTAAAATGTTGCCGTTAACCCCAATTGCGATAACTGAAAGTCAGACAGTAATATACAAATGTGCAACAACAATTCTTAATGCTATTTTGCCTGCTGAGTTATGCAGCATTCTACCAAAAATGATGAGCAGTATCATCGATTCGAACAAAAGCTCGCTGGAAAATTCTGCACTATATCCTACAAAAACCAATTCCTGGTTGTCTACAATAACCGAACGAGCCCGCAGTGAAATTGGTGATTCCTCAAGTATCATAGCCATTCAATACTCACCTGAGATAAAAGATATTCTTAAAGGGAGATTTTCTAATATAGACTGCAATAGGCAAACATTAAAGAAAATTGACTTTAAAATGGAATACGATCAGTCTATGGACTGTATGGTAATAGAATTGTTACCAATTGTGCCATTGGTTTTGTTGAATAATTTGTTAAAATATAAAGTGACTCCGCTGTTAGTGGAACTTGATCAAGAGCAAGTATCTTTACATCAATCAAACGAGCAAATTTCTGAAGTAACTCATATACAAAATACTACAATTTGCACAACTTTGCAAGTGTATACCGGCAACAATGAAAAACTGACTTCAGCCTTTAAACCTAACAAACTTGTATGTATGATTGAAAGAATGATGCGTAGTCATAACTTACAAATACACCAGAATTTGAGTACTTATTTTGATGTGCTTAAACTGCAATACGATGGCAAAAATGTTAAAATAAATATGTCGCTTACAAACGACATTGGTGTTCAGAAGAAGATCTCTGTTACTGTGAGCAACTTGAACGTTGATTCGCTATGTAAAGCTTTTCCTAAAATTGAAAATGACAAAACAAATCAAATTGTATGTAATAAAAATAGAACTCCTTTGGAATGCATTGAGTATGTTAACACTCCTTTAGAAAGAAAATCGCACCATACAGAACAAACTAAATTTGCTATTAATAAAATCAAGAGAAAAGGTTTCTCGAAGCTTTACAGAAAATGCAAAACGACTAGTATTTCGTCAGGAGCGAAGTGTTCTAACACAGCTAACATTCAACTCGATAAAATTACAACTGCAGACGATTTGTTCCAAATTCTCGGATCGAAAAAAATATTTTCTAGCGTACTTGATGAGACTGCTGCAAAGAAGATTTTATCATCAGTGACGGAGGTAATTTTCTAACATATCTACAGGGTGTAAACGGACCCTTCACGAAGCCGTCAACCAAGCATTATGTACATCAAACTAAGTCACCCTACGCAAAAATTATTGCTGGGAAACGACTTTTTTTTTTGGGTGAAAAAATACTTTTTACGGTAAAACTCAATGCAACGCACTCAAAACATGGTGCAGATGGATGCTTTGAATAGCAAACGGGTCATGGAGGTAATTAAAGTAAAATTAAAACCTTAAAAAGTAGTATTTAAAAAAAAACTAGTGAAAAAATTGGAACTTTGACCTCCAATATCTCCGTAACTAGTAGGTTCCCAGGTATGGTCCAGAACAAAAAAATGATCCCAATGATGGGCAGAATATGTGGTTTTCGTTTTCGTTAAGGGTCTTTTTACACCCTTTAAAATGAACACCTTATAAAGCTGAAGAGTTTGTTTGTCTGTTTGGACGCGCTAATCTCCAGGACAGGAAGTACCAGTCGATTTGATAAATTGTTTTTTTTTTGCATTTGATATGCTAATTTTTGGGGTAGTTTATAGGCTATTTAACATCACGCTACGACCCTTAAGAGCCGAGCGGTGGGTGAAACCGTGGTGCACAGCTAGTTATTAAATAAATGTCTATAAACTAGTTATGAAATAAAACAGTGATCAGGCTCGAAGGACCACTGTTTGAGTGTCAAGCCCCAGTTGTGATGCTGGCGGTCACGACTGCTACTAAACGATTGCTGCTTTTCGATATGAAGACTATATAATGTTGACTGGGTGCCGGTGGATCTATAGAAATAAATAAAATAGAATTATCTGTTTGTAATATCAAAATAACGGCTTTTTACTGTGTGAATGCATATGAAAATATTTATATACGGCACTTACAACAAAAACACTTTTTTTTTCAATTTTTGTCTGTGTTTGTTCCGGCTAATTTCCGAAACGGCTGGACTGATCTCCGAAACGGCTGGACTGATTATGCCGAGATACTGGCATATACAATGCCGTCTTTGCCATAAGGGCACACGGGGCCTGTGCCCAGGGCCCCCATTCTCAGGGGGCCGATAATTTCTCTCACATTTATTCTCAAAACATTTTTGTCGGGCATAGTATTAGTGAGCAGTGATAAAATAAACAGCAAACAGCATTGTTATATTTGAAATAAAACGTGGCATTGTAATGTAAGAAAATAGTCTAGTCGACAAGTTGAAAATGGTACAAAATAGAGATACTGCTCTTAAAATTATGTGCGATAGCTCATTGGATCCGGAATGACGCCTAGAAAAATGTGCCAAAAGCATGTATTAGCACACAAAAAATTGCAAAAGTTATAAACAATTAAAGATGAAAAAAAAATGGCATTTCGTTTTTTGCCAATATTTCATAAACCATTAATATTTAAGAAATTTCAAAAAAAGATTCTGAAAGAGGAGGAAATTTACAATAAAAAACTCCTACTCCCGGAACTCTATCTCCATTATTTATAATTTTAATTTCACGCTGAAAATAAACCTGCGCGCGACATTTTTAGGTTGCACGCGTGGCGTCAAAAGCGAGTACGGCACATTAATTAATTTATTTAAGGTATTGAATATTCTTTTTTAAATTTGAAAAAAATATGGTGTGTTCTGAACACTATAAATAATTTATTCCCGTTGGAAATTTTACTTAAAGTTATTTTTTCAACAAGTTAAACAATTGTTAACTAACGAAATTTTCTCGAACTACCGTCTTAATTGTAAGTGAAAAAAAATGTTTAAATAATGGTCGTAAAAAAATTTCGCTTCGTAGAGCCTTTCTTACATACATACTTAACAAGATCGTGCCATAAAAGTTACAAAAATATTTACACTTTGTTTATAACAATTTTTTTACTTGAACAAAAACTTAAAAATCCAAGTAATGTTGTTAAATTTTTTTTTTTTTCTTAATCATCATATTATCGTTTTTTTATTAATACAAGATATTTATTGATTTGCAAAAAAAAAAAATCTTTTTTTGTTTATAATCGTTTTTTTTTTATATTTCTACTGTTTAAATAATTAGTTAAGAAATATATTTTTTTCTAAAAATCATAATTGACAGTCCTCTATAAAGTAACACAAACATTTTATCAACAATTCTATTGTTTATTAACTTACCAATTTGTTATAAACAAATTTTCAACGTTTTTTTATTTTTTTTTTAAACTTCTAAAATTAACAAAAACAACCATATTTATAACAAAGTTTAGAAAAAAAAATTGTAACACGTGTTTTTTAAAAGTACAATAAAAAATTGAAAAAAAAATCTTTGTTATATATGGTTGTTTTCGTTAATTTTAGAAGTTTAAAAAAAAAAAAAAAAAGTTGAAAATTTGAACAAAATACCGGCATCATGTTAATATTATTAATGACATATGAATATATAATTATTTGATTACCCATAATAAATAGAAGATCGTAATAAAAAAGGTTGGTATAATTCGCTTTATTTACTTTCCAAAAGGGCCCCACATTCTTGTGTGCCCAAGGGCCCCAGCATAGTTTAAGACGGCCTTGGGCATATAGCTGATGTTATAAGGTCTAACTTAGGCTACTTTTATTTTAGAATAAGAATTAGGGTTCCGTATATAAAAAAAAAACTCTTGATATTGGTAACAAAATCTGATTAAAAAAGGGAAGTAATATTTTTTATACATGACATGTCGAGGGAGGGCCTAGCATTAGGTGGGGCGTTAATCATGTTACTTTATACACTATTTCTTATTAAAACAATATGTGCAGATGAAGAACTGGACATCAGAGATAAATCCGACCCAGGCCCTGTTGGTATTATTATTGGCCAATAAGAAAGATACGCAGAATTTAGTGCGATTCAGACCAATCATTTTGCAAGGCATCGCTGTGAACAGAATTACTAGAGCTTCTGAATTAGACATGGAGATTGAAGTTATTGATAGAGAAAATTTCAATAAACTCTCACAGGTAACTAACAAACACTATGTTTAAAGAGAGAAGAAACATTTTGCTTTCACATCTTGTTTGAAAGAACTAACCCTGTTTAGGTATTTAAACAAGAAGGGCCTAACGGTCTCATTCATTGCAAAGTTTCACAACTAAACCAAAAACACAACTTTTTTTTTTGAAGCAGTTCGACGGAATAACTTACTTGCCGGAAACAGTCACGGATTATGAAAATCTTTTGGATGAGTTATACTGGATAGCTAAGACTACTGTAAGATATTTTTGATGTTATTTTTGTTTTATGTGTAGGTGGTACGCACTTACGGCCGGGGATCGTTTAAAATAAAAACTAAATAATTCATATCGTAGAAATCTTGAGAAACCTGGGTTTTAACTAAATTGAGAATTCGAGTTGAGAACTTTTCAAACTCTACTGGACTGTCAAAATTTCTTACACCAAATACGTAAGTAATTTTGAATTTCGCGGTCTACATTGCAGAAAGTTTTTCTCTATTTTTATTGGTAGAGTAAACCATGAGTACTTTTAGCTTCCGAAGTTTGACTTGTCTGTTGTGATAAAGCCAGGAGGGGCGGAGAGAAATCTGTATGTAACAGATGGTCACTCATCCACAGACCGACCTCGTTAGGTCAGCATCTCAACATCCAAAATAGTTCGCGGTGAACATCTAAGGGAGAATGTTTGACAGTCATAATATCTGCTGATTTGCGTTGTGTGTGCAATTTGCCCAATGATATAAAGAAAGATACGCTACGTTCATACTGAGCGGCGTTAAACTATCATTGCAGTTTTACGACTGCGCTAGATAATACGGAACGAATGATGCAGAAAAATAATATAGCTATTGCACTTGAAGTAACTAAATTACGACAATTGTCTGATTTGTCTGCAGCAATTTGCGCGCGCTAGTGTGATATCTACCACTTTTTATTTATAGGCAAATTCAAGGATATTCCTCGAATTTGCCAGTTATAGCTGTCTTATAAATGGCGTTTTCTGTTCACCAGGCTTCCGATTACAACAAACCTTTCAACGAGTCTTCAGAAAGGCTTCTGAAGTCTCTGTTGCAGAAACGCAAGAAGTTAAATCCCTCGTATCTGCGTGTAATGGCACGCTATGTAGGTTTGGGATTGGTGAAAACACCGACGGAATGCTAAATTATTTTGAGTGCTTTGTGAAATTATGTGAAGTTTGTGGGTAGATGAAAATTGTATACGTGGTTTTTGTATGCAGTATTTATTGCAAATAAATTATTAAAAAAAAAAATATTATAGCAATTTAAATGCCGTTTTATTTATGTACAGTCGCCAGTACATCAAGCTACCCGAAATTGAAAAATTTTCCTAATCAATCTTGAACCTATTGCTTTGACGATAAATTTGAAAATCTATTAAAGAAATTTGATAGATAGATCTAGTAGCTTAATGTGCTGGCGTCTGCACCTAAATTTTCCTTTGTTCCCACTAGTACCACCGAACTGTACCACCGGTGGTACTAGTGGGAAATCTCGTTGTCAATAGTACCACCACCTACTTAGTGGTACTAATGGGACTTGTTGTTCCCAATAGTACTACCTATGGAAATTGTGTAGGTAACCTTATTTTTTAACCGCTGTAAACTTATGGGACGAAAACCTACCATATTATTTAGACGGAGGAAGATGAAAAAACTGAAATTCTGAATTGAATAAACTCTTTCCAAAAATGCTAAAGAGGTACCTCAACAATTCTTTTTTTTTTTTTTGCTTAGTATTGTGAAGATTCCATGAGAATCATACTATTTTGCAATGTAACAGGTAAAGATTAGCTCAAAAGTTCGACAATGTTTTTCATGGATGGTACTTATAAGTCATGCCCGAAACCGTTTCGTCAAATTTACGCGATTCATGGCGACCTTGGTAGCAATTTGGAATATAAAAATATTGTCCCATTAGTCTTTGCGTTTATGACTCATCAAAATGAAAAAGCGTACTATTCTACTCTTTTCGAACTACTCAAAATTCCGGAATGGCAGCCAGATGTGGTCATGACTGATTTTGAACAGGCAGCCATAAGTGCATTGACTAAAATTGGTACAAAAGTTACAGGACGTCATTATCACTTTTTAAATGCTCTGCGACGTAAGGGAAAATCTCTGGGCATGAAGAAAACAAAGGATAATCAACGAATCATTCATTTGGCTAGTAACCTTGCTTTGCTCCCAACAGCCAACATTTCGGAAGGATGGGATTATGTTGTAAGAGAAATGAAACAAGACGTACCTGCATTGAGAAATTTCAAAAAATACTTCGAGACAGTTTGGATGAAAAATCCTTTCAAAGATATATTAAGCGTTTTTGGCCGTCAACATCGAACAAATAATTCAGCAGAAGGTTGGCATCATAACTTAAATTCTTACATAAGCAGAAATAAACCAAATTTCTTGAAAATCTTACATGTTTTGTTTCATGAATCTCGTATAACAACCTTCCGAAGCAATAAATTGAAGAAGTTCAATAAGAGCTCAAAACCAAAGCGAGCAAAACAACACATTGATTCTGATGATCGGATAGTTGAAGCATAAATGCAAATGACATCAGGAAAAATTTGTATTGGCCACTTTTTAGAGAAACTTCGCTAGTTCGCATATAAACGTTGTTGTTTTATTTTTACTTTGGCAGAATGGAAAGATAAGTTTGTTTCTTGTTTACTTTTGATTTGCAATTAAAGTGATAATATATTTATTATTTATTTATTTAAACTTCATGTACAAGAGTGGTACATAGGCGGATTTCTTTATTAAAGTGCAGGTGCCATCTCTATAGGTAGGGAGATAGTACTATTGGGAACAAACAGTCTCACTAGTACCACTACTATTAATTAATATAAATGGTGGTACTATTGAGAACGAGATTTCACACTAGTACCACCGGTGGTACAGTTCGGTGGTACTAGTGGGAACAAAGGTAAATTTTTACGTAAGTTTTAATTTCTCCGTCCATTCTAATCATAGATGCATGAAGAAAGATTTTTTAGATTTCTATGGTTCCAATATAAGAAATAAATCGTATAGCCTGGTTTTTCTCAACTATCCATCCAATACGTTTCGTGCTAAGCAGGGACAGGTTGCTAATACCTTTAGGTTATAAATAGACGATTGGGCCAAAACTGTTACCTTGCGGGACGCTCTTGCCATTCATCAATTCTATACAACTCTTCTACTTACATAGAACCTATGAATAGTTTCAGCTTCTGAGTCAAAAGCGTAAGTGATTAGCGTGGTTTAAAGGCTTTTGTATCGGGCAACCTAATATACCTATTTGTCTCATGTTATCACGAAAGTCTCACGGTCAACTCAGTCGAAGGCTTTAACTAAGTCTAAAATTACTAATTTGTACACTTAGATGTCTTTGTTTGCATTTGATGGACAGTTCGGATTATTTTAAGAAAAGTGGTGGTTACTGGGACTAATATTAATAAGTTGTGTTACTGTCCGCTATTGGCGGACAAAGAGAATACTCATGATTAAAACCGTGTCGCTCCGTACGAGAATTACTTTTGAAATCGTGTCACTGTTCACCAGTGGTGGACATCGGGAATCATCGTGGAGTGAATGGTCTCCGCATATTTTTAGGTACCTACCTAATATCGCGTGCTTCAGGGAGAACACGAGCGAAACGCAACCACAGTACGCAAAGATGTGTAAACGTTCTGAACCGCACAGTTAACGTTCGTAGTCTTCTTGTGTACATCATTTGCAGCACACGTAAGTAATTTGCTGACGTTGATTTTCGACTTTTAATAGAAGGAGAAATTGAAAACGACTTCTCTCGGATGTGAACCCAACTAGATGAACATTTGCTCGAAAAAAAGTAATGCGATGAAGCATACTGAATAGCAAACAAACTACTTAAGAACGTCCATTGCAATTAGTCAGATTCATTGATCCCTTGATTGATCTTCTATTTAAGTTTATCTCCATGATCATCATCAGCCTTCAACAGCCCACTGCTGGACAAAGGTCTCTTCAAACGGACGCCACTTAATTAATTACTCAATTCTTGGCAACTCTCATCCAGTTGCTACCAGCCACGGCCACCGTGCGAATATCGTCGCTCGCACACTGCAGCCACATTACACATAAGTTTTTACTAATTTCCCTATAAGTCTTATTTCGTTACGCAAGGTTTTAAAAAATGGGCCCTCGATCTTCTTCCTTTCTGCCTCTTCGAATTGAACTCATAAAAGCCAGAGGCGTGCTTGCGCTTCCGATCCGAACGAATGCCGTTGCTTACAACCGAGCTTCTTGCTCCAGCAAATGGTGCCTGAACAAGTTTACATGACAGAACGAGAGAGTTATGTAACACGAAATGTCTAATCCGTGCGTGAAAATGTGATTCTACCCTTATATTTCTTCTTAATCTAAGTATTTTTTAAATTGAACACTACCCTGTCCAGCCATAGATTATTTTTCCGTCAAAATCGATTAGTGGGGCTAAATGGATATCAAAAGCATGAAATCTGTGAGGCAGCGTGGAAATAACACCCGTCGTACGACAGCAGTTCATACACATTAGAAAAACGCGACAGCAGCACGATTTGCTAAGGCTTGAACCTCTTCTGGTAGCACGAAATCGCACTTTTCCATACACCTATCCTTTTCTGTCTCTCAGAACCATCATATTATAACGCTAGATCGAGAATCAGAGCGTGCTGTCGCGTGCGGTAGCATTCCCATTGCGATAGCATGCAATGAGTGCATCCCGAGTTGGCAGAGAAATGGATAAACCAAGTATTATATGTCATTGATTTCCACGACTCGGACTTTACATCGCATTGGTTACGTATTGTATTATGTGTTTTGGCCCGTATGCCGTTCGGTAGTTTCGTTTCCACGAAGGAGTCTTGATGTATTGAGAACTGCAGGTTGTTTTAGGATGTGTTCAGTTAGTAAATGAATAAGATTTTATTTAGGTTTTACATTTTTTTATTGTGTAAAGTAAATCACTTTTGCGGCGCACTCTGGTTGGAGCTCTTTGAGTCGCGCATTGAAGCGGAACGCCTGCGTTTCAGCTCTTCTTGACGTCTTACCTGCAAAACGTAAAAACGAATATTAGTAGAAAATCGTTGTGTCACATCTTAGAATGGATGAATGAATGAGTTAAACGTATGAAAAATGAAATGAAAGTATAAAAAATGTTGCTATTTTAATATCTTGGTCTATATCAAATATATGCCAAGGGGTAAGAAACAGCCATTACTCTTACAGCAGAGTACTATTTCCACAAATAATGTGGCCATATGATACCAGCTGTTAACTACTTTTAAGACATTCACACTAAATAATTTCAATGATAGTAGGGCTCAGCTCATCCAGGAACGTGTTAAGTTGTATAGTTATGGCTGTGCCTGTGAATTTACAGGCTGGCAGGCCTTCATGACACAATTCCTCTTTTTCATGTATAATGTCTCTGGTATTGCAAATATCCATAGACAGCAGACTTTTTTCTCTCCGCTTGCTTGTTTTGCCAGCCAGTAACCAAAAAAGGTATAAAAGATCATAAAAATCATTTCTTTACCTTAGATTCCTTCTTTCTCTGTGCCAAAAGTTTAGCATACTCGTTCTCGGACTGCTTGCGCTTAGCCAGACGCTTCTTCTTCAGTGCCAGACGGTGACGTCTGCGCTGCAAGACTACAGGGGTGACTAACCTCTGTATCCTGGGGGCCTGGAGAGCAAAAATATGGCATTATTCTGTGATCTAAGGATTCTGAAGAAATTGATAGGCTTCTGGAGCAATACATGCCACAATTTGAAGTTAAGTAAAATAGTAATGTTCAGCACACTGTAAAAGTAGACAGACATGAGCCTGAATCTTCTGCTCGGCGCCATTGATATGCCCTGATGCTGCTGCTTTCAAGCTATGGTAGAGCTTGGAAACAATATTGTAATCAGGGGGTTTTGAAGCAATAAACATCCAGTTCAAAATTACATTAGCAGTTTATCTAATGGCCTTATATTCCAAAATATAATCCTACAAACAAAAATGAAAAATAGATGCTTATTTTATCTTCTGAGCATGTAGAAGACTGCTCCTCACAAAATTTGTGTAAAATTATAAAAAAAATACTATAGGTTATTTGTAAACTCTACAAACTTGCCATGTGGCTGTTCTGGTACTTCATACTTCAATTTCACCAGGTTGTTCATAAATGGACAGTTTTAGGAAATTGTCTACCAGATAATTCCTAGAACTTACAGTAGAAGTGGCAAACAAGTCAAAGGAAAGGTTTATTGAAAGTTTCAATAACTTTACCTTATATCTGGGTTTGGCGTTCTCCTTGCCCTCTTTGGCGGGGAGCAGGCGTTTGACGACGTAACGACGGACATCATCTTCCTTGGTCAAGTTGAACAGCTTGCGGATCTTGGACGCACGCTTGGGTCCCAGACGACGGGGAACATTGCCGTCGGTAAGTCCGGGAATTTCCTGTCAAAGTTAATTGATATATTTAGAACATTATATTTTTGGCTACATTGAATGATGGCTGAACAACAATAAAATATCGTAGAGAATCAAGTTGTAATAGGAACACTAGGATCTTATTGCTACTTTTGTTTTATTATGCTACTTTTGTTTTATTCCTACTGTTATTGCCATCTGTAGTCTGTATGTATAACATACTGTGACGGCCAAACTTCTTGTTCATTTTTTTTTTGGGGGCCCTTTGAACCCTAGTGCGGCGAAGCCCAAAAAGAGGAGAAAAACAAACAAATGATTTTTGGAAAACTAAGAAAATAGCATTCTGACTTGCATCAAGAAGACAGAAAATTAGAGCATTCTGAAAGGGTTTAAGTTTTCATTGACAAGCAAGCGAAGCCAGTTCGAAAAACGGTGCTTTCCTGACCGCGATTGGTAGTCTTCATCAAAGAGTGAGCGAAGCGATCTCAAAAACTGGAGCTTTCTGGACAGTGATAAGTTAAATTTTCATTTTATCTTTTATCAAGCAGAATATTTGATATTGTGCGAAGATTTTGTGATTTTTTTCTTCATCTCGGGGGCCCCGTATTGATACGGCTGATACGGCAGTAGCTACACCCCTGTTTCAATTATTACATTGATTACAAGAGTTGCCTGATGGGAATTTAGTTGTCTTAAGTAAATAAATGTGTGGTATTTGAAAAAAGACCTTTGAACAAGTAATTCAAAGGTTATGCCAAGTACCAGTTGTTATCCCCTGTCGCATATAATTGCTAAGATGTGAGGATCTTAGAAACAGTAAGAACAGGGTTGTATGTTACATCTAGAACCTACAAATAATCAAAACACATCACACTATCATTCACATCCTTCTTTTATATCATTCTTCAAACAATCACTTGAACATTTTAAAATTGACCACATCAAAATAATGAAAATAATCAACAAAATTTACAACCTTTATATGTTATTGACAATCAAGCTTAGAGCTAACAAAAGCCTGCCTCCTGTGATTTGATTTATTGAGGGATATTAGACAGGACATAGATACAACCAAGAGTTTACTACTATAGAAAATATCTCAATTACCTGTTCACCCTTGCGGACAATGACGAGGGCCAACACAGACAGGTTAGCGTCAACAATGCAGCCACGGACTGACTTGCGTTTCCTCTCTCCATCACGGCGTGGTCTGTAGCAAGAGTGGCCCTTTGACATCAACAAACGGACACGACCTGGAACACAATAAGGACTTGTCAAGTATTTTCAATACCCACAAATTAACTGGTGGGTACGAGTTCCAATATTTTCATCCCATGTGGGACTTGTTTCTGGTAACCACTACTTGTTAGACATGATTTTGAGTTGTGGTTAACCTCAACCCAAACTTTTGCAACATGACAAAAAGAAGCAAAAAGTGTACATGTGGAAAATACGTACTGTTGGTAAGGACTCCCTGTTTCATGGGGAAGCCCTGCTTGTCGTTGCCGCCGGCGACGCGGAGGACGTATCCCTTCCATTCATCACCTAGCTGATCCGCCTCCACTTCCGCGCCCATGCGCTTCTCGTAGAAGATGCGGAGCTTGTGCTCATCAACTACCTCGAATAACTTCTGACATCCCGTAGCCGGGAAGGAGACGTTCAGCTACAAAAACAAATTGAGGTTAGGATAACAATCACACTTCCCATCTTCATCAAACAGCGCCTATTATCCCCAAACACAGTATTGGATAACATTTCAGTTGCGAACTACTGTAAACTTGGCCCAACAAAACCACTTGGCACTTATTTCATAGCATGTTAATTTCACTTTCCACAATACGGCACAACTTATCAAATATTTTCCAATGAATCATATCCCGTTTATAACAAAATATTATATTGGAGACTACATTAGCTATTATAGTATCACAAATTCAGTATATTTCACCTAAATTATACATATTTTATTAAAAAACTTTATGAGAACCTTCATGACTGCGGTTAGATTCCTTGAACGTCAGCCATGAAAAAGACCAGAGATTAACACAGAGGAGCGTACAAGGGATGTCGACTTTGTTTTGTTTATGACGATCACAGAGCAAATTACTATTTGTCTATGTCGAGTCGACTATCAGCATGACAATGTTAAAAATTAAATTGCAATTATATAGTTGGAATTAAGTAATAATTTAACTTGAAACTTTATCCTTACATTATGAACACAAGCTTATTGCCATCAACCAGGCACAAGTAAGAAATTCCTAATGGAAAAACCTAATAACTAGTTACATGATTTGGGAATTGAACTAGAGACCTCAAGCTCAAAAGTAGCGCTTGCGAATACTAGATCAATGAAGCAATCAACGCCTAAATTAATGAAATGTGTAGGAAAGGTACAACTCTGCATGAACGCTCCTGCTTAACCTTTAGTAGACTTATGGCTTGATGTTGTGGAGCACAAAACAGTGATATAGTGCAGCAACTATACTGCACGATATCACTGTTTTATGTACATCCCAAAAATACCACCTGTTAGCAAACATTTGTGAAATATTCTGTGGAAATTGCATTAAAAGTATAAACTAACTTAACAATTAACTTAAAAAATGTCGTCAATAAACTCCTCCTCAACGCTGTCGACTGGTAAGGCTGGTAGCGGCGTTGCCACATTGTATGGCAATAAGCCTTTGGCCAAGGTAAAAGCCAGCCCTTGGCTCACGTGAAAAGGCTGTGAGCGCTCGGACCCCACGGTCCTAGAGTTTCAACCCCAAACGTCTCGAAAATATAGTTACCATTAAATAAGGTTTCTATATTTACGCCGCTTGAGGTTCTCTGCAGCCGCAGCGGCAGCCCCAGCACAGCACGACGAGCTAGGAAGATCGGATAGCGCAAGAGTATCGACACAAGTTGCGTCCCACACTAAAGGCCTACCCATCTTCCATGGAAACAAAGACATGTCGTCCGGTCTCATCACATCACCGCGTGCCAAGCCGTAAAAAAATAAACTTTTTATGAAGTTATTGGTACTTTAAAGTATAAAATAGAATTATTATTGACAGGACCTTACTCAAGAATGGCGCCTTCTGTTGACATCAAAAACGATAGCCATTGTTGTAAACTATGCCTTTGCATAATTATAATATACACTTCATACGACACTGCTCGCTCCCATTTTTTTTTCTCTCCCTTCAAATCATTCTTTGTGTCACTTATAGACAAAAGTCGGTCGTAATCTGACGTAATTTTATCTTTTATTAAAACTGTATCTTTGTGAGTTTGTGACTAATGAAATATGCTGGGTGCCTCGGCGCACTGTAGTGATAAAAATTGACAGCTATTTGACAGACATGAAGTGTCGTGTTTTCTCTGAAGTGAACGAACGTCATTTTATTGGAAACATAGAGCACATTTTTTGCCTAATTTAATCATTTTCATAGCATTGAAAGGGTTGAGTCTTGCTTTGCTTGTGTCAGACAGAAGTCAAGTCAAGTTGTGAGTTTTCGTCTCTTAAAATTAATGAGTGGACAAATTAAAAATGAAATAATTTCGCACACCAATGAGTAGTTTGTTACAAGTGTATCGTCAGTCCCATTTACTTTTGGTTTGAGTGTATACTTTCATTTATATAAATCACTTGGGGTTTGAATAAAAAGCAAACTAGAAATCTGTTAAAATGAATCACGAAGAGAATAAAATTATGGCTCACCGGCAGCATGTGAAGTACTTCATGCGGTTTCTGAACATTTTGCCTTCGTCGTTGTCATCTCATGATACTACCAGGTAATTCTTCTTCCATACATCACTCATCATTAAATGGCCAGACAAGGACTGCTAACAATAATTTATCACTTTCCCAGTCAATACAGTGCCTTGTTTAGCCAGCATCATATTTTAAAGCAGTGAATTCATTCATTCATAAAGAAATGCATTTAATTTATAATAATTAAATTATAGTTGTAGTAAATCTATAGAAGTTCATCATTCAGTACAAAATTCGTCATATATTATAAATTCCGAGTAATGATGACTACTCGAAATAATTGTTGAGAGAATTCAATTACAGTAAGCAACAGTTAATTACATGAACATCCGATGGTGATAAAAATGCTAATTTAATACAAGGCTTAATGCTTTAAAATTTTAACTGACTATTATTTAGAGACCTTGTTGGCAACATACCATATTAATTCAACAACAAATTTTGTCTCGATTCACCCCTATGTTTCTATTCACCCCCTTTTACCCAGTATTTTATTATCTGTATCTGTTTACTGAAATACTGGTGCATTTGATAAGTATACGAACAAGAGGATAATGATGTGTATTCATTTTTCAAAATCATAATACAAAATAATTTATTATTTCCATTTAATGAAGAAAGCTGTAAAGGCAATATACATTTTAGTTACTTGCCAAGCAAGCAAACAGGAAATGAATGTGTTACCTAACTAAATTACCAGCGAATAAAATACTAAATTCAATAATAAGTATTTATCCTGTTTTACTATGACCCTTTCCTGTTATCTTGTGTTACGCATTCCCATGCAAAATATTTATTTTTATAACTTGATTTGAATGGGGAATGTGAATATTTTTTAACCCCACTGGTTGCCTGATTTTAATTTATCTGCATATTTCTGAGTAGTACTGATTTAGAAAAACAAATAACACACAGTATTTTACATTGATATATCACAATACTACTTATGTAGCTAGAATAGTTTTTATCATAATTTATAACATTCTGTAATTACCCAGTGCTTAAAAAAACTAAAAATAAATTATTCATGAAACTAATTATTATGTAAATGAATATAATGAGAGCTCAATTGCTATCTTAATTAACTTTTTTTTTGTGGTTCACTTTTGTTCTTTAGTATAATTCTTTTATCATATTTACAAACTATTTAATTTTATTTCAGAGTAACAATTGCCTATTTTTCGGTATCTGGTCTGGATGTACTTGGGGCAATTTCTTCGGTATCAGTAGACTTAAGGAATAGAATTATAGAATGGATCTACAGACTGCAAGTTCACCCTGATAAAAATAGTAAGTACAACTTACATATGGTTGTCCACTGTAACCCTCACGTTCTAGGAAAACACCAAGATATGCAGTCTTCTTTTTTCTCGTGTGGTTAGTGCCTAACCTTATGTCACAGTTTATGCAACCCATGGGCCATTGGTTTCTTCATTGACTATTGTATTGTATAACGGGCTGGTGTCTGCAACTCTATGTCAAAGCGTGTATTTTGCGTGCGGTCCTCACTGACTAATCCTTCACTAAAGCAAGTGATAATAATACAATACGCACACAAATCCGAAAAATCTGAGGTGAATGTTTTGGTTTCGAACTTGAGCCCTATGACTTGATAGTCCGACTGTCACACTTGTGACAGTAGTTGAGTCTTTGGAACTCATTGAGCTTCACGGTCCTCTTCTGATGGTGGTTATTGTTGATTATGGCTTTCAGGATTTGCAGAGGTTGGGAATAGTATATGCTTGCACCACAGCCACGAAGTAGGTTCCCTAAATATTGATTTAGGGAACCTACTTCGTGTACCTATGTGGATTTTGTATCTAGGTCATAAGATACTTGCGTTGCAAACATCAAAATCCATTCATTCTACTGTGATGTTACCCAAGAGTGAAAAACACAATAAGATCTTTAGCTGTTAGTTTTTGTTACAAACTGATAAAAAATCCTGAGTTTATTGTAATGCAATTGACTCATGCAGTACAGGTCATAAGCATTTAATCTTGACTGGAATGTAAGATGGTTGACCTCAGTCTATCTGTCCTTGTTTTGTGTAATAATAATTAAATTTCATTTTACGGTTTTCTATATGGAATGAATTGATTTAAATGGAAGTCTGTTGCACGTTATCACTCACACACAGGACATGTGCATGTGTAAATAAAATCGCATTGTTGTGTATTCAACGTTCTGCCTAGTACTGAGAGTTGTAATTTCAACAGTTCGGTATCTCATGACTCGTTAATTAAACGTCAGTGGAGTTAAAAAAAAACTTGCCTTACCAAAAACTTTATTTTGCAAAATAAAAGGTAGGTAAATTCTAATTTAAAAAAGAAACATTTTAAATTTGTAATAGGTACATTTTCATTAGGCTTATGTTTAACTTACCACCAGATATATAGTAACATATAACAGACAAAAATAGTAAATGATCACCAAAAATAAACCTGCATTTTAATGAAAACTTATAACCACAGTTTTAACATCTCGCTATCCTGTTTAAGCAAAATGACTCCAAATAAATCATTGTTAACCCAAAAGTAGTAAATGATCACCAAAATTAAAACAGCATTTTAATGTAAAATTATAACCAAATTTTTTACATCTTGCTATCCTATTTAAGCAAACTGACTCCAAAAAAATCATTGTTAACCCAAAAATAGTTAATGAACACCAAATTATTAACCACATTTTAATTTAAAATAACATGCAAAAAAATAACATCTCGTAATCCGATTAAAGTAAATTACCCTCGGCAAAAAAATAATTAAAAAGTCATTAAACGGCAGAAAATCAATCAATCAAAACATTGATCATTATAAAACAGTTGATTGTGAACATTTTATGTCCTTTTATGCCCTTTAAGAAGCATGCATACACCATGCACAGCATGCAAGAAAGTATGCAGCATGCAAGCGAGCATGCATCATGCAGCAGGTATGGTTTCTGTCACGGCTCCGGCGCTGCGGGGCTCCGGCGGTCCCACGCGAGCTTATCGTCGCAGATGTGTTTTACGCTCAGCACCGCTGCTTCGGCTTGCTGGCCAGCCTCAGCCACGGCGGCGAGCGTTAAAAGCACCTGCTCCTCAGCTCGCGGGCCGCCACGCCCCTCCGCGCCTACGCGACCTTAAATTACAGTCTAGGGGTAGGGCAGACAAGAGTAGAGTAGAGGAAACATAACTTAATATGGCATCAAAATACTTTATTTGGTAATAAACCTAGGTTTTATGGCAATCATGTGGTTTATTTAGGCAGAAATAGCGCATTAATTTGCTCGCTAAGATTTAGTGATCATTTACTACATTTGGTGATCGAATACAATTTGAAGTGCAGTCGTGACTAAAATAGCTAGTATTATTGTGATTTTAGACTTTATTTTTCTGGTGTTAAGTATATATTTTTGGTAAAAGAACTAAGGGTATCAAGGAATTTATGGTGGATATTATATTTAACCCCTTTTCATTATCATTGACGACATTTATCATTTACTGTAGTAATTTACTACTGTTTAAATTAAACAAAAGACACAAATTGCTCCTTAATAAATAAGACATTTTCGTCTAGTAGTATTCAGTTATTTATGCATGTTTCCAGTAGTATTAGTAGACAATAATTGAATGCCTGTATAAAAGTGCTCTGTTGAATATTCTACATACGCCATACGCCTGTGGTAGCTGAATTTCCAACTGTAATAATATTCAAGCATTGGTTTTGACCCTTAGTGATACTGATATTGCGCATTTGGGTTGCATGAAATATTTACTAACTTTAAGACATGACTTCCTCTGTAGGTACTCTTAAAATGTGTGGAAAACCTATTCAAAATCATCATTCAGCCGAATGACATCCATAATGGACTTAGGTCTCCCCTTACCATCGCCACAACGGCCACAACGAATGATGAAAGAACTCGAGGCTTTTAAACCTTTATAGTTAAGACTAGTCTCGATTTTGAAGACTCGACTTCAAAAATACGACTTGAGGCTTGTTACTAGGGTGAAAGAGACCATAATAACGTAAACTTCAGTGTACGATTATTACAGATCAGTAGGTACTTAATAATAATAGTAAACTTTTAATGGTAGACACGGCCACTCATCAAGTGTAACAGTTGCGTCATTAGCACTACCCGTGTCTCACGACTGGCGACTCGCACGACTCATGAACTGAGTTAGTTGTTTTAAAAAGGGATCGAAAATTTTCAATTTATAAATAGGTACGAGTAATTTTAAAACGACATTCTTAAGATTAAACCTTAAGTCCTGAGTCGGAAGACTCAGGTCCTTTCGTGTGCCGGAACGTAGACCTACACGAGACACAATGACTTTTTAATTGTGTCTGTATAGGCGGCATACGAGTGGTTAATAGGGTTGGGGTTGAGTTTAAGGACTTTATTGAGTTGCAAACCGCCATAATCGGGTCGAAATCTTTTTAAAGAATTAAAAGCCTCGAGTCCTTTCATCACTACCTCCTGTCCTGCCCATCCTGCACAACCACTTGCACCTTTCAAATCTGTGCAGATGGCTACATACTGGTCTAACACAATTTGAATTCATCGACACGTAAAGAAGAAGAATATTGTATTGTATTGTATTGTATAACGGGCTGGTTTACGCAACTCCACGTCAAAGTGCGTATTTTGCGTGCGGAAGAAGAAGAATAATTATGATAAATAATATATGAATTACGTTATAATTCGTGTTCACGAAAAGTGACAATTCATGTATGTGGTATTCAAACATATGGTTTACAGTTAAATAAGGTTAACTTTTTTACCCGATTCATCGGTCCTTGTCTCCAGTTAATAATATGAAGCTGTCAGTCTCTTTAAAATACCGATCTATAGCCACATCCAAGTCCCGAAAGTCGAACCTAGAATAAATATTCTGTCTCGGCTTTTGTGTACATTTTGATGTTTGCCGTTCGTAGTGCGATATTTACTTCACTGCATCGCAGTAATAGCAATGTCGACTGGTGTGAGATATTTGCACATGATATTATTTTGCTCTAACCAGTATGTAAGCGCAATACGTAATACTTATGACTTCAATAAATATGCGCTTTTGTTATCTATGGCCTTAATAGTCGTTTATAAAAGGAAAGGTCAGGTACTCGCAACCGGCGTGCGTGTATGACCAGGGTATCTAAGATGGCCGCTTTAGCAGAATCATAATAATATGAATTAGCCAATAGCCTCGACCAAAATCTGAGGAGGCTCTCGCTTGGCAGCTGGATCAAGGGCTTGATTCAGAAAGCAGTACTTCTGGACACGGCGCGTATCGTTAGGAGGTTCCTCTCTCAAGAGCCCTGACCGCCGGTAGCTCGGACCCGATGCGGGTGGGCTACAATTTTTATAGTTTTTAATGTTTTTTTTTTATATTACTATGTATAGGAATATTTAAACATGTAAATTATATGTAAAGAAAATAAATAAAGGAGATATGAATTACGTTCACAAAGAAGATTAATTGCGCCTGTGACCATTTAAAGAATTTTAACGAGATTCATATTATTATTTTATTATGATTAACCGTCAACCAAGCATGATGTACGTCAAACTAAGTAACTCTACTCAAAAATTATTGCTACCACCAACTTTTTTTTTGGGGTGAAAAATCACGTTTTACGGTAGGACTCAATGTAACGCATTCAAAACATTGTGCTGATAGATGGATTGAATAGTATGGGGGTCGTGGAGGTGTTTAAAGTAAAAATCTTACATTTAAAACATGTATTTAAAAAAAACTTGTGAAAATATTGGAACTTTGGCCCCCAATATCTCCGTAACTAAAAGGTTCCCAGGTATGGTCTAGAACAAAAAAATGATCGCATTGACGGGGAGAACAAGTACCTTTCGGCTTCGTTAAGGGTCTATTTACACCCTGTATGTATATTATTCATGGTAATCAGAGCTAACGAACCATGGATTAAAACACGCAGCAGGTAAAATAACCGAACCATACCTCTTGATTTACGAACTTTTTTTAATAACACGTCAACTCAAACCAGTTTGCGCCACGTTCGGTGCATGAGAGGTCAACAAGGTTTTTTAGATCAATGTCAAATGCGGTCATTTTTTCGCTCTTTCACTTAAATTAACCTTCTACTGACCGATCATTCTGAACTGACCGGTTTGAGAAAGCTCTACACGGAAAAAAAATAAGCAGAGTCAGACGTGCTTTTATGAGTATTCATTAGTACTTGTATTATGTGATATTGGGAGCTCGTTGCTAAATAATATCAGCCGCTCGGGTCGATCTTCAGGTTAAGTTGCGCTTGCCTGGGCTGGTCGAGTTTCCTCCATGCCTCGGAAAGCACGTTAACCCGTTGGTCTCAGCTGTCATTTGTAGATCTTTGGGAAAAGGCTAGACAGATGATGATGATACCGTGGTATTAGTCAGATTTCTGATCGGAGATAACTCTGTAAGAGTTTGTTGCTCATCATCACAAATTCCGCAGAAAGACATCCACTGCCCACTGCAGAACTTGGGCCTCCTCCAAACGTCGCCATATTTACCGGTCCTGTGTTTCTTATTTATACTCGAAAAGCCATTCATTTCAAGTTAAAATCTACCTAGATACCTACATGAGGTCCTCGGTCAAGAACGGATTCTCAGCGGCTTTCTACATTAAAAATTGCACCCAGATTGAAAAAAAACGTGATTAAGTTTATCTCATTTAAAAATGCACAAACTATTCGTCGACAATGCAATGTCATCCACGGGCATAACATAAAAACGTTATAAAAATCATCAGCGGTCAAATCATGTCGCCAAGTTATGTTTTCCAACAAGTAGTTCGACCGCTTTTTGCCCTCCATTGATTGTTTTCGTAATCGTACTACTGTGTCCTATATAGATAATGCCAAATGGAAAGTCTAATAAACCAGAGTTACTGGCAATCTAAGCTTTATATGTTTAATCAATGGAGTTTGATTAGTTAGACTGCCTCGTTGGTTTAGTTCGTAATCGCGACTACTGAGTATGAGGTCTTGGGTTTACTTCCCGGGTCGTGCAAATTGTTATTGGGATTTTCCATCAGGAATTTCTCAGTAGCAGCCACGGAGTCTGGATTGGTGCGGTTGATGGCAATAGGCTCGCCCTCTATTAGTTCTCTTCGGGGATTACAGGCGTGATGTTATTTTAGTTTGGTAGGCCGTTGCCGATGGTTCTGTGTTCACCTTCCGTGCTTTGATTGCCTTGATTCATCATCATCTTTGACCCGAATAAAGTCTACTGCTTCTTAGCATGTCCCCCCCAGCCAAGACCTTGGCGCTATCACTAGTATCCATGGATTCCTGAGACAGATTTAATTCTATTGATTGACTATCGATGGCTGTGCAAAAACTCCGGTGTTTTGCCTTCTCTGGCCAATCAGTCAGGAACGAGTCCAAATCGTCACGCCAGCGTTTCTTGGGCTTGCTTCGGTGACTACGACCGACTTCAGGCGCCCACTGTGTGACGTTCTGGCCCATCTATCCTGGAAATGTGAATTTAACTTCTTTTTTTTTAGTTAGCCTGTTTGAGTGTCCCACTGCTGGGCAAAGGCCTCCCCTTTCTCCTTCCAAACCTCTCTGTCCTTACTTATTTAAATTTTACTTCTTTTTTTAAATTTTACTTATTTTTGAAAAATTCTGAGCTACAGCTGATTTTCTCTGATAAGGATATTTTGGCAGACATTTACGGAAACCTATGTAAATATAGATTTGGGTAAATATCATTCAATGTTTACATTGTGTACGTGTTATAACTCAGTGTAACTAACTGTTGGTACAAAGACTCCTAATTCCACTTAAGCACTTAGGAACCAGGCAGGTACCTGATTCAGTTACTGTAGTTTTATGTTATACGGCGTAAGATAACTTTATAAGCATTGAATTACATCGAGGCATAGTTTAATACATAGCGAACACAATGCAAGTTTTGTTATCTTGTTTATTATGTTTGAACATGTTTTCACTTAAGTAGCGATCTTATTGCCCGGTTTATAGGCATGTAAATAAGTTAAACAACCTTGTCTGCGTCTTATATGTATAGAAGCTGTAGTATTTGTTCTTACGTGTATATGCGTCACCTTGATTTAATACCAGTTATAAAAAATAAGAAGGAAGCTCAGACGGTTTTTTGTGTACCTTTTTTTAAGATTATAATTATCATTTAAACACCAAGCTACCGTTTACACATAACTGCCTTATTATACTGACGGCACGGTGGGCGCAGTGGCTGGATGATTGGCTGTGGCGCTGCGTGTTGCGGGTTCGACCCCCGCACGGAACAAATATTTAATATTTGGTCCTAAAAATTTTTTATGACTTACATGTTGTTGTAAACGCACCCATGATACAGGAGAAAATCCTAGTGTGGGGCAACGTTTTTTTAAAGAAAAGAAAGAAAAGATTATACTTACTTGTTTAATTCTGTTTACATAAAACTCTAAACATCGATCCATACTAATATAATAAATGTGAAATTACCTAACTATCTGAGTGTGTCTGTTTGTTACTCGTTCTCGTCGTAACGGCTGAACGAATATTGATTAAATTAAAATGGTCTTTTGACTGTGACCTTGGTTAGGAATTTAGGATATACATACATTACTTATCTCGGTACCACGAACCCGTGGGATAATTTATTTATTTATTTTATTTCGCGTATTTTATTTATTTATTTACTAACATGTAAAAAACTGTCTCCTACCTACACGCGGAGGAACTCCAGGGCACAAGCCAGTTTAACATAAGTTCCACAGAAAAGGAGTCCAGCTGTGGAAATCTTTAGATATTATCAACATCACCTGCCTAGCCTTTTTCCAACAATATTGGGGTCGGCTTCCAGTTTAACCGGATGCAGCTGAATACCAGTATTTTACATAGAGCGATTGCCTATCTGACCTCCCCAACCCAATTAGTACTGGGTAATACGATACCCCTTGGTAAGACTGGTTGTCAGACTTTTTGGGCCACTGACTACCTAACGACTGTCAAAGATCTACAAATGACACCCGGGTCCAACGGCTTAACGTGCGCCACAGAGCAACTTAGGCAAGCACAGCTTAACCTAAAGATCGACCCGAGCGGCTGTTATTATTTAGCCACGAGCTCCTAAATCTTTAGATATTATCATTAACACTAAAACGGGATATTTTCGATTTTTACTATTTATTTTGAGTTAATGAAGAGGGTAGATCACTTTCTCTGCTCATATAAAGCTAAAAACTTCTTTAGATCATCATCATGTTTTTCTTCCATTCTCCCCTGTCAACCCTCACGCAATCATTTACACCTTTTTCCTTCATATCATAAAAACTTATATCTTTCGATAGTAAAAATAAAACACAGAATGCTTCAAATATTTTGAAGTTTTTACACGAAATATTTGAACGTCGTTTTACGCAAACTAATAATTTTTTTTCCACATTACAGATGGCGACATGTCAATGTGTGGCTTCCAAGGATCCTCTACAATAAATATAGAATTGGCTCCTCCGAACAACCACTATCGTTGCGGCCATCTTGCTATGACGTACACAGGGCTTTGTATCCTGCTGGCATTAGGGGACGACCTCTCCAGATTGAATAGGAAAGCTTTAGTCGAAGGTAAGTTCCGTAGATTTGATTGAAAGGATTGTGGGACGGTTTTATCGTCGTTTGGTAGACTGGCTGTCCCTTAACGTTGTTTGGGGTAGCCTTATCGCTGAATAAATAGGACTTATCTCAGAATTGTACATGGGTTTTCTAGCAAAATATTTAACAGCGTGTGGAAACGAAATCACGAAAAATAATGAATATTTTTTTCGGATACAATTCAATCCTGCCTCGGTGGTCTAGTGGTCGCGACTGCTAAGCATGAAATATGGGTTCGATTCCCAGGTTGGGCAAAGTGTTATTGGATTTTTCCATCACGAATTTCTCAGTAGCAGCCACGGAGTCTGGATTTGTACCTGGTTGATGGCAATAGGGCTGCCCCCTATATGGGCCTTAAACATAACTGCTGAAATGTGCGTGTTCTAATGGGTATACCTCTGCCTAACCCTTCTGGGATTACAGGCGTGATGTTATGTTCAAACCCAGAATATAAATCTTAGTTATGTGTGGGAATGTGAGATTAAATCGAATGAGGAGAAGCGAGGTAAGACCTATATGGGAACGCAGGACTAACGTACACCCAAGGTTATACCCCCTTTCCATCTTGCACGATACGTCGCAAACTGAAGCTAATCCCTTACTTAATTTACACCGGATACTGCGGCATGCGTAAGTATCCGATATTAGGTATTACGATACTAATTGAACCAATACGTGATCTTCAACCAATGATGATCTGAACCAATTCGTGATGGATTATGTTATTTTAAAGCAAATAATGTGTGGGATATTGTTAGGACTTTGTGGACGCTTAATGTCCTTTGATGGGGCAAGGCGGAGGACTCATTAAAGCGGTCGGTCTATAGCCGCTTCAATTCCGATTGCAACTCTTACTTTAGACAATCTAAATAATCTTGCTAACTCCCAGTAGCGAAGGGCCAATTTTGTAAGAGATAAGCCGGAGTACATATCTTTAATGTGATTATTTTATTTGTGTAAAGAATACTGACTGTGCCATTTTTCAAAGGGAAGCCGGTAGGAATCGAGTTGTATGGCACCTTCGCCACTGCTAACTCCATATTTCGCTGAGAAGTAAAATTTTATTTTTCTACTTCCAGGTGTAAAAGCTCTTCAAACAGAGGAGGGGAACTTCGCAGCAACTCTGTCTGGTTGTGAGTCAGATATGCGGTTCGTTTATTGTGCTGCGTGCATCAGTTATATACTCAACGATTGGTCGGGCTTCAACATTGAAAAGGCGACTGATTATATTGTAAAATCTATCGTAAGTACTACATTATGTTCTATTAAAGCAAGGGCACATAATGCATTGGTTGGCAAGCTTCTTCCACGAATTCATAAACATTATATATTATAACTTTAAGTGACAAAGATAGTATATGATACATAATGGCGACTAATACTGAGATCTATAATACGAATTCGGACTTTACTCAAGCTATCTAAAGTTGCATTTTATACGATTTATAAAGGGTGTAAAAAGACCCTTAACTAAGCCGAAAGGCACTTGTTCTCCCCATCATTGCGATCATTTTTTTGTTCTGAACCATACCTGGGAACCTTCTAGTTATGGAGATATTGCGGGTCAAAGTTCCAACTTTTTCACAAGTTTTTTTTAATTCTTATTTTTAAGGTTATAACTTTACTTTAAATACCTCCATGACCCGTTTACTATTCAATGCATTCATAAGCACAATGTTTTGTGTGCGTTTCATTGAGTTTTACCGCAAAAGGTTATTTATCACCCCAAAAAAAAGTCGTTTCCCAGCAATAATTTTTGTGTAGGGTTACTAGTTTGATGTACAGAATGCTTGGTTAACGGCTTCATGAAGGGTCTGTTTACACCCTGTATAGACCTAAAAGCGATCGTGATTAAGCGTTTCAGACGAATACAAACGCACGATACGTAATTATTAAAATCCGATTAAAACCTGTCATAAAATGAAAAAGAAAATTACATGTGCTTATATCCGAAAAGCAGTAAAACCCTGTTGTGATTGGTAATAACAATGTACTTGTAACTATAATCATTTTTTTGTCACACTTAAAAAAATATGTAGGTTTAAATTTTTCAGTTAAAATAACTAACACTAAAATAGACTGTCATGGTCACTAACATTATCATTATCACTAGAAATGGGATATTTACCATATTAAACAACATGGTAAATATCCCGTTTCTAGTGTTAATGATAATACTAAAACAAACGTTTTTCACAGGGTTACGACTACGGCATCGCACAGTGTCCCGAACTGGAATCCCACGGAGGGACCACCTTCTGCGCGCTAGCCACACTGAGCCTCACGAACCAACTCGACAAGCTATCAGAACAGCAAGTTGAAGGCTTGAAGAGATGGCTCCTATTCAGACAAGTCGACGGCTTCCAAGGCAGGCCCAACAAACCCGTCGATACCTGCTACAGTTTTTGGGTAGGGGCATCCCTAAAAATACTAGACATGCTACAATACTCGAACTACGGCTGCAACAGAAGATACGTCTACGAAACTCAGGATACTGTTGTAGGTGGGTTCTCAAAATGGCCTGACACATGCACAGATCCCATGCACACATATCTAGGCCTCGCGGGCCTCAGTTTAATAGGCGAAAGTGGACTACTAGAAATAGAACCAACATTAAATATCACTAAAAGAGCGTATGAACACCTCAAATCTTTACACGCGATGTGGGAGAGTGAAACACTTTGTGTTTTATGAATGCGACTTTGAAAACGTCTTGAGAAACTGGTTTTCTAATTGTGAATGACGATGTTTACTTTTACTTGAGAATTTGTATGTTTGTATTGTAGTGTTTACTGTTTAGATAGCACAATGTTTTAGCCTGAGCACTGATGGTCAGTGATCGGATAATCGGGCGTTAATATACCTAAACTTTACTTTTATTCCCACGAAAGAATAATACGGACATGCTTTTCAGCATCCCGGATCCCGGAATCGTTTGAATTTTTTAAATTAGTCGATTCGATCACTAATCTCGATCGATCGATCGATCCTCATTGTCATCATCATTTTTTATTGATATTCCATTTGTTTTGACTAAAATAAAGATAATATATCAAAATAACCACTGCTATAATTTCATTAGGTTTGTTATAGTTGTTTTGACAAAATTGTTCAATCCCGGGAACCCGGGATGACTTATTTATTCAGAAAGGAAATAATACATTCTTTCGTGGGAAGAAGTTTAGGAATATAAGCGTCCGATTATCCGATCACTGCTGATGTTATTTTAAAGAAAAATTGCACGAATAAAGGACCAAGTTTAATTGTTAATTAGAAACGAACAAATATTTTGCGCTTGTTGCCTTCAAACGTACATTCATAATTAGAAAAAAAGTTTCCTACCAATCAAAGAGTTTTAAGTTACCTACCGAAATTATAGTAATTTAAGTTTATGAAAAAAAAAAACGTTCATTATGCTAAAGTATTATTACTGTTGCATAATTCTTTTGTATAATATTGAATTTGTTAGTACTTAAAATAATGTTTATGAATACTAGGTGCTAAAACTTGTAGGTATCGGGTACCTAACGGTGTCATTAAATGGACAACGAGTAAATACTTAGCGTTATAGTACAATATGAGAATTTCTCGCGACGTGCCATGAGCAGTTGAGTAGTTAGGCATTTATCAAATTATTGCACAAATGTATTTTTAAGCTCTTTTTTATTGTAACATGATTTAGGACGCAGTCACATTTGAGTTTGAGTTGAGTTTATGTAAGACTAGAATTTTTGTAGTCTTTTTAAAGAGGGCCGTCTGAAACTTGCAACGTCGTAAATAGCTGTCAATTACTTCGCTGTTTCGTTAAATTTGTCAATATTAATAAATTAAATTATTAAAGAACCCTCTGTAGTGCACTTATATATTAAATATTCCGAAAAGGGAAATATTTGACAGGTATTTGTAAAGTCGCGAACATTCGGAATGCACATAGCACACCACTCCGTGCCTGATAAACAAGTAGGTAGGTAAGGTTGGGTAGGTTTTGCTATCTGTTATCTGATGCGAAAACCACTTTATATAGTACTATGTTATATGCCTGTCCAAAAAACGAGATTAAAGTAGTTAATCTATCCATTAAACGCGAAATTGGAACTAATTATGTAAATTACAAACACAGACAATTTAAAACCGTCGCTTTATTGCCAGTCGTCAATTACCCACATCAATTATTTTGTTGGTTACGTCATTATGTGACTGCGTCCTAATTCGCAAACGGTCAGCAATTAGTAACGACCAATAGTATTCGAATTTAATGTGCGTTCTTGTTTTACTTGGAGGGTCAGATATCAGGGCTGTACCTAGCGGTTTTTACTTGCGTTTTGAATACCTGACTAAGCAGCAGTGGCGCAGGTTCCATACAACTCCATTCTTTCCGGCTTTCCTTTGAAAACGGGCACAATGAGTATTCCATAGACAAATAATAAAATGACATTAAAGATATGTACTGCGGCTTACCTCTTATAAAAATTAACCCTTCGCTATTACTAAGCAGGTTTATATCGATTAGATAGATAGGATTTCATAATGTACAGTCGCAGCGCATCAAGTTACTATAAACTGTCAAAGTTTCTCATTCGATTTTGAACTTAACTATCAATATTTTATGGTTTAAAATCATTTGGAGATATTTGACAGTTTGTGGCAACTTGATGTGCTACCCACAAGCTACCTAATACAAGGTGATTTTGAAAAGGGGTCACAGTTTGAATTGCGAATGAATTTTAAAGTGGGGAATAAATCTGAAAAAAAAGCAAAACAGCTTCTACATTTAAATGGATGAGGCAACTGATTTTTTTTCACGAATTTATTTCACAACAAAAAAAAATCATAATGATGACTACCGAGGCGAAAGGTGTATGTATGGACTTAGCAGGTGTGGTTCTGTGATTTCTGCCTACTACTAATGTATGTATGATGAATACCCCTTTTAAGGTTTATAGTAATTTCAATTGCACCTTGTATACGATACTTAAACACGTGATTGTAGTCATGATAACAAACAACTTTCCCAAAGACACATTTTTTAATACACAGACTTTTATCACAATAACCCAACAGCAGTATGAAATTCGAAAGCGCGCGCCTGTGCTGCGACCTATCAAAATAAAAAAAATGTTTATTTGGGAAAGTTGTTTGTTATCATGACTACAATCAATCGTGTTTAAGTATCGGTCACTAATTACCAGTCACCCTATATGCTGGCTCATTATAGATTTATATTACATTAATTCAATATGAGTATGTGAGGATCGTAACAGGTGGCGTTCTATGGTTTCTGCCTACCCCCATAGGAAAAAGTCGTGAATTTATGTATGTAATTCAATATGTCATGGACATGGACATGGACTAGACTTTTGTATCGAATAGGGCTTAGTAGTCATTGCGTGTAAAAATGTATACTTTGTAAGTAAAAAAAAAACGCTAGTTTAAACCGCTAGTGTGGTCCAAGCCTTTTTTTAACAAAAAAATGAAGTAGTGAGAACTAGAGTAGAGACATCGAAATAGTTTGGCAGTCGCAGCAAATCTGGTCAGGACTTTACAAAGTTCACCTCAAAGCCTATATTTTGTTAATTTGTTATAAGAACCAGTGTTTTACTCTTCTTCGTTACTCTTAAAGTTAGATCGAACCGGTACGGACAAATTGCGGTCGCGGCTGCGGACATGGACACGGACACCTCCACATAAATACTTACCACTAAAGTATCCTGTCCGTCTGGTCTCCGCGGCAGGTCCGCAACTTGTCTGTACCAGTTTTACTGATCCTTTACAATTTGGCATATTTACTAAAATTATTTTTCAAATGAATTTGTTTAAAATTTATCTTATTAATGAATTTGACTTTTTGTTTTTCATTCAACGCTCTTTTTACCTACATGTTGAGCCAATGTTGCAAACTATGCAAAATAGATTTTTATATAATGTTTATATGAACATATTTAGCAAATTTACATTTACAATTCGTTGCGTCTTTTTCTTATGTCCGACGTTAGAATAATGAACTTTAAAAGGCTCAGTCAAACCGGCACGGACATATTGCAGACACCGGACAGTGACAGACTTCAGTAGATCTGTCCTTACCCGACACCCGCGTCTGCAGTTTATCCGTAGATACCAATTTGACCGAATCTTAACCGTATGTCTTTAAAATTAGGTTAAAAATTGCATTGTTGTGTTCCGAAGCATTTATAGTATTCCGTGCCTTTTGAAATAGTACTAAGGTTTCTGGTATCGGGTTTCTGGTATCTGGTATCATGTTATATTTACTATAGAAGGCTCAAGGTACGCACACACTTTACCGTAACGGCATCCTTAAACTAAGTTTTTGAATAATTATGCATGTTTGCTTGGGAGCTTTTTGATCGGCAAGGACCATACCTACTTGCAACACCTATGCCCGATTTCACTACCTCCAAAATAAATGTCAAAACGATTTGGTTAAGGCGGGGACGCCGTTTACCGTTGTAATGTAACAATTCAAGATTCGATTTTGAGCATTACGTTACAAATAGACGTCCCGGTGAGTGAGCTGAGAGAGACACCTTTATTGTAACACACACGATTTGGTCTTAGAAAAAAGTGATTGTAACAAATTGTATCGTAACTACAGGTTTTACACTGTAATACTCGAATCTTAATCGTTACATTACACTATCATTAACACCAAAACCGGGATATTTTCTATGTTTACTATTTATTTGGAGTTCCCCATATTTCGGCGGTTGTTACATTACACGCGAATGTTCCCGGTGTGGTAGCGCTTTAAGTCTACAGATTTTGTAGAGGATATTACGAAGAAACAATGACTTCATGTTGCCACTTAATCGTAATACAAATAGAATATACAGTCACATGAGCGAAGCCCTGAGCACAGCGAGTGCCTGAATAAAAGTGCCGTTGAATTTTCTACACTCTGCTCACCGTAGAAAGTTCAAATTCCAACATTGCAATATTAAGGCTTTTACTTAGGTGTCGCTTAGTGCTCGATTAGTTATCACGGTCCATTCTTAAGGAGTGGAGGCCTGCGTCCCAGCTGTGGGACTGTCATGGCTGATTGTGCTAGTGAAAGTGGGCATATGGATCGAAATACCAATGTTTTGTGAATTGTGTGGTTTAATTGTGGTACGGAATACTAAGATAGATTTTTACTTTTTTTACAAGCGCTTACTGGATTTTTATGGTTAATAATTTATTGTATTTCACTACAAAATTCGATTGTTCCTTTTGGAGAATATGTCCTGCCTCTTGATTTCATTGCATCGTGGCTTTTAATGTTGTGTTAAGTTAAATATTTTGTGTATTTTATTATTTTGTGCGGACAAACCTTTACTGACACACACAAGCTGAAATGAAATTAGACCTTAAAATACAGGGACAAGTTTCTTATTTTCTTTTCAAAATCAAACTGTACGATTTTTAGCTAGGAAATTAATTTATCAAAAATTTCATGATACGTTTAGTTTCCATCTAACCTCGCGACCTCTAGAAGAAATATACTACTTTAAAGAAGCGCACTTTGAAATACGGGGTGTAAACAGACCCTTCACCAAGCCGTCAACCAAGCATTCCGTACATCAAACTAAGTAACTTTACGCAAAAATTTTTGCTGGGAAACGAAATTTTTTTTTGGGGTCAATAATCACATTTTACGGTAAAACTCAATATAATGCGCTCAAAACTTATTGCTGATGGATGCTTTGAATAGTAAACGGACTATGGAGGTAATTGGAGTAAAGTTAGAACCTTAAAAAGTAGTATTTAAAAAAAAACTTGTGAAAAAATTGGAACTTTGACCCCCAATATCTCCGTAACTAGAAGGTTCCCAGGTATGGTCCAGAACAAAAAAATGATCACAATGACGAGGAGAACAAGTGCCTTTCGGCTTCGTTAAGGGTCTTTTTACACCCTTTGTGTATTACCTTCTTGCCTACATCCGTATATTGTATTGTATTGTATAAGGAGCTGGTTTCCGCAACTCCACGTCAAAGCGCGTATTTTGCGGGTTATTTATTTTTTATTTTACATCCGTATTATTTTCGTCTTAATCATACACACCAGTGGCGAATGTTCCATACAACTCGATTCCTACCGGATAACCGTTGAAAAATGGCACAGTCAGTATTCTATAGACAAATAATATAATCAGATTAAAGAGATGTACTCCGGCCTTACCTGTTGTAAAAATTGACCCTTCGCTATTGATACTTACAAGTGCTTCCTAATATTATCATCATTCTCCTGCCCTTATCCCAATTTATTTGAGATCGGCGCTTCATGTCTTCTTCTTCCATACTTCTCTATTACCCCTCATCTCAGCAGTCACCTTTCTAGCCATATCATCCTTCACGCAGTCCATCCATCGTTTCTTTGGTCTTCCTCTACTAAAATGATTCCTAATACTAAAGTTATTAAAATAATCCATAGCCACACAAATCGGAAGATAATTAATAATGTTTATTTGTTCCAATATTGACATAGGGCAACACAATCTTAGGAAAGTGAACCATTTCCTGCTTTTTATATAAAATACTAGCGGCCCGTCCCGGCTTTGCACGGGTAGACATTAATTTTTTAAACATTTTGGGATAAAATATAGCCTATGTTACTCAGGGATAATGTAGCTTTCTAATGGTGAAAAATTTTTTGAAATAGGCACAGCAGTTTTTGAGTTTATTCATTACAAACATACACACACACACAAATACAAATCTTTTCTCGTTATAATATTAGTAAGAAAAATATAAAATAAAAAGACGAGTATCATTTTAATGTTCTGTCACAGAAATCATATTTATTTATTAAAGAAATAACTAAACTAACAACTTATACAGTGTTGTATTAAAAATTTCAGACAGTGTCTTTAAAATCTTAATTCATATTACGTAATACACACACGTTGATTATCGACAAAGAAGTTATTTTTCTTTGAAGTTTTTATATTAAAACTTTACTTTAATTAACAAGGCTAATATTTTTATTAAACTATCGTAAAAGTATGCAAATAGGTTGCATGTACTATAAAAATATAAATTACACTTAGGGCCTGTTTTACCACCTGCGATTAAGCTCCCGTTAACTTGTAGTCAGATAATTTCATAAAAATCTGTTCCATTTTTGAATTTATTCGGTAATTAGTGGCTATTCGGACATCGTGAAATAGATCCTTACTAATTAAATTCACTGACAGACTAAAAAGGGTGTAAAAAGACCCTTAACAAAGCCGAAAGGCACTTGTTCTCCCCGTCATTGCGATCATCTTGCAATTTTTCTGGGAACCTTCTCTCAATTTTTTCTCATTTTTTATTTTAAATACCACTTTAAAAGGTTTTAACTTTACTTTAATTAACTCCATGATCCGTTTACTATTCAATGCATCCATCAGCATTAAGTTTTAAATGCGTTACATTGAGTTTAACCGTAAAACGTGATATATTACCCCAAAAAAAAAAATAGTTTCCCAGCAATATTTTTTGCGTAGAGTTACTTAGTTTGATGTACAGAATGCTTGGTTGACGGCTTCGTGAAGGGTCTGATTACACCTTGTATAGCCTAAAACGCTGGATCAAAAAGTATGAAGTATTCCGTGACAGGAGTTTCGTAAATAACGACAGTTTCTCCTTAAGAGGAAAGTAAGTAGGCATGGAAGTGAATCGTTTTTGCGGTTGGGAAATCCCTATCAAGCGTACGGTTTGTTTATCAATGTTGTTAAGGTACAATGACATGCAAACTACATGCTCATTATTTATTTACTTATACAGTACGTACTCGTATATATTTTGGCCCTCTTCCATTTTCTGTATGAACATTTAGCGTTCTGTGATTTACGATTTTTCCTTAAAGATTACAATTGCATTTTAAATAAGTGGCCTAACAACTGCATACCTTGTCTCAAGAACTTGTTTACCATATAATGAGGAAAAATAAGTAAAAAATATAGAAAAGGCTGGTTATCCCAAACCTGTATTCTGCATTCAAGAATCGCGACACCGCGTGATCTGTGATAACGACTTTTGATTTTTTTAAATATAATTATTATAATAAAACTATTTTACTTGAAGTGTTTCAAGTACTTACGTACCTATCGATAGTTAGTTCTACTGATCACATCAGTATAAAAGTGTTGATTTCAAGGAAATTATTCGTTAAACAACATTGTATTTGAGAGGTGCAAAGTTCAAAACACGATGCGATAAAAATTAAACATAAATAAATACATATATAAATAATTTAAACATATAAAAATTAAATGCACTAATGGAAGTTAATGTCTGAAGTCAATTTGGCCTGTCGTTAGTAGATATTAATTTTCGTTATTAAAAAACCTGACGTACCTAGACTGCCTTATTGGTCGTCTGGTCGCAAGCGCAACTGCTGAGCATGAGATCGTGGTGTCGATTCCCGGGTCGGGCAAAGTGTTATTTTGTTATTCCATCAGGAATTTCACAGTAGAAACCACGGAGTCTGTATTTCTGCCCTGTTGATGGCAATAGGCTCACCCCCTATTACATGGGACGTAAACATAATTGGCGGTATGTGGGTGTACTATTAGGTACTCCTCTGCCTATCTCTCCGGGGATTACAGGCGTGATGTTATATACGTAAAAAAGCCCAAATATCTTCCTGCAGGTCAGAGACTAGCCGAATAGTTTGCATGTACAGTATCCGATCGTAAATATGACAAGTTTGACTTGGCATAGCTTCTTTACTGTAATTCATACCAGTCTCAAATCGAGGTGTTTCAAACCAAGTGAAAACCCAAATATCTGTTATTTAATTTTAATTTATTAGTAAAGGTTTGTCACTAAATTAAACGGAACCATGTTACTATTATGTTGTGTTCTAAATTATGTGTAAATTATTATGTAAAGTTATAGTATTAGTTTTATCGAAAAAATAATTATTTGAACATGTAATTATGTCTATTTTGAGCATTTATTTGGATTTGTTTAAAAAATATTGAAATATAATGAAAGTTTTAAATGAAAGTTTGTTTTTTAATGTATCCCAAGTTTTACGTGAAAGGTAAATGAGTAAGTAACCCTACTTAATATGGCAAATACGATAGGTTTATATTTTACGTAGGTATTAGTATTGGTGCGCGACCGTGGTGGTCGATATCATCGGAATCGGACTTTATCGGAGTATTTGCGGATCTAGTGGACGCTGTTCTTTTAGTTCCTTTGTAGGTAGTACGCATTGCTTCTTTTAACTCATACACCACACAACTTCACTATTCACACTCACACCCATACTCACTCACACACTCACTCGTTGACCGGTGTCGGTCTGGCCTTTTTCTGCATAACGCTCATTCATTTGCAGAGCTGTTTGTATAATTTTAAGTTACCCTTTTATTTTTAGTCTTGCATTTTTACATTGTCTTCATTTGAATTGCATAAAAAAATATAAATGAAACTGCGGAGTCTCCTTATACAAGCAATTCCTTGCTTTAAAAGTGACCTCCAATAATATGTATCGACATGCCCATTGTAATTAAAATAAATATTTTTTTGCATGTATCTAATAATAAACAATGCAAACGAAGAAACTCCGACGGCTATGATACCAAAGGTAATATGGTTTCTGCTAGTCGTATCTACATTATGTCAAAAAGATCTGAGTAATATGTCTAGTTACAAATGCGAACTATTGTGTATAGTGGCTATGCCACTTAGAAAAAGATTTTTTGAGATTCTGTACTAGTACCAACTAGGGTTTTCGTGTACTTTTTTAATCCTCGGGTATCGGGTATTATTTTTTTATATACCCGGGAATACCCGGGTACTTACAATTTTAGTAGAGTTAGCTGTTAATGATGTAAAGCTCCTCGGATAAATTACTACGAGTGACGGCCCGAATGGAAATACTGTTTATTTTATATTTATATTTTTGATGATTTCTTTGATCAAAGTTGGTAGGTACCCGGGTCCGCCGGGTCTGTCAATGAAATAGTACCCGGGTATAACCGGATCCGGGTACCCGGGTAGAAAACCCTAATACCAACATTCATTGCAGCGAATATTTTAAAGCTTAAAAGTTAAGGTACCTAACTAAACTAATTCTAAATACCCATTACTAACATAACATGATACATAATTGTACGGCAATTAAGGAACCATAACATTTATTTTCTCATCACCGGCTAGCCCACAATAGCAACAATACTTCCTTCTCCTCGTAAGTAATGAACCATTAAGTGTTTGAGGGGGATAAGAGAGATTAGCGTGACGACGGTAATTATCTGTTTACAACAAGAGTCGCGTTATTCTGGCCCTGCAGTCTCGACATTAGATAACGACAAAAATCGGTCGTTAAGTGTAATAAATACCAGCCTATTACTGTCCCACTGCTGGGCAAAGGCCTCTTCTCATACAGAGAAGGCACGAGCATTGATCACCACGCTTGCTCAAGACGGGTTGGCGATTTCAGACTTATATTAATTATAAGTCCAGGTTTCCTCATGATGTTTTTCCTTCACCGATGTCCGATGTTAAGTGTAATCGATGTCAAATTTCTTGAATAGATTTTCAACCTTATCCTTTCGAAATAAAGTAGAAAATCCATTAAAGGAATTTGACAACGATATGACTTAGCGACCGATTTTTGTCGCTATCTAATGTCGAGACTGCAGGGCCTGGGGAAGACATCGAATTAGGCGACTCCTAGACAGCAATGTTTCTCATATTGAGTTATGCATTTAAGGTGAAAGCGCCAGGGTAGCTCGCGAAATTGAAAGTTTCTTACGTTTTTTGCAATTTCTTTCTTTCTTTTTCTTTTTTTAAAAAAAACGTTGCCTCTCACTAGGAATTTCTCCTGTATCGTGGGTGGGTTTACAAGGATTTAAACTCACATACACAAATAGCCAGACACGGACACGGATTTGCAGGTCAGTGTCAGTCTGTGTATTGAATTTCGCGGGCTACCCTGGCGCTTCCACCTTCAGCTTAAAATTGCCTGCGTTACGTCACATTGATCGTGACTGGTGGGTCGTCCAGTGTGAAGAGCCGCGATTTACAAGGTGCAGGCAGTGGGTTTGTTGGTTCCTACTCAAACAGGTCCTCCTTTAAAAAAAAACACAATTAGGGCCTGCGCAGACGACGGACGTTTGTTCGCCGGATAGAAATTACCATTCCTGTTCATTGGTTGTTGTGTTGTTTTTTCATCTATTGGTTGACGTCCATTGGTTGTTGCAATATGTTCGCAGACAAATAGTCTTTCGTCTGCGCAGGCCTTTATAACAACTAAATGTCTGTCTATAAGTAAATACTCTTTGTGCTTGCATTTTAGACCTTCGGCGTGCTCGCTAGGCAGGCAGGGGCGCAGCCACCGCCGTATCAAAGATATGGGGCCCCCGAGTAATAAGGCTCCTGACGTGTGGAGGCAAATAACCACAAAATCTTCTTATAACTTAAAATTCTTAAGAAGAGGCTCGTAATGAGAACTTAGGCGATTAACACACTGCCACGCACCACGCAGCGTAGCGCGTGAATGCGTGTTTTAACGTTGCTTGTGATCTCTGTTGGTATAGAAAACACGCACAGTCCAACACACAGAAAATGCATCCACGCGTGTTCATTCAGATAATAAAAGGCGCGTGATGCGTGGCAGTGTGATAATCGCTTTAAAGAAAATTTCACTTATCGCAGCCCAAAAAGCTCAGGTTCCGTTTTTGTTATTTAGCAACGGAACTCTAAAAATTGTTAGAATACATTTTTCAGAATACCGTTGAACAGATAAATAAGGCAGCGCCGACAAAACAAAACCCCAAACAGAACCAATCTGAAAACGTAGCTACAAAACAATTAGGTGCTTGCTACACCATTGTACACAAACAGTTCATTCGGTGGGCCGTTACGAGGTTTCTTCATTACCTAGCCAAGTGCGGTCCACAGATAGGTACGTTCGGAGCGAAGCTTGGCAGCCGGTAAACTAGACTTACTGAAGTATTAGTGAGCGGAGTACTATCTCCGCCGCACAGCGCGCCCAGCGTTTAAGCGTCGACGGAGGAACGCAGAGGTGCCGCATTAACAGCTAATGCTTCGGATTTCACGGTATTGTGCTCGACTGCTCGGCTCTAACTTTAACATGTTATATTCATGGGATCCGAGTGTTTTGATAGCATGTGAGGCGTTTGAAATTGGATTTGGTACCTGAGTAGGACTGTAGGAGCTTGGTTCTTGGGCTTAGTCTCCATGTTAAAGGAAAACACTCGCTTTGTGATGTACGAAGAATGGATTTAACTGCGATGCACGATGTCATTTTAAGAATGTTTATGCGTCATAGATAAACTGTTTATTTTTTATTACCGTACCTAATATTATTACGCGTGGCTTTTAACGGAGCCTAACCAAGTGGTGGAGGTATTGTAGTGCACTACAAGTGTACACAAGTGAACACTCTGTTCAATAATTACTCTCATAGCCTGATGAGTACACAACCTTGAGGATCTCTCGATTATTACTACTTAGCTGCAAGCTCCTTCTGATGAAGCGTCGTATTGATAAGACGTAAAGCCTATAGACACCTATGACGAAGGTCAACAGTACCAGATTATCATAATTATCATTCAACCGGCCAAATGCGAGTTGGATTCGCGCATGAAGGGTTCCGTACAATCGCAGTAGAGCCCCATATAATTTATTTTAAGCGGCAACAGAAATACAGATTCTGTGAAAATTTCAACTGTCTACCTATTACGGATCATGAGATACAGCCCGCTGACAGTCAGACGGACAGACGGACGGACAGCGGAGGCTTAGTAATAGGATCCCATTGGTTACCCTTCGGGTACGGAACCCTAAAGACTAGAGGTACCTACTTAGGGAATTCCCTAAGTAATTTCCTTATAGCCTGTGACCAATCGTCAGTTTATCGATTATATATTATCGATTATATTTATTACAGACTATGTGATTAAATATCGATTATACATCATAATTATCAAGTCATTATGTAGAAGATATATTTACAAAATTATGTACCTATTATCTAGACAAGATTGTATCCATACCAGTTCGTTGGAGCTGGGTTTTCCGCGAGCAACAAATGCTTGCACTACTTATTGCAATAAGGAAAACTTAGAGCCTACAAGGAAAATCAAGGTAAAATCGCTCTTATGGACATGAGAAGGGAATCTGGGACAGGATAGGATTCTGTTTTTGTCATCAATTATATTTACAATTTCTAAAGTCAACAACCTATAATCGTTTACGGTATTTCCTGAGTTATTGTTAGTATTTTTTTATGGTTACTAATGGTTACTGTCTTGATATAATGACGATAATTATAGGACCCTATTAGCAATTGAGGAGACCCTTTCATAATGATGTTGTATTATTTAGACATAATATTTATGATATGATAAAGGAAGTAATAGAGCTAAGAATAGAATATTTAGGCATTTCCTGTATGTATTGCTTAGTTCCTTGTTGGTCTAGTGGTTCCAAACGCGACTGCTGCAGTATGAGGTCCTGGGTTCGGTTGCCAGGTCGGGCAAAGTGCTATTGAATTTTCCACCAGGTATTTCTGCGCCTGGATTTGTGCCCGGTTGATGGCAATAATCTCGCCCCTATTTCATGGGACTTAAACATCATCAAATGGCGAAATTTGGGTGTATTATTAGGCACACCTCGGCCCTTCCTTCGGAGATTACAGGCGTGATGATATGTGTGTGACACTGATATGAGAGTACTCAAACAAAACATTGCAGCAGAACTAGGCAATCTGTAATTGATTACTGTATCACAATCACTGCATCTAAATTTGCTACGCAAACGAAGATACACGCGTAATCATTATGGTCTAACCCTTCTTGGCAGTTGGGTTTAAAGGGATCAGATATATACAGCCAGTCTCCCTGACTTGGTTCAGTAGTCCTGATGCTCACTAATTTTTTTGGACTAGTTTCGTGTAGGACTGGTTCATCCCCAGTTTTCTTTTTAGTCTATGAGACCTGTCTACTAAAGATTCCTGCAGAATTATGACTGCCTCGTTGTTCCAGAAGTCACGAGTGCTGCTGAGAATACGGCCGGGGTGAAGTTTTGTAGGAATTTCTCAATAACAGCCAAGAATCTGAATTTATTTTGTGACCTAAACATAACTGGCGAAATGAGTATAGAAGATTACAAGTTCTATAGGGCGTTGCTACCTAATTCTTTTCATATTGCCATGGTCTGCCAAAGATTCAGCTCGTTGAAGAAGCGTGGCCTTTCCTCCAAGTCGTACAATTATATGCCGATACTATGCTATTGCGGCAACCAGGCAACTAGGAACTACTGTCCCTTCAGTTATAACAAAGAAATAGGTATTCTTAAAAGTATTTTGAATTAATCTATGTATAACTTACTTTACACAAAAACATCAACATTCTCCCGCCAGTGGACGGTGAGTAATGGGCTAGCTCGTCGTCTGTCCGTCTTATGACGACAGCGCGTTCGTGTTCCACGCGCGCCTCAGATAGATGTCAGCAACCAGGAAGGGCTCCGCAAGGGCCGATGCCTGCCGGGGCTGCGGGACTGTTCGAAAGAGATACCGCGGCCCTGGAACACAAAGGGCGAAGAAGGAACATGGATGGGTTTTAGTCAGTAAAAGTCTGACACTCCCTTCCACTTCGCCCAGAGCGGGAGGGGTCATTTGATGATTTATTTATTAAAACTTTATGCACTTAATGTACAAAGGCGGACTTAATGCCTTAGGCATTTTCTACTAGTCCCAGTACCAGTTATTTACCATTCGAAAAAAAAAAAACATCATTCTCCTGCCCTTATCCCAATTTATTTGAGGTCGGCGCAGCATGTCTTCTTCTTCCATACTTCTCTATTACTCGTCATCTCAGCAGACACCTTCTTTCTAGCCATATCATCCTTCAAACAGTCCATGCACTAAAGTACATTTAAAAATAAACAGATGAATACCGGTATTCAGGAGCATCTGGTTAAACTGGAAACCAACCGCGACCTTGCATAGCTGAGAAATACTAGGCAAACAATGAAATGATACAGGGTGAATTCAACACTCTTGGTTTGTCATAGGTAATTGTGTCATGATCTTTTTTTTTTTGGTAATGGCATCTCGCAGGTCAACCTATGAGGCTGTGTATGTGCTCTGCTTAGCCGGACTATGTGTGTTCCTGCACTATGTGTGGTTCCACGTGCACTTTGAGGGACCTGTCCGAGGCCACCACCAACGCCGTCGAGGTTGTAGAGTTCTGGATAAAACAAATTAAATTTTAAAAAAAGGGGAAATCATCGACACGATGAAGAAGAAAGCCGGTCCTGGGGGTGCCTTGAGTGTAAGGCAGCCAGGGGATGTCATAAACGCCCAGAATCAGAGTTTTATAAGCAACACTATTTGGGTGCTGAAAGGAACAGTGTTTTTTTTCGATTACTGGTCAGGAAAAAAGATTATTCAAAAATGTTAATGTTACCCGATTCTGGGTTAAGCTCGCCAATGTTTAAATGTAAGCTGTAAAATTGCAAAAATGTTTTTTTTTTGTGTACAGTGTAGAGTAAGAATACCATGACACTTTTTTGATTTTTTTTTTTCAGATTTGGCCATCCACGCACACTTGGAAAATTCAACCTATATCAATAATGGCATGTAAACTAGAACCAGATTTTACAAAACTACCTAATCCAGCTTGAGTATTTACCTAAGATGACAAATATTTGTGATCATTCTTTGCAGATCAACGTCATCAGCTTGGGTTTATTTTGAATATTCAAACCAGCTTCCCAGGATAACAGTGAGGAAAAAATAACAATAATCTACATACTATAATGATTAAATGTCAAGTGCGCGGCGTACTAACTACGTAGTTAAGCCGCACAACCCACTTGATACATGGATTTTCCTTACTTTAAATAGTTTAACCCCTCAGTGGTCGCGCGGGTGATATGCCTCATCCAGCAACTAAATTTTATCCCACTTGGTGCAAACTTAAAATTTTTAAATAAGGTTCGTACGATTATTTTTGTAGACAAAACCGAAGTAGTTGCATATTTTAAAATCATGTCGAGAAAAATACAGGTGTATATGAACTAAATTACTATTTCGACTAAATTTAATTGAAAATTTAATATTTTCATATCGAACGCAAGTTATGTTACTTATTTGCATAACTTTTCTAAGTTTCTTTACATGTTCGATATTGGACACCTGTTGGTTTCATCACGAGTCCATAGTATAGCTCGCGCACTTGCGATATGACTCGTGTACCCGCTGTCTGGGACATCCCCATACTAGTGGCATCCGCGCGACCATTGCAGGGTTGAATACTGATCATAAAACGAGTTACTAGTGAACTCGAGTTAACTGATCTATTTCCAACCGTATATAAATACGGACATGGACAGCATAGACATCAGTTGAACTGCAGCATCAGTAGTATTTTTGCACTACAAGAAGTCTTCTCTTCGTAACCGTAAACATGTCGAAAAGTTATCAATCAATGTTGTTGTTGGTGTGCCTCTCATTCTTGGTGATCGTCTCGTCTCCGCAGAATGCAGTCCAAGCTGACGTACATATCGGCAGCTGCGTATGGGGTGCTGTCGACTACACCTCCAACTGCAACAAAGAGTGCAAACGGCGTGGCTACAAAGGAGGACACTGCGGAAGCTTTGCTAATGTCAATTGTTGGTGCGAAAAATAGAACTCACATTGGACTGGCAAATAATTTGGACACTGTACGAATTGGCAGACGTTGATAGTCAACATTCAAGAAACGTGAATAATTGTTAATATTTATGAAATTATTGAATTAGGTATTTATGTTTTGTTTGTAATTTTGACCGATGTGTCTTCGATTAAATTTTTTATTTAAATTCCATTGCTGTATTTTAATTTATTCTATTTAAAAGTGTTTCATAACTTTCAAACCACTATCTACGAGCACTAACTAGCTTACCTACACTGAAAACCGAAATTTGAGTACCTATCACCTATCTCAGGTGCAGGAGCATGGAAGTTCTTCTGCTGAGTCTTCACCCAGAAGGACAGAACTGGCATAGTTATGTTGCTGTAAAGTATAGGTAAACTGCCTGCCGGGGCTGCGGGACTGTTCGAAAGAGATACCGTGGCCCTGGAACACAAAGGGCAATGAAGGAACATGGATGGGTTTTAGTCAGTAAGAGTCTGACACTCCCTCCCACTCCACCCAGAGCGGGAGAAGTCATTTGATGATTTCCCATCCGTAAAAAAAAAAAAAAGTATAGGTAAACTCAGCTTTTGAAATAAGGGAGGACCAGTCAAATAAAGGAGGATAGTACTCACGTACCTGGATATGTGAGCAGCAGGAGCTTGGAAGAGCCCAGGGGCGGCAATTCAGGTCCCGGCAGCTGGTTCCAACCTGCTGCCCTTCCTCGATACACCAGAATTTGTCGTAATTCAAACCAATATTTGGACAACAAAGTCAAGCCATTACGCTTATTGTAACGGCTGTCATAGCCAACATCAAATTACTTATTTGGCCCTAGCGACCCGCCCCGGCTTCGCACGGGTGCAATGTAGATACATATATTCATATAAACCGTCCTCTTGAATCACTCTATCTATTGCTGAAAACTGCATTAAAATCCGTTGCGTAGTTTAAAAGATCTATGCGTACAGACAGCGGGAGCGACTTTATTTTATACTATACCTAAAGATTATGGGTACAAGCATCCATACAATGGCGATGGCGGTACGGAACGGCAGTTTGGTGTAACTATATTTTGCCGACATTGTGTTTGTAAAGGCGGGTTCACACCTGCGCCTGCGCGCGCACCTATCGTGCGGTTCGGGTGCATCTTGAACATGTTCGCAAGCGGTTACCGAACAGTACGCGTGCAATTGTAAAATGTCCTCTCGCGCACACGAACAGCAGGTAGGAACCGTTCAATGCATCTTCGGATCATTCAATTCATTCGCGCTTCAATTGCGCACATGTGGATGCTTGCACGCGCACTGTGCCTTCCTTGCACGCGATGCTGTTACTCATTTAATTGTAGCTTCTTGGCAATAACAACAAATTCTATAGGTATACTTTCTTGCTTTCTTTTTTATAAAAACGTTGCCCCACACTAGGAATTTTTCATGTATCGTGAGTGTGTACAAACATTTGAACAAACACACAAACAGCTAGACTCAGAACAACTACCTGTAGGCCATACAAATATTTGTTCCATGCGAGAATCGAACCTGCGACACGCAGCGAAGCAGCTTATCGCTCAGCCACTGCGCCAATTGTGCCGTCTAAGTGTAGTCTGGTACTACCTCGGCAATTATATTCTAATGAATCACTCATAAATTATTAATTCATTAATCACTCATAGCCAGCCTCACTAACTCATAAGTCCAGTGGCCGCAAGCGCTGTTGTTAAGCTTGAGGTCCTGGGTTCGATTCCCAGGTAACCAGGAATTTCGCAGTAGTCAAAATTTGCGCCCAGTTGATGGCAATGGTCCCGCCCATGTGACATGGACTTAAGCATAATTGGGTACCTACACCAGGTCCACCAGTCTTATACGAGAAATGTGAAGTACTCACAGTAAGACAGAATTATATTCTGCAAGTTGTTTATAAGCAGCACAGTATTACATCTTGTAATGCGCCAAGTAATAAGAAGCGCACTATAAAAAAAACCGTTTGCTTACCTTTACGCTGTCACACGGCGTCCGCAAGGCGACAGCGGGTATATCTTACCATTTTTCTTTATAATAAGTTAAACAAGATCCTGAACATAAATCCCCTTACGACTCGTGAAACAAGAAAGAACCTCTTCCTTTTTGTAAGTCGGTTAAAAAAGAAGGTAAAAATGTGGCTACTGACACAGGTCTACAACGCAACTGAAAATTTACTGCAATCAACATAAATATATAAGAACACTAATAAATGGTATTCACACACATACACACACACATCCACACACTAACGCCCCCACACACACAAAAACGCCCGAATGCACATTCATATACCTGCACCCCCTATTTCTAATTTAATTTCGTCATATCCTGGTATTGCAATTTGTTCTAAATTTATTTTACTAAGTACAATTTTTATTTTAAAATTAATATTGTTTTTAACTCAATTTTTAATCTAAACTTTTTAGAACCCTGATTTTATTCGAATTTTGTTTTTGATTTAATAAGATTATTTAACTTGCTTTTATTCTAATTTTCTAATTCTACATATTTTTAGTGCATAGTCAAATGTTTAATGTAAACTATTAAACATAGTTTTAAGTAATTTAATTTTGATACCTTTTGCTGCATAAATCTTGCCTAAATGGAAGAAGTCACTGGCTCCTGAAATACAGGTACTCTAACCTAGCTCTCTCACATTTTTCAGTGATTGCATTTCAGAGCTGTGATGCGCGCAAGTCACTGCATTGTTGTTGCAAAAAAAAAACGATAAGAGAAATTTCCACAGTTGAAACGAGTTGGTCTGAGAAATTTCTAATGGAAAAACCCAATAGCGCATATTGCCCGACCCGGGAATCGAACCCAGGACCCCAGGCGCAGCAGTCTCGCTTGCGACCACGAGACCAACGGTACACGTATTACCATGTTATAGTAAAATATAAACATTTTATGATGAATTCGCACCATGAGGTATGAGATTTTTTGGTTACTGAAACAAACACTGATTAAGTTTTTATAATTTTGCCGGGAATTATTTTGAAGTACAAACTCATTTTTGCGGAAATATTCAGACCGACTACAGACCCTTTCACTATGCGTGGTCCGAAAGGCACTGGCTGATTTTTTAAACTGCTCGAGGCTCTTCCTAGATTCTAAACGGATTCAGAATACTAGTATTTTACATGGAGCGACTGCCTGGAGATCTGACCTCCACAACCCAGGTAGTACTGGATAATACGATACCCCTTGGTAACTTGGACTTGGACTGTCAGACTTTTTGGGCCACTGACTAACTAACGAATGTCAAAGATCTACAAATGACACCCGGGACCAACGGCTTAAAGTACTTTCCGAGGCACGGAGGAAACTCGGTATGTAATGGGTGGTCACTCATCCACAGACCAACCTAGGCAAGCACGGTTTAACCTAACGATCGACCCGAGCGGCTGTTATTATTTATCCACGAGCTATAGGCACTGCTTGAGTACTTCAGGAAATTCCTGATAACCTATCCCCCCCTCCGATTGACTTGTCCTACTTTAGTCCAAAAGCTGGGTTTGCCGATGTAGATCACCATAAAATGTTTGTCTCTGCTCAAAGATTTTAGTTCAACAGTTTATGTTACTAACTGGCGCCATTTAACTGCGTTTATCACAAAACCAATGCTTTCCTTTTGGGTTAAGATTTCGCAAGAGAACTTCCATGGTCCTCGAAATGAAGTAGGAACTTAAAGGCCTAAGTAGGCCTCCCATTTCGGTTGTCGGTGTTGGTTACAAAATAGGAGTAAAAAAACTTATTTCCAGATGAAACACACAAATTTTTAAAATGTCTGAATCGTCTGTTTGCCCAACTACAGACGATTTGATTTTTTTTGTCATTTATAAATGATTTTAATTTGATTTGTCACACAAAATGATTTTAATTTGATTTGACTGATTTGATTTGTCACACAAAATTGCCAAGCCTGTTTAATGTCTAGAAAAAAAATCTTCGTTAAAAGTTCTATGATTTTGTTTTGCTCACCGTAAATAAAATAGAATAAAATTAAAATACAGCAATATAATTTAAATAATCATTTTAATCGAAGTGCATCGTAGAATATTACAAACAAAACATAAGTAAATATTAGTAAAAATTGCGAAAATATACACAACTCCAATTTGCCTTTCTTGATAGTTGATTTAAAAAACCATGAATACTACCAAAGTCTGTCGATTAAGATGCGGTGTAGTGTTAATTGTTGTCCTATTGTTCACACCAACAATTAACGTTAGCGAAGCTTCCACAATGTCCGCCTTTGTATCCACGTCTTTTGCACTCGTTGTTGCAGTTGGAGGTGTAGTTAACAGCACCCCATACGCAGCTGCCGATGAGGACATCCGCCTGGACTGCATTCTGCGGTGAGGAGACGATCACCAAGAATGACACGCACACCAACAGCAACATTGATTGGCAACTCTTCGACATGTTTAAGGTTATGATGAGATTTCTTGTCGTTGATGTAGTATTACTGATGCTTCAGTTAACTGATGCAAAGTTCAAGTGATGCCTGTGTCGTCCGTCTGCGTATTTATATACGGTTGGGAACCGTTTAGTTAATGCGAGTCCATTAGTCACTCGTTTTGTTGACAATATTCAAGTCTGCAAAATGGCCTCGCGGAAAATAATTGGGGAAGACCCAGTAGAAAGCGAATACGCGAGTCATTGCAAGTGCGCGGTTGTGTCTGAACGAAAATCATATTTATTATAGTCTTAGAAAATAATATTTTGCAAACAATAACATAACTTTCGTACTATATGAAACTAAAGTTATTTATTCATTTGAAAAATTGACAATTAAATTTAGACAGTTTGTATACAAAAAACATAATCTGTGATTTCGGCGGTCTCTCCAGTCCTGTGCCCATAACTCTTGCCGGAACGACCATACCGATCTGTTCCGATTTCCGGTACCTCGCGTCGCCTGTCAAAGGGGATGGTGAAGTAGACCGAGACGTAACGCACCGGATCTCAGGATGGATGAAAAGGCGACAGGTCACTGGAACAATTTGCGACCCACGGATTAAAGGAGTCAAGTTAAGGGAGAAAATATACAAGTCCGTGATTAGACATGTGCTTTATGGATCGGAATGCTGGGCTTGTGAAGAAGATGGATGGAAAAAGATTGCATGTAGCGGAGATGAGAATGTTGAGGTGGATGGGTGGTGTGTCAAGAATGGATAAGGTAAGGAACTAGTATATTAGAGTAAGTTTAGAAGGTGCACCAGTTACAGAAAAGCTGAAATTATTTGCTTTAGCTTATTTTTGACTATGCAAAAGTGCCTGTCATGGGTCTATTTGAAATAAATGCTTTGAGTTTGAGTTGAGTTTGAAAGGAAATCGACTGTCTTGGTTTGGAAATGAGATGAGGAAGGACGAATCGCATGTGACTAAAAGAGTGATGAAAATAAATGTTGATAGGTGGAGAGGGAGAGGAAAACCAAGGAAACGCCATGGACTGTGTGAGGAATGATATGAAAGAAAAAGGAGTAAATGATAGCGCGACGGTCGAAGATAAAATCGTGTTGCGCCAACCCTAAGTAACATGGGAAAAGGGTAGGAAGATGATGATGGTTTAAAAAAAAAAACAATCAAATCCAAAAAGAAGAAAAATGCAGATGACCTTTTTTTCCTCAAGGTCTTAAATCATGCAAATATTTAAGTTTGTTATCGTTCATGTTGTTGTTCACATTATCTTTAAGAAGATTGCGCCAAGGTCCCGGTAAACCTTTGTTGCTTAATGAGTCATGTGTTGTGGCAGATAAAATCAATGTGTACATAATCACTTCAGCCTGGAATCACCCACTGCTTAATAAGTTATTGTCGTCTTTTCCTCATACTTTGAAAGAGAAGTTTTAAAGTATCACGTACGATATAAAACGCCGGTCACACTGCCAGCTAGCGAGCGAGCGAAGCGGACGAGGCATCGTTCTATAGTTGCTGTCAGTTAAGATCACAATGGCGGTCATTGACCCACCTACATTTATTAAAGTTCTTAACTTTGAAATTCACAAATAAGCCTGTTCATGGTTTGAATCGTCATCTATCGTGATCTTCAACATTTTTTCTAATGAAAAACGATACATGGTTCATTTGTTTTGGTTCGTACGAAGAGATATTATGGAAAGAGCAATGACCGCTATTGCGATCTTAACTACCGCGAACTATCGAAACAGACGAACGAAGTATGAAAAGGGCCTCGTCCGACTCGCACGCTCGCTTGCTAGTTGGCGGTGTGGCTGCGCTTAAAGACTGATAACCCACACTGACCTGGTTGCATTATAAATGTTATTGTACACAAGACCAATGATTTTGTGATTATAACGTCGGACCTTTGGCGTAATTTTTAATTAATAGGTACTAGTTGGAAAAGGAAAATTTCTCAGGAACAGCTGCGGAGCCTGGATTTGTGCCCAGTTGGCAATAAAATCGCCCCCATTGCTGGCGAAATGTGGATGTACCATTAAATGCTCCTCTACCTAATCCGTCGGGGATTACAGTCGTGATGTTCTTTTCATAATTTCACAACACATCACTGTGTAGTTCACATAATACACGTTCTCTATAATTTTTATCGTTATAGTGCCAATAGTCTCCGAGTACAATCTGGCCGGACGGACAGACAGATAGACGGACTGATAGACTGACAGACGGCCAGAAGTTTAGACGGACATAACGAAAGTATAAGTGTTCGTTTTTGTTATATCTTTTAGCAACGGAACCCTAAAAATACGCACAACATTTTGTTAGAGATTTTCGCTGCTCCCAAACACATACATGTATAGGTAGGGTAACTCACAAATAAGCAATTTACAATTCGGATCCGCAGAGTGAGCCTACCTATTCATCATTTAGATTTATAGTCCTTTATCTAGCCGATCTTGTTTAATTAATGGAAGTAAGAAAATTTCGTCGCACAAATACCTAAACACGGCCACAGATTTTGTTCCCTTGACGTTTCAGTGACAGTTCTACTACCCTCGTTGCTTTTCTGAACCCAACTTAAAATAAATTAGGAGTATTCATAACGCTGCTACGTGTAACTATGCCTTTTGTACGTATTTAACCCTTTTTAAGGTAGAGGCAATATACGTGCCACCAACAAAATTATTTTTTATACAGAAATATTAGTATGGACGGTGATACATATACTGTTATTAAATTTCCACATATTTTACGGCGATTAAAAAAAAATAATTGAAGTAGGTAGGTACTTATTTAATATTTTTAGAAACAAAAAAAATTTTTTTTTTCTTTTTAATCTTAAAAATCATATAAAATATCCTTATTAACATACATAATTTCGTTTTCCTATCACTTCCGGTTTTCTCTGCCTTATAAAGGGTTAAGGCAGTCTTGATGTGCTTGAAGTATTTAGTTTGTAATTTTTGAGGGGTAACATAGAAAGAAAGAAAGAAATAATGGTAGGTATGTTACTCTTTTATAACACTCAGTCTGAATTTATATTTTTACAAGCTGAACCCGTTGCGAATGCGTTGCAATGCAGCTTTTTCTACCTACTACCTAAAAATAAAATAATACCAGCCTATTACTGTCCCACTGCTGGGCAAAGGCCTCTTCTCATACAGAGAAGGCACGAGCATTGATCACCACGCTTGCTCAAGACGGGTTGGCGATTTCAGACTTATATTAATTATAAGTCCAGGTTTCCTCACGATGTTTTCCTTCACCGATGTCTGTGATGTCCAAGATAACCTACTACCTACTATTAACTACATCCCTGCCAAATTTCAAGTTTGTAGCACAAAAAATGAAGGACTTTCATACAAACTTACGAGAGCCCCTTAGACCTCCTTAATCCAGCCCTGTAGCAAAATTCATTCTTAGCGGACGTCTACTAACTATAAACTACCTCCCCGCCAAATTTCATCTTTATACATCAAGCAGTTTTCGATATTTCGTGAGAAGTGAGTGAGTGTCCTTTCGCTTTTCTGAATTTATATTTTTATTACTTCGAGACAAAAGTATTTTTAGAATTACCACAAAGTATGATCTAATGATTGCACAGTGCAATCATTGTTAGCACTATGTGGTTATAATAAATTATGTATTCATGTTTCAGAGAATGCAGTGCCATGCCCAGTTGGAATTCTTTGTAGGTCAACCATTCGGTGCCTCCTCCCATGTGTGGATGGTGACCACCGGTTTGGTTTTAGTGAGGTAGAAATCGCACACTCCCCGATCTTATCCCCATAGACGGGTGCCTATTGAAGGTTTCCCCCCTTGAACAAAAAAAAAAGGTAAATCATTCGATCCAGACTGGTTCTTTATGATTATCCATACTTCATCATCATCATCATCTGCCTAGCCTTTTCTCAACTATGTTGGGGTCGGCTTCCAGTCTAACCGGATGCAGCTGAATACCAATATTGTACATGGACTGACTTCCACAACCCAGTTAGTACTGGGTAATAATATACCCCCTGGTAAGACTGTTTGTCAGACTTTCGGGCCTCAGTGAGTGTAACGACTGTCAAAGATCTGCAAGTGAAAGCTGGGACCAATGGTTTAACGTCCTTCCCGAGGCACGGAGGAAACTCGGTATGTAATGGGTGGTCACCCATCCACGGGTCAACCTATACAAGCGCGGCTTAACCAGAAGATTGACCCGAGCGGCTGTTATTATCTTGCCACGAACTCCTCCTAACATACTTATAATATAAATGCCAAAGTCACTTTATTTTCTGTAAATTTTCAGTTTTACACACCTAAGCGGCTTAACAGATTTCAATCAAATTGGGCAGACGGATAACTGCTTTAATAAGAGTTCCTACCTAAATGTGCATATCTAAGGCGCGAATTACACAGAAACGGCGTAAGGCGTAAGGTGCGGCGAAGGCGTGGAATTTATGAGGAAACGAAAGAACGGCGTGCCTGCGCCGCGCTGCTTGAGTTTAATTCACGATACGTCGCCTACGTACATTTTGTATGAAAACGTTTTGAAGAGGCATCACGCCTGCGCCGCGCCTTCACCGTACGCCGTTTCTGTGTAATTCGCGCCTAAGAGTATTTACACTAGAAAAACAACATTCTAACCCAATTTCCTTATAATGACGAAGAACGAATTTCCGAAACACGGCAGAAAAGAAAAGTTTTAATTTTTTTCGCTACAAAAGCTCCGTAAAGCGTAACTTTTCATCCCCGTTAACTTCTTCATGTTACTAAGAGTCACTGACAGGTTCCCGGCGTCGTAAACTGTTACCTAAACAACCTATTAGAATGTAATCACAAGTTGTATTAATTTTGCTACGTGTTAGGGTTACCATTTTTCAAGAAAAGTCCTGACAAAAGCCGGACATTTGCAGAAAGTTCGGAGATTTAATTAATTTATGTTCAAAGAGATTTAAAAGATTTATAGAGCGGGCATTGGGAATATTTTCATACCAAAATTTTGATCCCGAACATTTTCGGCTTTGACACACGAATGCTACCTGACAAGCGGGCGTATGACACAGGACAGAACGATATGTTTTTCAATTCAATTCATTTATTGCATCAAATATGGTTGGTATATGAAGTTCTTTTAAAAATTATTTAGAAACATATATACATACAGGGTGTAAACAGACCCTTCACGAAGCCGTCAACCAAGCATTCTGTACATCAAACTAAGTAACTTTACGCAAAAAAAAAATCTGGGAAACGACTTTTTTTTTTTGGGTAAAAAATCACTTTTTATGGCAGGACTCAATGTAACGCACTCAGAACATTGTGCTGATGGATGGATTGAATAGTACGGGGGTCGCGGAGGTGTTTAAAGTAAAAATCTTACTTTAAAAACGTGCATTTAGAAAAAAACTTGTGAAAAAGTTGGAACTTTGGCCCCCAATATCTCCGTAACTAGAAGGTTCCCAGGTATGGTCTTGAACAAAAAAATGATCGCAATGACGGGGAGAACAAGTACCTTTCGGCTTCGTTAAGGGTCTTTTTACACCCTTTATATATACATATTTGGCCAATATATAGCATGCAATAGTACAAGTTTTTACACTTAAGAGAACGGTTAAATAAGTCTATGCTTTAATGTATAAAATTAACAGGGACACTTTTGAAAGAACTCATCTATCGAATAAAAACTAACTGTTACTAAGTAGTAACAATTATTGGATTACGATTTCCTTCGTCTGGTCATGCCTATCTCTCGTAAATATTTGAATGTCTTTGTTTATTTTACACTTGAAGCTCAGAGTACGGCGGTCTTTTGACATTGGCATTTCCTGCTAGTCAGTTTTTTTGTGTTATCAGTCATTTGAAATACCGTAAAATTTAAAAGTCCCGACAAATGGCAAGCTGTGGCCTTGCCATTTGTCGGTGTAAGGGGTCAGTTAATTTTTTACTCTTCGACATCGTCGAGTTTCATTGTCTCGGCGCATTTCTGGTGGTCGCCACTGTTGATTCTGGCTTCCAAGAGTTGCAGTGTTTTGGGAATAGTAATAATAATATATGATTATTCAATAAATGTCACAGAATTTTTCAAATATTTTTCAGGCTATATTTTTCATTATGCAAAAGAATTTAACATCTGTAGCCGAACTATGTAAAAGCCTGTATTTCGGCTATCAGCGCCAATTCCCTCAAATCTATACTTCTATACTAATATAATAAAGAGGAAACCTTTGTATTTTTGTATTTTTGTATGTTTGTATTGAATAGGCTCAAAAACTACTGGACCGATTTCAAAATTTCTTTTACCATTACTTAGAGGGATTTTTCCGAATCCGTATAGGCTATATTTTATCCCGGAAAATAGATAGAATTTTTCGTGGTAGTGAAAATTGTGGAGTAAGGCGTCGAAAAAACTGCCGTACGTTAACGATTCTCGCGAACGCTGCCTAAATGGTTAGAGATGTATGGTTGACTTCTATAGAAAAGTTGTAGAACTCAATAATGCCTACAAAAAAGTCCGCGATAGTATAAACCAAACATTTATATTTTAGCCATTATAACCACTTTTCCATAGAATAAAAGTAATTAAAATTATTAGCCTATGTTTATTGATCATATTATCGTCAAATACTAATCCTTATCCAAATAAACTATTAATTGAGCAAGATTGTTTCAATAGCTATAAATTAATTTTTATTTTATTCCACTCGGACAATCCATTCAAAAGATATTACGAATTTAAAATTGTAATTGGTATTAAAAACAAAAATAAAAGAGTTAAGCAGGTACGAAACAAAGAAATGTAACACGAATAAAAAACCTATAAAAACATACATACAAAACAATTTTTTTTTTCAGAGATCTTAAAAAATAAATGTCCACCCGTGCGAAGCCGGGGCGGGTCGCTAGTAATTAATAATTTATGGCAGCCATCAAGCAGAAATGTTAATATTTTTATATATTATAGTGTGGCGAGCTTATCCCAAAAGATAATAAATGGTAAGGCTGGTCAAAGTCTAGACGGAGTACGTATAAGATGGACAAGTCAGGACAAATATGGCAACCCTAGCTACTAACTAGAACCCTAGCCTGTCAGCCGGACTTAGAGCATGGAGGTGTTATTCCAGGCACACAGTTAGAATTTCCTGCGCTGTACAGCGGTACCGGATAAACTAACTTTACCAATTACAGCTTTATTATTATTGGGCGTAACTATGAGTGTGTATAATCAGCTGGCTTGGGCGTTTGCAGTTGCATTTATGATGAGTTTTGGAAACATTTGGAGCTAGTATAGGAAAGTAGGTAAGTGTATTCTTTAGCGTCAGGTTATATTTTTTTAAATAAAATCTTTCAATTACTCCTGTAATTCGTTCACAAACATTTATACTTACATACACAAACAGCCAGACCCGGAATAATATTTGCCATACAAATATTTGTTGCGTGCGGGTATCGAACCTTCGACACGCAGCGCAGTTGCTGTTGCTTTTTTTAAGCAATGGTCAAAACACAACATACACAAACCTTTATCCCTAAAATTCTAAAACGTCACGAAGAGTTTATTTAACAGCCAAAAGGGCACTCAAAAGGCACATTGAATTTTTACCAAGCAGTCTAGTTAAAACTCAATTTTAACGAAAAAGAAAAGTGTCTCGAGATAAAATGAAGTACCAACGAAGGTTATTTTGACCCCAACATTATATAAAAGTACTAGCTTATGCTCGAAGCTTCGCTCGAGTTCATTTACAATTTGACGATTAATTCGGGTTGTCCTCTGCTTGTAATAATATAATTCAATCATGATTCGAAAGACACGTGGCACCATCTATTTTCATAAGAACGTTATTGTTGTTTTCCTTGGGAGCAGTACTTTTTTTCTGGATGAAAAGTACCCTATGTTCGTTTCTGTACACCTAACAACGTATATGCAAAATTTCACGATGATCGGTTTTGTGGTTTAGGCGTGAAAAGGTAACAAACAAACAAACAAACTTATTTTTGCATTTATAATATGAGGATAAGGATAAAGGTTATTTAAACCCATACACTATATAAAGAACCTAAGTATATTTGGCTGGCTACGTATTGGAATTAATTTGAACAGTGTTTACAATAGAAATCCTTTGCGTGTCCTATCTTCTGTAATAATTTAATAAAATTAGCCCCTACTATGGAGCTGACTATTGAAAAATTGGGTACCTTTATCACTGTTTACGATGTAATGAGCAAACGTCGGCCATCTGGGCATCTGAATAAAGGCTATCATTATTTTGGTAGGTGAAATTTTGATCTCGTTTTTATTTAAATTTTATCTATTAGGTTTTTCTTCTTTCATGTATTTATAAAAAGTGAAAACGGACCCTTCATGAAGCCATCAACCAAGCATTCTGTACTTAAAACTAAGTAACACTACGGAAAAATTATTGCTGGAAAACGATTTTTATTTTTGGGGTCAATCACGGTTTACGGTAGGATTCAATGCAAAACGTGCTGATGGATGCATTGAAAAGTTCAAGGGTAATTGAGGTACTCAAAGTAAAGGTACATTTACAACATTAAAAACTTGTAGGTTTTTATATATCTCCGTAACTAGAAGGTGTCCAGGTATAGTCCAGAACAAAAGAATATCAGAATGGCGGGGAGAACAAGTGTCTTTCGGCTTCGTTAAGGGTTTTATTATAGCTGATGCCGTGCTAAAATATAAGCCAAAAATGAAGAACAATATAGAGAAGTTTGGAAGGAGAAAGCGCAGGCCTAAGCCCTGTCATGGGATATTAACGTAGGCTAGAAAAAAAAAGATATCCAGCTTACTTACTGGTCGGATGTATAACGACACCGTATACACGAGGCGAAATGTCTACATAGGTCAATATTTTTTATATTTTTATTTACCACATAACATCTCGCCTGTAATCCCCGAAGGGTTAAGCAATAGTACACCCACATTTCGCCAGTTATGTTCAAGTCCCATGTAAAAGGGGATGAGCCTATTGCCATCAACCGGACACCGGGCACAGATCCAGACTCTGTGGCTGCTACTGAGAAATTCCTGATGGAAAACCCCAATAACGCTTTGCCCGATCCGGGATTCGAACCCAGGAACTCTTGTTGAGCAGTCGCGCTTGCGACCAACGAGTAATATCTTACTAGGGCATGAGAATTTCCTAAGAAGCTTCCGAGAAATATCCTCAAAGAATTTGTCCTAATAGTTTCCTTAAGGAATCTTCCATGTAGTTTCCGATGACCAAGAGTTAGTATAACAATGAGTTTGTCATTTTTAAAGATGAGCAAGAAACAAGGAAAATGTCGTAAGGAAAGTTTTGGGTATGAATGCGGTTAGGTAGACCGATATCTAAAAACAATAGACACACATTTAGCACGTGCTTGGTTTTGCTTAGGTACTTATGTTCACGAGACACGAGCAATGATTGTTACAGTAATTAAATAGCTATTAAATATGTCACTGGTAATTTGATAAATTAATTACTTTATAATGACGGTTTATCCTAACCAAATGACTTTAATAGGTGGTCAAATTAGGAAAACCGCGTGTCGTAATAGATCAAATCAATTTTTTTCTATAATTCCATTTCTATGATTCACTACAGGGTGTAAACAGACCCTTCATGAAGCCGTCAACCAAGCATTCTGTACATAAAATTAAGTAACTTTACGCAAAAATTATTGCTGGGAAACGACTTTTTTTTTTTGGGTGAAAAATTACGTTTGACGGTAATACTCAATGTAACGCACTCAAAACATTGTGCTGATGGATGGATTGAATAGTACGGGGGTCGTGAAGGTGTTTAAAGTAAAAATCTTACATTAGAAACATGTGTTTAAAAAAAAACTTGTGAAAAAGTTGGAACTTTGACCCCCCATATCTCCGTAACTAAAAGGTTCCCAGGTATGGTCTAGAACAAAAAAATGATCGCAATGACGGGGAGAACAAGTACCTTTCGGCTTCGTTAAGGGTCTTTTTACACCCTTTATATTATTTTGTAAAATGTTTCTAAGCATATTACGATTGTTACATAACATAACATAACATAACATCACGCCTTTAATCCCCGTAGGATTAGGCAGAGATCTACCTAATAGTACACTGACATTTCGCCAGTTATGCTTAAGTCCCATGTAACAGTGGGCGAGCCTATTGCCATCAACCGGGCACTAATCCAGACTCCGTGGCTGCTACTGAGAAATTCCTGATGAAAAATCCAATAACACTATTTCCGACCTGGGAATCGAACCCAGGACCTCATGCTCAGCTTGATTGTTACTACTCACATAATGATATTGTCTAAATTGATTGCTTAAATATGATGCCGATGTTCTATTAATAAATCACTTCTTACGTTATTTAATCACTTCGGAATTTTAATGCATTCATTTCCTTGCAATTAAAAAATTAAAAGTCGTTTCTCTGCCATCATTTTAGCGTAGTTACTTAATTCGACGTAAAGAATGTTTGGTTGACGGCTTCGTGAAGGACCAACACCTTGTATTAACTGATCGAATTGCTTACCAATGCCTACATTTATTTGAAGCTATCTTTTGCCCGCGGCTTCGCTCGCGTTAATTAAGAATTTTACAATCAATTAGGGTTGTTCTATGCTTATAATAATATAATTAAAGTATAATTCGAAATACACGTGGCGTCATCTATTATAATTAGAACGTTATTGTTGTTTTCCTCGAGAATAGTATTTTTTTTCCATGATGAAAGGTACCCTATATCCGTTTCTGTACACCTGACGACGTATAAGCAAAATTTCAGAATGATCGGTTCAGTGGTTTAGGCGTGAAAAGGTAACAAACAAACAAACTACGATTGAAATATGATTTCGAACCAATTGTGGAGGTTCCAAGAATACCTCCGGTCGAGAGCATCAAACGCAGCGATATCATGTTGCCCAGTGTGCAAGTGACGTCTGGAGTTGCATGCTAGGCAGATTTACGCGCAACCAGCCGCTCCTGCCATGTTTATGACTAGACTCAAAATGTAGTTACCCTTACACAGTGCGGCTGTGCAAATGGGGCAAATGAATTTTCAACTTTTATTTTCAAACTTTTTTTAAGAAACTTTTGGCGTGCGGCTAAAATCGAAAATAAGCGCAATCCCCACGTAGGGCAAAGTGTCATTGGGTTTTTCCATCAGGAATTTCTTAATAGCAGCCACGGAGTCTAGATTTGTGCCAAGTTGATGGCAATATGTAGGATGACTGGTAATTAGTGACCGAAACTTAAACACGTGATTGTACTCATGATAACAAGCAACTTTCCCAAAGAAACATTTTTTTCATACACAGACTTTTATCCCAATAACACAACAGCCGTATGAAATACGCGCGCGCGCGCCTGTGCTCTCTCAGCTGTTTGCCGTTTAAAAAAAATGTTTCTTTGGGAAAGTTGTTTGTTATCATGAGTACAATCACGTGGTTAAGTATCGGTCACTAATTACCAGTCACCCTATACAGGCTCGCCCCCTAATACATGGGACTTAAACATAACTGGCGAAATGTGGGTGTACTATAAGTTACACCTCTGCCGAACCCTTCGGCGACTACAGGCATGATGTTATGTTGTAGCGCTAATTGTAATTTTATCGTTATTATAAAGCTGATTTGGTTTGGTTTGGATTACTTGCGCGATGTAGGATTTAGATGTATTTCGATGTTTAGTTCATCATCGGTGTCATAGATGGCACTGTAGTACTTTTTGTTCTTTGTTGCTTAGTACTCTTTGTAGTGCCGCTACAGGTCTATTTTATATGACCACACTTTCCTGATTTTTAAGCTGTATGGATGGATGGATGGTGGTTTGTTTGTTATTCTTTCACGGAAAAACTGCTGAACGGATTTGGATGAAATTTAGCACCAGATAGTTTATCACGTGGATTAAAATATAGGATACTTTTATCCCGGAGGCTTAATAATAACAGCCGCTCGGGTTGATCTGTAGGTTAAGCCGTGCTTGCCTAGGTTGGTCTGTGGATGGGTGACCACCCATTACATACCGAGTTTCCTCCGTGCCTCGGAAAGCACGTTAAGCCATTGGTCCCGGGTGTCATTTGTAGATCTTTGATAGTCGTTAGGTAGTAAGTGGAGCAAAAAATCTGACAACCAGTCTTACCAAGAGGTATCGTATGACCCAGTACTGACTGGGTTGTGAAGGTCAGATAGGCAGTCGCTCCATGTAAAATACTGGTATTCAGCTGCATCCGGTTAGACTGGAAGTCGATCCCAATATAGTTGGGAAAAGGCTAGGCAGATGATACTTTTTATCCCGGTAGTTTGATACCGCGGGACAATTATCGAACTCCACGCGGGCGACGCCACGGGCATACGCTAGTAAGGTCTATTTTTCTCGAAAGTGAAACCGAGATTGAACACTGAGTCATTCAAAACGTTTCTCAAATCCCAGAATAAGTAACGTAAACTGAAATGTTTCAAAGCCGGTACCTCGCAATCAAAAACTGAATACCAACAACTAAAATCGAAGCCAAAAGCCAGCAAACATGGGGTACGATCGCAATTTACTTGTATATTTGTTCTCCCAAAATATATGTATTATTTGTACAAGTTGAAACTGAAATTCGAGTGGGGTACTGTGCCCGGGCGAGGAAAATGCCCAACGGGAAACCGGATAAGTAATAGGTAGTATACACGATGTATATTTAAAACCAGGTTCACAAGAGGTCGTATATTTGGTTCTGTATGTATTTTGTTAGATTTCTAATCGCTTAGAAACCTGAATTGGCCTTTCATCAAATCTACTTTTACGCCATTTTTTTTTAGAGTTCCGTAGCCGAATAGCAAAAAACGGAACCCTTATAGATTCGTCGTTTGTCTGTCTGTCCGTCCGTATGTCACAGCCACTCTATTCCGAAACTATTAAGACTACACAGTTGAAACTTGGTAGGTAGATGTATTCTGTGAACCGCTTTACGATTTTTATCCAAAAATAAAAGATTAAGGCTCCCCGTACATGGAACTGAAACTGACAGTTTTTTGTTTTGTGTGTATAGTGCATTATTTTTATTCCACATCTCAATCCTTTCACTAACCATCTACAACAACATAAGGAAGTACCTCCAGAAAATTTAAAAGTGCACCTGAAATAACAAGTTCCAACAAAGACTCATAAAACGGGGGAGGAAGGTGTCGCAGCGACGCGCGACGATATTGTCCGAGGACAGTAACACGTACACAGGCCGTGACTAACTCACCAAGTTTGGGCTAAAAGTGCGCAAAGCCCAGAAAGCACTTGAGTGTCATCACAGCCTCGCGTTTCTTTGTCCATTTAGGAGTCCGCCCTGAGAAATGGACGTTTTAGCCAGTGATAAAAGGCAACTTTTATTTAAAAGGACTTGAATGTTCTCCGAGCCAACTTTGTTGAGTATTTTTGCCTTCAGAGTAGGCATTTCCTTTGAATGTTTCCTTTTTATTTACGTAAGCACGCAGAGGAAATGGGGAGTTTCATTACGTTTGCCCATAACTCTGAATTTCTTTTGTTCTTAGTGATTCTGATACGGGCTAGTAAATAAAAATAAATAAATTTACAACCTTGCTGGGATATTGTTAAGTGCGAGAGTACTGGTAAATACAAGTGATTGATGAGCTGTGGGACTGAACTCGTTTGCTATCGACGCGACATGGTTACAATGCTTTCGACTGGATTGAAAATTTGATGCGTAGAAGTTTGCTGAAATATCTTTGCATAATTTACGAATCATCAACTAAAAGTAGTATCAATAGCCTACCATTGATCGACCATTATGAATTTAGCAGATTGAGAACTTTTGAGAACGAAGCAAACGACAGACTTACTACTCGGACACGCAACGAAGAAGAAGAAGAAGTAGAAGATTGAGAACTTTTAACAAAATGACAATGGGATCGTGTTGGAATGACGAATTTATAAAAAAAACAGCAGACTTCGGCCCCTGGACAAGGGGAATGGACATAGGCTTCTTCAAAATAGAAAATTTACCTTTTACGGTACTACAAAAGTCGATTTGCTTTTTCACAAGTGCGATGGTTAATCAATCATAGGTATGACGAAGTAGGAAGCTGCGAACACAAACGCCTCTCCCCAAATAAAAGACTAAATAAAAACAGTTTAATTTAAAACTGCGCAATGTAATAAACATGAAGAAACACTTCAGTGTTCTATTGTAAAGCTTCTGTTTCAGAACGCAGCGTGTTTCATAACGGAAACAATTTTGACGACATTTGAATTCAAGATGCAGTGTGTTCTAAATGGAAATTTGAATGCATTAAGCGGTACTTTTGGCAAAGAGATTGCGTCGAGTGCATTTTGATATAACTGTAAAATGAAAGTGGGGAAGTGTTCACTAATAAACAGTGAGGGTAGTTGCTATTCTCACTATAATTGCTTTGCTTCCATTAACAGTAAAAGATTCAATGGAAAGATCTCAAAAGGAGATGCTTCTAGATATATTTTATTCATCTCAATATGCACAATTAAGTTTTTGTTTTATCTTGAAGCATTAAAAAGTCTGTTTAAGTTTACTGACTTGTACTTAATAGTTAAATTTTGTTTGCTGATTTTATAGTAGACTGCAGTGGGTTATTGGTTTAAATACCAATGTGATGATTGTGCATGTTGATTGCTAGATATTCATCACAGATGCCTAAATACCAGTGAATTAAATAATAAATAATTAGGTACCGAAATTGAAAAAAGTTGACGCTCTGTTTTTAAGGAATTAATTGTGAACATTTTTGAATAAAAATGTACCTACGTGAACAATTGTTGAACACAATTTCACCAAAACTAAAGTACCAGAAAAGTAGTAAAAATGTGAATGAAGTAAAAATAAAAGTAAGATCTCAGATATGTTACTATTCCTGTATGACGAACACACAGTCAATATGGACGACAAGCATGGTAACGTAAGAGCTGAACGGATTACACATTCATCTTTTTTTATGATCCGAAACTTTTTCAATAACAAAAAATTGGATATATTGTGATTGCATGGAGTAAACAGTGTAGTGACGCAGCTTTACAAATATGAAGCTTGGACATTTATCCACTTGATTTGATGGATGGCTGTATATTTCACTTTAACCTAATTTAATCAAGTTTTTATGGTACACTATTGTATAGAAGTTTGTCAACGTTTTCGTAGAAACGATTCTTCAATAGATACTCTTAGAATGATGAATTCAATAGGCTACCTAAGGGTTTCTTGCAGACCTGCGGTTATTAATGGTCAAGGACAATTCTAATCAGCTAAGTCGATTTTATTAGTACGATATTATAAAAATTGGCAAGAGAGAGACGTCATAAAATGGACTTAGTAAAATTTATCTTTTACTAGCTATTGCCCGCGACTTCGCTCGCGTTAATTTAGAATTTGAAAATCAATTCGGGTTGTACTCTGGTTGTAATAATATAATTCAATCATAATTCGAAAGACACGTGGCGACATCCATTATAATAAGAACGGTATTGTTGTTTTCCTCGTGAACAGTACTTTTTTCGGGATGAAAGGTACCCTATATCCGCTTCTGTACATCTGACAACATATATGCATAATTTCAGGATGATAGGTTCAGTGGGTTAGGCGTGAAAAGGTAACAAACAAACTTACTTTCGCATTTATAATATTAGTTAGGATTAGCTTCTACCGAAAGGACTAGCCGGCCACTAGCAAAAGAAAGAATTGTGTGGGATAATGAAGTCTTTGTCCGGCAGAGAAATAAATAATACCTACAGACTAGTTAGTTAATACCTTCCTGTACCTATTGTTTGCTCTCAATTTAACATGTCTGTATGTCAATTAAGTTTCGCTTGAAAAGCCCGAGAGGCGAACGCGCCGGCACTTTTTCAGGACACGAAAAATGCATTTGTGATTCCGTCATAAACGTTTCTTACCGGGTTCCTGTGGAAAAGAATACGGCCGCACGTGATTCAGCCTTCGTGCTTGCCTATTATTATCTCTGGCAGTTTATAATCTATTGTATATGTAATCTTATTTCTTGTTTATAGTCGATAGTCATTTGTGACAGAGATCTAGATTGATGTAGGTAAGTATTTGTCAGTGTCTCCACGGTAATGTGAACCTGAAGTAAAATAACTATGTTTTTTAGGCTTAAACTTGAAGATGGTCAAAGAGGATGTGTTTCATCAATTAAAGCAGGCTTCTCTTATGATTAGTATAATCTTAAACGAACCATATCATTATAACGATGTTGAAGTTTTTGGCTTTAATTTAGAAAACATTATTCGCTTCCCATTATAATGACAGAATTTAAATGACCAAAGAACGTTTTCAGATTTAAACTTCTTAAAGGTTTTCAAATCCATGCAAGTTTTGAGTCTCTGGAGAACTATCTATTCTTAAGAAAGAGAGCCTACGTCTTCGATGACGTGGGAGTCTACTAAGTTTTAACAGCTTTAGCTAAGATCCCAAATAAATACCGATTTACCTAAAAATAAATAAAACTGAAACCTTTTTATAAAAGTGAGTAAGTTACGTTGAAATAGAGTACATAAGTATTAAGTATGTTTAATGGTATCATCGAGCTGTTAATGCTTTGAGGGTCTGAAGGTTTAAATTATTTGGGAAAGGTTTCGGTTCGAATTTCAGACGGGTCTTTAGTATATTCCACGTGAAGCGAAAATTACGGTACCAGGAAGATATATGAGTGTGTAGGTCGATATCATGCCAGTTAAGACAAATGATTTTCTTTTGCAGCAAGCTCACAGAGGACTGTTGATTTAACTAAAGATATTTGATTATTTAAATACTTTGGGCTTTATTTTTGTTTCATAGCTGTGATAGCCTAGTGGTGCGATTATCGGACTGCCAAAACATGGGTCTCAAATTCGAACCCAAGCCCGATTTTTCGGATTCATGTGCGTATTTTATAATTATCACTTGCTTCGGTCAAGGAAAACATCGTGAGGAAACCAAACCAGCGTGCCTCAGAGATATTTTTCGACGGCATGTAAAGCCAAGTCAGAGTCCCATTGGCGGCATAAAAACTCTGACACCAGGTTAGTCACTAATCACACGATAAAGGGTCTTTGTGTCTAAAGATTTACTTACGACATACAGAGCCAATATATCTCAATAACTATGTCATCCAGAGCCACAATACCGAAACTTAGCTGTTTACATCGACAACTATCTTTGATCCAACAACAAAAACTACCCACAATACTTATCCAGCACATCTGCGCATCTTTATGAATAGCCAGAACTTATACGAAAGTCCTATAAAGTATTCTGGCTCTATATTTTGACCCCAATAAATTTCGAGACACGACTTATTGGTATTAACAGCAGTGCGGATTAGTTTTCGAGACGGTTGGTGACCCTGTGTCTTAAGGCTGGGTTAATGGGAGCAAACCGGAACAAACGAGGCTCATTCGTCTTGGTAACAGAGCTGCTATAAGGTATTTCACTAGTACTAAATGGTTTTTGTCCGAGTTTCTGCTCTGGTATGTTTTAGGACGAGATGTTTTTGCGATGCTCGTTTTATTTGGTAATTAGGAGAGGAATAAACTTGTGTCTTAGTGCTCCGTATAGTTTATTTTCTATGTAGGGTAGTTGGAAGGTCTTAACTGAATGAATTGAAATTATCTAGTGAGACATTAAGTTTTATGAATTCATATGCTTGCTAATAAAACAATGTGACATAATTCAAATCAGCAGTGCTTACCTAGACCAACAAGTTAAACATCTGTATGTAGAGATAACATTGTACTGTCATAAATTTAGTGACGTCACAGCATCGGATTATTAACAATATTAATTTGGAACATAACAAAGCTCATTATGTGATATTCATAGGATTTACACAGTGCGGTGATTAGGTTCTGTCCACATTGCTCATTATTCATATAGGGTTGGCAGAATGTATACGTACCTATGTTAGTGCTACTAAAATAGAATGTCTACCAAATTAGATGTAGTTAAAAGCAATCTCTTTTTAAAAGACTTTATCCAATGTGATTCCGAGAATACACTTCAAATAAACTTAAATATCAAGTAGTTTTTACTTTTCTACAAAATAAGCTTTCATCGGTCCCAGTCGGGCGCCAGTTAGCACACTGGCGCCCGACTGGGCCGAAATGCATTTTTAGATTTAATGTGTGATGTAATACCAGTATGTGTATGTGAGTTATTTTCGGCTGATAGAACAACATGACAAAATGTTGGATTCTGAGGAGACGAAAAAATAGACAACTGTTTTATTACATTTCCAATAGACTTTGTTGGGCGCCATTTTAATTTATTGCAGTAAAAAGAATTGGATGCCAGTAAAGATATTTTTCAGGTATAAGAAAGTATAATGTAGTTTGAGACATCACATTTCTGTCAAATCTGGTAGTTTGAGAGGTATTGCGATGAATGTTGGCACATTTTGGTTAATATTTTTTTTCAGTACATGAGTATTTTGATATAAAGCCTGTAACGCTAATATGACGAGCAGGGGATCGTATACGGATTTATCGCGTGCAATTTATCATCCCTTTTTACACTTATTTTTCGCACAACAAAACATCAGACTTTCATTATATCGAAAGGATTTCATCGAAAGGGTTGGCAGAAATATGAGATGTATCATAGCGTGTGTCACAGTGCGATCACTACTTCCAGTGATATATTGAAAATGACATTGAGTAAATCACCATTTAAAAGATATTTAAAGTGATGTTTCCGCTCATGTTTCAAAGGAAGACAACTCACATTGGTTTGTCAAGACGGTAGTGTTTAATTGGATCCCTAATTAATTACCCTCTAGGCTACTGTGACCCCAATTAAATTAGCAAACGACACAATCTATTCTAAAAGTCCACAAAACCTTTGTAAAGCTAACAAGAACTAACCTAGAAATTTTCCTAGCTCATCAAACGCGTCCCAAGGCGTCGGCAGCCCTAATTAAATTCTGCAAGGCTGTAAATCACAGCTAAGATAACGTTCACACGGTATACGATAGCGCTGACGTACACAGTCTACGTGACAGTTTACACCTTTGTGGGGTAATCCTTGTGTACTACGGGTTATCATTTAATTATGTTACACTTCTTAAGGCTAGACTCGCTTGGTATCTGATTGGGGAGATCGTGAAGTGGGGCACGTTTTTGTTTTGTTTTAGTTCTGTATATTTTTGGTATCTATTTAGCTCGTGGCTAAATAATAACGGAGTAAGGGTAAGAATAGGAGTTTCCTCCGTGCCTCGGAAAGCACGTTAAGCCGTTGGTCCCGGCTGTCATTTGTAGATTTTTGACAGTCGTTACAGGTAGTCAGTGACACAAAAAGTCTGATAACCAGTCTTACCAAGGGGTATCGTATTACCTCGTACTAACTGGGTTGTGGAGGTCAGATAGGCAATATTTCCTTGTAAAATACTGGTATTCAGCTGCATCCGGTTAGACTGGAAGCCGACCCTAATATAGTTGGGAAAAGGCTAGGCAGATGATGATGATGATTTTAGGTATCTGTTTAAGCATCTATTTTTGTAGTATTGTTTGTTCAAGGTTATTTGCAGTTATCGGTCTTGATGTTTCCAGATTTCAAAATTACTTTATCATGTAATCTACATATATATTTATTTATGTATAGTGTTGGTAAGTGTAACTACCCGGCCTGGCGTAAACTGTAAATTCAACCAAATCAATAGAGAATAATCTGAATGATATTATTTATTGCTGTAAATTGATTTTTAGAAACACTTTTACACGTCGAAAAACGTACATTGTGATGTTAAAGAATGAGCTTGAATATATTCGCCAAGATAAGAAAAGAATACTATCTACGTTTTTGTGATTTGAATTTGTAATACCATTCTTTGATCTAGACTAGGATAAAACCTATCACCCTATTCTGTATAAGTAGGCTGGGTACTGACCAGAACTCAAACGTCGATGGCTCATTTAAAGGCTTTTTGTTATCATTATTGAGAATAATATCCTTAAATACATAAAGTTAGTATTACTAAAACTTTGTTTGATATAGGAATTTTTCAGTAGCAGCCACGGAGTCTAGATCTGTGCTCAGTTGATGGAATAGGCTCGCCCTCTATTACATGACACTTAATCATAACTGGCGAATGTGGGTGTACTATTAGGTACACCTCTGCCTAACTCTTCCAGGATTGCAGGCGTGATGTTATGCTATGTTACTATAACCCTAAACTCCAGTAGCAGCAGTAACTGAAGAATACGATCCTTGCAAAATGGAATACCGTTTTCGATTTCCGCCCTCAGGTCGCCGCAGGCTAAAGGTGGAATACAAATACATCGTGCGAGAGAAGTGAACAAAAAATTGTAGGTGTACAAAACTTCTAAGCTTTGTATGGAAGTTAGGTACCTAGGTGATTTGGCTAGTGACTTTTTAAGAGCTACCGAAGTACTATTGATGTAAAAAGAATTTTTAGGTCGTCTACTGTAAGAAATATTAATTTTTTACATTTCTGACGTTGCTCAAAAAGCCGCTAAGCTGAAGTGGGACTGGACACGTTTGCCGCATGCCCAATGAGCTGTGGGCCAAAATAACCACTTTCTGGAGCCCTGACACAGCCGGAAGGCGTCGCGGCAAACCTCGTAGAAGATGGCAGGACGAGCTGGACAAAACCAACGACCTGTGGCCCACATTGGCCCTGGATCGAAGCAACTGGAAGTCATGGGGAGAGGCCTTAGCCTAGCACTGGGGTGAATTCTATTTTCCAAAATATATACACTTTATAAAATGGCCTAAATGTACTGCCTCGTTGGTCGAGTGATCGCAAGCGCTACTGCTGAGCATGAGAACCTGGGTTCGATTCCCGGGTCGGGTAAAGTATTATTGGGTTTTTCCATTAGTAATTTCTCCGTAGCAACCACAGAGTTTCGATTTGTGCCCGGTTGATGGCAATAGGCTCGCCCTCTATTACATGGGCTTTAAAACACAACGGGCGAAATGTGGGTTTACTATTAGGTACACCTCTGCCTTTCCGTTCGGGGATTATAGGTCTGATGTTATGTTATAAAATGGCTGAAAGTATTTGGTTGAAGTTTGGCATATAGATAGACCATGACCTGGTTTAGGACATAGGACACTTTTTCGACACGGCAGTACGTTCTCATGGGATAATTCACGACAAATCACGACTCCAGCGAGGGCGAATCCGTGGGAAAAAGCAAGCAGGTACCAAATAAAAAGAGATTTTGTAAATTAACAATAATGTAGTGTTTCAATGTGGGAAATAATCCATGTAAACAACATGATTAATTCACTATTTATTCCAACGAAACATTCAACTTCCATTACCACCATTTTCTAACGTAATATTTTTTATTGTGGTTTTTTCATACAACATTCCTGTTATTCAATTTATCATTCTGGCTTCAGTGGTTGAACCATTTCCATATAACTGTAATGAACATTGCAGGAACTTTATGGTTTAAATCTTCTATACAAATAAATTAAATTGAAGTGTCTGTAATTTAAAAATAATAGCTTTTTACTGAATGCATAATTATGAAAGTAAATACCGTACTTATTTTCTTTTTTTTTAAATTGTGTCTGTCTGTTCCGGCTAATCTCCGAAACGACTGGACCGATTTTAATGGGACATTTAGCTGATGTTATAAGGAGTAACTTAGGCTCCTTTTAATTTAGAAATTCAAATTTTTCACAAAATCAAATTCAAATGGGGAAGTCATTTTTATGATAATTTCACGCGGACGAAGGGCGCAACAACAATAAAAAAGCGACTCAATATCAATACACATTCAGTCCCTATTACATTTTACCTTTGCGACAGTCCAAAACAAAAGCATTTAAAAACAGATTGCACTAAAGTAGACTAGCAGCAAATAATAGTTTTAGCAGCCGTAAGCGGTTTACAAACTACTACGTAAACACTCGTATTACATCGTGTTTCGCAGAATTTCATACCTATTCAGTGAAACAAAAGTGAATTTGGTAAAATATACAAAGGCTATGTTGAAAGGCCGTGTTTAAAGTTGCAGGCTTGTAAACTCGACGATTGTGGGACCACACGTAGGGACCCGCCCGGCCGACGCGCCTGTGGGTAATTGCTTAGCACAACGCCTGTTGGAAACTGATAATTATCAAAATTATCTTGTTTGTTTCGCGTTATTTCATATTTACCGTATGTTTCCCTTTTAACCAACGAACGAATAACGAAAGGTTTATTTTTTACAGCTTTGTTTAGGAGACTGAAATTTGGTCTGCGTTGCGCTATTGAAATTTTGTGGCGGATTTTTGTGGTTCGAAATTTAAATAAATGGAATGCTGTTTTTGAAAGTTAAACAGATAATATTTAAAAGCAACTTGAATTCATAAAACTAGTGAAAAAAATGTGTACTATTAAATGGGACTCCCGTGAAACGTAGTGTGCATCAGTGGTTACTATTACAGAAGATTCCATTAGATGAGAATACAAAAAAATCACGAGGCAAACAACTCTCACTTCTAAAAATCTAAAATAATAAGTAGTTATTATTTTGTTATTAGGTATTTTAGAACTGAGAGTTGAGATAGTCATGCAGGTATTAATGAAACTACCTTTGGAGGTAGGGTTTGGTTTGGAGGTAGGTTATTTAATTAAATCTCAATGTAGTTATCATGCTATAAGAATTTCGGTAGGCACCGATTACTGCATAAAATTAAAATAACAAAAAAGGCTGCCCACAAAATAAATGTAGGTACCCAAGTTGATCAACGAAGTTACTAATTAACATAGCTTTTTCTCCACATGTAATATTGGTCCTAAAATTACTAAGGGTACGAGATAATAAATTCAAAATAAGGTGACACTGTAACCAAAAACATGAAAATTTAGGACTAAAACTTTGAAGCACTATTCAACCCAGCTAGGCAGCCCGCTGATAGTTTGCATAACTAACTTTTTGCTGTGTTCAATAGAAATTTATCCTAGCCCGAACAAATTGAATTATGCATACCTATTATACTCCAACTTATTTAATGAATTTACGAACCGTATTAGGGTAGTTTGCGCAAAAATGTTTGTTAGTAAAATTGAGTGCAGGTAAGCTTTTAATGTCGGCTTCTCTCAAAATTAGGAGCTTACTCATCTGCCTAGCCTTCACCCAACTACGTTGGGGGCGGGTTCCAGTCTAACCGGAAGCAGCTGAATACCAGTACTTTACATGGAGTGACTGCCTATCTGACCTCCACAACCCAGTTAGTACTGGGTAATACGATACCCTGTGGTAATACTGGTTGTCAGACTTTCAGGCCACTGACTACCTAACGACTGTCAAAGATCTAGAAATGACAGCCGGAACCAAGGGCTTAACGTGCTTTCCGAAGTTAGGAGGAAACTCATTATGTAATGGGTAGTCACCCATCCACAGACCAACCTTGGCAAGCGCGGCTTAATCTGAAGATTGATCCGAGCGGCTGGTATTATTTAGCCACGACCTCCTCCATTAAAAGCTTACTAAAGGATGCTTTTTGTAGACGAAACTTATCCCAAGGGGACGACGTAGGTAGATAAGAAAACCTGTCTCCTGTTTTAGGACACGATATATCCACACAGATAGACTATGACCTGAGTCTTTTATCCGTATGTGTTCAGCTGCTAATGCCTGAAAAAATAACAGATAGACAGACTTTCCCATTTATAGTATTAGTATTATATGTCACGAAAGTCAAACAAAATAAATGAAGTCCCGGCTCACACAATTCGTGAATGAATCCTTGTTCATGGTCTCACAAATGTATCCCAAAGTATCTACAAGATACATCATACGCCCCGGTTGTTATAAGATAACCTAAGATTATGGTTACCTGTAATCACCAATCCCGACAATTCTGATAAAATCTTAGGATATCGAAATTTCCCAGCAGGTAATTGGGTTTCGGAGTTCAAAAAGGATTTACTTGACATTTAGCTGAATCCAGTTTGGTTTGAGCTCACCCTTTTATTGGTTGGGAAAGTGTTAGGTACCTACATGGTCAATGTGTCAAGCCATAGAGTCCATAAAAAAAACACTAAATTACTTTTGAATATACGATTAGGAAGATATAAATTGCGCATTAAAATACTCCCAAGATCAATTTAGACCTTTTCTAAAAACGCGTATTACACCACCTTACTTTTATATGGAACTAGCTGTTGCTTGCGACTTCGTCCGCGTGGTAATTTTGATGAATACGAGTGAGAAAAAAAAAGATAGCCTATGTCCTTCCTTAGGATATAATCTATCTGCTCGCCAAATTTCATTACGATCCGATCAGCTGTTTAGTCGTGAAAAGGTAGCAAACAAACAGAGTTACTTTCGCATTTTTATAATATTAGCCGAAGAAATTGTCTAAACATTTCCTCACAAAGTACAATTCCCACAGAAGTATTTGAACAACATCATACAGCTTCGTACGAAGCTCTCTCAAAAACTTGAAATAAGAAACAAACTTTTTCATTTTCATACTTTCCGAACGTGTCATCGAACCCGCACCAAGCATTTCCTCTACCTGACATCTTAACCATTAGGCGGAGGCGGTGAAGTGTCGGCAACAGTAATATTTTACGTCGAAAACCTTTTAAATCGTAAACATCAACGCGTTGTTGGAAGAAAAACCAACTTGTGGGCGAAGCGGGTAATGAAGTTTTAAGATTTATGTTTTTTACCAAGTGCTGCTTACCTAATTGAGCCGGAGTCTGCGAGCCCTGAGATAAATGTATGCGAAACTTTGGACGATGAATATTATGAAATATTCGTCACTATCTAGCCGGCTTAACTTTTTGTCTTCATTTTTTAAGTTGCATTTCATTAAAGAATATAATCAAGTTTGACGATACGAAGTATCTTTATAAGTAATTTAAGGTTATTATTACGCCTGTGATCCCCGAGGGATTAGGCAGAGGTGTACAGTCTCGAGCACCAATATGGAAACACATTCCTAAATTTAAAAGTAATTTTCGCGAGAAAGAACGATTGTAACTTGGAGATAGGATCTTTTTCATAAAAATATGAGTTCCGGAATGCTATGTTCGTAACAACATGAAATTTTAATCAGAACAGTAGGAGAAGAACACTATTAAAAGTTGATAAATGTTTACATATTGGTGCTCGTGACTGTACCTAATAGTACACCCACATTCTGCCAGTTATGTTTTTAAGTCCCATTTAATAGGGGGCGAGCCCATTCCCATCAACCGAGGACAAATCCAGACTCCGTGGCTACTACTTAGAAATTCCTGATGAAAAAACCCAATAACACTTTGCCCGATCCAGGAATCGATCCCAAGACCTCATGCTCGACCAACGAGGCAGTTACAAAAGTAAATAAGGAAGGTCATTAACATAAAAGTAAAATAATAAAATATATCAAATGGGATGCCGTAGGAGTTCTACTTACAAAGGAAAATTAGTGTTTTATTTCTGTAGTCACTATGTGCTATGGTAGCTACCTACGCAAGTACGTGCCCAATTATCATTAGAGCTGAGAATGGTACAAGGATTATTACAAACAAAGGAAAAACCTAGGCCAGCACTCCAGCACGATGTGAACATGCACCGTATAGCTTAATCTACTTATTAAAAAATTCTAAAAAGCTGCAATTTTCTAAGCTAGCAACTAATTTCTTGCCGACTAAAAGGTTTCCTGTTTACACCGGTATATCCTTGGGTTAACTTCATTATCGTGTATATGTCGACGGCGGTCGAATCTTTCAATGAAATTAACTCGTCGCGTCGCACAGTGATCAATGTGAGCTGTGTCCAGACAAAGTATCTATGGAAATTTTAAATTTAACGATGTGTGTTTAAAAATACCTTTAACTTGACAGCTATTGAAATTATGGCGTTAACGTCCTTGTTACTCGCCTGCGCGACGCAAAGGAGGGTAATGTGTTTATCAGTCTAGCTATGTATGTCTGTTCCTATGTAGCGTTGTAGAGACCAAACGTGTTGGCCGATTTTGATGGTACTTACGACAATCGATTCGTCTTAATTTTGCGAGTGTCACTAAAGATATGACAATAATCAAAATTCACCACAGCGGCAAGCAGACGCCATATTCTCAAAATGGAAAAAGAAAAACTCAACGAATTACGTTAAATGCGGTATCATTGAATAATGATTTAAAAATGATGTTTAGGTTCCTGTCATAATTTTTCATTTTAAATAACAGTTTAGGATATACAACGATTTATTGAATTTGATAACAAGTGATCCGTTTTATTCAAATTAGTAAACTAGTTGACCGATGGAAGTCGTAGCATCGTTTTATCTCATTCTTTTTTCAGCTATGTCATCTTTGTACCTGCCTTCTTTAAAGGAAAACGAGGATACTGGCATATCTCAAAACCAAAAATTCGAAGACATGTGACATCTACCAACCCGCACTGGGTCCAAGTGGTGGAGAAAGGCCGACTTACCTCACATGGACGAGGCCTGTGTCTCTGCAGCTTAAGTTCTAACACCTCTTATGCCCAAAATAGCAACTTTACATGGGGGTGAAAAAACTGCATAATTGTATCTAGTTATAGGTACAATATCATTTATAATTTGTGTTCACCTCAAAAGATAGAGACGTTGTCTGTTTCTGATTGGCTGAAACAACGCGCCTTCCGATTCTCTACCAAGCGGCATCCAAATGTCAAAACCGCAAAAATGTACTTACGTAGTATGTGAACTTAAGCCACGATATGCTAAGTATTTACAAATAACAACACAAAATCAAACCTAAAATAAGAGCGTTTTATGTCTACCATTTTCTTCAAACATCCCCACAGTGCGTCTCTGTGCACTCTACTCCGACGGCGGCGCGTTAGGAACGTATGACCTAGCTAATCCATCTGCCTGTCAGTTGTCTGGATAATTTGCTGCCTGGCTTCAATTCAATTTGGAGCCACTAATATTACTGTAGTTGGATTTATATCATCTACCAAAGCCTTTTTATTTGAGTTGAGATAAGAATGAAGTATTAGGTAGATAAGTATAATTGAAGAGTAGAAGAGAAGCAATACAATGTTAGATGATTAATGTATGAAGAGTAGCAGCCCAGGGTTTCAATTTGTGCGCCATTGATGGCATTAGGCTCGCCTTTTACTCATAACTTACTGACTTAAACATAACTGGGGAACTGTGGGTATACTAAAGGTACACCTCTGCCTAACCATGCGGGAAAATACAGTCGTGATGTTATGTTAGTGGATGATGGTAATGTTTTTGAGATTATATAACTAAAAGCTGATAAAAAATCGAGAAAGATTGAGTGAAATTGCTTGAGAGACTCGTGTTGCGGTAGAAGTTAGTTCAGGCGTTCGAAGCGAGTATCGTTTTAACTCGATTTAAGACCCCATTTTTGCTTAAGTGCTTAAAATGTGTTTGCTCCGTGTGCCAGCTGAACATACGGGTTTATACAAGTCTGTGTACAAATCTCCAACGAATCGATAATTTCCGAAGCGCATACATTTTCTGGTTTAATTGTACTGGATCTAAAATCGTCCTTTGAACACTGTTTGGCAAACTAAGCCAGTAACCATTTTACAGGGTATTCCTCAAAGCGCAACTATTTTTAAGCGCAACCAACTAAGCGCAACTAAATAGAGATGGGTATGATGGATTCATTAACGACATTTTTCATCATGGTTGCGCTTTGAGGAATAAACATATAATATTTTGAATTTGAATTTGTGAGCGCAACTAATGGTTGCGCTTCAAGAAATAATTTAGTTTCGCTTAGTTGGTTGCGCTTAAAAATAGTTGCACTTTGAGGAATACTCGCATTTTACGTTCCCAAAATAAACTCGTCGAAAAAATGGCCAGCCAATAAACCCTCACAACAATTACAAAGGCATACAATTAAAAAAATATACAAAAAAAATTGCGACGATGTCATCGCGCCGAGTCAATTTTTTGATGCATATGAAGCAATAAAATTATTCAGGAGAGCAGGCGCGCGGATTAAGCGGGGCTTACGGGAGCAAACATTGTTACCTGCATCCAATTAGTTCGCCGGAGCTAAATTGTAAATCTGTGTGACATATATCGCACGAGTTTTATGCCTCACGAGTTATATTTGGTGTCGACAAGAGAGACATGTCATCTTAATTAACTTAGGTACTCGCAAAGGGAACATCATTATTAATTAGGCAGTTTATTAGACGCCTGCAAATATACTTGTTTCGTTAGGTTAACTCGCAATTTCGTTTCTTGACATTGCCCGTGTGCCTTTTTGTTTCGATTTTACGTGTCATTTGAAGGGGATTTTTGTCTGTGGTAAGATACACTGAGATGTTATGTTCTTTGAGGTTATTTACCCTCTAAAATATGTATTCTATTTGTAAAATCTTTGGGAAATTTAACATGTCTTGTTCTAAATAGTCAGATCGTTACAGAGTTACAACGTTTCTATTAAAAAAAAAAGATAACATGAAAAGATCATTTCATTTTCATTCAAAGAAATGATTCATATGTACCCTTTTCATCTCATATTCTTATTGTAGAATCGCTACTTCAAGAACTTAAGGAAAGTGGGTTAAAATAATATGTACAGCAAATACACTCACAAAATTAAATACGAGAGCAAAGCAAATAATTATGTAAGTAACTTTTTCATGAATCATGGAAGAACCCCGCTTTTGAAACGGAAGCTACTTCAGCGCCCCAGATTGAAAGCATAGTTTTTGGGAGTAACATTCTGGTCCAAGTGTACATTACTATAATTAGCCTTACATTAAGTAGCCCTACATTATTATAATAAGTCCCAATGCAGGGCAACGTTTAGGAAACCAGTCCTTTAAGAAGGACTGTCGGCATTAGTCCGTCGTACTCTAAGCAGTCAGCCCCTTCACAAGTTTTATTGATATGAGCTATCGCCGTCATGTTTTCACGGGTGACCCCTGAAAACCAGCGCTGTGCTGTGGGCTCCCCATAGCACAGCATCATGCTTAGTGGTAACCTGCTTGTCGCAGTCACGACGTGCAAGCTGTTAACGTTTTTTTTCTTTTTTTGTTCCATCTTGTTGAATTTATAAATATTTGTTATGATTTGTATGTTTATGGTATTTTTTTTTGTCATCATGTCCCTGCGACATATAAATATTTTTTCTTGCTTTTTTTCTTTCCGGATCACAAAATGCGACAGAAGTCTTCGTACCAGCACATAGGTGACGCTGACAACCAAAAAGTGAAGTCCAACGCACCATCAAACTTAGGTAGGTGCTAAGATCTGACGTTACTATTTTCTAGTCGCTTAGCCCGGACGATAATATCACCCATTCAGTCCTGTATAGGCAAGACGATTACGTATTGATGGAGGGGTCATCCTATACCAAGATGTGGACTCTAGAGGTCAACCTATTCCGCAATCGGCTTTACAGTGACGGGTACATCGATTACGTCACACTGTATCTGCCCCACAGAGGACATTAGCCGTTAGTATGTTAGCCATAGAGCAGGAGACCATAGAAGAACTATCTTCATCAAAAGGTAGAAAAATCCAATAACAGTTTACGAATGCGATAGCAATTTGTGACCATTTGATGGAAGTGAGCTCGTCCCCTATTTCATGGGACTTACATAACTGGCGAAATGTAGGTTTACCTGCACTTTCTGCCTTACCCTTATTAAAGGCTAGATTTTGAGCAATTCCATGCCGATTTGGCATGGAATTGCTCAAAATCTCTAGATGGCAAGAGCAGTGTTGAGCATGCGAGTTCACCTGCACGTTAGCATTCCATTTCGTCATTACTCCGTGTTAGCTGTGCCAAAATCAATGTAGGCACCACTGATTGCGTAAGTGCCCTTGAAAAAATTAACGACAATGACAAAACAGGCTAGGCATGATATTCTTTTTTTTGGATGCGAAATCATCAAATAACCCCCCCCTTCCCCCGCTCTAGGCAGAGTGGGAGGGAGTGTCAGACTTTTACTGACTAAAACTCATCCAAGTTCCTTCTTTGCCCTTTGCGTTCCAGGGCCGCGGTATCTCTTTCGAACAGTCCCGCAGCCCCGGAACAGTCCCGCAGCCCCGGTAGGCATGATCTTCAGCTGATGAAATTGACGTCGGGTCAGGAAGAACAATTAAGTAACAAATTGCACTAACTGCCACGGTTTTAATTAAAGTGCGACTGTCATACCACGAACGCGTAAGCTTGTAATCTGTGAACCTTCTGGAAGCTTCTTGCTCTGTGTCCTCCAACCAACGTTCAATATGACTACCGTGGGACCTAAGTTCCGCTTTACAAGCACAAGACGACTTATTAATGTCCGATTACATGCGATTCCGAGAATCTCGTATATTCCTTTATTCGTGCGATTGAGAAGTGATTGGCTCTATTAGGATTTATTTTCATTGTTCTAGCTTTGTGATAGCTAAGTGTATTCCCAAAGGTGATGCCAAGACTTACTATTACGGTTTGCCGTAGTTACTCGTGGTTTATACAGAGGGGAATGGACAGCGACGCATTAAATTACCGACGACGGACTTAGTGAGTAGACCTCTTGGTGTCAGAGTTTTTATACCGCCCATGGGCCTCTGACTTGGTTTTACATGCCGTCGAGAAATATCTCTCAGGCATGCTGGTTCGTCACGATGTTTTGCTTTACCGAAGCAAGTGATAATTGTACAAAATGCACAGGGTTCAGATCAGAGATGCGTGACTTGGTTTCGAACTCGAGACCTATGACTTGTCAGTCCAACGGTCACACCACTAGGCTACTACTACTTGAAGAGACCGATGAAAAATTTCAATGTGTTTTTTTTTGTGTAGTTTTCCACTTATTCACGTCAGCAATAATCGGAGTAGGAGTTACCATAACTGAATTTTTTTAAGTGTGATGTAATCAATGGATAATTTTAAGTAGCAAATAACTACACCGGATGAAATTAAAATATTCCCTTCTCAGAGATGTCATATCTGTACAAATTGTATCAAAATATTCGATATTTATTATACTGAATCTCGTTTGGTATCAATTATTTTACATTTTTTGTACACTACAAGGTAAAAATGGAGTTAAACAATAAAAATAATTTATTTAAAACATGTCTTGGTGTGCAGTGTACTGCTGTCAAGTTCAATTGCCCCCAGCGGGTTTCGACTGCAATCGTGGTACCTTGGATGTGGTTTGTCCTAAATTCTGGTAGCACTTGGTGTTTAATTGACTTACTTATCACAACGGCTGTTCCCGGATGACCAGTTCCATCAGGATCATTAGTCACATAGGCATTGCATCCTTTGATGTTAATTTTGCTTTTACCTGTACAGTGAGCTTCAGAGACAAGTACAACATCAAGCTGGTTATTGTGTATCAACAGTTCTAATTCAGTCTTGTTTGGAGAAAGGCCATTAATATTCCAGGTACTCTCAGTGCAGTCATTTTGATATTTTTTCGACTAGGAACTATGAGACTCATCTGTTGTAGGATTAATTCGAATTTCTCCGATTGTTTGATAAGGTTCTTGGTTATCTAAATAAATGAATATATAAATATTTATTAACAGTCCGTAGTTGATATTAAAAAATGACAAGTAAAATATTTCACTTGGTGGGCGTGAATAACTTGAAATCTCGACTTCTGAAGATAAGTTCAACGGTTTTGTAAAATTAATAAGTGTATTACTTAAGTTAAGTTTAAGTTTTTTTTAAAATGTGTTATTTAACACTTGAAACATGGAATTGTCAAAATAAACACGCTAAAATGAAAGATGTCAAATTAGTTACGGAGACAATTTCTACAAAACTAATTCAGATTTCGAGATGTTTTTTTTTATATTAATAAATACTTATAAATAATATATAAATACAATAATACGCTAAAAAAAAACATGCTAGTCGAGTTGTCAGGTTATTTACCCCAGGCACGAATATATACACAGATTTAAATACTAGTAACATGATTTTTTGTACATACAATTTCGATACAAATCCTTTTCGAAGTACTGTGATTTTTGAGCTGTTTGCGTTTTTCAATGCATGATTCATTTTGATCCTGTTAAACCTTTAGTTAAACTAAACGGCAGCGAGGTTGGGTTAACAGCGGGATTTAATTGTTAGGTCCGGTTGACCGCGATAGTCCGATGTGGTTAAATACAACTCTCAATTTGGGAACTTGATATTATTGGAAATAACAAGTGTCATTTAAATGAAATGTTTATTCTGGTTTACTATATTGTTTTAAATGCAAAATAACAACGGAACTGGTACAAAACCGTAGGCTTCAGTACTCGCCTGCTCTTGACCTCGATCACGCCTGATGGAAAGCGGTAGCTGAGGTCTATGATGGAACGAGCGTGCCCAGAAGATGCCTGTTCAGTCTTGCTTTGAAGGCAGACGGGTTAAATGTGCGAGGGAACACAGATGCCGGCAGAGAGTTCCACATCTTGGCTGTGCGCATAATAAACGTGGAGGAGAAGCGCCGAGCGCTGGTACTGCTACCGTATTAACACGCCCATCTTCACAGTAACTGGTGTCCAGTCCAAATTCTACCAAACCAGCACACTGTGCGACCCATCACGCAAATTGGTCTTGTGCAGATAAAATAAAGTTATATTTTTGCTCGGGTCTTTTGTAACTCCATTTATCGCACGCAGAAATCAGTTTAAGCTATTAAAAAGTAGGTAATATACTTTTTTACTTATTCACGGTAGCTTGTGGCTTTAGGTACGAGTATGTCGTGAATGAAGTTTACTGTTTACTGCTTAGCTTAGGTACCTAGTCATCATCAAGTTACACAGAAGCCTTGACATATATATATAGCTAGCCTATATTGTCCCACTGCTGGGCAAAGGCCTCCCTCCATTCCTTCCAAAGGTGTGCTACTTCTTTCCAATTCTCAAGGAAGACATCCAGTTCGAACTGGATGCCGTGACATGTTAGTGAATAATGTTGATTTGTTATCAACAAACACACATGCACATACGCACACACACACATGTTTCGTGTTGAATTTATAAATATTTATTGATTTTTTTTTGTCATTTTGACCCATGCCCCTTGCGACAAATAAATATTTTTTCTTTCTTTTGTTGCTTTTTTGTTTGTTTGTTTTTTGTTTGTTTTGTTGTCTGTTTGTTTTGTTGTTTATTGAATGAAACAGCAAGCAAACCATAAGAAGAAATAGGTCTCTATAACATTTCACGTAGGCACCGAAGTTTTCGATACTAACTAAAAAATATCGACTCCGAATATTTCAAAGACCATATTGATGTCAAGTTATTGAGTAAAGTTCGGCTTGATAGAGTGTCTTTTATGCGTAAAGTTTGTACATAAAACATGGTGATTTAGTGGCCTCTGTTATTTGGGCTTGCGGTTAAACTGAGGTCAACGATCGATCTGATGACGTCACTGTAAGTTAGATTTGTAAACCACGGTGGAATGTTCGCAGTCGTGAAGACGTGATGTATGTATGTCTAGGGCCAGACTACGAATGTGTCTAGCTCTAAGTATTGCTGAATATACTGCCTGACTTGTTTAACTAGGGACATATTTATGGAGGGTATTTAGATATGTTGAACCGCAATTAGATCTCATTTGCAGCCCTGTTTGAAAGAACCGTCTTAGTTACCAGTTTTATCACCCACTTATCATCTACTACTATTTAAATTCTTGCGAATTTGTGGAGCGGTTTCGACAATTGGATATCATATTAGAATAATTAGGTTGATTGAGCGATTCATGGGTATAAGACCTTCGTATACCTATACGAAGACGAAAAAAAACGATGGATGGACTGTGTGTGAAGGATGATATGGCTAGAAAGGAGGTGTCTAATGAGATGACGAGTAATAGAGAAGTATGGAAGAAGAAGAGATGCTGCGCCGACCTCAAATAAATTGGGATAAAGGCAGCTGAATAATGATTTTTTTTTATAAACAAATTAACATTTATTTGTGTTCTAAATTAAAAAATATTTGATTTGAATATACTATTTTTCACTTTAGGCTGTTTATCAAAAAAAAAAGTAAATATTTTATAGGCACTTATAAAACGCCGAGAAAAGGTGCACGATTGGGCGAATTATCATCAAAATAATTTCAACAAGGCACTGCTGGTTTTTTTTGCTGTCTGATATTCTTCACGGTTCTGTGCCTTTTTTCGAGATTAATTCACGTTTTTCCTTAATAAATACTTTTATGCTTATCACGTGTGCAAAAAATTTAATGTCCTTGTCTCTATACAAAACCAGTTTATGTGGATCTCTAATGGTACGCGAAATTTATAAAAAACCGAGTACATGTTATACTGGAAATGTATAGCTTGATGTGTTGCTATGTCTACAACTAGTGCATTAAACTTTAAATAAACGAACACATATTTAGCTATACGTTATTTTGCTTCGTTCTTGATAGTCGTTTTTCTCCCGCTTGCAGCGCGTTGCCAAGCTTAGTTTAACATACTCGTACAACTAGTTGTCTGCTAATAAGCAGCTTGTTAAAAACACAAGAGAAGGAGAGAATAGAATATTCTCCACATTAGTGCAGTTTTAAAAGCAACTTAATACCATTAGTCTTTTGTGTTCATTCTTCGATGAAGCCGAGGTTTGCTGGACTGGACGGAGGACCCAGTCTAGTTGTCACCCGAATATATAAAGTTCCATTAAAATAGATGGACAAACTTTTAGAAATCATTCAGACCACCAAAATAAGGACAATGGTAAAAAAAAGAAAAACGCATTAGATAGCACTTACAAGAAAAAAAATCTGCTAAAGAAAATACAGTAAAAATGTCAGTCAACTGAAAGTTACTATGGTTAAAAATAGAATGATATTAACAGAACTGACTGAATACTTACTTACGAGAACGCGCGCGGCGGGGCGCGAGTGCAAGTACCTACCCATAATGGATGTATTTATTCTAGAGTGGCAACAATTTATTATTTTAGGTCAAAATAAAATCACTTTAATCAGTGTTTTTTTTGCTTGTATATCTTTGGTTAGACGTACTGAACGCTGTGTTAAAATTTGTCCATCTATTTTAATGGCACCTTATATATGTTAGTCGTTACAGAAACTTTGACTATTGGACTAATATTAGTGTATCGGTTTGGCCTAGTTCAGGTAACAAGTTTCTCTTAGCCACACTCCTACTATATCAACGATATTTAACAACTGTCTCGTAACAAGCAGACATAGATCCTTTAACGAAAGGGTTTTAAATTGTTTCTCGAAGACGTGATTCTCTGGAAGATTTTATCTCATACAAAGCTCATTACCACCCAACCAACCAACAACGAACCAACCAACTTCATTTTTTTTTTGTAAATAATTGTTAATTTAATTCACTCATTGTAATTGAATTGAATTAAGTAAATTGAATTGTTATGAATTGAATTGAATTAATAATGTATGTAATGTGACTGTATTATTTCTGTTATGAGTGTATTATTTCTATTATGAATCAGTGTTACTAGAATTATATTCTTTATTTAAAGCTGTCAGTAAAAGTCAGAGCGGGAGGAGTTATTTGATGATTTCCCATACGTAAAAAAAAAAGCTTGTTTGTATTGATACCAGCTATTAATTAAAACAGGTTCTATGTGTGGCCGCTATTTTCAAAATGAAATTAAATGGCGGAAGTTAGGCAGGCCACGCTTCATACAAAAATCTTCCAACCCCTTTACTTTTTTGAGAATTATCACTTAGATTTTAAAACTCGAAATTGAATCAAATATTTTAGTTTAATGCCAATAAATTCGCTTTTGATCAGACTACAACATAATCAGCGAAACGTGAGTCGTGAGTCTAATACATATATACCGATGAAAGCAGACGTGGTATTACGTTAATTAATGTATTCTTCTGCATATAACATAACACAGCCTGTACTAGTGTTACCTAACTATCCAACAATATAGTGCCTGTTAAATACACATTGTCTTTGTACTGCAAAGTGCTTGCTCATGGCGACTATGTAATTATATTATTATAGCTTCATGTAATACGGGTGTAATATTGTACTGCATTAAGCTGCATAGTTTTGTTATTCAATATGCGGTCGTATTCTATCAACGTTACAAGTCATTTTCGAATTATTATATTATGGATTTAAATATGGTTTCATGGGGCTTTTTTACGCAAGCTTTGTATTTAAAAATTATACGTTAACCATAGCATAGCAGAAGTTAGTAAAACAAGGGGTAAGGCCCAGACTCTGCGGGACAGTTCGAAACAGATACCGCGGCCCTGGAATACAAAGGGCAAAGAAGCAACATGGATGGCTTTTATTTAGTCAGTACGAGTCTGACACTCCCTTCCACTTCGCCCAGAGCGGGAGGGGTCATTTGATGATTTAAAAAAAAGGGCCATACTTCACCAAAGCGGAGACGAGCGGAGATGTGTGAAGCGGACTGGACAGGAGATGCGTAGAAGCTAGCGTATATCGAGATTATAGATACTACTATTAGAGATGGGCAAAGCGGAAAGGAGAGGAGATGAGCAAAGCGGCACGCCACTCAAAGCACACCGCTCACTACAAGCCGCTCAAAGCACACGTCTCACAGCACATCACGTCGCACACAGCACACCGCCCACCGCACGCCGCTCACGTCTTTTCTCATCTCCGCTGGCCTAAACAATTGCAAGACATCTCCGCTCCTCTCTGGTCAACCGTTTCCACTAAAGCTAAGCGGAGCCGAGAAGTGTAAATAACGAAATTCTATTGGTGCTTTAAAACACATCTCCTCTCTTCTCGTTTCATCTCCGCTTCGATGGAGTCCGGCCCTTAACCTTAACACCTTAGGGCCTAGATAAAGTTACTTTCAATCTGCGATAACGATTATGATAATGTCAAAATTGTACGGGACGAACATAAGTTACCGAAAACCCTGTATCAATCCCGTTGAAATTCATTAAAAAAATATGAAATACTTGCTTTCAGAATCAGAATCAGCTTTACTTGCTTTGAATGTAGGTACAGGTATAAGACGTTGTACATTAATTAATGAGATCGGCTACAGTCTACCTTACGGCGAGCAAATTATTACATAAATTAATAATTAATACAAACAAAATTATGTCAACAAAACATAACAGAAATTAGAGTGAAGTCAATTAATAATATTATAGTCAGGTACATTAGTCTTACATGGTCAAATTTGCATTTAATTATAACAATCATATTCTGGATAAATTCGTATCATTTAGAAAGTCTTTCACAGAGTTATAACATTTGCCTAAAAGTAGTGCATTTACCTTAGATTTAAAAATGTTTAAAGAATAATCTTTAGTTCTTTAGTTATTTCATCATTTCTTTTTTTTTCGTTTGGAAACTTAGTTACTTTGATTACCATTGTTTTATATAAATTAGAAGCATTATTTGACTTTGTAAGTATGAGTACCATGTAGACTTTATTTATGGTTAGTAGGCCTTATCCTAATCTTTATGGTTTTAACTGTGTTTTTTTTTTCTATCTCTACATTGTGCTCACGGGTGCGCCAAAGTTCACCTAAATTTTCAACTCCGATAATTGGAAATCCGAAAATTTTCTTCCTAACATTTTTCATCCTAACAATCACAATTCCTAACTACTCTGTCTCTAATTTTATAATTCCGAAGCATTCAACTTCATAATGTCAGTAGCAATAAACATCTATTACACTTTTATTTGTTTTCCTATGTTTTCTCAACATAACCATCTTTTACACTATTATTCAAAGTCATATATTTTTTGTTTAGATTTCAGTGTTATTTTTGCAAACCGTTTATTTTCTCGATTCTATCGTATAAAACACCTAAATGTAAGAATAAAAGTTTCTTGGTGTTTTTTTCTCCGACTAACCGTTTGTCGTAAAAACGATGTGGAAGGGATCCATAGGTTAGGTTAGGTTAGAACTGTGACCTGTAACTACGCGCGAGCCGAGCGAGCGTAGCGAGCGGTGCCGCGGTAGCGGCCGGCGAGCGCTTCTTCGAAATTGGTTGCGAAATTTTTCTAAGTTTTTTTTTCATAATGCCCCCAAGACGAGACTCTGACCTGTACTTATGTTTAGGGATAAAAGCGTTATGATAAAAAACAGTAGGAGTTTAAATATATTTACATTAATGATATTATTAATTACAATTTTCGGAAACATGAGTGTTATGAACATCGCCGGTAGCACTACAAATAGTATGAATGAAAACTTTAGGATAACATTTTTTAGGAAGAGTGATCATTCGGATTACAAATCGTTAGGAAGAACAATTTCGGGAAAAGAACTTTAGGTGAGCCAATATGGACCCTGTGCTCACATATAGAAGCAACAATATTGTACCCAGGACTATATAATATATATAACTTGATTTGTAAAGAGTGTCCATGGAGTTTCTTGCCCATTCTTCTGCATGGGCAAGAAACTCCATGGATCCACACTTCTCCATGAGATCTACTATTTTCGAATGGGCAACTACAGTCCATTCACAGTTATTATGCCTGTGGCGGGACTGTAGGTAGCTTATTTTTGACTATGCAAAAGTGCCGGTCATGAGTCTATTTGAAATTCTTGTAATGTGATTGCCATTGGCAGAGGCCCTGTTATGATCAATATCCCTGAACAAAGATGCACAAAACAACCACCGTCTGCTCCACAATACAATTAATATTACCAAAATCTACAAAGCTAAGCAATAATTGACAATGGCGGTTGTAATTTGTCCTCAAATCTAGTTCCCAAGTGGACCACAAGACGCGGCGGGGGTTCAACTTACGGAAATGCTAACGAACCGTCGCTATCCGGGATGGAGTATGAATGGAGTGTTACTATGTAGACACGTATTTGTTTGGATAGTGGGCAAAAATGTATGGGCGGTACACCCACGTCCACCACAGCTTAGACTACTTTTGTTTGCAAGGTATCACAACCATGTACCTCTGTGCCAAAGCGCATCAAATTCTGTGCCAGGGTTCTCTATGTATTTCAAGTCGAATAGGTTTAACTTACTGAGCATTATTGAAACAAACTTAACCTAACCCTAACCTAAATTGCACTTTTTATTTTAATGTATAGCAAAAATAGTGTTGTTAGTTGAAAGATTCTTCTGCAATCAGTATTCAGCCATACTAAGTGTAGGTCTTAGGCCCTCCGGAACCAACTCTTGCCTGATACTCTGACCAAATCGGCGATCCGCCTGACCCGTGGCACTTCAAAGTCTTCTTAAGTATGTGAAATGTCTATTTCCACTTCTTCCGCGCTTCCACATATATTGTTAAAATTGAAGAATACCATAGAACTATATCGCAGTTCTTTGGTAAAGATGAATAAAATACTACTTGTTAATAAGGCATGCTGAATAATGGCTTCCTCTTACATGTTGGTGACTGCTTCTGTATGTTTTGAGTCACGATAACATTATTAACTGTTTCAAGTATTAGATTACTATTTTCTTTATTTATACACATTCAATACATTTTAAAATATTTAATAGATCTGATCACGTTTGAGGGGCTAACAAGACCAGAGATCGCACAGGATAGAGTTCCATACCTGGAAGGAGAAAGGGGAGGCCTTTGCCCAGCAGTGGAACACCATGTAGGCTAAAAAAAACAAAAAAAAGACGAAATATAAAAAAAAAACTTAACACTCTATTTCTTCATACTCCTTGTCCCTGGCTACCACTGTACATAATGTTTTACATCCAGCCCAGCAGGTATAATGTGAACGAGAACGGGCTAGTTGCATACATGTGTTCACGGCACTAAGGATATGTTTAGATGATTGATTAAACTGTTCTGCTAGCACCTTTGTTAGTATGCTGGCTAAATTGTTATTACTTGTAAGTACATTTTAGTTGTAGATGTAGTGTGCTACTTACTTAATATTTTTACTGATAACTTATTTTTTTTATTGCTTCCTGTCATTTGCAGATCTGTAACAGCCTTTACGGGTAGACTGGAAGCCGTGCCCAGTGCCCAATGCCCATAGTTTGGAATAATTATATGAATCTGGACTAGAAACTGTTCGATAATATCGGGTTGATGACGGTTAGCTAGCCATGACATGGCCCTTTCCTTTCCAATAATAGTCCGTTATAAACGACAGACACCACGCACAGAAAAACTCGCCATAAGCAAACATTTACGGTAGACCAACTAAAAAACGAAATAACCACAAAACATAAACAGTTTTCGCATTTAAATAATACACCACAAATCCCTATAAACAAAACGCCATACTATTTAAACACGAACAATATTTCACCGCGGATTTGCTCCTACAAGTTGATTAACAAATTAATACCTATCACGAAGATTAAAAGGCTTTTAAGCCTTTATAATGCCACTTGCGTGCCTCGATGACCATCCACTCTGTGGGGGATCAGATGAAATTAATTAAATCAATTCTAAACCCGTTTATTTATTTGTTTATCAAAGCGCCGATAAATAGTTGGCCAGCACGAACGTTCGCTGGATGCAAATTGTAAACTAAACTAAAATAATTATAAACTGCGCTGTTTCTGTTTTATTTTGTGTTGGTTGTTCGAAATAGCGATTATTTAAAAAAAATGCTGTATTTTGGTTTTGGGATTTGCGAAAAAGACGTACTTCTCTTCGTTTCTGATCGGACGACACGCCTTGACACTGCATCGGACTCTTCGCTTTTATTGCATGGACTAAAGCTGTTTCTGACTGGCTCATCTGCCTAGCCTTTTTCTCAATTATGTTGGAGTCGGCTTCCAGTCTAACCGGATGCAGCTGAATACTACTAGTATACTACTAGTATTTTACATGGAGCGACTGTTTAATTGACTCCCTGAACCTAGTTAGTACTGGGTTAAACTATACCCCTTGGTAAGACTGGTTGTCAGACTTTCGGGTCACTGATTACCCACATCGACTGTCAAAGATCTACAAATCACAGCCAGGACCATAGGCTTAACGTGCTTTGGGAGACACGGAGGAAACTCGGAATGTAATGGGTGGTCACCCGTCCTCGGACCAACCTAGGCATGCGCTGCTTAACCTGAAGATCGACCCAAGCGGCTGTTATTATATAACCAAAAGCTCCACGAAATTTTCAAGAAAGTTTCTGCCGTCAAGGATATAAGACGAGAGTATTATAATAATATGGGAGACAAAGTCACAGATCTTGTACAATATCCTCAAAAAAAATCGCTATTCCCCAAGAATCCCTAATGAAATGCATCCCTACACATAATACTGCTATTCCCATCCAATTAGGGATTAAAGATTGCAGCACAAAGAAATTGAAACGACTGCCTGCTACGTCAGTGGAGGTAACAAGGTTTTATTTGTACTGCCAACTGCACCTTGCAGCATCAATGGAGCGAGTTCAGCTGTACACTGTCCTGGGAGAGCGATGAATGCGATGAGTAGCTATGAGAGAAAGAAAGAAAACATATTTATTTGGCACATGCCACAAGTGCACACAAGAAATTAATTTGATTTAGACGACGATCACTAAATCGTTAGAATAACCTGAAACCTATGAAGGAATTTGACAATCAAAGAGTGAAAGAAAAAGTACCGCGTCAGGGTGAGGGCCTTTTTTTTTTTTACGGATGGGAATTCATTTTATCTTTATTGCTTGAAGAAAACAAATATTGAAACAATCCGTGTCCGTCATCTTTGAATTTCATAGTGTTTACTGAATGTTTATCTCTGGTTTAGAGCAGTTTCAGACTAGTGTATTTTGTAGTGCGTATGAGCTTGTACTGGCTTACGCCGCGCACGCGCGCCTCATTACGCGCTTATTCCGGCCTGTTCGCTTGATTAAAAAAAAATACAGCTGTCAGCAAAAGTGACGACCTATGTTATGACCTATGCTGTAATTGCCTTGAATTGAAGGGATTTATCTTTTGAGAGTATTTTAACGAATGTATACAGGGTGTTTGGTAGATGGGTGCAAAGCCTGAAGGGGGTGATAACTTAGACCATTTAGAACTTATTAAGCTAAACTTGTCTTAGACGAAGTCTGTTCCTTGTATTTTTTTTTTGAAACTCTAAGGTTTTTAACAATAATATCCATTTTTTTTCAATTAAATGTTAATAGTGTCGAGTAAAAGCTGTTATGTTATTATTTTTTATTTACGTAATGTGTGATTACTCAAACAAAATAATTCCCAAGCATCTGTGTCATCAGAGAAACATTCTACGCCATATTCAAGTTTAAGAAACTTTTAAAAATCAAGGAAATGTTTTGTTTACGGCATAATAAAAAAATAAGAAAAATAGCCTCAGTTGTTCAAACCTTTTTAAAAACATGCTTGGTTATTGCCCTTTCTTTTGAGGTACTATTTACGCAGATGTCTCATCAACTTTTGGAATTAGGATGTACAAAGCAAATTGAGGTCGAATATTTAATTTTTAAACAGACCAAAATAATGCAACATTTTTGTTAAAATAATTTATTGTTCATGTTCAAAATGTTGACCGCGGTTTCTTATACAAGCGCGTGCCCGTCTTCTCACTTCTGTAGTCGTGATTTTTAATTTCATCTCCTGCTTCATGACTTAAAAAGCCGTTTGAGTCTTTCTATTAATTCTTCTCTAATTGAAATTTCAACGTGCGTGTAGACGAGCTCCTTGGCCCGTCCCCAAACGAAAAAATCCACAGGAGTTAAATCGGGTGATCTAGGTGGCCAAGGGATGGGCCCGTCTCTGTCAATCCAGCTCTCTGGGAAACATTTAAATGTTCTCTCACGTTTAGGGTCCAGTGTGCTGGGCAACCATCTTGTTGAAAAATCATTGGTCTTCTCATTGCCAATATTGGTATTTCGGTCTCGTCCAGAAGCTCTGGGAGATAGTTTTGAAGGAATTCCAGGTAATTTTCTCCATTTAAATTATCAGGCAGGAAGTGGGGACCAATCAACGTTCGGCCGCCCTAAACGTGAGAGAACATTTAAATAATTGTTTCCCAGAGAGCTGGATTGGCAGAGACGGGCCCATCCCTTGGCCACCTCGATCACCCGATTTAACTCCTGTGGATTTTTTCGTTTGGGGACGGGCCAAGGAGCTCGTCTACACGCACGTTGAAATTTCAATTAGAGAAGAATTAATAGAAAGACTCAAACGGCTTTTTAAGTCATGAAGCAGGAGATGAAATTAAAAATCACGACTACAGAAGTGAGAAGACGGGCACGCGCTTGTATAAGAAACCGCGGTCAACATTTTGAACATGAACAATAAATTATTTTAACAAAAATGTTGCATTATTTTGGTCTGTTTAAAAATTAAATATTCGACCTCAATTTGCTTTGTACATCCTAATTCCAAAAGTTGATGAGACATCTGCGTAAATAGTACCTCAAAAGAAAGGGCAATAACCAAGCATGTTTTTAAAAAGGTTTGAACAACTGAGGCTATTTTTCTTATTTTTTTATTATGCCGTAAACAAAACATTTCCTTGATTTTTAAAAGTTTCTTAAACTTGAATATGGCGTAGAATGTTTCTCTGATGACACAGATGCTTGGTAATTATTTTGTTTGAGTAATCACACATTACATAAATAAAAAATAATAACATAACAGCTTTTACAGGACACTATTAACATTTAATTGAAAAAAAATGGATATTATTGTTAAAAATCTTAGAGTTTCAAAAAAAAAATACAAGGAACAGACTTCGTCTAAGACAAGTTTAGCTTAATAAGTTCTAAATGGTCTAAGTTATCACCCCCTTCAGGCTTTGCACCCATCTACCAAACACCCTGTATATATGTCACCGTAAAATTGTAAATACCTGCGGTACTTACATACGGTTTCATTTCGATAGATTATAATCTACCGAAAAATAATGCGTTAAATTGTAAGCAGTATGTTACGGTTCACAATCTTTCGACAGTTTACAATCTCGCGAGATAGATTATAATCTAACGGTATTTACAATTTTACGGTGACATAATATACATTCGTTAAAATACTCTCAAAACCTGGACTCTTGCCGATCTTTTTATAGCTTACCTAACATCGCATCGCATTCATTGGTCATACAGGACGATGAGAATTGCCGCGACTGCCTTCTCAGGTATCTATATCCCTTTTGCTCAGTTAAGTATAGTGAAATGTTATATTCAGTTTGCTGGACAATACGTTTTTTACAAGCGAATTGAAAGGAATTGTAACCCGAGGTCTTTCGGTCCAATGTAAATTACTGTCTGAGTTTTTAAAGGGGAAAGACGCAGACGAATTGGTTTTGTTAGTTTAGGTTTTCTGTAGTATTTTTAGAACGTTTAAATAATTTCAGGACCTGGTTTCAAAGGGTTCGGACGTAGTGACGGCATCAGCGGAATAATAAGCGAGGTGTTTGTTAAGCACAGATGTTTATTTACCCCTCGTCGGTTCAATCTACTGGTGCTGTGTCGGATGCCTTTCATAGCTCCGCTCCGCTCGTCCACCATTATGGTATTGTGATCTTTCGCCACCCTTAAAAGCACCAAACTACTATTTATCTTTAAAATACTGGTAGGGAGACGCACCTGCATCTATACCTGTACTAAGGTACAGGACCCTTAACGAAGCCGAAAGGTTTGTTCTAGACCATACCTGGAAACCTTCTAATGGGGGGTCAAAGTTCCAATTTTTTCACAGGTTTTTTTAGAAATACATATTTTGAGTGCGTTACATTGTGTCCTACCGTAAAATGTGATTTTTCACCCCAAAAAAAAAGTCGTTTCCCCGCAATAATTTTTGCGTAAAGTTACTTAGTTTGATGTAAATAATGCTTGGTTGACGGCTTCGTTACGGGTCTTGTTACACCCTTTATACCTAATAATTAATTTCAAATTAATATTGGTAGCTACTTTGTATCGCCTCCTTTATAAAACCATTCATGTGGGTTCGGCTAAGGTGTCAACAAATTGCGAGCCAATTATCTCTATTCTTAGTTAAATGTAATATTTGGGTTTAATTAAATAATTTCAGAGGATTCCGACTTCAAAGGGTATGTGGTTCTTTGCCGCAGACATTATGTAGAAATAAATATTGAAGAGAGCAATTTAGTATGTGCGTATGTATTTACTTATGTACGTAGTAGTCGACCTCAGAATCTATACAAATAATAAAATTGTAACAGGCCGATTTCTGTACATTGATTTTAACAAAAAAATAAATATATGAGGGGTTTTTATTATAGCAACAGAAGCCAAAACAACAGTTTTTAGGTTTTTTATCTGTCTATCTGTCTTTCTGTCTGTATGTTTGTACGCGCATCACGCAAAAACTACTGTATGGATTTGAACGCAGTTTTCACCGCTCTGCTGTTTGATGCTTAACTTAAAAAAATAGGCTACATAAGATATAGTTTTGGACCCGATAGGTGGCGTTGTGCGAAGCAAGGGCGAGTCGCTAGTTGCTAATATCATAGCTTATTCCTAAAACTACAAGGTCTATGTAAAATTGTCTATGTAATAGTTTGACAGTTGCGATTTTTGCGAAGTTTCGATTTATTGTAAACTAGCTTTCGTCTTTATTAATTACTAGCTTATGCCTGCGGCTTCGCCCGCGTGTGGTTCGATAATTGTCCCACGGGATCATACTTTCAGTATAAAAGTATCCTATGTGATAATCCAGGTATAACTACTGGACGGATTTGGATGAAATTCAGCACACATATAATTTATAACAAATTTGGATGAAATTTAGCACACAGGTAATTGATAAACTATCTGTGTGCAAAACTTTATCCAAATCCGTTCAGTGGCTTTGGCGTGAAAGAGTAACAAACATACATCCATCCATTCATCCTCATAAACTTTCACATTTATAATATTAGTAAGATGTATTATTCTATATATGGCTGCCGGGGCTGCGGGACTGTTCGAAAGAGATACCGTGGCCCTGGAACACAAAGGGCAATGAAGGAACATGGATGGGTTTTAGTCAGTAAGAGTCTGACACTCCCTCCCACTCCACCCAGAGCGGGAGAAGTCATTTGATGATTTCCCATCCGTAAAAAAAAAAAAATACATCCATCCACCCTCAAACACTTTCGAATTTATAAGTAAAAAATTGCTGTCAAAAGTGATACAGCACTTACGAGGTCGACTAAACACAATGAGTTAACTCTTCAATTCCCAGTGTCACTTGTAGGTTGCAGAAGTTTAAAGATTGTTTATCTACCACAAGACAATAAAAAAGAAAAAAAAGTAATTAATTTCTACCTAAAGAATAATAAAAATAACATAGGACATATTTTTATTATTCTTTGGCTACCTAATTAAAATGAAATTGGCTTATGGTAGAAAAAAATCATGAAACTTCTGCAAACTACAAGTGACACTGGGAATTGAAGAGTTAATTATAATAAGATCAGCTTGTAATTATCCCAGTTCAAAGACCTCTTGTTAAACAAAGAAGCAAGATCGTCATGGTTGCTTACGTGTTCGTGATTAGAGTTCATTAAATTAGGTTTCCTCAGGATAAAATAAAAACAAATAAAAACCAAGACACAGCGCTGTCATCAGTGATGTGAAGCCGGTTTCTTAAACATTTGCAACATTACATTTGCAAATGCATTTGCATTTGCATTTTTTAGCGTAGTGTAGTTGGAGTTTGATGTAAATGATGTGTGTGTGAGCGTGTGTGCACAGAGCGAGGCGTAGTTTTGCGCATGCTTCACTATATTGTTCGCACTCGCTATGACTTGGTTTTTTGTTTGGTCTGATCTGTAATTGTGATGTGACTGAGATTGGTATAAATGGCGTTAAAAAATCGCACGCCATAAAACTACTTAAACATTCATACAGTATTTTTTTTTTAAGCACACTAATGTTAAGAGGCAGACTTTAAGGCCATAGGCATTTTCTATCATTCACCTTTGGTTGAGTCAGAGACAAATAGTCGTATCATATTTAATCAATTTCAAATAAAAAAATACAAATAACATCAGACTTGTTTGCCCCCGAAGCCTCATTAAAAACAAAATAATTATGTTATTGTTAATATTAATAATTATTAATTGGTTAATGTTATGATAAATTATCCAATAATTATATATATTATATAGCAGGCGCCTTTGAGTAATTACTTAATAGCACGCTTTGTAATCGCCGAAGGGTTAGGCAGAGGTGTACCTAACAAGTACACCCACATTTAGTCAGTTAAGTTTAAGTCCCGTGTAATAGGGGGCGAGCCAATTGCCATCTACCGGGCACAAATCCAGACTTCATGGTTGCAACTGAGAAATTCCTGATTGGAAAACCCATTAACACATTGCCCGACCCGAGAATCCGGGGAACCCAGGACCTTATTAGACCAACGAGGCAGTTTGAATAATTAATTCTGCTTTAACCATAACCTATAAAAAACAGCCTTAACTGTACTGCTTTTCTAAAGAATGGGAAGCCCCTTTTTTTAGGGAGTGGAAGGGAGTGTTAAACTCGTACTGAATAAAACCCATCCATGTTCATTCTTAGCCCTTTGTGTTCCAGGGACGCGGTATCTCTTTCGATCAGTCCCGCAGCCCCGGCAGGCATAGGCCCTTGCGGACCCCTTCATAGTTGCTGATATCTCTTTGAGGCGCGCGTGGACCACGAACGCGCCATTGTCACGGCCTGTCGTCACACGGACGGCGAGTTAACCCATTACTCACTGTCCACAGGCCCGCGCCTACGGTGGCCGGGAGAAACTAACGCCCGGGGCGTCTCCCGCGGCAGCTGAGACATGAGGTACTTTCCCCCCCACGTCCCGCAACCTCCTTCGCTAGCATGACTGCTATGGGAAGCCCCTCAGGGCTAATTGTAAAAGAATATTACACCTGTTCCTTGATTAACTTGTTTTCTTCTTCGAGTTCCGTATCAAGTAGCCTTCGAAGAATATGATGTGAGCGTGATTAAAACTGAAGTTCAGTTGCTATGATGTGTTGTGAAGATGGTAGAAACTTTCTTAAAGTTTTGTAAAACATGAGAACTTTGTTTTAAACAAGGCTCTTATAGAAACAAGATAATTGAGTTATTCTAGTAGGGCTAATGATGTTGGAAAATCAAAAAGGTGAAAGGTGAATAACGTTATAAAGATCATTGAATTATTGCCATGTCCAAATCTTTGGTTCCGATTTCAACAGTTTTTTTAGAGCCAAATAAGTTGATTTCAGAATGTCTACAGAACTTCCTTCCTGTAACCCCCGAAAGGTAAGGAAGAGGTGGACCTAATAGTATACCCACATTTTGCCAGTTTTGTTATAAGTTCCATTTAATAGGGGGCGGGTTTATTGCCATCAACCGGGCACAGATACAGACTCTGTGGCTGCTACATACAAATTTCTGATGAAAAAACCCAATAACATTTTGCCCGACCCAGGAATCGAACCCAAGCCCTCTTGCTCAGCAGTCGCATATATGGTATTCAAATCAATCAATTAATGAATAACATAATTATGTTTGTTAACATTACCGGTTTTTACTACGACGTAGCATGCGTAGCGGTTCGTAGCAGTAGCGGCCTACGCCGTAGTCGCTACGCAGTCCTTTGTGCTACGGGTTAAAATCATCATAGTAGAAGACACACACACAGAACAGAACGATTTGATACTAAGCTTAATTAAAACTGTTGTCTTTTTACAGTTACCATAAGTTATCCGATGTAACATTGTCGTGCTTGAATTCATCTAAGTATAGGATACCTCAAGTAGGTTATTAAAATATTGTGTTGTCCCTTGTTAAAAATGTAATATTGTGTTTGTAAACAATTTTTAATCAAAGTTAACAAGTAAGTGGAAACTTATTGATTACGGCGCTGTCGCTGCAGTTTCCTGATTTTACGTAGCCATATTTTATGGCCATTAAAAATAAATATTATATCACATCCCAATTTAATTTTGCTTCATACCTTATTGGTTTTTCAGCTATGATGACAAATAATTATGATTGGCAAGCCTTGTGATAACTACAATTTACTACAAAAACCACTTCATCATTTGCCTAGCCTTTGCCCACCTATGTTGGGGTCGGCTTACAGTCTTACCAGATTCAGCGAAATACCATTATTTTACATGGAGCGACTGTCTATCTGACCTCCGCAACTCAGTTAGTACTGGGTAATACGATACCCCTTGGTAAGACTGGATGTCAGACTTTCGGGCAACTGACTACCTGTAACGACTGACAAAGATTTTTAAATTACAGGCAGAACCGACGGCTTAACGTGCTTTCCGATGCACGGAGGAAACTAGGTATGTAAGGAACCTACAACATGTCTTTGGGTTAATAACCTGTTTTATTTTATCAAGGAAAGTTTTTTTTATTAACGTCCGTACCTCCTTCATAGAATTAAACAGAAGAAAAGTATAATACAATTATTTATAAAACTAGAATACATTTTTTCGACTGCCTTGGAGGTCCAGTGGTTGCAAGCGCTACTGCTCAGCATGAGGTCCAGGCTTCGATTCCCAAGTCGGGCAAAGTGTTATTGGGTTTTTCCATAAGGAATTTCTCAGTAGCAGCTAAGTCTCGATCTATGCCTGGTTGATGGCGATAGGCTCGCCCTGTTTTCCATGGGCCTTTGACATGAAGGAGGACGCAAGGACCGATGCTTGCCGGGGCTGCAGGACTGTTCGAAAGAGATACACTCCGCCCGGAGCGGGAGGGATTATTTGATGAAAAAAAAAAGTTACACCTCTGCCTAACCCTTTGGGGATTACAGGCATAATGTTGTGTGTTATAATGAAATGAAGAATACAGTTCTGTGTGGAAAATACACGAAACCAAACCCTTTAAAAGTAAACAAGTAATATCGAACAAGAATTAATATTTCATGATTGAGGTCACATGTACACAGTTTGTATTGCAAGTCGCAAAGTTTGCTAGTAAAGGATTCTAAACTTGTATATTTCGTATTTCTAAATCATGTACTTGTGTGTTTGTTCGACCTATATTGTTATGTGGTAGGTTATGTTACTGGCATTATGGAATTGGGTTTAAAGTGAATATCGCTTGGAATCTTTGTAAAGTTATTTAGTGTGTGGTATCATTTCTTTTATTTGAGGAGCTCGTGGCTTAATAATAATAGCCGCTCGGGTCGATCTTTAAGTTAAGCCGTGCTTGCCTAAGTTGGTCTGTGGATGGGTGACCACCCATTACATACCGAGTTTCCTCCGTGCCTCGGAAATCACGTTAAGCCGTTGGTCCCGGGTGTCATTTGTAGATCTTTGATAGTCGTTAGGTAGTCAATGGTCGAAATTATCTGACAACCAGTCTTACCAAGGGCTTTCGTATTACCCAGTATTAACTAACCAGTACTAACTGGATTGTGGAGTTCAGATAGGCAGTTGCTCCATGTAAAATACTGATATTCAGCTGCATCCGGTTAGACTGGAAGCCGACCCCAACATAGTTGGGAAAAGGTTAGGCAGATGATGAATAGATGTTAACTATTGCGTTAATTTAGAACGATTATCTCATTTTGTGTTGACCTTTTAAGATTAACCCACGCATGATTGCGAAGTTTGGGTTAGTTGGAAGTCATGTTAAATAAAATTCTGAACCCTTATTCAATGCGTATCAGTTTCGACATTATTCGTTTATTCTGACTTTGACAGTAACACAGTATTAGGAATTGTACCTCGTGGGGTACAGGGGGTTTAATAATATGATTCAGATTGAGATGAGACGAAGATCATACAGCCAGATTAACATGGAAACTGTCTAGACATGTCGTAACAACCTTGTTTGTATATCGATTGTAATATCAATAGAATTGCTTTATCAAATAACTTATATTTACAAATGACATTCCGAACTACGAGTATCAGGCCTTCATAGATTCGATGGAATGGCGTTCGATTTGATTGGTAGGTACCTATTTTATGCAAGATATACTATTTCGACACGGAGTCTGTATTTGTGCCCGGTTGATGGCGATAAGCTCGCCCTCTATGGCATAGAACTTAAACATAACTGGCGAAATGTGGGAGTACTAATAGGTACCCACATCTCAGTTGAACCCTTCTACGATTACATACGTGATGTTATGTTACTATTTCCAATTTCTAGGGCAAAAATAAACCTATAAAACTTCGAATAAAGAGGGTTTAAACTTTATACGACCACGAACAATGTCAGTGGATGTTATTATTGACCAGAAAATCCAAACAAAGTTCTGTTTTCGTTCCATAACATCGAAAGTTCAACGAGTTTCTACTTATGTAGTTGCACGTACTTCCTGCTGTGTATTTCCATTTAAATTCATAGTTTTATACAGACAATACTGAAATTTATTATCTCATTGCCATAAATTCTTTGCAAACGTGTTCAATAAAATTGAATGTCACACATAAACATGATCCCATGCTATCCAAAAATATCAACATCGATATTCTCCTCGATTTACGAGTTACGTAAAATAAAGTTACAAGCAAAACGTGAAACGTTCTTCGACGGGGGAGTTAAAAAGCCAAATCCATTGACTTCTTATAAGTCAAGAGTATCAGGTAACGCCAGTGGGGAGTTCGGTACAGCTAGGTAGCTTTGCAAACAACTTTCAAAGTACATTCAACGAAAGAGTTTGGTATGGAGGTGCGGGATAAACAACTTTGAATGCTTTGAAACATCTCTCGTCTCTTCAAAGTTCGAGTGAATCGGTTTCTTTTAGGAAAGCGTGTTCTACCCTAGGCCGCATTATCGCTTCACATCAAGCGAGTTGCGGCCAAACGCAAGCCTATTTTTAGTGTAAAAATACATAACTGGTGTAATGTGGGTGTACTATTAGGTACCAGTCATAAGCACCAATAACAACTTTTAATCGTGTTTTTCTGCTACGGTTCTGATTAAAATTTCATGTTGTTATGAACATAATATTTTGGAACCCACATCATTAATCAGTCATTTATTCAAACTAGGCAAAGGTTAGCAACGAACGTCTATTACCCAAGACAGTCCCCAAAAACGTCCGCCCTTCAGCTATGCCTAACCCTTCAGGCATTACATCTTACGTTGTTATTGAAACATATTATTATGTGCTTTCAAACTGACACACTCAGGCGAGTATTATACACACTTGACTACTAAAGCACACGGACAAAATGTATCAGAAAGCAGTCGGTACTCACCTGCCTGTTTATCTAACCATTTTGTCAACTGTACATAAGTACATTCGGCCACCTGCCCATACACTACATCCTACAGTTTTAGTTCGGCAGAGCGAGATCGAGAAGTTTCGTTCGAAATTTAAATTTTATGAGCGTCCTGGTCCGTGAGGGTTCACGTTTTCTTTGGACCCCTGATTTTATTGATGATGTGACCATTCAACCGAAATATTAATAATAGCATGTGCGCGTCGACGAATCTGTTAATTGGCGTGATACATATTTTGTAAAACTTTTTTTTTTTGTTTTGTTTGTTTTGAAATTTCCAGTTTGGACGCAATTGTATGAACTTACCTACTACAGTCATAAATGATGTTTTCTTTTGTTTCGCACAGTGAATCAGCTCAAGTTTCAAACCAGGTTTTTGTTAACGACTGATGGTGGCTTGTACGCACGACGGCCAATCGAACTATACAAAACTAGTGTATGCGGATCTCTCATTGTATGGGAAATATATTCAAGGCGAGGACATGCTATACTGGAAATGTATAGCTTGATGTGTCGCCGTGTGTAGAACACAGACTAACTTTGTACTGAACTAGCTTCTGCTTGCAAGTTCATCCGTGTCGAAGAAACATAGTATCCCCTGGCACAACTTGTATGTAATAGTTAAGTTTTCAATCAATGAAATAATGTTTGTAATCGGATGAGTAATTCTGGAGATTACTTCCAAACAATGTCACATTATATTATAATATATAAGTATAGATAAAAAAATATTTGGTATAACAACCGGTTAAAACAATCAACATAAAATAACAAGCTTAACCTAGTCAAACGAAATGTACTTTATCATCACCTGCTTAGCCTTTTCATAACTATGTTGGAGTCGGCTTCCAGTCTAACCGGATGCAGCTGAATACCACTATTTTACATGGAGCGACTGCCTATCCGACCTTCACAACCCAGTTAGTACTGGGTAATACGATATCCCTTGGTAAGACTGGTTGTCAGACTTTCGGGCCACTGACTACTCAACCCTGTCAAAGAACTAAATGTACGTCAGAAGACTGAATATAAGTTAAATCAAGAAGGTAATTCTCATTGACATTGGACATTAACCCAATGATTAAACCGTAATATGCTTAGCTGATTACAATACAATCTCATCAGAGAACAATCAACCCTCCATCGATTGAGGTCCGTTATGTAACTTTGTCGAAACGGATCGGTACAATTCGCACAGATTGGATTCAAAACGACCGGTACCTACCGGCGGATCAATGAAAACTGTTAATCTCTCACAAATTGTGAGTGTCCCCTTTTGCGATGTCCCTTTTGCTAGATTGGAGAATTTGTTTTGTATTATTTTCTCATGGTTAGGTATTTTTTAAATTATCTATCTGAGTTGTTGAGGTGATTTGTAGTGTGACAATTATGAGATGTTGAGGTGGATTTGTAGTGTGACAATTATGGATAAGGTAAGGAAAGAGTATATTGGAGGAAGTTTAAAAGTTGCGCCAGTTACAGAAAAGTTGAACAGGAATTGACTGTCTTAGTATGGACATGTGATGAGGAGGGACAAATCGCACGTGTCTAAAATAGTGATGAATATAAATGTTGATGGCTAGAGAGGGAGAGGAAGATCAAATAAACGATGGATGGATTGTGTGAGGAATGAAATGAAAGATAAAGGAGTGAAATGATATCGTGACGGTTGACAGAGGAATACGGAAGAAAAAAACGTGTTGCACCGACCCCTAAGTAACATGGGACAAGGGCAGGAAGATGATGATGATGATAGTTAGGTATTTTTTAAATATTTGAACTGTAAGGTTTTAGTAGACTGGTTATCAGACTTTAGGGCCACTGACTTCCTGTAACGACTGTCAAAGATCTACAAATGACAGCCGGGACCAACGGCTTAACGTGCTTTTCGAGGCTCACAAGTCCCAAGTCTGACGGAATTATTCAGATCACCGAGTGGTTACAAAGATTAACGTCTGCAGAGCCACTATCTGATTAGGTTCAGATGAGATTTATTTACGGAATACATTAGGAAGGCTTTGCATTTTAAATACATTACAAGTGTCTCGCTTTAATTCCGAACTGCTGCCTTGAATATTGAATAGACTTGTGTTTTGATTGCCTACTAATTTTCTTGATACTTTTACTGGGTGGGCCGTATCGCTGGAAGTTTGTCCTTGAAATAAGTATGCAAATTCCCTAGAAATAAAAACTAAGTATAAATTCATTGTTATCTGAAATTAAGTCGCAATTACCTCATATCTATCCTCATCTAACATAACATCACGGCTGTAATCCTCGATGGGTTAGGCAGAGGTGTACCTAATAGTAAAAACACATTTCGCCAGTTATGTTTTTTGGGCGAGCCTATTGTCATCAACCAGCCTTAAAGCCGGACTCCGTGGCTACTACTGAGAAATTCCTGATGGCAAAACCCAATTACAATTTGCCCGACCCGAGAATCCAACCCAGGACCTCATACTCAGCAGTCGCAATTGCGACCACTATACCAACGAGTTAGAATCTCTGTTGTGTTTTAAATAAGTGCGTTGATTTGTTGTTTTTAACATCATAAGTAATTTGCGTCGTACTTATAGGGTCTAGGTTTTAAGTTGAATCCATTTTTCACAGACCAAGTATAAAATAATGACTATACCATTAGTACTTATAACGTAATAGAATCAGTCATAATATCCGTGCCGTGTTTTTAGATCGATCATATCAAAGTTGGGCCCTGTAATAAATTGTCGAAGTTCGATAATGCCAGCTTACGCTAATATCCGGACTGCTGACAGCCATCGCTATTAATTATATAAGTTTGTATGTGAAGCGGTGATGTGATGCCAGCTAGTGGAGGTTTTTCGCTGATAATAGGAATAGACGTTCTATTTTCTATACCTACTCGTCTTTTAGCATGGCAAGTGAACACACATGGAACTCATGGTATACGGACTCATGGAAGGAGTGTTTTCAAATAAAACAAAAAAATGGTTGTAAAATGCCTGAAAATGTGTGAGGGATTCGCGAAAGGCCCAGGCGTAGGGGTCTTAGGTGTCTGGATGAACTTGACACCTATAGGCGCGATTGGTCCTGGATGAGGGACGTACAGAACCGGGAAGTGTGGCAGAATAAAGGGGAGTCCTATACCCAGCAGTGAGTGATTCCGGGCTGATATGATGATGATGGCTCAGGAACGAGTTGAGGAGAACAAGCCGTTGCAGTGGTCTGGAGTCCAAACCCAAGAAACGCACCTCTGATTTTTCGGATGTGCGTATTGTATAATTTTCATTTGCTTCGATGAAGGAAAATATCTTAAGGAAACCAAAGCAGCATGCCTAGGAAATATTACTCAACGACATGTAAAGCTAAGTCAGAGGCCAATGGGCCACATAAAAACTCTGATACCAGGTTAAGAACTAACCACACGAAAAAGAAGATGTGAAAAAGCAGACAAGAAAAGAAAGACAAGAAGGTAGACAATGTAAGGTAGAAAATGCCCAAGGCATTAAGTCCGCCTTTGTACATTATGTGCATAAAGTTTATTAATAAATAAAGAAATTCAAACCATTACTCTGCACATGGATAACACAGGCTTGAAACATAATAATATGTAGGTTTTTTGTACTTAATTAAAGAAATAGTATCAATGAATAACCATTTATAATTTTTTTTTTTTTTTTTTTACGTATGGGAAATCATCAAATGACTTCTCCCGCTCTGGGTGGAGTGGGAGGGAGTGTCAGACTCTTACTGACTAAAACCCATCCATGTTCCTTCATTGCCCTTTGTGTTCCAGGGCCACGGTATCTCTTTCGAACAGTCCCGCAGCCCCGAAGCATTGCCTTCAGTTTGTTATGATAACACGTCATTTTAAAATAGTTTCTAAGTAAACTACAACATAGTTTTACCCAATTTACAACGTAATGCCTCTAATACACGGAGGAATAGGCCGACAAATTAATTGGATAAGTACCCTTACTTCATCAGTGGCGGGATTAGAAGCTAATATGACAGGGGACGAGCATTCCCGCTCCACGACTTCATGTGGGTTTCGTTAACGGTGGTACACTCCTATATGCCGTGGTTTTTACCCAACTACGGCCGAGACGAAGGGTTATAGAATCTTACCGGCGATATGCACACTTAAGTAAGTTAGTATGATATGTCGTACAGTCCAAACTACTAGACTGATTTCAGCAAATGAGATATCCTTGCATTGAACTTGAATTAGAGAACATTCTACAACAATTCAACTAAGGTATACAGGGTGTAAACGGACCCTTCACGAAGCCGTCAAACAAGCATAATGTACGTCAAACTAAGTAACTTTACGCAACAATTATTGCTGGGAAACGTCTTTTTTTTTGGGGTGAAAAAACACGTTTTACGGTAGGACACAATGTAACGCACTCAAAACATTGTGCTGATGGATGGATTGAATAGTACGGGGGTCGTGGAGATGTTCAAAGTAAAAAATTTACATTAAAAACATGTATTAAAAAAAAAACTTGTGAAAAACTTGGAACTTTGACCCCCAATATCTCCGTAACTAGAAGTATCCCAGGCATGGTCTAGAACAAAAAAAATATCGCAATGACGGTGAGAACAAGTGCCTTTCGGGTTCGTTAAGGGTCTTTTTACACCCCTTATATCTAAATTAAAAAAACCTAAAGTAAATTCGTGACATGAACTGCTGTGCCAAACATTTTGATTGTGTTGGTACCTATTGTACTTTTGTACGGAACAGAACATTATTTTTAATAACCAACGATCAGTTTCTATGCTGATTTGTCTAGAATCAAGTACTGTATAATACTGATGAAAATTTTAATGCTTCCGGGTCGAGAATAAAGAGTTTTTGCCTCGAATCCTGACACTGTGACTTCAGTCACATAAAATTAAAATTTACGAGCAACGTTCGAGTAAATAATTTAGTTTGATAATACCATTGTATTTTTCATAAAACTTTTGTCGCATACATTTCAAACGATACAAAAATGTAGGTGTTTTTGTATCTTTTGAAAAAAAGTCGTTTCCCAGCTATGATTTTTGCGTAAAGTTACTTAGTTTGATGTACAGAATGCTTGGTTGACGGCTTCGTGAAGGGTCTGTTTACACCCTGTATTTTTCACAAAACTTTTGTCGCATTCCGTTTGAAGAGATACAAAAATACCCACTAGAAATCCTAATTAAATGAAAGAAACGAAACAAAGCACAGAGCATAGACAAAAGGTAGGGATAATAAGTGTCGCGGTAAACAATCCCGACTAAGATTTCTCGCGTGGGGACAATTCGGGCAGATGTCTCGGTTCTCAGGGAAACGCTAGTGTTCTCTTTTATTTTTATGTAGGTTAGTGCTGTGGAGTACCATTCATAGGCTTTTGTATGTTTCGGGGTTTGTGTGTGTTATGGATTTATTAATATACGGATTCTGGGTGGGAGGATACTATTTTAAAGAGTGTTTTAAGCTTTCACGGTTTATTACTATACTTAAACTGTCACTTACGGGACATCTTCCGTGATTATCAATTATTTATTTATTTAACACTTCAAGCACAAAGTACAGAGGCGGACTTAATGCATAGGCATAGGCATTTTCTACCAGTTAACAAAAAGAAAAATATTCGGAGTCATCCCGCGATCATGGCGCTTGCAACAGCGTCGAAATATCGGGAGCTCAGAATAATTGATAATCACCGAAGATGAGTGACAGTGTAAGTTTATTTTAAAGTGTTTTCTTGGATATTTTTATGAACCTAACAACAACAACTGGAAAATTTTTGAAGAGTTTAAAACAAAGACATTCAAATATAACTAGCTATAGACGGGACAAGACCAGGAAACTGACAATTCCAAAACCTGTTACAAATTAGTAACAAGTCGATCAGTCCAGTGCGATACGTCGCCTTGTCAGGTCGCATTCATATGACACAAAGACACTCAAATATTTCCGAGCTATAGACGGGTCATGACGAAGAAAATCGTAATCCAAAACTTGTTACTACTTAGTAACAATTCGTTCTGTCTAGTGTCATCTGTGTCATAAGCCTGCTTGTCAGGTAGCATTCGTGTGTCAAAATCGAAAATATTCAGGATGAAAATTATTGTATGACAATATTCCCAATGTCCTCTCTAAATGTGTTTTAAATCTCGTTGGTTTAAAATACTTAAAGAATGTAATAGTAAGTATACGTAATTTTTAATACTGTAATAGACTATAATAACAATGTCACTTAAAACTTTCAATAGAGAGACCAAGATGCGTAGTTGTACAAACTGGAAAGCACTTAGCCTGGCCGGGTACCCTTAAACTACCCGGGGTAAATGTACATTAATGATCATTTCTTATCAAGTAAACTAGTCAAATACTACTTAAGAGCAAGTATTAGCTAACTTACTTCGAACATAGTTCAACCTCACTCCCCCTCTCCTGTCAAGCACCAAGGAGCTTGACCAACTCGAAAAGTTCCCTGATTAATTCATAGCTCTCGACAGCTGAGCTAAACTTCGTGGCAACCATAGGGCAGACTAGCTTTAAATTAGAAATTATTAACGCAAGGTTCGTATGAGCTACCGCCAAACTAATTAGGTTGGGATAAGGGACATATATCAACGAGGAGCGGTGCCGGGGACCAAATTAGTCGTATCGTGTTAATTGAAATGGGACAAGTTGCGCGGCACATTTTGCGAGAGAAGCCGATGACACGCCTATATTATGTTACGTTATAACACAATTAATTTTCAGTGCGCTACGGTTAATGAGCCACGTGTTTTTAGAGGCCATTCGTTTGGAACGTTAAGCGTGTTCACACCGCCGGCTTGCGCGCTGACAACACGTGGTCGTCGCGTAAAATACTGGGCGCGATGCACATTACGCGGTGTACGACTACCGTAATATGTTCCCGGAGCGCGGCGAGATGCGCCACACTGTGTATGGTTTGCATGGATTTATAAATATTCTGAATTTGCATAAAATTTACATAATTGTAACGCCCCTATGCCATGAGGCTTCATACAAGTAGGTGGCAGATATAAATACACCTCTGTCTCAACCTTCGTGGAATACAGGCATAATATTATATAATTACAGACTTATATTATCTTACTAATATTATAAAGAGGAATGATTTGTATTTTTGTGTGTGTGTGTGTGTATGTTTGTAATGAATAAACTCAAAAACTACTGTGCCGATTTCAAAAAAATTTGCACCATTATCAAGCTACATTATCCCTGAGTAACATAGGCTATATTTTATCCCAAAATGATAAAAAAACAAATGTCCACCTGTGCATGGCCGGGACGGGCCGCCAGTTACTTTATAAATTGGTAAAGGAATGTTTTTAAGTTCGGATATAGGGGGTTATCTTCGGAACTACTGATCCGATCAGTAAATTCTTTTACTAATTTGAAGCCACATTATCCTTGAGAGGGGTCCATATTGGCTCACCTAAAGTTCTTTACCCGAAATTGTTCTTCCTAACGATTTGTAATCCGAATGATCACTCTTCCTAAAATTTTTCATCCTAAAGTTTTCATTCATACTATTTGTAGTGCTACCGGCCATGTTCATAACACTCATGTTTCCGAAAATTGTAATTAATAAAATCATTAATGTAAATATATTTAAACTCCTACTGTTTTTTATCATAACGCTTTTATCCCTAAACATAATTACAGGTCAGAGTGTCGTCTTGGGGGCACTATGAAAAAAATACTTAGAAAAATTTCGCGCCCAATTTCGAAGTAGCGCTCGCCGGCCGCTACCGCGGCACCGCTCGCTACGCTCGCTCGGCTCGCGCGTAGTTACAGGTCACAGTTCTAACCTAACCTAACCTATGGATCCCTTCCACATCGTCTTCGACAAACGGTTAGTCGGAGACAAAAAACACCAAGACACTTTTAGCCTTACATTTAGGTGTTTTGTACGATAGAATCGAGAAAATAAACGGTTTGCAAAAATAACACTTTTTTGGCTAAATTTTTCTTAAGTCTAAACAAAGAAATCTAAACAAAAAAGATATGACTTTGAATAATAGTGTAAAAGATGTTTATTTTCTATAGGAAAACAAATAAAAGTATAATAGATGTTTATTGCTACTGACATTATGAAGTTGAATGCTTCGGAATTATGAACATTAGAGACAGAGTAGTTAGGAATTGTGATTGTTAGGATGAAAAATGTTAGGAAGAACATTTTCGGATTTCCAATTATCGGAGTTGAAAATTTAGGTGAACTTTGGCGCACCCCCTTGAGAGTCCTAGGTTATATTTAAAACGCTTCTGTGTCATAATATCCAGTCAAAACGCGTGCGAAGCCGCGGCCAAAAGCAAGCATTTTGTATTCACATGTTTTTATTATTTCTGTTAACTTTTATTTGCGCTTTTTCGCAATGTATGATACATAAAAATATGAAAGAGTCTATTACCAATTTCAAAATAAATACTGGCAGGCAATAACGAACGCATTTTTCTAAAAAAAATATAGCTATCGCGATAGAACGTAGGTATTTCGGCTTGATAAAAAATGTTTGTTGATTTTAGCGGCATACGCGCTTCCGTAAACTAGGGAGCGGTAGCCATATTGACATGTAAGCTGAACCAGAGGTAAGTGCTGTGCGGTAGTAGGGTTGTATGGGATTTTACCGGTTTTTACACATCGGTTGAGCCGCGCAACTTTTTCGGTAAACAAAATGTCACGCAGCAAGAAAAGACGCTTGATTTTCGTTTCTGGTTTCATTTGAAGAATCACGTAGATATATTTTCATAGCAAACACAGGTTCTTTGTTAAGTTGAGATAATTACTTTTGAATTTTTAATAGATCGACGGGAAGGAAATTTTCTCCCAGCCTTGAACCAAACGACAATTTATGCATAACTTCCTTACAATTAACGGGAACTTCCTCCCCACAATATTAAATTATTAACTTAAAAAAAAAAGAAACGAATTTCCTTCTGCCAAATATGAAATGCAATTTCGGATATTAGATTTTATTGAATGCTCGAATTCGACTCTGCATGTAATAAAAGTAACGAGAATTTGATATTAAAAAGATTATTACAAAGCATTTTTCTTCCTCTGAAAACCACGTACGAAACGTAGGAAATGTTCTCAAAGATATAAAGGAGAGCGCACATTGGCGAGTACGTACGGCCGCGTACTCGCGTACTAGCGTTACGCCCTACTTGTGCATTACCCCTAAAATGCTGTCGGCGCGCCATTGTGAGTTTTATTTTATTTCCCCACCTCCGCGTGGGAAATTCTAGTTTCGCTGACTGATATTGAGTTACCAGCCGAGTTTTGTCAAATAAAACTATCGTGTTTTTCTGTTGCCGCGGTAGCTGCGTCACCTAATGCTAGCGTTACACTTGTGTACGTATATTTTTCTGTCTTTTGGGAACGTTAGCCTCGCGCATATCATATCTCGCTTGTTTTTTTTTTTTTTCGTACAAGCCGTAATTCGATATTATCTCGTATTACAATGTATTGTGTATTTACAAAGTTGATTCCAAAATACGAGGTGCCCCAATGTCTTGGTCTATGGTGCACTTAGCAATATTCAGATGCGATTTTCTCGTGGTTTAATGATACCGTCAATAAAATAAGACCTTTTCTACAATAGTATGGGTTCCAAAACACATACTATGTTCGTAACAACATTACCATCAATACAGTATAAGAAATATAACTTGCTAATTGTAAACGTGTATGTACTCCCTATGTTTTTTTTTTCCTTGTATGGTGTTCCCAAAAAGTCTGACCAAACAACCAGTCTTATCAAGGGGTATCGTATTACCCAGTACTAACTGGGTTGTGGAGGTCAGATAGGCAGTCGCTTCATGTAAAATACTGGTATTCAGCTGCATCCGGTTAGACTGGAAGCCGACCCCAATATACTTGGGAAAAAGGCTAGGCAGATGGTGATCCTTTGTATGGTGTTCATAATAAGGAATATTCTATCTGTCTACTTATTTATTTCGTGACTGTTCTTACCTTATACCAGTAGAAATTTAAACAAAAGTTCTGAATACACATTTTCCAGATTATTCTTCAAAGTTAATATGAAAAATGCAAAGAAAGAATAATTAATCTTTTACAATGACAGCAAAAGATACGTTGTACTACAAATGGTAACTACATAGCGTGTAATATGTAATAGGAATATGAATTATTATTTGTGTTTGCTACGTGTTCCCGTTACGATATGATTAATGTGGCTAGAATGTTCACTGGCGTATATGCGTACTTCAGATACCGCAAAAAGGTATATCAAATGAAAATTAAGTTATTGTTCTAGGCAAAAAAAAAATAGATACTAAATAGACACATCCAATGAAGTGTTATTCAAGCTTTCCTGTTGTCGCAACAACTTTTTTTTTTGCAGAAATTCCTCATGAATCTAATCCTCCGCCAAGATGTGTCCCCCTTTTCTGGATATTCTCTCAACTTTTTAGTCGGTCGACGGAAGATCCTAGACAGCTGGATACCTAATTTATGGTTTTCCACACGCTAGCTGTCCAGCAAACATGGAAGGCTTCACAGTATTCAGTGGGAGGCACACGGACTGTATTTCAGCTCCTGTATTGTCGTTACATCTATGTACCTGATTGAAACAAGATATTTACGTGCAGCAGATATTAAACCTCGTACTCTCCATTAGGAATTTGTCAGTAGCAGCCTGAGGTACGGATTTGAGCCTGGTTGATGACAAAAGGATCGCCCCCTATTACACGAGACTTACACAGAACTGGCGGAATTTATGTGTACTACAATACACCTCTGCCGAAACCTTCGGGGATTGCAGGCGTAATGTTATGTTAATTAACCCTTAATAAGGCAAAGGGAATAGTTTTCCCACCATATTTTCCAGCTCAAGAATTAAATAAAGTGTTCCTGGTAGGTATTCTATTATTGTACAAAGGTTATTTAAAGATCCAGAAGGTTATCAATCACTCATTAAATATTCAAAAAATATTAAAAAAAAAAAAAAAAACTACCAATAATACTTGTGCCAATTTGGCATTATTTTGCGATTCCCGGATCGATCTGCCCGTTTAAGGGTTAAAATTAAACCACAAACCAAATTCTTTCATTTATTCAAAAAAATCTCTCAATCTAAATAACCATCTGAAGTTTTTCGTATACAAGGAATCAACACGGTTAAGTATTCCGGTCAATGTCTACCGAAACTAACACCGGTATTCTAAGTCGTGGACTGAACTTAAGTCGGACTTGACACGCCTACTTTTCACCATATTGACAGCTACAGTTTGTTTATATTTTGACATAAACGCCCACTTTTAAGGAACCATCTGTCAAATTCAACGTACAGTATTACAAGAATCTTTTGACGCTGACAGGGGGGCGCTGTTGGTAAACCTTTTGTTAAATGTTTTATAAAAAATATTGAGAAAAGAAAGAGATGACTGCGTTAGTTCCGATGTTTGCCCCGCGCCAGAAGACACCTACGTTGTGGGTGACATATGTACCTACCGAAATTCAAGTGAATCGACGTGTGTAAAATTATTTTCTTGTTATAGCCAAAGCAAGATGAATTTTGAGGAGTATGTCGATTATGTATACGATACGCTATTCAAATTATTTATCGCGACATACAATTATTTTACGCGATGCCGATAACCCTTTAGAATGTTACAACAATGAACAGTTCCAAAGGCGATTTCTCGTACCACTACAACACAGACTTACCACATAACTTTTCAGACATCTTCCTCTTTATACCTATTAATTTGTTATTCTATCAATTCTTGTTACATACTCATCCCCCATTCATCTTAGCATTTTCATCTCAACTAAACTTGACTTTCATTTTGTTTTGTACCCAAACATTCTGACCCGTATTAGCAGGTCTTACCATTTATCTGCCTAGCTGTGGCGCCTTGATTTTCTTTGACATTTTTCTGTTCACACTATGGATAACTTTAAAAATCACGTTATTTACAAATACGAGTTCCACCGTGGCACCAGCGCTGCAGAAACTGTTCGAACGATTAATGATGTGTATATGGACTCAATCTTAACGGATTGGTCGAAGAAAGCAAATGTTTAACAAAATTGGAAAGCCATGGGAGAGGCCTTTGCCCAGCAGTGGAACATAATGAGCTGATAGAAAATAAAATAGGGAACCTACTGTAAAAGAAAACACGGTTCGTTTTTGGTTCCAACGTTTTCGTTCTGGAAATTTTGACCTACAGCCCGTGGACGGCCGGAGACCCTAGTTGATAATAACTATTTTCCGTCGCGTTTAATTTCAAAGCTAGCTAGTAAGTAGTCAGGATTAGCAATTCATGATTATTACTATTGCGAGCACTTAGTTTGCAAATATCCGTGGTAAATATATATTAAGCACGGTTTCTTTCTCAAATCGGTAGGCATTTGGAAATGTTCATTATCGTGGGAAGTCATGATAAATAGTCGTAATCTGAAGTATCGTACACATAAAAGATGAATACAAGCTTAATTCATTTGATATTTCTAAAGCATGAGAAAATTAACGCACCATTTTGAATCTCAGAGAATAAGAGCGAGCCTATGCCCGTGTTGTTTTGCTTATACCTACGATACCACCAAGTCGCTCTCATTGCCAGTAAAGCGATAGTATGGTGACTTACCCGTGTTACTTCCAATCCTACTACCTGTTGTAATACCTACGGGTAATCCCATTTCCTTTACGTTACAATTGCAGTAGTATAGATCGTAAAAAGAAAGAGACATGTAGCGCTCGCCGGCCGCTGTCGTGGCCAGTTTCTGTTATATTGCAATAATAATATAATCAGATCGAATACTTATTAGCCGTTACATTTAGGCTAGTGTGGTTTAGCCGGCTTATCTTAAGTTTGTTTTCTTATGATACGGGTAAGGATAGCTGTAAGCTAGTGGTGTAAGTAGTGGTATCCCGATTAAATGAGTTACGTTATGTTAGAACTGTTACCAAAACACGCTTAAAACATGAGTAGAAGGCGGCTTGCTACTGCTAAACGGAAGAAGAGAAGGGCCGACACACCATTATAATGGGTAACCACAACCATGCCATCCGCACATACTCATTCTGCAGAGTAATGATTAGAGAATAAGCGATAACGAAACCAAAGAAATTCAAGGCAGGTAGGTAGGCTTCAAGGAGGTAGCAGGGTACAATTTATTAAAAAATGCCACGCGACCACGTGGTTGTCATTCATCCCTGGCAATCATCCCTGGCAAAAATGGAATAATAACGGTGGTGGACGTAGCCACTTCGGATGCCTTATTTCTTCAACAAACAAAGTAGCTTGTCAGCTTTCATCCTCTATCAATTAAACAGTCCCACAAGGGAAAAGATAAGATAAGATATGTCAGATTGATCTGGGTGTTTCAAAAATTTCTTAAATAAGGTTTAAGGGTTCTAAAATGCAAAATCTGTCACTTCCTTGGATTTTCCCCTATTTTTTTCAATATTTGATTCATCTTAGCATATTGCAAAAAAATAGGGCTCTACAGCAAATATCTTTGTATGTGAACGTATGTATACTCCAGGTTTTGTTTTTGTTTATAATTGTGTGATGTTCATATTTATATTATTGCTGTCTCGTTGGTCCACTACATTCATAAGCGCAACTGCACAGTGTGAGGTTATGGGTTCGGTTACTAGGCCATGCAATGTTGTTGGGTTTTACTAACCTGGAAACTGGATCCAGTCTTACGCAGTACTAAATGAAAATGAAAAATTTCCTTTGTTTTTCTGTCTATAAATAATCTAGATATTTTCTGATTTGTTATACGTTCATACTACTTTTAAAATAAAAAACCAATTGGCTTGTATAATGTATATTTTTTTTTTCATCTACTTCAATTCAGTGAGGCTACAAGGGGGGGCCGGCTTAAAACGTTCCAGCTTTGCCTTTTGGTAAGCTTCTTCTGCTGCCTTCACCAGCCACTTCTTTTATAAAAAATAAAATGCTTCGAATGAATACAAATAGATTGATATTATTTGAAATTCTGTATTGGTGCCACTGTTAAGCCACACACAGGTAACTTGACTTTCTGATGTACTATAATGGATAGAGTTGAACTGAAAATCAGCCCTACCAAAAAACTGCGAGTTTGCTGACGCCAAGTCAGTTGGGTTATTTTGAAGTGGCCGTTGAGCCACCGGTGCCGGTACTTCGTCTGCCGGACGAAATTCCAGAACTGAAAGACGAAAGTAAATATTTTTAACAATATGTTAATATTCGTTAATACAAATAATGGAATCAATAAAATTACTATAGGTGTACCGTCAGCAGGAGTTTCATTAGGCACAGTGTCACAGTCGATGGCGAACCTCAATTCCAAATCGGTGGAGGCCTTCAGTGCATCTGCTACTCTTTCGAGATCTGAGGGCGCTTGGCCAGGATAAGGGCCACCCCCAGTCCTCATCCTTTCTTTTTTTTCTAGCTTTAGGGTGGTCTTTTTCTTAGCTTGACTATTGGACCAGCATCTCTTTAGCCGAGATTCGGTTCTCTATAAAAAGAAAAGATTGCTGATGATCATCAAACATAGATTAGGTATTATTTGGTACTTACGCGTGAGTTAAAAACGGAGTTATACTCTTAGTAGTAGTTGTTAGTTTCTTGGGTTAGGCGAGCCCGGGCACATTTTTTCGCTGATGGGCTGCACGCCAACGTCGTATTTTGATGTAGCTTGTACTTGCGGATAAGTTCCTGTACGCATGACTTTTCACTATCCGAAAAGAAAACTCTTGAAGCCATTTTCGGACTGTAATTCTTAAAAATTAACCACGAAAAATTAAATATTTTATTTTCGCGTAAATCCGTTTTAAGATTTGAAGTTCTTTGACAAATAATGTCAACCAAGACCATTCGGTAGAAGATCAATTTATAACATCTCTAGCATTGTGACGTATTTAACTATAACATTTTTAGCATACAAAGCAGCATGAAACCTTCATGCAACATACCTATTTTGGGTTTGATATGGACTGCATATTTTGAAAGTAGATTAAGGGGAGTACTCATATGAGCATTTCCACGTTTTGTAATGTTTTTACGAAAGCTTGGCATGGTGTTCCAAGTATTTACCCGAAACATTCCTTTAGTCTCTGTCAAGAATGTGTGATGTAACATTGGTTGATAAATTGAGTAAAAGGCAATGTAATGATGTAATACTACCAGGTTGCGGTTGAAAAGAAGATGTAGAGAAAAAAATTAAAAGAATATGTTAGATGGGTTGGTCATGTTGAGAGGACGAGTAAAAGGCGACTAATAAAACCCGAAAAAGAACACCCTAGAAGGACGTACTTTATTGATAATGTTCTTCAAAAAGGTCAGGTGGCAGTGCTCGCGACCTGCGTGCGTGTATGACCAGATGTATGAATGTGAAAGAAGCAAGAGGAGTAAGCCGGTGGTGTTCTTTAGTGACTCTGTCCATACTGTGTGGCATTTACTCTTCGTTGATATGTTGGATTTGCAAGTCGCGTGTGCTGCAATTTATCATGACGAGTTATATTTAAAAACAAAAAACATAGCGAATTTGGAGAAGTAACGACCAGCACGACCCCTCAGTCCACGCACGATTTGCCCGCGCTCGTGTTTTTTTTCGATGAAATGTTACAAAAGATTGCTTGTTTCTTAGCAAAATCAAGTTTAAAAAAAATGTCAAGCGGCTCGATGTCTTGTTGCATGCATGCTCTAGCTAGTCTGTCCTCACCTTATTGAACATCATTGAGTGGGCGGTGCTTAGGCCGTGGTAGGCGTTCGTCACTTGTTGCCATGGCAACAAATACCGACTTAAGTTCAGTCCACGACTTAGAATACCGGTGTAAATCTCTGTCGATTGGAAAACAATTCGAAACATTCCGGTCTTTAAGCCTGTGCAAGGTTGAGGATTATCCTTTATGTCAAGGACTGAAAGGCTTACCGTTTATGACATGAAATAGAATCGAAGAGTGAGAACCCCAATCTTCTGCCAAGCTCTATTAAATACTGGTATCGTCATCTGCCTAGCCTTTTCCCAACAATGTCGGCTTCTAGTCTAAGCTGCAGCTGAATACCAGTATATTACATGAAGCGACTGTCTATCTGACCTTCTCACCTTCCCCTTGGTAAGATTGGTTGTCAGACATTCGGGCCGCTGACTACCTGTAACGACTGTCAAAGATCTATAAATTACAGCCGGGACCAACGGCGTAAAATGCTTTCCGATGCACGGAGGAAACTTGGTATAAAATGAGTGGTCACCCATCCATTAAATCCATACTTCTGTAAACAACTAATATAATTAAACTTTAGAGTTTGTTTTTTTTGTACGCGCTAATCTCTGGTACTACATAGTCTGGTACTAGTCGGATTTTAAACCATTTTTTTGCATTCCATAACCCAATTCTTGAGGCAGGCTAAAGGCTATTTAATATCAGACAACGACCCTTAGGCGCCTGACAAAAGAAAAAATGGCGGATGAAACCGTGGGGTAAACCTAGTACAGGTATAAAGTTATAAAACAATCAAGAAGCTCCTTCGATATGTCCTCAAATAAAGCCAGTCTATAAGTAAGTTCGAATCGAATTGGGCTCAATTGTTTGTCCGATAAATCCCGCAAGTGACGTTTCCTAAGTCAAGATGAGAACGTAAGTAAATATATTTTCTTTTCGACACTTATACGAACTGGTCGGTTTTATTCTATTCCTGTAGCTGGCCGGTTGAAAAATATCAATGAAAATGGATAATTTACTAATATAACATTTTTTTTTATTGACCAAGCCTGCACGCGTAGCATGACCACCGTAGAAACGGGTTTTGTCGACAGAAGAATCGACAAAGTGTCACATTTCTTTTGTTGATCTGTCATTTTGTCGATTCTTCCGTAGACAGAACCCGTTTCTACGGTGGTCATGCTACTCGAGCTAGTCTTGCTTTCGTGTCTATTAAAATCATAAACCTATGTTTTTTTTTCTTTTCTTTCATATTGTCACTTATTCCTTTTTCTTTTAAACTCAGTTGATATTTTTTGTGATTTCTATTTTATCTTGTTTCTACGTATTTTAATTTAAATCAGGCAACCCGATTTGGGCCATGCCGAATTTAATCCATGTTTTTCCATCAATGTGCGGAAGCTTTTAGAAATTGAGAGGGTTCTATTTGCATCGTTTGTTTAATCAAACCGGCCTCTATATTTTGTGGGTTATTAATTTCCATAAAATAAAGGCTTGTGTTGGTTTACGTAATTACGAGTTTGATCATTTTCGTAGTGTTTTGCGTTTAGTAGAATACGAAGGCTATTAGTAGTCCTTTGAAACCATTGTTAAAATGGAGTCGTATTTTGTCTATGACCATCGCAGCCGGAAAAGTATGGGAGAAGAAGACATGCTGCGCCGACCCCAAATAAATTGGGATAAGGGCAGGAGAATGATGGTGATGACCATTGTGTGTTCATTTCATCGAAAGCAAAATCATTATTATCATAATGGTTTCTAAAAACAATAATTGCAGATATAATTAGCTTCGTACCAAAAAGCAAAACTTAGGTTCTCAATTATAACGAATTCAAGAAATTACATTTTCGCAATTTCAGAAGTGGCCCGAGAAAAAAGTTGTTCAGAGTCATGACTGCTTCCAGTCTTCGAAGGATGCTAATGAGTTCAAAGATAAGTCGCTAGAATTATTCTATGTTCGCCAAAAACTGTGAAAATACTAAGTACGAATAATTTGCACCTTTTTTCCTAGCCTTCTCTGTCCCACTCCTCGACAAAGGCCTCCCTCTACTCTTACTATTTCTCGCGAACCCGCGCATCCTACTTCCAGTTCTGACGGACCAGTTCATCCTGCCATCTCCGTCCTGGCCTCGCGACCCCGCCTCACTATGTCAGCACCACTTTCCTGCTATTTTGGACCACAGTTAGTCAGACAGCGGCAGACATGTCCTGCCCAGAACATAACAAAAAGTACATTTACATACTACTCCATAACAAAACAAATTCAGCCATAACTATCGAGCAAGCAAACAAACAAACAAGCATAAACTCCTTTTACTAAACTGTGCTCGACCACAAAGCATTCGCGAAGCAGTATTTGTGTCCATACCCTAAGCAAGCACAGGTTGGACAGACAATGTAAAAGGTCCCGTACATACAAATTAGCTATTTGTTTAGTCACTCCAATTTCATATACCAGCTTAACATTTTGGAGGCGGAAGTTTTGTTTATGCTGTTCATATTTTATCGGATCCTTAGGAAGCAAAACAGGGGTATTACGCTGGTTTCATTTTATAGGGTAAGGCTTCATTGTGTGGGGGTATTAATTATAACCTCATTTTGATATTTAAGAAACCGTATATTGTAGGAAGTGTTTAATGTTTCGGGACACGTGTAAAAACAGACACGTGTCTTCCGTGGTTTAATAAAGGGTGGTTACACTATAAATACGAATGGCTGAAGCTAAGCTATACAACAGGCAAGGTCTTATCAATGGTTTTAAATAACACATTTTAACTAAATAATGGATTCCAAACATCTGTTTGCTGCAAAATTAAATGACATATAAAAGTTGTATACCTTTTAGTCAGCCACCCTATATAATTATAATAAAATACATTACTAAGTAAGAATAGTGACGTTCCGATAACTCCCTTTGTTACCGAAACCCACAAAACAAACGCCCTGTCATTTCATCTACGTTCGGCGTTCGGCACTCGGCCAATGATTTGCGAATACCGAGCGTCTAATCTAATTAATGATTGTTTTGTCACCATGGTCGAATTACGATCCCGCGTGTTGATCTACCACGACCTACACGTAAAACAAACTTTAACTTGTGATAGATAAAGTTAGTTATCGTGTGGCAGATTTGGTGTGCGTAGCTAGGTAGCCCTGACGTGTACAAATGGTACGCAGATGGACACAGGGTTAGATCGCGGATGACATAATTGATGGGCCGATGTGGTCGAAGCCTTACCCCATATTGGCAGTGACACTGCCTGTATACATATAAAGAGCGATGAATATTCATCAGCGGTTAGGGATATTCTTTCTTTGATCGTTGTAATTTATTGTGGGTTATGGCGGGATTTTGGTGGAAATGTTTTGTTTAGACTAAGTGATATTAGCTGTACAAGTATTTTTGTAGTATTGTTAGAAACTTTAACTTGTTCTGGGGAAAGTTTTGAGTATGAATGTGGATTGTGGGTTGGAGTGGAGTGGGTTTAAGGGTAGAGGAAGACTAAAGAAACAATGGATGGACTGTGTGAAGGATGATATGGCTAGAAAGGAGGTTTCTCATGGGATGACGAGTAATAGAGAAGTATTGAAGAAGGAGACATGCTGCGCCGACCACAAATGAATTGCGATAAGGGTAATGATGATGTTGGAAATTTAAAATTATTTTTCTGTAAAGCAGTTCATACATGTCAACTGATAAATTTTGATCTAAAATAAACGAATACCATGCGATTTTAGCATCATCACAATCAAAATGTACTAAAATCTATTCGGTGAGCACAGTAAACGATCGTTTCTTTTTATAGTTCTCATAAACTAAGCAAAAAACAATGCAAAAGTTTAATATTCTTTTTTCAAAATAACAAATATAATTTCCCTCGCACGGCGTACCTCGCAAATGCTCAAAATGCAAACATTGCAAAGCAGGCCGGATCGTCGTGTCGACCCCTGGCAATCCCGTATTACTCGCTCCTCTATAAATCATAATTTACTCTATCTTGATCGTATACGGGATAAAATGCTTGGAACAGGTATTAGCTATCAAGCGAAGAGATTCTGAGAGGACGTGTTGAGTATATATTACGGCTAGGAAAAATGTTTATCTTCTCTGCTGTTTCGCATGTGTGTTTATCGGCAATTAGTTCGATTTACGACTACGTTGGTCTACTGGTCGCAAGCACGACTGCTGGGCAATGAGGTCTTGGGTTCCATTCCCGGGTCGGGCAAAGTGTTATTGGGTTTTTCCATCAGGAATTTCTCAGTAGCAGCCACGGAGTCTGGATTTGCGCTGTTGATGGAAATAGGCTCGCCCGCTATTACATGGGACTTTAACATCTACATCTACATCCCTTCATGAAAGAGGACTTTTGGCCGAAAGGTGTCGTTTACCGACGATTCCGAGGAGGGTTACGCGACACCACGGAACAAAACACGACGCAGTCAACGACGACGACGGCGTCGTGTTATAGTTAAATAGGTTTTTTTATATGTATTAGTTTATTATTGTATAAAATTATTTTTTGTATCTTTATCTATGGGCATCAGTTGCCTGTCAATAAAATGATTGATTGATTGATTACTGGCGAAATGTGGGTGTACTATTAGATACACCTCTGCCTAACCCTTCGGGGATTACAGGCTTGATGTTATGTTATAAAGGGTGTAAATATACTCTTAACGAAAACGAAAGGCACTTTTTCTTCCCGTCCATGCGATCATTTTTTTGTTCTAGACCATACCTGGGAACCTTTTAGTTACGGAGTTATAGGGGTCAAAGTTCCAACTTTTTCAAAAGTTTTTTTTTAAATACATGATTTTAATGTAAGATTTTTACCTTAAATACCTCCACGACCTACTATTCAATCCATCTATCAGCACAATGTTTTGAGTGCGTTTCATTGAGTTTTACCGTAAAACGTGATTTTTCACCCCAAAAAAAAAAGTCGTTTCCCAGCAATAATTTTTGCGTAAAGTGACTTAGTTTGATGTACAGAATGCTTGGCTGACGGCTTCGTGAAGGGTCCGTTTACACCCTGTATAGTTCGATTTATGGCAGAGAAGTTGTAGATGTGAATGATTTTCGAATTTCAGTTTCTTGTGAGGTAATTGACACTAACGACGTTTTGTTCTTACTACTACGTAGTATTGTGCTAAACTCAAAATACCTTTCGTTCAATCAAGCCGTTTGTAAAATGTGTGATAATTCCTCATAGTTTTAAAAGTATGCACGACGACCGAATCAATCTATATTAACCAAATTAAGTTGATATCCCATCGTACGAGAAGCTCATACAAAGCTAGGTCAGGTTAGGTATAGTTTGATGTGCCGCCGTGTGTATCATCACTTTAGAGTCTTATCTTAGATATTGGCATCGATTAGTATTATTAGCCTGTTTTAAGACAAAAACTACATAATAACTAGTCAAGTCATATTTCGAATTACGTGCTACAACTCTTTATAGTCAAACAAACATTTACAGTTACATCAATATTATTATTTTGAATAATTTATACTACTACGGTAAACATGTAAATGATTGATTGACATTTTGCGTGAATCGTTTCATTACGAAATAATGAGCGTATTGTTTAATTGAAATTGTTATTTACAACGTTTTCCTAAGCTTCGTTTTGTTTACGTCATTTTGTCAAATGATAATTATAATTTGGAACTGTAAACCCCGAAGGGTTAGGCAGAGGTGTACCTACAAAACACATCAAAAAAGTCTAAGCAACATGTACGGTTTTGAACTTTTGAGCGATTTTTATTATTGTCATATATATTATCTACATTTCTTTTATAAATAACGAGCGGCCCGTCCCGGCTTCGCACGGGTGCACATTTGTTTTCCGCTAATTCCCCCCCCCATTTGTTTTTCTAGTAATAAATATAGCCTATGTTACTCGGGTGAATGTAGCAATGTAGCTTTCTAAAGGTGAAAAAATTTTTGAAATCGGCACTGTAGTTTTTGAGATTATTCATTACAAACATACACACACACACACAAAAATACAAATCTTTCCTCTTTATAATATTTTAGTGTAGATAACTAAGCATTTCTTGATGCATTAGTGACTAAAGCAACAAAATCCTTCATTCAGTTGTTCATTTAACCACAATAATTAACAATATGTGTACCGTAACATAAGTAGTATAAAATAAAGTTAAAACGAAATTAAACTTTTCATGTTTTTTTCAAAATTAAATACCGACATTTTCTTTAATTATTTGGCAATTCAATACAAAGTGTGACCGCCTCCGTTGTTTAAAACTTGTCGGCAACGATTTTTCATTGAATTTATAAAATTGTTTTTCCGATCCTGCGGCAATCGCTCCCAATGGAATTTTAACAAGTCTTTCAGTTGTTGGGTTATCAACACTCCGTCCAGGTTCTCTAGAACACGTCTCTGGAGCATGTCCCATGCGTGCTCGGTGGGATTGAGGCCTGGCGATTGTGCAGGCCACGGCAATACCCGGATGTTTTCCATTGTCAAGAACTCTCTGGTCCTCCGAGCTGTGTGCGAACGCGTATTGTCATGCATCAGCGTGAAATCTGGGGAAGTAGGGGAAGAGAATATTGCTATCAACCGAGCGCAAATCCAGACTCCGTGGCTGTTACTGAGAAATTCCTGAACCTGACCAAGCTTCGTATGAGCTTCCCGTACGATGAGAGATCAGCTTAATTTGGTTAGCGTAGATTGATAGGTCGTCGTGCGTACAACTAAAACTATGAGGCATTAGCACACATTTTACAAACGGCTTGGTTGAACGAATGGTATTTTGAGTTTAGCACAATACTACGTAGTAGTAAGAACAAAACATCGTTAGTATCAATTAGTGCATCTAGTCCTCACAAGGAACTGAAATTCGAAAATCATTCACATCTACAACCTCTCTGCCGTAAATCGACCTACATAACATAATATCACGCCTGTAATTCCCGAAGGGTTAGGCAGAGGTGTATCTAATAGTACACCCACATTTCGCCAGTTATGTTTAAGTCCCCTGTAAAAGCGGGCGAGCCTATTGCCATCAACCGAGCGCAAATCCAGACTCCGTGGCTGCTACTGAGAAATTCCTGATGGAAAAACCCAATAACACTTTGCCCGACACGGGAATTGAACCCAGGAGCTCATGCTCTGCAGTCGCGCTTGCGACCACTGGACCAGCAAGGCAGTCATCATCATTTTATCAATTATAATTTGGAACCAGTAATTTAATCATTACAAATAACTTTTCCGTATTTTATCGAGCACTTCACGACATATTTATTCTCTGTTTTTAAGCACTATGAATCGATATTGAACCGGAAGATAATAATATGTTTTCATGTGCTTTGTGCTCAAAATTAATTTCGAAGGCATTATTATCGACATTTTTGACTTAAATCAGGAATTTATGGAGTTAACATTTTAAACTGGCATATTTCATCAGCATTGTTGTTTTAAAACACCTTGTATTTACGCCGTGGTGGATAAATAAAGTGCTTTATGTTGTTTTATGTGATTTTCATGAGAAACACTATGTTGATAACTATTTTATTATACAGTATTTTTGATATGTCACATGCAGGATTTTTACCACATGTAACCTAAGACTAAACAAATTTTTTTCAACATTTTTTTAGGGTTCCGTACCTCATCGGCAAAAACGGAACCCTTACCCTTATAGGATCACTTTGTTGTAGAGAAACCCTTTTTCTCAGGAACGCTTGGGGTATCAAGCTGGAATTAATATCAAATACTCAAATCTGCTACCCCTCAGAGGAGTGAAAAAATCAAATTTGGCAAGAAGCAATGTCTTACAGCACATGTAAAGGATAAAACTGATAACTGCAAATAAGAAATTTATTAACAAAATATCTACCATACCCCAAGTTTATACGGAATCCTCGGTGCGCGAGTCCAACTCGCTCTTGGCCTATTTATATTGAAAAGGTTTACATTCGTCTTCATTTTCTATCCTTCATCTTTCACGACATGAAAATGTATAAGTAATACACCTGAAAATCGAAGACAACTTTCTAAAACCACCAAATTTCAAAACCAGAGAGTCTAGCGAAACAGATAGAGCTATACAAGACGTTTTCCATCTCTTTCCCACACCGAATTGACATTAAACTATTACTGCTATAAAATGTGATGGTGGAACCTCTGAACCCACCGCATTTTTCAACCGCCATCTTTATTCAGATGGGTAAACAGTGTAAACAAGATATAAAGGCAGGTCATGCGTACGGTGGGCGAGATTCCTACGTGCTCCTTTTGTCGCGGTGTGTCGTGTTAGCGGGTCACCGGTTGTGCTTGCTATTGCTGTCACGGTATCGGTAGTGTGACTCGTGATATACATAATTGTGTGAGGTTAGGTAGGATTCTCACGATCGAATGAGAAGTATAGATGATTAGTTACACGGGCCTCAGAGCGATCCACGTTGATGAAGAATACTACATGCGCTTTAGCAGGTCCAAAGCTGGTTTTCTCCCAAATATCGTCTAAATCGAATATGTAGTTTTGCCGCGATAATGATTTAAGATGTGTTTATGTTTTTGGTAATTACTAATGCCGCCAGAGGGTCTTGATTAACTGATATTCTATCGGCAATACGATGAGGCTGGTGGAAAAGTCAAGAATCTATTGGATTGAAACACATATAATCTACCAAAAGACTGCCTCGTTGGTCTAGTGGTGGCAAGCGCGACTGCTGAGCATGAGGTCCTGGGTTTGATTCCCGGGTCGAGCAAAGTGTTATTGGGTTTTTCGATCAGGAATTTCTGAGTAGCAGACACGGAGTCTGGATTTGTGCCCGGTTGGTAGCAATAGGATCGGCCCCTATAACAAGGGACTTAAACATAACTGGCTTAATGTGGGTGTACTATTAGATACACCTCTGCCTAACCCTTCGGGGATTACCGGCGTAATGTTATGTCTGTATGTATTAACTGCCGAAAATCTTAAATAAGCGCTTGCAATTGCTCTCAGGTCATTTAGGGCTCCTTATACGTAAGGAGCGTTATCATTATTTGATTAAACAATCATAGAAAACCATTATTTCACCAAACAATCACAAATAGCAAAAAGTTAGGCATTGCTAGTTTGAATAGCTAACGCTGAAAATCCCTATTTTAGATTCAATGAGGTGTAAATGATAGAAGACATCGATAAAACCGGCCAAGTTCGCGTCGGACTCGCGCATGACAGATTCCGTCGTAGTAGGGGAGCCCCCTTTAATTTTTAATTTGTTTTTATCATTTGATGTTATAGCGGCAACATAAATACACATTCTGTGAAAATTTCAACTGTCTACGTATCACGTATCATGAGATACAGCCCTCTGACAGACAGATGGAGGCTAAGTAATAGGGTCCCGTTTGTTAAATACCTTTAAGGTACGGAACCCTAAAAACGTAAAATTATAACGTAACATCCCATTTATTTCATCACAAACATCTCTTAAAATATTTTCAATTTACTTTTGTACCGCTGTGAAAAATGATTTTAAAATTGACAATCATTGAATGGCGCATATTCATTGCAGAGTCCTTTACTGTATTTCTGCATGGTTTGCGTTATTTTTAATTAAGAACAGTGCTTCAAGCTATGAGTACCTATGGATGATGACTTGAAATGGGTCGACGGACGTATTGAATCATTTATTGGACTAGCATTTGTTAGCGAGTTCGCTCGTTTCGAGGTCGGAAATTATCCCACGGGCACGTGCTACCGGGATAAAAAGTATCTTTTTTCCTAACCCACGTCTTGATCTTCTTTTGTACCTAATTTTAACTAAATGCTTTTTGTTTATACAGAGTGGAAGGGACTCCGACGCACAAACAGTTACCACTTGTTCAATACATCATTCTGAACACCCTTACATTGACTTTTTCAACATCGGTAATTTAGCGGCGCTACAAAAAGTACTACAGCAACATATAACCAAAAAAAAAAGGACTACATCGCTATCTATGACACTAATGAAGCACTAACAAATTCCTAAGTTCCTCATTCCCAAGTAGGCTGCTGTAACCACAATTTGGCCAAATGGGGAATCAAAAATCCTTCCGACACGCAGTGTGAATGCGGTGCTCCCGACCAGACGATGTCCCGCTTGCTGGAGTTGCCGAAGTGTTCCAGCACCTGCACTTTAGAGGACCTAAAAGACGCCACAGACGCCGCAATTAACGTGGCCACATACTGGGCCCAAGACATTTAAACGAGTCGTACCATCGACACGAAAGGGTCTTGGTCTGGGTTCTGAGTATCGTATTACCCAGTACTAACTGGGTTGTGGAGGCAGTCGCTCCATGCAGAATACTGGTACTCTACATGGAGCGAGTTGCATCCGGTTAGACTGGAAGCCGACCCTAACATAGTTGGGAAAAGACTAGGCAGACCATCGACACGAAAGAAGAAGAATCAAATTCCTGAATCGCGCGTTATCCGCGATTTAAGACTATATAAAAAAGTTGTGACAGTTGCAGTTGTGACTGTATAGAAAGAAATGATTATAATGGTTAACTATTTCAATACTGTTAACTACAAACGTTTATCCAAAGACCAGCTGCATGGGAGATTTTTCTTCGACAGTCTTTTTTGTTATCAGCAAAAATCTTAAAGACATGATACTTATAGCATGCGCAAACGCTAACTGCAGGAACATGGGCGCCCAATAGCAATGAAAGGCCGTAGCGGCACGATTTTGTTTTAATGCTATGGAAAGTGCAACAGGCGGCAATGCTACCATCTATAGAAGAGCAGCGTTAGAGCAGTTTGTGGCTGCAGTACCTTCGGAATTGTACCATTAAATTAAATACAAAAAAAATAGTAAAAACATTGAGGTATGTATAGGTTCCTAACAGTAGCGGAGGGTCAATATTTGTGCGAGGTAAGCCGGGATACATATCTTTAATGTGATTATATTATTTGTCTATAGAATACTGACTGTACCATTTTTAAAGGGAATCCGGTAGGAATCGAGTTGTATGGAACCTTCGCCACTGGTGCCTAACTCTTCGGGGATTACAGGCGTGATGATATGTTTACATGGGTGCCTTACAAAACATATTCTTTCTTTTTTTTTGCTATTGCTTTAAGTGAACAGAAATCCAGTGCACAAATATGGGGCTTGCTAAGTAACACGAGATAACCTTAAAAATGCTATTACTGAAACGTCTCAAAATTTGTCAAAAGGAAGCATCCCTCAGCCTCATGATGGCGAAAAAGTCCGGAACCCTCGCTTCGGCAAACATGCTCGAAGCACTGCAATACCTCGGCAGTTCCACAAGGGTTCGGTAAGCGTCACTGTATTGAACCCTTAATGAACTGTACATCTTTTTTGTGATATCTATACATATAATAAGACAGTAAAAAAACTGTGTCTGTACATTGAAAATATAAAAAAAAAAAAAATTGAGGGGTGTTTAGAAACCTAATAGAGCACGAATCCAAAAAAAAAATTCTGTCTGTTTGTCTGTTTGTCTGTTTGTCTGTTTGTCTGTTTGTTTGTACACGCTAATCTTCGGAACTACTAGACGGATTTGAAAGATTTTTTTTTTGTTGTATAGGTATTAAGTCTGGGCAACATATAGGCTATAATTTATCTTGGAAACTTGAACACCTGATGCAGAACCGCAATAGAATAGCTAAACTATAAGAGATACAAAAATGGTACCATAGCAAAAATTGTTCCACGTGATGAGCATTTTCTGCTGAAAGAGTAAATTTGAAGATCTGGAACACCTGATGTGGAACTCCAAGAGTCCAGCTACACTAAAACATATATAGGAATGACGTCTTAGCAAAAATTGTTCAACCTGATGACTATTCTCTGTTGATTTATAAAAATCGAAGATCTGGAACACCTGTTGTGGAACTCCAAGAGCCCAGCTACACCATAACACATATAGGAATGACGTCTTAGCAAACATTGTTCAATCTGATGAGCACTCTCTGTTGACTTATAAAATCGAAGATCTGGAACACCTGTTGTGGAACTCCAAGAGCCCAGCTACACCATAACACATATAGGAATGACGTCTTAGCAAAAATTGTTCAATCTGATGACCACTCTCTGTTGATTTATAAAAATCGAAGATCTGGAACACCTGTTGTGGAACTCCAAGAGCCCAGCTACACCATAACACATATAGGAATGACGTGTTAGCAAACATTGTTCAATCTGATGAGCACTCTCTGTTGATTTATAAAAATCGAAGTTCTAGAACACCTATTGTGGAACTCCAAGAGCCCAGCTACACCATAACACATATAGGAATGACGTCTTAGCAAACATTGTTCAATCTGATGAGCACTCTCTGTTGACTTATAAAAATCGAAGATCTAGAACACCTGTTGTGGAACTCCAAGAGCCCAGCTACACCATAACACATATAGGAATGACGTCTTAGCAAAAGCGTTCGGTCTGATGGGCATTTTCTGTTGACTTATAAAAATCGAAGATCAGAAACATCTGATGTGGAAATCAAAGCTATCACTAATTTCACTGTATAATTATAAAATAACATAAGCTGGGAGTACCTCCACGCGGTGAAGGCGGTAACAGTTAAGGACTGATATTCGATGACGACGGTATATCATTGAAAATTTGACTCTACTGGACAAAACTCCTATTTATTTTTTTTATTTTATCGAATAAATATGCCTTCGGGCTTATGTTATTTGAGTGTTTTAAGACTTTTTCCACTTATCTTCGTGACACGGTAGCCTACCCGGTTGTAAAGATTGAGGATCATAAGATCCCAAGAATCTACCGAAGAACGTCAGGAGAGACTTGATGCTGTTCGAGCACATCAGGCTGCAACTCGCTCCGTGGAAACCTCTTCCTCTCTTCTCTTCTCTTCCTCTTGGATAACGAAGCACGCCTGCGTTCTCAGCGTATTTACGCATCTACATCCAGGTCTCTAGAGAACTGTGAAGAATATGATGCGCGACTGACCGCTGATCGTGAACGTCATGCATTGTCTCGCGAATCGGAGGCGTTCACTGATAGAAAATTACGCTTGAATTCCAAGCGTATCTACGCATCGACTTCTGACTTACAAAAATGAAAGATATGGAACGTCTCGAATCGTCTCGCGCATCCCGTTGTTTTCCCGTCCCCCTCTTAGAATTCGACATCAGACGTTTTAGATCTTCGATTTTGACGACCCCGTTGTCGCTGGCATAAGCAACAGGATCCGCGTACGAAGTCGCGGGCAGAAGCTAGTTAGATACTAAAATTATGCTGTCAATCTTCTGACATTATTTACTCAAAACTTTTCACGAAAACTATATGGCAACTAAATACTAAAGTATCAGTAAAGCAATGCTAGCGAGCCTTGTTATCTCACAAAGGATTATAACGTCACAAATAGGTAAGTATTCATTAAATGTTTCCACAATAACTCATGCGCATTAAGCCATTGATGTCATTGTTGGTGTCACTACCTTTCGTGACTTCGGGTTCAAAAAGGTCAAGTGTATGTACCCATGTGATGGTAGGAACAATTCACACACACATACATACATACAAAACTCACGCCTTTTGCCGATGACAGCAGGTAGAAATTACAGAAGGCAACCTGCTACGACCCTTACAGACTCCTTTCGCTTCGTCCACGTTCATGCATATAGTCATAAGAACACGAAAGCCGGTTGCGTGTAATACGACACTGTCCTGAAACTGCCTCGATAGTCCAGTGGTCGCAATCGCGACTGCTGAGCATGAGATCCTGGGTTCGATTCCCGGGTCGGGTAAGCAGCCTCGGAGTATGGATTTGTGCCCCGTTTGTGTCAATAGACTCGCCCCTTATTACATGGGACTTAAACATAATAATTATGTAACTGGCAGAACTAACTGGCTGGAGCTGGAAGTGTGGGTTTACTATGTATTAAGTGCACTTCTGAATATTCCTTCGGAGATTACAGGCGTCATGTTATGTATAAAGGATGTAAAAAGACCCTTAACGAAGCTAAAGGCTCTTGTTTTCTCCGTCATTGCGATCATTTTTTTGTTCTAGACCATACCTGAGAACCTTCTAGTTACGGAGATATTGGAGGTTTAAGTTTCCAGTTTTTTCACAAGTTTTTTTTTTTAAATACTACTTCTTTAATATTATAACTTTACTTTAAATACCTCCATGACCCGTTTACTATTCAATGCATCCATAAGCACAATGATTTGAATGTGTTTCATTGAGTTTTACCGTAAAAGGTTATTAATACCAAAAAAAATCGTTTCCCAGTAATAATTTTTGCGTAAAGTAACTTAGATTGATTTACAGAATGCTTGGTCGACGGCTTCGTGAAGGGTCTGTTTACACCATGTACGCAGATAATTATTTTAAATTATTTTTAATAACCGTAAAATACTTTTTATATGCTCAGAATGATGTACTGAGTACGTAGCCGTTAGCCGTTTTCGCGTCGGTGCTCCTCCCACCTCGTATACAGTGTTACCCAATATACGTATTAATTTAAAGTCATGGTGTCCCTTTATTAATTAACGTATACGGGTACTTTCGGGACACGGTAATTCCCGGATTACCCGAGTTTCAATTTACACGTTACAGCTAATTTACCCTCGCTTCACTCGACGGCCGGAATATTGTGCGTTGAAAGGCTCTCGGTACGGTAACGCTCTGTATTAAAAGTTAGCTGGATTAAGTGTCATTATTTAGTGTCGCTGAAAGCGTAGTGTTGGCAGTTTTACAGTGTGTGTTTTATCTTTGTAGTGTTGGTAGTGCTGCTTTGATTGTAAAAATCAGAGAAGTGATTTTTTTGTTCCTTATACATGGTGGGACACCGCCGCTAAAATGGTTACCAACTTATTCAGTACATCATTATGAACCCCCCCACAAATATTTTTTTAAAAACAGCTGTTCCATACATTTTGACCATGGAGGTACTGCGGTTTTGTAGAAAACTGCTATTTTTTTAAAATAACCGACTAAAATTAACTAAGTGGGGGGAGGGGATTAAGCATGATGTAGGTACTGAATACGTGGTAACCGTTTTAGCGTCGGTGTCCCTTCTACCCTGTATAAATAGAGGAGCTTTATCAAAAAAAAATTGAATTATTGCAATTGTTCATTTCCAATTTCACCCACAAAACAGTGCTCCCCATATTTCAAAGTCTGTTGTCTCTTAAAGTATAGCCACGATATCCCTCGGTCTACATGTCATGCAGCTGCCAGTTAACTCGTCAATCATCACCGGCCGGCTACCGATGGAGAGATAATTGGATCTCTGATATTCACACCGAAACGTAGCACTCGGAAATTGAGGTAGATTTTTTCATTGAAATTACAAACAGATGTAAACCTATAAACTCGTTGAACTTCCAAACAAAATATCATAAACAGCTTATCATTATGGCTAGGTATGAAGTTTATCCAGTTTCCAATAATTCATTTATATTCAGCATTTATTCAGCTTTGTCGTCCAATATTGACCTAAATACAAAGGTATTAGCTATACGATCAATGTATATTATTTCTGCGACAGCTGAATCTAGTTATTTCAAAGTGAAAATACCTACGATCCTCAGGGTTTATCACTTAAAGCAGTGCTCCAATCCTTTTTACTTAAAATAAAAGTTTTAATACAGTAAAGTGTTGAGCTATAACTCAGCCCGCCCACGACCGAGAGGAAAGTGAGAAAATGTAACACAATATACAACAATTTCGCCCACTTGCATCCGGAGAATCGAGTTTGAAACTCCAACATATCAATCTCAGTAACTCTCTAAGTGTCTGTCAGAAGCACATCTCAATAGTTTAAAACGCATTAGAAACTGTCCATCATTGTCTACTTGATGGATCCTTGCATAATATCCCTTTCGAAGTGACATTCATTATAGCGCAAGCGTCGGAACGCGACCAAGTGGATACGACATTTGTCTACGGTGGGTATCTAGTAAACTCGAAGTAATCTACCATTTGTAACCGTCTGAGAGCTTCCTTCTCTGTTCCAAGACAAATTGTTCGAGAGAGGGTGGCTGGTTGACCTCAGACTTGTGCCGATGCTATATGTATGAGTAGGTATAGTTACCTTCCTACCTATTTCTGTTTAACGATATGAAAACATTGAAAGTAGGTACCCGACACGTTTTCAATGTAGGACAGACCTATTGAGCACTTTTTTTGCCGATACGTAAAAGTAATTGGATTTAAATTCTTAATGAAGAGCACGCTTAAGCTTTCATTTTGGAATACTTTGAAGGTTTATTGTTTTTGGCCCAATTTATGGGCAGAGGTGTTTTGTGATTTACCTATTGTAGGTAAATAATGGTATCAGGACGCTTGCGCTAAAGACATTTGCGCTAAGGACACTTGTGAGAACCCACTTGCGCGAAAAAACATATGCGCGCATGGACTTTTGCGCGAATGCACTTTCGCGCGATTGGACTTTTGCACGACTGGCCTTTTACACGGACGGACTTTTGCGTGCATGGAAACTTGCGCGACTTAATGGCCACTGAGGTTTACTCTGTAGAGTAAACATAACATCACGCCTGTTATTACTTCAAGGTGGACTGAGTTGAAGAAAATTGTTAGGATCGCTGTTTTTTTATTCTTAATTTGAATGGATGTTTTTTTCAGTGTTTGTCAAAATGAAAATCCAAAATGCCGCCGAGGAACATTTTCGGTTTGTCCTTCATGAGTGTAATTGTCGTGGTTTTTGGGGTCGCTGATAACGAAAATGAGGTTATGCGCGCATATTTCTTTTCGCGCAAGTGTCCTTCGCGCAAATATCTTTCGCGTAAATGTCCCAGATCCGTAAATAATAATGGTTTTAATAGCCTTGACAAGGGCTTCGTTTGCTTTGATGTTACGTTCATTGTATCGAGTAATGATTTACGGGTATTAATACTAGGTTTGTTTATGGAAATATGAAATATTCTACTGTTAAGGGATAGGTAGGTAAGTGGCGGAAATGGTAAAAGCAAAAAATCGTGCAACACTTGGCTCAATTTTTTTTATTCCATAGTATAGTTCAGTTTGTTGTCTTGTTCGTGAATTAAGAATTGTCCAAAAGAATTCAGCCCCATTCCTTTTTTTTGGTGTTAATATTGTACAGACGGAAGCACATCAAGCTACTACAATCTGTCAAATTTCTTTTATAGATTTCAACTTTATCGCTAAAACATTGTATTCAAAATCGAATATCAAAATATTTTATTTCACATAGGCCTAGATGGGCACTTATAAAACGTCGACAAAAAGGTGCACGGTTCGGGTCGGTTGCGTCCTTTGGAGAAGAACCGGCAAGAAACTCCATGGTTACTCTGTTCAAGGTTGATTGGGAAAATTTGATAGTTTCGGGTAGCTTGATGTGCTGGTCAATGTTTGATACAACATTGGATGCTACCGCAATAATATTTCATGAGAAAACATGGAGCGATGTCGTTTCTGTAGCTCAAGAGGGGCTCAAAAAGTTTGCTACCTGGCTGCAAGACAATCTGCTGACCTTAAATGTCGAAAAAACGAAGTCAGTGTGCTTTAGCATTTCTCACCGGTCTGCACCTGACAAAAACCTACAAGTTAAACTTCACACTTGTGCCAGTGTCACTAACGAAAGATGTCTCTGCTCGCCAATTGAACCGGTTCCTTGTATAAAATACCTAGGGATAGATATATATATATATAGGATAGATCCTAATCGATGGAAATCTTTCATGGAAAGGTCAAATTAATGTACTTGTGAACCGTACTAGAAAACTCTCATACAAATTTAAAAAATTAAAGTCCATCGCATAGCCCGAACTGATTCGCATTGTGTACTGTACCTTGTGCCAGTCAGTATTAGGTAACTGAGTATCAGTCTGGGGAGCAGCAAACAAAATACCCTTGTTAAGGCTGGAACGAGCTCAACGAGCTATTCTAAGAATCATCATCTGCCTAGCCTTTTCCCAACTATATTGGGGTCGGCTTCCAGCCTAACCGGATACAGCTGAATACCAGTATTTTACATGGAGCGACTGCCTGTCGGACCTCCACAACCCAGTTATTACTGGGTAATACGATACCCCTTGGTAAGACTGGTTGTCAGACTTTTTGGGCTACTGACTACCTAACGACTGTCTACAAATGACAACCGGGACCAACAGCTTAACGTGCTTTCCGAGGCACGGAGGAAACCCGGTATATAATGGGTGGTCACCCATCCACAGACCAACCTAGGCAAGCACGGCTTAACCTAAAGATCGACCCGAGCGGCTGTTATTGTTTAGCCACGGCGCTAAACGAGCTATTCTAAGAATAGCTTACAAAAAGCCTGGAGTTACTCTACTGATGCTTTGTACTCAGAGTGTAGCGCACTTCGTGAGAGGCAATTGTTTATCGTTTCCACATTGCTGCGTTTCAATAGGCATGCTAGAGAATTGGCCATTCATTCATCCAGAACATTGCAATGGGATCGACCAAGAGTACACTCATGTTGTGCATGTAGATCTTTAGCATTTCTTGGGCCCTACCTCTGTTCAAAATTCTACTCTTACAGTAAAACTATACTCACCGTAACGTACAGCTCTAGTAAAAAGTTATGTTTAAATGGCTGCATTCCAATAACTATGACCAAACAGACCGCCTTTTCGTAATATTGTAACAAAAAAACACAATCATGCACGTACTCACCCACCATACACACCCCACCCACTCATATATGCCATACACATTACACACCCTAACACTCATCACACTTCACCCACACATACACACGCAGACTTCCAAAAAACACCAAACCTCTTGTCCTCAAATTTTATTATACAGAATTGTTTTTAGTTTGTTAACTTAATTATTTTTATTTTCTAAATTTTTTTCTATATCTTTTATAATTAGTTCAGTTAAAGCTAACATACATTACTTGGGAAGATACTGGACCCTACGACACAGAGTATCCTAGTGTTGAGTCCAGGGAATTTGTAAAAATCTAGCGCTTAATGATCATTGACTTTTGTTACTAGCTTTTTAATATTATACCTTGTTATGCGAACTTGCCCAGCTCCGAATAAAAACTCGCTTGTCCACGTTATGCCAACAAATTCTTATGTACTTCGGCCACACAATGCGCAAAGGCGACGAAAATTTGGAAAAACTCATTGTGGTTGGGAATACCGAAGGCAAAAGATCGCGCGTTCATTCACCAACAAGATGGACCGACCAAATTAAAGATTCGGCGTCCAAATTCTTCACGGTTGTAAGAGACGTGCTGGACAGAAACCGGTGGACGCAGATCATCCGCTCCAGATGCAACTCTAATGCTGACCACGATCCTCAGACATGAGGGACCGACTCCAGAGAGAGAGAGATGGGAACTGAATATAAATTTATTAATAAAAATTTATTTATGCTATTTGTACTCGTTAATCCTTTATTTTTTAGTATGATGTAGCCTCCGATAACACTGCAATTCTAGCCATATCAGAAAAGGCTTACGGGATTTTGTACATATTCGCACAGTGGATTAATTTTTATAAATTGGATAAAAATATAAAAGTTTGTACCACTATTGTGTCAAATAAAATCCGGCTATTACACACGATTTGTTTTTAATAAAAAATAAAATAGTGAATCGAATCGGTAGGTTTTGTTGTAATCCTCATGGTTTTGTCTGTAAACGAATTTCCGGCATAAATAAATTAATAAAAAAATCTGATCCGATTTGCATGAATTTCAGATGAATTCAATTTACATTGGATGTATGTAGAATATAAACGGACTAGTGACTATGCAAGCTTTAAAATAGATCGTGTAGACAAGGGATGTCACGAGCACCAATACGTAAATACTTAGCAAGTATCAAAAGTGTTTTTCTACTACTGTTCTGATTAAAATTTCACTTTGTTACTAACATAGTATTCTGGAATTCATATTTTTATGAAAAATACTCATCTCCAAGTTACAGTCGTTATTTCTCGCGGAAATAGGGAATATGCATGTATTTTTTTCTTCACTAAAATAAATAAAATATAGTACTATCAACCCAAGAAAATAATTAAAAGTTAAGTTCAACTACTGCTTGTCGCTCAAAAAAAATATTAAACTCCTACAATTTTCTACGACAGTTCAAACGTCCGTGACTGTCGCGGCCATTCATGTCATGTTATGTGACGTCACTTACCTCTATCTGCCATGTTTACATCTAAGTTTTTACCCTTAATATATAAATTTTATTAATTGCATATGCTTTATTCAATCAAACATTGCAATAACAATATTATAATAAAATATTAGAGAAACTTTAAGTACTTTTCAAATAAAAGTGTTTTTTTGACACATGGACTTTGACGTCACTACCGGCGCTATCGAAGGACGATGCGTTTTGAGTTTGCGTTCCGTTTCACCAAAAACACGCTACATAAAATATTAAATTGTAAAATAAGTGTTGTATTAGAAAGTTAAATATGTGTACCACAATGTTTTTAAGGGCCAATACAAGGCATTTTTAAGAAATAAAAACAGTTTTGTATTTCTTGCATATTCCCTATTGCTTTTAATTTAGGAAAGTGTATACATATTGGTGCTCGTGACTGTACATGCTAAGACATCGTTCGTATTGCATGTAAACTAGTGTCTTAACATTACTCAATGGATATGAAGTGGGAACTTTACGTCGTAGGACGTCCCTCGTCATTGTTACTCACTTCATTGTGTCTAGTGTCTACGGTAGTAAATTGGTGTATTCTGATCATAAAATGACTGTGTACCTAAGTGAAATTTATGGGTGTAAGTGGTTAGTAAGTCAAGTAACCCATGTCAAAACGTCAAACGTCCAACGTCATTACTAATTACGCTAATTTCAGTTATTGGAAAGAAAAAAAATGCACTTATCTGGGTTTGGCATGGAACCAAGTATCAGTTAGGAACTACTAACAGTTCCTAGTAAGTAGCGTTACTTGCTAGAAATTCCTAACAATAGGTGACTAGTAATAGGATATTCTGAAAAGTATCTCAGAATAGTATTACGCTACATTCTTATCGTCGCACGTCTATTCGTTATAAAGGAAACCCCTGTTTATAAAAAAAAAAGTTGTTGAACATGAAACCTGATTTTGACCACATGGGTAAAAATACTGCCTCGTTGGTCGAGTGGTCGCAAGTGCGCCTGCTGAGCCTGAGGTCCTGGTTCGATTACCAAGTCGGGAAAAGTGTTAATATGTATTTCCATTAGAAATTTCAGTAGCAGCCACGGAAACTGGATTTATACCCTGTTTATGGCAATAGGTTCACCCCATATTACATGGGAGTTAAACATAACTGATGAAATCTAGATGTACTATTAGGTAAGTCTCTGTCTACCCCTTCAGATATAACAGGCGTCATGTTATGGTTCAAAATAAATTTCTCGGTCAATAAGTTAAACTAGAATAGAAACTTTTTCTAGAAAAAGCGAGAGCTGTGGTACTTTATGTGGACATTGCTTTTACACCAAAGTTCTAACAAAAACATATTACTGCAACATGTTTTGCTACCAATATTGTTACCAACATTTTATTGGTTTCGAACAACGGTCGCAAAGTCGCATATGTTCCACCGCACGAGTTTTTGCTCACTTTTTGTGGAGACATTTTCTGTACAAACAATATTGAAATAATTAAAAGACGGGTAGTATCAAAGATAGATAGGATATAAGTAGTTAATTGTATTCATACCAAAATTGGTACTGGTTCATCATTATTTGCATAATCTGCCTGTTTTTTTCCAAAGCTGTCGGGTTCATCTTTCAGATTCATCAGATGCAGCTGATCATTAGAATTTTACATAGAGCGACTGCCTGTGTGACCTCCACAACCTATGTTATTCTAATAGTCATTGATATGTTACTTACACAAAAAGCACACATACATAACACTTATTAAATATAATAATTAATACACGTTAACAAAATAATTTAATAACCTCATGATATTAATTAAAATAACTACATAAACCTAATACTAGTAATATTATAGATAATAATATATTTGTTTAACAAACTTGCAATCCAGTGTACCTACTAACTGGATGCTTGTTTTGTCCAATATTATGTTGCCGTGCCCTAACCAGGTTTCATGTTGGAACTCACTGAAATATTTGTAACACACATGAATGCAATAAACTCTCTCCAAACAGTAAGTGATAGATAGTGGTGAAGCACTCGTTTACAAGTAGACGAATAACATGATTTAAAGAAAGGAACCCTAGAGTTTCTCGCACGTTCTCCTCCTCAAAGTTTTAGAACTGGTAACTAGCTTCAACTCTTTGACTAACTGACCGACTACTTGATATAATTCAAAAGTGCTTGTAAATTGTTTGATATGAAGGGTGTAAATCCACCCTTAACGAAGCCGAAAGGTGTTTGTTCTTCCCGTCATAGCGATCATTTTTTTGTTCTGGACCTGGAAACCTCCTGGTTATGCAGATATTGGAGGTCTAAGTTCGAACTTTCACAAGTTTTTTTTTTCCTAGCCTGCTCTGTCCCACTCCTGGGCCATTTTTTTAGCTATCAAACTCAAACTCAAGGCATTTATTTCAATTAGACCATAACAGGCACTTTTGAATGTCAGAAAAACAAAGAAGGCGAAGCTACAGTCCCACACACAAGGCATAATAACTTGTGAAAGTACTGTAGTTGCCCATTCCAAAGCGTAGATCTCTATGGAGAAGAATGGGCAAGAAACTCCATGGACACTCTTTTCAATCAAAATATTTTTACAAGATCTTGGCATAATCTCAATCATCTGATCTTGGTATACATATATGTGAGAACGATGTAGAAAGATGTGCACATTAAGAGCGTCCCGAGTAAAAGATTAGATCAACAATTTAAAAACAAAGTAGTTAGAATAAACCATGGCAGCTAAGAGATGACCAGTCCCAACTGACAGCGCCCGTTCACGAACATGACGCATGGATCAGCACCATTCAACTCAACCATTTTGAAGGGAACCGAATGATCCAACACACCCACCACCATCAGCGAGACATTTGAGTGAGCATGACATTCTCTCAACCGCCAGGGCAAATTCGAGTCAATGCTATACTTTCAATACGTCCATAACCCCTTAATATTCAATTTATCCATCAGCATAATGTTTTGAGTGCGCTTCGTTGAGTCCTACCGTAAACCGTGATTTTTCACCCCAAAAAATAAAGTGGTTTCTCAGCAATATTGTTTTGCTTATAGTGACTTACTTTGATGTACAGAATGCTTGGTTGACGGCGCCGTGAAGGGTCCGTTTACCACACCCTACTTACACCTTATAAATAAGTACTTAGAGTTTCAGTTTCAAAACTGATTTATACACCGTGACTTTTTAGTCGTCTTATAACGGCAACCCACTTCATGTATCCAATGACTACTAAGCATTCATAAACAAAAAAAATGTTATTTATGAGATTTTAATAATTTAAAAATATTTTTTTTGTTCAATATTATGACGCTACTGGTATCGAGCGCTAGGTAGGTATATTCTCCCGTTTGACACGTAAACATCATCAACAGGATGTTTCATGATTTTTTCTAGTTTATTTATTTTTCTTTGTACCTATTACGGTAGGTAAAAAAATAAAAATCGCGCCTAGAACTATTTTATGTCGGGCACATTGAGTGGACCACCCTTGTAAGACGACTAAAAAGTCATGGTGTATAAATAGTACTCTCTAGTAAAATCTCAATCTTTCAACGATATTACGTGCTTAATTCAATACCGTTCTATTCAAGTTCCACTAGTTATTTCTAGAAGGTTCTACAACAAACCTTTTAGTGCCGTACGCGTTGAGCTGCGGATTATCTTTTACTGAGTGACGTTTTATTGTCGCTAATAAAAGCCAGTGGAACGGAAGGTGTACCGGCACGCAGTAAAACTAATGTTCGCAATTAATCTAGGAATGCTTTCACGCGATCTCTTAAAGTTTTATGTTTGCCTAGTAGTTGCAGGACCAATTGCGTTTTGTGTGTGCTGAAGTAAAATTATTTAATTGAATATTCAGATCTTTTTTTTTGAGGCTATACTTTATTAAATAATTGAGGAGCTCGTGGCTAAATAATAACAGCCGCTTGCCTTAATCTTCAGGTAAAGCCGCACTTGCCTAGGTTTGTCCGTGGATGGGTGACCACCTATTATATACCGAGTTTCCTCCGTGCTTCGGAAAGGACGTTCAGCAGTTGGTCGCGTTAGTTACGTAGCCGTAAACACGCTAACCTTGGTAGCTTAATCAAATCTGTGTCAAGTTGACGTTATTAGTAGACCAAAATAACAAGGATCAATTATAAATTGACATGATATTTGAACGGATGAAATTGAAAACGCTTTGAGTAAGGTCAAAGGATCGTCCTCGATTATATTAACTACATAGTTGTCTTCTCGCCCAAATACCTTAGTCATGTTATTCTCAAGTAGAACTAAAACTAGCCCAGTCACTTAGCTATGTCCTAAATGACTATTTCTGGAAACACTTAAGTAAATTGTTGATCGCTCAATTTAGCAGTAATCGAGTCAAATTATGCCAAGGTAATGAGAAATTCGTCGAATGTACGAAATAAGATATGCCTTGTCTGCGCGTTTCATGATGATCTATTTACTGCATCAGTAAGCGGAGTGCGTTTAACTTAATTTTAGGCCAATCACATTTTGAACTGTTTGCCATTCATACGCTAAGGAGAAGAATTCTGTTATTTTAATATTTATATTGAAATCTGGTCTAGTAGTGTGACTGTGAGACCGTCTTGCGGTCCCAGGTCGAGCAAAGTATTATTGTATTTTTTTATTTGGACCATTTTCAGTTGCTCTGCTAGTAGGTGAAAAACTTAGTGGTTGCAGCCCGGAGTATTTTGTAATATTTTTTTTTAGTAGTAATTTGTAACCGACTGACAATGACTGCAATTGGGTAATTGCAGTCATTGTCAGTCTGTTCAATATAATGTGCAACATATGATTTTGCTAAATTCCCCTGCCAACTTCTTTAGGGAAAACTACTGTGATATTTAGTTATTTTCAGATTAACTTGCGAACACACATAGGTTGGGTAACCACTTACATTACAATTAATAACTAAATGCGTTGAGCACCAAACATTCAAACTTTTGTCAATAGTTTGAAGACAAAAGAAACAGAATGATGTTTTAAACATGACGTTTTATTTGTGATTCGTTTTATTCGTAATCACTAGACTGGTATGGAGATGTCTGTACCTGTACAGGCCAGTTTAGCGACCACCGCTCGCCGCTCTCGTCTCTTCGCGTCTCCGCTGTGCGCTGCTGCCTGCTTGGCCGGCGAGTGCGGAGGCTATCCTAAACAAATATGAACCATCTTCTCCTTGCTCAACCTTTTCCATTAAAGCTACGCGGAGACGAGAGGTGTCCTTAACGAAATTGTATTAGTGGTTAACTATATAATTATCTCCTCCCCTCTCGTCTCGTCTCATTTTTGCTGGAATCCGGGTCTAAAGTCAAAGGAAACAATATCGTTCAACAATGCGGTGCCTATTATGTTAATATTGTCTTAGCACCGTGACCACCGCCATTTTGAGATAGAAATAGTGCATAAAATCGAATAGTTCGCAAACTCTTTCGTGAAGACTAAAATCCGATTTTATTCTATCGTCTGAAACGATTTCTCTGAAGCGATAAGCTGCTGACAAGCTCAATATTTATATTTTATTCCACTTCTTTACGTTCAATGAAATATATTACTCTAACGTTCTTAGATATTATAAGTTACTTTAGTGAATGAGCAATTTCGTAGCGGGATTAAGTAGAAGGTATCTTATTACCTGTTTATGAATGATCTCAGGTATAAAATTCGGTTTCATTGATTTTTTTAGATGACAAACTATATTTACTACATGCCATTTTGTATAGAGGCATTTTTTGTGTTTACTTCACTTTGTAAGATTAATAAACAATGATTCATTTCTTTAATATTGGTTCATATTTTATCTTCATCTTAACTACATTGTCATACTTGTAATATTGGTTCAATTCAATCAGCAAAGAAAGTTTTCAAATGCTTAAAAATAAATCAAGGAATTTTACCTTTCACCTGCATTTGCTATCATCAATATTTCAGGCACCTTCATTTATTTTATTTGTCAAGAACACATGTGCATGCAATGGAACACATTCAGAAAAAAAAAGCAAAGCTAAGCACGGAACAAACAGATGACGGACTTACAGGAATACCTGAAAAAAAAAGCGTCGATCGTTTCAGTTAAACTGAATAACATTGACAATTAAACTTATGGGCGTGGGTTGTTTGTTGATGTCTGTGTTGCTGACGTTGATTGATGGCGTGTCGCCACTAAATTGTAAATTTGGCACAAACATTTGCCAAGCCGGCCAAAATTGGCCCACAGTTACCGCAAACTTAATGTATTTTTCCACTACTTTTTTACTACTTTTTTTATACTATCAGTTTTATCTTGAACAAGAATTTGTACGGTATACTACTACTACAATCATGCTCTAATTAAACTCCTCCTATTGTTGAAGCCGGTTGAATGTTGTTGCTTATGTTACCCGGGTCATAATAACGAATCGATGGACTGCTTATTCATCAAAATTGGATGAATAGTTTAGGCGCTACGGAGGAACATACGTAAATACAATTACATATATAGACTGCCTTTCTTTCATATTTTGGCTTTCTTTTCCTTTTGTCGGATAAAAATAAGCCTGAATAGAGCCCAACCACATAATTATGTCTACGTTGGCGAGACAATAAGGCTTCCTGAATTTGGATAATGATTGAATTCAAAATTCAAATTCAAAATTGTTCATTTCTTCTACAAGATTACAACAATTAGTTTGTGATTGGAGCCTTCTTTTAAGCAAACAATGCCTGTATTAGAAGACTCCGCTCTTCAATAACAAAATCAAGAAAAGTATTAATAATATATATTGAATAATATTCGATATAACATCTTTCTGACTAATAATTATATATAAGCGTGAAAGTTTGTAAGAATGGATGAATAGGTTTGTTACGCTTTCACGCAAAAAATACTGAATGATTTTGATAGAACTTTCCTTTACTTAAACTGAAAAGGGAAAAACCGCAAGAGGAAACTAAATAACTAATTAAATAGACACACAATTCTAATATTCTTAACTTTTTAGAAGTTTAAACTTTAAGTAATGTTTTTCTTTGCTATATAAAGCACAGATAAGTGCACGTATTTTGTGCGTGACTTCATTTTCAATATTACTGTTTGTGTTTATTTTAGATCGGTTTTAAAATCAAATATTTGAACTTTTAAGTATTTTCCAAAATATATTGTTTTGATATCGTCCTCCTGCCTTTATCCCAATTTATTTGATATCGTCTATCGCGTATTTGTTGAATATGTATTTTCAAGCTTGCATCGGAATGCCTAGGCCAGTTTACATAACATCACGCTTGAAAACCCCGAAGAGATAGCCAGATGTGTACACCCCAAATTTGCCAGTTTTGTTTGATTTCCATTTAATAGTACTATGTAGTGACCGTTAAAATAAACAAATAATAAGAACACTTTGAGCTGACTGCTTCAAATTATATTCAACATTTTATGCCACAACTGCCTCGTTGATCTACTGGTAAGTGCGACTGCTGAACAGGAGGTCCTGGGTTCGATTCCCGGGTTGAGCAAAGTGCTATTGGGTTTTCCCCATCCGGATTTTCTCCATAGCAGCCACGGAGTCTGGATTTGTGCCCAGTTGAAAGCAATAGGCTCGCCCCCTATTACATGGGTCTTATACAGAAATGGCGAAATGTGGGGGTACTATTAGATACATCTCTGCCTAACCCTTCGGGGATTACAGGCGTGATGTTAGGTGATATATTTTCTTTTCGTAATACGTAATAATACAATTTGTTTATCAATAAAATTGGCAAATAACGCCGTAGTGCTCATAAAAATGACATAATCGTCGCATAAAACGAAAGGGGTACCAATAAAGCGACCCTTTTAACGAAAAATATTATTTACTGGCCCAATATCAAGGACATTTGATATAATAAATCCAATCATCTGATTCTATTCCGTGGATTTTTGAAGTTGAGTTCCATATTTTATACACAACGAGCTTAATGTGTGGGTCAGAAATTATCTCAAGGGAACGCAGTACTGATACTGTTAGCCTGCGTCATCCAATTGTTGGGCAAAGGCCTCTCCCCATGACTTCCAGTTGTTTTGATCCAGGGCTAATGTGGGCCACTGGTCGTTGGTTTTTTCCAGCTCGTCCCGCTATCTTCTACGAGGTCTGCCGCGACGCCTTCTGGCTGTTTCAGGGCGTCGAACGTAGTACTTAACTTTTTTTTATCGTAGAACGTAGTACTAGGACAAAAAATATCTTATACCCTAACCCAGGTTTACCTGTGAGCTAATTTTATCTAAATCCATCCAGCCGTTCAGGTCGACATACAGATAGAGTTACATGTAAGTATGTAGGTATTGCTAATACAACTTCTGATAATAGATTTTCAATAAAAGATCATAAGTCCTAATTGTCATGCTTGGCAGGCAAATAGTAATTTACGTGGGATTGGGTACGTTGATAATGGTGCACAGAAGCATACATTGACTAATTTCTGAACATTACGACGACATTACACCCACATCTCGAAAATAATCACGACAGGATTTTTTTTTTAGGAAACAGAAATAGCAAATGTATTATTCAGAAATTTTCCATAAACACCTACACAGATCTGCCGTAAGTTATTTCGATGAATGAAAATAAATTTCGTGATATAGGATCTCTCTCTTTTACTAGGAAATTCATTACCAGTAGATTCAAGTTTAACTTAGGCTGTGCTCGTTGTGTTTACGTTTTTAATTATTCGTATGTATTTTGCCTGTACCCCTTGTCTTTTTAGAACGTCCCATATACACTCATGTTCCATAAACACCTACACAGCCCTGCCGTAAGTTATTTCGAATACAATCATAATATCTCTCCAACTCTATCTTAATATATCACAGTAGGTATGTAGGTAGGTGCCTAAATGTTATTAAATATTTAATACTTATTCCCAAAACATTGTCCAAAGGCTGGAACACCTGTAAAAGATATTTACACCGTCCAAAATTATCATTACAAAAACTCTTTGATTACAATTTTAGCTTGAGGCATTTGTACTATAAACAGACAACTTAATTAACCTTTGTTTCGTTTGAATTTAAGGGTGCGACGCAGAAAACCTTTGTTTATTATTATTTCCGCCCCATTCCTTAGTAGATGGTACATAGGTACCTGTTTGTGATAGCTTTACTGAGTTGGAGTTTCAGGAGTGGGTGGGAGATATTTTAATAATTTTATTTACATACTAGCTGTTGCTGAGGGGCTGGTCGCTAAATAATAACAGCCGCTCGGGTCGATCTTTAGGTTAAGCCGTGCTTGTCTAGGTTGGTCTATGGATGGGTGACCACCCATTTACCTCCGTGCCTCGGAAAGCACGTTAAGCCGTTGGTCCCGGGTGTCATTTGTAGATCTTTGCGAGTCGTTCGGTAGTTTGTAGACCAAAAAGTCTGAAAACCAGTCTTACCAAGGGTATCGTATTACCCAGTACTAACTGGGTTGTGGAAGTCAGATAGGTAGTTGTTCCATGTAAACTACTGGAAGCCGACCCCAATATAGTTGGGAAAAGGCTAGGCAGATGATGACATACTCGCTGTTGCCCGCGACCTTCGTCCGCGTGAAATTATTATAAAAACATTACTTCCCTATTTGATTCGGATTTTGTTAATAATTTCATTGGTTTTTTTTTTGCACGGAACTATATTCCATTTTCTAAAATAAAAGCTGCCTAAGGTACTTCTTACAACATCAGTTATCTGCTAGTAAAACTCCCGTCAGAAGATTAGCCGGAACAAACAGACAGACAGACAAAATTAAAAAAAAAGGTTTCTTGTGAGTACCGTACCTATAGAAGAACTAGAAAAAGCTGATATTTTGAAATTTCAAACAGACACTTATTTTTTTTTATATAGAATTGATTTTATTTACATAATCGGGTAAAAAAGTTAGCTACGTACTTTTATTATTTTATTTATTGAATTTTTTTTTTGTTTATCTCCGTCTTAATTACTTATTATAAAAGTAATTTTCCATCATAGCCACTACTCGTGGTCTTCTCACATTTTAGCGTCCGTATCTTTATAATAAGTCGATTTTCATTTGCAGACAGGGGGACAATGAAATCCTATTCATCTCCTTAAAAACATTTTAATCCTGCATTTATTCTTTACTCAGACCTGTGACACGGGTTGTTGTTTCCGTATAATACCTATTGGGACTTCAATTCAATCTATGAGAACCACTCTATCAAAGTAACTATTTTATAGCCCAACCATGAAAAGACCAAGCAACCAAAACATTCAGCGATTTGATGAAAAACGCGAGCAGCTCTATATTCACCGTATTCATATAAAATGCGGTAGAGAATTTACGAAAACGGGTAGAGAGAGCTACACAAAGCGGTTGTTGAAACAAAATCGTGTTTGATTTGTGGGAGTCTCTGCGTGCCGCGTTGTTATATCTGTATCCATTCGATCTCTTTATGGTGAGCCATCTCGCTTTCATTCCAGTATAAACACATTTTTATTCCGATCCCATGCTAATAAAATGCAAATTGGGCCCTTTCGGCTTAGGGTTTAGCAATTCCAAACAAATGTTTCCTATTGAATTTTATTTGATTTCCTTAATTGCTGGCCGTTGTCGGAACCTATCAGTAATACTTATTGAACCGTGGCCATTTTAATTTCGCTGTCCGACACATGTTTGCATCAATTAATCCCGAAAAACCAAATATGAATAAAATGTTTCGTTCATTAGTGATGTGATTCACTACGGAATGAATTGAAATTGTTAAAATAACGAAACTGAATTATCGAGTGGAAGATTTTAGTTGAGTTTTATTTTGTACTAGCTTTTGCCCGCAGCTTCGCTCGCGTTTATTTAGAATTTGACAATCAATTCGGGTTGTACTGAGCTTGTAATAATATAATTCAATCATGATTCGAAAGACACTTTGTGCCATCTATATAATATCATATATTATCATAAGAACGTTATTGGTGTTTTCCTCAAGAACTGTCCTTTTTTTCGGGATGAAAGGTACCTTATGTCCGTTTCTGTACACCTGACAACGTATTTGCAAAATTTCAGGATGATCGGTTCAGTGGTTTAGGCGTGAAAAGGTAACAAACAAACAAACTTATTTTCACATTTATAATATTAGTATGGATTTGTAGTTTGTTTTGTAGTTGAGGAGCTCGTGGCTAAATAATAACACCCGCTCGGATCAGTCTTCAGGTTAAGCCGCGCTTGCCTAGGTTAGTAACTGGAAGAGTGACCCCTCATTACATACCGAGTTTCCGCCGTGCCTCGGTCCTAGCTGTCATTTGTCGATCTTTGACAGTCGTTACAGGTAGTCAGTGGCCCAAAAGTCTGGCAAACAGTCTTACTGAGGGGTACCGTATTGCCCAGTACTAATTGGGTTGTGGAGGTCATATAGGCAGCCGCTCCATGTGAAATACTGTTGATAGGTCACAGGCGCGCGCGAATTTCATACGGCTGTTGTGTTATTGTGATAAAAGTCTGTATATAAAAAAAATGTTTCTTTGGGAAAGTTGTTCGTTATCATGACTACAATCACGTGTTTAAGAATCGGTCACTAATTACCAGTCACCCTATACGGGTTAGACTATAGTTTGTAAAACTGCCACATTTAATTTTATGCATGTAAAGTCCAGCAATATTGAGTTTCCATACCGTGATTGGTCTAGACTAAAAGATTGAAGCGCAGATGGTAGTATAATCTTAGGTTCGATAAAAAGATATATGTTGGAATTATTTTTCTTGCAGGCAAAGAATACTGGCAGAATACTGGTAGATTAGCAGTCAAGTTTTTATCTTTCTATTCACACAGGTTACACCGAGTCGGCACTGTCTGATCCATACACGCCAGTAGCGAAGGGTCAATTTTTGTAAGAGGTAAGCCGGAGTACATATCTTTAATGTGATTATATTATTTGCCTATAGAATACTGGCTGTGCCATTTTTCAAAGGGAAGCCAGTAGGAATCGATTTGTATGGAACCTTCGCCACTGATACAGGCAGAAATCTTCATAAATATTTCAGGAGCATTGACTTTACATTCAGATGACAAGAAAAACAGACGGATGCCGTGAACAGCTGATCCATCAGGCTGTTGTCACAGTCAGCCAGCGTAACAGATTACTGCTGTGGTCAGTCTCGATTGGACGACAATTTGTTTCTATGGAGGTGTACGGAACTTTGTGCTGTTGTTTTTTGAATGAAACTATGCAAACAAAGAGATTTAAAAGACTTATAGAGCGGACATTGGGAATATTTTCATACTAAATTTTTGATCCCTAACATTTTTGATTTTGACACACGAATGTTACCTGACAAGCAAGCTTATGACACTAGACAGAACGATTTGTTACTAAGTAGTAACAAGTATTGGATCATGATTTTCTTTGTTTTGTCCCGTCTATCGCTTGTCAATATTTGATTGTCTTTGTATGCAAATATTGTTTCATTTTATTTTTATTTTAAGAAATAATGAAACTCTATGTCGATAATACTAATGTAGATCTTCATGCTCATAATATTATTGTTTAGCTACAGAAAAAGTTGTGCTGGTATTACTTTTCAATACAAATTAAAAATCGTCGTCTCCTTTGACTACATAACATCACGCCTGTAATCCCCGAAGAGGATCATCCCCGGGGAGATGTTCCGAAAATTCACACATTTTGCCGGTTAGGTTTAAGTCTCATATATTAGGGGGCGAGCCTATTGGCATCATCAGAGCCCAATTGAAAACTCAGGGCTACTACTCAGAAATTCGCGATCGAAAAACCTAATAACACTTGGCTATGCACAATCTAGTTGACGGTTGACTACAAACAGAATAATCAAACCGAATTCCCAGTTCCCAGTTCAAAGCTGCACAACACACAGTCACCCGGTTTGCGCAGATAGCACAGAATTCACACCGCCCGCCCGTCGCTAACAAATTATACTCAAGACGTACGTTATCCGACATTTTCTGTTTCATAAATCTCCATTTGGAAGCACAGCTCCCCTGAATAGGCTCGTTAGTCATAACAAACCGTAATAGGGGACAAGCCTATTGGCATCATCAGGGCTCAATTAAAACCCAGGGCTGCAGAAATTCAGAAATTCGTGATCGAAAAACCCAATAACACTTGACTATACACAGTCTACTTGACTGTTGACTACAAACAGAATAATCAAACGCGATTCACACCAAGTTCCCAATTCCCAGTTCCTAGTTCAAATGCTGCACAACACACAGTCCCCCGGTTTGCGCAGATAGCACAGAATTCACACCGCCCGCCCGTCGCTAACAAATTATACTCAAGACGTACGTTATCCGACATTTTCTGTTTCATAAATCTCCATTTGGAAGCACAGCTCCCCTGAATAGGCTCGTTAGTCATAAATAACCGAACTCTGGTCGTTATCTCTCATTCAACCGACCATAAGGTGTGCACGTTCGCTTCTCGTATTTTTTCTGAACAAACTTTAAATTTCTGTTTGCTTTTTCTTCTTTTTTTGCTATTTACTTTTTGAGGCGTCTGGCTGGTTTTTGGTGGGGATTGTTCCTTTTGGTATTTTAGATTATGGTTGAGAAATAAAAGCCACAAACATCGAATGATGTGGGAAGCTTGGTGGACACACAATGACACTGTCTTTCATTTTGACAGTTCAACAACATGTTTTTCATTTGACAGTTCCTCTGATTTATCGGATTCATATGCGTCAAAGAGATTTCAAAGACTTATAGAGCGGACATTGGGAATATTTTCATACAAAAATTTTGATCCGGAACTGATTCGATTTTGACACACGAATGCTATCTGACAAGCGGTCGTTTGATACTAGACAGAACGATTTGTTACCAAGTAGTAACAAGTATTGGTATACGATTTTCTTCGTCTTGTCCGGTCTATCGTTCGTAGATATTTGAATGTCTTTGATGTGCGTATTGTATAACTATCACTTGCTTCGGTGAAGGAAGCACATCATGAGGAAACCAGCATGCCTGAGAGGTATTTCTTGAGGCATGTAAAATCAAGTAAAAGGCCAATGGGCGGCATAAAAACTCTGAAACCAGGTAAGGCACTAACCACACGATAAAGAAAGTGTCAAAACTTTCTTTAGCCAACAAATTGTTTATATTCTTCGAATTTCCTTCCCGTTGTGATTGATGGTTACGCAATTGGGATGCTGGTATATCCGAAGTCATTCTATAGATGGGTCACAATATCCCTCTCCACCTTAGACTGGACTCGAACTGAAGTTGTTCCAAAAGAGTTGGGAAAAGGCTAGCCATGAAGATAAGGCTGATTTTGCTATAGCTACGTTTTACAAATTACTTTGTGTAATTACATACTCTTACAACAAAGCCTTTTGTGGAGAATATAAGTTATTTGCTGTTGCGTGCAGCCAAAGGCTATGTAGGCTTAGTATATAAATACTCCTAAGGCCTTATTTGTTAGTAATTAAAGATGGAGGGGGAATTTTGAAAGATTATTCTTACTAATAATGGTGTATTCCATTATCAGTAGCGGATATATAGGGTGACTGGTAATTAGTGACTGATACTTATAATACACGTAATTGTACTCATGATAACAAACAACATTCCCAAAGGAACTTTTTTTTTTATACTCATTCATTTTTATCACAATAACACAACAGCCGTATGAAATTCGCGCGCGCCCCTAACCTATCAGCTGTTCGCCGTTCTGTCTCATTACTATCGTGCCGTGCAACAGTGGGTAGGCAGAGCACCCGCGCGGCTCGCAAGCCCGCTCCGTAAGTGGCGCCCGCGCCATAAACAAACCACAAAAGTACACATATATGTATTAAAAAAAGTTTGAAAAGTTTAAATGAAACATTTACACGTCACAATAATGTTTTAAAACAACACAGATGGGGTCGGTGTGTCATATGCGACCACTCCGAGAAGCCTTCAAATGTCTCAGATACTTTTTAAGTCCATACATACTTTTAGTCAGGCCCTATGGAGAACATACTGATTAGTGTCTGTGATGATTTTTGAGAAAAGAACCTCAGATTTGAGAGCAATACCTAATAACTTACCGCGATACTGGTATTAAAAAGGACAACTGAGGAAGTCGTGTAGTATTTGAAGGTGAAGACCAACTGGACTCTGAGGGTCGAAAGGTTGGAATCGCGCCACAATATCAACTTTAAGTCATTCGTGGTACGAGTTCCAACCCAACATCTACAGACCTGCCTGAAAAAGGAGTTTTGGCCGAAAGGTGTCGTATATCGACGTTTCCGAGGACGGTTGCGCGCCACTACGCAGCGAAACACGACGCCGACAACGTTTTGTGTGTAGTCATAGTTTTAACGTTTTTTTTTTAATATGTATTAGTTTATTATTGGATAAGATTATTTTGTGTATTTTATGTATGGGCCTTAGTTGCCTGAAAATAAAATGATTATGATTAACTAACACCCAAATATAATATCCCCATAAACTCCATATATAGACCTCAAGAGACAGATATAAAGCCAAAAAAACCTTCATATTTCACACAAAACATAACATTGTAGTCACGCTCGCAACGTTTGTAGGTACACAATATTTACACTTACACGCTGAAAGCTTTTGGGTGTAAAACGTTAATGTCTATGTTCTCCACGTTGCCTCTCAACATTGACTGTAAGATTCCATCGTTACGTGGATGCAATAAATAACTTTTATCTCTCTTTATTTATGAAGAATACTGGTGTCTGTCAATTTTAATGTGACTTGAGTTATGAGATGACGAAGTAAGAGTACCTACCTTCATTTGAAATGCGATAGTATCGTTTCTTTTGCGTATGAGTGCTTCGTTGGTCTAGTGTTCGCAAGTGCGACAGGTCATGGGTTCGATTCTCAGGTCGGGCTAAGTGTCATTAAGTTTTTCTGCCAGGAATTTCTCAGTAGCAGCCATGGAGTCTGGATTTTTGCCCAGGGGATGGCAATAGGCTTGCCCCTTATAACATGGGACTTAAATATTTCAGACGAAATGTGGGTGCACTGCCTATCCCTTCAGGGATTACAGGCGTTATGATTTGCTGTTTCGTATTTGCTAAATACCCTTAATATTCCCATTGCTGGGACACACGCCTTCGTTTAGAGGAAGAAGACCACAATCCACAATGCGGGTTGATAGATACCAAAATGTCTCCTAAATTTTGGTTTTAAGACATGCCGGTTTCCGCACGATCTATTCCGTTTTGAGAGCACTGGTGATGAAATAAATAAAACACAAAGTAATGCGCCTGTCTGGGTTATGAGTAAGTTTTTCGAGTTACACTTATCGTGAACCAGTGGACCACATAGTCTTTGATATAATAAAAACGACTGCATTATAATCCGTAAGCGACAAAAATGCAACGAAAGAATACTGAACAGAGCATCGTTAGATCGCAACAAACTAGCTTTGGCTTGAGTTTTGCAGTCATCAATCCTTCTACTAATCGTGGCGTTTAGGCAACCACGCTTAGCTTTGTGACTGGTCATTGTCGGTGGTGATTAGAGGTCCATCTGCAAAGCCATTGGGTACCATCGTTTGTTTCTGTATCACCCAAACGTTGACTGAACGTTGGTAGAAAATGCCTATGGCATTAAGTCCATCTCTTGCGTGTGTTAATTAAATAAATAACATCCCGTTCGTAATCACCAAATGTTTAGGCCGAGGTACGACGGCTATGGTACAGACGCCAGCACATCAAGCTACCCGAAACTTTCAAATTTTCCCAATCAACTTTGAACCTAATAATACTGTAGCCATAAAGTTGAAAATCTATAGCTTGATGTGCATCCACGTTTCACCACTTACGTTTAAGTCCCACGTAATAGGGGCTCGTCAATCGGGCAGAGATTCAAAGTCCAAGCTGCTACTGAGAAATACCAGACGGAAAAACACAAAAACATGTTGCCCGACCCGGGTATCGAACCTGGGACCTTCTGCTAATTATCACAATGTAAAGTAAAAAACCTCTCCGGGGCTGCGGGACTGTTCGAAAGAGATACCGCGGCCCTGGAACACAAAGGGCAAAGAAGGAACATGGATGGGTTTTAGTCAGTAAAAGTTTGACACTCCCTCCCACTCCACCCAGAGCGGGATTATTGATGATTTCCCATCCGTAAAAAAAGTAAAAAACCTCTACCATGCTCATCATGTTGGCTCAGTGCAAATTCTCAATTGCAGACGAGTTAAACATTTCAACAAGTTTTTATCCCACACAACTTTTCACCGTCCAAACAATCGAGTTCAAAAAGAGCAATCTGGTTGCAGACGTTCTCCAATCTTTGTTTAACTAAATATAATTTAAAACAGCACTTAACAAGATTCCCGTCATTCGCAGTGGAGTGGCAACGATTGTAGTTAATGAAGTCTTTAACGGGAGATCTTCATACGAGGCACCTCCCCCTTCAGCTTCGTACTTTCTGTGAAATTAAGCAATTTTAATTTGGAGCTTTGTTTAAGGTGCGCTTAGATGGAACGGGGTTAGAGCATGCTGTTGGGACTTTTTCATCGGAACAGCAAAGACAGTAATTAGATACTAATTGGTCCAAGCGAACATCTTTATAATAATATATATATTTTTTTTTTCAATGACTAATTTCTCCATCTGGGTAATGGCCTCTCCCTCATCCTTTCAGGAATTTTAACCCCGCGCCTCCTGGAATCAACCCTTAAGATACTGGCTCGACTAGGTCGTCCCGCCACCTGTTTTTCAGACTTTTCTTCCTCTTACTTTAGAAATAACGGGGGGGACGGGCACAATTTTTACGGCTTTAGAAGTGAATATCTCGTCAATCTTACAACGACTTAAGAAAAAAAGTATAAAAGTATAATATACGAATCTATACGGGTTCCATTTTTGCCATTTGGCAACGGACCCTAAAAATGAGTCCCATGTGATGTGGCACTCTTCAAATGAACAAAAAAATCTTAATTTCAGTTAATTTTTCGCATATTTTTCTTTCTAAACACGCCTTTAGCCGCTACTCTAGCTCACACGACGCGCTTAAAACTTACCCAGGAGTTTGATGTCCATAATTAGCTTTACGTAATTCGGTAATTCCGTTAATGCTACTCCGCTTAAATTAGACTCATGCTGTCCAATTAATGGTGAGAATTTTTAATCGAATCAACGTTAAAACCATACGAGTTCGGATAGTCAACCATTAACTTTATAACTGAATTTGCCAAATGGAACAATAAACAGATAGCCGGAGTGAATCAACAAAAATGTTTCAAATTTTGTTTGTGTATTGTGTAGGTTTTAGTTAAATAAACGGCGGTGTGTTTTCATTGTAAAAAATTGTTATTTTTGAAAACAAACGCGTTAAAAAGTCATAGGTCGTATGTCAAACAACACGTTGAATATTCGAAATTTTGCGTGTTATTCCTGGGACCTTTTGCGTTACACCTCATTGTGATAATAATGTAAGTCTTTGCGTGTACGTTAAACAAAGTTTAAACTACGGTTTTGATTCTAGTTTTATTTTTAGTTTGTATTTTTTATGACAGAACGACTACTATTGTACAGGGTGTAAGGGACAGCCCTCCACAAACTGACAGGGTGCATTCAGCTCCTTACTTTGAATTTTAGTTGCTTTTCCTTTATTTCAATGTAAAATTACATTCCATGTAAGCAACACTCCATTTATGTAAATAATACGGCTAAAATCAAACATCCAACAATGGATCTTGAAATACTCTCACGAACGACGCGTGAAATCAGCTGTTCACTTCCTGCCTAGCTACAGAGTTCATCGAACTCGTCGTCGCGCTTGCCGTTCATTGCGTATAAGGGAATAAAACAAATCAAATTAATTGGATTCTCATAACATTCCTGAAATAATTTCTTGTACCGGTCATCTTAGTATGATATACTGAATTTAGCCCACCAGTTTGTGGAGGGCTGTCCCTTACACCCTGTATAGACCCCTTGCTTCGAACACACACGTATATTAATTAAAGAACATATACACACGTCTTTTACTTCCTGTAACAATTTAAAATTCTCACAAAAGTATCCCATCCATTCAAATACTTTCGCCAGTTTAGTAAGTGGTGGAATACGCAATAAAGACAGTGAAAGCGATACCCTCTTTGTGGTTTCGGTGTAATGGGGTAAAAACAGCCCAAGTCATTAATTCTCATAAACAAACTAATGGGTGCGAAGATGAACACATCAACGATGCTTGCTTGCTATCGTATTGCTTTATAGCTAAGACATTTTAGTAAACATATAACTTTTTCAGCTTTTCTGGGCAGTGATCATCAGTGATGTTCACCTGTAACATTGATGGTAAAATATTTTTAATTTTAAGTGTGATTTCGATGTAAGACTCCATTTTATAGACATTGTGTAGTAACTGCAAAATGCTTTGTACGAATTGACTATTTAAAAAAAAACCATCGACGATATCAAAGCAGCATTAGGAACTTAGTAACTAATCGAAATAGAGAAATCAAATAGTTTGTTTTACTTTCCATCAGAAAGTAAAACAAACTATTTGATTGAAAAAAGCTATCGAAAAATATATTCCAATCCTATTGTCATCGTAGAAATTCGAAAAGTTTGCCTGCCTTCCTGATTGATTGACTGCCTCGTTGGTTTAGTCGCCGTAAGCGCGAATGCCTGAGCATGAGGTCCTGGGTTCGATTTCCAGGTCGAGGTAAGTGTTATTGGGTTATTCCATCAGGAATTTTGTGGGTGTACTTGTTGGGTACACCTCTGCTTAACCCTGCGGGGATTATAAGGCGCAATGTTATGTTAAATTCGAAAATATTGTCACTTGTCGAAGCTCTCTGAACCTACTCACTGATTGAAATAGGGAAATTATTTTGCAGACTTCACACTTCCTGAGCGAATCTATCAATAATGAAGCTCTAAATCAGCCACAAAAGGTGGCAAAATTAGCCCAATTCAACTGGTTAGTTAGTGACAAGTAAACAATAAAAGCGGAATCTGTTAAACAGTGCGGCGGACGTGCGGTGGCAAGCTGGCGTGGTGTCATGAAAATCAACTCATTCGCGGAACCCTCGCCAAACACGGTCCACATCCAATTAGGCTTTATGAATGTGAATGGAAATTCGAGTCGTGCTGTATTAACCTTATTTGCTTCCCAACCCTGATCCGAGTGTCCAGTTGCGGCCGACTATTGTTCCACTACAAGCTCCCACTAACTATACGCGGCGACAATCCAATTATAAGCGCGAAAGAAATCACGTACGCCTAGGTGTTGAAACGTTCTGTTTTTACTGCGTATTGGTTTTGTATACAGAGTACGCTTTTGCTAAGCTCGTGGCTAAATAATAACAGCCGCTCGGGTCGATCTTTAAGTGGTTAAGCCGTGCTTGCCTAGGTTGTTCTGTGGATGGGTGACCATCCTTTACATACCAAGTTTCCTCCGAGAAGCACGTAAAGCCCGGCTGTCATTAGTAGATCTTTGACATTCGTTACAGGAAGTCAGTGGCCCAAAAAGGCTGACAACCAGTCTTACCAAGGGGTATCGTATTACTCAGTACTAACTGGTTTGTGGAGGTTAGATAGGCAGTCGCTCCATGTGACATACTGGTATTCAGCTGCATCCGGTTAGACTGGAAGCCGACCCCAAAACAGTTGGGAAAAGGCTAGGCAGATGATGAGTATGCTTTTGCTACACATGCATAGCTTGGAGTGTGGTTACCAGAGTCATCATCTTCCTGCCCTTGTCCCATTCTATTTGAGGTCGGCGCCATTTCTTCTTCAATTCTCCCCTATCAGACGTCACGGCATCATTTAATCCTTTCTCTTTCATAATATTCCTCACACACTCCATTCATCTTTTTTTTGGCCATCCTCTCCCTCTTCATCCATCAACATTCATATCCATCACTCTCTTAGTGAAAATTATATGATTTGTTTTTTTGTGGCTGTAACCAATGCGAACGTTGTGCGAGCACGCAACCCTCGCATTCATTTTGTTCGGCGAATGGGAACGCATATCAAAGGGCGCATTTTGCTTTTAAGAACAAATGAGTTACATATGATCGTGAATTCACGCGTCTTCTCGTTTTGGTTAGAATGTGGGGTTAATCTTTCTAACTTCAACCGTGTTCCCCACAATTTTTAATCAGCGTGTTTGCGTTGAAAAAAGCCTTCTGCTTTCCAGAACAAATGAGTAACATATGATCGCGAATTCACGCGTCTTATCGCTTCGGTTAGAATGTAACCCTACATTCTACCTAGTCTAGTCTAGTAGCCTAGTCTACCTAACCTCAACAGTGTTGCCCTAAATTTAATCTGAGACGGCTAAATAAGCCTTTGCCTTCTAATAAGGTATTGTGGTTGGTGGTAGACTGTTCTAATTGCGTGTGAAACCTGACATGTGTGGTAACAAGGTAGCGTTTAGAAGATGTACCTTTTCAAGGTACTTTCTAAAGTCGACTTCCATATGAAGTTCTAACACGGAGAAGTGAATTGATAAGTAAAGCTTAGCATTGCCGGTTCTCAACTATGTTTTGGTTGTTTTTTCTTAGTCTAACTCGATACGGCTTTCATGGTGTGACTGCTTACTTCTGATCTCCACAACACGTGTTGGAATACGATACCCCTTGGTAAGACTGGTCGTCAGACTACCCGCATGACTGTTAAAGTTTTCACGAAATGTAAACAATGAACATTGAAAATGTGAAAGTTTTTGCGAATGGATAAATGGATGTTTGTTACTATTTCACGCAAAAACTACAGAACGGATTTGGATGTAATTTGGCACACAAATAGTTTATAACCAGGATTAACACATAAGATTCTTTTTATCCCAATAGTACGATGCCATGGGACAATTACCGAACTGTACGCGAACGAAGCCGTGGACATAAGCTAGTAATCTATGAGCCCAGAACATTTCATTCCGATGCCATGGCCATATATTTGGACAACCAAAATGGCGCTGGCCGTTCGCCTTCAGTACTCGAGGACGCCCGCATCCAGACAAACATTTGTATGGTCTACAGACATTTGTCTGTCAGTGATATGTGTTTGCGCCTTCCGTTATAGGGAATAGTAACTTAGGGCTAAAAGCTTTCCGGCAGTCATTTTAGGCAGTTCTGAGTTGAATTTTTTAATATTTGATGTGGGAATAGTGGATAGGTACTTACAAGTATGTAGTGACAGTTCTTTTTAAGTTGAATCGTCTTTATTTACCAAATGGGAAATAGCAGAGGCGGTGTAAATGTAACGTAAACAACGATTTTAAAATTAAAAATACTCGTTTCACACATAATATTTTCAAAATTTTAAGAATTTATTTATATCTATGTGTCGGATCCGGTCATTGGTACGGGCTTAAAATGAATCGCAGGTTCGCAGTGGTGACATCACGCGACCTACTTATAAGTTTACCCACACCACAGCGTGCTTCTACAGTGCCCTGATGTTCAGCTCGGATGATACTGACTTGCAAATAGCAAAAAACTTAAGAAAATTTGAATTTCGCGGCGCTGGCTAGCGCTTCCATCTTAACAATAAACTTTACTGTAAACCTGCTAAAAATAAATCATTATTAAATAAAAGCCCACTGCCCTCGAGAACTTACGCATTAGAATAAGCAGCTGATTCCCCAAACTCTTAGTACTTGTAAAGTTTTCTTTATCAAATTATCTAAAAACTTTTGTCTTTTCTTCGTCCAATGTTTAGCACCGATGGATCACAGGCGTCTTCTCCCAACTTTTGTAAATATTGGTATGGTAACCCGTTATTTTGGCAGACCATCTATCACTGTCCGACGCAGAAACTAAACAAAATCGAGGGATAGATATTTTCGCTGTTGTATATAAATATGTCAATAAAGTTTCGCCCGTGGATCCGCCATAAATATATTTTTATTGACGTTTATAAGTTTGGTTGATGTTGTGATTAGGAGCCTGCTGTGAACGGACAGATTATGATAATGATGTTTACTAGACTTAATGTACGCTATTTTTACCGTAGGATATTGTGTGTTTCTCATTGCCAAACATTGGGTAAGAAGGTATGGGAATAAAATCAGAAAAACTCAAACTCAAAGCATTTATTTCATCATTAGACCGTTACAGGCACTTTGTAATGTAGAAAACAAAAGGATGAAGCTACAGTCCTAGTCACAAGACATAATAATTTGTGAAAGTACTGTAAGCGTACATCTCTATGAAGAAGAATGGGCAAGAAACTCCATGGACAGTCTTTAAAAGAAAAGAAAGACCCAGAACAGGCCATAGGAGCATGTGACGACCACGAACCAGATGAGAGAGGCGCGCAAGAATTGAGAGACCTAAGACCATATAGATTGACTTGCCATAGAGGAGACCTATGCTCAGTATTGGGCGGCTGATGGTTGAAAAAGGAGATTGCTAACCTGAACTTCCTTTTGAGTCATTCACGTTTATGGTTAGAGTTTTTATTATTATAGCTAGCCGATATTGTCCCACTGCTGGGCAAATGCCTCCCTCCATTTCTTTCAAAGGATACGATTCTGTACTACTTCTTTCCAATTCTCAAGGAAGACATCTAGTTCGTCCCGCCATCTCCTTCGTGGTCTGCCGCGACCCCGTGTCACTATTTCAGGGCACCAATCCTGAGCTTTAAGGGCTTTACCTGAAATAATGTCACATGCAGTTTAGTCATGTCGTGTGCTAGTTAGACAACCAAAAACATGGACCTAGGCTATTTACAAAGTCAATGATAATAACATGGTTCATAATTTGTAGACATATCGAGCTTAACATATAGTACCTAATGTATTGGGATGGATTTAGTTCAAATATACATCCATAATTTGTAGGCATATTGAGCTTAACATCTAGTACCGAATGTATTGGGATTGATTTAGTTTAAATACACATCCACTACCTCTGTCGAACACAAAGAGACAAGTAAACGCAAACATTAGTAACAGGCTCAACACATAACATCGTTACTGCCATATCAAATAATTTCGACAACACTGTAATTGGCTTGATCTAATTTATGAGTAGGTACGACTATATCCACGAGAACTGAGAACATACTGGGCTAATTGCAGAAAGCCAATTATAATTTTGTCTTAGTTTCAAATTTGAGTATATGTGCTATGGTATGCGACACGTAGCTCGTGTTAGCTAGTTCAGGAGGTGAATGTACTTAATTTAATTAACCGCAGTTAGTTGATAGTTGGTATTTGTGAATTAGAGGAAGGAGGTCATGTAGTTTGAGTCGTTATGTCCTTGAGACTGACTGGTGGTAGTCAAACTCAGACTTTGGTAAATGGATATTAGTTAGTCATATTTGAAGCTGTTAGCGGTAAATAGATAATCATATAATAGGTAACATATCTTATTTATTCCATCATCTGCCTAGCCTTTTCCCAACTATATTCGGGTCGGCTTCCAGTCTAACCGGATGCAGCAGAATACCAGTATTTCACATGGAGCGACTGCCTATCTGACCTCCACAACCCAGTTAATACTGGGTAATACGAAACCCCTTGGTAAGACTGGTTGTCAGACTTTTTGGGCCACTGACTACCTAACGACTGCCAAAGATCTACAAATGACACCTGGGACCAACGGCTATACGTGCTTTCCGAGGCACGGAGGAAACTCGGTATGTAATGGGTGGTCACCCATCCACAGACCAACCTAGGCAAGCACGGCTTAACCTAAAAATCGAGCTGAGCAGCTGTTATTATTTAGCCACGAGCTAAATAATAACAGCCGCTTATACATGTCATACATGTCTTATTTATTTACTTATACATATTAAAGCTCGTGGCTAAATAATAACAGCCACTCGGGTCGAACTTCACGTCTCGGCTGTCATTTATAGATCTTTGACAGTCGTTACAGGTATAAAAGTCAATGGCCCGAAATTCTGACAAGCTGTCTTACTAAGGAATGTCGTATTACCCAGTACTAACTGGGTTGTTGGGAAAAGAAATGTGGGTCGTCCGGCGGCGAGATGGGCAGACGACATAGTTGTCATTGTGGGAAAAACCTCTATGAGACTGGCACAGGAACGTAGACATTGGCAAAAGAAAAGAGAGACCTATACCCAGCAGTTGGTGAATTCAGGGTGTGGATGATGAACTGGGTTGTAGAGGTCAGATAGGCAGTCGCTCCATGTAGAATATTGATATTCAAGCTGAATCCGGTTAGACTGGAGGCCTAAGCAGATGATGATTTCTTAGTACGCTATTCGTCGTTGAGCTGTGATCAAAATGAAAATGGACATCAAAGATCCAGGCTCCGTAGGCGCAGGCCTGTGGACGGTGAGTAATGGGCTAGCTCGCCGTCTGGCCGTCTTATGACGACTGGCCGTGTCGACGGCGCGTTGTGTTCCACGCGCGCCTCAAAGAGATGTCAGCAGCCAGGAAGGGGTCCGCAAGGGCCGATGCCTGCCGGGTATGCTGAACTGTTCGAAAGAGATACCGCGGTCCTGGAACACAAAGGGCATAGAAGGAACATGGCTGGGTTTTGGTCAGTACAAGTCTGGCACTCCCTTCCACTCCGCCCACAGCGGGATCATTTGATGATTCCACATCCTAAAAAAAAAAACATCAAAGTTACGTTTATTTCAGTAGTTATGCATGTTTAATTATCGTTGTTTTAGTGATCATCCAAATTGTGGTGATCTTGTTTTTCAACATAACTCAGGTGTCAAAACTTCAGACCAGTCTGTTCCAGTAATCCACCGTGTTCCAGTAAGTGACATTATGGCGATGGAAAAGTCAAATGTATTGGATTGACAAAACCTGGTAAAAAACTCATGTCAATGATGTTAAAAGACGCATTAAACATACGGAACACTCTGGAACTCTAGAATAATTAAAACTATTCACAACAGACGTAACCAAATCATACGGTCTCACACTTTATACGACAATCTTCCTACCAGTCCAGACCAGTTAGAAGTGTTAGAACTATAAAATTTTCCGTCTCTCTTCATAAGAGCACAGAGCGTAACTGTTTAATTTAATTTTATTGTCAAATGCACCGCTGAAACACCGCACTGCGCCGCTTTTGTTTCAAACCTAATTGTGTTTGCAAGTTTGGACATGCATTAGCGTTTATTAGAATAGAATTTTGTTTTATGGTGATTAGATATGTGGAGGAATATTTGTTCATTGCTCGGGAGGAAATATTTTTGCAATTGGTAGTTCATCATCTGCCTAGCCTTTTCCCAACTGTATTGGGGTCGGCTTTCAGTCTAACCGGATGCAGCTGAATACCAGTATTTTACATGGAGCGACTGCCTATCTGACCTCCACAACCCAGTTAGTACTGGGTAATACGATACCCGTTGGTAAGACTGGTTGTCAGACTTTTTGGGCCACTGACTACCTGTAACGACTGTCAAATATCTACAAATGACAGCCGGGACCAACGGCTTTACGTGTTTTCCGAGGCACGGAGGAAACTCGGTATCTAAAGGATGGTCACCCATCCACAGACCAACCTAGGCCAGCACGGCTTAACCTAAAGATCGACCCGAGCGGCTATTATTATTTAGCCACGAGCACGAGTAATTGGCAGTTAAGGTTGGTATTAATCACTTGCTCGACTCAAACTCAACGCCCTAAATCCGCCTGACACATTGACAGCTACAGTAGTAGAAATTTGTCCATGACTCCAGAGTTTTGATGGGTTACGAATGCACTCATAGGTGGCTTGCTTAGTAGAGAGGCTAGCCGGCAGCGAAGTGAAATGAATGTTCTAAAATCTTCGCAACCGGCCGCACTTGGCACCAAGCTGGTATCGTTGCGTACCTAGTAACGTTTGCGCTCATTTTTAGTCGCTGACTCAGCTCAAGTCAAGCTCGGCACAAACAACTTTTTAGACTTATGTATCCTGCTTATGAAGTTTCATTAAAATCGGTTCAGTCATTTCGAAAATAAAGGACATGAAGGTTTGTATGAAATGCCGTAAGTCGTTAACGCTCTAACCCCAAATCGTATTCTTAGCCGCAATTGGCGGTTCTTCGGATTTGACAGATGATTTCATATGAAAGTTTCCAGTCGTGAGCTTTTATGTCAATTTATAAACAAACTATAGCTGTCCAGATGGCTAATGGGCGGATTTAGTTCGTGCCGAGCTTGACTTGAAAGTTTGTATGAAATGACATAAGTCGTTAACGCTCTAAAATGTTAGTGTAAGAGTATTCAAAACTACCAGAGAGGTAACTCGGGTAAATGTTATGTAAATGGCCAGTATTTTGCAGAAAATGGAACCTGTTTTTGGCACTTCATCAGTGCCTCCGCCCTCTTGTGTGTCAGCTCAAAAAAACAGCAACTACTGAAAAATAAAAATCAAGATTGGACCCTGTAGATAGTTTACCTACTTACTTATATTTAACTGGGACTGTACTCATTCAGACTAGTTTTTTATTGAAAGGGTTATCGGTTTGGAATAAAGAGGTAGGCATTATTTTACATCATCTCAACTCACCCAGAACACGGGTACGTGGACGGTCGCGAACCGAACTACGGTTCGGTAACTATTCGGTTCACTTCGGTCGAGTACGTTCCAACACGAATTCCATTCACAAATCCTTTTAAGATTACTTAAAAGGTAAGGGAAGCCATTTCATTGAAATTCTGAACAACACTGCACAGAATTTTCTAATTAGTTAACGATACAATGTTAATCAATTATTTCTATTACATTGAAGTAAATTGAAGTTAAGAATTTCCCGGTAATTCTGACTCCCGTAGGAAGCTTAAGATTTAAGACTTGGAGAGTATAAAGTTTTCGTTGCTGTGTGTTCGAGATATTACGCTTGAAGTTTTAAGACAAGCTATTAAAGTCCTAACTTTAATAAGTAAACTTATTCTGACTGATATCCATCTGTCAGAATACTTACTGAATTTTGTTGATGAATGTACAGTGTACAGTCACGTTAAAACATGTGAACACTTATCATAATTAAAAAGTGTTTTGTCTTCGGTTTCGATTGATAATTCTTTTTTTTTCAATAACCTTGTATGTGCCACTGCTGGGCGAAGGCCTCCCCCATATCCTTCCAGGAACTCTTCTCTTGCGTCACCTTGAACCAGCCTTCGTGATGCACATCTAGATCATCTCGCCACCTCTTTAATTCAAATACTTTTAAGAAATATTTCAGTATGTTTTCGATGACACAACAAAGTGAACTGAACAGCGCACAATATTTCAGATTTCCACAAGAAAATAAGTGACTTCACTTGCAATTTTGATTGGTTACATTATTGTTGATGCTTTCCTGTATTTTTCCCTCTTTCTCAAGGACATTCAAATATTTACGAGCGATAGACGGGACAAGACGATGAAAATCTTATTCCAATACTTGTTACCACTTAGTAACAAATCGTTCTGTCTTGTGTCATACTTGTGCTTGTCAGGTAGCATTCGTGTGTCAAAATCGAAAATGTCCGACATATGAAAATATTCTCAATGTCCGCTCTATAAGTCTTTTAAATCTCTTTGGTCTTCCTAGATTCCTAGACAAATGAATAAAAAAAAAGCATAAATCCTTCAACCTTTTATAAAAGGTAACCGAACCAAGCCAAGCTCTTCAAACAATACCTACTCCTTATTCCTTTTACTCGAGGAAAAAGTAACGGAGCCAATTTGTTTGCTTCCTCTGATCGGTATGAAAATAATAAACATGAGAAGTAATTAAAAAGGACAAAAGACTCTCTGAGGTAAAATAACGATTTAATTCTACAGGAATAAACTACAGTGGGTGAGAATTTACTTGCAAGCCGGTATTGTTCTTTTAAAACAATGATAGTACGATCACTGCATTGCGGTAAATTAATGTAAATTGTGTTTTATTGTTGTATGGGTAAGGAGGAGCTGGTGGCTAAATAATAACAGCCGCTCGGGTCGAACTTCAGGTTAAGCCGCGCTTGCCTAGGTTGGTCCATGGATGGGTGACCGCCCATTATACTGAGTTTCCTCCGTGCCTCGGAAAGCACGATAAGCCGTTAGTCCCGGCTGTCATTTGTAGATCTTGGTCAGGCGTTACACGTAGGCAGTGGTCCGAAAGTCTGACAACCAGTTTTACCATGATGTATCTTATTACCCCGTACTAACTGGGTTGTGGAGGTCAGATAGGCAGTCGCTCCATGTAAAATACTGGTACTCAGCCCCATCCGGTTAGACTAGAAGCCTACCCCATGATAGTTGGGAAAAGGCTAGGCAGATGATGATGTTGTATGGGTAAGGTTTAAAATAAGATGTTCTTTAAGAAAGTGTTACGTACTAAACGTCAAAATGCCTCTCCTCTGATTGAGAGAGCATGGCGTGGAGGCCGGATTTCCCAATAGTGGGAGAATTATAGGCTGGTTATGCTAAAGGTCAAATGGTATCAAGTTATGTTTGAATCGACCGTTTCATGACAAAAATAAACCGTTTTGTGATCTGATCATTATTATTGTAACTGGATTGATTGTGGATTGTGATTGGACTGTCGCAAGCGCGACTGCAGAGCATGAGGTCCTGGGTTCGATTCTCAGGTCGGGCAAAGTGTTATTGGGTTTTTGCATCAGGAATTTCTCAGTAGCGGCCACGGAGTCTGGATTTGCGTCCAGTTAATGGCAATAGGCTCGCCCTGTAGTACTTGGGACTGAAACATAACTGGCGAAATGTGGGTGTACTATTAGGTACACCTCTGCCTTACTCTTACCCCCCCCTTGTTTCGGATAACAGATCAATTAACCTTTCGTGTGCCGGAACGTAGATCTACACGAGACACAATGACTTTTTAATTGAGTCTGGATACTCGGCATACGAGTGGTTAATACATTTCACACACAGTTATGGATAAGTATTAACATTAAGGCAAGTTCAATTTACAGTCTGAATTTTTGAAAACTATTGTGAAACTAAGAGCAGTTAAATCCACCCAATATTAGACTGCTTTCGAGTGTCGACCGAACCGAGGGACAATCATGTTATTTTTATTTTACTTAACCATACAACACAAAGCATACCTACGTATGTTAGTAGATATGTAAGTGCACTAAGAATATCTCCAAAACTATTCTTGAGTGTAGAGTGAAACCAGTGTACCGATGTATTTCCACGTCACATGCAGTGAACACTTGAGCACTCACTGGTATGCCAGCATGCATTGTGAACATAAGATTGCAGGTGAAGTACTTGCATTACGGCTTTTAAAGATATTTGGTAAGTCAAAGCTTGGATTGTTGTATTAAAAATGGCCGGTTCTTATGATTACCGACACAAGTGTTGTAGGAGTTCTTGATCACGCCTACACTTGGAAGATAAATGATAGGCTGCTGACAAAGATACAGGTAGAAAGATCGCGTAATAAATGATAAACGATACAATCTCCTGCGATAAGTATTTAATTGATATTTATTGATAGAAATGATAAAGTGCAGTGATACATAATGGTAGAGTTACAATATAAATACCATACAAAAGTGCTAACGCAGGAGGAGCTCGTGGCTTAATAATAACAGCCGCTCGGGTCGATCTTTAGGTTAACCCGTGTTTGCCATTGTTGGTCTGTGGATGGGTAATCACCCATTACATACCGAGTTTCCTCCGTGCCTCGTAAAGCACGTTAAGCCGTTGGTCCCGGGTGTTAGTTGTACATCTTTGACAGTCGTTAGGTAGACAGTGGTCAAAAAAGTCGGACAACCAGTCTTACCAAGGAGTATCGTATTGCCTAGTACTAACTGGGTTGTGGAGGTCAGATAGGTAGTCGCTCCATGTAAAATACTGGTATTCAGTTGCATCCGGTTAGACTGGAAGCCGACCCCAATATAGTTTGGAAAAGGCTTGGCAGATGTTGAGATTAGTGTAAACAATTGTTGGTAGACCTAATAAATAAAATAAAATTACCGACACGAGTGCAGGTTTTAATTGAAGGCACAATTTGCAAATTCAATCGTCTGCAAACACTATTTGCGAAATGGGGAATTCGAGATCCTTCCGACACTCAATGTGACTGCGGTGTTCCCATCCAGACTATGGACCACTTGCTGGAGTGTCTAAAGTGTCCCTACATCTGCACTTTAGAAGACATAAAACTCATCACTGACGTCATGATTAACTTGGTTTGGCTTGATTGGACCCAAATAATATGACAAGAAGTTCCATCAATAAGAAAGAAAATTTTTGATATGAATGTGTTATACACATAGACATTCCAGAATAAATTCTCTAGATCGTGAAACACACATCGAAATCAAAATAATATAACGCGGTCACACAAAAAGTGACTTTAATATACAATAGGTATTTAAAGAGATGTAGGGTTGGGTTCGTTTCTCAGGTCAGGCAAAGTGTTTAAGGGTTTTTTTCATCATGAATTTCTCAGTAGCAGCCATGGAGTCTGGATTTGTGCCCGGTTGATGGCAATAGGCTCGCCTCTTATTGCCTTGCATATGGGACTTAAACATAACTGGCGAAATGTGGGTGTACTATTAGATACACCTCTGCCTAACCCTTCGGGGATTACAGGCTACTGATGTCATGTTATGTATGTATATCGTTGGCGTACATACATTAATTCACTGAAAAACAAACTTATTTTCCTCTACTCCGTGAACCGATTTGTTTCCGTCACCAAACCAATTTGTCATTTCATTCTCAATACAAGTTATTGTATGGAGTTGAACTAAAAGGCGAACTAACATCAATTTCACTGAAATCTTTATAAACTTTCCTGACTGTAAGTCCAAGGTATCACGTACCTAGTTGAAACTATACAATGCCGATATATTACGAGTCATACGTGCTCAACTATTTTCGCGATTGGATTTTATAAAATGGAAGTAATACTTTTATTTTAAAGTTAAGACTCCATGACGGATTTTTAGGAATCCGTACCATACTCATATCGTATCCGTTCACTTCTACCTAATGGTTTGTTTGTAAAAAACAAGGCAAAATATCTATAGGGCATCTTATAATCAACTATTTTCCGCATGCTATATTAGTATGCAGGATTCGGTCATTGGTGCGGACATAAAATGAATCGCAAGTGCGCCAGTGGTGACATCACGCGACCTACTTACCAGTCTACCCACACCACAGCGTGCTTCTACAGAGCCATGATATTTACGGCTCGAGGAGAGGACGACATTCAGTGTCTGATCGCAGCGGAGTTGAGACGTCCTGGAACTGTACCCAATTTATTGTGCCCCGTGTTATTATATTATACTACCAGAGGATAGTATAATATAAATTGATCAGGACGACAATTTATAATCTAATCATTTACCTTGAATTAAATCTTCCTCGTCTCGAGGAAGCCTCTTTGGTTTAGTGGTCGCAAGCGCGACTGCTGAGCATGAGGTCCTGAACCCATTCCCAGGTCGGGCAAAGTATTATTGGGTTTTTCCAGCAGGAATTTCTCAGCAGCAGCCACGTCTATCTGCATTTGTGCCCGGTTGATGGGAACAGCCCCCTATTACATGGGACATAAACATAACTGGTGAAATGTAATGGGTACACCACTGCCTAACCCTTCGGGGATTACAGGCGTGATGTTATGTTATGAAAAGAAATGTATTCATATTCGTAAGATCATACTTTTGCCGAATACCATATACTCGTATAGCTATGACTGTACTAACAATTGAAGTTTTATTTCTCTCTTTCAATCCAACCTACATTCACATATCTGAAAGAATTGGTAGGTATATTACTAATCTATCAGTATAATAACATGGCTTTCAATTTATCAGAAAGAAAAGAAAATGCGCTAAGGTTTCCGCTCGTCACTGAACAAATATAAATAGCTACTCCCAGGTCCCAGGCGATATGGACGCACCTGGAACCGACGTGCGAGCTGTATTCCATTCTTCAGTAATGGTGTAATGTTATCTTGCCGTAGGAACATCTAAAAAATGGCTGACAGACCGCGTGAACGAAAAACTTGTGCTATGTTCTAAAGATCAAAATCAACGCACTGAAAAATTTACTTTCAAATTGCCAAGATGAAGTGTCAAAGTAAAGATTTTCTCGGAGTCTTGTACAATTACAATTATGGTTGGTAGCAATGGTAACGTTCTTTTGATAAAACTACGTTATTATGACCTTATACTGTCACTTACTTATCTTCCGTGATTATTAATTATTTTGAGCTCCCAATAATTCGACGCTGTTGCCAGCGCCATGATTGCGGGATGACTGGAGAATGCGGGTAGATGGAAAATAAATTGTTAAGTGCAGACAAAACTGTCTACCCTCTTTCTTAGGAACAAAAAAAAAACGTTACATTTTTTTTTCCTAAAATAAATGTCAGGAGCACAAAATAATTATTAATCTCGAAAAATATCCCGTAAGTGACAGTATAAGTTTAGTTTTAAGCCGTGAAAGCTACATCATTATGATCCAGTAAAAATTATAAAGAAGTTTTAGACGCCACCGATTTTATCAGGGAATATGTGACCTACTCACGAGTTACGCTAATAAGAAACTTTCGCTCCGCATGGCGGCGTCCAACACGCCTAGTGGCACAGAGTACTTAATATGCTTACGTCTAGAACTTCACTAAGGCCCCCTTCACAGCTTGAGATCAAATTGCGACGCAACTATAAGGCAAGCGAAACGCACGCGTGTCACTTGTTCGTATTTCTTTTGTGTGAGTACTGCGTCACCTGCGTGAGTACCGCAGATCCCCACAGGAGTTATGCCCGACTCGTCACTATTCCTTCTCGTCATCGAAAAACAAAAGATCCCGATTCACAACTGTTTCAAATATTTTTGTTTTCATTGTTCCGATTTGTCATCGGTACTAAAGTACCGTCAAAAGAACAAACTATATAATTCGTTTTGAACATAAATTATAAGATAGAGGTAAGTAAGAAACATATTTTATAAATATCATCATCCTCAACAAAGACATGATCAAAATTGATGTCTCCTATTTTTTAACGTTTTGAGCTACTAGTTAAAAGAACGCTTTTTTGATGAATAGTTTCATTTTGCAACAACCGCCAAGTGCGAGTTGGACTTGCGCACCGAGGGTTCTCTATAAAGTTGTAGGTATTTTGTTATTGAACTACATATTTACGGTTTTCAGATTTTTTCCTGTACATGTGCTTTAAGACATTGCTTCTTGCCTTTCATGATTTTAACTCAACGGAAATTATGATTAATTAATGGTTTTTGATTCCCTTGTGAAATCGCAAAATATGCGACATAAACGGTCATATCTTTTGATCGCGTTAACTTTCAAGTTCGATTTTTTCACTGCTTTAAAGGGTAGCAGACTTAAGTATTTGATATTAATTTCAGCTTCACGCGTTTCTGAGAAAAAGGGTCTTAACAGACGGATAGACAGACGGACAACAAAGTGATTCTATAAGGGTTCCGTTTTTGCCTACTGAGGTACGGAACCCTAAAAAGTACTAGGCTTGAATAAATTGAAGGTGGTATTTTAACAATTCCTGATTTTTTTATACTACTTAGGCCTTTAACCTTATGGTATTTGTTAAATATTTATTTAGAACTGTGATAAAATAAAAATTTCAAAAACACGCCTGCCGTGTCAAAATCTAAAATGAAAAAAATGTTACCGAGGCTCCACAAGTCGGGGCATTCTGTAAACAACAGCTTTAAATAATTTCTTTCATTTGTTTTTTCCACTGGACGCGTTTCACTTGAGCATGTCGCTCATAGTCAAAAGGTAAGGCGTCAGCCAGTTTGCTTCGAAAAAGCTTCATCTAGACAAGCTCTTAGTAACCTGATGCTGAAACAAAAGGGTCTAGAAAATGTTCGTATAATATTGTGTTCAAACCGTGTTGGAATATAAACGATATCGAATATATTTTCTCAGTATAAAGTTACTTTATCAATATCAAATCCTTATTAGTTTAGTAAATATTGGATGTAGATAACGTGGGTTTTATGTTTAGGCTAAATATAATAAAACAAGCCCTCCTTTTGCGGGAATACGTCCCGTATTCCGGTTATCCCCACCGCCCATGTACTCACTGGTGGGGACATCAGGAATTAATTAAAATAATTAAAAAAAATCCCGTTGTCCCCACCTCTCCATTTCCGTTGGTGGGGACAGCGGGACTAAATAAATTTAAGATTGTTGTTGTTGTATATTGTTATATATTTTATGTATTATATATTTTTATATTATATTATTTATTTATTATATATTTATTTATTTATATTTTGTCGTTATCCCATTGTCCCCATTGATGCTGTGGAAAATACATAATTTTACGTAAATGAACGACATTCAAAATGAAAATTCTTATTCAGATAATTTTAAGAGAATTAGCACTAATTGAACGTTAAAATTATATAAAACAGCCCTCAAAATTCCCAACCTCGACCCAATATTTCTATTACTCAAGGTGTGATTGTATATTGTAGGGACACTAGCCGCCGAGATACAATATTCCTATCTATCTTCGTATAAGAAAAGAAAGGGCAGCCTCAATCCATCTTAACATAATGAATCATTAACCTTAATCGACGTCTATAAGTGCGGGCGCTACTATTAAAGATCAGCCAGGAAAACCTGAATTTATGTGTAGTAAAGCTGGTTTCTTCTCTTTACAAGAAAGATTATCTCGTTTCTACCCAAGGGAGTCGTAAGTCTAAAGATACCTTTTGAGAACAAGACAGAAGTGTTACTTTTTTAGATCGCTGTCGTTGCAAGAAAAGGCTTGTTGGTTTTTCACAGGTTTCATTAGATTAGCTATGTTTTTAGATTTCAGTCAAAATTTTTAAGCTTCTCAAAAATAACGTGAGCTAGGAACCTGCCTCTGCTAAAGAAATGGAATATAATTTGGCTAGTTTCATGCATGTATTTTAAAAGGACATGTTTTGTTGACTGCCTCGTTGGTCTAGTGGTCGCAAGCGCGACTGCTCAACATGAGGTCCTGGGTTCGATTCCCAAGTCTGGTAAAGTGGGCTGCGGGACTGTTCGAAAGAGAAACCGTGGCCCTGGAGCACAAAGGGCAAAGAAGGAACATGGATGGGTTTTAGTCAGTACGTCTTACACTCCCGTCTACTCCGCCCAGAGAGGAGTCATATGACGATTTCCCATCATAAAAAGGTCTGGATGGGTGTTATTAGATTTTTTTTATCAGGAATTTCTCAGATTTATACCCGGTTGGTGGCAATATTACACGGAACTTTAGAATAACTGGCGAAATGTGGGTGGATAACAGGCGTGATAAAAATAACCTAAATTAGGAACCTACCTCTGCCAAAGAAATGGAATATAATTTGGTTTGTTTTCATCACTTTTATTTCAAAAGGACATGTTTTAAAATATGTTTAAGTGTTTCAGATTCTCTAAATTCAATAAAAAAATAATCGGATAGTAGGTATTTTCATGTCGACGCATTAATCTTTCACCGAAAATCTATCTAATAAAAAATAAATCTATCTCTATCTATCCAACCAGATGCTTTTAGAAAAACAGTAAAACTACTTTAGGTGCATCAAGATGGTTCTAAGAGCCGTATCTTTAGATGTGCAACTGTGGGCTGTTACTGAGATGAGATTAAGGAGACTGGTCGAGATAGAGATGAATCGCTTCCATTCATCTCGGCGGAGCTCACACGAAGATTGGTAAAGGTCAGCGCACAGCGCTGCGGCTGGCTCGTACTTTAGTCGGCCGGTACAAATACATTCTGCTTATCATTCTTCTACGTGCTTCTCGACTTTATGTATAAATGTCACCCATCGGAATTTTAATGTAATACACAGTTTTATATAGCAAAATCACTGAAGGGCTCCACGAGACATGCTCGGCCTAGAGTGAAATTGATAAGAAAAAAACTAGATATTTATTAAATTAAAAAACAAGTTTTTTTTTTTTAAGTACCTTCAATAATTGTACAACAAACACTTATCTAAGTACTACGCAGCATTACAACAAAGGAAAAGAGTGTTTTCGATGAGCTCTGGCACCCAATGTAAGATTTAAGTGTTTAGGGTGCCAGCGTTCTCGCCTATGGTTTGAACATATAGCAGTAGTAAGGAAACGTAAGGCACTGTTTTTGGCAAATAAACATAAAATTATTAATCTCTACAGATTTTAACAGATGGGGTTCATGGACGGCTCACATCTTAGTGCGTATGCGGCATCTACCCGCAGACAATGGCCCACCTTCCATCTTGTATCGCGCCGTTATGTGCGCTCATGATGGCCTATGGATCAGTATGGTATTCGCATTGTTGAATTTTGTACCGAAAATATTAGGACATTTTGCCATCGATGCACTAAGAAGAAAAACTTACACTGGATCAATATCACCGCAACTCGAGCCGTTCGGTATTTTTTTTATGACACTCCATACCGGTCAATGTGGCGTCACTTGGGGGAGGCCTATGTCCAGCAGTGGATGTCTTTCGGTTGAAATGATGATGATGATGATGATACTACAACGCAGACAGACAAGAACCGTAAACCGCATCACCCCGGATCAGGATCAGCTCGTAAAAACCATTCTGCCGATCCGATGCAGTGCTCCAAGTGTGATATGAGCTTTATAGTGGAGTGGGTACCAAGTGTGTTACTCAATGGTAAATATTTGTCGCAAAATATATTATGTTCTTTGATGCTCTCTTACACAATCTTTTTCTTTGATTGAGTTTTGAAAACATCTGTAAGTAGGAATTTTGTTTTTATCCCTTATACGAATAACAAAATTGAGGTGCTCGTGGCTTAATAATAACAGCCGCCCGGGTCGATCTTTAGGTTAAGTGCTTGCTTAAGTTGGTCTGTGGATGGGTGACCACCCATTACATACCGAGTTTTCTCCGTGCCTCGGAAAGTACGTTAAGCCGTTGGTTCCGGCTGTTATTTGTAGATCTTTGACAGTCGTTACAGGTGGCCCAAAAGTCTGACAACCAGCCTTACCGAGGGGTATCGTATTACCCAGCATTAACTGAGTTGTGGAGGACAGATAGGCAGTCGTTCCATGTTAAATACTGGTATTCAGCTTTATTCAGTTAGATTGGAAGTCGACCCCAACATAGTTGGGAAAAGGCTCGACAGATGATGATGATGATACGAAAAATTAAATAGTAAAATATTACGGGTTACTTACTCACTAAGTATTTCTGAAGATCCAACGTTTTCTATTAGATTTACCTGACAGAAACAAACTTGACCGATAAGACCACATTTGACACATAAGTTTTTTTTTTTAAATAATTCTGTTGTTATATTCAATATAAGTACATTAAAGTATTGTGTTACCGCTTTTTGGTGTAAACAATATTTTGAATATAATGATTACAGTGTTGAAAGCGCAATGCCGCAAAACCCGCGTAAGTGGGTTATTATTGAAATTGTTAATTAACTTAGTTAATTTATGATGCTGAATGGTACAACGATATTACACGAGGGATGTCACGAGCATTCGAAATAATGTCAATTTTGTAAATGTGGTGACGAATTTGTCAATAGATGGAAATAGTGTAATTCAAATGTTGGAATGTACCGCAAACATTGACATAAAATGAACATTAAACATACGATAAATTGTTCATGTTAGCGTGTTGCGTAAATAAACAATACGATATATTACTAACCGCACGAAATTCAACACTTATTAGACAGCATAAGTCAATGGATAAGCTACAGACGTAGCTCATAGCCATCTCGTAGCACACTTTGCTACGCCGTAGCTAACACCGAGCTACGTAATCAAGACTTGCATCTGGTCATTGTTTTGTTGGTGGTAAGGTAGCATTATTTTGTAAGTCCCAAAACGTTTGTTGACGAATCCATCTTTCCTAATTTCCTCCTTCAACTTCCACTGCAAACACCGCAAAAATACATCGTTCAACAAGAATAATTCGGTTTGCTTGGTTAACAAGTAAAATAAAATGATAAGTACAACAAAATCTGTAACAACCATTCACGTGTGACCATCAGTGGTCACAACCATTTTACAATATGGATCAACACCGCACACCGCCTTTTCAATTTGTAATCAATGATAAAGCTTTGACCGTAATGGCCATATCATGTCGATTGGCTCAGTGAACAAACATTCAGGAAATATACCTTTAGGGTATTCAGTGAATGTTTTAATTGATTCTGAAAAGCTATTTGACATCGGTATCCTCTTTGTTTACAATCTTTCAGCTGTAAATTGCCATTAGCAATGAAATATCATCAGAAAAAGAATTTGATGTAATTAGATTCTCTTATACTTATTCTTCGATCCAAGACTCAAATCACAGACGTTTGCAATACAGCCGCCAAATTAAAATGGAATTGGGCAAGCCACATCTGCCGCAAGTCACATCAAAATTGGGCCAAAGTGGCAACAGATTGGGTTCCGTACAACAAAACCAGGCAACGCGGTAGGCTAGAAGGAGATGGCGTGACGAGCTGGACTCTTATCAAAAGGATTGGGCCCAAATAGCCAAAGACAGAGATAAATGGAAAGAGGGAAGGGGGCCTTTGCCCTGCAGTGGGACACATCAGGCTCGTAATAATAATATTAAAGATGCTCTCATATGGATCACCAACCCACATTGGACCCAACTGGTGATACGGCCTAGTCCCATTCAAAGACAGTAGGCCTGTATCCCAGAAAAACGTTACATGCTGATTATGCACCTATGTACCAAATAAAGACTTTGGTTTTGAGTGTTGGATAGTGTAAAGATTCCATCCGGAGTTATTTACTATACGGATCTTGTAGAAACTAGAACAAATTCCCATGTGTTCAAGCATTTTTGCCACACCTATCGTTGGAATCAAATTAGGACCCATTATTGATAATATTTATCCGTGGTGCTAGGCAACTGGGCTTATCCCAGTTGAAAACATCCTTTTTGTGTCTATTGGCCTTGTTTTGTTCTGCCTCCTGCTGATATGGAGGAGAAGTAGAAATTATGGTTTTTCTACTCCTGCGCTGTACGCTTTTGATTAATTTCGTTGCGGGATCCAAGACAGTCAAATTTTGTTTCTGGGACTTCGTCGAGCTTCATTGTCTCGGCGCTTTTCTGATAGTCGCCCCTGTTGATTCTGGCTTTCAGGAGTTACAGTGGTTTGAGAATAGTATGGCGGGGTTTTCCCAATGTAAAGATGAAGAGTTTACATTTTGTTGTTTTTAGCAGACAAGGAACATTACTCTGCTAAATACCCTGGAACCATCTTTAAACGCTTTGCGACACGCACGAAATGACGGGGGAGTATTCTATTAATCTTTTAACGTTAACACATTTCAGAAATATGCAAATTGTCATCAGTCCTTTGTCTCCCTAATTGCGTACGAAGTTAATATTTTCCTTCCAAACAAACATGCTTGACAGCACAATACGTCTCAATTTATACGGCGGGGGTTGCCATCAGCCAAAATTCAAAGGCCTATTGTCATCTGCCGGGGTATGGCAACATTTACAAGTTAATTGGAAAACTACATCGACTTTAATACGCGCGGGAGTTAAACTGACTCTGTTTATACGGCTCGCATTTAAACAAACAACTGCTAATTGCATCGGTTTCATCGGAATGGGGGGTAATTTAGATAGTTTGTCAATAGTGTTTTGAGTTTTGACTGCAAATGTTATGGGGTTGATATGGCGAAGTTATTCACCTGGTTTAACTTTTTAAATATGCTCTAGTGTCCCGTTATCACGCGGACATTAATTTTATCTGTATTTTGTGACAAAAACATTGATCGACATGAAACAACGACCTAAATATCTTCCAGCTGTAAGTGCGCCAAACTCGAATTTAATTCTATATCGGACGCACTTGGCATACGTCTAGATTGTACCCAACATTTTTAGTGGCACCGCTCAATAGGACGCTCAACGTAGCGCAAAACCAAAATTTGTCTGTAAAGTGACTATTCCGCACAAAATAATTGAGCAGTTATGCTAATGAGATACAAGCTGAACTGACGCCAAAACGTTGTCCGCGGAGCTTTATGCAAATCACCCAGGGCGTGCGATACCGACGCGCTCGCCACCGAGTATCGATAGCCGGAATACGGACGCGACACGTTACGTCACTGTATAGTTCGTATTTTGAATCGGTAATTCGTGTAGAGAGTTTTGTGCTTGAGATTTTTTGGTGTAACATAACATAACACCTGCTATCTTCCGTGTAGGCGGGTGTCCAATATTACACACACATCCGCCAGATATTGTTAAGTTTCATTTACTTATTTGTATGGTGTGTTGGTTCATATTATTTACATTTAAAAATAATACAAATAAAGGTGAAAACGTAGGTCATTTGATTGATATAACTATAATCTGCGAATCTTTCGATATGCACTCTTGTAACTCAATTGATCCACAATTTCTACGCTATTTATTCGACAAAAGCCAACTACAGTTAGGCAAACTTGTTTATAAAAATATAGTCCGTTCCAAAAGGGTAATAATAAGTAAGTAATCCACAACATTAAACGTCGCCGACAAATAAACTTCCATCCCTTTGTTTAAGTTCCCTATTTCTTAGTGACAAATAAAATAGCATCCTATTTGTCTAAATATATAAAGAGGGTATGCCTAGGAGTAACAATAACATTCGTGTAAATCTGCCAGTTTACATAAAGGGCTCGTTGAAGACGGCTTAGGTTTCAGATGTTGATACAGGACCCTTTTCAAAAACATTCCTTTTGTGAAAAAATTGCCTTTAAAAGGTCGACTTTACTAAAGAATTTCATGTGCGTACCTATTTCTATATTTATTGCTCGTCTTTTTTTATGTTTTTAAAAATACTCTTGCGTGTTATAAATACTGTATTGATGTGTAAAAGGCTCGCGAAATTACATTGACATGGCATAAAATGGGGAGTTAAGTGATTTTTATGGAAAAATTTCGCTTGCAAAGCTGTTTTCTGTTATATTTATGGAAAATTCCAAATATAGGGCGGTGGGGTGATATCAATTCTTGTAAAGACAAAGCTGTGAGACAAAGAAAGGATATAGGATATCACTTCAAGGTCCTTTTTGTGGAACACAACTACGCCAAGTATATTTTTGCGACAATATTTTCTACCGGAATTACCCTTGACGTGGGAGATTCTTTCCCAAAATTTTCATAAACATTAAACATTTCGGTGGCTTGTCAATCCAATATATTTTTGTCTTTCCACCATCGTTATTGCTGGTGAAATGTCCAAGGCATTCAGGAAGCCAAATAGAATGTCAATTCACGTGTGCACGCAGCTGGAAGTGACTGTGAACGTGACTCTCTTCAAGTCATATAGACCGTAGCAAACGGAGAAAACTCATAATCATCTGCGTGCCTTTTTCGAATTCCCTATGTTGGGGTCGGCTTCCAGTCTAACCAGATGCAGCGTAATATATGTATTTTATATGGAGCGACTGCCTATCTAACCTCCAAAAACCAGTTAGTACTGGGTAAAACGAAACACCATGGTAAGATGGTTGTGAGAATCTCGGGCCACTGACTACGGACCGAAAACTATTCACCAAATAAAGGGACGGACTTACTAGCATTTAGATTCTGTACACCCTCGGACAATGCAGCTTTCCACGCGTTTGCGTGGAGCGAATCGCATGCAAGTTACTTGCTTCCGTCTGTTGCTCCGGAGGTAGCGTCGTAGTGACTCGATCTTTCATCTGTTTTTTTTTTGCAGTAGCTGTCACTAAATGCATGTCGTTTGAGTGTGTACTTCGTGGCCAAAGGTTAGTGGATTCAAAAAATGTAGAAATGCCTATTTAAAGTAATATTTAGAGAAGTAATTTGCCTTATCTGTCCGACATTGAATCTGTGGTCAACATAATTATTAAAAGCAACGTACATTTTAATGCCATGTCCCGCTGCCATTTTTGCCACATTTGTATTTTGTATTCGTTCATAAGTGAGTCGTAGTTTGTTGTCGCTTTTATTGAGTAAAACGGAGGACTTTGGAGACAAAGTTTTTTATTAATTAATGAGTGGTTATTCTGCGAAAATCTGTTTGTAAAAGTAATCTCTATTTGTTAAACTAAATCTATACAATCATAAATATAAAAATTGTTTTTCTTTTTTTTCTTGTGTCTGCATTTCCGAGATTTTCCGAGAGTAGTATAAACAATGCCTGTTTTAACATGACTTCATTCCACCATCTTCCTTCTTCAATCGGGAGTCCAGACGTACTGGGGCTATCACCCATACCTTGTCAATATTTCACACATTCACTCGAACCGTGCTACCTTAATTATGTGCACTATCTTTTATCATGCGCTTAGCCAAGGAGTGGAATTCCCTGTCTATGTCGGTGTCCGGTCATATAACCCGAATCTATTTAAGTTGCGAGTTAATAGGCGTCTTTTGAGTTAGCTCGTTCCATCTTCGACCTCATATCTGTCCTCAAGACAAGATTGAGGTCAAGAGTAGCCCTATTTTGTATAAAAAAAAATGGGAGTCATGAATAGTCGAATTAGAATCACATTGTCATACCTCTGGTCATCTAATGATGGAAAGCGCTTGGAGGATAACCTAATTAAAACACACATTATTGCTAATTATACCAATAACACACATTTGCTTCATTTACTGAAGATTAACTAATACAGAGTAGTTGGAAATGTAATAATGCTACAGCTAATATACTTACCTAATAATGCTACAGAGATAACTAATTAATTCAGGAGATTAGTGCCTAATGGGAGATGTTCGTGGAAAATAGAATTTCCAATTATTAGAATAAAATTGCATCTTAATTTGATGTGTGAAAAATAACCGATATTATTTATAATTTCTTTCGGTAATTTTTTGGCAATGTTTTTCTCTAGCTGTTTGACTTGATTATGAAGGATATCAACTGTAATATTCGTTGGTGTAGTGGTAGTAATCGTGACTGCTGAGCATGAGGTCCTGGGTTCGATAGTTATTACGTTTTTCCATCAGGAATTTCACAGTAGCAGCCGCGGAGTCTAGATTTGGGGTCCATATTGGCTCACCTAAAGTTCTTTTCCCGAAATTGTTCTTCCTAACGATTTGTAATCCGAATGATCACTCTTCCGAAAATTTTTCATCCTAAAGTTTTCATTCATACTATTTGTAGTGCTACTGGCGATGTTCATAACACTCATGTTTCCGAAAATTGTAATTAATAATATCATTAATGTAAATATATTTAAACTCCTACTGTTTTTTATCATAACGCTTTTATCCCTAAACAGGTCTAACAGGTACAGGTCAGAGTGTCGTCTTGGGGGCACTATGAAAAAAAAACTTAGAAAAATTTCGCAACCAATTTTGAAGTAGTTGGTCACAGTTCTAACCTAACCTAACCTATGGATCCCTTCCACATCGTTTTTACGACAAACGGTTAGTCGCAGACAAAAACCACCAAGAAACTTTTATTCTTACATTTAGGTGTTTTATACGATAGAATCGAGAAAATAAACGGTTTGCAAAAATAACACTTTTTTGGCTAAATTTTTCTAAGTCTAAACAAAGAAATCTAAACAAAAAATATATGACTTAGAATAATAGTGTAAAAGATGGTTATGTTGAGAAAATATAGGAAAACAAATAAAAGTATAACAGATGTTTATTGCTACTGACATTATGAAGTTGAATGCTTCGAAATTATAAAATTAGAGACAGAGTAGTTAGGAATTGTGATTGTTAGGATGAAAAATGTTAGGAAGAACATTTTCGGATTTCCAATTATCGGAGTTGAAAATTTAGGTGAACTTTGGCGCACCCCTAGATTTGTGCCCGGTTGATGGCAATAGGCTCGAACATAAACACACACAGGTGACATGGGTCTTAAACATAACTAGCGAAATGTGGGTGTACTATTAGGTACACCTCTGCCTAACCCTACGGGAATTACAGGCGTGATGTTTTGTTAAAATAAAATTGCTTCTTAATAAAATATGTGAAAAATGATTGATAAAAAGAATTTCTTTCGGCATTGTATTGGGCAGTGATTAATTAATTGCCAAAGGGTTTTAAAAAGATGATTTAAAAATCTCACAACTCATACAATTTATAAGAGCAATTTATTGAAATATGTAATGCATTATGAAGCACTATTTATTTACCCAGATATCGCAAATGATAGTTCTAGATAAAATCATTATTAATAGAAAAACATGGCTCTCAGATTTTCCTGTTTGCACAAAAAAAACTAAATAAGGAAGTAAGTAAGATTCCTGAGGTAAATCCCCGACGTAGCTACCCGCTATTGTTCCACTAATGGCATCGAAATTCCTACAATCTATTTCCGTCACATTAATCATTTCGTTTGTTATCAAATACTCGCTTTTCCTTAATCTGAAACAGGATAAATACAGGCGCAGAGGGAACATTCAGGGTTAATATGACACTCACGAAGTACAGTTGGTAGGCCAAAAACGTGTACAAATAATAAGGCTGCCACTCAACCCTGCTCCGGCGCGGGATGCGGGATAATCCCCGCCATTTTTGCTCGAGACGGGGAATATGTCAAGTTCACACCTGCGGAGTTGTCGAACCTTTACTTCGCTTCGTTCTCGGGTAGATTAAGATGTGTTGAAGTCCGGACTGGAGAAAAGATATATTCTGTTTATTTTGTAAATAACTTAAGAAAATACTTCTTTTATTGTTGTTTTAAGTGGAATATATCAGCCCGGAATCACTCACTGCTGGGTATAGGCCTCCCCTTTTTTCTGCCACACTTCCCGGTTCTGTGCGTCCCGTATCCAGGTTTTTCCCAGGACTTTGACGATATCGTCAACCCAACGAACTTTAGGACGGCCCTGATTTCTTTGGCCAAACCTTGGCCACCACTCGGTCAAAGCCTTGCTCCATCGGCCATCTCCGCATCTAGCCAGGTGTCCTACCCAGGTCCACTTGAGGCGCATCGCCCGGTCCCCGACGTCGTAGACTTTCTTAAGTGGCTACACGAAGAATAAACAGAAGTAGAAATGTAAGTCAAAACAATGTTGTTTAATTATTTGTGAACTGAAAGTGCATTAAAGTATTAACAGTTGTTCGTAGCGTTTCATGGAAACCAACACGGAACCTTTAGATTTATCTTAAGTAAAACAGTCCGTTACGAACAAAGTGTACTTTTAGTTTATTTTATTATTTGTTAACTCAAAACAATGGAGAAATAAATGCTGGAGCTGAGTGAGGATAAGAACTTCCTATATATAGAATATTTTTGCAATAAAAAAAGACAATTATAAAAACTAAAATACCTTTTTAAATTGCCTTTCAGTCCGGTTTTCAGTTTATATTTGAAAGATTTTCACTTTTATATTATTTGTCATTCCGAATAAACAACTTTAAATCGTTATTAATTCTATATGGGCTTTCGAAATAAAAAATTACACAAGACATCTAAAGATGATTTTCAAATACCTGTTCAATAAGATAGTTCGCCTACTTTTAATTTTTAAATATTCACAATATGCCGTCTGGTTCACGCCATATTGAATTTTGATTACTGTCATGTCTTTAATGGCACTCGCGAGATTAAAACAAATCGATTGAGGCAAGAATCATCAAAATCGGCCCGCGCGTTTGCTGTCTAGAGTGTCACAAAGAAACAAACAGATAGGCTGATAAACACATAACCCTCCTCAAGTCGGTTAAAAATAGTCATCGAGGATCATTAAATCAGAAATAATTTTAACATTCATTTCACCACAAATTAGATTCTTCTTACGTAATTTGAAATAGGCTTAATGAGGTAAAGAAACAAATTACATTTACGAAAGGAAATTAGGAATTCCACATCGTGTCGTCCGCTGACTTAGGGTCGGGGGGACCACGAAGTACCTAATATTTAAGTGGGCACCGCTAAATTGGAACGGACAAATGTTATTTACTTGGGTTGAGGGTTATTTCTTACAAAATGAAAATGATATGCGAGTCTGTGTTTTAATATCTCTCATAATACAAATAAATTTATTAAAAACGGAACCAATTGATATACAGGGTAATGGTATATACAGGGTGTAAACTGACCCTTCCCGAAGCCGTCAACCAAGCATTCTGTACATCAAACTAAGTAACTTTACGCAAAAATTATTTCTGGCAAACGACTTTTTTTTTTCGGTAAAAATCACGTTTTACGGTAGGACTCAATGAACGTACTCAAAACATTGTGCTGATGGATGGATTGAATAGTGTGGGGGTCGTGGAGGTGTTTAAAGTAAAAATCTTACATTAAAATAATGTATTTAAAAAAAAACTTGTGAAAAAGTTGGAACTTTGACCCCCAATATCTACGTAACTAGAAGGTTCCCAGGTATGCTCTAGAACAAAAAAATTATCGCAATGACGGGGAGAATAAAGTGATTTTCGGCTTCGTTAAGGGTCTTTTTACACCCTTTAGGTATTCTGTAAATAATACTTACATATGCATATCCGTTGTGAAAACATCGATATATAATACAATCATAGTTACAAATCTTCAAAAGATTCCAATCACAATCTAATCATACCACCTCAATTTACAAATATTTTTAAACCGTTTAAAAATAAATGTAACACGCTTAAAAGCCAGAACATAAATAAAATCATAGCACCAAAAACGTTTGATTGCGCCTTAAACTTTCTACCGTAATCATCAAATTACACAAAAAATCTCGGTTCCGCGGCATTTTGCAGTTATATGATTGGGCTGTAAAAACTTGGATGGCGGCAACGCCGGTGGGCCAATTTTATAACATCAAAAATATAATCGTCCTTACGATTTATAGGACTAATGCGAAACTCACATTGTGGCGTTTTTATGTTTGCCCCTAGTTACGTCGTAAAGACATTTTTATTTTAGCCCCCTGAGTGGGCCATTACTCACCCGGGAACTGTTTCAGCGTTTTTGGAAAATATTGAATGTATTACCCTCCGAGGTAATTGGGGCTTACTGATGTTATCGATTCGAGACTTTTTTTCGCTATGTTTTTATATTGATGCTTAGTAATAATAGTGAGGAACATGTTGCAATAATGAGCTTGTTTTCGTTGGTTTTCTTGTAACAATGGTTAATTAAAATGTGCCGCATTGTAAACACATAACATTTACTTACATAGTTAACATCACAGCTATCTATTGCCTCTTTGTGGTCAAGTTTGTTCCACATAATCCTGCAAACTGCATATTCAGTAGGAAGCTTGGAAGCACACAGACCTCATCGGGTATTACCCAAACACTATTGGCATAACTGTCAATAGTTTTATTTCCGTAGCTCCCAATACACAAACAATGGTATAAACTGGTGCATGTGTGCCCTGCATACATTGATCGTTCCTCGCACAAAGGTGTCACAATCGTCATTTTTGTCCGTTTGCTCGCGAAATTCAAAGCGGTGATATATGAAACGTCATTTGCGAACAGTTCGCCGTGACGTATTGTGCACAATGTGATGCACCTGCGATCCGTCACGGCGCATAGTGGGGAAAATGAAAACGTCAAAACTAGCACGCGGAGCGTTTTATCTTCAGGAGGCCTGGCACCGCTTTGTTTTGGGAGCAACGCTTTTATTTTGTTACCTAAACACAGTTTCGATGTTCCAGTCGAGAATTCGAGTAATGGATGTGAAAGTTTTGCGTAGCTACCTTTTCTAGAACAGTTACAACTCTCTCTCTCCCTGTTGTCTTTTGTTCAGTACGCCGTTTGACAGCAAAATGTTCGCCGGATTATATTGTTTTCGGAAAAGCTATTATGGACTTGTGAATGGGTACCAACGAAATTATTTTTGGTGGATTTAATGTTAACAAGTAATTACAAGTGGAAATTAATAATCTTTTGTGTTTGAGGTTTATATAATAGATTACAAAGTACCTAAAGGCTTGGAATGTTTTTGATTGTTTTAATTACCTACGGAAAAAATAATTTTGGTTGATCGTGAGTACTGATTAATTATTTCCATAACTTAAATGGAGTATTCCGTTTAGTTACGAAAATTGACAACAATGATGACACTGACAGCGCTTGAACGCTATTTTAGACATGCTGATTGCGTTCATTTGTACTTGAAAAAATTAGCACTTGGTTGTAAAAAATCTCAAGGTTATTTCGAACCTCATAAACTCGTACAAAAAGCACATTTTTTCATTAGAACAGCCGCAAACAGTTGTGAGGAGTATGCCTTCGTTTACGATGCAGCCCACACTCCACGTATAAATTACCTTAATGGCTTATTTGACATGATTTATAGCCAACACCTAGCTCCGGCAAACGCGCCTATTTGATGTTTCATTTCGCTTCGGGGAATTAGCGTGAAATCTAGGTGTAGTAATTTTGTAACTATTTAGAACTTCGACAATAGGCTTGTTCGTTTTCGGCCTGTAATTTTGTCTGGCGGAGTTTTATGCTTAAGTGCATATAGTCTATTGATCTCCTTGCTTAAAATTAAAAAAAGACGGTGTAGGTTTTTTTTTGTTTTGTTTCTTACCCCGAAACAGGCTTGCGTTTGGCCACAACTCGCCTGATGTGAAGCGATGATGCTGCCTAGGGTGGAGAATGCTTGCCTAGAAGAAATTGATTTTCGCTTATAGAACGTCCTCATTCCGCAGTCTTCTTTGGCTACCGTATGAGGAGTAGGGTGGAAAGATCATCATCGTCGATTGAAAGGGGAAGATGCTCCGACCAGAGACAGGTGTTGTGTCTGGTGAGCTACTGCCCAATGGTTGTAGTTGGGCTGTTGTATATTATGTCCCAATCTCACGGATAACTCTGCTAGCGCGATGTAGGATGCGTAGTTTGTGTGCGGCAGTATAGATACAGTCATACCGTATCTGGATTTTGAAATAAGCCGTTATTCTGTTTTAGCTTCTTTCTTTTTTCTTTACTATAAGTTTGAAAAATTCAACCACATAGCTAAAGCTCTTAAAAGTATTTCTATTAAAATTCACATACACCACTAATACTCTGAGATGCCGCCTAAGATCGACCTTCAAACATCTACTTACCGAATGAAAAATACTTTTTAGAAATTTTAATAGAAGAATAAACATATTGTGAATGACTTGCCTGTTGAAATTAAGTCAAGTCTAACTTTTATGAAAAAACTTAAAATTATTAAAAAAAAAAATTGACACAGGCATTTTTTCCAAAAGAAATCAATATTGATTGAAAATACAAAGCATAAGGAACATGAAACTGCTGTGTTGTCTATCTTTTTGTCCCTACTACAGGGTTATCAGGCATAAATAGGTCAGTTGATATTATGTATACGTACACTTATATGTTTTCTTATTGAAATACGTATGTATTATACAAATAATTTTATTATAAACACGGAGGTATTAATTAGGTTGTCAAGTAAAATCGATCAAGACTCAGAGTTATCGTACTTTAAGAAGTCTTGACTTACCTATATATTAAAATACAGATAATTTTATTATAAATACGGTTATATTAGGTTGTCATGTAAAATCGCCAATCCACCTATTTTACTGATAGGTTTGTAAGCAGATGAGTGAAGGTCAACCTTAGGCGGGCTCTTAGACTATAAGTTGTTAGAGCTATAACACAATACCATTTGTGCAGCGTCAGCTTTCGTAGAACCAGAGCGCAGTGTGAACGACATGTTCACTGTTACTCCACAGAATCCTATCTAAACGCGATTTCCTGGAAATACGGAAACAATATATTCGCGCTTCTTTTGCCCGAAGGTGTAAGTAGAGTCGTATGTATCGTTTAGTTCTTCTTAACGTCAGTAATGTTATAAGTTCCATGGAAGAGACGCAAGCCATAAGCCAGAAAACGTAAATCCAAATTACGGGAAGCTCTTGAAATACAAAAATGTGGTTGAAAAACACAGTAACACATTGGCCTACACAAGATTTTAACCAAAATCAATATTTAGCAGTCAGCCTCTCGACCAACTAGACTGACCTCACCATCTACATAGCCTGCCAGTCTAACCAGATGCAGCTGAATACTAACTAGTATTATATACGGAGCGACAGACTGCTTAACCTCCACTATGCAGTCTTCTTCTTAGCGTGTCGATGGCAATCTAAATAGTGTCAGCCCAGAACAGTGCAACTAGTTTGGCGCTTTCGGTAGCGTCCGTCAGTTCCTGTAGTGAACAAACAACAGCACTCGCAGGACACGGTATTAAGTGCCCCAACGTTTGTAGAACAGCACCACAATTTACTCTCCAGGGCAGAGTCATTAATGAATCTCCACCTGAGCAGATTTTCCTTGCTGCGACGAACCTGGGTCCGGAGTCTATTTAAAGCCTTCCAGGTCAGCCATGGCAACTCATGTCCAGGTGGTCCACTATCCAGTTACAGCGTAGGTAATATGATGATAACCCTTACTAATGAGACAGTCGTACAGATAACAAAATCGGAACTCCTTGACCCCGGGGGGCCTAAAATGGCCTCTTTAGGATCATAATGAGATAATAATATGAATTACGTTAAAATTCTTAAAATGGTCACCGACGCAGTTAATAATAAAAATTGTCACGGGATGATAATTATAATTATAATTCAAAATGCCGATGGGCCATCTATTTTTTATATTTTTAAATGTTTTGTTTACTTTTGTTTTTTTAAATATTTAAAAATGTAATAAATAAGACAATTAATGAATAAAGGAGATAAGAATTGTCACTTTGGAACCATTTTACGAGTTGTAACGTAATTCATGTTATTATCCTATTATGATTCATCTAAAACGTCCATTTTAGGCCCCCTGATTGGAACATCTCTCATTCCGTAATTTAGTAAAACCGCTCGTTTGTCCGCCATTTTTTACGTCGTATTCCATTTTTGTACCATTTTGATGAAAGTTATTGCACGGGATTTATATTGAAAGGGAAACGTGATTGCGTAGTTCTATTTTTTTATTGGCTAGCTTTGGAATAGAGGTGACCGATTTTCTACTGCTCCGGCTAGTCACTGAATGAATGGAAATTGTTTGCACGATCTTGTATTGAGTTCAATCAAGGCTTATTTATTTTTGGGGTTGAAAGAAATGAAAATGAATAATTGTGACGGATACCGAGAAAAACGAAATAGAAAATATCAACATCATAACATTACGCCTATAATCCCTGAAGGAAGGAGGTGGATACCCATATTTCGCCATTTATGTTTAAGTCTCATATAATGGGGGCGAGCCTATTGCCATCAATCGGGCACAAATCCAGACTCCATGGCTGCTACTGAGAAATTCCTGATTGGAAAACCCAATAACACTTTGCCCGACCTAGGAATCGAATCCAGGACCTCATGTTCAGCAGTCGCGTTTGCGACAACTAGGCCAATGAGGCAGTCATTACTGAGGCAGAACGAAAATATGACTAAGGAAATTAAGATGTTTGATAGCTTTCTTGCTGGAGTGTGTTTACGCAATTGGGTGAATAGGGTGTTATGATATGGTTAAAGAAATTGCTCTTAAACTGTTTATTTTGTCAAGCAACTTGACATCGAATCGGCCAAATGAAAATTGAAGACGAACATTTGCTGATGGATTGTGTTCAAAATAAGAAAGAGAGGGAAGAATTAGAAAGAGAGCATGCATGGTACAGATTAGATATAGGTTTAATTCAGACGATTATGTCACGTCCTAAATCTGATCCAGCAATTAACTCTGTAGTTTGGAAGTAGCGAATCCCGAATTTTCCTAGACTGTTTTTTAATATTCCATTTAGTATGGTGCATGATATATTGTTTTAAGATACAGTGAGGTTGACGTATCCTTGTGGATGAAAACCCCCAGAAACAAGAAAGAAAAAAAAATTGAAAAATGTAGCTATTGTTTTGTTTTAAAAAAACCTTGCCCCACACTAGGAATTTCTTCTCCATCGTGGGAGCGTTAACAACATCTAAACTCACATACACTAACAGCCAGACCCGGAACAACTATCAGTAGGTCATACAAATATTTGTACCGTGCGGGGATTGAACCCACGACACACAGCGCAGCAGCCAATTACTCAACCGCTGCACCAACCGTGCTGTCAGTTGAAACAGCATATTGAACACAGGATAACACTCTCATAAACAAGACGTCCAAACTAGAGCTCACTTTACTATATTCTTACATTATTTAAATGCACAAGCATTATGCACTAGTGTCTCAAGTGAAAGCATTAAAAGAAATTAAGTGCACTTTTAAAATTTACGACGTGAACGTTGGAAAACTTAGGTGTTTGTCATGTTCATCTTGAGAGATGCTTTAAAACTTAAAATTTATACGTTCAAAAAAGCGGTGTAGTTCTCAAAGGAATTATGGACCATACATCACAAGTTTAGAGCTGGGTCGAGTCTCCTGTCAGATATCGGGCTGTGCACTAATCAAGTACTTACGAGTTCTCGAGTTTCTGAATTTTCCACTGATTCAATCGTTTTTTCCCCATAATAATAGGTTTTGCAAATTCCACTACTATTTTTCAAACAGATAATTAAACAAACGAAGGGATATAAAACTGTGGCCATTCATAAAAGGTTACCGATTGTCGTGGCGTTGTATGTATTTTCCGTTCCAATTCACACGCGACATGATGCAATCTGCGCATATGCAACTTGTTACAAATTTTAATGACCGATTTGGCAGTAAAAAGTCTCTTGATTTCGTAAGTTTTAATTTATTTTTAGAGTTATTCCATCTATCCTTGCGGAAATTTTCCCCGAAACTAAAACTTAAAATAACGTTTCCCAGGTGAACGTTGATTTTTTCCCCAAAACAGGGGAAATAATTCCCAATCTACCAACACTTAAAATACCCACACCCGATGAGAAATTAATAGTTGTTTGTTGAAATTTCAGTGAAACTCCTTGTTACGGGAACTGACTAGCGTTCAAATTAAAAGGGGAGGCTATATGCTGTGTATTTATAGAAAGAATTTGATGAAATTGAACTGCTTTGGACTCTGTAATGGATATTTTATAATCTGAGTAGGTATTGAAGCTGTTGGGAATTTTTATTAAGAGTTCTTGGAAAGCTTATTTTGAAGATAAAATGTAAAAATATTGTTTCATTGACTTACGTATATTGTTCATTTAGCTTGTAACTAAAAGGGATTACGAATTACGCTTGTAATGTCCCGAATGGCTAGGTAATTAATAGTACACCCACATTTCGCTAGTTATGCTTTATGTCCCATGTAATAGGGGGCGAGCCTATTGCCATCAACCGGGCACAAATCCAGACTCCGTGGCTGTTACTGAGAGATTCCTGATTGATGGACAAACTCAATAAAGCTTTGCTCGACCCGAGAATCGAACCCAGGACCTCATGCGCCGCAGTCGCGCTTGTAGCCAGTCGATCAGCGAGCATTACAGTTAATATCCTTCATAATCAATACTTGTAGTCAGATAGCTTGAGACAATGTTGTTTTAGACATTAATAGATTTGTAAGCCTTCGTCTATTACTGTACTAGTTTTCTGTATTTAATAAATAACACAACATAACTTTGTACAAATTATTTCAAAACCACTACTCTCCAAGCGCTGAAGGAAAACATCGTGATATTTTAGAGCATATTCTAGAGCCAAAAATTTGAAGACATGTGACACCCATCAAGGCAAAGACTGAGGTACTCGTGGTTTATATAGTCGTACTCCTCTCAAAGAGGAGGTCTGAGTCCCAGCTATCAAGGCTATTTATCTTTATCTAAACACCTTCTATCTATCGATACATCTTTACAAACAAAAAAAATTGAAGAGTCTGTTTGTAATTTCAAAATAACAGCTATTTACTGAATGCTTATACAAATACTGAAGTAAATACGGTACTCATAACACAATAACATTTAAAAAAATAATTGTTTGCTGTCTGTTTGTTCCGGCTAATCTCCAGACCGGTTGGACCAATTTTCACAGAACTTTTACTGGCAGATAGCTGATGTCATAAGCAGTAACTTAGGCTTTTATTTTGGAAAAAGAATTAGGGTTCCGTGCAAAAAACTTAAAAGCCTTGAAATTGTTAGAAAAATCCGATTTAAATAATATTTTTATAATAATTTGACGAAAATCGCGGGCAACAACTAGTGCTTAATAAAAAGTTAATCAACGAATTTACATCACATCGAAAATCACATTACATCAGAAATAAAATTCGTAATTTAACGAAAGCCATCGAAATTACCGTCCGATTGATTTCGAAGCGAACATCAATTAATTTCGCAGAGCAGTTTGGCGAACGAATCTCATATTTGTGTTTTAAAACATAATATAATTATGAAGTGTGCAAAATTGTTGATTGGTTGGTACGTAATTAAACTCAGAGTCAAACTCTTTATGCACTGAGAACTTACTTAAATACATTAAATTGTGACAGGAATGAACGAATAAGTTAATTTTATTGTTGTTTGTCCAAAAGAGAATGTTAATTGTTTGTTTTCTTTGATTTGTTCCTAGTGCAGTAGTAGTATACATATATATAGCTCGTCTTTGAGAAATTGCTGCAATGCGTGTCTTTAAATTAACTTACATTTGCCTTTTGGTAAGAGAAAATAAGTAGACAGCGTCGTAGAGGGAAGGATGACGCCATAAGGACGGCGGGCACTACTTGGACGAGACAAACGAACAACCGTATATAGTGAAAAACTCCAAAGGGGAGGCCTATGCTGAAAAGGAAGACTATCTTGAGTTATCGGTGTTAAATAAATAAATATTAACTTAACAAAAATAAAAAAAATAAAAGGTTCTGAAAATGGTTCAATATCACACCGCATATCATCCTTCTATTTCCGTAACCTTAGACAAAAAATATAATGTCTGTCAATAAAACAAAGGGTGCTTTATATAATGGTGGAATATCTCATGATTGCGAATTTCCTCTCATCAAAGACTTGCTTTATTGAGGCAATATAAAAGTTATTTGTAAATTGAATTCTTGATCCCTTTTTGATTCTTAATAATGGACGAGTTCATTGGCCATTCTATTTACAACGCGATCCTTTTACTATCTCATAGATCCGATTTAAGATATTATAGAAGATACTATCGGAATAAATACATACCCAAAGGGCTAGACAAATATGTTAGACTAATAGACACCCACACTTCGCCAGTTATGTTTAAGTCCCATGTAATAGGGGGCAAGCCTATTGCCATCAACCGCAATTCAGACTCCGTGGCTGCTACTGAGAAATTTCTAATGGAAAAACCCAATAACACTGTCCGACCTGGGAATCGAACCCAAGACCTCATTACTCAGCAGTCGCGCTTGCGACCAGACCGGCAGTCAGAATCAGAATAAATGTCATAGAAAAAATGTAATCTTATGTCTCTGTGATGCCTTAAAGATTTTGCTAATTAAAATGCCTTGGCCCATAGATCATATTATGATTAAAACCCGATATGTACCAGCTGTCATACAATTACGTCCCGTCTTCCAGAAACATAAGCACATATACTTAGAAATATCTTAGACATAGGTGCAAGCCGTGCACTAGAATTTCCCGATAACCGTATTACGTTCCGTGTGATAGCGAGGCGATTTATTACAACGGCTTGTCACTGGAAACTGTCTAGCACAAAAACCAACCACTACTTTTCTCATGCTCACTAGAATTTTTCTGGGGATTCCATCTTCCTGACTTGTGCACAAAGACCTTAAACGTTAGGACAGAAAATAGAGGAAAACGTCGGAAGTAAATTAAGTAGGTAATAGTCCATGTAAGAAGAAACCATAAATTGTATTTTATTATCCAAAATAAGTACTCTTTTAACACTCCATAAATCCGATAAGCACTTACAAATTACACGAAATATTTGCGGGGACAAGCAGTGGAACAAATAGCGGTTCAAAATTTAGTGTTTCCTGTTTTCTGGGGTCGAGGCATTCCACGGTGGTGCAGGGAACGCCACATTTGACGTTTATTCGATTTAAGTCCAGCCACGGACCGCAAGTCCAGTAAAGCACCGTGTGAATAAAGTTTTAGCTCTAAATTCAGTTTCCTGTGTGGAACGTTTCTGCAATACTTTGTAGCAATCACGGGTCTGCAGGGATTAGTGCACAAACTAGTGCTGTGACAACAATGGTGCGTTGAGTTCCATATTTTGAAATTTGCATGCTGTTTCGTAGATGTAAAAATGTTTTCGTGTTTCGTTGTGTAGATTTTGTGTTGTTGTATCTATTGTGAAGCAAAGCTAAAGACTTGTTTTATGCTTTTGAATTACGTGATTTAAATGAGTTCGACGCAAATTATTAAAAGTTTAATAAATATAAATATATATAAAATCTATATATAGATAAAATCACCCGTATTATCAACGTGTTAACGTAAAAAACGTGTTGTTCCACGCGTTTGTTTCTTTCATTGTTCCCTGTAGCTGTCATTTACTGTATTTTCTTTCATTTCATTTCTCACACAATCCATCCATCTTTGGTTTAGCATTTGTTTTGGTAATTTTAAGCAAATTTTCAGGAAATGCAACTTTAAAAGAACTACGGAAAGTTCACATTAAAAATGCATTTAAATTCAAAGTTAAAATTCTCATTCTAGTGAAATGTAAACCTAATAATGTTGAAAAGGATTTCAATAAGAGCTTACTACGAAGGTTTTAATGCACCATTTTATCTACGTCAAAGTAATCCGAGGTGGCAGTGTTTAAATCCACTGCGAATGGGATGGAACCAAATGTTTTGGAACACGACTGTTATTGTAAAGTTTTAATACATTGCTGTTTATTTCAGAAACAGGTGTGAAGATTTAACATGAACGAAGCAATGTAACGTGTTATATGTTTTGAAAAAAAAAGTCGGATTATTCCGTTGCAGATTTTTTTTACTCATACTGTATTCAGTCAAAATAACAGTAATAAATACAAATGGCCGGATTTAAATCACGCTGTATTAACTTGTCTCAACTTTTTTTGCCATTGAATTCATAAAATCTGGAGCTCCACATTTTAAATTTCAATAACATGCTAATATAAAATTGGTTTTACGAAGTTCGGGGCCCCGCTTCAAACCTCACACTTGTTCCTTTCAAGAGGTTGAATTTTCCATACTAGGCCTGAGTATGTAAAGCGGATTTAGAAAGAAATAGAATATTTGATTTTACAGATCTTGGATTTTGAGAACGGGTAGATAAGGTTCGATTTCTTTTAACATCAAGGATTATTTTTGATACTCCGAATCTGAATATTGAAATCATAAAGTCAGTGTCTTAAATTGGATTATACCGATGGCAACTATGATTGAATTGGTAATGAAACTTCATTAACCAGTAATTGAAGTGACATCTCTGAATTAAAACAGACGTAATGGATGTTATATTCTTAAGACTAATTTTCTATTTCAGGACCTAATCTTATTTCTCCATTATTTGATTTTTATTTAGTAAAAGAATATTGTAGGTCTTCTTCTTATATCAGGCATTTTAACGCTATGATATTTGATTAGTCTTTTCTTCTGATTTAATATGAAATGAACTGATTATTAAAACAGGGACGTTATTGACTGTGAGTACAATTGAAACGCGATGCAGGATCACAGCATTTGGCAAAAACGCTGGTAGTCTAGTGCAGATATCGTCCGTTGTATACTGTAAGGTGACCGCTACATTTACGAGAAATTGTTAGGCAGGCGATGGAACGTATAATTTTATTGTAATTCGTATTACATAGGCTCTAGTATGTACCTATATAGGGTGTAAACGGACACTTCACGAAGCCAATCAATGGTTGGTCTGTACAATGTACATCAAACTGAGTAACACTGCGTAAAAATGATTGCTGGGATACGACTTTTCTTTTTGTTGTGAAAAAACACGGCTTATGGTAGCGCTCAATGTAACGCACTCAAAACATTTTGCTGATGCATGCACTGTATAGTACATGGATCATGGAGGTACTTCAAATAAAGGTACAACATTTAAAACACGTATTCTGTAACTCATATTTAATAAAAAAAAGTGTAAACTTTTACCTTTTTTTTTGGGATGGGTAATCATCAAATAACTCCTCCCGCTCTGGGTGGAGTGGAGGGAGTGTCAGACTTTTTAGAAAACCCATCCATGTTCCTTCTTTGCCCTTTCCGTCCAGGGCCGCGGTATCTCTTTCGAACAGTCCCGCAGCCCTAAACTTTTACCTTCAATATTTCCGTAACTAGATGGTTCCCAGGTATAGCAAACAAAAAGTCGCGTTGACGGAAAGAACCTGTGCCTTTCGGCTTATTACAACAAAATTCGTCAAATACTAAGTCAAATAAGTTCCAGGAAGACGTTACGCCTCAGTGGGTCCTAACGCTTAGCCAGTTCTCATAAAGTAATACAGAAATATATTACTTGGAGTAATGCCATGTGCCAATAATCTCAATAATAGCTTCTTATCTTCGTAAAATATTACTGAGTTATTGTATTTCCTCGTATTTTATGAAAAGCTGTATCAATGCCAATGTGGACTAATCGGGTGTATGTGTAATTGTATATGTATGTATGTACGTATAGTATTTTTGCTGGTATTTAGTGGATGTTATGTTTTTCCGGTTCTTCGTAAATTCATATATATCTATATTTCCTTAAATATGTTTTATGGCTTGCTACCCAATCGATTCTGATACAGAAGTAAGGGTAGTTTTTATCTCGGGTGATAAATAAAAAAATCAAGCATTTGAGATTTGGTTATATAAGTAAAATAGTACCTACTCACATGGAATAGTTATCATTTTTCATTTATAATGAGTGCGACCCCATTATAAACAAAAAAGACGTATAATATTAGATAGACATTACATTATTATGACAGAATTTAGCAGTGACAGCCTAGTGGTGTGACCGTCGGACTGCCAAGTCATAGGGCTCGAGTTCGAACCCAAGACACGCACCTCTTATTTTTCGGATTCATGTGCGTATTGTATAATTATCAATTGCTTCGGTGAAGAAAACGTCGTGAGGAAACTAAACCAGCATGCCTGAGAGATATTCTCGACGGCGTTTAAAGCCAAGTCAGAGGCCCATGGGCAGCATAAATAGTTTGGCACCAGATTCGGCACTAACCACACGAAAAACAAAAAGATGGACATAGAATACTTAGCTCAAGGGATGCCAAATTATGGTCCATCTTCATCTTCGACATTAAAATGCCCGTACAATACCTGCATGTGTAATGAAATTAGACTAAAGGATCCTCAACTTAGCATATTTTGCTTAAACAGTGTTATGGTTAACTAACATTGCAACACACAAGAACAGATTAGGAGAGAAGCGTCAATTAGTCTCTATGCAAGAGAAGCTGCGCTAAGTCGCGAGAATTCTCGAGGCTTTGGCTATTCTCTTTACACAACCGGTGTCATTGAGGCTTGCTGCCGCACTGCGCCTCTCGATATGCCACGTCCCGTAGATTTCTTCGCTGTAGTCGACATTGGTAGTGAGAATTTTCTAGAATACTCCAGAATAGTTGGAAATGCACTAACCATTTTTAAACTTTACCATAAATAGGGTGACAGGTAATTAGTGACCGATACTTAAACACGTGATTGTACTCATGACAACAAACAACTTTCCCAAAGCAACTCTTTTTTTTATACGCACCCTTATAGGTCAAAGGAATGCGCGAATTTCACACGGTTGTTGTGTTATTGTGATAAAAGTGTTAATTAAAAAAAAAAATGTTTCTATGGGAAAGTTGTTTGTTATCATGTGTACAATCAGATGTTTAAGTATCGGTCACTAACTACCAGTCACCCTATATAAACAATGAAAGTAAAGAACAAAAACTTTATAAAAAATCGCTTTGTTTTTCTACATTTCCCTTCCGCCGCAACACAAATATTGACCCTCATACACCCAGCGATATAATTCCCGCGTATTATGTAAAAGCTAAATCTCCACACAGATTAATTACTGTGACATCCTGACATGGAAGTTTCGGAGGTTGACTGACGGTCACCCGGCAGACTAGACGGTCAAATTACAACTATTCATCACTAGATATCATGACCAGCTGTACCAGACAACAATAAATCATAAATTAATATTCATGATACGCGAAGCTCATATATCACTATTATTATAGAATAAAATATGAACTCAGGTTCTATCAATAATGTACTAGGTGCTTTTTTGCATGGATAGGCGTTGTATATTCGTTTGAAGCTTTTTTGAGTGGAATCACTCAATATATTATGTTGTTAGTTTGTGAAAAATGAGTTTAAATATTGCATTTTTTAACATACATGGACCAGAAAAAGTAATATCGAAATTGCAATTTTGAGAGGATGATATTTCAAAATTTCTTGTTGCAATTTCTGTAAATCATTATGTTAAGTTTTTTACGAGTTCAGGCAAACTCAGACTTTGCAAGCTCTCTTTTGAAATTGGAACTAAGAAATTCGTATAAAAAGTATACTTTTAAAAACTGCAATTCGTTATGCAATATTCCAGCCTTACATAATTTTTATTCTAAAATAGTGTTTGGTAACCACTAGACAAAACCTGCTTGGTATTTATAAGTTTTTCCTGATGTATGTGAGGAAAAGCTTATAAATACCAGCCATAATGTCCGTCCATCTTACCCGTCTGTTTCCCTGAAGTTAATTCCCAGAAGCGACGTGAAATGATGACATTGTCACAAATGTGCAAGTAATGGCAGCTCATCGGGTATAAACGCCATTAGGTGCCGTCTTTCGTCTTTCTTTTCTCTGTGGTCGGACAATTTGGAGGGAATTTTTGTTGATGCAATACTGTTTTGTTTTTGGTGTATGGTGATTTAGGCCCACTTGCACCACAATCAGGAATAGTGTTTAGCGTTAAAAATAAAATCATTAATTTAACAGATCAGGAATCCAATTTGTTAGTAATAATACATACACATCTTAAACACTAGTGTTAGTACATAACTATATTTGAAAAAAATTGGTAAAAGTGACTAATAATGTCAAAACAATTAATGTTATAAAGGTGATTAAAAAAAAAAAAAACGTTAAACGTAATTTTAGAATAGTATATTCGTGCCCAATTATATTTTTATCGAATTCTATTAAATTGTTTGATAAATAAAGAATAAAACATTATTAAAAAATTATGTTTAGAACAGTTGTTTGAAGATGAGTGAGACGGAATATTGCTTTTCATCTCTACTTTCTTATCATGATCGCACGACTTGTTAAATGCTAAAATTTCAAGTCAACATATACCTTTTGAAATCACAAAAGCAGCCAAAATCTGTGTATGGACGTAAGACTCTGTCATTGCTAGCGAGTCGTCGGGCGATCAAGGATACTTCATGTGTACCTAGCATTAAGAGTACTCATATCAATCTGAAGGACACTGTGGCCTTTAGCCTATAAAGACATATCAAGCTCTTTTTCGACTCCCTTTTAGATATATCCAAGGTCATGCCCCGATACTGATATGGCTGATAAATTTTACACGCAATAACCGAAAAAGTACAGAATAATTAATGCTGAAAAGTAGGATTTTAATAAATTTTAAAAAACAAAGAAACTGATATTTTGTCATAATCAAAATTATTAAAATAATATCGAATATATCAAAGAGAATAAAAAGACCCCGAAAATAATATTAAATTTTACACATTATTTTTGACACGTCAGTCCCTTGTCGCGATCCTCCCGCAAATCGATCAAGCGGGTGAAACCATAAAAGATTTTCTAAGTACTAATCCTGGATTAAGAACATAATGGAACGAACTCCTTTTTGCATTAAAGGGAAGAAAATGTTTATAAGAGAGAGATTGTGATAGATGCATGGGTCCCGGCAGTCGTTACCCAAGGCTTTACACTATTCATCGAAGTATCACCCTTGCCTCTATTGTCGGTACCCGAAACTTTTTATAGTGGGTTGCCAGACTAAAAATATAATGTCCTACATTCGTCCAAAAGGTGGGGTGACCTTTGCTTGTGTAGTTACTTACTGTCATAATTTGATTAGCTCCAATATTGACAAGAGCAAAGTAAATTGACTGAATTGACTATTTATAGATGTTGAATGTTCAAGGAATTTTGGGTGATGTGTAATTATCTAACGCTAGCTGTAGCCCGCAACTTCGCTTGTATTTAAGTTTTTGAAATTAAATTGAGAATAATGCCTTTACTTGTTTTCTGTTTTACTTCATCCCGTCTTTCAATTCAAATGGGTATTTAGTCTGAACGGCCCAAATCGAATGGCCCGCGGGCCATTCGACCGTAAACAAAGATCGTTTACGTTCCAAAGGACCGGTGATAAAAATTTGTAAACAAATTCAATGTCATAAACTACATCAAGTACATTCGGGTGCAAAGGTTATAAAGTTGAAATAAAAGATTTAAATAGTTGTTTATGAACAAATTCGAGAGGCTTGCAAAGTTTTCAAAAATTTTAGTTACGGTCGAATGGCCCGCGGGCCATTGGATTTGGGCCGTTCAGACTAAATACCCTTTCAAATGTTACTTTTACTAGATATTGTTTTGCAGTAGATCTTTTCAATTTTTCATTTATAATACAGCATTATCATTTTGACAACAAAACCCAATGGTGGAATCATAATAACTATATACTAGTATTCCATCCGCTCAATATGAAGTCACGATTATCCTAAATGCAAATTCGTGAGTGGATAATATTGTTCTATAAACTCAATTGGCAGCTGATTAGTGATAGTATTAGCTTTGATGGATCGAGTGTTTTCAGTTAGTCTAGTTTAGTGTTGTTTCTCTATTAAAATTGATAGGTGATGTTGATTTGAAATTACTTTTTTTTTGTCACCACTCCTGAGCAAAGGCCTCCCCTCATTCTTTCCACTTCTCACGATGGTGTGCTTTTGAAATTACTTTGATTATTTTTTTGTACCAGTTTATTTATTTTGATTACATTTGCTTCGAGTAGGTATTTTTTTTTTGGGACAGCTGATTGTGTTTTCGCTATTAAATCATAAATCATAAATCTTTATTTATCTCGACATCAGAAATTACAGGCGCTGGTATATGCACAATCTTATATAGAGAAAGGTGTCTGAAGTAGGAAGGTCCTGAGGTACAGATCACCTCTCCGGCTTAGATATAACATTTATTTATAGCAATTTAAGTCAATAGTCTAGAGATAGAATTGGAAGTAGGTAAACAAGTACTAAAACTTAATTATTTGAAGTTTGACATTTAAAACAAAATGTTGGTCCTATGGAGAAAGTTATTCTGTTGGATTACCTGTATTCTTTACTGATTTCTTTCCACTCAGTAACAATTTGTGACGGTCATCGGGTTACATAAAATTATAGAATTACTAGGTTATGCCCGCGGCTTCGCCCCCGTGGAGTTCGATAATTGTCCCACGGGATCATACTACCGAGATAAAAAGTATCCTATGTGTTAATCCAGGTTATAAACTATCTGTGTGCTAAATTTCATCCAAATCCGTAGGTACAGAAGTTTTTGGGTGAAAGAGTAATAAACTTCCATACATCCAGACATCCATACATTCTCACAAACTTAGTAGGTATTGCTACGCCGTAGCCCGTAGCGACCAATTCAAAGTGAACTATGTCAGCGCAGCGTAGCGGATAACTGAAACGCTACGCAGCTACCCGTTGAATATTTATGTATTAGACATGTTTGATTTATGCATATTTTATTGAACTATCAATGATACAAAGAATGGTGTTAAAAAAAAATGTTTTCATCCTCTTAAATAATGTTCGTATTTGTTACGCCTTTTTCACTTGTTATATCGAAAATAAAGGTATTTTCCAGGAACATGTTTGATCATAAAATCTGTCAATTGCTGATTTATAAGTCCCATAACAATGTTGTGGTCTGACAAATGATCGACAGCGGTAAACACGTATTGCCTATAATCACATGACAGGAATTTTGATGAAAGACTTGGAAGAATGATGGGACAAACATTGATCACCCCATTTGTACTCAAAATCAAAATATTTTATTTCACAAAAGCCTAGATGGGCACTTATAAAAGGTGCACGGTTCGGGTTGGTCGTTTTCTATGGAGAAGAACCGGCAAGAAACTCCATGGTTGCTCTTACATTCATAATATAACCTGTAATCAACGAAGGGTTAGGCACAGGTGTACTCATACTACCTACACCCACATTTAGCCAGTTATGTTCAAGTCCGCTGTCATCATCCACAGCCCGACTTCACCCACTGCTGGGTATATAGGCTTCAAAATCAAAAAATAAAAATAAAAATATTTTATTTGACATAGGCCTAGATGGGCACTTATAAAATGTCGACAAAAAGGTGCACAGTTCGAGTTGGTCGTTTCCTATTGAGAAGAATCGGCAAGGAATTCCATGGTTGCTCTTTTCAATGCTTAAATTGTGCCAACCTCCACGTTCTTGTGCCAGCCTCATTCAGGATTTTCCCGCGATGGTAATAATGTCTCTACCAGTCAACCTTGAGGTCAGAGTTATACTCATGATTACAAACAACTTTCTCAAAGAAACATATATACTCGTAAATGGAATATTTATAAGGGGATTAATGGCTGACGTCAATCTAATGGAAAATGATTTTTAACGAGAGAGGCGTTTAATTTCAATTAAAGATTTAAAACAAACGTTGATGACACACGAGTACATATGATTCGTTGAAGTTCATCCATCTGATCATACACGTACTCTGGTCATGAGACCAACAAATATACATATAATGCCATAAAAATGGTATGTTTATAAGGCTGGGGCAATAATGGCGGACATCAATCTAATGGAAACGGATTTATAACGAGAGAGGCGTTTAATTTTAAAAATGCATCGGTACGGAGGCGTCGTTTACGATCGGTTCTCGCGGGTCGACTCACACGGGCTGGATGCAGGTGCAACTAAGTTTTAAACCATAAGGGCCTGTTTCACCACCTGCGATTAAGTTTACTTTAACTTACTTCGCAGATGATTTCATTCATCAATCAATCAATCATCAAATCAATTCTGTTCCATTTTTGAATTTATTCGGTAAGTAGTGATTATTCGGATATTCTTTCACTAATGGGAAGCTGCATTATCCCCAAGTGTATTATAGGCTATATTTGAAACGTTGCCGTGGGATAATTCCCGACTACAACGCGAGCAAAGCCGCGGGAAAAGCTAGTTTTTCATCATTTACTTACAGTTAAAAGTTCAACGGCACGGTTGGTGCAGTAACTGAGTGATTTTGGCTGCTGCGCTGTATGTCGCGGGCTCGATTCTCGCACGGAAGAACTATTTAAATAGTCTGTTTTTTAAGTTGTAATATTAATATAAAGGTGGTTAAACGATTCACAATTTAGAACCCGCAAAAATCTGTAGCATCTGCCACCATCACTGAGCTCTTCCAGATTTTTTCAAAGAAATTGTGAAATGTAGGTGATAAAACAAAAAACTTAATTAACTCTTAATAAAGTAAACCCACTTTTCTAAAGTTACAAGTTTATTTTTAAACAACCTTAAATACATATTATATACAAACTAAATAATATAAAAAAGGTCAAAATTAGACTAAATTTAAAAACAACGACAACAAGGACTCAGGCGTTAAAGTACCTACTCCAGTTTTAAATTAGAATTAAAAACTTCTTGATAAAAACACAAGCAAGGGTAATTCAAGGATAGTGGCCTGTGTGAGACCAGACTAAGTGGCCTCGGCGCACGTTCTCCAATAGAAGGCGAATAAATGACCTTTCGATAAAATGAGGAAGGAATTTATAGGTACCTACGTAGGAAAATGCATGTTCACTAAGCTTACCTCGAATAGAATGCAAGCATTCGACGCTTCTTAGTTTGTAAGAATTTTATTTACGGCCAGTCTGATTGTGTGAGACTAGGATTATTATCTTAAAAATAAATAAAGTAATGTGAACTCGGCTATCATTGTGCCGATTATCGTGACTACCAATGGCCAAGAGCCTCGACGACCATCTTTCGAGGCTCTCCTTAGGCGGTTGGATTAAGGGCCTGATTCAGAAGGCAGTTCTCCTCGATACGGCTCGAATTGTGAGGAGGTTCCTGTCTCTGGAGCCCTAACCACAGGTAGCTTGGACCCTGCTCCCGACACCGGCGGACCACTATTTTTTTGTATTTTTAAATGATTTTTTATGTTTTTTTAAGAAATATTTAGAAATGTAAAAAATGTGTAGGTAAATAAATAAAGGAAATAAAATTAAGAATTTTACTATTTTATTTACATTCATGATCGTCTTACTGCAGAGCAAATGCCTTCGTTACGTCTTTTCTTTTGTAATAAAATGTAAGCACGTAAACATAAATCAATGATAATGAAAATTAATAAAGATGTTTTCCAACATCAATACAGAAATAAATATAGCAGTTGTAACCAATCCACATTTGACATAAAAGTAAGCATGCAAGATTCAATCCATAGTAAGGAGTCTCCTAATACAGGTACTGATTGTTTAACACGCCTAAATGTAATGAATGTCTAATTGTGATAATAAACTATTTTCGTATTGTATTTTGTAGTCTCACCAACGGATATCGTATCATCCGGTACTAACTGGGTTGTGGAGGTCAGATAGACAGTCGCTCCATGTAAAATACTGGTATTCAGCTGCATCTGGTTAGACTGGAAGCCGAACCCAATATAGTTGGGAAAAGGCTAGGCAAATGATGATCTTTCAAGAAACCCGTCTAATCTTTGACCCTACACAATGACATTGTATACATTTGTTTACGTGACACAGTTTGACACATGACACAGTTTCCACAAATCCATTCTAAACCGTTCTGGTAGTAAAATAAAAAACAGCTGAACTGAATGTCGTAAAAGCGATGTTGAAAGACTCAAGGAAAGGTTTACTGTTGTGACTGACCGATGCATTGGGTTGAAGTACTTCCACAAAAGTCTTCTTATAGATAAGAAATCAAGTCGAGTGCATCACTTAAAAGATCATCATCATCTGCCCAGCCTTTTCCCAACTATGTTGGGGTCGGCTTCCAGTCTAACCGGATGCACCTGAATACCAGTATTATACATGAAGCGACTGCCTATCTGACCTCCACAACCCAGTTAGGGTTAATACGATATCCCTTGGTAAGACTGATTGTCAGACTTTCGGGCCACTGACTACCTGTAATGACTGTCAAAGATTTTCAAATGACAGCCAGGACCAACAGCTTAACCTGCTTTCCGAGGCACGGAGGAAACTTGGTATGTAATGGGCGGTCACCCATCCACGGACCAAGCTAGGCAAGCGCGGTTTAAACTTAAGATCGACCCGAGTGGCTGTTATTATTAAGCCACGAGCTCCATCACTTAAACGATCATAACTGCTTAAATCAGTGGGATAAAGATAAATATTTATGAAAAGTTTAATGTACCTGAAATAACGCTCGAAGTAAATATTTACAAGCATTACTTTAAATACAACTTGATAGCTTAACGCAATCACTTATGATAATATTAACCAATAAATAGAAAGAGTATCTCTGAGAATTTATGAAGCTTGTTTAACATTAAATATTTATTTACCTAAATATAATAGTGTGTGAGTAATAGAATATATTCCTTTGATTTGCCACTCAATTGGCTATTTTTATTGAACGTGAATATTGACAAAAACAAACTGTGTAATTAGTAATAGCTGTAGATAAAGTTATTTGATGTACTGAACTAACATAGCCTAGACGTATAATGATAAAAAATCTTCGTAGGTATGTATTGAACACGTATGAATGAGCCGTAATAACTAACTTCTAAAAGTTCTGGTGAAGATTCCAGGAAACAGCTGAATGCTGGAAACGTAACGTTACGTTACGTTTAGGTTTTTTTTTAGTCAGTAAGAATCTGACACTACCTTCCACTCTACCCAGAGAGGGAGGGGTCATTTGATGATTTCCCATCCGAAAAAAAAAACCCACCACTACTTCAGCTGAATATTGATGTGTCAAGTGGCCCGAAGCACGACTGTTGATTAATAAGGTACTGAGTTCGATTCTTGGGTCAGGCAAAGTGCATTGGGTTTTTCCTTTCGGAATTTCTCAGTAGCAGCCACGGAGTCTGGATTTGTGCCCGGTTGATGACAATAGGCTCGCCCCCTATTACATGGGACTGAATCATAACTGGCGAAATGTGGGTTTACTATTAGGCACACCTGGAGATATTATGTTATGTTTCATCAGATTTTCCTATATCATATCAAAAATCTCTTCTTACTAATATTATAAAGAGGAAAGATTTGTATTATTGTGTGTGTGTATGTTTGTAATGAATAAACTAAAAAACTACTGTGCCGATTTCAAAAATTTTTTCACTGTTAGTAAGCTACATAATCCTTGAGTATACAGAGACATAGTTTATATTTTATCCCAAAATGTTTAAAAAATAAATATCCACCCGTGCAAAGCCGGGACGGGCCGCTAGTGTAAAATGAAATGACCAAGGTTTATCATACATATCCCAGTTTATATACACAGGGGTTTAATAGAGAGATGGGCGGCATTCAATTGACAGATGCCCACATCGATCTGTCGGGGCGTCCGACCCTTCAATGAAATATCCCCGCTTTCCGATAGATTAACTGCCACCGACAACATTGTCGTGGTTTGGCAGTCGACTTACCTTCGATAGTTCCGACGTTTCGTAGGAGTTCGAAGTTAAAGTTGTTTTCGAAGAGACTTTCATCGGGAATGGGCATTTAATATACCCTTAGAATAGATGGACAATAATTTTAACAGCGTTCAACACATCTAACCAAAAATATCCAAGCAAAAAGAACACTGATTAAAGTGATTTTGTTTTGACCTAAAATAATAAATGGCCGGCACTCTAGAATAAACACATCCATTATGGGAAGGTACTTGCACTTGCGCCCCGCCGCGCGCGTTCTCATTAGAACCCAGTCAATTCTGTGAATATCATTCTGTCTCTAACGATAGTAACTTTCAGTTGACTAACATTTTTAGGGTATTTTCGTTCGTGTATTATCTAATGCGTTTTACTTTTTTTTTACCATTGTCCTTATTTTGGTGGTTTGAATGATTTCTAAATGTTTGTTCGTCTATTTTAATCGGCCCTTAAATAGAAAATTTTAAAAGTTTCGTTTATTCTCATAGATCAACAAATAATTCTTTCTAATTACTCCCATATAGTAGGCATAAAGAAAAAGAAAGTAGGCATGAGAAACACTGTAATAGTTTATGGTAAAAAGATAAGAAAGTCTAAGTTGGTAGACTGCTCAGAATGACGTCCTACCAAAAAGTTACTTCACCTGGAACTCTATTCTTATCATCACATCATCATTCTCTTGCTCTTATCCCAATTCATTTGGGATCGGCGCAGCATGTCTTCTTTTTTCATACTTCTCTATTACTCGTCATCTCATCAGGCACCTGCTTTGTTGCCATATCATCCTTCACAGCGAGGTGCAATCTCTGGCGGGAGCGGTTTAAACCCCCGGACAACTTTAACGACCCTTCCGAAAACCTTCCACCTGGGCACGCGTTGCCATGGCCGACTTGGAAATCCTTAAACAGACTTCGAACCCAAGTCGGCCGGACCAAAGACAATCTCTGCAGATGGGGGTTCATGGACAGCTCAGACCTCAAGTGCGTATGCGGCGTCTCCCCACAGACAATGGCCCACCTTCCATCTTGCACCGCATGCCCTATCACCTGCGCACTCGAAGATCTGCTTACTGCATCAGTAAGTGGGGTCCGCGTGGCTGAGTTTTGGGCTAAACATAACATCTGAACTTTTTGCCATCGACACGCTAAGAAGAAGATCCTTCACACAGTCCATCTATCGTTTCTTTGGTCTTCCTCTACTCATATACCCATCAACATTCATACTCAAAACTTTCCCCACGACTTTTTCCTATTCTTGTTATCACCATCATCATAATATGTATTTCTGTAAATTGAAATACTTTTACACGTTATGTTTTAAACCTAGACGAGGCTAGTGTTTCGTACCTGACAACTTGGAGAAGAACAGTCGAAACAAACTCAGAGATCACTGTCTCTTTTAAGTCTTACTAATTTATCTAATTTTTACTTTTCTCAAATAATGTTTTGGCTTTTATTTTCAAGAAAATCTACAATTAATAACAAAGTCACCTTTCTATTCCAGATGGGTTATAATTTTAAACCAATTTCCACTTTTGGGTGTCATTATGCTCAAACAGGGTGAACCAAAAACAGATTGAATTCTAGGAAGGAGCTCAATCGGAACCAAAGAGCGAAATTCAACCAATAAATTGACCGACGATAATAATAATTGGAATGGAAAACAACGATGTATGTGTGTGGTTTTTATTTCTACGTATTACATAATGTAATGGTATTCCTACTAGTGCGGTATTCATTTATTTGGACTAATAATAGGAATGTACTGACGATAATTGACGTACTTGTACACTAGGGTAAGTCGCAATAAGACTAGTCATCATGTGCCAGCCTTTTCCTAACTATGTTGGGGTCGGCTTCCAGTCTAACCGGATGTAGCTGAATACCAGCATTTGCATGGAACGACTGCCTATCTGACCTCCACAACCCAGTTAGTACTGAGTACTACATATCTTTCGGGCTACTGACTACCGGTAATGACTGACAAAGATCTACAAATGCAGCCGGGACAAACGGCTTAGGGAGCTTTCCGAGGCACGGGGAACGGCAAGGAAACTCGATATGTAGTGGGTGGTTCATAGACTAACCTAGGCGCGGCTTAATCTGAAGATCGCACGAGTGGCCGTCATGATTTAGCAACAAAACCAATATGTAAGGTCCCATTAAAATAGATGGACAAATTTCAACATAGCGTTCAGTATGTCTAACCAAGGTATCCAAGCAAAAAAACCACTGATTAAAGTGGTTTTATTTTGACCTAAAATATTGAGTTGAACAATGCACGCGGCGGGCGGTGACGTAGACACGTGCGCGCTGCACATTTTGTAGTATCAGAATTATGAGATAACAAAGATATGGATGTTATGCATTGTTTGATGTTTATGCATTGGGTAACCAACATTTTTAGAATATTTTCGATAGCAGATTTTTGTTCTTGTAAGTATCTAATGCATTTTTTTTATTTTGGTGGTCTGAATGATTTCTAAAAGTTTGTCCATCTATTTTAATGGGACCTCATATTGGTTCTATATTGAAATCAGGCCATATTAAGGTCAAAGTGTCATCACTGACTAGCGGTCGCCTGTACTTTGTACAGTTTGAATAATCTCAATATATTCCTTAATCGAGCGTTATTCACAAGGTATAAATTATGGATACAAATAAAATAAAGATAAACACCCTGTCCATATATTAAACCCTGATTTACGACCCAGACTTCAAGATAATTTCAAAAGATACTCCGAAACGAACTAAGAAACTGAAACGAAAGATTTATTGACCACACTCAAAGTTAATTAGAAAATATAAAAGGTTTTATATTTAAAGGTTTTTATTTTCTAGAACACATTAATATCATGGGCCTTAGATTAGTTGCAAACATAATTTGTTTGAGGGCGTGGCTTCGCTATTTAGCGCGGTCAATAGATGTATTGGAAATCTATCTTTTTTCTTTGAGTGATCTTTGCCTAAATGTAATTTGCTGAAGGAGAGGGCAGGTCTTTGAAGGATTTTTTTTTAGGTTAGTCCCGGCTGTCATTTGTAGATCTTTGATAGTCATTAGATAGTCAGTGGCCCAAAAAGTCTGACAACCAGTCTTACCAAGGGTTATCGTATTACCCAGTACTTACTGGGTTGTGGAGGTCAGATAGGCAGTCACTCCATGTAAAATACTGGTATTCAGCTGCATCCGGTTAGACTGGAAGCCGACCGCAATATAGTTGGTAAAAGGCTAGGTAGATGATGAATTTTACTGACATTATTAAATTTTATAAAGCATTGCACGATAATTTGACGGCATTTCAATAAACTAACGAAAGACGGGACAACGCTTGTTAAATCGTTATCTACTTGCATAAGTCGACAGTCGGTACAAGTCTATCGTATCCAACATGGCGGTTATGTCATTTTGTTATATTGACTTACTGAAACATCGATAAACAAAAACCGAATAGTAGGTACAATGTAGTGACTTCAGTTAAAACATACATAATTTCGAGGGCTGGTTCGAGGAGGCACGGGAAAAGAACACATGGAAGGAATTGGGGGAGGCCTTTGCCCAGCAGTGGGATATTACAGGCTACTAAAATAAAAACTAAAATTTCGAGACGAACGTTTAATTTGTTTCCAACTCAAAAAGCCTGTTTTCCCAAAAAAGCAATGACATACAATAAGGTAACAATCGTGCAAGTACTTTTAATATTCTTACACATAACATAAACATAACATCACGCCTGTAATCCCCGAAGGGTTAGACAGAGGTGTACCTAATAGCACACTCACATATCGCCAGGTTTGAGTCCCATGTAATTTGAGGCGAGCATATTGCCAGAATCCTGCTACCTGCTGCCTGTGGCTGCTACTGGAAAACCCAAAAATATTTTGCCCAACCTGGGGATCGAACCCACGACCTCATGACCTCATGTCTAGACGAACGAGGCAGTCAATTTGTTATTGAGTGGTTCTTAAATCTCTAACAACATTATTTTTTATTATGCTTATTGGTTCACAGACTTTAAACCGCCACGAGACGCATCTCCCATATATTTCAATTTGATTGGCAAAGAGATTCAGTTAAATTTTCTCTATGGGCAATTGGATTAGCATCAACTGGCTATAACATGGGTACTTGAAAGCATCACGATAAAATACGTCCCATTTAGGGCACAGATTAAAAATTTTATTTACATTCTTAACTCATTTATTTTTATCTGCTACGTGAATCGTGTTTAGATGTGGTTAGATCTGTTTTCGTGTTTGGCGAGAAATTAATGTAATTAAAATATTTAATAAGCATTGTTTGTGTGTCAAAGAAACACGGTCAAAGTTGGGCCAAAGGAACCAGAGGTGACGAAGAGTGTGAATGAGTTGGGTTGACGATATCACACTCACATTTCACATACACTCCTCCTACACTCACACTACACTCATATATACACCCCTAGATACACAACCACAATCATTCACTCCATTCGCTGTGTTAACACCCACTGTAAACTAATAGAAAAGTCACATTTTAAGCCAAGTTAGGTAAACAGTCGGTTTGTATTATATAAATTGAAGCAGCAAAATCTCCGACTCCTAAGATACAGGTCTGCGTACCTAGTTAGTAGTATTCTAGTTTAGGAGCCCGGAAAGCTAACAATAATTTTAAACTTATGGTACAACCCACTGTTTCCATATGCTATTTACTGTGCTGTTGTTTTCTTAATGTACTAATAAACTTATATGACAGGCCTGTAACCGAGGTGTATGGCAGAAGTAAGGTGAGGCCTATACCCATCAGTAGGTCATCTGATATGATGATGATGATGACATTAATTTGTGTCAATCTAACAGGGGGCCCGCGGCAAGCCACGAAGGAGATTGCGGGACGACTTGGTTGTCTTCCTTAAGAAAAGGTAAGTAGTAGACTAGTACTAAGACCGATTTTAAGAATGGTGGGATACTTTTGCAGGGCAGTGGAAAAGTACAGGATACCTGTCCTAATTCAATAATGATTTGTGTCAGCAAACCGGCTGATAGAACACTCCGTCATAAAGGGTGTAAAGAGACCCTCAACGAACCCGAAAAGTTCTTGTTTCCCCGGTCATTGTGATATTTTTTTTGTTCTGGACCACACCTGGGAACCTTCTTGAGTTTTACCGGAAAACGTGATTTCCCCTCCAAAAAAAAAGTCGTTTCCCAGCAATAATTTTTGTAAGGTTACTTAGTTTGATGTACAGAATGCTTATTCGGCGGCTTCGTGATAGTATAAGATCCCGATATAAAACGACCTTCACCGAGATGCTTATTTAATGAAACGTATTTTATATTTAATTTAATATGTCAATAAATATAATCCATATGGGTTGCCTTGCAAATTTCAGTCCAGAGTATGTTTAATTAATAATTTAAAAAAATATTTTTTAAACATTTCACCGGTATGATTATTAGATAAATTCTATACCAATCGAAAATATGAAGCCCATAGAATATGCAAACGTTAGGTTGCCTAGTCTTTTCCTGTCACAACTATCGGGTTGCCAGGTATAAACAGGTAAATCTGTACTAGCATTTTGCAACGGTCTGTTTATTGAATGAAATTTAAATGAAATTAAAGATTATTTTATTCTGAACACAGTGGTATAGGGTTGCCTGCGAAAAATCAGTCCAGAATTGCGGTTGTCGAATTTTAAAAAGTAAAATATTGCTCCGAGTGAATGTGTGCGACTGAGAGGTCCCAACCGACCATCCCATGTGATAGAAGAGGACACAGCATAGCAGCTGTTTAAAGTCCGCCCACTTAAAGAAAGAGAGTGCATGCTATTTGGGCTTTTTTTTTTTTACGGATGGGAAATCATCAAATGACTTCTCCCGCTCTGGGTGGAGTGGGAGGGAGTGTCAGACTCTTACTGACTAAAACCCATCCATGTTCCTTCATTGCCCTTTGTGTTCCAGGGCCACGGTATCTCTTTCGAACAGTCCCGCAGCCCCGGCAGGCATCGGCCCTTGCGGGCCCCTTCCTGGTTGCTGACATCTCTTTGAGGCGCGCGTGGAACACGAACGCGCCGTCGACACGGCCTGTCGTCATAAGACGGACGGACGGTGAGCTAACCCATTACTCACCGTCCACAGGCCCGCGCCTACGGTGGCCGGTAGCCATCACGTGGCCTCCGACGCCCGGTGCGTCGCCCACGGCGGCTGGGACGTGAGATTCTCTCCCTCTCACGTCCCGCCACCTCCTTCGCTAGCATGACTGCTTCGCAGAAGGAGGTGACGGCTTCCCATTCCCTCTCGCTCCGGACCACGGCCTGAACCAGGGCCGGGCGCGAGAGGTCGCCGCCGCTGATCGCCGCTAAGAGGACACGGCGGAGCTCCGCCCAAGCGGGGCAGACCTCCACGGTGTGCGCCACCGTGTCCTCCGGACGATCCTCGCAATGATAGCACCCGGGCGTTTCCTCCCGCCCGATTCGGTGCAGGAACCTCCCGAAACAACCGTGTCCGGTGAGGACCTGCGTCAGGCGGAAGGTGAGGGCGCCGTGGTGCCTCTCTAGCCACTCCTCAAAGAGGGGACTTATCGCCACTATTGTGGCGTGCCCTGCACTGGGTTGCGACAGTCGCTGTCTCCATGTCGCCATGAGATCGCGTCGGAGGTCTGTCCGCTGAGCGGTGATTTGCCGCGGCAGCGGAGTTTCCCCCCGACGTAGTGCCTCCACGCGCCATTCATGCAGGCGCGCGACGACTATCGCCTCCAGATCCCATGGCGGCAATCCGGCTAGGAGGCTCGCCGCCTCGCGGGATATCGTGCGGTACCTCCGGATTAGCCTTACGGCTACGACCTTTTGGGGCGCGTTCAGGTAGTGGGTGGCACGCCGCTTAATTGAACGCGCCCACACCGGGGCCCCGTAAAGGGCCATGGACCGCAGGACCCCCGCGTAGAGCCTACGGCAGGAGGCGTTTGGACCCCTCAGGTTGGGCAAGAGCCGCTTGAAGGCAGACTAACTAAAATTAAAAAATTCTTCGTTATATTTTTTATTCAAAACGGTCACTTTTTTGTAGCGCGTGGTATGATAACCTACAAATTGAAGAGACGCACTGTGTAGCTCAACAAAATTGTATTTAAAGTGTTTTTTTTTACGAAAAGCTAACTTTAATACACAGTTTTTAAAAGTTTCATCATTAAAATCAATTATTTCATCATCCGATCCACACAAAAAACACTTTTTTGCCATTATTTCCAACAATAAATAGTAGAACGGTTTTTCAATTGTATTTATAGCGACACTCTACTCCAAAATGATGCATAGTATATACGAGTCTATCGCTATCCTTTTCTTTTCCAAGCCCAAATAGCATGCGCACTCTCTTTCTTTAAGTGGGCGGACTTTAAACAGCTGCTATGCTGTGTCCTCTTCTATCGCATGGGATGGTCGGTTGGGACCTCTCAGTCGCACACATTCACTCGGAGCAATATTTTACTTTTTAAAATTCGACAACCGCAATTCTGGACTGATTTTTCGCAGGCAACCCTATACCACCGTGTTCAGAATAAAATAATCTTTAATTTCATTTAAATTTCATTCAATAAACAGACCGTTGCAAAATGCTAGTACAGATTTACCTGTTTATACCTGGCAACCCGATAGTTGTGACCGGAAAAGAATAGGTAACCTAACGTTTGCATATTCTATGGGCTTCATACTTTCGATTGGTATAGAATTTATCTAATAATCATACCGGTGAAATGTTTAAAAAATTTTTTTTTTTAAATTATTAATTAAACATACTCTGGACTGAAATTTGCTAGGCAACCCATATGGATTATATTTATTGACATATTAAATTAAATATAAAATACGTTTCATTAAATAAGCATCTCGGTGAAGGTCGTTATATATCGGGATCTTAGACTATGAAGGGTCCGTTTACACCTTGTATTTAATACCACTTGCAATAATACATATATAGAAGTATGGAAGACGAAAGTATGTTGCCCCAAATGAAATGTGATAAGGGCAAGAGAATGATTATGATGATTTAACACTACTTGCAACACCAGGGCAAAGTCAAAACTTTTGAAGTAAGTTAAAATATCTGACGTGACTAAAATTTCAAGAGGACTGCTAGTAGCTATATTTCCCTGGGCTCTCTTCACTAAGAACTTTTCTAGACTGAAAGTAACTACCACTAATTCGGTTTCAACCAGTAAACATGTTGTCATAACAAACCACCTGGAAACTATACTATACCATTTTCAGTTTGAATTCACCACGACAACAATGAACAATTCCATTAAATACTGGCTACTTATTATAGCAAAGCATCTGGTTGTGAAGGTTAGATAAACAGTCGGTTATGTAAAATACTGATATTAGACATATCACTGAAATTAGTAATATCAGTTGTATCCGGTGATTCGGTCAGACTGGAAGCCGAATCCAATATAATATAATAGTCGCTAAAGTCACTATTTTGAGTTCAAAGGTTTATTGAAATCTTGTTGAACTGAATGATGTTTTTAATTATTGAATTCGCATTGTTCTTGGGATGAAATATGAATTCTATAAACGAGAATATTATTATGATTCCATAAAGGTGCAAACATTTCTTTTGTTCTGTTTACATTACACCTACATACCTACATAACGCGAGAGCACCTAACCGCGTGCCCGGCGTAAGCATTTTATGCTTAATGTGGCCACTGTCGCAGCAGCCTTCATTGTCCCTTAATAAGGCAAAGGGAATAGTTTTCCCACCATATTTTTCAGCTCATTAATTAAATAAAGTGTTCCTGGTAGGTATTCTATTGTTGTACAAAGGTTATTTAAAGACTTATCAATCACTCATTAAATATTCAAAAAACATTAAAAAAAAATATTCTACTAATAATACTTGTGCCAATTTGGCATTATTTTGCGATTCCCGGATCGTTATGCCCGTTTATGGGTTAAAACAACAACGTTACTACTCAAGAACTTAATTCTAGACATTTAAAGAACAAAAACGTAGTCTATTTTGTATAGTAACTTGTTTGCATTGTAGCACAAGCGGGACCCGCGGGTCCACTCAACCTAATGCATGTTTGAATTGGTCAACTGGACCCGTTGACCAATTTTATTTTTTGTGTAGTCAAGTACAAAAGTTTTCTTGATATTAATCTATATCTATTATTTGCAGCCAATTATATTAAGAGACGTGTCCCGTAGACACTCGAAAGCCCATTTGGCTTTGTCTTGTTCAGTCACCATCTGAATCCGTCTATTCCCAGTCGTCACTACTTTGTCACCACTAGAGACAAATGGGAAAAAAATCCCGATTGTAGCCAATGGCGACAAACGGGAACAAAATCACGTTTGTTGCCATTGAGGGATATATGGCAGAAATTATGTACCCCAAAAAGTACTAGGCTGGCATGAGTTCAAGATCTGTCAAACTCTGTCAAAGAATGATGTGATTATTCCTTGATTTTGTTTGTTTCTTAGTATGAATACATAACGTACATCTCGCCTTTAATCCACGAAGGGTTAGGCTGAGGTGTATCTAATTAAACACCCACATTTCGCCAATTTTGTTTAAGACCCATGTAATTTGGGGCGAGCCTATTGCCAGCATACGGGCCCGAATGGATACTCTGCGGCTGCTACTATGAAATTCCTGATGGAAAAATCCAATAAATCTTTGCCCGACCTGGGAATCAAACTCAGGTGCTCGAGCTCAGCAGCAGCTTGCGCCCACTAGGCCAACAAGATTTCTTGTAGCTTGTTTGTTTCAAAGATTTATGAATATTAAAAGAAAATTTAAAAGAATCAGAACTATTACAAAAATCTTGAAAAAATCAGCTTTTTGAATTGCTTTTTTAATTTAAGCAATTTCCACACCCTAATTCAATTTTGTAAGTCGTTCTTGAAATAAACTGTTTGAGACAGTATTTTAATTAATCAAATTAGTTCAACGAAAAAGGCACAAAGGCTAGAGATATTTTATTAGTACCTGAGTATATTGAGTTTCACTTTCCTGTTAATTATGCAAATAGCTCATTAAAATTTCCTGGAAATGCCTCTGAAATCCTGTTTCTCTACTGGGTAAAAATATACCCTGAAATTTTCACATTGTAAATGAAAATGTATAAATAGGAACATAAATAAAGATGGCAGATAGATTATTATTATTTGAATACTGAACCAAAAAGAGAGTGAGTGTGTAAGCAAATGAGTTGTATTGGCACCAATCTAAAAAAAAAAAAGTGGATTTCTTTGCCAAATCAAGACAGCAACTTGATGATTGGAGCCGCCTTTTAAGTAAAAAATACCTGTGTTAGGAGACTCCGCTCTTTCATAGCATGATAATTTTACATAATTAAGTTCGTCTCCTATAACTTACGTGAAACTTAATTAATTCGTAAGTAGTTAGTTCCTTTATTAAGCTGTTCTAATCAAAACAAAAACACCCTTCGAGGAATACCAGATTGATGTTACTCAGCGAAAACACACTTAACAGATTAATTAACACTTCATTCACACGTAACGGATTGCAGTTCAGAAATTAATAGATAAACGTAGTGGAGTATAAAACGTGCTAAGCGGAATGAGTTTAAGCCTCTGGGAGCGTAGCAGCACAAACACACAAAAGTACACAGAAGTACACAGTGGTACAGAAGATCGACGTCATTAAAATTTCCCTACCATGTCGGAGTCGGCTTCCAGTCTAACCAGGTGCAGCTAAATACCAGTATTTTACATGGAGAGACTGCCTATCGAACCTTCACAACCCAGTTAGTACTGGATAATACGATACCCATTGGTAAGACTAATACAATAAGCGGAAATATTCACACACACAAGTATAGTTAAACCAGAAAATGTATGTGCTTCGGTAATCTTCGTGTTTCCGAAACAGCACGAACGCCTCAGCACAGAGTAACCCCCTACAGAGGCAAAGTTTGTGACTTATGTTCTGCCGTGCTTTTCAGTAGGTTACTATGAAAGCACCTTTGATTCAAGTTTACTCTCTGGCAGTTACCTACTCCAGTCGCTGATCATCACTTGTCACTCAAAAGGGATAGTTGGACTAGTTTTTTTGGGATTGCATGGAGTTATAATTATACAATCTTGTAACCGTAGTAATACACAATAGGTCATTACGAGCGGTTCTATGATTCCAATAGTTCATGATATCTCATCATGGATTGTTCGTAATTCCAATGATAGATGATGATTCCTGAAACGCATATTTTTCTCAGAGATCTGAATACACGTGAGTCCATTAGCGCTCCTGTACGTGAAGCATATCTATGTGTGCGTGCGTTTTCGCTCTATGCAAGCCTTCTGTAATCCTACTATTATGTGACAGTAGTCTGGTCTGGGGGAATACATTTAATTTAATACTTCAGTGAATTGTTACACAGTTTATATAAACGAGGTGACAGCTAGACTAGCTTTCTCAGCATTTTTATTATATATAGAGAAAAATTCTGGACCAAAGGTAGCTGCAGAAATATACGTCAACTGGTTCAGTGGTCAGGGTATTTCCTTTCTTGGGTTTGGACCTTTCGCTTAGAATATTCACAAGTTTGTGTACCTGAAAATTGCTTTAAACAGAACTTTTTGCCTATCAAGGGTTCTTTAAAATTAAGACTATATTAATTTCTCGTCGACAACAACAAAAGTGACTGAGAAAATCAAACGAGTCCAAACTCGATGGGGTTGCGTCGTTTCATGACAGACTTCCTATGGCCACCTTCCAGCTCCATCATCAGATCAGCTTTATGTTATCATAATATTGCATTGTCACGCGATATACATATGCATGCAAAATTTCAGCTCAATCGGTTGAAGATATCTGCTTCAAAATTGAGTTGCAAGATTTCACCCGATCAAACATAGTTACATACATTGCAAGTTAAATAAAAGCTTGTAAAAAGTACCCTGCCTGCCAGATGCTGTCCGTAAGGAGTACATTTGAAGCGTTTAAGTATTTAAAATAAGACATAAGAGTACCATTAAATAATGTAAACAACATTTCCGAAACAAAAGAGCAATTTCTTTCGTAATATTAGATTTTCTTGTTAAAATAAGAGTACGAACAAATTTTCTGATAATATTAAGCGCCTTATAAATCTTCATGTACGGAGTTACTTGTTCAAAGTGAAGCGATATCAAATAAAACGCTTCTTCAAACATTTTTATGATATTTATTGTTTTCGTCTTTGACTTAGGTACTACTTTGGACTTTGGAGAAATGGCTGCGAGAATGTTTGATGCAGCGATCCTATGACGAAGGGGTCTTTTTAGAAACAGGTTCGTTTGACTGCAAGGGCTATTATACAGTGTGTAAACAGACCCTTAACGAAGCCATCAACCAAGCATTCTGTTCATCAAACTCGTAACTCTAAGCAAAAAATTTTGCTGGGTGCTGGGTGAAAAGTCACGTTTTACGGTAGAACTCAATGTACTGCACTCAAAACATTATGCTGATGGATCCATTGAATGGTACGGGGGTCGTGGAGGTATTTCAAGTAAAGTTATGGCATTAAAAACTTGTATTAAAAAAAAAACTTTTGAAAAAGTTAGAGCTTTGACCCGCAATATATATCTCCGTAACTAGGAGGTTCCCAGGTACGGCCTAGGACACATAAATTATCGCAATGATGACCGTGAGAACAAGCGCCTTTCAGGCTTTGTTAAGGGTACTTTTACACCCAGTATGAATTATCACGAAGCAAATAAATGAGCTTGGGATTGAAAAGGATTAACAAGAATATTAAACAAGAATCCCTATAGAGAAGAAATGCGGGCCAGGATATTTTACAACACTTTATTTAAAATTAACTGCGATCATCATTATTCTACCCTTCGCGCAGCCTCTTCAAAACAATCAAGTCCACCTATTTACGATCGCGTAAAACTCGATCCCGAAATAACGTAAACAAATCGCGTGATAGAAATCTGCACCATAAAAAGCCTTATCTTAACATTCGCACGAAACATAGGAACAAATCTGGGATATTTGTAGCATACAAATAACCAGAAAGTCCGTTTGCGTCATAAAAGTCACATCTTTGTGAGTAACGAGATAAGTTGCAAAAAAGTTGTTTGCCCCCGGTTTTATGCTCGGCTACACTTTACCATAATATTTTATGGTAATTTTATTTGAAACGAACTGAACATGAACGTTTGCCGTAAATGTCTGAAACTGTTTGCGCTTGATTTTTTGCGCGTTACGATTTTTGCTCCCGGCTTTGCTAATTGAGAAAGAAATGTAAAGCGCGGATTACATAGAAACGTAGATAGAAACGCAAAACGTTTTCATACAAAAAGTACTTAGGCGATGTGTCGTGAATTACACTCAAGCAGCGCGGCGCAGGCACGCCGTTCTTTCGTTTCCTTATAATTTCCACGCCTGCGTTGCGCCTGCGTCGCACCGTCACCTTACGCCGTTTCTGTGTAATTCGCGCCTAAGGGAAGCATTATGGAATGGCACGTTAAAATAATTTATTCGATGTTTTGTTAACATTTTATTTTGGCAAAAAGAACACAGAACTCGTAATGTTAGCACATATCGTATCGCAATCAGATTAAGATTAAATATCGTGATTTAATTAACCTTTTCATACCTTATTACCAGTACCTAGTGTCTGTTTTTGCAAACTGGATTTTGGCTGTTTTAGTTTGGTTCTTTGCAGATTTTTTACGTAAACTTTTCACTTTCTCTTTTGCCAGTCAGAGGCCTATGGGTGGCATAGAAACTCTGACTCCAGGTTAGATAACTACACGATACAAAAGAAACTCTTGGCCGTTGAATAAACACCGCGCGTTATAGGAACTAATGTATGTTTTGAAAACGAATTTAATCTTGAATCCTCATAATACTTATGATGTTTTAAAAATACGATTTCAAATATTTAAAATCAATCAATACTTAGGAAATAACAGAGATAATTTATATTATAAAGCAGCGAACAATCATCATTATTATTAACTTTCTCGAATTCTCTTCGGAACAATCAGGTCAATTTAAGACCGCGTAAAACTCGATCCGATCCAAAACACAAAAGTCAACAACACATTGGACTTTACAAAGTTGTGATTGAATGTAATCAACCGCTCGGATGCCAGTATCCGGGTAATGGAACAACATAAACATATTGCCATGATCACAATGGCTTAGACTCAAGCCAGCAGCGCAAACATTCAATTGTCAAATGTCTTCAGGTAGACGGTGTGTAAACAGCGCGTAAACAATGGATCAAGATCATCAGCACATACCCCACAACGTGGATATAAGTAAGATTTTTCACTTCAACTTCACATTATTCTTGTTGTTTCCCAGAATCCAACACGTAGTTCAGATGTGAGAATAAATCTTCCGTCGCTTTGTTTATTCCGACGGCTTATTTGAGCTGCTGTGCATTTGAGGTGGGAAGAAATCTGAGGAAGCAGACTTTGGATTTGTTGTAAGAACATTTTTGATATTTCGATCTTAGTTAGATTTTTTGTCAAAAATGATAAATCCTAAAATAAGACAAGTGAACGTTAATAAACAATGAAATCCCTCATTATCTTTAACATCTTTAGTAACGTTTTAATTATAACGAAGCATGTACACTTGAAAACATTTGAGCAGGAGCGCCGGGAAGCGTCGGGCGGGCTGTGAGCAACACGGCGCGTTTCGTAAAACTCCGCGTTGTAACGAAGCTTGTTAGCGCACTTTAGTAAGAAGATTGTCTGCAGGAACGAAGACACCTTCACAACGAGAGCACAAATGGAACTAATGAGTTCCTTGTTGTTCTGCGCGCTAGTCGCACACTTGCCGCAAGCGTTCGGTGAGTTGCCGTGATTTGTGGAAAGACCCTTTTATTTTTTAAAGCTTCTAATTTAAATTGTCTGCAGTTTTATTGCATTTGCTATCTCTTTTCAATTTTTGGCTCTGACTTCAAATAGAAAATTATTTTCAATCGGTTGGCATGATTAATTTGTAGTTTTTCTTGTTTATCCCTCTAAACTTTATAAATTTTGTTATATGTATATACATATATCTGTACTTATTCTATATATGTACTTATTCTTAAATCTTCTAGTTATAAATATTTTCTAGCTGTGTCTCTGCTTCACCCTAAGGTAAACTGGTAGAAAATGCCCAAGGCATTGAGTCCACCTTTGTACAGTTTTTACTTGTGCATAAAGTTTTAATAAATAAATTTGTGAAACAAAAAAGATTTTGCCTTTATTTTTCCGAGACTATAATTATTTGTTATTTGTAGGTGAATCCAGTTCGGTCTCAGAAATCAAATTCAACAACTCAATGGAAATCCGTCAAATGCCAATGCCGAAGAAGGTCCTACTGAACATCAATGGACCACCACTCGTTAAAATGGTCAATGATCTGCAATCGGTGTTCATGGACTTAAGCTGTGGGCATTGCATCGACTGTATGGAAAGATCAATCAAAGCGTACAAAACTCATTATCACATCGTTGATACTATACCGGAATCTGACACACTACACGAACAAGTCTTACGACTTAAGTCGTCCTATAGGAACAAGAGAGATTTGGACAACACTACCACCGAGAAGACCACTACTAAGACTAGAAGAACTAAACCCAAAAAGCGAGCTTCAAAGTCAATAACAGTAACTAAATATAACGTGGACGGCAATGTTTTTGCGCTCAAAGTTAAAGAAACGAATCTACCAAGCGCTGGCCAAAACGATACTCAAGTGACGACTTGCCAAGTTTTCAGCGTTAAGAAATCTTTTCCTTGTGATACAGTAGAAGGCGAATCTTTGCTGACCCTAGCGAAGAGGAAGGTCGTTAAGAAGAATAAGAGAGACAAGGATGCAAGTAAGGCTAGTCCCACAAAGTCAAATTTCATGGCACCAGCTTTCCGAAAACGGCAAGTGGACAATTCTCAAATACCAGACAATTTTATGCCCTCAATTGAAGACCTGTATTAAGTTTAGATGGTTTTGTTTGTTTTGTTTTGGTTTAATGTTATTTTTTTTGTTAAAAGGGTTTAACAATTTTTGTTTAAATGTTTAAGAAAATAAACACCTGTTACTAATAAACATGTCTGTTCTATTTCTTTTCAACATCAGTTCATCTAGCACTCAGCCTAATGTAAACATCAGTTGTTCAATACATGTGACCATTGAGCATTGCACATTTCTATAGAATAATGATTGTTGAATGTTGGCAACGAATCCAAATAAAAAATAACTGATACGTACTTGACATAAAATGAATCGGCAAGCGCGCCAGTGGTAACATCACGCAACCTACTTACCCGTAGACCCACACCTATAGCGCACTTATACAGAGTGAGTGATGTTTTGAGCTCGCGGTGAGGATGATATGCAGTGTTTGATCGCAACGGAGTTAAGCCGTCCCGGAACTGTATCCGATGCCCAGTGTTAAGGATGATTTCCACCAAACGGCTCGCATCGCATTGGATCGGAACGGATTTTACAATCTTTTAACAATATTAAATCGTGTACAGAGTATTTAAGATCTATATTACCAAGCTGGGTACAGCAGCTTGACCGCAGGCGCGACACGGTAGGAATGAAACTATTTGACTAGGTGCAGAAACGTAAACGTTCGTAAGCGACGGTATGCGTCGACATCCTGCCGCACGATAGGCTGTTGCCGCATCCGTTCGCATCCTTTCCGATTCGATGCGATGCGAGGCGTTTGGTGGAATATCCTTTATTGTGTGAAATTGTAATTTCAAGAAATTTGTTAGTTTAATAAAAGCAGTGTACCCTGTGTGTTTTCATTGCTCGAAACCCATCTTCTGTCCACATGGTCTCCAAGTCTAACGGAATAAATCCTGACAATTCGACATACTAATTACTACTAATAAGTAGTAATAAAAACAGTAATAAAGCTGAAGAGTTCTATATACATCTTTTGCATTTGATTGCTAAATTTTTGAGGAAAGTTATAGGCTTTAACATCACGCTACGACCCTTGGGAGCCGATCAAAAAGAGAAACGGCGGATAAAACCTAGCACGGCTATTATCATATAAGTGCCTTTTTTTCTATCTACTCTATTTTAAAGAATCATTCTGAAGACCATTGTCTGTGTAGCAAAAATTTATTGTCTATTTTTTTTTTTTGATAGCCTATTTGAGTGTCCCACTGCTGGGCAAAGGCCTCCCCTTTCTCCTTCCAAACCTCTCTGTCCTGTGAAAATCTGGCCATGTTTGCCCCACAAACGAGATCAGATGGACTTAATATTAGTGTCGATACGGTTGGTATGTATATAAGATTCTGCGACGAGTATTAACCGATGGAATTTCAGTTACAATACCGGGGAAGCCGCGGCAAAAGCTAGAGGCGATTATGATTAATTTAGCAAATTAATGGAGCGCACTATTGGATTCACTCTACCTTCCAATGCAGTACTACTGACGTACTAATTAATTGAAATTCATATCACATAGCTTAGGTTTAAAAGCTGTTACTAAAAATGTTTACACATAACTACTGTTTCAAAAAAGTGAAAAATAAATAAAAGACAAATGGATAACTTTTATAATTTTATTAATTTATTTTTTTGTAAAAGTGTCTTTTCCACAAAAGATATTTTTTCATTAAGTCTGACTATATTTAGATTTCTTTTTTAAGCATAAGTAATGACAGATTTCTCACGAAACTAGAAAGAGATTACTAACAAGTCACATATGCAAATATGTCTAGTTTTAATTCCGCAAACACTACGTAGATGCAGACTTCAATGCAGAAAGAACATTATAAAGGGTGTAAAAATATCCTTAACGAAGCCGAAAAGCACTTGTTCTCCCCGTCATTGAGATATTTTTTTTGAACTGGACCATACCTGGGGACCTTCTAGTTACGAAGATATTGGAGGTTTGATCTCCAATGTCTTGAGTTCCAAAATTTCACAAGTTTTTTTACAAAACATTTTTTTAAGATAATAACTTTAATTGCCCCCATGGCCGTTTAAAATTAAAAGCATCGATCAGCACAATGTTTTGAGTGTGCTACATTGAGTTTTACCGTAAAACATGATTTTTTACCCAAAAAAAAATTCGTTACTTAGTTTGATGTACATAATGCTTGGTTGACAGCTTCGTGAAGGTTCTGTTTATACCCTGCATACAATCATGGATTTCCTGCAAAGTAACGCTCGATTCCATAACTTATCATAAGGACATTACTAAATATTAAGCCTCCGACATCCATGTCGTAGTAGTGACCTACACGGAAACATATGCTCAGACAGACGTCCCACCGACGACGATTAGCGAGTGGAGCTACTACAACTGCAACTGTGGAGCAACTAAAAAGGAGTTATTTGTTTGTCAGAGTTTCTCGCCGGCCGGCGGCCGTGTGAACAGTCAACGAACACTATTAATACAGCGTGTAAAAGGACCCATGGTAAATAAACCAAAAAATCGTCAACTGTACATCGCACTAAATAACACTGCGCAAAAGTTATTTTAAGCGTGTGAAACGCACTGAAAACATTTTGCTGATGGATGCATTGAAAAGTACAGTCATGGAGGTATTGAAAGTAATGTTTATAGAACACTAGCTGTTGCTCGCGACTTCGTCCGCGATAACTACCTGCCTACCCTGCCGAATTTCAAGTTTGTAGCACAAAAAATTGCGAGAGCCCTTAGACCTCCTTAATCCGGCCCTGTCGCAAAATCCGTTCTTAGCGAACGTCTACTAACTATAAACTATCTCTCTGCTAAATTTCATATTTATACGTCGAGCGGTTTTCAATATTTCGTGATGAGTGAGTGAGTGACCTTTCGCTTTTATATATTTAGATTTAAAACTTGTATTCATTGTAAAAATCGAGTGAAAAAGTTGAAACGTTGACAAGCCAACAAAATTATCGCAACCGGGAAAAACAAGTACCTTTCGGCTTCGATAAGGGTATTTTAACACCCATTATATGTATTCCTTTTACTGACTCATGAACTACAATCTTATGTACCTACAGTTCAAGTCGGAGTCGGTAGCAAGTCGCTTCCTCGTCGGCGGTGAGACCAGTGCCCGATGCATACTGAGCATCTGTCATAATATAAAGCGGTTGTTATGGTGTGACACCGCAGATACCGGCTGCTCTAGTCTGTGGTTTAATTAATTATTAGTGCGTCTGGCTATCATCTCCGATATAACTAGTGCCACCTGCATATCTGACTTACGACCGCAACTGACTATGCGCACTTTGTGTTTCAAGGTTTATTGATTATGATGCAGATTAAACTTAGATGTGAGCGGTATAAGTTTAATTGTCTGTTTAAAGTACTCGAATGTTGTATTAGTTGTAACATAAAATAACGTCACGGCTGTAATCTCAGAAGTGTTAGGCAGAGGTGTACCTAATAGTACACCCACATTTCGCCAGTTATGTTTAAGTCCCATGTAACAGGGGGCGAGCCTATTGCTATCAACCGGGCACAAATTTATTAGTTTTAATCTGCGTATACATCATTACATCTTTTATGGGGTACTGTGTAAAATGTTACAATAAAATACCACTTGACATTTTACAACTTAATGAGAAGAAATTTAAAAAATGCATAAAACAAACACTATGTCAGCGAGCATATTATAAGTTAGAAGAGTATATCGTAGATAAAAATGCTTGGCTCAATGCTGGTCCTGCTCCACTGCCACTTGGGCTCACATACTAAGATTTTAATGTTTGGAAGAGATGCTCCCCCTTTAGTTCTTTCATTATTTCTTTTATTTTTTTTTCTCGTTTGGAAACTTAGTTACTTTGATAACTATTGTTTTATATAAATTAGAAGCATTATTTGAGTTTTTGTAAGTGTGAGTACCATGTAGACTTTCTATTATGGTTAGTAGGGCTTATCCTAATCTTTATGGTTTTAACTGTAGCTTTGTTTTATTTTCCTATCTCTACACTGTGCTCACATATAGAAGCAACAATATTGTACCCAGGACTATGTAATATATAACTTGATTTGAAAAGAGTGTCCATGGAGTTTCTTGCCCATTCTTCTCCATGAGATCTACTATTTTCGAATGGGCAACTACAGACCATTCACAGTTATTATGCCTGTGGCGGGACTGTAGGTAGCTTATTTTTGACTATGCAAAAGTGCCTGTCATGGGTCTATTTGAAATAAATGCTTTGAGTTTGAGTTTGAGTAATCCACGCTTGCTGAGTTCGGTCCGAGGATGGGTGAAAATCTGTTACATACCGAAATCCCACCATGCTTTGAAAAACACGGTAAGCTGTTAGTCCCGGCTGTGATTGTTTTGTGGATCTTTGACAGTCGTTACAGATAGTCAGCCTGAAAATCTGACAAATAGTATTACCAAGCGGTTTCGTGTTACTCAGTAACTTTCACAGTCACATAAACAGTAAAATACCAGTATTTTAAGAGTAATTAAGCTACACCTGGGTAGACTGGACTACCACTACTATACTTCTTTCGTAAATATGTTTTTCTTTTTGTATATTGGCACCTTGTTTTTATATAGTTATAGTCGTGTAATCTGTATTATTTAATTGTGCTTCTGTGTGTTGTGCTATGTCTTTTGTGTGCACTAAATAAATGATTTATCTATCTATCTATCAACTTAGTTGGTAAAGGGTAGACAGACGACGATAAGACTAATCAAGAAAACAAAGATTGCGATTAATACTACAATGAAACAAAGACTTCCACCCAAAAAATTAGGACGACAAGACAATAAAATACGAAGCTAGCTCGAAATTGCTACAGATTTTTATGGGCAGGTACTGTGCATGAACAGGCAGCTTCCAGCCCTATTTAAGGCGTATTCCGTCTAGACAGACAGACAGTAAATAAAACAGGATAACACCTGCTGTCGTTATTCCGTGTTAATGTAGTAAACACACGTAAATTTTTATTGAAGCACATAAAATTTTGTAGTCACGCGTTCATGATACGGTTTAAAATTGAATTTGTTGAATCATGTTTTATATACAAGGCGTAAAATAATATAATAGAGTTGTTGGAGACAGGGCTTGCTTAGAATAATATAATGGAATGGAATTTTATTATTATTCGTCGATTTATATTGTCATCTAGTAATATGCAAACAATTATCAAACAAAGCATAAATAACACGTTAATGACTAATTCATATAAATGTCCATAACTGCTCGTTATTTATATAAGGAGTCAATAAATAAGATAAAAACACAAAAACAAAACGCAAAAAAAGCCAATTGCAATTTTTTCGCAAACATAAACAAAAAACGATCGGAAGCAGAAGAAACTGGCTGCAAAACTAAAAAAAGCACGAAACATAATGTATAACGAGACGCGTATTTATATTACCTACGCTCCGGTTATACCCGGGAGCATTACGAGGTTACATCATGCAGATTAGATGTCATGGGATAACGGTGCATACTTTTTATTACGACCCGTACTTTTGCATTTTTAAAGTCACGCCGTAAAGGAGGGAGTTAATTCCGTATATTTCCTGAAAAGTATTGCGTATTTGAATTGTTTTTATGTTTTAGGAATGTAGCAGGACATTATTTTGAAGAAGATTTCAGTGTTTTAATTAGTGGTCTAAAGCAACGTTATATTTTTAACACTTTCTTTTTAGAAAGGACCAGTATGTACGGCAGGACCAACGTAAAATTTTGCAACACAGTTTAATAGTACATTTTGATATAAGTGGGGAAAGTTTGTTATTGCATTCGAGTGTTATGGAGTCTTGAACTGCAGTAACAAATGCCCACGTGTATCAAATGACGTTTTTCAATACACTTTCGAAGAAATTAAGTAATGGAACGAAAAGTATTTTTGTCCTGAAAAGTATCTTTCCCCAAGTTGAAGGAGAAGAAAAGGTATGAAGCCGCTAAACATTCTAATATGAAAAATTTAAAATTCAAATATTTTTGAATTATAATTATAAAAGTAAATAGGTATTTGTTTGAAATAATCATGTTTGTCTATGATATTCTATTTTATTGAAATATTGATTGAAATATTCAAAAAATATTGACGCCGTAAAGACGCATATCTCTTTGCCGATATTTAAAAAAAAACCAATCACCACTGACTATAGGAATTGAACCAATTTTAACTTAGTATAAGTATCCTCGTCGAAGATGGCGGAACGAGCTGGACAGAACCAACAACCAGTGGCCCACATTAGCCCTGGATCAAAACAACTGGCAGTCATGAGGAGAGGCCTTTGCCCAGCAGTGGGATGACGCAGGCTAGCAGTATCAGTATCAGTATCTGTGTACATTTTTATTTCCTCACACGTTGTGATAAATGAAAAAACATCCACTCGTGTGAAATACATTGCATGTTGAACCTAATCATAGTGAGATAAGAACCAGTTTTCGAGGATTTCTGGATAAGATTTTACCCGCTTCGTAATTTCAACATTATGACCTAATTTGCCCAATAATGATACGCTGAGGCGCAAATCTTTCAGAATCAAGCCCACGTACTCAGTAAACGCCCAAAAATATACGGGCGTACCCAAAACTAATCCAATTGAGGAGCATCAAAGTCATTAGGACACGTTAATCCAACGTCTGTGGCATCAGAAAATCCTTTGGATAAATAAACCGTCGAACTTAACACTAACATTGCCCAACTCTGAACTCGTTAGAGAGTCTTTATCGAAAATAAAGTTTTTGGTCGAAAGAACAGAATGTGGTCTACCAAAGTGTTGATAACGCAAAACTTGTATGGAACGTGTATACGTGATCCTTTTGAAACAAGTTGCGCATTGTGGGTGCGTGAAACGTTTTCTATTAATTCTTTGTAGCTAGTCTTGGGGGTAGTCTGCGGAAAATTAAATCTGGACTGTAATGACTTGCTGTTGTGTAATTAGGAGTTGGTTACGGAGTTGGTCCAGTGAATAGTGAGTGTAACTTTTTATAATATTTTGGGTTCGTAATTCTGTGTACTGAAAAGGGTAATTACTAAAATCACACGAAATTGTCTGTCAGTCTTACAGTTCGATTAAAAAAAATCGGGTAGAGGTAGAATGATAAGTACAAATAAACTAAAAAAAATGTGTTTCTTGACAAAACATAAAAGTGAAGTGTAAAACCTGAAGAATAGGATTTTTTGTAAAAGGCTTATATATAAAGCCAGTAGGCATATTAGGTAATTAAGGAACATTTAGGTACGTATTTGGTGATACAATTAAATATCACCGAAATATATTAAATAGCGCCGAAATATCGGGAACTCAAATTAAAAAGTAAACATGGTAAATATCCCGTTTCTAATACAATTAAAGTCTCAAAATAGATCCATTTTAATAGGCTAGTCGTATTACAGTCCTTCTTTTTGCTCCATCGAAGCCGAGATTCACCAAAGCAGAGACGATCGGAGCAGAGAGCAGACGTAGGTAGATTTGGGCCGCTGTCTACCGGAGCGGAGAAGAGAAGAGCGGAGCTTTGCAAATTATGGCCAATAGAATAGCATAGATTCAGCGGAGTGGAGCTCCAATGGACAGGCAGCTTTATTCCGTAATACTACTGGGCTAAGACAAAACTGTACCAAGGTGCATTTTATCTAACCAATAACTTACAAGGCGATTCTACCTGTCGACGTTATTTTTCGACGAACGTAATTTATACGAAAATTGAAATGCATTGGGAACGGTAAAATGAAATTTATTACTTACATATAAAATGGGGCTATTTGGCTATGTTAAATTGAAATGACTGTTTTTGTGTAATGAAAAATACTTAAATAAAAAGTATTAAAGTATTAAAGAATACCCGAACAATATTAATTTTAATTGCGACTTTATTGTATGATATTGGAATACTTTATTGTTCAAAAACCTTCCATATTTGACTAAAAGTTGTTATGATTTTATGCAGTGCACTACGTGAGCTTGACAAATAGATGTGCGATCTTTTTGCCAAGCTCACGAATATAATACCTATTGATGTTTATACTTGGTTCCGATAACACTCACAAGTTTGGGCTTTGTTCAATTTTTATTCAAAACTTAGATTGTAAATAGGAAATCTATCAGAATAGAAAATTATAATACTCATAGATGCCCCGTTGGTCTAGTGGTCGCAAAGCTTGACGGCTGAGCACGTCCTGTGTTCGAATCTCAGTTAGGGCAGAGTGTTATTGGATTTTTCCATCAGAAATTTCTCAATCGCAGTCACGGAGTCTGTAATGGTAAACTGTTGATGGCGATTGGCTAGCCCCCTATTACGTGGGATTTAAGCATAACTGGCAAAGTTACTGACGAATTATTTGGTACACCTCTGCCTAACCCTTTGGGGAATACATAAGGCAGGCATTATTCAAAATATTTTCTTTCAGAGTCAGTCCCGTCACGTCATGACCGTCAATTTCTTTTGTATCCGAGTGATGAGTTAAAAAAAACCCTTTTTTATTTGCCAAATCAAAATAACATCCTTACACAGTACAGTAGATTACAAATAAGCAGTAGATGTAGTTACAATTTTTGTTTATTAGGTGTCAGTACAGATTTCATTAAAAATTACCCTACATAACCTAACCCTTTTGTAATTCATACCAGAGACATCCAAAGGTCGTCACACACGAGTTTGTCTAACAAGTGAACGCGAACTTACGCGTAACATCAATTTGTTTGTAAAACAAGACACAATTAGCCCCGGTCATGTGGGAAGTCGCACACACCTGCTACGTACGCTGTTATACGTAGGATTAGCAGTAGTTTCACTTCACATCACCAACGTCTGAAAATAAGGGCAATAAGGGCTATTTTTTACGAAGCTTGAACGGTAAGGTAAGGTGCAGAGGACATTTGGGGCTTTGTTATTTTAAAGCCGGCTATAGATTTTCATTACTATTCCTTTATTTCAATGTAAAATTACATTCCCTGTACGCAGCACTCCATTTATCATCATGAAACCAAAAATCCAAAAAAAGCGTGAAATCAGCTGTTCACTTCATCGAACTAGTCGTCGCGCTTGCCGTTCGCTAAGTGCGTTTTGCTACGATAACATAGCGTATGAGGAAATAAAACAAATCAAATTTTTAAAATTTTTTTTTGTACCGGTCATCTTAGTATGATATACTGAATTCACCCCATCAGTTTGTGGAGGGCTGTCCCTTACTCCCTGTAGATTAGTTAAAGTAGAAGGATATTAACGCAAATATTAAACGCCTTTTCCCTTTCAAAAAACTTTCTTTCCGACAGATTATTACTGTAAGAATCCACATGATAGATGACTGAACCAGTCTCCAGTTCGACCAAAAAGTGTTGGCTGTCTTTGTTATCGCGAAGACTTTACTACCAAAAGTTTTATATTCCCTCTAAAAATATTCTTGACTTATGCATTTACGTCAAACTGGCATATATCTCACAGATCGATGGAAAATGGAAATAGCTTCGGCACAAATCAGCTGTCTGTGTGAAACGACGTCTATGAAAAAGGGTTGTGACATCGGGAAGTATTTGGCATAGACAGTTCATAAAAATCGAGGCAATTTCACCAGTTGAAGTCTTCCGATTTTCGTAAGGAGTTAGACGTATATCGATATGAGGAGATGACTTGTATAGATTGTTATAGACGTTCATTTTGCCGAGGTGGAGATATTGATGTAATCAGGTATTTACCTTATCTGTGATTAATATGGTCTACTTTTGAACAACGTTACATTCCAAATAATTTTTAATATTCACACGCTATTTTAATGCAACTGTGTAGGTACCTGAGAATCTATTTAAGTGGAGATTGGTTTCAAATGTATTATGATTTCGCTAGTTATGTTAAGTCTCATAAGTATAAAAGGGCTAAGCCTATTGTCATCAATAGGGCATAACTCCAGACTCCAGGCTTGCTACCAATAAATAAGATATTGACAATTACCAGGTAAATGTCTAAATGCGTAATAGTGCAACCATTCTGATGCCAAAATGCTTTTTCCTTGCGATATTTTTCTGGTAAACCGTAGGTACATACTCTTGAAAATGCTTACCAAGTTCATTGAAAAGATTTGTAAGGCAATTTTACCAGTGAATTCTACCTAATGGATTGGGTTTATGCGGATCTATGGAGATTGAAAGATAGTAAAGAAGCGTCCTAATTTTGGTTAAAAGTTCCAAACTCGATGGATATTTATGCCAGCAATGGTACAAAAAGGTTTCAAATACTGGCCATAGTAAATGTAGGACTTAGGCTCACTTGCACCACAAATCACTGACTGTGTTTTAACGCTAGACATTTAAAACATACTCTGTCTCTGTTGTTTTCAAAGCGTGAAAAGAAACAGAACGATGTTAATACATGTTTAACGCCAAACGCAATTAATGTTTCCTGGTGTTAGCGGGCCTTTGTTGAGCAGGCATCATTATCTGCCTACCTTTTCCAAAACTATGTTTGGGTCGCTTTCCAGACTAACCGGATGCAGCTGAATACTAGTACTTTACATCGAGCGACTGCCTATCTGAAGTCCACAACACAGTTAGCACTGGGCAATACGATACCCTTTGGTAAGACTGGTTGTCAGACTTTCGGGCTACTGACTACTTGTAACGACTGTCAAAGATGACAAATGACAGCTTGTACCAACGGCTTTTTTTTTTTTTTTCGGATGGGAAATCCTCAAATGACTTTTCCCGCTCTGGGTGGAGTGGGAGGGAGTGTCAGACTCTTACTGACTAAAACCCATCCATGTTCCTTCATTGCCCTTTGTGTTCCAGGGCCACGGTATCTCTTTCGAACAGTCCCGCAGCCCCGGCAGGAAAGGTACTTTACTTTACGTACCAACGGCTTAAGGTACTTTGCGAGGCACGGTAGTTGAGCAAAACTGCTAATACTTCTGTCCATAATCTGTTTACTGATGAGTGACTGTCACATTGAACAGACGACTTAAGTACCGTGACGTCATAACGAACGTCGTAATGTGTCGTATATCACCCGTGGTTTAATATTTGTGACGAAGGGAACGTAGGAAGAATGAGTGTGAAGAACCTTTTGAAACAAGGTGCTGGACAAAGAACTACCTGGCTTTCATTCTGGGTGACAATGAAGTAAAAATAATTGTCTTTAGATGCAGGTAGCAGCATCCAGTAGACCCCAGCTAGATGGATCTACGATATTTAAGAGGTGGCTGGGTCAGACAGGATGCTGAAGGACGAGAACATGGTGTTGTGGAGCAGCATTGGGAGGCCCATGTCCAATAGTGGGCTGTGATAGAATGAGTAGATTGATTTATTTGAGAAAACATGTACAGTATAACAGATAAATCCAAGCGATTGCACAGACGAAACACAGATTAAAAAAAGAAATATATTTACAATAAGGAATGATAAAGAGATATTCAACAAAATACTTAAAAATAACAGGAAAAAGTCATTTTTTGTGCATCCTCACAGAATAAGCAGAAGAAAAAAAGATCTTTGATTCATCCTCTCACAAAAATACAAACAGCCACGACATAGGTAGGTATTGATTGATATGGATTAGCATTGTGCCAAGTGTGGGGATTATAAGTAAGGTATTACAGAAGTAATTGTTAACTCCTTCTTCAAGAAAGTCGTTTGATATTTTAGATGTTCTTAGGAGAGTTTCAGGTGTCAATTTTCTTAGGTTTTTTTGCAATTTGCAGGTCAGTTTCAGGCTATATGTGAAACAAAATATAGTTCGCGACCATAACACGTATGTAGTTATAATACAGAGTTATAATAATTAAAATCATCAATATAACCCTCGAAGTTCATTTAATCCCATTTAATAACTATTTCATGAAAAAGTGATTCAATGGGATTATTTATGAACTTAGAGGGTTGTATTGATAAGTTTAATGACTATAACTTTGTAGAACCATATTTATTACGGTCGGAAATCATATCTTAATCAACACACAACTTGACACTGACCTATAAATTGCAAAAAAACCTAAGAAAATTTAAATTTCTCGGGCTACCCTGGAGTTACCACCTGAATAGTAACATTAAGAATTTTCCTATAGACAAACCCCTATTATTTATTTATCTTCCCTCTGTAAATAAGCTTGGAAATAACGACTCTTTTACCTATTATTCGATTCCTGAATCCTAGCAAAGCCTGAAGGCTGAATGAATCCCTTAGAGAGCAAAAAACGTGTATTCGGCCGGTCAATACGCATTAGTCCCTGTTCATTCACGAATTACGAACCTTGTCGCTTCACAGAGGAATAGGTAGTCAGGTATAAGGGAAAACTCGATGGTTCTTTTTCTGAGAGGCAAATGAGTCTAACTGAAAAAGCGTCCAACTCGGAACATTTTGACTTATTCTAGGATATTAGGTACTGTTGAAGCATTTAGGAGCGTTCATCCAAAAAGTTGGCAACGTCGCAAATAGCTGTCAAATATATGCACAACCAAACTTAACAAAATATTGTCCACTTAAGAGCGTTTATACAGAAAGTGGGCAATTTCGAAAATAGCTGTCAAATATTTTGCTGTTTTAATTAATTTGGCTAAATTACTGTATGGGAAATAAGAAATATGGCTAACCAGTGAACTAGAATAATGATAATGAATTCCAATTAAAACACTGACTTTGATGTTGTAACCGTTTTAGGTGTAAAAAAGGGCATTTGGAAAGTTTCAAAACACTTTTAAATATTCGGTGTTACGATATTAATTATTGCATTTCATAATCAATATTTTAGTTCACTAGTTACCCATATTTCTTATTTCCATACAGTAATATTGCCAAATTAATCGAAACAGCGAAATATTTGCGACGTTGCCCACTTTCTGTATAAACGCTCTTAAGTGGACAATATGTTGTTCAACTTTGTTTTTGTAAACGATTTTGAATAAATATCACAAAATCTGTCAAAAACAAATGACTGCTTGTCCTGTGAAAATAAAAGGTGTCTTTCTCATATTGGACTTACTCATCTTATTTGTCACCATTGTTTTTATGCAATGTAAAACCCCATAACACTTGCCCGACCTAGGAATCGAACCCAGGACTTCATGCTTAGCTGTCGCGCTTGCGACCTCTATAAAAAAAACATGATGCCATCTAGCCGATTTCGGCCACAGCGACGGCATTCGATGGCTTTCTAGGGAGGTTTTCGAGAGCTTTGGTGTGCTGCTCTATCATGTGCTCTAAAGTGGCTAGCATACCCCACTTTCATCATCATCATATGCCTAGCCTTTTCCCAACTATATTGGGATCGGCTTCCAGTCTAACCGGACGCAGCTGAATACCAGTATTTTACATGGAGCGACTGCCTATCTGACCTCCACAACCCAGTAAGTACTGGGTAATACGATACCCCTTGGTAAGACTGGTTGTCAGACTTTTTGGGCCACTGACTACCTAACGGCTATCAAAGATCTACTAATGACAGCCGGGATCAACAGCCGTTGGTCGTGTTTTCCGAGGCACGGAGGTCACTCATCCACAGACGAAGCTAGGCAAGCACGGCTTAACCTTAAGATCGACCCAAGCGGCTGTTATTATTTAGCCACAAGCTCCTACATACCCAACTTTAACGACCACTATACCAACGAGCCAGTCAGATAATATTTACACCATCGTACAAACACAGAAAACATAAAACTGCGTCTCTTCAAACTTTAAAAATCATAAAGTCATCGTGTAAATTGTCCTGTTTATTTTCTCAGAAGAAAAGACAAACCAACAAGATAACGGTGAACAGTCACCATTCCATAAAATTTATAGCAGCAACAACGTTATAGGTACATTCGTAACAAAGATATTTACGAGCTCCTACCTGATGGCTGGTGTTATCTGCGATCAACCCGATTTCCCTCGAGGACCTTAAGTTTCCCGAGCTCGTTATACTACATTTAGAAGATGTACTTCACTCCTTTGATTGATATTATCGTTGTGGGTATATTATGGGATTGTACATTGTACAATGTGATGTGAATGATGTTGTAGTTAATTAGGTATAAGAGAAAATTTTATTCAGTAGAGTAAACTAACTATACACCGTGACTTTTGAGTCGTCTTACAAAGGTGGTCCACTCAATGTGCCCTACATAAAATAGTTCTAGGCGCGTTTTTTTTTACATACCGTAATAGGTACAAAGAAAAATAAATAAACGTTAGAAAAAATTATGAAACATCCTGTTAATGATGTTTACGTGTCAAACGGGAGAATATACCTACCCAGCGCTCGAGTCCAGTAGATTATCGCTCACAACAGGGTGTTTTAACTACGTCATGGGTCGAATATAGAATAATATTTTATTTTTCAATTATTAAAATGTCATAAATACGTATTTTTTATGAATGTTTAGTAGTCATTGGATACATGCAGTGGGCTGCCGTTGTTAGACGACTAAAAAGTCACGGTGTATACAGTATTCATTAAAAATGATTAAATAAACTAAAATAACTAAACTAACAACAAACTATAAAAGGGCATCAAAAAACTCCTCCTCAACGCTGTCATCTGGTAATGTTCCCAAGAGACTGGCGGCGTCGCCACGTTGTATGGCAACACTTAGCCTCTGGCCAAAGTAAAAGCCAGCCTTTGGGTCACGGAAAGCGTCAACTAGGCGTTTCAAAATATCCTTAAACAGGCTATGAGCACTCGGACCCCACGCCCCAGAGTTTCAACCCCAAACGGCTCGAAAATATAGTTTCCACAGAGGTTTCTATAATTACGCCGATTGAGGTTCACTGCAGCCGCAGCGGCAGTTAGGTATTACATACGTACTCACCGTGAACTCACGCTATCTGCCCATGGCGGTAGACAGAAACCACAGAACGCTGCCTGCTACGATCCTTACATAGTCCTTTTGTCTCGTCCACGTTGATACATCTGGTCATACACGCACGCCGGTTACGAGTACTACGCACCTGGCTACTGGACTGAGTACTTTATGGTATTGTGCTTGTGGCATAGCTAATATCTTTATGCGGCATGCGGTGCCAACCTATAAGAAATTGTCACACTAACCTTAGATTATGGTAGATAATTATTACTTTAATTAAATATTAACAGGGTGAACAATTGTTGTTGGTTGGCCAATAAAGGAAAATAAAATAAATTGTTTAGTGATGAACTCTTTTACGCCCGGTGCCCGATATTAGTTGATGCGATGTGTGTCAAGCAACATGCGTGTCTTTTCCTTTCCTACTTCGTGAGTACCATTGCGTTAAAGTGAACCGTGGGGTGGCCTAGGCAATAATTTGCTCCTCCATCTCGCCTGTCGCTTGACTGCATAGGTTGTGGCTAAGTGGTTAGTATGTATAAAAAAATGCGTTTGGGTTTGTGTTTCATGCTTCCTATTTAGCTGCGATCTCAGACTTTATTTATTTTAATAGTTGTTTTCATTTGATTAAAGGCTTCCAATAACCAGGGGAATGATCATGCATTTGATAATAATTATAAAGATTTCCACAATGTCACCAAATTCTGAAAAATGAATAATTTAATAAAACAAGTTTTTTTTTATTCGTGGCGAAAAATACTAATTCGCCATCTTGTATTTATTTATTTATTTATTAATAGATAGGAGAACCAACAGCTATGACAAATGAATAACAATTGTATAGGCAATACAGTTTCACAAATTCATATTCACGAATGTCAATGTCATTCACGGTGCTCGCGCTGCCGCGCTGCTGGTTTGAATGCGCTGGGACACGTGACGTTGACCATGCAGCGGCACATTCACAATAAAATGGCCGCCTTTTGATTTAGAATTTTAATTTATTCAAATTGAACCAAATACCAACATATTTTGAAGATTTTGTATTTTTGATAATGTTTTTTTTTTTAACTTGGTACTGTTGGTATCCCGGTTCTTTGGAAGACGTAAGAGGGGTTGAAGATAATTTGTATTAGATACATACATACATAACATCACTCCTACAATCCCCGATGGGTTAGGCAGACACTACTATACACCAATTACCCTGATTAATTAATTTCCTTACCGATGCAATAAGATGCCATTAAAACATTATTCAAGCTATAAGACGTCAGTGAATAACCTTTCCATCCGCAAGATCCGGAACACAAAGTAATGGCAATTACACAAAAAAGAATTACCCGCCAAAGAGTACGACACTCGACCAGCAAAAGGGAGAGTAGAAAAACGCTCGTTAACGAACAACTCGCTAATTTGAAGAACAATTGTGTTCCGGGAGCTTCTACGACCCACGTGGAGTGCAAATGTGCGCCGCTAAAAATCTGACTCAAATACAACCGATGATTTTTTTTTCTCTGCTTTTTTGAGGTGAAAACTTTGTGTAATAGTCGAATAGTCGCTTTTGGAAGTTATTTTTTGGAAATCTTGTTTGTCAATGGTTTTGCGGTAGTTGCACTTTTACCATAAAACTCTAAGTACAAAACAAAATAGGTTTTTTTTTAATAAAAACATTGAGTTTTCCAATCCATTTAAGTTTATTTATTTTATTTGTATGGGATTAGAAAATTTGTTTTCTGAAAGGCACTGTGTGGCCTTCCATAGCCTTCTTTGATTCACATATCTCACTAAATAATAAATTAAATTTATCAATGATTTATGTAACTGTATCCAGTGTGAACAATTGTTGGTAGACCTAATACAATAAATAAATAAATAAATAAATAAATAAATATAGGTCACAGAACTCGTACAATAAGGGCATAGTTCTGTGAAGTCATTACGTTGATATCTGGCACGGATCTGATAATGCATAGTGACCCAGACGTTTTAAGAGAAAAAAAATTGACAGTTGCAAAGCGTGATCAGCTGATTCTGATTCTATGTGTAATGAAATCCAATTTAACAGACTTTTTCAGTTTTTGCACCTGAGCTATGATTTCGGCTCTGGATGGATATCTTATATAATAATAGTATAGATGTTTTATACTATGCATAGGTTGTATTAATGATAAGACTGATTCATCATAAGATTCAGAGTAATTGAATCATAAAAATACGTTTGCACTTATTTTTAACCTAGGTACTAAACATCAATCACTTTTAATAGATAAAAGGCTAAAGATTACAAGGGGTCTTGTTGAATCATAATCCTATTTTACGCGCAATAGCTTCTGAATATAATCTTAAATGCTACTAATCTTATCTTACATGTCTTATACTAAATGTCGGATCCGGTCATTGGTACGGACATAAAATGAGTCGCAAGTACGCCAGTGGTGACATCACGCGACCTACTTACCAGTATACCCACACCACAGCGTGCAATTACAGAACCGTGATTTTTACAGCTCGAGGCGAGGACGATTCAATGTCTGATCGCAGCGGAGTTGAGACGTCCCGGAACTGTGCCCCGTGTTGTTGTGTTAAATTGTAATCAAGTAATTTGTTAGTTTAATAGAAACAGTGTATCGCAAGCAGTGTATTTTCATTGCAAGAAACCCATCTTCTGCTCACATGATGTACGAGGCTAACGGATTAGTGAGCGAAGTTTTGAGTCGTCTTTGAGGATTGGCCTGGCATCCTCTATGGGAAGCTCTGGCTCATCATGACGCTCGTTTGCTGATAGAGCGGTATGATAATGACATCTATTGTCTTTGTGTAGGCGTAAAGAGTATATTCACCAAAAAATCGACGACGACTCTCAGCACTCGAATGAGATTTATTTTATTTTCTGGCTTGAAAAATATAAAAAAAGCTGGTGTTTCCAACGAATATAAAAGAAATTCAAGTTGGCTCCCTGCGGACGTCGTAAATTCCTGGTCGCGTAAGAAATGCACGATGCATGCGCATCGTTCGTACAACTGGGTTTACGGGACACTCTATATTCGAGTGACAAATCTGTGCATAAAAACTTTTTGTTCAACTTTTTTTTAGAATTTGCGGTTCTCTTGTTTTCTAGCGCTCAAATTCCACGAACAAGTTATGGTCTAACTGTCAACATTTTGCGTGACTTTCAAACAAAATTCAGGTCTTTTTCCAGGCAAATTAATTTCAGCGTCGTGATTCTATCTAAACAGAGATCCTATAAAATAACTGTAAGAATTTGGTAGTAAATCAAATACTTAGATACGATTAAATAGCTTAAGAATGCTTGATTGATTGTCCTTAGCATAAAAAGTAAAATTGGGTGAAGTACCTATCTACCAAAAACATACCTAAATACTTGGTTCTTAATTCTGAGTAAATAAAGATTATGTTTTGACTGGAATCCCGAAATTCTTGGAGAAACAAAATGATTCGTCTTGCAACCGTGCATTTTAAAATTAATTAATAATATGATTTCTTTCATGTATATTTAAGTCTATTACTTTATTTGGTAGTGTCATTGGGATACCTATACCGTATGCCCCTTTCGGATCGGACAGGGATTTTTTTTTAAAATGATTCTAAGTAAAATACTATTATAATCGATAATATAAAACCATACGTCTTTAGCCGCGCGTCTATACGCTCGTTCATACGACTGCGAACGAGTTTTCACGAAGATTGAACGGGGCCAACAGTTTAGATTAGAAAAGTTCGCGGGCGAGCAGACCCGGGACAAATTGCTTTACTAATACAACAGATTTCCGGACTTGTGGCGGCACCAAAATCCGGCAAAAACTATACACACGCGAGTTCGTGTTAGACCTAACCGGTTGGGGGTAATTCCTGAAATAACTTGCTAGACAGTCGTCCATTATAGCACTTTTTGTTGCTATTCAATTGGAAAGTTGTTTCTCGTTCGCACAGGGTTTTTGTTAACGGCTCTTTTGTATGATGAATGTAACAGTTTTCCAGTTGTTAGTTTTAATTAAATACCGGCTACGTTTGAACCTAATATTTAGTATGGCAATTTGAAATACTTAGCTTTGTACAACGTGTACTGACTAAGCTGTTCAGGACCAGCGAGATATGGTTCGAGAATCGTTGATGGGGCAAGGCGGAGGATTCATTAAAGCGATCGGTCTATAATAGTTTACACGACTTTAAAACTTTGAATATTATTTTATAGGCGAAACAGAAAATGAAAGGGGTATGCAGTCACGTCTCTAAACCCCTTATCTACGGGGAACAGTAGGTGCTGAAGGGGCACGTACTATCAAACTTGTTCCCTGATACCAAACAACCGGTCTCGTTTCACCTTTTAAGGATATGATGGTGCTTTTGTTTATGATGTCGTAATTTTATAGTGTTTTTTTTTTTTCTTATGTTACGTTCTACGAGGTACAACTGCGGACATTGCCGGTTGACCACTTCCATGTGGTTTGTGTTTCGACTCTGCAGCTGTAAATCTTAAGGTGTTAACTGAAAGCCAATGCTGAGATAGAGGCCTTTTTGGCCTCGTACAGGACCAATTTAAGTTTAATGTATGTCTTATGTTTACTTTTTTTTTAAATTTTGTTTTATTTTTAATTTCAATCATTTTGTTTTGTCCTGTCCTGGACAAATAAATACTTTTTCTTGTGGTGGATGCAAAGAAGAATGGCAAGAGCTTAAGCAATCTGGGGACCACACTTAGAGCTCGCGTACATTCGTAAAAATACTCCCAAAAGATAGGTCTCAGTCAAATTAAGATAAAACGTAATCACAGCATATTTTTATAATATTGGATTTGGCTAGAATAACATAATTTATAAACCCACTTGTTGCGTGGGCAAAATCAGAACAAATGCCGCCATCTTATTTTTTCAATACATTTTGCAAATGTTTAGCAAGAGCGCTCTCCTGAGAACCTCAATGGAGCTTCAAAAGATCCATGTAACACTGTAGGATAGACAATTACGTCAGCCGTAATGTCATTCAAAAATATTTTCATTATTATACATCCAATATACCTTATACTTTATTACAAGTACGTAGAATTTAAGGACTGTCTAGGTATTTAGCCTGCGGAGCCCGCACTTGCACAACCCATCACATTGTCTTATGATTTTGGTCGGCTTATTCTTTGATTGCGCAATTACACTAATCGAAAAACAAACAATGAAGCTGGACGAGTCTGCCCGAAGCCGGACGTACTCGACGGCGTTCTTTTACACTTGGTCGTTTGACGAATTCCATGGGCAATCGAATTCGGGCGAACGACCATGTGTAATTGCGCCATGGACTAGGGCAAAAATGAAACATTAATTATAAGTTGGATAAAACATTTATTTTAAGCAGCTTAACATTATAATCTTATAACAACTTCTTGAAATAACTGAGCGACCGGCGGCGTGGGCATGCCATCATCATCAGCTTTACCATAATCTCTATATGATGCTCCTCGCACATACTAGCAGCAACTGTACTGTTTATGTTTATGGCATTGTTTTAGCCTCTATCATTTCTATACACCTTCACTGTACGTTTCTTTTGTTGTTTAGTTCACCACGAAACAAATAAAACTGTTAAACTAATAAAATGCACAACTATCCACAACAAAACCACACATCTAGATTTTAATTGATCAAGACAGAGAAGTGACAATATTTATGACATTTATGACATATTCTGTTTTCATAGATGACATAACTTTGAATGTTGCCATTTAAGCTAAATTCTCCAAAAAAAACGTTACGTACGTACTTTACATTTTTAATATCAGCAGTCACTAATTAATCATTTATTCAGTAACATGATAATTTAGTATCATAAAACTTGTTGCGAATCGAATAAGAGGCTGACTTAGAAGCAAAGTAAACATGTGTTTCCAAAGATAGGAGGAGTCTTACTCAAAATGGCTTAGATTAGATGAGACAATACAGATAAAATATCGCAGCAATGTAAACGGCTTGTCTTATAATACTAGGTAGCAAACGTCTCATGGTACTCACTATTACTACCAGCAAAATCATTAATTAGTATTATTATAGAAATTCCATTTTCTGTTGAATATGGTAACTCCATTGCTTCCGTCACTATTTCTACGTTTCGATATTTCAAATGATTGCGTTTAGATGTTCAGATTTAGTAAAATATTTGTTTCTTCTTTTTTTACTTTGTGCAGCTTAATAAAAAAATGATATTACATGGAAAGAAACGCCCCGTAATTGCTTCATATAATGTACATACTTTCATTGATGAACGCTTCTGAAATTAATTGAGCCCCAAAAAACCAATCTTCTTTAAGATGATACTAAGTTGAAGTTTTTGTATGATCACAAAATATATAACTTCAACTTAGTGTCTGGAGATCATCCATAAATTGCCGAAAGCTTGTGGCTGTACGTCTACATTCATTTACCATGTAGATATCTCCCTCTCACAGAGAAGAGGCTCTTTTCCCAGCAGTGGGAACATTATAGACTGTTATGTAAAAGGTAAACCTCTGAGTAGCTAATAGTACAACCACATTTCGCCAGTTATGTTCAACTCCCATGAAATAGGGAGCCATTGTCATCAACCGGGCACAAATCCAGACTTCATGGCTGCTACTGATAAATCACTGTTGGAAAAACTCAATAACACTTAGCCCGACCTGGGAACCGAACCAAACACTGGACCAATGAGGCAAACAAATAGACAAGCAGACTAAAGTAAATAGCCAAGTACACTTAATCTCTTGTTAATGGGTCATCATCTGCCTAGCCTTTTACCAACCATATTAGGGTCGGCTTCCAGTCATGCAGCTGAATACCAGTATTTTACATGAAGCGACTGCCTATCTGACCTCCACAACCCAGTTAGTACTGGGTAATACGATACCCCTTGGTAAGACTGGTTGTCAGACTTTTGGGCCAATGACTACCTAACGACTGCCAAAGATCTACAAATGACACCGGGGACCAACGGCTTTACGTGCTTTCCGAGGTACGGAGGAAACTCGGTATATAATGGGTGGTCACCCATCCACAAACTAACTTAGGCAAGCACGGCTTAACCTAAAGATCGACCCGAGCGGCTGTTATTATTAAGCCACGAGCTCCTCAATGTCTTGTAAATGTGTGTGGTGTAACCATTACCTACTTGTAAAGAGTAATGTTGCGATAACTCTCCGATTTCAAGCAAAAATCATTTCCCGTCTAAATCTCGCAAAACAAAATCATCCTGACCAATAAGGTGGCAATTAACGTCATTGACATCTGCTTACCCTGTAAGAAAGGGTCCACAATATCACTTAGGTTGTCAAATCAACCGACACTGCGGATTATTAGACCCTCGTTGAGTATGACTGTAAGCGACTGCTGATCGTTTCCTTATTGACCCCTGCACATTTTGGGGTCTATACTGCCCCCTTTGATTATTAAGACGTCGAGATAATGGAGAGAATATATTTTTATTTTCTATAGAATATTTTTTGGGGTGTTCTTCGTCATAACTTCGGCAGAAGTTTATGCGCTAATGGTACAGTGGAGCTTGCATTGTTTTTTTTTATATTTCTAAATAAAATATTACCTTTACTTTATAAGTTTTATAATTTACATGGATTTTTTTTCTTTAAATTATTATTGCTCTTGTGACTCTTCGTTAAGCCGTTGGTCCCGGCTGTCATTTGTAGATCTTTGACAGTCGTTGCAGGTAGTCAGTGGCCCAAAAAGTCTGACAACCAGTCTTACCAAGAGGTATCGATTTAACCAGTACTAACTGGGTTGTGGACGTCAGATAGGTAGTCGCTCCATGTAAAAAACTGGTACTCAGCCGCATCCGTTTGGAAGCCATCGATTAGAAGCCGACCCCAATATAGTTGGGAAAAAGCTAGGCAGATGATGATGTGACTCTTCAATTCGTCCAGAACAGTTTTTTCGCCATAGTTAAAAAAATATTGGTCTAGTGATTGCGAGCGCGACTGTTGTACATCAGATCCTGGGTTCGATTCTCGGGTCGGCCAAATCGTTATTGGGTTTTTCATATGGAATTTCTCAGTAGCAGCCACGGAGTCTGGATTTGTACCCGGTAGATGGCAATAACCTCCACCTCCTTCCTATTACATGGGACTTAAAAATAACTGGCGAAATGTGGGTATACCATTAGGTACACCTCAACATAATCCTTCGGGAATTACAGGCGTGATGTTATGATGAAGCAAAAAAAAAATCAAAAATTTAAGGCAACCAATTATAGATAACGCACAACATTTTAAACCAACTATCTAAAAAAGAATACCTATGTTAAAAAAGTATACCTTTAACCGAGCTTAACGATACCGGCTCAAGGTATTTTTTTTTCCTTTTACCTATGTACACCAATTTCTACGTGATTACTGGACCGATTTACGTGATTCATTTTTCACTTAGTAGGAAAAGCCTGCGCCGTGGTTCTATATAAATTGTATTAACTTTGATTGAAGAGTTTATGAGTTAGCTCTTTTAATAGGTTTTTTTCGTCTTTATGTTGATGACATGATGATTTCCTAATAATTTCTAGTTACAATGTAAAATTTATACATGGCAAAAATTTGTGTGGAATATCACAACTAAATGGAGAAAATTAAAAGATTTTCTTTGAAAAAAAAAAACAACTTCCAAAAGACAATTCTTAAAAAAATGACTTCAGAAAAATAACTTTACTATTTGAAGTCAGACGATCAAATATATATTTTGGGCACGATATTATTAATTCAAGTATCTACTATAATGATAGTACCTGTATTAAAACTACCGCAAAAAATAACTTTACTATTCGAAGTCAGACGATCAAATATATATTTTGGGCACGATATTATTAATTCAAGTATCTACTATAATGATAGTACCTGTATTAAAACTACCGCAAAAAATAACTTTACTATTCGAAGTCAGACGATCAAATATATATTTTGGGCACGATATTATTAATTCAAGTATCTACTATAATGATAGTACCTGTATTAAAACTACCGCAAAAAATAACTTTACTATTCGAAGTCAGACGATCAAATATATATTTTGGGCACGATATTATTAATTCAAGTATCTACTATAATGATAGTACCTGTATTAAAACTACCGCAATCATATTTTTTTTAAATTCCCCTCCTATATGTCAGTCGGTAACGAAACCATAGCGCGATTCAGCGGAGAGGGACAACGCCATCTATCGAGCGTGGCGGTACTAAAAGGAATAAAGGATAATAATATTAGACCGCTATCTGACCGCTACCTTGATGACGAGTCTTTCATAAAAGTAGTTGCAAAAATAAAACTTTTAAGAAATTAACATAAACTACTTAATGCAATTTATATTAAGTTAAAAATATCTACCTATATCTACATATATAATGAAGCTTACACCGTGATTTTTAGTCGTCTTACAAAGGCTTTCTTGTATCCAATGACTACTAAACATTCATATAAATGAAAAATAGGTATTTTTGATATTTGAATAATTAAAAAAAAATATTCATTATTTTGACGCATGACGTAGTTAAAACACCCTGTTGCGAGCGATGATCCACTCGACTCGTGCGCTGGGTAAATATGTTCTACCGTTTGACACGTAAACATTATTAACAGGATGTTTCATAATTCTAATGTATTCTTTATTTTTCTTTGTACCTATTATCTTAATTAATGGTAAAATAAAAATAATTGCGCCAAGAGGTATTTTATGTCGGATACATTGACTGGACCACCTTTGTAAGACGACTAAAAAGTTACGGTGTATATGAAGCAGTTTGTTTGAACGCAATTATCTCCAGAACTACCAGACGGATTTGAAAAAATCTTTTTGCATTTTATAGATTAATTCGATTAATTATTTTCCGCACGCAAAATACGCGCTTTGACGTGGAGTTGCGGAAACCAGCCCGTTATACAGTACAATACAATACAATAGATTAATTCTTGAGGAAGTTTATAGACTTTATCATCACGCTACTCGCCTTAGGAGCCGGGCAGACAGTGAAACAGATGGGCACAGCTAGTTGCATAAATAAAATAGCATCACTTCTTACAATAAAACGAACTTAATGCCTCCAATAACAATTTAAATTAAATAGACGTCATAACGCAAAGCCGAGATAATTGAACTTTCAATTGTTTTGTCATTGTTGCTGTTTGGATTTTAATTTAAAAAGGCTTTTGTTTTAAATGTGAAAACTGTGATTAAATGAATAGATAACCATTATTTGTTTTGATTACATTTGGAATTTAATTTCAGTATCTATAAATAAGTACTTCAATTAGGTTCAAATCGTATAAACAGCTGTAGGTCACGAGTAATGCTAAAACGTAGGCACATTATTTTTTTCATTAGATTCTTATCTAGAATAATTGTTTTCTTTTGAATTGTACAATTTAGTTACTCAAAGTATTCCAATGTTAGGCATCTTACGATATTATGGGATCTATTGAATTTAACCATTTCCACGGGTTTTTCTTTTTATTATATTTTCAATAGTCAATGACCAAAATTAAGCTTATCATCACACGTGTGCACTACACTTATAAGTCATCATCTTCCTGCCCTTGTCCCATTCAATTTGGGGTCGGCGCAACACGTTTTCTTCTTCCGTTCTCCCCTGTCAGACGTCACGGCATCATTTACTCCTTTCTCTTTCCTATCATTCCTCACAAAATCTATCAATCTTTTCTTTGGCATCCCTCTCCCTCTCCATCCATCAACATTAATATCCATCACGTTTTAATAACATGCGTTTCATCCCTCCTCATTACATGTCTACACTGCACTACACTCATAAGTAATACCAATAAAATATTGAAATAAATGAAAAAAGATTTAAAACTTTTACACAAACGGAACTTTAAAATTTGTAGCCACCCTGTAGCAGCCATGCATCGATAATGACGTAGAATCGATGGCGGAGTCTCCGGAGCGCACTTTGCATTCAACCGCCTTCTTATGCGGTCGCATATAATACTGTACCCAAACTGCACGCCTGTATTCATGAATATTTACTGCACACCCCACAGAATATTATGCTTTTCGCGGAAAAATCATATTCCTTGTGGAGATTTTTGGTTTTAGTTTTTCTGTTGCATTGTCGTTATTATATTGGTGAAGCCTACATACATCGACTGTTGGTTTGAATGAATTATAAATAATATGTAGTATAAATTCTTCAATAAGACATTTAGATCTTTATAAAGAGAGTGTTTCGAAGGACGAGGCGACCTCTACGTATACAAAAGTCTTAGCAATTTCATAAATTACAAGTTTCTTTGTAAACGTTTCGTGAAGTCACTGAAATATTTCTTATATATGCACTCAACGTAGTAAACAGAAACAGTTTATGAATATATTGCTACACTTTTCAAATAAAGTATTCTGACAACGTGTGTCTACTGCAATAATTCAAACTTAAATTATAGAAGCGGACTCACAAAGTGCTCTCATGTCAGATGTCTCGTAGTTATGAAACATTTACCGTTATGAGAGACTCGGCAAAATAAAGGGCTACGAGATTATAAGTCACGAACGCACTCATTCGGTGCTCAAAGCGTCGTCTAAGTATTTTCATCAAATTTTGTCGAACGTTAAATGGGTGTCCCCGCACATGAACCGGAGCATCTCCTATTATTTCACAAATGTTATCAGAATATCAAACAGCGATTCGGGAAAGTGTTACTCTAGTGTATCTATTGGAAATGATAGGAAATTCGTCTCTATTGCAACATGTTTAGGACTTGTAATTGCGTGTATGCGTTTGCGTGTTCGATTCGTTTCGAAGCTGATGGCTTGCGGACTGAGGAGTTGTGAGGAGCGAGTGTTTTTCACGGTCTCATTATGTGACGATTCGTATTCGAGGCCAGAGGAGAGTTACCAGTGTTAGGGTAAGGTTGGAGGGTAGCACCCACTTGCCGGCACGTCCCACTAGACCCTGCTTACGAAGTTCGTAAATGTTATTGATTTTATCTCGGTCTCATCCGAGATGTATTTCATTTGTTTATTTGGATCACGTTGCGTCTGCCACATTACAAAACTCGTTAGTCTCGTGTTGAAATGTAAACGTAGATACAAGTCTTTGATTGGATTACTGAGACAGAACTGGCTTAATTTGTATGTATTTCTTTTACTATTTATGTACACACAGTAGACAACACAGGAAAATAACATACATTCAGTCAAAAAAGAATCGGGAATGGATAATTTGTTTATGGTTCCAAATTCAATTTTTTGTTTTTCTTTTGTCACAACTGTTTTCCATTTTGGCGCGGAGTTTGAGTTGCATCTGTTATTTAGATTAAATACATTGCTGTTTTTAGTTAAATCGTATCTAGTGTTTATTGTGAATTTCATAATGGACAAAAACTTCGAACAAAGAGTTTGTCTTAAATTTTGCATCGTCAATTGATCTTCGTGTTCGGAGTCCCTGAAAATGTTACAGAAGGCTACGCTTAGGTGAACGATGTACAAACACTCAACAAATACCATCGAGCAACTACTTTATTCACCAGATATGGCTCCAGCCGACTTCTTTCTTTTTCCTAAACTCAAATTACCACTTCATGGCACCCGTTTTCACTCGGCAGAAGACATATAGGAGAATTCGCGGCGAGAACTGAACTCAATTCCGGAAAAAGCGTTTAAAAATGTTTTGATGTTTGGATTATTCGTTGGCGTCAGTGTATCGATTTTGAAGGAGCATACTTTGAAGGCGCTAAATTTCTTTGGATGAATAACTAACATTTTGTGTATTAGTGATCGCTTCCCGGTACTTTATTGACATAAAGCATATATTTGAGTACATAGGTATAAAAACTCTGACACCAGGTTAGGCACTAACCACACGATAAAGAAGAAGACTGCGTATAATATGTAGCTTGAAGGGGAAAAAAAAATTCACTGTTTAATAATGATTTTCGTAGATCGTAGACGATCGTAGAATATTGATCCCTAAATGCACTTTCGGCGCTATGAATTTGGTTTGTAATCTGGAGGCGGTCGTGGTTAAATAATGACAGCCGCTCGGGTTGATCTTTAGGTTAAGCCGTGCTTGCCTAGGTTGGTCTGTGGATGGGTGACCACCCATTACATACCGAGTTTCCTCCGTGCCTCGGAAAGCACGTTAAGCCGTTGGTTCCGGCTGTTACTTGTAGATCTTTGACAGTCGTTACGTGTGGCCCAAAAAGTCTGACAACCAGTCTTATCAAGGGGTATCGTATTACCCAGTACCAACTGGATTATGAAGGTCCGACAGGCAGTCACTCCATGGAAAATACTGGTATTCAGCTGCATCCGGTTAGACTGGAAGCCGACCCCAATATAGTTGGGAAAAGGCTAGGTAGATGGATGGATCATTCCATAACCTCTTTTAATGCAAACTCACCTTAACTTATAACAGTTTAATTAAACTTAGCCCTCTTAAACAAAAAGATCTCCAAACTGCACTGCACACGATGAAACGTGGCAGACTCTGGAAACATAATTTTAAGTTATCATCACGAAAACTTTCGTCTAAGAAATAGTGGTCACAAGTCGTTGATTAAAGAAAACTTTTTTCATTTCTTGTTTTAGTGAGTTCCACTATGATGGACGTGTTAGAGCTGAGAGGAGAAGATTGTTTACTTAAGGATAAATCAACACTTTTACTTAGGAAACACAAACTTCGGCTCCGGTAAAGGTTTTGGAGGAAAGTGTTTTTTCCTGTCTGTTGTTTCAGATCTTTTGGTATTGGCAATGTCACCTGTTTTTTTTTAATACCTACGTTATTTGTAACATTATGTTTAGTAGTGGAAAATTTTAAACGGCATTGCAATATATTGTACGTCAATCATAGACTTTTAATATTTTTTAAATTTTTTTCGCATGGGAAATCATCAAATGACCCCTCCCGCTTTGGGCGGAGTGGAAGGGAGTGTCAGACTCATACTGACTAAAACCCATCCATGTTCCTTCTTTGCCCTTTGTGTGCCAGGGCCGCGGTATCTCTTTCGACCAGTCCCGCAGCCCTGGCAGGCATCGGCCCTTGCGGTCCCCTTCCTGTTTGCTGACATCTCTTTGAGGCGCGCGTGGAACACGAACACGCCGTCGTCACGGCCTGTCGTCGTAAGACGGGCGGACAGCGAGATAGCCCATTACTCACCGTTCACAGGCCTACGGTGGCCGGAAGCTACCACGTGGCCCCCCACGCCCGGGGCCGCTCCCGCGGCGGCTGGGACGTCAGGTTCTTTCCCTCTCACGTCGCGACTTTTTTATTCTTCCAGTTAAACCAGAACCGGATGCAATTCAATACTAAATAAACAATATTTGTATGTAATATATTTTTAATCATCGTTATTGAAAACGGCTCTAACAATTTCGATGAAAATTGCAACGTAGCGGTTTATGGGGTCGAAAAATGGATCCAGCTAGGTCTCACATTTGGGGAAATTCATGCACCCATATTCCTGCCCTTGTCCCATGTTACTTGGGGTCGGCGCAACACGTTTTTTTCTTCCATTTTCCTCTGTCACGTTATCATTTACTCCCTTATCTTTCATATCATTCCTCACACAATCCATCCATCGTTTCCTTGGTTTTCCTCTCCTTCTTCATCCATCAACGTTTATATTCATCATTCATTTGGGGACAGTTATCAACCTACCGGGTACAAGTACGCTAATAATCAAAAGTCACTCATTTTTTGTCGTTGAATTATATACAAACAGTAGGATAATTTGATAATTGTCTTATCTGGTTTAAAGTTTCATGTTATCTACAGATATTCTATTATGAGCGATTAAAAAGATCAAAATCACAGCTTTAATCAAGGATTACGAATTATGTGATGACAGTTTGTAATTGATAAAAATATAATTACGAACGCGGAATCCTGTGATTCGCTTTCTGGTGTGGTACATACCTGAACGAACATCAAACCAGGTGCACATTTTCAGGAGACCTCCTGCAGTGTCAGAAAGTAGCGGGTTTCGTTATCTGGGGGGTTACTATGACGTAGTGGCGAAGGTTCCATATAACTCCTTCCTACTGGCTTTGAAAAATGGCATAGTCAGTATTCTATAGACAAATAATATAATGACATTAAAGATATGTACTCCGGCGTCCCTCTTACAAAAATTGACCCTTCGCTACTGCTATGACGTCTTAAAGCAGGATTAAAGCAGGAGTAATTCCAGTGTGGGAAAGAGACAGAGCTATCGCCATCTCTTTCCCACACTGGAATTACTCTGGCTTTAAGACGTCATGAAATGGTGGTGATTATGAAACATTTGTCAATCGGTCATTCTGGGCAAGAAAACAAAATGAAGATGTAGTTTCAGTAGCTTTTCACTCATTCCAAAATCCAAACTCGTCCTAGATAAGACCTAAGTTATTTATTATAAATAGATTTTTGTTTTTTGGGTTTTGTTGGCAACACGCTTGCATCGGCGGCGGCTTCATAAAAAAGAAACCTAAGTGAACGTGTCACAAACTTGCCTTTGCATCCACGCGTAAAAATTGGAAAATATATTCGTAGCAAAATGGAACCACACACGACTCCCCAAGACAAACAACTTTTTAGGACGTTGCAGTTGTAAACCTGCTTGATTTTAGTATACACTACAAAGATGTTTCCAATCACGGATGTGACCTCTTTAACACATCTTCCTGCTCTTGTCCCATGTTACTTGGGGTCGAAACAACACGATTTTTCCTTCCATTTCCATCATTTACATTTCCTCATTTACTCCTTCTCTTTCATATCATTCCTCACACAATTTATCCATATTTTTTCCGTTCCTTGCATTCCTCTACCTCCTCATCTATCAACATGGTATCATCAATTAGATCTCTTGAACATGCCACTCATCAGTAATCTCAGGTCCAGTTGAAAACCAGCGCCTGGCACTAGTTTTCCAGCATTTTGCTGAACTGGGTCTATTAGGCGCAGCCGTGAGAGACAATAATTGTCTTTTTTTGTGTGTTTAGGTTTAAGTATTGTTGTTTAATGTTGTGTGCACTAATAGCATGTGCCAAATAAACCTATTTTCTTTCTTTTTTTTAGTAACAAATGTAATATAACCTGGGCTCTTATTTTATTGAAAGTCTTTACTACGCTAGGCCAGCTAGTTCAAGGTCAAAGTGTTATCACTGGCATGTAGCGTAATACTTAATAGCCTGCTGCCGAAAAGAAAGCAAAAAAAAACCTTTTAAAGTAAAGATAGCGGGTCGTGGGGCTTTTGGGATCAAAATACTCCTCAAAAATAATTATTGCATTTATAGGTGGAATCCGGGACCGCGGTCCCGGTCCCAAAAGCACCACGACCCAAGATAGCTAGAATGTTATAATGAACATAGCTATACTCATTAGGGATCTTAAGCAGGTGTGGTTGGATAAATGATTTGATTAATTGGCTGAACCGATAACCGATATATGTATGTATAACAGATTCAAAAACAATACGACTTAAAAAATAATTGGATAAGATTAACTTATCAGTATCATTAAACGATAATAAACAAGCAAATAACAAGCCAGATAAATAGCAAGTTATGTAAAATATCGAAATTTAAATGTTAGTATTGCAAGTTTGTAACAATGCGAAAGGTACTGCTGTTGGTTTTAGTTTCCACCGGTAGGTAACTATTTGTTTTTTTTTCCATTCAAGCTCTTAGTTGTGGCTTTGTTGGAGTGGTACGTGGCTTTGTTTCCTTTTCTGGTTGAATTCTAGGAATGTTTCCTTCCATCCTAAGCTTGAAAAACATCTTAAATCGAAGATCGAAATATTAAACACCGCTGGTGGTACTGTATTAAGGGTGTTACTTAAGATTGTGTACCATAAAAGTGTTCTGAAACATATATTACAAAGTTATGCTATGTAACCTTGCAGGCCACATTGAAATCAGAGGTCTAAAGAGACGTTTTACCAGCGTTATCGAAATTGGAAAAGTAAAAAAAATATTGAATTGACTTAATCTACCAAAAGGCTTATTCATTCCTGTCGAAAGTCGTCGCAGTAATACGAAAAGCTTCGAAAAACCGATTTTCATTTGTTATTACCCTTAGAACTTCATCACAAAGACACTTAAGACCTTGGTATTTCCATTTTTTCCAGCCTACATCGCTTCGGCGGTTCCTGTGGCGGAACAAGAGAATGAACGTGAGTACTCAAGATATGTCCAGATCCCCGATGGCGAGGGAGTCATGCACACCGTGGACCTTGAGGCAAAACCTGACATGGAACTCCTCAATGAAATAACTAGAGATCCAGCTAATAACTTGTATCTGCTGTACACCAGGTCAGTTTTATTCTATGTTTATCTTGTCGTCTCCCGACCAGAACATCCTGAAGTGTCCATTGAAAATGAAGCCACTGACGCCGCGGTTAACGTAGTAGGGGAGCTCAGAGGGTTTTTCAACTATTCGTTATTAATATTCTTGGTGAAAAACTCTCTGGGATTCGGTACCAGCAGGCAGTAGCCACCTCCCGGGTCCAAGTAATTTGAAAAGTCGTACCATCGGTACGAAGCAAGAAAAAAATGAATGCTTGGCAGGGTCGTTCTCTGATGATGGTCCAGGCTGAATGACTTCAAATCCTCTGATTGCTCTCCGAATAAAATTTTCTAAGACGCCTTACGATCCTAAAGATCTTGCATCTATCCCAAGGTAGCATTACCCCACCTATTATAAAAAAAAACGTTATTAAAAAAAATAAAAACCTGTCTGAGGTGCAAAAACTGAAAAGAAACACATTTAAAACAAATTAAATGTAATAGTTGGAAACAGGCCCACCTGCTTGAAAATAAAAATTTCAGTCAGTTCACCCATACATACATACAAGTCAAAAACATAACCCTCCTCTTGGGCTTCGCCGCAGTCGGCTGAAAAATGCATCCGAGTACTTTAGTAAATCTTATTTTTTTTAAATAGCATAGTCGCCAAGCTGAACACACGGGTTGGTAATCACCTTATGTGTGTTTGGACTACCCTAGTCAGCTATAAAACTCCTATAGAAAATAAATTACATACGCGGCCATTTTTATTATTTACAGCTAGACCTGCTCATGTAGTCTGGGACACGAAAGTATCCTATTGCAAACGGTTCCTCAAACCTGTGAATTTTAATAGAGTAAATAGTGGGGATCGGTTTGTTTGTCGTAAACCTAAGGTTTTATTACCAACGCTAGGGTCCTGTTGCACATTTTGTGTGTAGTTTTTGAAGCGGAAATAAGATAGAGCCTTTCTGGATTTACATGTCACAATAAAGATAAGTTTTTGGGCCTTATTGAGCACTGAGGATTAAATAATGATGTCAATAATGATACCAATTTAACAAATGTGGATGTACTATTACATTATAAAGGGTGTAAACAGACCCTTAACGAAGCTGAAAAGCGCTTGTTTTCCTCGTCATTGCGATCATTTTTTGTTCTAGACCATACCTGGGAACCTTTTAGTTACGGAGATATTAGGGGTCAAAGTTCCAATTTTTTCACAAGTTTTTTTTAAATAGTACTTTTTAAGGTTTTAACTTTACTTTAATTACCTCCATGACTCGTTTACTATTCAAAGCACCCATCAGCACCAAGTTTTGAGTGCGCTACATTGAGTTTTACCGTAAAACGTGATTTTTCACTCCAAAAAAAAAGTCATTTCCCAGCAATAATTTTTGCGTAGGGTGACTTTAGTTTGATGTATGTATTATGCTTGGTTGACGGCTTCGTGAGGGGTCCGTTTACACCCTGTATAGGTACGACTTTGTCTTACCTTTTGGAGATTACGGGCGTGATGATATGTTAAAAAAAAAAGTATTTAATCTAACACGACTTCTCACAGTTTATTTCTTTCTCTCATAAAGTTATCAATGAAGCAACGAGAATGAAGTTGCGCTCAAGAGAGCTATAAAAGGGGAAAAGAAACCTAATGATAACTGTGCTTCAGGGCATTTTAACACTTAGCTTTTTATTGTGAGACTGTAATTTTTATTACTATTTTATAGTCGGTAAATCAGTATAATTGTTATGGTATATTAACTTAAGTGAGTGTAGGTAAGTTTTCTTAGAACTACTTACCTCATTTGACCATGCTTGACTGCCTCGTCGGTATATTGGCAATCGCGACTGCTGAGCATCATGTCCAGGGTTCAATTCCCGGGTCGAGCAAATTATTACTTAGTGGGTTTTTCCATCAGGAATTTCTCAGTAGCAGCCACGGAGTCTAGATTTGTGACCGGTTGATGGCAATGTGGGTGTATCATCAGCTACATCTCTACCTAACGCTTCGGGAATTACAGGAGTGATATTACCCACCATATTTTTATAGTGTAGTTTAGTCTGAGTCCTTCTGATTACTTACAGAACACTGTAAAGAAACCGACTTTGATCAATTTTACTTCTGAAAAATACAAAATAATTTCCAAAAAGACAGGCTCGATAAAGATTGCGAGAATCCACTGAATTCGAGACTGTGGCGCCACTTTCAGTAGACCTATTTCTAAGGGATCTGTTAATTCATGCCAAATTATTTTATTTTGTTTCGATATACCTACCTACACTTTGTTACAGGCGCAACCAGATCGTATCTCAGACGCTGGTGATCAATGACGCAGCTTCCGTCACTAGATCCAATTTCAATGCCAACGTCCCCACCGTTGTGATTGCTCACGGCTGGCTCAGCAATCAATTTACTTCTACCAACTCCATAATCAGAAACGGTAAGATTATACGTATACGTTTGAAGATATCAAACCAATCTTTTTTGCTTTACTGGTTTAATCTTATAAAGGGTGTAACAAGACCCTTAAAGAAAACGCACTTGTTTTCTCCGTCATTGCGATCATTTTTTTGTTCTAGACTACCACTACTAGAACCTCCTAGTTACGGATATATTGGGGGTCAAAGTCCCAACTTTTCCACAAGTTTTTTTTTTTATAAATACTAGTTTTTAAGGTTATAACTTTACTCTCAATATCTCCATCACGCGTTTACTATTCAATGCATCCATAAGCAAAATGTTTTGAGTACATGAAGGAACTACCTATCAGATCACTAGAATCCGATAAAGAATTACGATATCCCTTGACAAGACTCCAAATTAGTCCAATCGAGTTATTGTAAAAGTATAAGTCGTTAAAATTACAGAAATATTCTTAATGAAGACTATAACACAGAAGAATCTGCTGATTTTTCAGTATATCAAAGGAATTTATATCCATTCCTTTCAATTCCTCAGCCTACCTCCGCAAAAGCGATGTGAACGTCATCGTCTGTGACTGGAGACGCCTGGCTGCTTCTGACTACGTGACGGCCACAAGAGGAGTCCCAGACGTTGGCCGTGGACTCGGACAGTTCCTGACTTTCATTAACAGAGTGACTCGCCAGAACTTCAACCAAATGCACATCGTCGGTTTCAGTTTAGGAGCTCATTTGGTTGGTAACGCTGGTAGAGAACTTGGGGGCAGAGCTGCTCGTGTAACAGGTAAATTATAATCAGTTATTCAAATTAGGCTGGGGATTCTTATTTTAGAACCTCGAAAGTTATAAAAGGAAAACTTTATCTACTAATAGGTGCGCGAAAACTTCTGTGGCTATATAAAGAGTTCATTAGTCTTTGTTACTGCTTTGTTGGTCTAGTGGTCGCAAGCACGGCTGCTGAGCTTGGGGTCCTGGGTTCAATTCCTAGGTCGGGCAAAGTGTTATTGGGATTTTCAGTAGCAGTCACAGAGTTTGGATTTGTGCCCGGTTGATGGCAATAAGCTTGCCGCCTATAATATGAGACTTAAAAACATAACTGCCGAAATGTGGATGTACTATTAGGTACTCTGCCTACCCGTTCGGGAATTACAGGCGTGATGTTGTGTTGTCTAGTATTTAATGGTAAAAATATTGCGTAGATAATTTCAACACAATCCACGTTGTGTACAATCATCCAACTCTGGACATTGGGTATTGGATCTTTGGAGACCCAATTGTACCACAGTTACATCTCATTATTACTTTACAGCATTAGACCCCGCTGGTCCCCTATGGAACTACAACTCAAACCGCGTCAACCGCAACGATGCTGTCTACGTCGAGGCTATCCACACCGACGGCGGCTCAAGCTCCGGTGCCCTCGGTATCGGCATGAACGTCGCCAACGCTGACTTCTACCCCAACGGTGGTGTCTCCCAGCCTGGTTGCAGCTCCAACCTCTGCAACCACAACCGTGCCGTTGAGTTCTTCGCCGCTACTGTCACTCACAATCATATGGTTGGGAGACAATGCACAACTCAATCACAGATCAATTTAAATACCTGCCGTGGTGCACAGCTCCGTATGGGTAATGATGATTTGAGGAAAACTGGGTACGTTGTTGTTTACTTGTTCTTATTAAAATTCACCTGTAATTTAGCTTATGTTCTTATTTGTATCATCATCGTCATCATAATCAGCCCGGAATGGCCCTGCTGGGTATAAGCCTCCCCTTTTTATTCTTATTCGTATGGACTAGCTTATTTTGTGACAAAAATATTTCCACGCCAGACAGGAGATCGTTGTCCACCCATGTTTATTTATATCATTGGCTATTAGTACGCAAATTACTATGTATTTGAATTCATACGAACTATGACAGGCAGGTGATAAAAGATTGACGGTGAAATTCATTACAAAGACGACAAGTAACAATAACATAATCACACTTTTTATATTCTTTCAGATCTGGCATGTATAGGCTGGACACTGGCAGTTCCTACCCTTACTAAGGTTCGAAAAAAGAATAGTGACAAATTATTAAAAAATATGTTTGGAAAATAAATAAATTCTATTAAAACTTAGTCATTGTTTTTTGTTACACCCAAATTATTGTTGTTCACAGAATAAGTAGATACTTTTCGGTCATCTGCATGTTTATCAGGGCGCTGTTTCAGATTAGCGTATTTTCAGTACGTAAAAGCTTGTTTTAAGAGGCGCACAACTTGTATAATCGTTAACGCACGTATACGCGCGAGTCGCGATAGATGCATCCCCGCATGCCCATTCACCGCTCACGGACACGCCGGATTAAGAGCGCGTATGCGCTACCAAATAAGCTTATCTGAAACCTCTCTTAGGTACAGACGCCAGCCAGCACGTCAAGCTACCCGAAACTATCAAATTTTTCCAATCAAGAATAGAACATTAGAGCAGAACAGAGCGATAAAATTGAAAATCTATTAAAGAAATACTGTTATAAGCTTTCACGGTTTACAACTAAACTTATACTGTCACTTACGGGATATCTTCCGTGATTGTTCATTATTTTGAGCTCCCGATATTGCGTGCGTAGCAAAAGACAAAGAAAGAGGGTAGACAGATTTGTCTGCTCTTAACAATTTATTTTACATCCACCCGCATTCTCCCGTCAACCCGCGATTATGGAGCTTGCAACAGCGCACGGTAAATATTTACCGTGATTGTTCATTATTTTGAGCTCCCGATACTTCCCGTAAATTTCTTTTAGACTTTATACTGTTACAGTATAAAGTCTATTAAAGAAATTTGACAGATTGTAGTAGCTTGATGTGCTGCCGTCTGTACAAGATAAGAAAGTAGGATAAAATAATCAGTCGTTGAAATAAAGAAGGAATTTCCTGTAGCAAAATAACAGCTTTATCAGTAATATCACTTATGCGACCTACCATTGTCTGTAAATCACCAATTAGTGCTACTTACTGATTACCAAATGTTCTTTTTTTGTTAAAATAATTATCTTTATTGTGTGAATCAAACAGTAGGTATATCTTACACGCGTAGAGATTTGATCGGTTATCTAGCCCAATTAATCGTGTCTGCCACATTTTTGGCATTACGATTTGCTGTGATTACTTAAACGCTTTACAATACCTAATTTATTTGAAAAGGGATATACTAGACCACTAGATTAAATAAATATAGGTATACCAACTTAGTATATTGCAGTCTAGATGCTATAAGGGCCCGGACACATAGCCACGGCGCGGCGTCGCGTCGTACCGCGGGACGGTGCCGTGTACGGCGCGCCGGCAATATCAGTAGGTAAATCACCAATTAGTGCTACCAACTGATTACCAGAGGTTTATTTGTTTCAAATTATCTGTATTATATGAATCAAACTGAGGGTATTATTTTACCCACGTAGTGATTTTATCGCTTATCAGACCAATCAATCGTGTCTGCCAATATGCTTACTGTGGGGTTCTTATGGCAGTTTTCACACGACGACGCTCACCGCCGCGGAAGGCGGAGGTGGCTAAGCCAATTTTGTTGCGGTGCGCCGCGCGGAGTGGAAGCGAGTGTGGCTGTCCGCGCGGATGGCTTGTAGCGGTGAGCCGCGTGAATACGCGTCGAACGCGACTATCTACGACGAATGAACGTGTGGACGAATTTCCATCAGTCGTGCAGTCCGATTACAGACCCACAGTGATCCGCGCTGTAATGCGTTGTCTCGTGTGCCAAGCGCTGCCGTAATTTGTCCATACCGGTTTCCTGTCACTACTTTCTTGACAAAACTCGGCCATTCCACCAGCCGTTTACAACCCACTTGCGCATCAGCACCGGAGTTCCCGTTTCCCGTATCAAACCTGACTATCGTTTTCAGGTTGCCATCCTATTTAACTAATTCGGGTTCTGTAGATATCTATATAATTGTGCAATAGTAATGAAATCTTAAAGTGAAAGCGATTGCGACTTCAATCGTCATCATCTAAGGACTAAAGTCTGGACTAAAGGATAATATGGCACAAGGTCCAGTAAAACGCAGAGATTTAAGAAATATCAGCTTTATTGAATTGCCGGGTCATTGAATTAGTAGGGGTATCTCCTGTTAGTGTTAGCGCGGAATCTTCCAGATCTGAAAATAAAAAGAGTTGTATATCTAAATAAAGTAGGTATTACAGATTTTTTATTTTGTTTCCGATAAGATTTAATAAATTAATATTTCCTTAGATAAGTAATTTTCGAAGGCAATACATTTTTTTAGTAATCCTTCTAGGACGATTTTTATCAATAAATTCGAAATGTAATCTAGATAAGACAGTGAAAGAAAAACAGAAGAAATAGTAATGCTCACCCCCATTTTCTCAGATCATTGTTGCCCATACGGAGCTGTTGGCCATTGCAGTTATTCCATGTAATTTGCCATGAGCTTGAGCACTGGTTTCCAACGATGTGGTTGTAGCTGACTGTAGCAGCAAAGTATCTCCAAGCATTGTTGTGGTTGCAGATGTTAGTAAGGCAGCCGGGTTGGTTGATACCACCGTTGACGTAGAAGTCAGCGTTGGCGACGTCAGTTCCAATACCGAGACCGCCAGCGGTGTAACCGCCGTCAGTGTGGATGGCCTCGACGTAAACTCCGTCATTGGGGTTGACGCGGTTGGAGTTGAGGTTCCATAGGGGACCAGCGGGGTCGAGAGCTAGAAATTAACTCAAAGTTAAAAAACCTCGAAAACCTTCAATAACGCGTACAAATTAGAACAATATTCAAAAGTGGTTGTTTACAAAAAACTTTTATTGAGCAGAATCATTGATACTAAATAATATTGCTAAGGAAAGGCACAAAAACATATGAATCGTATTTACCTGTTACGCGAGCGACTCTTCCTCCAAGCTCCCTACCAGCGTTACCAACAAGATGGGCACCCAAACTGAAGCCAATAAGATGCATAGACTGGAAGGGTGCACCGGTGGTGGAGTGCAAGAATCTTAGGAACTGCCCAAGGCCACGACCAACTGCTGGAACTCCCCTAACGGCGGTGACGTAGTTTGAAATCGCAAGTCTTCTCCAGTCAAGAACGATGACGTTGACGTCATATTTTCCAAGATACGCTATAAAATAAAAGCCAAGAATTAAATATTAATATTGTAAACTTTCAAAACAATGCACAAGAAATTTATGAGAAAAATTCAGTTACCATCCCTGACGACGGGGTTAATGTTGGTGTCTTGGTTGCTGAGCCAGCCATGGACGACGACAACGGTTGGTACGCGGGCATTGAAGTTTGAGTTTGTAATGGAACCAACATTGTTCATAACCAATGACTGCGACGAGGTAGGGTTACGCCTGAAATAAGAGTTTTACTCTATAGTTTAAGATTGAAACAGTGGTTCTACGGCAACTACACATGATCAACTTATAGGAAACATAAAGTTTGTCTGCTGCTATTAAAATAAATATGGAGCTCAAATGATTATGTTTGTTCCAGATGTGGCTAATCAAAGAGATTTAAAAGACTTATAGAGCGGACATTGGGAATATTTGCATACAACAATTTTGATCCCGAACATTTTCGATTTTGACTCACGAATGCTACCTGACAAGCGGGAGTGTGACACTAGACAGAACGATTTGTTACTAAATGGTAACGAGTATTGGATTAAGATTTTTTTCGTCTTGTCCCGTCTATCGCTCGTAAATATTTGAATGTCTTTGTGGCTGGTATAAATGATACAAAGAATTTGTTTTCTAAATTTCCATCAGTAAGCCAACCATTGACATTAATTATTTGTCAGTTTTCAAGTATCGCTTACCTGGTAAACAGCAAGTATTGGTTGTTAGCTGGGTTCCTATTGACTTCGTCAAGAATTGGTTGTTGAGGCGGCTCTTGTAGGTCCACATCGTGCAATACACCTTCGCCATCCGGGAACTTGATGAACCGTGGGTAAACAAAGTTACCGGAGAAATCAGATTTAACCGGCCCCGCTGATGCGGTATATGCTAAAATAGGAACTAGATTTAGTAAAAATAAAAATGTATGAATTGGCTAAAACAGTTTAATTTTTTGTGGTAGCTTCAAAGAATGAATGAACGAATGTTAATATAGATTGACTGAAGTGCATTGTTGGAAAAAAGATTGCTGTTAAGACTGACTAATTATTAGAATAGAATAGAATAGAAAAATAGAATAGCAATAATTAATTTGCATTGAATAGGGAAACATACATAAGTTGTTACAGTAGTAATTATTATATGGCTTAGCTAGGGACATTTTGCAAATGCCTCTAGTATGGTCCACATTATACGTATCCCATGACATTATTTAATTTTTGTGTTACTAATTTGTTGAACAGCAAGAACTAATACAATCAGATGAACAAAATATAAAATAATGACTGGATAATTTCACTTACCCGTGGCGACAAAGAACCAAAGAAGGACTGTCTTCATATTGACTACGATAATGAAGTGACCGTGTGAAACAATTCTACACAACAGCCGTATTTATTGAAAGTTTATCATAAAAAAACGTTAGATACTGATCAGTTTTAGGAGATTAATATTCACATTAGCTTGCCCACAAATGAATTACGCTATTACTATCTCAAGATATCTATTACTACGACCACTATCTAGTACTAATCACACAAAGCAAAGTTTAACACTAGTTACATTAAGCACGTGGTGATTTTGACAGTCTTACAATCATGTGTATGTACAATTACATGATTGTAAGACTGTCAAAACGTACTCGTACACACGAGTGAGAGAGACAACGCTCCACAGATACGAATTAGGCCTAAAACTCCGAGAACCATTATCAACAATGCTTTGGCTATCCTATAAACATCTCACAACATTGCACATATCTGAAGATATAGATTTGTTTACTTTGATATAGATAGATAACAGTTTCATTGGTTCAGATTTAGGTAAATGCTTGTTTTGTCGCACTGCCTCACTTTACGATTTACAATGAAGCACGCTATGATGCCTTTTGTGGCTTCAGGCAATAGGACACGCGCGTGTGTCACTTGTTTTCTTCGCGTCACGGTCGCAATGACACGTGGTAGCAAATTCTAGGTTTGTGGCCCGCGGGCTGCGGGGCCCGAATCAAGGCGCGCCTTTACAGAGAGGCGTTCCAATCGGACAGAGCGGTGGGCTATTTATTACTCATTTGATCAGCGTGTTAGGGTTGCGCCTCTTCTACCAGCACGGAACCGCATTTTTCCATGCTCCTAACCTTTCCGTCGCGCGTCGCTCGGAACTGTCATTTCCGAGAACGAGAAACAAAGCGGCAATGTTAAAGCGCGCAACAGCATCGCGCGTTCTCGTTGCCGCTCGGTACCTGCTCTTGATTAAGACGCGTTTGCGCGTCTTATTTGTAATGTTCTTACAAGTCTCAAGCGTTTGTTTGACATGCTGACGCTGGCTCGCTGGCTCCTCTGTTCGCACCCGCTCCCTCCTGGGAACCTACATTAGCGTTCTCCATAGCCGCTTTTGCAGCTTGCGTGTCATTATCGCGCAGCTTGTGGCCAAGCAGTAAAGGTGTCAATACGACTGAAATTTTAATTGATGGTAAAATTATAATCTTTTATAAGCATCGCCATCATGACACGCAAATACATAATCCATACGTCATTACGTTATTTGCTTGTTTTTTCATCGTAATTAGGGGTCAGATCAAGGTGACATATCTTAGCAGGTATTTTCTTATCGTTATTGATTGACTGTTTATTAATTTAGCTTGAAAAAAGTTTAATTTTCGTTGGTGTCAAAAAGTCATGAGCTATACGAAGTTTAATTTGCTGTCGTATTGTCGGCGCCATCCTGTATATGAGTAATATGATCTAGAGAGTCATATGTACCTAGCGAGTTTGTGAATGTTTGTTTTACAACTAAAAAGATCAACGTAATGTAGGTCATCCATCTATTAAGTCTGTGTAGTCCACTGCTGTGCATACAACATGTGTTGTAGCATAGCTCTAGCACATGTTTCTCCGATTTCCGCAATCAGTATATCTAGGTAGTCTCTCTATGTATTATGTTACTGTAAAAGCCCGTACTATGGTAAATCCTAAGATTTTCCAGCGAAACCTAAGATTTACCAACTGTACAGTCGGGGTGCCCTACTTAGTTTCTGCGACCATCTCGACTCATACACGGTCGGTCATGGTTCGGTAATTAGCTCGGTTTGGTAATAAAGTAATACTAAACTCAATTTTATCATTTAAACTGTGTAAAGATTTCACTGATGGGTAATTAAGTACATTGTTATAAATCTCATCTCTCACTGTTTTATTCCTAAAACCAAAGAAGAAAGGCAAGAGCTTAAGCAATCTGGGGACCACACTTAGAGCTCGCGTACATTCGTAAAAATACTCCCAAAAGATAGGTCTCGGTCAAATTAAGATAAAAGGTAATCATAGCATATTTTTATAATATTGGATTTGGCTAGAATAACATAATTTATAAACCCACTTGTCGCGTGGGCAAAATCAGAACTAATGCCGCCATCTTATTTTTTCAACACATTTTGCAAATGTTTAGCAAGAGCGCTCTCCTGTCAACCTCAATGGAGCTACAAAAGATCCATGTAACACTGTCGGATAGACAATTACGTCAGCCGCAATGTCATTCAAAAATATTTTCATTATTATACATCCAATATACCTTATACTTTATTACAAGTACGTAGAATTTAAGGACTGTCTAGGTATTTAGCCTGCGGAGCCCGCACTTGCACAACCCATCACATTGTTTTATGATTTTGGTCGGCTTATTCTTTAATGGCGCAATTACACTAATCGAAAAACAAACAATGAAGCTGGACGAGTCTGCCCGAAGACGGACGTACTCGACGGCGTTTTTTTACACTTGGTCGTTTGACGAATTCCATGGGCAATCGAATTCGGGCGAACGACCATGTGATATTGCGCCATGGGCTAGGGCAAAAATGAAACATTAATTACAAGTTGGATAAAACATTTATTTTAAGCAGCTTAACATTATAATCTTATAACAACTTCTTCAAATAACTGAGCGACCAGCGGCGCGGGCATGCCATCATCATCGGCATTACCATAATCATTATATGATCCTCCTCGCACATACTAGCAGCAACTGTACTGTTTATGTTTATGGCATTGTTTTAGCCTCTATCATATCTATACACCTTCACTGTACGTTTCTTTTGTTGTATAGTTCACCACGAAACAAATAAAATTGTTAAACTAATAAAATGCACAACTATCCACAACAAAACCACACATTTATTTATTTGATCAAGACAGAGAAGTGACAATATTTATGACATTTATGACATATTCTGTTTTCATAGATGACATAGCTTTGAATGTTGCCATTTAAGCTAAATTCTCCTAAAAGACCTTACGTAAGGACTTTATATTTTTAATATCTGCAGTCACTAATTAATCATTTATTTAGTAACATGATAATTTAGTATTATAAAACTTGTTGCGAATCTAATAAGAGGCTGACTTAGAAGCAAAGAAAGCATGTGTTTCCAAAGATAGGAGGAGTCTTACTCAAAATGGCTTAGATTAGATGAGACAAAACAGATAAAATATCGCAGCAATGTAAACGGCTTGTCTTATAATACTAGGTAGCAAACGTCTCATGGTACTCACTATTACTACCAGCAAAATCATTAATTAGTATTATTATAGAAATTCCATTTTCTGTTGAATATGGTAACTCCGTTGCTTCCGTCACTATTTCTACGTTTCGATATTACAAATGATTGCGTTTAGATGTTCAGATTTAGTAAAATATTTGTTTCTTCTTTTTTTACTTTGTGCAGCTTAGTAAAAAAAATATATTACATGGAAAGAAACGCCCCGTAATTGCTTCATATAATGTACATACTTTCATTGATGAACGCTTCTGAAATTAACTGAGCCCTAAAAAACCAATCTTCTTTACCTACCGTCATCGGTAAATCTGGTGTGTTCCAAACTAGAAAAATAACGAAAAATCGTCTCTGTTATCAGAAAACCTTAATTTTTTTTTTTTTTAATTCCTGATTTACAATTAAATTGTAAGATTTGCCCATATAAGCAGTTTTACTGTAACTTAACTAACTATATTGTTATGCCATGTATATTAAAGTTGACACAGGAAAGTGATTTTATTACTAATGTTGCAATAATAGGGAGCTGGCCTCAGTAAGTACTATTTTTTGCTAGCAAACTTTGATACATTTTTCAAGTAAGTCATGCACACAAGAAGATATTAGTCATTCTTGATAGTAGTTAAGTAAAAGACAAAAATTTGGAAAAGGTCCGTTTATTGTATAGCCGGGTCGTTGAATTAGTAGGGGTATCTCCTGTCAGTGTTAGCGCGGAACCTTCCGGATCTGAAAACAAAATTGGAATTTGTTAATACTTTCGTAAGGCTTTACTTATCTTTCCTAGACTCTAGTCGTCGACTTTTTGAAAAACTGTCATTACTTTACCAAAACAAAACATTCATCTAAGTCGAGACGTCGCGCATCGCTAGACTTTCAAACAGCTTAATAAGTGCTGGCTAAACTCACCCCCATTTCCTCAGATCACTGTTGCCCATGCGGAGTTGTGAGCCAGAGCAGCTATCCCATGTAATTTGCCATGAGCTTGAGCAAGCACGTCCAACGATGTGGTTGTAGCTGACTGTAGCAGCAAAGTATCTCCAAGCATTGTTGTGGTTGCAGATGTTAGTAAGGCAGCCGGGTTGGTTGAGACCACCGTTGACGTAGAAGTCAGCGTTGGCGACGTCAGTTCCAATACCGAGACCGCCGACGGTGTAACCGCCATCGGTGTGGATAGCCTCGACGTAGACACCGTCATTTTGGTTCACGCGGTCAGAGTTGTAGTTCCATAGGGGACCGGCAGGGTCAAGAGCTAGAAATTAAAGGAAGGTTAGAGCATCTTTCTGACTTCTGACTTTGGGCTAAGCCAACATAATTACATTATAAAGGGTGTGACAAGACCCTTAACGAAACCGAAAGGCACTTGATCTACCCGCCATTGCGATATTTTTTTGGTTCTAGACCATATCTGGGAACCTTCTAATGACGGAGATATTGGGGTCAAAGTTTCAACTTTTTCACAAGTTATTTTTTAATACATGTTTTTAACGTAAGATTTTAACTTTAAACACCTATTGACGACCCCCGCACTATTGAATCCATCCATCAGCACAATGTTTTGAATGCGTTACATTGAGTCCTACCGTAAAACGTGATTTTTCACCCCAAAAAAAAAGTTGCTTGCTATCAATAATTTTTGCGTAAAGTTACTTAGTTTGATGTAGGTACATAATGCTTGGTTGACGGTTTCGTGAAGGGTCCGTTTACACCATGTGCATGAATCTTTAGAATTTTTAAATTAAATCGTAATCACCTGTGACACGGGCGGCTCTTCCCCTGAGCTCCCTACCAGCACTACCAACAAGATGGGCACCCAAACTGAAGCCAACGAGATGCATCTGGTTGAAGGGAGCTCCAGTAACAGAGTTCAGGAAAGTCAAGAACTGTCCAAGACCACGACCAACAGCAGGGACTCCATTAGCGGCTGTCACGTAGTTGGAAATGGCAAGTCTTCTCCAGTCCAGAACGATGACGTTCACGTCTTGACTTCTAAGGAAAGCTGTAAAATAAGGTAAGAATTAATACCAAAGAAACAACGTCTGACAGTAAAGCATATAAGTTTGATGAGAAAAATTTAGTTACCATCTCTGACGACAGGGTTAATATCGGTGTCCTGGTTGCTGAGCCAACCGTGGGCAACGACGACGGTGGGTAAGCGGGCGTTGAAGTGAGAATTGGTGATGGAACCAGCATTGTTCATTACCAATGTCTGCGATGAGGTAGGGTTGCGTCTGAAAACAGAATTAATATAATATTATTTGGGGGAACGTTTTATTTGTGAATTGTTTCCGAAGTCACTGAATTTGGTCAGAGTTCAACTGCACGTTTTGTCTAAAAAGGATCTTGTCAGATTTCAGAATTCTCATGCTTACATTAACAAGTATTGGCACAGATCAAAATCCCAACTGGAATTTACCTATCCTCATCGGTACCTATATCACAATTATCATATCGACACCTTTCGGCCTTATCGACTTCCATAAGTAACAAATTCTTAGACCTAACAGTAATTCCTACCAGTGATCAAGTCTTGCTTACCTGGTAAACAGCAGGTAAAGATTGTTAGCCGGGTTTCTGTTGACATCCTCAAGAATTTCCTCGTCAAGAGGAGCTTCTAGGTCTACTTCGTGCAGGACACCTTCGCTATCCGGAAACTGGATGTACCGTGGGTACACATGGTTCTCGGAATAATCAGTGTTTACCGGCACCGCTGATACGGTATATGCTAGAAATTAAAAAAGTTCTGGTTAGCAAAAACATTTTTAAAATGTGGCTTTGACTGTTTTATGCGTAAGGCAGCAGAGGACAGGGAGTTATGGCGCAGTTTAGGAAAGACCTATTTTTGGCTGTGGACTTAGACAATAGACTGAAATGAGAAGGTTTTACAGACTGAACAGAACAAAACTATTTGAGGCTATTTTAATGCATGTAAGAAAGCTTTAAATTGATTAATTCTAACAATTGCTGATCATACAAGTATTTCAATAAAATTATGGAATATTCAAACCCATGGAGAGGAGGCCTGTGGCCCAGCAATGGGAATGTTATAGGCTACTTTGAATGTCATTAGCAGCCTCATTCTTATTTTGGACAACGTGTTTGTGAGCCGTTCATTGTCTCATTATTGGGAGTCTAAGTTACTAGGGCAAACATTCTATGTATGTAGTTTTATCCATATTATTAGCTTTTCTCGAGCTTTTATTAAATAAAACCAGTTATTTCACTTACCCGTGGCGACAAGGAACCAAAGAAGGACAGTCTTCATAATGACTGCGACAATGAAGAATTCGTGTGACACAATTCAACGCAACAGCTGTATTTATAGAAAGTTTATCATCGCATTAATCAGTAGATCAATTTTGAAGATAAATATCTATCTACTTTTTCGTACTAATTAATTATTTGGTGGTAGTACTATCTTAATTAGTATTACGTAGTTTTTTACATTATGTACGCACATCGCACATGCAGTACTTACTTATCTTATTAATTATATAAACATTGATTTGTTAATTCTTTTTTTTATTTTACTGACAATATTGGTATACTAATTCCGGGCCAAGTTCCTAGTTCATTGTGACATAATCATGGTAGTTTGTATCGGTAGCGTCTGCCACTCGCCTGTCAGTCAGTCGTATGAAAAAAACGCAGGTTGTCCTTTAATAGTGAAATAATGAAAGCGACATGTCATTAACATCTTCCTGCCCATATCTCATTTTACTTGGGGTCGTCGTCGCAACACATTTTCTTCTTTCAATTTCCCCTGTCAACTGTCACGCTATCCTTTCCCACCCAATTCATCCATCTTTTCTTTGGCCTCTCTTTCCTTCTCCATCTAGTCAACATTGCTTTATTCTTCCTCACGACTTGCCCATTCTGAGCCAAACGATCTCCTACCTACCTACGGCAAGATAGGTTATTTTTATTCAAAAGATATATACTATCAAATATCCCTTCGTCAGGCATACAGCTTTTAATATTTGAACCTATTCGACGGGCAAAATGTATGCATTAACATTTTTGTATTAACCTATCATAAATGGTCAGTTTCAGTACATATACATTATGATGCGTTGAATGAAATCGACAAAATTGAATGCAAACGTTGAATCCGACAGCGTGTCTGACGTCAAACTTGAAAAACATTGTCAACATGATTATCAAAATAATATTATTGACGCGCAATTAAGTAATTGGTGAAATGCACATCTTTGTTATCTGAAATAATCGTCGTAATTAACGCTTGCGCAACGAGGAACTTTATTCGGGGTCTGTTATGACTTTTATTTTGATGAAAAAATTTCATCAAAATAGAAGTGAGTTGTCCACCGAATAACCGAGGACATTGACAGAACGAACCGCTCAAAAGTGTGGGGAAGCGAAGCCCCCGAAAAGACTAGAACTAAGCTGTCATGGTATATCAATGCACACACCGACTTTAAGTCCGCGTTGTGCGTATGCGTTGAGTCCGTAGTAAGTTTTCGACCGACCGTTTTTCTTTGTATCGGGACTTTTGTCCTCCGTTGACTACAGTCCCTCATCTGCGGATGTTTTTTTTTCATTTTTTAGGTGTTCATTTTTTTTTTTATCAGCTCTTAGTGGTCTGACGGCTTAGACTAGTGCTTTCAAAGGGTTTTTTTTTTTCTACGATTTTCAACAGGATTATAGGTTTTCGGTAGCTGATGAGAATCTTAAACAATTTTTCTATTCGTTATTGTTATCACTGATAGGGTCAGAATTATTTACAAATCCTATGCCTATTTAGGTTACCATTCTTGTTGCGTTAAAAACTTGTGCATGCAGAAAACACTGCATCACATCTTGATTCTTTCTTTTATTAAATTGCTATCAACTACATATCAAATAGTCTTTATCTCATAAACTAGAGCCAACTTAGCACACCGGTATTTTGACTATGGTTCAGGCTACCGATGGTCAGGTCTCCTGAGAGAGGAACCTCCTAAAAATGCGAGCCGTAGGAGTATTGCATGGGTAGATCTTCAAGGCTACGCAGCGCTTGACAATAACGATCTGCGGATGGGTGACTATCATTTATAATATACCGAGTTTCCTCCGTGCCTCAGAAAGCCGTTAGTCCTGGCTGTCATATGTAGATCTTTGACAGTCGTTACAGGTTGGCAGTGGCCCGAAAGTCTGACAAACAGGGTGTACACTCAGTACTAACTGGGATGTAAATGTCAGAGAGGCAGTCGTTCCATGTAAAGTCTAAGTGGATGAACCTGAACACCAGTTCAAGTTCATCCACTTAGACTAGAAGCCGACCGCAACATAGTTGGGAAAAGACCAGGGCAGCTGATTATTATCATTATTCCGTTACTCAAGATAACGGCACGCAGCTAGTCAGAAGTACTATGAAATGGAGTGATAACGCTGTCAGGAAATACAGGATCCCCGTGTTCGTTTCTTCTACGTAACCGCCATAATTATCATTTTGCTTTGCAACGGTTTTATCCAATCGTTAGTTGGTGCTTTCCGTGACCCAAGGGCTGACTTTTACCTTGGGCACAGGTAAAGCATTGCCATACAGCGTGGCAATGCCGCCAGTCTCTTGGGCACATTACCGGATGACAGTCAAGTGTTTAGGAGAAGTTTTTGATGTTTAAGGTTTTTTTTAGATTGTTTCTTTTTGTACCAAATTAACCCGAAAGATCTCAATGATTTGGTTTCCTACAAGAATTCGTTGGAATTAAAGAAACGTATACAGAAAATATAAATAAAATAATCGGTTATATGATGTCCTATCAAATAAACTTCAAACCTTCTGGTTAAACTGATCCTAAGTGGTGAGAGTGAGGAAAATAAAAATACAAGTTGTGTTGTGATGTGTGCCAAATACTATTTATTTTTATTATAAATTAAGTCAGACGAATTAATAAGGATACCTCCGGGAAGTGTCAAGACGGTACATTCCAGATCTGAAAAAGAAAAAAAAACATTGTATGAGCCTACATAGATTCGAACAAAATAAATGACGTTGGTCTGTTCATGCGCAAATCGTATTTAATGTTGATTTGTGACAAACAGACGTTTATATTTAAAACATGTTATATTAAGTTGATGCGTAATAAAATGGGAGAGTTAATTTTGTTGTTTGCATTCGTAATTGGCGAATTATTATTTAAATAAAACTATAAAATCTGACAGAATTATTGGATTAAAACTAATGGGACCTTTTACGACCCATTGACAACGTGAACTCTAAATGCATACGCATATCATTGCCTATCTGCTGATTCAACTCACCCTGTCTTCCTTAAGTCATCGTTGCCCATACGAAGTTCAGCGCCGCGGCAAGTGTTCCAGGTAATCTGAGTGCTACTGGTACACAGGCGGCCAACCAAGTGATTGTAGGTCACGGTAGCAGCAAATAGTTCCCAAGCACGGTTGTGGTTGCAGAGGTTGGTGTAGCAACCAGGCTGGGAGATACCACCGTTGGGGTAGAAGTCAGCGTTGGCGACGTTTGAGCCGATACCGAGACCGCCAACGGTGTAACCGCCATCGGTGTGGATAGCCTCGACGTAGACACCGTCACTGGGCCTGACGCGGTTGGTGTTGTAGTTCCATAGGGGTCCAGCGGGATCCAAAGCTAGAAACCAAAAGAATGTTAAGTAACTGAAGAAGTTTTTCACCAAAAAGAGCGAGACTAAAAAATGCAAGGCATGAAACTATGCATACCTGAAACGCGAGCGACTCTTCCACCGAGTTCTCTACCAGCGTTGCCGACAAGATGAGCACCCAAACTGAAGCCGACAAGGTGCATTTGAGTGAAGGCCTGTCCAGTCACTGTGTTAAGGAAAGCCAGGAACTGTCCAAGTCCACGTCCGACGGCGGGTACACCTCGAGCTGCGGTGGCGTAGTCAGACAAAGCAAGTCTTCTCCAGTCCAAGACGATGACGTTCACGTCACTCTTGCCCAAGTAAGCTGAAAATAAGTTAAAAGTCATGATAAAATTTGATGAAAGTAAGCACTGCCATCGTTCAAGAAAAATCCAATTCATTTATTTCTCCTAAAACATAGCCTCTCGCAAGTTGTAGTTCAGATATGACGTCACTGCATTCGTCATAAATTATGAAGTTTAATAAATCATTAGGATGCTTATTATGCATTTAGTAACATAGAAGTATTAGTTACCGTTCCTGATTGTGGGGTTGATGTCGGTGTACTGATTGCTGAGCCAACCGTGAGCGATGACCACCGTGGGGACGTTGGCGTTGAAGTTGGAGTTGGTGATGGAGTTTGCATTGTTGATGGTCAACGTTTGCGAAATTCTTTGGTTGCGCCTGTAAAGACATTCGAGGGCGATTAGTTCTGGGCCTATTCGATTCTGATTTCAATTATAATGCCAAGGAGAACAGAGATAAAATTATTCGGTTCACTTTCATGAATCTAAATGGATTTTCAGAACTTGCTGTCCCTCGTTGCTGAAATTACAATTATCATGGTGTCTAATACCTCATGTTTTATTGGGGTTGGCTGATGCTTGTATTTTGAATTTGTGCAAGAACTTTCACTGTTTTAATACGTGCTTCAATCATTATAATTATTCTGTTGTAGTGGGAAAAAGTAAAAAGATGGATTGCAAAATATTTTACCTGGTGTAGAGCAAGTATTGGTTGTTGGCTGGGTCCCTTGTGATCTCATCTAGGAGCTCATAGTCAGGCTCAGCTTCGAGGTCTACGGTGTGCATGACACCATCGCCATCAGGGAACTCGATGTACCGTGGGTACACTCGGTCTTCAGAGTATTCTGATTCCGCTGCTAGCGGCACTGCTGATGCGGTATACACTGAAAAAAGAGTTTATTATATATTTGTCTTATCTTTGCCTGCCAGCATTCTTTATTAAACTCTGGTGACTGCGTTCGGTAACGTAATTGCATAAACGTACCAGGATTACGCAATCAAAATTAAACTATTCTAGAATTACAATTTTTCAGACACGTTTCAGATTGTTTTTGGTCTTGCCCCTGGGGTTGTTTTTTCAAACACGTTGTGTTCTAGAATATCATAAACTACAATAATTTCTTGGTCCACATTTACCCTGGTCTGCAAATGCCAAGGAGAGAGCCGTTGTCCCAGTATTGATATAAAACAGGCTGACAATAACCCGTTATAATGTCTTACTGACTTTCTTTTTCTCTTACCCTTCCATAGTTTGTGATGATCAGGTTTACAGTTTTATAACATTATTAACACACATATAGCAATACATATCAGTCTCTGTCTAGCCACTTTCTCTGTATTCAAATACATGTACCCTATCTCAGATAGACAATAGAATGGATTTCTTGATCATGATTTACTTTAATATTTCACAAAACTTACCCGTCGCAAGAAGTAAACACAAGATAGCCTTCTGCATTGTTTCAACAATTAGAAGCCGATCCTTGTTTGACTGACCCCTTAGCTATTTATTCTCTAATTTTATCAGCACTGATTTATCGATTGTATGATTATGTCGTTTTATCACTTATTTTTTGAGATTTGTTAAGTTTATTAATGACTGATGGATTGTTTTTGTCTTAACTATCAGCATTATTCAACGCATTACATGATAAATAAATATTTATAATCCTTTCTGGCAAAACAATATAGGATTGCTTACAATAGTGTGGATTGTCGCCAGTAACACACATTGGTTCATCAATTTCTTTTGCTTTATTTCCTTATTCAGCTACAACTGCTTGCCTTTTTAAAGTGATTGCTTTTAAAAACGCGGATATTTCTATTCCAAAATTGTTTGATTTTAGATCTCAAACGATGTGCTTTGTGTAGGATTTATGCGGACAGCCGTATAAAAAGTAGGTATGCTCTTTTGGTCTTCTGTCTTTGCTTGAATTTTGAAATGGTATTGCTTTGGTCATTCACCAAATATTACATCCAATAAGTTTTGTATTTGCATGTCAGACGAGGAACCGTTTGGATTATCAGTTGTTGCTAGATTATACATTTTTAAGTTGCTTTATTTTTTTCTAAATCATTGTCTTTTTACAAAGCCGTGTTAGAATGGTTTATCTGACTTCCATATCTATCATTTGAAACATTTTGTTCCTAACAGTTAAATCTACATGTGGAGACACACCAAATGCTGACAATAAATATGAAACAGTTGTAAATAAAAGAAGTAGGTAAATGCTGTGCCGAATAATTTATTATGGTTTAACATCTCAGGTAGTTACGTCAAATTAGTAAGGGTACCTCCTGCCGGTGTCCAAACGGTACATTCCAGATCTGAAAAACAAAGGAAAGATATTGTGTGAGCAAAATTAAATTGGTACGACTGAACTTTCATACTGCTAATACTTGTACTTGATTCATTCATGTATAAAAGTATTTCCATTTAAAAATAATTGACAATATATTCAAAGACACATCAAAGGATGTGGTCATAGTAGTTTTATATTAAAACTCTGAGACCGTTATCGAGTGAGTATAATTTTGTCAGTCCGTCCATCTTTTCCCAACATAGATTTTATTGGATAGGATGACTGGTTCTGTTTTTTAGTACGTTATGAAGGGACTGAGCAGATAATGGATATATTTGAATAACTCACCCAGACTTTCTTAAGTCATCGTTGCCCATACGGAACTGAGCACCACGGCAGTTATTCCAGGTCAGCTGAGTCTGGTTGGAGCACAGACGGCCAATCAAGTGGTTATATGTTACGGTTGCAGCGAATAGTTCCCAGGCACGGTTGTGGTTGCAGAGGTTGGTGTAGCAGCCAGGCTGGGAGATACCACCATTGGGGTAGAAGTCAGCGTTGGCAACGTTGGTGCCGATACCGAGACCGCCGACGGTGTAACCGCCATCGGTGTGGATAGCCTCGACGTAGATACCGTCACTGGGCCTGACGCGGGCGGTGTTGTAGTTCCACAGGGGTCCAGCAGGGTCCAAAGCTGTAAAATAAAACGTTGAAAATTTGTCAAGGGTGTTATCAAATGAATAACGATAAATGTGAGTTACGTCAAAGGATAAAAAAAATCACAGATTTCGCTAATCACTTTGTAGTTAGCTGATTTCAAATCAACTAACAACAGATAAGTAGTCTGTAATATTTTAAGTACCTGTAACACGAGCGACTCTTCCGCTAAGTTCTCGGCCAGCGTTACCGACAAGGTGGGCGCCCAAGCTGAAGCCAACAAGGTGCATCTGGTTGTAGGCCTGACCAGTCACTCTGTTAAGGAAAGCCAAGAATTGTCCAAGTCCACGTCCGACCGCGGGTACACCTCTAGCAGCGGTGGCGTAGTCAGACAACGCGAGTCTTCTCCAGTCCAGGACAATGACGTTCACGTCACTCTTGGTCAAGTAAGCTGAAATTGAATTTAAAAATTGTGAAAAGATTGTTTTATTAGAATTCTTTGTTCTCTATATCATGGATCGCGTTCCTGATAAATTAGATTTTTAAAAGAACTTACTGTATAGTAAATCATAATGATTCTATATAATTATGCATTTATTGATAAAGAAGTATTATTTACCGTTCCTGATGGTGGGGTTGATGTCGGTGTGCTGGTTGCTGAGCCAGCCGTGAGCGATGACCACGGTGGGAACGCGGGCATTGAAGTTCGAGTTGGTGACGGAGTTAGCATTGTTGATCGTCAATGTTTGTGAAATTCTCTGGTTGCGTCTGAAATGGTTTTTAAGGGTGATAATATTCGTACGATCTTTCTAGATTCCGTTGTAAAATCAAAATCTAAAAGAAAGCTTTTAATGCAAAACAATTGCCACATTTTCTTTTTAGAGTATGGTAGTGATTTCAGTCAAAAGCTTAGTCAAATTCTTCTTCGATTAGAGGAAAGTTTATTAACAATATTGTTAGGAAAGAAAGAATTTGAGAATATAATTTGTAGGTTCATACCTGGTGTACAGCAAATATTGGTTATTGGCTGGGTTCCTTTCGATCTCTTCGAGGAGTTCCATGTCAGGTTCAGCCTCAAGATCTACGGTGTGCATGACACCCTCGCCATCGGGAAACTCGATGTATCGTGGGTACACTCGGTCTTCGGAGTATTCCGCTGTTAACGGTACCGCTGATGCGGTATATACTGAAAAGAGAAGCGCAACGTTAAAAACCAACTTTGCTTGAATATTTACGTACATACTAGGTATTGCTATTATCCAGCTACCGTTCTCTTCTATAGGAGTTATTAGTGATCGTATGTTGATTAGTGTTTCTCAAACGGTACGGCGAGTTTCGAGGATAGATTTTTCTTGGTGATCGCGATGATGTGCGATTGTTAGAGATTTGTTTTTTTAAAGCCTTTGTTTTATTGAATTGGCCTTCAATTTTTTTTATATCCGGTGTATAATATCAACTTGATTGTATTTTAATTTAGTAACGCCTTGGGCGGAGGCCTTACACTTAAGGCACCCACAGGATATTCCGGTTAGCAGACAGGCAGACAGCCTTATAGGTTGACAAGCGAGACGCAATCATAAAAAAAAATAAAAAAATGTTGTTTGTAAGTTTAGCTTTATTAGTTACTTTAATGAGTAATCGCAAGATATACCGTATCAATTTATCGCTATTTTGATATACACTGATTTTATTGAGTCTTTCAAAAATTTAAATAAATGACAATACTTGTCACCAAAAAATAAAAAAATATTGTAGTTATAAACACTGTTTTGAATAACAAAAGCCTGGGAACAAAATAATGGTGCACAACTGGGTCCATCATAATTTTTGATGACGAATACATATTCGGTACAATGACGCTCAAACTGTTACTACGAATTTTCATATGATTGTGGAAACTCCAGCGAAGAAAAAATTGTCTGATGTTTCATAAATTTTCAAAATGCGCACACGCACACTTTTCTGTGAACAGCAGTTTTTTTTTAAATAACCGAAGAAGAATTAGTTGAATTCATAGTCATATTTTGTAGGTACGTCGATATCCCTTGCACCCTGTATTTAGTTCATAAGAAACTTACCCGCCACAAGGAGCAAACACAATAGGGACTTCTGCATCTTGTAAGAACCTCGTAACTATTCCGATGTTCCACGCAGTGTCGGTAGTATTTATTAGATAATTTTATCAGTGATGAGACACCTTTTTAATTGTTATCTTATTTTTGAAGAAGATTATCACATTTTCCTACACGCTGATCGGTTACTGAAATTATATAAAATAGATAATTTAAAGTTATCACCTTATCATCCATGACTTTGCAAGGGGGTATTTGTGAATATCATGTCATTGTTCCAAGTGATTGTCTTAAGCTACACGCGTTTTAGTACATCTTCTAATACTATTGTAAAAAAAAAAGAAAGCTAAGCGGACAAAAGAGTTTGGTACCCAGGCAAAATTAAACGATCTTACAATAACCCAGGTAACATAGCTCATACACATAACTAAATGTAACAGAGAACTAACTTTTGACGGTGTCTCACAAGGAGCGATACTTAATTCAAATTCATAATCTGGTTTCTTAGACCGAAGAATTTATTTTTACGTGCCCTATAACTTAATTACAGCTAAAGGAAACTACGTTAAGGATTTCGCTACTCCACAAATGAACGTCATGGATTAAAATCAGTTACAACTTACCTGGATACCTGTCTCTTTTGTTTACTGATAAACAACATGCAAGAAAAATAAATAAAAAAAGATTGTAAAATATTTTTTTTAATTTTTTTCTTGTTTTAACGCTACTTAATACAATAATTATACTGCGTAATGCAAATGAAGTTGCTTGAACCTTGTACTCATATACCTACAGGTCTTCGTCTTTCTTTTTCGTGTGGTTAGTCCCTAATCTGGTGTCAGAGTTTTTATGCCACCCATGGGCCTCTGATTTGGCTTTAGGTGCCGTCGAGAAATATCTCTTTGGTTTGGTTTCCTCACAATGTTTTTCTTCACCGAAGCAAGTGATAATTATACAATACACGATACGATACGATACGATAAATCAGAGGTGACTTGAGACCGATGACTTGGCAGTCCGACTTTCACACCACTTGGCTATCACTGCTAGTTAGAGCATACCTACAGGTTACTATAAAGAACTATTAGTCTTTAAACACAGTCTAAGACAGTACAGTAATTAGTGTGACGGCACGACTAAAATAAGGAAAATATCCACTCTTATTATGGACAAATCGTGACTAATCTGAAAGGACTTTTGTTAATCACTTTTGAATTGTTGTTAATGCTTGGCTTCAAGATTGTATGTCAAATTATAAGACATGGGTTGTTCACAATATAGTTGAGAATAGAATAAAATAATCTCTATGAGTGGTGGATCGGTAGATAGATAGATAGGTAGATACGTCCGGAACGTGAGAAGTCAGCCTTGCGGTGCTAGCAGGGTATCATTGTCCACCTACTATATTTTTTCGACTTTGACGATTGTTTTCGCGTTTTTACGACTCGTCAATTTGTACTTGCATCGCTTTACTAAGTACTGCACTAAAACATCAGCTACTCTCATAATGCAGAATAAATGTAGGTACATTAATGCCTAGTTCACGTATGTTATAAGTACCTACAGTTATTCGGTCCAGATTTTTATAAGTAACAAAGAATATAATACCCGTGCATTTACACGGGTATTATATTTGTGCTCGGTTTATGACAATAGGCTCGCCACATGTTACATGGGGCTTAAAAATATAACTGACGAAATGTGGGAGTACTATTAGGTACTATTAGGTACACCTCTGCCTTTTCCTTTGGGGATTACAGGAGTTATGTTTTGTTATGTTAATTATGCTAACGAGAACGATGCATGTTGACGCATATGAGCTTTGGGTTCAAGAGTTTCTGAAATAACTTAATCGATTGCTATTCATTCAGTACACCGGGAGCCTGCAACACATTTCCTCCGCTCACAATCCTCAATATAAAACTTTCTTATTTTATTGATTTCAATATGTCACGGAACTCTGCACGAGACAAATTTCTTTTCAAAATCAAATTTCCGAGCAACGAATGGCGCCTGAGTTGAACTTGTGCCAATATTTTATTTAAATCACCTAAAGTTTCCACGCTCACCAAGAAACATTGAACGGTTTTATTTAAAATACCGTTTTCTTTTTGTGACCAATTTCGGTAGCGCTGTATAAACGATGATTCCCGATGTCCACCACTGGCTTGTCCACTAGTGCTGCGACACAACCTTTACAAAGTTTTCCCAGTAGGCACACAGCTTTTTTAAAATAAACTTATACCTTTACTTACGGTATAACTTCCATGAATATTTATTATTTGAGCTTCCGATATTTCAAAAATGTTACAAGCGCCATGATCGTGAAATATCGAGAGCTCAAAATAATGAATAATCACGAAAGATATCCCGTGAGTGGCAGTATAAGTTTAATTTTAAACCGTGAAAGCTTAAAATAGTGTTTTTTTTCAGAATATTTCATTTGGCTTGTGGTCAGTGAAAGGACTTTTTTAATATTTTCTTTTGTCACCACTGGTGGACAGCAACACTATTTCACACTTTCTCTTTGTCCACCAATGGTGGACAGTGACACAATTTATTATTATTATTCAAATACATATATATATAAGAATAATCTGCTACCCCATACATTTGGGTCGAGTAGGAATTATTGAAGTTTTTGACGGGATTGCTGATTATTTTTTCGCGATAATGATGTTGGTAACTTGGAGGAAGCCGTTCAGCTTGATGTCCTGTACCACACTCTTAAATATGAACTCACCTTTCTGATTCACACTGTAGAAAGTCTGTCGGTATGTTTTTTGTGTTTTGTTTTGGTTTATTCAATTCGGAAATCCAAATATTGTTTAGAATAACAAATATTTACACGCGGGAGGACAAACAGCGGCGTAACTGACCGATATAGTGGAGTATATACAAACGAACCTCTATTGGAACATCGTGCCTAATGTAGCCTGTATGTACATACATACTGTAGATATACTGAGTTTACAGAGATCTAAGCCTCGGCGGCGGCGACCTCTCGCTCCCGGCCCTGGTTCAGGCCATGGTCCGGAGCGAGAGGGAATGGGAAGCCGTCACCTCCTTCTGCGAAGCAGTCATGCTAGCGAAGGAGGTGGCGGGACGTGAGAGGGAGAGAATCTCACGTCCCAGCCGCCGCGGGCGAAGCACCGGGCGTCGGGGGCCACGTGGTGGCTCCCGGCCACCGTAGGCGCGGGCCTGTGGACGGTGAGTAATGGGTTAGCTCACCGTCCGTCCGTCTTATGACGACAGGCCGTGTCGACGGCGCGTTCGTGTTCCACGCGCGCCTCAAAGAGATGTCAGCAACCAAGAAGGGGCCCGCAAGGGCCGATGCCTGCCGGGGCTGCGGGACTGTTCGAAAGAGATACCGTGGCCCTGGAACACAAAGGGCAATGAAGGAACATGGATGGGTTTTAGTCAGTAAGAGTCTGACACTCCCTCCCACTCCACCCAGAGCGGGAGAAGTCATTTGATGATTTCCCATCCGTAAAAAAAAAAAAAAAAAAAAAAAGCCTACATTATAAGCATTCTGGATTCCGAATGTTCGGGTAATTGACGATAATTGGTAAGTCTTTCTTTATCGTGTGGTTAGTGCCTAGCCTGGTGTCAGAGTTTTTATGCCGCCCATGGCCCTCTGACTTGGCTTTACAAGCCGTCAAGAAATATCTCTCAGGCATGCTCGTTTCCTCACGATGTTTTCCTTCACCGAAGCAGGTGATAATTATACAATACGAACATGAATCCGAAAAATCAGAGGTGCGTGCCTTGGGTTCGAAATCGAGACCTATGACTTGGCAGTCCGACGGTCACACCACTAGGTAATTGACGATATTTAGAAAAGTATATGACTATGAATAGTATCGACTTACAACAAAGGCAGGCAAGGAAACACTCATACTTCATAGAAGTTCAAATTAACACAACTCATCTTTAGGGACCTTTTATAATTATGTTTCTAAATTAAAGTAACTACGTTAAAATGTCGAACCAATCTGCCCAGTTTTTGCTGAAACGTGTGAGGGTCGGCAGACTAATCGGATGCAGCTGAGTACCGGTATTACTGCCTATCTGACCTCTACAGTCCTGTTTGATACTAAGTAACTAGCCCTAGGTAAGACTGATTGTCTGACTCCGGGCTTCTAGCTTGGGTTACGAACGTTGACTCAAAATAATACAGATAACAAACTAACAATTTCGAACATTGGCACATATTTAATCATACTGTCAATTATGGCCAATCAACTGATAAATTGCATTGAAATATTCCATTTTAGATGAAGTAATTAAATTACATAATAGTGTATTAATTAGATTGATAACTCTAGCTATAATTTGATTATTAGTTATTGGGATTTATCGTAGTATCTATTTATTTATTCTTAACACTAATTAAGTGTAGTATGCATATACATTTATCTACAAGACAATATAAGTACGTACCTAGTTTAATAAAAAAAAAACAAAAAAATCTGTTCATAGAACTTTTTTTTTTCTTAGCCACCATTTTCCCACTGTTGGACAAAGGCATCCCCCATAGCCTTCCATTCTTCTCTCCGTGCGGTTTTCTTTGGCCAATCTCCCATATAAGAATCTAGGTCGTCACGCCAGCGTTTTTAAAGTAAGTGTTCTTAAAATTGCTACAAGCATCATTGGCGAAATGTGGGTGTAGGTACTATTAGGTATACCTCTGCTTGACCCTTCGGAGATTTCAGGGGTGATATAAATTATGTTTACAACTACAGGAAAACGTAAAGGTGATGTTAATATGGTGATCATAAAACAAAAAATCGCTGCTGCGCAATCCTATTGTCATAAACTCCATTATTAACTATTACAAAGCAATATATAGTGTGAAGTGTTTTTATTCATTCATTTCATTAACATTCGCAAGGGCCGATACCTGCCGGGGCTGCGGGACTGATTGAAAGAGATACCGCAACCCTGGAACACAAAGGGCAAAGAAGGAACATGGATGGGTTTTAATCAGTACGAGTCTGACACTCTTTTCCACTCCGCCCAGAGCGGGAGGGGTCATTTGATGATTGAGGTGTACCTACATTGACATCATGCAATACTCTTGTAAGGAACTACAATCACCATCATCAATTCAACCCTGTACTCATCCATAACAAGTTATTTTTGACATAAGTACCTTTTTTATCACAAAATCCTGTGTAATCACTAGATATCTAAATACCTAGCTTAGTATTAAATACACATATAGTTCATTGATATGATAAGTAAGGTATTATTTACTTTTCTCGAAAACGGTCAAGGGTTGCAATTGCCAGATTGCATTTTGGACGAGATAAGAACTCAAATAATTATGATAAAATGGATCACTTAATGAGTATAATCTGCAGAAAGGTGTAAGTAATTAAGATAAATTTAAGTGGGTGGGTTGATTAGAAAGATTTCGTTGGAGATTTTATACCTATATCAGTCGTTGAGAGGATGGGGGTATTATTTGCCGTAGGCTTCTTTAACCTAATCAATCGACTAGGGTTCCAAGTAGAACGAATCCCCGAAGGGTTAGGCAGACGTGTACCTAATAGTAAACCCACAATTCACCAGTTATGTTTAAGTCCCATGTAATAGGGGGCCTAGTGGCCGTAAGCGAGATTGCTCAGCATGAGGTTCTGGGTGCGATTCCCAGGTCGGGCATAGTTTTATTGGGTTTTTCCATCAGAATTTTCTCAGTATCAGTCACGGAGTCTGGATCTATGTCCGGTTGATGGCAATAGGTTCGCCCCCTATTTCATGAGACTTAAATATAACTGGCGAAATGTAGGCATGCTATTATGTACACTTCTGCCAGCCGTTTGGAGGTCCAATAACTTACTCCAAAAATTTCTTATTTTAACTAACAACTTTCTTTTGCCACGATATGTAAGTTCCAAAATATACCAATAACGCTGTCTTATTTACTTGTATTACAACGAAAAAAGAGTACCTAATGAGCAAAATAACAATAGCACATAGCCCCATTATATACAGAAACCATTATTTAACCACTAATAGGGTTGTTTCAGAATCGCCGCGAGCAAAATGCATTAATAAAACCGAATTGCAAAAAATAATGGCTATTTATATGAAAAATACTGTAACAGGCATTTACTGTCTCGTTATTTTTAATTGATTTATTGTTTACTTTGTTATATATGAGTTTGAGTACGTATATGACCTTTTTAAATCATCATCATCTGCCTAGCCTTTTCCCAACTATATTGGGGTCGGCTTTCAGTCTAACCGGATGCAGCTGAATACCAGTATTTTACATGGAGCGACTGCCTGTCTGACCTCCACAACCAGTTCTGGGTAATACGATACCCCTTGGTAAGAGTGGTTGTCGGACTTTTTGGGCCACTGACTACCTGTAACGACTGTCAAACATCTACAAATGAGAAAGAAAGAAATGTTGAACATAAAAGCCATACAAAGTTCCATTCCAATTTGATCACTGAAACAATCCCCTAGCTACGTAGAACAAACTCAACAATTATTTAATTCGCCCTTGAACTGCACATTTTTCCGAGGCTTCTTGCAAGCGCACTTCTTCCATTGCAGTCACGTAGTCCACTTTAGTAAGTGGACTGTGGAACAAATGAAATTTAATTATTTCCTCTTATTACCGCTTCCTTTTTGTAAGAATTGTGTCGTGTAGAGGGTTCTTTATACAGTAGTTTTATTTCTGCGATATAAATGTATTAGACGTGGCTGCCTCGTTGCGCTAATAGTCGCTAGTGCGACTGCTGAGCATGAGGTCCTGGGTACGATTCCCAAGTCAAGCAAAGTGTTATTGGGTTTTTCCATCAGGAATGTATCGCTAGCAGCCAGGGTCTGGTTTTAAGCCCCGTGGTGGTTATATGCTCGACCCCTATTACATGAGACTTATACAAAACTGGCGAAATGTGGGTATACTATGTATTAGGAACACCTCTGCATGACCCTCCGGGGAATGCAGGTGTAATTTTATGTTATATCGTAGCAACAAATAGGTTTAACTTAGTACGTAATTCATGTGCTGGTCACCGAATTTTAGATGCGTCTTAGTCAGTTACCTCTACTTCTTTGGAAACTATCCGTAAATTGTTGATCTTAGAATCCCTAATCACCCAAGAATCTCTAATTACTTTAGACACATGCCAACGAAACCTAGATCTTGAGTAATAAACTATGTTTGACTAACACAGAAGGCAGGAGCTTGGATGCTTAAATAGTATCTATCTCACTGACATTAAAGCTCTTGTTTATTAAAAAGATCTCTGTAATTAGGCTCCCACGTATGGTCTAGAACAAAAAAATATCGTAGTGGGAGAATACATGTCTTGGAGCTTCGTTAAGGGTATTTTTACACCCATTATGACCACACAGTTTTTTGATACATGCTGTATTCAGTCATGATGCATGTGCACTTTTGATTATTTATTTATTTATTAAAACTTCATCTACAACAGTGGTATATAGGCGGACTTAATGCCTAATCGATCGATCGATTATATTTTAGATGATTAAAAGAATGACGTATTTTAGAAGTAACAGTTACTGTACTTTCATTGTTTTTAATTTTGTTTGATTACAGTGACCTTTCATTTCGTTATCATAAGGGCAGTCCCTACGTCAATCAATTGGCGTAAATGTTTTTTTTCAAACGGGCGTCGAGGTTACAATAATGTCAAAACGATATTAGTAGGTACTCAATCGGATCTGAACGATAATATTCTAATTATCGAAAGTGAATACGATTTAATAATATCATTCATAATAACAATTATGTGCTATTATCAAATCTAATCACTTTGATCATGTTCAAATCAGAAAGACATACATACGAGTACATAGAACTGATATTTTTTATTGTTTTAAGTATATAATAAAGAAACAAAAGAAAGGTGAGGGTCAGGCAGAGGTTGCAGTGATATACTACTGATAGATAGATAGATAGTTAAGATAGATAGATAGATAAATCATTTATTTAGTGCACACAAAAGACATAGCACAACACACAGAAGCATAATTAAATAATACAAAGTACAAGACTATTTAACTATTTAAAAACAAGGTGCCAATATACAAAAAGAAAAACATATTTACGAAAGAAGTATAGTAACACCATGACATACTTCAAATCAAATAACGAGTATACGAGGTGCGGTGTGCGTCTCAAGGTTGCACCAAATGGGAGTCCAGCTCAGCATAAGTCAGGCACCTGACGCTGATATTCTGCTGGATCCCTGTAGTTGTACCTGGATACTGAAGCAATGCAACAACATAACATCACACCTGCAATCTCCGAAGGGTTAGGCAGAGGTGTACGATGAATCCTGAAGCGTTCCCCCTTTTCATCGTTTAATTGTATATTTTTTAATGTGGATATTTTTAACTTAACAATCCCATTTTTTTTTTTAATTACTTTTGACTGAAGCATCTGGCAAGAACCTATATAATGATAAATAATTAACAAAAGAAAACTGAGTTTATTATATTCAGTATTACAAACTGATAGATATGGGCTACTGACTTCTACAAAATATATTAAGTTGATTTTTTTTCTTTCATTAAAAGAGTCTAATATTGTTAAGATTTCGAATAGATACGAATCCTGAATTTTAAGTGTTATTCTTATTTCCTAGACATATTATAATGTTGACATTTACACTAATTGATGTTGTATTAACATTTTACGTTTAAGATCTTCTAATATTTGTATCCTATTTAATGGCGAAACATGTAAGTACACAACCCTATTTATAAGACCTTAACGTACCATGTTTTTACACAAATAAAAATTATTCTTATATTGTTATTCTTATTCAAAAATAAGTAGGCAGTTATCAATCTCACTCACGAAGAAAGTACCTCCCCGTAAGAATCATCAATTTCGGGACCACATTCCCGATCATATTTATTTCGAAATCGGATCAATCAAATTACTTACCGGAAGTACGAGAATATTAAATATGCGCATATCAAAATGACAGGTAATTTAAGTGAGTTAACACAACTTTGAGAGGGAATCCGTGGAAGGATTCAATTTGGCCGGGGTTGAAAACTTTCCCAGTAACTTCATCTGCATTGCCGGTACAACCAGAACAATGATTTGAACGGATTCATTTTTGAGTAGGGGTCATGTCGCGAGGAAAGCAGAAAGTCGAGGATGGAAAGAGATGGATGTAAGCTTGGAAAGAGGAAGACAAAAAACCTAAAAGACTGCCTCATTGGCATAGTAGTCGCAATGTGCATGAGGTCCTAGATTCGATGCCCGTGTCTGGCAAAGTGATAGTTATAGTTTCCGTGAATTTCTTAGTAGCAGTCACGTAGTCTGAATTTGTGCCCGATTGATGGTAATAGGCTTGCCCCCTACTACAAGGGACTTAAACATCGCAATGAAATTGTGAGTGCACTATTAGAAAAAGTACGTTGGTCCCTGTCCCGTTGGCTGTCATTTGTAGATCTTTGACAGTCGTTACAGGTAGTCAGTGGCCCAAAAAGTCTGACAACCAGTCTTAACAAGGGGTACTGTATTACCTAGTACTAACTGGGTTGTGGAAATGTGGAGGTCAGATAGGCAGTCGCTCTATGTAAAATACTGGTATTCAGCTGCATCCGGTTAGACTGGAAACCGACCCTAAACATAATTGGGAAAAGGCTAGGCAGATGATGCTATAGGATAATTGTATTTTCGATTCAAAAATCGACGTATTTACGTTACGTTAACACCACGAGCTCGTGCGCCCTAGCACTTTCTCTTTGATTTTTCATCAATGACACTCGAAGATCAAAATTATAAACGGGTTCATTGGATGGCAACTGATTAGTTTTTAATACACAAGATGGTAATTAAGATTAATTGTATAGTGAATTTAACGTAAGACCACCTGATTGATTACCAGGTACCTAATCTAGTGTTGATAAACGATATATCATTAACGATATCATTGCCAGCCTGGGTGCTAATTACATGTGCTGTAAAAAAGTTTTACACCCATTGTAAATGAAGAAGTTGAACACCTTCTTGGTAGTCATGGGGGGTCCCCCAGTACTGGGGTCGCTGCCTTCCATTTCCACCGTTCTCTATTGGCTGCATGGCGAGCTCATTCTGCCAGAGGGATCTTGGTGATAGATTTGATGTAATCTGTCCATCGTGTCGGTGATCGCCCACGTGGTCTCGTGCCTTCGACTCTGTCCTGAATCAATTTAGACAGTCAGTCGGTTTAGTTTAGTATGGTCAGACTCCATACTCCATGTGAAATACTGATATTCAGCTGCATCCAGTTAGACTGTAAGCCAACCCCAACAGAGTTGGGAAAAAGGCTAGGCAGATGATAGATCATAGCAATTTATGTGCGCTCAGTTTGTTAGCTTACTTTTATGTTAATTTTCATTCTATATAAAAACCGTGTCTAAGTTATTTGATTAAGATCATTATCATCTACTTAGCCTTTTCCCAACTATGTTGGGTTCGGTTTCCAGTCTAACAGGATGCAGCTGAAAACCAATATTTACGTGAAGCTATTGCTTAACTGACCTCCACAATCCAATTAGTACTGGGTAATACGATATTTCTTGGTCAAGACTTACAGACGTCAGACTTTCGGTCCACTGACTGCCTGTAACGACTGTCAGATCAACAAATGACAGCCGGGATCAACGACTTAACGTGCTTTCCGAGGCTTTTATTAGGTTAAGATATGACAGATAATACTTATTTCTGATGTTTGCTACTTCTTCTATTGTGTCTAGTGGGTTCACCTACCATTTCGCAAGCTTAGTTTAGAAAGAAATTCGAGCGTTTTTAAAAAGCAAAGCTTTTATAAATTGCGTACAAATTGTTCGATTGTTACAAATCTGTAGTTACCAAATTAATTGATGCGAATTTCGCATTTGATAACGAGTCGTATCTGATCATGTGATGCATGATTAAACAGAATGCCTTATTAAGCTAATAGGTGTGGCAGTGTGAAAATGGTTAAATTTTGATAACAGCTTATTTTGTGGAACTTCGAAATTCGAGAGGAATTGAGAAGTAAGCCGGTTATCACATGATACTGCTCGTCCACGCGGTCGGGCCGCAAAACGGATCTCACATCACAGACATTTATAATCGCAATGCCTATGTCAGTCCCATCGTACCCTAAACACAAATTGTTCATATTTGGGCCGTGAACCAAAACAGACTTACGCATCATCGCCATTCGGTTGAGCCAGGATTTTATGGAATGTGCCTACTTCAAGTCGGTTCAACCTCAATACCCTAATTAAGTAGGAATGATGTAGAAAAGGTACAGATAAAACTAAACGGAAATGAATGGACGTGAATGAATATTGAAAACAATTAAGTACCTACCCACGTCACATTATAAATGTAATCGGATTAACAATTGCAGGGGATGATAATACATATGCCTTATCTCTGGTATGGATTATTACAACGCAATAGTAATATCTTATCGTTTGATTTATAATCCCAGGATTGTCAATAATGATGCCTAATACTGCACCCTTATTTAGTGAAATGTATTGATTGAATTTTATGCATTTTCTTAGTCTCTAAGAGAATCTTGAAGATGCTCGAAGACGGAAAGTAGATTTACCTTACTTTATATTTAAAAGACTAAACATTTTCAACGCATTAAAAAATTGTGGTGTTTCATTTTCTTTTATAAATTTATTTAAACTTCGTGTACAAGAGTGGTACATAGGCGAACTTTATGCTACAAGGCATTCTCTTTTTATGAAAATTCCACAGATTTATCCAAAACATATTTGGTGCTCTTTTCTGTCAGGGCTATCACAACAATAGCCGAAAGTTGTCCTCTTCTGGGAGGTTACGAGAAGAGAGAGGGCGCTAGTCGACCTGTATAGCTCTGTCTCTTTCCCACGCTGGAATTACTCATACTTTAAGACGTCATGGTGGACCTGGACCTGGACGTAGGCGTTGCCACACCGACAGGTGTCGTGCCAAGCCATTCCTGCGAGCCTTCGTGAGGTTATCACAGGGACTCTTACTCTTACCTATCACACACTACATCATATTAACACTATCTGCAGGAACAAACAGACAGACATACAGACAAAAATAAATGTTATTTTATTGGAAGTACCGCATATGCGTTTAATAAAAAGCTATTATTTTTTAATTAGAAACAGACACTTCAATTTTATTTATTTATATGTATAGATAATGATTCAATGATCAGTAGCTGGAAAGACCGCGTCATACCTTCGTAAGGTTCTTAATCGCTCACAACCGTCGCCGTCTCTATTATGCAAATCGCATTGGGAGACTCACTTCCTCGAATCTCTAACAGTGTACGCTTTCTAAGTCGATGGTACTACTAAATATTGGTTTAATACTTCGTCATTCCTGGGCATTATCACCGGCTGAGCAAAGGTCGCTGTGACTGCAGATCTTGGGGCACCAGTGGCGAAGGTACCATACAACTCGATTCCTACCGGCTTCCCTTTGAAAAATGGCACAGTCAGTATTCTATAGACAAATAATATAATCAAATTAAAGATATGTATTCCGGCTTACTTCTTACAAAAATTGACCTTTCGTTACTGGGGCACAGTCACACAGAGGGCAGGGTAGGAGGTGAGATAGGTTTAGATTGCTATGCAAGTCCACATCCGCGTCTTTTACCTGCCTCGCTGAGGTATCCCTACTTTTCTATATTGGCGGTAATTATACCAAAACACACTGATTATCAAATAATACCCCTCTTCTTCTACTTCCTAGCGCTATCCCACTTTAGGAGGAACGGGCTCTCCTAATTTTCTGGCGCTATGTCCTGGTCCTGGGTTGTTACGTCGGGCAGTTCCCCCTCCAATAGGAGTTTCGTCATGCTAGCCCACCACGCAGCCACGTCCTCTCTTACATTCAGGTAGTTGCAAATAATATCCCAATTGTTTAAATACATATTAAATTAACAAAGTTCAAATAACCTCAAAAATAATCGTGTGGCCGGTAGGAAAGTTTGTGTATCCCGCAAACAATATTTCACATCAGGCAAGGAACAGGTGGGCTTAATATCGGTTAATTGCCCTTTGTTTCAACAAAATAATGATTTTAAGCCCAAGTTTGGAACAACTGTAATAACAGTGCCTTATGACTTGCTCGTCGGTAAGTGTATGGTAATATCTCAAATATTGTAATAGGTGCTTGGGGTACTTAGATTTTTGTTTTTTTAGGAGGTGAGTACTTTGTTGTTTTGTTTTTCTCGAAGAAAGAATATGTTACATTAACATTTTCTGGAACACTTTTATATGATGCTTTAACCCGTGGCTTCGCTCGTGTTAAGATCGGATCGTGTTATCCTACTCGAACTTTTTATCTATTATTATGCCCTATGACACTCGGGGATAATGTAAGACCCATTAGTGAAAGTCTTTCCTGAATCGGATCAGCAATTCCATAGATAAACCCCTACATCCTAACTTAGAAACTGTAACCTCTTTGTATAACCGTAAAGAAAAAAAAATATAAAAACTGGTTTTATTTTTTATTTTTCTAACAACATGAAATGTACATTGGCTGTTTTCTTTTTCATATGACTCATCTCAATTTAGTTCTTATATGATGAATTGTCTTGAGTAGGTTATTCATTGTTTTTTTCCTAAAAACAGTTTTTTGGCATTCACATTCCAATTATTTTTGATACAATATCAAATAGAAGGAGATAAGAAAACCATCATATGTTTTGTCACATTTTTTATTCATATTTGTTTAGGCAAAGGAAATTCTAATTAAAAGCCAAAGATATACACCTAATCTCTACAAATAGGTACATTTTTATTTCTTAAACAAATCGCGAAAAAAAATCCGTGCTTATCATATCTAACTATCATGTTTTCCTGCAATCAGTGTCGATTTAATATGTAACAATACAATTCACACTTGTTTGTTTAAGACCTTATCAGTCATTATCGATATAAGTCAGTACACTGATTTAACAGGATTTAGCTAGTTACATATCTATTGCTATCTACTACAAATCATGTAATTGCGCGTTTCTAGAGTTCCAAAAAATATAACAGTTACGCATTTAGGCGCTAGACAGGACGCTTGTGCGAAACACCCTTGCGCGAACCACCTGGCTAGAACCAATTTGCGCGAAAGGACATTTGCGCAAATTGACTTTTGCATGTATGGACTTTTGCGCGAAAAGGCATATGAGAGAATGATAAATGTCTTTCGCGCAAGTATCCTTGATCCCGCCAGACGTAGTTATGCAAATTATTTAGTTAGAATGTGTAGCTTCTGGTGGCGTATATACAGTTCGTAGTATAGTGAAGTATGACCACGACGTGCTTATAATCTGAAAAAAAAAAACATTTAATTATTATGTAACTTGCATAATTAGAGGAGAGGAGGAAGCGTAGCTCAAACTCAAACTCAAACTCAAAGCATTTATTTCAATTAGAACATAACAGGCACTTTTGAATGTCAGAAAAACAAAGAAGGCGAAGCTACAGTCCCAGACACAAGGCATAATAACTTGTGAAAGTACTGTAGTTGCCCATTCCAAAGCATAGATCTCTATGGAGAAGAATGGGCAAGAAACTCCATGGACACTCTTTTCAATCAAAATATTTTTACAAGATCTTGGTTACATCATTCATGTTGAGATAATACATATATGTGAGAACGATGTAGAAAGATGTGCACATTAAGAGCGTCCAGAGTAAAAGAGTAGATCAACAATTTAAAAACAAAGTAGTTAAACCATGGCAGCTAAGAGATGACCAGTCCCAACTGACAGCGCCCGTTCACGAACATGAATCATGATGATCCGACACACCCGCCACCATCAGCGAGACATTTGAGTCACTACCCATCATCGTTTTACTTTTTTTTAGGGCCAAAACACACGCACACGATACGGCTCATCGTGTCAAGTTACTACATCGTCTTGTGAAAACCTACGACCCAATCCTGCGCCGCCGATTAATTAGTTACAGCGACCTACTTTCGATAATCCGTTTTACGATCTTAGATTTCGGTTAGGTAGTAGAATTCCACAACATTTTTGGCAAAAGATTTTCGATATATGAAAAACTGAAGAACTAAGTAAATTAAACTACAAAAAAACGATACCTTTGTAAAGCTTCCATAACTGATTGTAGAAAACTTGTAAGCTGTAAGCTGTTGAGGTTTCTTAGACCTGAAACATTGTTAACAATGATTTTATAACTGCTGATTATTTACTGATTCAGTAAGAAGCCAGTATTCTAAGTAAATGCCGATGGCATTAAGTCCGCCTTTGTACTTTGTGCTTGAAGTGTTAAATAAATAAGTTCACTGGATATAAAAAAACAGTTTTCATTTGCTTCTGTAACGACATTGCTGTCGGCGAACAAAAAATGTCGGAACTTAGGCACTGTAATATCTATATTTTTCGGATTCATGTGCGTATAGTATAATTATCACTTGCTTCGGTGAAGGAAAACATCATGAGGAAACCAGCATTGCCTGCAGATATTTCTCGAAAGCATGTAAAGCCAAGTCAGAGATAGGCAGCATAAATACTCTGACAACAGCTTACGCACTAACAACACGATAAATAAGACTGTAATATGAGAAACAACGTCAATAACACCATCATTATAATCAGCGGGTATGTTTCAACATTTACTTTATAGATAGTTATATGTTACCTACCGCTCCTGTCAAAATTCACAGATCAATACAATTATGAAACTCTATAATTGTTAAAGTGATAAATGTCTCCGTGCAGACATACATTGCTATAGTATAAAAGGTAGGAATTGTGTAATATTTAGTTCCACCATTAATTAAGTGCCGCCTAATGTTAGTAAAAATGTTATTTTATTTTTACTAACATTAGGCTTGAAATTCCCAAAGGGTTAGGCAGAGCCTAACCTAATAGTACACTCGCATTTCGCAAGTTATGTCTAACTTCCATATAAAAGGGGGGCGGGCCTATTGCCATCAACCGGTCACAAATCAAGACACCGTGGAAATTTCTGATAAAAACACCCAATAACACTTTGTCAGACCTAGGAATCGAATCTAAGACTTGTTTCATGGATATAAATAGTCGTTATTAGAAAATAAACTTAATAATTCACATTCCTAATTGTAGTTTCTCACCTGATCATAATCGTCAAAATGGTTTTCTTAGATTTTTCATCCATTTCGTACCATTTGCATAAAAACGCGGCGTCGCCAATCTTTTTGCTCTGAATACAAATACTCGGATTTATTAATTTATTTATTTGTTTTAATTTGCATTTATTAAATAATTTGCTGAAGTATAAATATTTACCTCTCTTATCATGTTCTCGCCGAAGACGCTCATCATTAGAATTTGCAGAAGTACAGAAAGAAGAAAAAGAATGCAGCCTGGAATTTGTTCCCAGCTTCCAGTCTGTTAACACATGGAAGTCAAATGGAATACATTATTATAAAGAGCCCTACAACAAATATTATAACAAAACAAAAGATTACTTACTAAAAAAGAGACAATTTTGATCACAGACGATATATAAGACAGTATAGAACTTAAAAATAAAAATACGATCGCAAATCCTCGAATCTAAAAAAATAATAACTTCCCTCATACATATTTTCCACTGATGCCAGGTGATTTACAAGGAAAATGTTATAATAACACACCATCTAAGCATACTCTTTTCAATGATTGTCACTTATTCATCAGTATCACAACTGGAGCTTGACACTCAAATAGTGGTCCTTCGAGCCGGATCACTCTTTTATTTTATAAATAGCTATTGCCCGCGACCTTCGTTCGTGTGAAATTATTATAAAAATATTACTTCCCTATTTAAATCGGACTTTGTTAACAAATGCATGAGTTTTAATTTTTTTACACGGAACGCTAATCTATTTTCTAAAATAAAAAAATGTCCTGTTAAAATCGATCCAGCCGTTTAGGAGATTAGTCGCAACAAACAGACTGACGTACAAAAATTAAAATTGTTATAAGTACCGTACATACTTTTATGTGCATTCAGTAAAAAGCTGTTATTTCGAAATAACAAACAGACACTTCAATTTTATTTATTTGTATGGATAGATGTATAGATGCAAGTAGTATGTATAAAACTGCCAACAGGAACCAAGCATTTACTCGTACATTTCAGAATGAAACAGTATTACATACTTCCATTAAAATACCTTGATTGTGATTAAATTTACCGTCAAATTAAATCCAAGCGCACATATCTCCAAAGAGCCGACCAGCACATTAAACAGATTGGGCGCCGTAAAAATATCTTCCAAGTCTTCCCCCAACCTGAAATTGTTTATACAAGTGACGTTGAGTGTTTCTTCTGGTTTTATTGTTATTTAATTAGTTAATTAAGTTTTTATGAATTCATCATTATTATTTTCCTGGCCTTATTATTGTTGGGGTCGGCTGTAAGCTTTCTTCTTTCCTTTATTATCATCATGGTAATTATTAGGCAGTATGAAATATAGATTCATCATCATCTGCTTAGCCTTTTCCCAATTATGTTGGGGTCGGCTTCCAATCTAACCGGATGCAGCTGAATATTAGTATTTTACATGGAGGGACTGCCTATCTGACCTCCACAACCCAGTTAATAAAGGTGGTAAATATAGATTAATACTCTTTATTTTAAACTTTTCAACAATTCCCGAATCATTATATTACATCACACCTTTTTCCCCGAAGGGTTAGGCAGAGGGATGCTTATTGCCAACATTTCGCCAATTAGATACATAAGTACGAGTATATTGCCATCAACCGGGAAAAATCCTGACTCCAGGATACTACTCAGAATTATTTATGCAAAAACCTAATAATACTTTGCTTAATCTGAAAATCAAACCCAAGACCTGATGTACTCTCGAATCAGTTAGACGCATATCAATTTTAAAATCGTTCGATATTTTGATACTTTTATCAATTCATGATTAACAAACGGTGAATAGTCGAGACTTTTAAAAACCGCATTTGAGATACCGCGGTCCTGGAACACAAAGAGCAAAGAAGGAACATGGATGGGTTTTAGTCAGTAAAAATCTGACACTCCCTTCCACTCCGCCCAGAGCGGGAGGGGTCATTTGACGATTTCCCATCCGAAAAAAAGAAAAAAAAAGACCTAATTTAAAAACCCAATAGTCAGAAGATTGCCTAAAAAGTTTGTAAAAATACTTAATTTACGAGAATTGAAACCCCAAAAATTAGCTTTCGGTTAAATCTGAATTAATCTGCTCCAAATAGGATTCCATTCGAATATCGTGTTTATTTTTCGCGTGCACGTCATTAATCTCCCGAAATAACAACGAGCACAACGCAGGTTCTATTTGACAGGCCAATTTCTGTTTTTTCTTATTACGATTCTAATAATAAAATGATAATTATAGCAACTGAGGATGTAATTGGTAACTAATATGACAACAAGTAATAAGGTAGCCTTACCGGAGATATATCTGATAGGACGTAATGATTACCTAATCTTGTTTACTGTAAATATATATGTGTTATAATAGTCAAGAAGAATCTTCAAATAAAATAAAATATTACAGATTGCATCATAGTCTACTGCCTCGTTGGTGTGATCGCAAGCGCGACTGCTGAGAATGAGGCCCTGGGTTCGATTCCCAAGTCGGGCAAAGTGTTATTGGGTTTTTCCATCAGGAATGTATCGCTAGCAGCCAGGGTCTAGTTTTAAGCCCCGTTGTGGTTATATGCTGGTCCCCTATTACACGAGACTTAAACATAACTGTAATTTCTCAGTAGCTTCCAAGGAGTCTGGATTTGTGCCCAGTTGATGGCAATAGGCTCGCCCCCTTTTACATGGGAGGTAAACATAACTGGGGTCGTGGTAGTTGTATTATTAGGTACACGTCTGGCTAACTCTTCGGGGATTACAGGCGTGATGTTATGTTATTTTATGCATCATTATTTGTATTGGTTTAGTCTCATCAACGGTGCCGGGAAGTATAGCAAAAAAAAAGGAAAGACTATACCCAACACTAGGTGTTCCAATATTGAAATGATAATGATGGTGTAGTCTCTAGTCATATTTAAAGTTTAATATATATTATATAGTTTACATCCTCGTCTTGAAGAGGACTTTTGGACGCAAGGAGTGGTGTTCAGGCGCTTCCACGGGCAAGAGCCACATGAAAGCAGTGTCATAGTGCAATGAAGAACTAACATAGTTTTAAAGATTCTATTTACTAACGCGATTTGTATTTTTACTTTATAGGGTGACTGGTAATTAGTGACCGATACTTAAACACGTGATTGTGCTCATGGTAACAAACAACTTTCCCAAAGAAACATTTTTTTTTATCACAATAAAACTTACGAAGCGGGCTTGCTAGCCGCGCAGGTGCTCTGCCGACCCACTGTTGCACGATACGATAGTAATGCGACAGAACGAAGTCACGCGGCTAACAGCTGATAGGTCAGAGGCGCGCGCGCGAGTTTCATACGGCTGGTGTGTTATTGTGATTAAAGTGAATGAGTATTAAAAAAATTCGAAAGTTGTTTGATATCATGAGTAAAATTACGTGTTTAAGTATCGGGCACTATAACCAGTCACCCTATATACATTATATGTATGTTTGTCTGTAAGGTCTATTGGCCAAAGTTGCCTGAAAATGATTTAAATGAATATAATATGGGAACGTTGGTACTTACTTCAAAATGTATTGATGTTCCTTAACAATGTTTGCCAAACGATTCACATTTGTTTTATCTAAAGATTCGATCATGTCACTAATGACACTGAAATTGGCACAAACATGAGAAGTCAGGACAAAGTAAAGACCATCGACTGTGGTATAAAATAATACACAAACGAAACCTGGAAGGGAAAACCAAACCGTTAACGTATCTAAAATATTGGAAAGACTATTGGTGCATTGGAAAACCAAGAAAATTTTCAATTTTATCTTCATCTTTATGTGTAGCCAAATACAATTGGATTTCCCGTAAAAGAAAATTGATAGTTAATTTAAATTTTTGTCGATGTCTAGACCCTTCAGTTTTTAGTTGTTAGGAGGCCAATCTTTTTAGTGATTTTACTTACCACACATAATGGAATGGACGTAGACAGCAGTCCAAGGCAACCAGGCTTCCGTTGAGAATGGCACTAGTACAGCGAACGGCAATTTAAAAATCACCTCATTTGTTGTTAAATAATGATACAATATAATGAAGGGAGTAGCGAAGTTATACACAGAAATAAGCACTACATTTAATACGACATAGTACTTCATCAACAAGTTGAGAAGAATGAGGTCTTTTTTCACGAGATTCATTTTCTTATTATCTTTCAAAATATTCTGGTAAAGTCTTCCAAGGCACTCTGTCAGATCGTAGATTTTCTTTCGCTTCTGTACAATGGATATGATTTTCAATGCGGTTAGTATTCCGATTCCCAAACATGGAGCCAGTTGCGTTAACTCAAGGAAATTCTCCACGGATATTCTCGACACAAAGAATGATATTTCCAAGACAATCATCAATAAAAGTTGGATATAGATGGCGAAGAATCTGAAATTAAACTTCGTAACACCGTAAGGGATCCCTGAGAGCCATAAATTAATTTTTATCTGTTTAAGGAATTCTTCGTATTCGGGAATGTTCTCCATTTTTGTGTTGGGTGTGTTAGTTTTATAGGGTGCACTAGTTTTCTGAGAGGTCGAACTAAAGAGTGTATCACACTGAGTCTATATACTAGGGGGGTAGGTGTTTAAATATTCTGATAGCATGCTAACGCCAGGGCTGCTAAACGATAGAAAGACTTCAAAGTTAAATTAATGTATCTAATATATTTTTGTAGCTTGAAGTTAGACTAATGTCATTGTTTTAAATCTTCCACAGCATGTCTGCCTCTGGACATAACTTGCGGAGGGCTTCACATGAATGTCTGCGAGCGAACCTTAAAAACGACTTGTTGCCATGGGAATTGGGACGGTATTTAGTACGGAATAAGACTCGTGTTGTGACCCATGATTTATCCTAATTCACTCTTCCGAGTCATAGTAAAGTGATTGGTCGACTCTTCTCGATATCACAGGACTGGGTCATTTTGTCAGTGTCAGGCGAGTCTCCCACTGCACTGCGCTCCGTCGCGTAGCGCGGAAAATTCATTGTACGCTGATACGTTCCGACGTGTTTTCAGTGTGTTGTCCTAGGCGTGTTTTCTATACAAATTCAGATACTTTCTTACAATGTTAAAATCCGCGATGGAGCGCGGTGCAGTGGGAGATGCGCCTTACTTTCCTACTGGAGATGCTGCTGTTGCAGCTTTTTCGACGGCATTTTTATGAATTGACAGCAATGTGAATGAAGTTATTGATGCCATTTTTTATGCTTCTACCCTGTTTTAGCGTAGCGTGCCCATTATTTTTTATGGTTTTAAATGGTGTGTGTTTATGTGTAATAAAGATTGTAGATACAAATTGTAAATACTTAGGTATTATCCTTTACTTTGTATGTACATTTTGTTTTTGATTGTGATTTTGTAATATTTTCTACCTTAGTTCGGATTACGTTACGGATTTTTTAGTCTTACGAGAAATTATTGATGGTTTCGTTTGTAGTTTTTATAAATTAACGGCTAGTAAGAACTCATGATCAGTGTTAATATGTGTATGTGTGTGTGTATGTTTGTGTGTGTGTATGTATGTTTTACACAGAGCTTTTAGATAAAAATACATACGGTACAAAAGTATCGACAATCCAAGCTTTGGGCTAACCCTAAACCCAAATTGACAATATAATATTCACTTTAGTGTCCCTTTCAAGTGCCAAACTGACAATAGAAATGAAATCAACACCTATTTTCGATAATTTCCCTTATTGTAAATTCCGTTTGAGACAATCCGTTTCTTCGTACCTTGATATCAATCACGTCAACGAAATGTGTGAAGGTTTAAAGCTACAAAGGAACCTTTTATTGATGATGGGTTTTGTCATGTCAATAAAATTGCTTGATGGCAATCCTAATATTGTATCCAAATGTTTTAAATACAATTTGTTTTAAGAAATCAAATAAATAGCCATTTTTTTCGTTTCTGACTTCAGCACCCTCATTGTTCCCTAACTTTGACAGCCCATTAAAAACGTCTCATAATCTGTGTTGTTAACACTCTGTTGTAGGTATTTGTAGAATTATGACAAAGAAAAAAGTGCGAAAAATACTCGGCATTACAGACTATAATTAATTAATTTACTTCAGAACCAGTCCATATGCATACATGTGAAAATAAAAAATAATCATAAAAAACATACATTAAGAATTAATTAAGAGGTTACAATTAATACACATTACAAAAGTCACCAATAAACAGATTATAAATTACAATTTTACATTAACAGAAAATATTAAAAAGGGTTAAAATACACTAAAAAACATTAAAATATGTTTCACCTTAGTCTTAGGTTTGAATCCGGTATGCTCAACATGCAGCCTGGTCCAGTACCGCATTATTGGGCAATCCAGATCCAGGTCCATCCTCCATGCGAACAGCTGAAGGTAGCTATTGGAACTGCTTCATATGCGGCGCATCAGGGACACAACTCACTTGCAAGTAATCGCCGCCAATCCATCTACATTTGCGCCCGCAAACATACCTGACGCGCTACAGAAGCGAGACAGCTTCATCAGCGCCTTGAATACAATATTGAGAGAACACGCGTCTCGTACTACAATTGATTTGTAGTTCGCAGTAAAATAGATACAATTTATTATGAATATTTAGATTATTTACACACTACAAATCTATAATAGTAATAAAAATATGTACGAGTATCAAAACGGTTACAGGGCGTCAAAAAATTCGTCCACATCGCTGTCAACAGCCTAGAAGACTAGCAGCATTGCCACGTTGGTTGGTTGGAAATGCTGATTCTTTGGCCAAAAAATAGGCCCGCCCTCTGGCCCTTTTTTTGTTCAATAAAATTGAATGTCATCAGAAAATGGGGGAGATAACAATAATTGTGTTTTTCACTGTGTGTGGAAAGTTCTATAACATAAGAGGAACAAGAACGCAGAAGAGTTTGTAAAAATACAAATTGTTTGAGTCGCGAGGGAGAGTTGATTGATCGACTTGTTTTGTTTCTGTGGGCAAAAGTTTCACAAATTGTGTTTGGGCACACAGCTAGGCGGCTTCGGGGACAAACATCAATCAGATATTAAAATATTGGAGGCTAGAATTTATAAGAGACTTGTGATATGTACTGAGTAGTTTAGTTTATACTGAACACATAACATAACGCCTGTAATCCCAGAAGGGTTAGGCAGAGGCGTACCTAACAGTACAATCACATTTTGCCAGTTATGTTTAAGTCCCATGCATTAGAGGGCGAACCTTGCTATCACCCTGGCTCAAATCTAGACTCCGAGGCTGCTACTGAGAAATTCCTGAAAAACTCAACAACACTTTGCCCGACCTGCCGGACCCAGGACCTCATGCTCAGCAGTCGCTCTTGCGACCATTGGACCAGCGAGGCAGTACTTACTGAACTGTTTCTCAAAATTAGAACACTATTTTTCATAAGAAATATCTGTTACTCTAGAGTACGACTGAGTAGGTACTGTAGAGACGCAACCTCCATGCTTGTGCAAGAATTGACTGGCACAATATAAATTAAGGAGATAAACACTACATTCGATGTAAGAAGAGATAGAAAAGTAAGACAGGGCCAGGACGGCTGGCAGCGAGTAACATAATGTAAAATAATGAGATTTGAAAGAAAGGCAATTATTATCCGAATTTATTACGTAAAAAGCCTTTTATTTGCTACCCCTCTCACAGTAATATGTATATTTTTTATGTTACCAGCATAACATTATAACATACAGGGTGTAAACGGACCCTTCACGAAGCCATCGAGCATTATGTACATCAAACTAAGTAACTTTACGCAAAAATTATTGCTGGGAAACGACATTTTTTTTTTTGGTGAAAAATCACGTTTTGCGGTAGGACTCAATGTAACGCCCTCAAATCATTGTGCTGATGGATGGATTGAATAGTAGGTCGTGGAGGTGTTTAAAGTAAAAATCTTACATTTAAAAAATGTATTTAAAAAAATTGTGAAAAAGTTGGAACTTTGCAAAGTTCCCAGGTATGGTGTGGAAAAAAAAAATCACAACGACGGGAACAATAACTGTCTTTCGGCTTCGTTAAGGGTCTTGTTACACCCTTTATAATGTAAATAGGACTTAGGTTTAGAATTAGCTGTTGTATTCCCTCCCCTTCTAATGATTACCCACCAACGGTCACAACCAATAAGTTGTTCTCATTGAATAGCATTGTTGCTTGTGATTTTATCTATGCCAATGTGAGAAACAAGGTCATATTAATACAAACGTTCATATAAATCTGCCTGCCTTTTCCCAACTATGTTGGGGTCGGCTTCCAGTCTTACCGGATGCAGCTGAATACCAGTATTTTACATGGAGCGACTGCTTATCTGACCTCCACAACCCAGTTAGTAATGGGTTATACGATATCCCTCGGTAAGACTTTCGGGCCACTGACTACCTGTAACGACTGTCAAAGATCTACAAAATGACAGCCGGGACCAACGGCTTCATGTGCTTTCCGATGCACGGAGGAAACTCGGTATAAAGGGGGTGGTAAACCATCGACAGACCAACCTAAGCAAGCGCGGCTTAACCTGAAGATTGACCCGAGCGGCTGTGATTATTTAGCCGGGAGCTTTTCACAAACGTTCATAATATGAACAAACGTAAATAATATCTTACTGAAATAAATAATAACCCTCTCATATCGTATCGCAATTCACGTGAACATGGCAGTCCAATCAGGGTTTCTTTCATACTGACAGCGCAAATTACCTTATTTTTCTCTCACAATAAATATGTTCCTGGTATTTCTGATTTATTTTTGGGATCTCTATTATTTGAGTATGTTATAGTAGATACCCGTATCCGTAGTGCGTTTGTAAATCTATAATAATATTATAAAGCTGAAGAGTTTGTTTGGTTGACGCGCTAATCTCAGGAACTACTGGTTAGAATTAAAAAAATATTTTAGTGTTGGATAGCCCATTTATCGAGGAAGGCAACAGGCTACAACCAATTGGAGCGGAACACTAATGCAAAATGTTGCAAAAACGGTGAAATCTTCATCATCATTCTCTTGCCCTTATGTCTTCTTCTTCCATACTTCTCTATTACTCGTCATCTCATCAGACACCTCCTTTATTGCCATATCATTCATTACTTAGTCCATCCATGGTTTCTTTGGTCTTCCTCTATTTATATACCCATCGACATTCATACTTAAAACTGTCCTCACGACATTTTCCTCATTCCTCCGCATCACATACCACGACAACCGATTACTATACAACTTTTCAGTCACCGGCGCCACTTTGAGACTTCCTCTTATATACTCTTATTTTATCCATTCGCGTAACACCACACATCCCCCTTAGCGAAAACGGCGAAAATAGTACTTTTATAATTTTTTACGCGGACGAAGGTAAGGAATCCTAAACTGCAATACCTACACGGTCAAATCTGTGAACAAGTTGATTTAAAAAAAAAGTTACCGATGGAAAATTTTAGCGTCGGTGTCCCATTCCACCTTGTATACTAGGTTTGGATAGAACCAAGCAGTAATTACCGCAAGGACATAGATTTTTATGAATTATATCAAGGTAAGAATTGAATGAAATGTATGAACCCTAGAGAAAGAAGAAAAGGAAGACAGCCAAAGCGATGGGAAGACGATTTGAAGAAAGGAGTTGGTCCAGAATGGTCACGTCCAGCAAAGGACAAACACACACACAAATGGACCTCCTCAGAGGAGGCCTTTGTCGAAAGACAAGCTGTTAAGAGGTCCGATAAGCCGAATGCTGAGAATATGTTTTAGTTTAAGTTAATATATAAGTTTTTAAACTGTCATGGTCACTAACATTATCACTAACTAACTACACACAAACTAATAAAAATTGAAAAAAAAAAAACAAATTATCACTAACTAGAGTTAATCATAAGTTAATATAGTTTTCTTCCTAGAGAGTTTTATATATTTTTTTAAGTTATGTTTGGTCAAATAAGTTAAAATGTAACAGCAATAAAGGCTTATTTTATTTTTTAAGTATTGAAGGAATCAACATAACTGGATAGTGGTAACTTGTGCAACGTACTCGTAGATTGTACGGAATGGAAAAGACTGCATTGCAGAAAAGATTGCTTGGAGTTGGCTCAGGTGGCAAAACCTTCAAGCCTGAGTAATGATACCTATAAAGAACGCAGTGTGGACCAACCTATCGCTTTCTCATTTCCCTTTTTTTATATCAGCTCCTTCGTTTTGCATATCGATTGAAGGTTTCGTGAAAATTAGAATATAGTTAGATGCAATAACCATTCGTACACCAACTACACTACACCAACTATAGTCTGTTTTTTAATCCCTGAGACTAAATTGACAAGTAAAAATGGCAAACTGACATAGATTTCAATAGGATTTATGTCAGTTTTGACATTTTCACTTGTCAATTTAGTCTCAGGGATTAAAAAACAGACATTAGAGGGGTTAAGAATCGTCATTATTAAAAAAAATATTACTTATTGACTAAAGATAAAATGGTGAAAAAAAATCTCCGCCTCCATCGTTTTGTCGATTTATAAACACGAATACATGGAACAGCAGTTTTTATTTTTGTGATTCCATGTTGCACCCGATTCCTTGGTTTTACCCGTAGTACAAGTTACATACAATGGCCCTTTTTAAGGTTTTGTGTTTAAGTTACACAAAAAATAACGTTGTCGATATATTAAAAAAAAACGATCTGTGTGTGTAAATCAGTACACTTTGAGTATGGGTAATTATGTCCGGGGCAAGGTTAACGAATTACTCGTATTTGTAGAAATACTGCTTAGCCAACTGCTGAGTTAAAGAAGTTTTGGAAAAAATCACCTTTTTTATTCTCGTAATATACAAAAGTATATAAAATATATAGGGTGACTGGTAATTAGTGACCGATACTTAAACACGTGATTGTACTCATGATAACAAACAACTTTCCGAAAGAAACATTTTTATACACATTCAATGTTATCACAATAACACAACAGCCGTATGAAATTCACTGCCTGTGGCCTATCAGCTGTTGCACGGTGCGATAGTAGTGGGACAGAACGGCGTCACGCAGCTAACAGCTGATAGGTCACAGGCGCAAGCGCACGAATTTCATACAAATGTTGTGTTATTGTGATAAAAGTGAATGACTATAGAAAAAAGGAAAGTTATTTGTTATCATGAGTACAATCACGTGTTTAAGTATCGGTCACTAATTACCAGTCACCCTATATGGTAAATTAAAAAAAAAACATGTTGTTTCTGCATCTGCTTTATTATAAAAAAAACGACAATTATTACACAATGTGTTACTTAACGTGAATGTTGCCCTCGCATAATGCATCATCATAATCTTCCTGCCCTTTTACCATATTACTTGGGGTCGGAGTAACACGTCTTACTTCCGTTTTCCCCTGCAGTTTCTCTATCATTCATGGCTTTTTATTTCATAAAAACAATCCATTTTATTTTTGGTCTTCCTCTCCCTTTCCATCCATAGGACGCGATACTGTGGCCCGAAAGTCTGACTACCAGTCTTACCAAGGGGTATCGCAATACCGAGGAGTAACTGGGTTGTGGACGTCAGATAGACAGTCGTACCATTTAAAATACAGGTATACAGCTGCTTCTGGTTAGACTGGAAGCCGACCCCAACATAGTTGGGAAAAAAGGCTAGGTAGATGATCTGCCTTTCCAGGCATGCTTGATAGTTTTCGGTGTTATTCTATGGGAATATCGTTAATTCACATTAGAAATAGTGTTGACTATTTCTACGATTAACGTTATTCGAACAGCGGACTTAGGGTCTCAAAATGGTTTTTTGGAAAAACATAGCTTCTGTTTTCCTTTAAATAATTTATAGGTTAATATTTTTGACCAGAGTTTTCATTGGTACAAACTGAAGCGGCGTCACGGTCACCAATGTTAATTCCATATTCATTTTCAATATGTATATTTTTTCTACCATGTAATTGTCTGTTTCTTTTATGGTTTTTTTTATACATTTTATCAACTATAGAACTTCTGTTTTGTCTGATGTCTTTGACTTAAATTCAGCAGGAATTTGCCTACCATTGCAAGACACATAGGTTGGCCAATCACAACTTTCCTTCTCTGGGTTGTACAAAAGATGAGGTGGGCAATCAACAGCAACTGGAAGTCCATCATGGCATTCGTAGAACAGATTACAATCTGCGTGAGTGAGCAAAACACCATCGGAACCTTCAGAAGAGCAGATGGAAATAGCTTGGCGAAGATCTCCGGTATCATTATCTTGAATGCTGGCATTCTGCATGGTCTCACCAGGTATGGTTCTGTCACCACAATCAACATTTCTGGGCCAATCGCAGTAATTATTGTGTGAGTTGTATAACAGATCTCCTGGACAACTATAAGCAACTGGTTGCTGCTCTTCGCATTTGTAGAAATGGCTGCATACTTCATGAGCAACTGAAACTCCTTCAGAGTCTTCAGTTGCACATACGTCAGCAGCATTGTTACTCAGTTTGGTATCATCGTCCTCCTTTGAGATTTCTTCCTTTTCTTCACTATGAGCATTCTCTGTGACTTCTTTTTCTTTACTATGAGCATTCTTTGTGACTTCCTTTTCGTCACTATGAGCATTATCTGTGACTTCCTGTTCGTCACTATGAGCATTATCTGTGACTTCCTTTTCATCACTATGAGCATTCTCTGTGACTTCCTTTTCTTCACTATGAGCATTCTCTGTGACTTCCTTTACAACATTTTCAATAATAACGGCTCTACCATCACAGTCCACATTTCGAGGCCAGTCGCAATGTTCTTTAACAGGATTGTACAAGAGATTAACTGGACATTTTATAGTATTAGGTACGCCCGCAAAGCACTTATAGAACCTGTCACAATAATCGTGAGCAACTACTACGCCATCAGAGTTTCTATCTGCACAAATAGCGGTGGCTTGACTGGGATCAGAGTTACTGCGTTCAATCTCTTCGGGTAAGTACGGGAACGCACCATTCCTGTTGGTCTTAGATATACTGAAATGACTTTCTCTTATGGTACCTAATCTGTTACCACAATCAACATTGTGTGACCAATCGCATTTATGTGTCATTGTATTGAACAGGAGATCTTGTGCACATTTGAGAACCACTGGCCTACCATATGAACACTTATAGAATTCATTGCAATTTTCATGAGCGACTAAGACACCGTTTGAATCTGGGGCTTTGCAGATTTCGTACGCGTTTTTTGGGTCATCGTTGTCAAGTTCTAAGGAATTTGATTCATCCAAGATGGTTTCTGCAATCAGTTTGGAATTTTTTTTTGTTCGTATAAGACTATCATGACAATTAACATTCCAATTGCATATTTCCAGGTCAGCATTGAAATGGAGCCCATTTGGACATAATTTAGTAATTAGTCCACCGTGATAGCACTTGTAATATTGTCTACAATTTTCGTGGGGCAAAAGTTTTTGAATTTTGGGGTCTTCTGGACATCCATTAGAAAAGAAACCGACAGGATTATTGTTTAACTTTCCTCGGGCTAAGACAGTTGCATTGAGAAGAAACAGCGCAGTGCCTGAAACAAATAAATAATTTTAATAGTTTTATTAAAACAGTTCTACTAATGAAAACAACACACTTATCTCTTTGCATGGTTGTCGATTTGTTTGATGTATTTATAAGTAACATTATCAAGGGCTCATTCCACTGACTAAAGTTAAATTATGACAACTCCATATTACCACTATGACCAGGCTTTTGGCTTAGATAGATATCTCAATGAAACCTTGGTGTGAGTAATTCTTTTAATTTTGTATAATTTGTCGACTTAACATAGCTTTTTAGATATTGGAAAAAATCCTTACGAATAAAAGATTATATAAGGATACGTAGTTTTAAATACCTAGTAGAAAGGTTCAATAATGACAAAAACATAAAAGAAAGGACAACGATTGTCTTTTCAAGGTATGGAACTCCTACGCTTTAGTTCGACCCGCACTTTGCAAATTTTTACATCAGCTGCTTTGTTATGTACGTAGATTTAAGATAACAAGCCAAGGAGAGAGTTTTCTCAAAATAGATTGGTGATCTTGTACGTGTTTTGTAATATTTTGTCAAGTAGTTATCTCAGTGAGTACCAAAATACCATCTAACATATTCTTGAGCCACACATCTAGATAGAAATAAATGACCAATTGAGATAGTCGCGAAAAATATACGCAGATTAAGCTACAATAAAAATTGCACAATACATTTTATCAGGCGTTTATATTAATAGCATAAACTCAAGAAATACATGTTCCTTATTTTAAAGATAAGGTGCTGTTAGCCATAATTTTCTCATGGGTGTTCTGTAATGGTGTGTGTTTGTAATGATGCAGTGAAACATTGTATCTGATTCCAAAGCGCGTTGTACTAGTATATAAGAAACGCGGGTTCACTGCAAACCTCTTTACATCTACAAAACCGACTGCTGAGGTATCGCTTCGTGCACTTCATGTGACATCCGTAGCCGTTCAAGAAGCAAACGGCAAGACATCCGGTCAGACTAGAAGATGTTTTTAAAATATGTGTTACAGTGCATCAATGTAGACAGCAAATTCTTGTTTTGCATGATATTTTGCGAGTTAGTTTAACACTTTTCAGATCCAATTACGCTAGTGTTACTTCGAAACCTGTTTTATTTTGTAGTTTGTTTGCCAAACTGATAACTTAAAAATAAAATTGTAAACAATGACATATTTTTGACACTTCTTTATTTTAACAAAATGTAATATCATTACATCACCATTGTAATAATTATGACACATGAACAAAAACTTAATGATTAAGGGTTTCATTTCACATTCAACACACAAAAAACGAAGCTAAGGCTGCGTTCATATAAAAAAATATATATATAAAAAAACAAGGGTCAATCACTGTAATAAAAGGAGGATGACTGTAAGTTGGGTGTAAACGCTGCCTAATTAGCTGTAACAAAAATAAATAACGTAGTAATAGATCCACTTAACTAAAGTGAATGCTAAACAAAACTTATTCATCATCAGCCTATAGAAGTCCACTGCTGGACATAGGCCTCCTCGATCGCACGCTTTTCAACTCGATTTTCAGCAACTCTCATCCAGTTGCTACCAGCCCCCCTGCGAAGATCCTAAGAAGAAGATGAGGGCGTCCCACCTTACGTTTGCCGGTTCGCGGTCTCCACTCAAGAACAAGTCTACCTCAACGGCCATCTGTTCTACGGGTTATATGACCGGCACTTCAGCTTACTTATTCTGTGAGCAATTTCGACAATTCTGGATGCGATCCCTCAGAGAGACTCCAAGCAAGTGAGTGTCCACGTTTCGGTCCGTAAGTCATAATAGGCAGGACGCACTGCTTGAAGTTAGTCTTAGTCTTTAGGCTCTGTGGAACACACGACGAGAAGACCCGGCGAAGCTACCCAAATGCTGCCCAGCCCAGCTGGATTCTTCTGTTAGTCCACCTCTCAAAGTTGTTCTTACCAAACTGAACAACCTCGAGAGGACCGCCATTGACAACAACAGGTCCTGGAGTGACGTGTTCGTTGAACAAGCCTAAGTTTTGTCCAAGTACATCCTGAGACTAATGCGTATTGAAGAATCAACTAGGCCATCCAGCATCTGCTGCAAGTCGTGCAGCGATTCAGCCAGTATAAAGATGTCATCTGCAAATCTCACGTGTGAGATGTACTCGCCGTTGATGTTTATGCAACGTCTTTCCCATTTTAGTGCCTTAAACACATCCTCCAGTGCGTTGGTGAACAATTTCGGGGAAATTACGTCCCCTTGCCTCACACCCCGACGCAATGGGATATGCTCCGTTTGCTGGTTTTGAGTTTGGACGGTCATTGTAGCGTTCCCAGAAAGATTTCTCAACACATGAATGTATCCCAGGTCTCGACAGAGACAAAAGCCTTCTCATAGCCCAGAAATGCAAGACACAGCGACCGATTATACTCCTCGGACTTCTGTATGATCTGCCGCAGTTGTGGTGCTGTATCTTTCTTGAAACCCGGCCTGCTCTGGTGACTGGAAGTCGCCAAGTTTTCGCGCTAGACGATTCGTGACGACTCTTGAAAACAGCTTATACACGTGGCTAAGGAGCGAAATAGGTCTGTAACTCTTTAATAGGGTCTTGTTCCCCTTTTTAAAGAAAATAACGATCACGCCATCCTTCTTCACGCTTCTGTAGTTCTCCCAGAGAACAGGACCGAGTTGAAAAGCTCCCGAAGCTCTCTTAATACAGGACTTTCTCCCGCTTTCAGTTTCCATTCTTAAGCTGTCTAAGAGCCGCCTTGATTTCGTCTAGGCAGGTCTTCTGTGAAATGGCGGGTTAAGGACTCTGGAATTCTCATATTCGGGATCAGGTCAAGATGCATGCGTTGCCTACGAAACTGGCCGTAGAAATTTTCGACTTCCGAACAAAATTTATTATGTCATATGTTGACATAATATTTTTTTTTAAATTAATACAGGGTTTAACAAGAATCTTAACGAAGCCGTCAACCAAGCACTATGTACATCAAACTAAGTAACTTTACGCAAAAATATTGCTGGGAAATGACTTTTTTTGGGGTGAAAACACATTTTACGGTAGGACTCAATATAACGTACACAAAACATTGTGCTGATGGATACATTGAATAGTACGGGGGTCGTGGAGGTGTTTTGAGTAAAAATCTTACATTAAAAACATGTATTTAAAAAAAAAACTGGAACTTTGACCCCCAATATCTCCGTAACTAGAAGGTGTCCAGGTATGGTCTAGAACAAAAAAAAACAATCGCAATTGTGGGGAAAACTTGGGGAAAGGGTCTTGTTCCACCCTTTAATTTTTGTTTAGCATTCAAAGTTTTGCTACAGTGAGCGTCAATCATAGGGCAATAAACTGACTTTTATCGTAAAGAGGTTGCACCAATAAGAGCTTTTTAATTTACGAATCTTGGAGAACATTATGAGAAGTACTGATCACGGACTTGAGCTTCTGTTAAACGATCCCCGCAATCTACCTTCATTGGCCAGTCACAAACTTTGAGTGAAGTGTCGTAATAGAGACCTGGTAGACATTCCGTGGCGAATTTTTGACCTTGAAAACATTTATAAAACTGACTGCAATGCTCGTGGGGAAGTATAACACCGTCGTTGGTATTCTCGCAAACCTCATCAACATTTTTGTTGTCTTCTTCATTATCTCTTATGTCATTGGTAGGGACTAACCTATTGTCACAGTCAACTTTTCGGAGCCAATCACATTGTGCTTTTTTGGGGTTGTAAAAATGATCTAACGGGCAGAATTGAGCCATTGCTCCACGTTCGAAACATTTATAGTACTGGTTACAATTTCTATGGGGAAGCAAAATTCCATCTGAGTTTTCAGCATCACAAATACTAGCCGCGTCAGTTAAGAAATCATTATTTATGCTATAACCACTTTTCCTGTGTACATCGTTCGAATCATCCTGTTCATTTTCACTATCTTCATGATCTTTTTCATGCTCCATATCCCTCTTCTTGAAATAGGAATGTGTAGCGTTAATATTCTCACTATATATATAATTTTTATCACTCGCTTTCAGGGACAACTCATTCTCAGGAATTGTCCTATCTTCGCAATTAACATGCGTTGGCCAATCACAGCTTTCCGTCACCGGGTTGTAAAAAAACATACCTGGACATTTTGTTTCAACTGGATTTCCATCTAGGCATTTGTAGAATTTATTACAACTTGCATGAGAGATTAATATGCCGTCAGAACCCTTTGTGGAGCAGACTCTATCAGCTGAATGTGTGTCTTCAGATTGGTTTTCCTTTTCAATGTCAGTGTTTATTTTGTCGACGCATTCCACATTGTTGGGCCAATCGCAAAAATTCTTTTTTGAATTGAATAATAGATTTCCTGGACATTTGAAAGCAACTAGTTCTTCCCCCAAGCATTTGTAGAAATGGTTACATTTTTCATGGGCAGCTAAATCCCTTCCAGAGTTATTAGATGCACATACGGTGTTGGAAAAATGGTCTTCAACAGAGATTTCATTTTCTTCACTATCATTGTTCTTTGCTGTAGATATTGTATTGTAATTACTGTCTCCATATTCAAGAATGGCTCTGTCTTCACAATGTACACTTTCAGGCCTGTCACAATGTTTCTTCATGGGATCGTACAATAGGTTATTTGCACATTTCATAGAAACTGGTGCGCCCCCGGAGCATTCATAGAAATAGTTACAGTACTCGTGAGCGACTAGCACGCCGTCAGTGTTCTGAGATGAACAAAGAACGATGGCTTGGCTAGAATAAGAATTTTCAATTTCATCAGTTTTTTCTTGTAAATTCGGGTGCCAACCATTTATTTTATTCTTATTTGTAACAAAATTATTTTCGCTAACTGCAACTCTCTCACCACAATCAACATTTTGTGGCCAATCGCATTTGTCAGTTAAAGTGTTGAACAGTAGGCCTCGTGCACATTTAAGAGCCACTGCAATACCATGTGAACACTTATAAAATTCATCGCAGTTTTCATGAGCGACTAAAACATCGTTTAAATCAGACGATAAGCAAATTTGAGTAGCGTGGCTTGGATTATTGCTGTCTAATTCTTCTGCACCTGTATGATTGCCTTCACCTGGTTTTTTAAAACAAAGAGTTGAATCACATCTATTCAAATCAGCGTTGAAATTGAGCCCTTTTGGACAGTTTCTAGAAACCAGTGCTCCGTGAAAGCATTGGTAATACTGCCCACAATTCTTGTGGGGCAAACGTTTTTCAGTACGCCCGTCTTTTGGACATCCATTGTCGTAGAAACCTTTTAAGACTGCGGTAGCAACGGCAGTAGCACAAAGAAGAAACAGCACTGTGCCTGAAACAAACAAATCATTTTAACCGTTTTATTAAAACAGTCACACTAATGAAAACAACACACTTATCTCTTCGCATGGTTGTCGTTTTGTTTGATGTATATAATTACACCGAAAAAGGTTTATAACACTGACTACTGTTGAAATATGGCAACGTCATATGACTAGTAATTGACCCATTTTTAAACAAAAATTATAATAATATCTACCTGTTTTTGAGTAGGAGCATTAGCTTAGTTGCCCAAAGAAAAATCTTTTTTTATGTGTTTTTATTTGGTTATACTAATCAATTGATTATTTTTCTCTAGTTTTTTTTGCAAAAGGTAGTTGAATATTAGGCATATAAGTAAATTCACGGTTTATGAGGCAAAAGCCACCTGTGATGAATGCAGGCTGGGCCGACCATCGGTTTCTAATGGGCCTTTCTTGTTAAGGACTATCTCGTTAGTTTTGCTTATAGATTGACAACATTGTCTGATTGTTTACATTTACACGTTGCAGAGGAGATAGGTACATATATAATTTCATAGTATGTTGATCTAGTGTGTGTTTTGCAAAATTTAGCCACAAATATTTAATGGCCAATTATTAATTTCTGCAACACTTTTGGATATCAATAAACTTTAACATAAAGATCACTTTGAAAGAAAGGCAGAAAGAAACGAAAATTATTTATTATTTACAAATTATTTATTTCTTTAAAAAACTCAATAAAAAATATAATTACTACAAAGTTAAAAAAATATGAACTGAAATTAGATTGTTGGCACAACAATGACACAATAAATAAAAGACCGGTTAAAAGTAAACAATGATAACAGTGCCTACATATGAGGCTCAGAGTACAATAAAATTCTGCAATTGACGACAAACAGCAGACTAAGCGTCTGAGCAATCCTACCACAATGATGGCACTACAGGATTGTATGTATTTTTATAAAAACGCTTTCGCAGATTTATGTTTACGATGTCATGTACTGCTGTGGTGAAGCTGAATTTTTTGATTGCATCTTGCAGGTTAATTTCAGATGTTCGCACCTGCGCGCCGGACTATTCTGTGCGTGCCTCGTAATAAACTAAAACTAAGCGCACGCTAATGGGGTGCCCTTAGCGTGTAGTCGCTTAGTTTTTTTTGTATGTCCTGTGTCAGCCTCAGTTTAGGACGTCGCTGGGGGAGGATAGCAGGAGATAGGCTGGATCGGAACAAGGTGCGGTGTGTGGAGCCTTTTGTTCGACTAAAAGAGTTTAAAAAAACTGAAGGGGTAAGTACTGTCGCGTGCATTTATCGTCAAATGTATTACCGCTGCCGTCTGCAGTTTGTCTTCGGGTTCGGAATTGTACCTTTTAGTGAAACTAGATTTTCAATATATTTTTATTGCATGTGTGCTATCTATACAGGGTGGCGCCGACAACACAACAATAAATGAAAACATTAGTAATGGTCAACAAAAATCCTAAAATCGAAATTAAAAAATATATGTTTGAATTTTCAAACAAACTAAATAGCATAAAACTGTTAACGAAATACAACACTATTTATAAATATTGGTTTACGAACCATTATTTATAATGTCTGAAAAAAAATGTAAGGAACGAATTTGGGAAAGTTTACATGTGTTTAGTTTTTATATCGATGCAGGGGTTGTTAACCTGTCAGTGCTAGTATATTTATCTACATCATGTTGAAAATGCGGAAAATGAAAAATCAAATCAAATGATTTTTTATATGCAGACTGGGAACGTCGTGAGGTTTATTCAGTTTAATTTATTGTCGTATTGTCGGCGCCACCCTGTATAAGAACATCGGTCGATAGAAAAATGGCGTAATTTCACATGAACTCCCTTTTGAATGGCGTCCTCTGGTCTAAAATATACATACCATCAAGCCTGTGTTCCCCAAGAAATAAGGCAGAGGCATCCGCTAAAACAAGGCTGGCGATATGTGGTATCGCATATCGTCAGCTATGTTTTAGTCCCAAATAGTGGTCGAGCCTATTGCAGTATCCTACTGGGCTTAAATTCAAAGTCCGGATAGCAGGCCGCAGCTGAGACATTTACTCACAGATTAGATTCAATCGGTTTTGATTCGAAGTGAAATAAAAATTCACATATACACCGTGACTTTTTAGTCCTCTTACAAAGTTGGTCCACTCAATGTGCCCGACATAAAATAGCTCTAGACGCGATTTTTTTTTTTATCTACCATAATAGGTACAAAGAAAAATAAATAAAACATTAGAAAAAAATATGAAACATCCTGTTAATGATGATTACGTGTCAAACGGGAGAACATACCTACCCAGCGCTCGAGTCCAGTAGATTATCGCTCAATACAGGGTGTTTTAACTACGTCATGCGTCATAATATTGAATAATATTTTTAATTTTAAATTATTAAAATCTCATAAATAGCTTTTTTTTTTTTATGAATGCTTATAGTTATTGGATACATGAAGTGGGATGCCGGTGTAAGACAACAAAAAAGTCACGGTGTATATGTTTTTTTAAGATCTGTTAGGTTACAATATTTAAACTAAAATAACTAAAAATATGTAATTTTATTTAAACAGAATTAATTAACATTAAAAAACACAGATATGATTATTTTGATGCTGATACTTATTAGCACCTTGGTGTACAGTCACGAGCACAAATATGTTAACACTTAGCGACTTATTAAAGTCATTTTCTCCTACTGTGATGATTGTAAATTGATGATTTTGTTACAGGACTTATCTGAAAGTTGCAATCGTTAACTCACGCGAAGATTACTTATGAATTAATATTATAGTTATATAAATGTATGTATTATATATGTTATGTAAATGTAATATTATATATTAGTAGTAAAAGTAATTATGTTTAGTATCCAAAGCTTTGTTACAGAACTTGTTTGTTAGAGAACTTTGATTACTAGGCAAGGGACTGGCTTTTAAATAGAGTGGCAAAAGATGTCAGCAACAAAAACGTGTCTTAAAGTTTTATAATAAGAGTCGTGGGCGAAAACCATATGAGGAGAAGCAAAATAAATATTTGAATTAAGGAAGAACTGCAACACACATAGTGCTCATGTAGGTTCGCTTTTCAGTTGCGCTTCTGTTAAACGCTTCCCGCAATCTACGTTCATTGGCCAGTCGCAAACTATGAGTAAAGAATTGAAATAAAGTCCTTGTGGGCAGTTCATGGGGTATTTTTGACCTTTAGCACATTTATAGAACTGACTGCAATTCTCGTGAGGAATTATAGACCCGTCGACCTTGCCATGGCATTGCGAATAACCTTGTTTTCTTTCTTCTTCAACATTGCTCTTCCCAGGGAGTAACCTATTGCCACAGATAACGTTACTTGACCAATCGCAGTACATCGTTTGAATGTTGTAAATAAGATTTAATGGGCAGAAAAGAGCCATTGCTTTGCCTTCAGAGCATTTATAGAACTGGTTACAATTTTCATGAGGAAGCAATTTTCCATCAAAACTTTCATCTGCGCAAGTTTCAGCTACGTTACTGAAGTCAATGTGATAGTTATACCCACTTATATCCTTAACTTGCTTTTTGTTTTTCTTAGGGCGATGATTTTTTCTAATTTTTAAATTCTTTTTGTGAACATTTTCAGTTCTACTATCGTCACTATCATCCTCCTCTTTCAGGGTCCTCACATTGTCGGGAACAATCCGATCTTTACAGTAAACATGGGTTGGCCAGTCACAAATTTCCTCCTTGATGTTGTATAAAAGAATACCTGGACATTGTATTACAACTGGCAGTCCATCATGGCATTTGTAGAATTTATTACAACTTTCATGAGCGACCAATACACCATCGGAATCTTCAGCAGAACAGATATCATAAGCTTTTTTGGGGACCTCAGTTTGATGTTCATCATTCCTGACCACATCTTCGATTCTATCACCACAGTCAACTTTTTTAGGCCAATCGCAGTAAATCTTTATCGAGTTGAATAACAGATCTCCTGGGCAACTATAAGCAACTGGTTTACCCCCTGAGCATTTGTAGAAATGGTTACACTTTTCATGAGCAGACAAAACCCCATCAGAAGATTCAGCTGCACATGTATCCATAGCAGCACTTTCATAATCATCACTGTCTTCATTGTTCTTATCCACATTTGGTGCGTTGCTATTTTTACTGTCATCGAATTCAGGGATCGTTCTATATTCACAATCAACATTCCCAGGCCAGTCACAAAGTTCCTTGATAGGATTGTACAAGAATGTACTAGGACATTTCATAGTGACAGGTACGCCTCCGGAGCACTTATAGAACATATTACAGTTTTCGTGAGCGACTAGCACGCCATCGGAGCGCTTAGATGAACATTGAACGATGGCTTGGCTGGGATCAGCATTGTTTTGGTCAATATCTTCAATGGAGTACGAATTTTCATAAACCTTTTTGGTCGTCGTCCGAATAGTTTGTTCTCCATCAACATCTCTTGTTCTCCTGCCACATCTAACATTTTGAGGCCAGTCGCATTTTTCAGTCTCAGTATTGTATAAGAGATCTTTTGCACAAAATAAGACAAATTTCCCACCATCCAAACACTTATAAAATTGATTGCAGTTTTTGTGAGCGACCAAGACACCGTTCGAATCAGGTGACGAGCAAATTAAGTTAACTTGACTAGGATCACTCCTGTTTAATTCTTCAGGAGAAGGTGGACGTGGTGACTTGTGACAATCAGTAGTACTAATCCAATCACATTTTTCCAGGTCAGGGTTGAAATAGAGCCCGTTTGGACAGTATCTAGCAATCAATACTCCGTGTATACACTGAAAATACAGCCGACAGTCCTCATGAGGCAGAAGTTTTTGTATGCTGGTGTCTTTTGGACATCCATTCTCGAAGAAGCCATCTAATTCTGAATCATCTGCGTCTGCATGAGCAAATGCTGTTGCACAGAGAAGAATCAGTGCTGTGCCTGAAATAAATAAGTAATTTTAACGATTTTATTCAAGGTCGACTAATTTCTCAAGGTCTGATTTAATCTGTGTATGACCGAGTTGATTGAGATACACATAAGCACGCCAGGTGGATGTTTTATAGATTCGTAAAAAAAATTAAGCTTCGTGAATGACTTGACGCAACTGGCTCCCTCGATCATCCCGCTCTGAAAACACCTAAGAAAAGATCTATGTGACAATTTTAGTGTACACTAAAGTATTATCTAACTATCTACGTGAACTACATGTGGCTGAACCCGGTCTCAACAAAAATGGTACAAACAGTGAAGTGCTAATTCTAAAGTCAGAAAATTTTTAACTAAGTGTTGAGCTTCAGGTTTTACTTTACGAGGCGGATCTCAAGACTGTGGATAAATTTAAGTATCGAAGTCATGTACTCACTGAGAGTCTTAGGATAGACTTTGGCATAGTGAGAGCGTGGGCGATGATAAAATTTGTTCGGAGTAATGCACTGGCCCACAGATTTGCTTCTACAGAATTAACTGGTCAAGAAAAATCTTGTAAGAGTTGTTAATTAGTCAGACGATTTGGTAACAGCAATGGACCTATGAAGTCCTAATTGTATATTTTTATTATGATAACGCCTGTTGAATGCTCTTTGGGCTACTTTCTTAGCGGAATATATCACTTATTTTCGGGCAGGTGTACTGTAGTACCGACTTTAGTGATATTTTGGGCATGATTGCAGGCTATCACGACTGCTCTGCCCACGAAACATTGAATGGACGTAGCTACCGGCCGAACCAAATAATTAATTATTATTGAAGCTTTATTTTGTTATTTATGTCTAGGGCACTTATAAAGTTTATATTGATATGTGAAAAAACCGCTTGGTAGATTTAATATCCGAAATAAATTATAATTTAATAATTATGTTTATGAAAACAGCACAGTTATGTTTCACATGGCTGTGATTTTGTTTTATATTTTTGTAAATTGAGCGGGGATGTTTATATCACCCGAACGAATAACACTAAAAGTATGAATATGGTTTTACGGCTTAAATGAATAGATGATCAATAGTCAGTTCATAACAAAACATACATAAAATTACACCTGTAACCCCAATAGGGATAGACAGAGGTGTACCATATGATAGTACATCGGAATTTCGCCAGTTATGCTTGAGACCCATGTTATAGGGGGCGAGTCTATTGCCAACAAACGGGTACAAATCCCATCTGATAACCTGATTCCTGTTTTAAAACCCAATTGTACTGCTTGACCTGGGATTCGAACCCAAGACCTCATCTCAGCAGTGTCGCTTGCAACCACTAGACCAACGAGGCAGATCAATTCTCATTTAGCCGTATCGTTATAGAAAATCTGCAAGACTGTCTAATTTACAACAGTTTTAGCATTTTAACATAGCAATAAAGGTCATTGATCCACGTACTACCGAGTTCAGTGACGGTCAACCACCTTTCAACCTTATTACTTGAAGCAAAATGGTAAAAAGTGGTAGACTGTCAGTGAACTCGGTATATTTATTGCAAGATTTTAGCATTCATCATTTCAAAAACGGGAATAAATTGTGATCCTCAACCCTTTTATCTTATGAAAAAACATTGATTGTTAGACATTTTCTCAGTTCCCATGACTGTCCATGTCCCTTAGACCGCTATTGCCACGCTACATGCATCAACTATTAAAATGAAAAAAGCCTTTTTTTTTGACTGCTTGAGTTGTCTCACTCTTGGGCAAAGGCCTCCCCATTCCTTCATTATTTCTTAAGGTTGGGTTTTATTGTAATCATACCGACTATGATAGGTACTGTCAAATTATGGCAACGTCACATGACCGGTCATTGATCCATAAAGTGTGGTATTTTTGGACAAAGACGTAAACATAAGTGGGTTCGTATTTTTAAATAAGTAGCATTAGTTTTGGTACCCAAATGAGGGTTAGACACTTTATTTTATTTAGTAAAGGGTACTTTAATTTCTTCATCCATGACGGTTGTGAAAAACCAGTTCCAAACTCAAATCACCAATGAGTAGCCAGAATGTCACAGAAGTATTTCAAACTTCCTCGTGTTCAGACGCAACCAATCACAAACTAGTTATCAATGAGTAACTTCCAGTTTCTGATTTCAGTATTTGAATAGTAAACTAATCAAACTCTAAGGTGAAAACGTTATTAGCCCGTGAAATTATGACGCATGCAATGCATGCATTTACAGAGTCCCTAGCACGAACGCGCGGTGTAAACGGACTGTAAATTACGTCGATTTTTTAATCGAAAATACAATTATCCTATTGCATTTTATTTAAATTGTTTGCAACGCAGCACAATCAGATATAAATAAATTCTTAAAATTTTGAAAATATTACAATGTGAAGTAGTATTTTTTATTTATAAAACGACTTTTTTACGTTACGTTTACACTCAGAAGTATAATAATCATTGTAATCTTTGTCTGACTGCCATGAAATCGTGACATTTGTGGCCACCAGTTACTTAGAAAACTGTATTGATGATCTTATTTTTATAGTTTCAAATGATTTTCTTATTATAGTTTCATACAATGGTTTATAATCATATTTTGATTAACTTATAACCCAATACTATATTATGGTAAGTCGTTCAATGTAATGTAGCTCATGGTTTAATAATAACAGCCGCTCGGGTCGATCATTAAGTTAAGCCGTGCTTGCCTAGGTTGAACTGTGGATGGGTGACCACCCATTACATACCGAGTTTTCTCCGTGCCTCGGAAAGCTCGTTAAGCCGTTGGTCCCGGGTGTCATTTGTAGGTCTTTGACAGTCGTTAGGTAATCACTGGCCCAAAAAGTCTGACAACCAGTCTTACCAAGGGACGTGTTACCCAGTACTAACTGCTGTCGCTGTCGCTCCATGTAAAATACTGGTATTCAGCTGCATCCGGTTAGACTAGAAGCCGACCCCAATATAGTTGGGAAAAGGCTAGGCAGATGTTTTCCCGCCTGCACAGATGCGTTGGTTGAAGTGTACTAGAACGTGACATTCTGACTGACTTATTGATGATTTGAGTTGTCAATACTTTATTATGTGTTGTATGATAGCCATTAAAATTATGTGTATGGAACTGAGACACCTATCTGAGCCTCATTGACGTGAATCTGTCTCACTTGCTAAAGAACTTGGTTCAAGTTAAAAAATCAACTAGCCTATACTGTCCCAGTGTTGGGCAAAGGCGACTCTCCGTTGATTCCATAGGTTCAGGTTCAGGTTGTTTGCATAAGATAAACACAAAAATAACATAAAGATGACATAACATCCTCTTTTGGGGACTCTAAAGGGTTTGGCAGGGCTGTACAGTACACCAAGATTTCGCTTGTCATTTTTGTGTTCCATGTAATAAGAGGCGAGCCTATTGCTATCAACCTCGCATAAATCTAGACTGCGTGGTTGCTACTGTGAAATTTCTGATGGAAAAACCCAATAACAGTTTGCCCGATCTGGGAATCGAACTCAGTACCTCATTCTCAACAGTAGCGCTTGCAACCACCAGATGTATAGACCAACGAGTCAAAAAATTATAATTTCATGGTCTATCACGCCTTACATAATTTTTGCACAGTCAACCAAAGAGTAAGTAGTAAACAGGCTCAATCAAATCAAAGATCTCGGTACACTCATAACAATGAAAATAAAAAACGACTTTAAAAAAAAAGGGTAAGTAAGGGTGTAAGTGTACATAATACACACACAACATAAAAAAATGCACAAAAAGAATGTGATTAAATAACAAAAAACTCCATTTAAAGTAAAGTTACTACACACCTATCTCTTTGTTTGGCTGTACATAAATGAAATACATTTCTGTAAACACGTCTCTTTTAAAATTATAAAACACTTTTAAAATAGACGGCTATTAGAAATGAAATAAATAAAGCAAAGAAAAATAATGCTTACCTATCATTTTATATTGACACTTCACTTTATATGATACAAACAGAAATTGCACATACTTTATATACCTCAACTAGTTAAAATTATACCTGCACAAATTGATTATCGGAAAGTTAATAAAAACACTGATTTAAAAAAAAGATAAATATGATTGTAATTAGAAAAACCGACTGCCCTGATAACAATCAGACGGCAAATGAAAAATTCGATCGATAAAACTCGACGGTCTCCAATTTTCAAGACAATAAACTGATTGTCAAAAAACTACAATAGTTTTTTGAATTTTGTTTGTGTTGATAATGACGTAAATTTAAATCCCTTTGTTTTACAATATGAGGCAGTAATGAATCAGTTTACTGTTCGTAGTGCGGTGGAAAACGAAAATTTTTTTGGTTGATCATTGCTTTTTCACTCAAGTGTCGACGACAGTCGTCGTTTAAGAGGAAATGCGGAAGGTGTTTTCTCCATACAAACGCTCTCGCCTGTTTTCTTTCTGGTTTATGACTTTGAAGTAATGATTTTTTACAGTAAAATGAATATCAACGTTTTCTATGTCCCTATGATTTCCTTTTTGATAATACATAATCTTTATAAGCACTAGAACCCTTACAAAATGCTCAAAATTGCCTATTTAAACCGCTGTCAACAGAGGCCAATTTGACTATTATAAATGAAAAAAGAAAAACATAGGGCCAAAGTACATATTCTTTTTATTCAGTTTATAAAATATTTATTAAATTGGTCGAATATTGGAGGTAGAAATAGTCGATGTCTATTAATTTGACACAGCCAGCGCGACCCACAGAAAGACAGACAGATCATCATCCACCTAACCCATGTCGTCATGTCCCAAGAGTTTCCGAGGCAACCTTGGGACGTGACTCTCTACTCGGTATGTAATGGGTGTTCACGTATCCACGGGCCAACCCAGGCAAACGTGGCTTAACCTGTAGATCGACCCGAGCGGCTGCTATTATTTAGTCACGAGCTCCTCAAAGACAGACAGTCAATATGTCGATAAAATAGCCCATACTCAGTTAAATATTGGTCATGCACTTAGTATGACCAAAGTTACTTATTATTATGGTTCCATTGGTGGTGAATTGCCGTATTTAAAAATATAGCATTGTTTATTTTCATGGTTAAAGTATTGGGTGGACCACATTTAATTATACTGATGAACTTCACCCTAGGTCACTATAATACAGTACAGTTGTATCATTAAACCTAAGGTTGCGTTTACAGAACCCGCGTTGCAAATGACATGCGTTAAACGCGCATTGTCTTAACAAGCGTTTTTAACTGACACAAAATTATTCATAAATTAGCACTTCGTCCGCGACTTCATCCGCAAAAATTGTGATAACTCGGCTAAAATGCGTGATATAAATATAATTAATATCCTATAGCACCCACGAATAATGTATCTTTCTGTCAGAGATTTTTTTTTAGAATTGGCATACAAACGTAATACCCCCCATACAACAAATATAAATTTATAATATTAGTACAGAATAGATAGCCGTATTATATTTTATTACATTTTATCTGACGATGCCCCATGCTTCGTAGGTTGTGCACAGGGCCTGTAACACCAGCTGTTATAGCAGTATTACTGTAATGACACAATCTTACTTCAGTGTGAGCAAGATTTCGAATTCGTCATACCGAAATAAGATTAAAATAAATACCACTATTAGAGGTCAATGGTAGACCCCCAAAGAGAGGCCATATTGGGAGGGCAGTTTATGTGTATCAGAATTCAGAACCAAGTATTCCGTCAGTCGTAGTGGACGTTTTCTATACTAGAACATAAAGGGTGTAAAAGGACCCTTAACGAAGCCGAAAGGCACTTGTTCTCCCTATCATTGCGATCATTTTTTTTGTTCTGAACCATACCTGGGAACCTTCTAGTTACGGAGATATTGGAGATCTAAGTTTCAAATTTTTTCACAAGTTTTTTTTAAATACCACTTTTAAAGATTTTAATATTAATTTAATTAACTTGATGACCCGTTTACTATTCAAAGCACCACTATCAGCACTAAGTTTTGAGTGCGTTACTTTGAGTTTTACCGTAAAACGTGATTTTTCACCCCAAAAAAAAAGTCGTTTCCCAGCAATTATTTTTGCGTAGAGTTACTTAGTTTGATGTACTGAATGCTTGGTTGACGGCTTTGTGAAGGGTCTGTTTACACCTTGTATTATAAAGAGGTATTTTTTAAGTTTGTATGTAGAGGGTGGTCTCCGAAACTAATGATCCAATTCTAAATTCTTTCACTGGCAGAAAGCAACATTATTCGTGGGTGCTATATGCTATACATATGCATATTAACCGAGCTATCACAATGCGAATGCAAATGCAAATTTTGCGGACGAAGCCGCGGTTCAAGTGCTGGTCACTTACATTTTCATACAAAGCGGAGCTAAGTACACGTGTAATAGCTTAGCCGTGGCCTTACCGAACGCTAGCTGGTCATCTAGAAGGGATTGGACCAGGAACATACATGCAGATGACCGTAAAGGTTTCTGGTAAAGCTTTTACAGCGTGCGGTCTAGCGTGTGTGTTGACAAGCGAGTTTTCCTCTCAAGTGTGAGCCTGACGTCATCGGCTGCCACAGCTTTTGATGTCCACGAATTTGATTGGCTAACGTCGTGCTCAAAGGTGTGTGGCAGTACCATTAGTTCCTATCAACGTAAAACGTGCGCTGTTCCATAGACGAAGTACACACAAGAAGTACCTAAGGGATCAAAACTCTGATTAGCTACTACAGTTCTTTCGTCGTTTTTGCCTCCAATTTTTCAACACTGTGATCTTCATTCTAGGCATGACCGACTTTTTTCTAGCTTTTTGATTGGAGCAGTAGTTTTGCTTAAATTCCTATTAAAGTGCCAAAATACGAAGGTATACGTAGCCAGTCCCTATCTATAAACACAGTAATTAATTAGAACCGGTTCATATCACATAAAATCGAGTCCGTTTTACCAGAATTCTGCCTGACTTAGACAGAAGTGTACTAATAGCCACATCTGCCTGTTACATTTGTGGCCTACTTCTAAGAAATTTCAAAGAAGTATCCAATCCTAACTAATATTATAAATGCGAAAGTAAGTTTGTTTGTGTCTTTGTTAACTTTTCACGCCTAAACCACTGAACTGATCATCCTGAAATTTTGCATATACGTTGTCAGATGTACAGAAGCGGATATAGGGTACCTTTCATCCCGAAAAAAAGTAGTGTTCCCGAAGAAAACCACAATAACGTTCATTATATTAATATAATTCAATTATGATTCGAAAGACACGTGGCGCCACGTGTCTTTCGAATTATTTTATAACAAGCAAAGTACCAACCGAATTGATTTGTTAAATTCTAAATTAACGCGAGCGAAGCCGCCGGCAAAAGCTAGTCTGTCGTAAATCATCAAATCAGTATCTGTTATGTCAGGAGGAAAGTATTGGTAGATATCTGATAGAAAAATGAAAGATATTGATATCGTAAGCCAAATGAAAGATTTTTAATCATTTCTTCACCTTGTTTTATATTTTTAACTATGATAAGATACGAGTACGACATCAGATATTTATCTTACTTCCTATGATTACAAACAAAAGGCGTGCTGTCAATAAACTGCATAAACAATAGTTCTAATGTATAATTTTATTGATGACCTTTAAAACGTGGACACATACAGGAGAAAAAGGTTAATCACCTTGAACTTTTTCAAAAACGTCTTAAAAAACACTAAATCTAGATATACATCGGAAGGAAACCGGCACGTCCTAGAACCAAAAATCGAAGACATGTGCTATCTACCAATCCGTACTGGGCCCATGTGGTGGATTACAGCCCACTTCTTGTCATAGATAGGAAGCCTGTGTCCCAGTAGTGGGGACATTAAATGCTGATTATGTATGCATCATCATCCGCCTAGCCTTGTCCTTGGGGTCGGCTACTAGTCTTACCAGATGCAGCTGAATACCAGTATTTTACATGGAGCGACTGCATATCTGACCTCAAAAACCCAGTTAGTACAGGGTAATACGTTACCCCTTCGTAAGACTGGTTGTCAGAATTTCGGGCCACTGACTACCTGTAACGACAGTTAAAGATCTACAAATGACAGCTGAGACCAACGGCTTAACGTGCTTTAATGGGTTGGTCACCCATCCACAAACCAACCTAGGTAAGCGCGGCTTAACCTGAAGAACCACCCAAGTGGCTGTTATTATTTAGTCTCGGCTCCTATGATTATGTCTGTTGATTACGTATGCATGCACATGCAAAAAGTATGTAATTTCTTCCTCTACACTAGTGTAACAGATTTCAATTCTAAACTAAGAGCAATATAAATTCCGCGATGACATTTCACTTAAACGTAAACATATTCTATTATAGAAGTAAAGTATTTTGCAGTACAATTTTCTTCGCTACGTTGAAAATAACGAGTGTATAAAGAAACTTTTCAAATTTCCACTCGACGTAACTTTGGCGTCGCGGCATAGCCGTTGAAGAATTACATCTCATATATTGTAACGTTGGTAACAAAAGGCGGGGATCCCCATTCATATGTTTGTTCAGTCGATTAAATTCGCGCCATTATTCCGTTTAAAGTTTGCATGCATCGTTTTATTAGAATAACGTATATACGTTGAACTTATGGCATTTATTGCAAAGATTTTTATTGGATTTTGTGAAATATTTCGACGATTGTTGCTGTTTATTTGTGCTAGGTATTACTAGAGCTTTTATTGAAATAGGTATTGTTTATGTTAGTAATGTATAGAAACTTGTTCTATTATCAATTTGGTCGCTATTTCTCACAAAATGTTTGACATAGATTTTCACTGAGACCTTGGATTACATTGGATTATAGCAAACAATGGCCGGTGAGCCATACAAAGGTGTGTCCTGTAAAAACTGCGGACGACACGGAGTTTCCGACTCTTCCGACACGGAGCTCATTTAACTAAATATAAGAATCATTGACAGGACGAAGAAGAAGAATGGCAGGATGAACCTTTGTGCTGTACTGACCACTGATTACAAAGTTTCATTTACAAAATCAACTTTGGTATTTACAACAACATAGAATTTTCAATCAAGTTTTTCCACCGAGTGTATCGGAAAGGAAGTCGTGACCACAGTCGTGAATCTTACAAATAATTAATACCTCCCTACGTTGTATTGTTTTCTGAGTACACTTCAAACATATCCCACCTTTCTTTTTATTTACAGAAAGGTTGTAAGCAATGGAAGTTAAACTTGTAAAAAAATTAAATGCGATAAAGAAAGGTTAATAAATATTTGCATTTTTTACGGTACACATTTACTGCTGAAGAAGCGTGTTCTTAAAATAACAAGTATAATGAAGAACAAGTATCAAATATAATTATATTTTTTGTTGTAACTTTTTTTTTCAGTGAGGTTCTTAATTTATCGTGAGACTTAAAAGATATTGATATATAATACTTAATAAAGTGCGAATACTCATAAATCATGGATCACACAGACATAAAAGCACTTTTGCAGTGATGATACATTTCCTAGAAGCAACTAAACACCACTAATTGCCTATTTAGTAAAAAATTTGGTATTTCCTACAAAAACACTCAAGTAGTCATAACTTTTAAGGAGATCAAGTTACCACAGAGATATTTTTAACTGCAAATAACCCCAAAAAAAAATCGTGGATCAAACTTTTTTACCCACCCTGTATAATATTACAATAATACACGAGGCAATTTTCATTGTTGATTTATTTTGTTATATAAGTTTGTATAAGTTAAATATTTTCATTTATTTACGCAATGACTTAGTCGATGGCCAAGCATCGCGCCATATTTATTTCAACAAAATTATTTTAGTCAGCTTTGTCTTCAATTACAAGAATAGAGGCTATTTTAAAATCCAGTTCGTATTTTATTTATAGTCTGGGTCAACGGATCAGCAATAAATCAAATTCCATTGTGTCTTTTTCACTTCTACGAATACCAGCCAATAAGGTTGCGTTAATCGTGTCATAGGAGAAGAATTTAATTTTGTAGAATTCAAATAGCGAATTAAAAAAACTGAATACTAAAACAAGATTAATTAAATTAGGTATCGGTCCCACATTAGCCCTGGATCGAAATAACTGGAACTCATGGGGAGAGGCCTTTGCCCAGCAGTGGGATGACGCAGGCTAGCAATATCAGTATCAGTATCGGTCGCGAGATTCTTGGTTCGATTCCCGGGTTGGCTAAAGTGTTATGTGGTTTGATCTTGATATGAGTGGTTTGCCCGGTTGATGGCAATTGGCTCGCCCCCTATGATATGTAATTATTAAAAAAATACAATTCCGATGTTTTTTTTTTCTAATTCTCTCATCAATTTTATTGTGTGTAATTTAATATTTTTTTGCCTAGATATGTAGTTAAGTAACTTTCGTTTGTAACCAGTTTATTCATTCTGTAGTCAACATGATACTCACATCCTGTCATCCGACCGTCCGTTCACAATAATGAAATTTCGATCATGATGTTTATTATTATAAAAACCCAAATTTTAAGAAACACGTTTGCGTATTACTCATGAACATTATTATACGCTTGTATTGCCAAACATTTTTCTAACAAACATCAAACGATATTTACTTTAGCTAGTGCATTATTTGGCAGACTAAAACAACTATAAACAACGGCTGAATATTTTTCCCCGAAATAGATTTCAATCACTTCGTGAAACAAACAATCAACATCTAGTCTATCAATACAATCCTATTTTTGTTTGACTTGAAAAATTTTGTAAACATGGATTCATGCTTATTTATAGGATTTGCTTGTTTAGAGATTTTACAAACCCATCATTATTAGTCTTGAGTGAAAGTGTGCGTTTAGCATATAATTGCCGCTTGGATCAATCTTCAGGAGTCGCGCTTGCCTAGGTTGGTCCGTGGATGGGGCCGTGCCTTGGAAAGCACGTTAAGCCGTTGGTCCCAGCTGTCATTTTTAGAATTTTGACAGTCGTTACAGGTGGGCGTTAGTGGCCCGAAAGTCTGACAGCTAGTCTTACCAAGGGGTAGCATAGTTGGGAAAAGACTCAGCAGATTATCAAAAAGCTCATGAAATATTACCAAAAAAAAAAGTAATAGGTACAGCAATGCCCATAATTCCTAGGACAGCATTACACAGTAAGAATAGGTATGCAATGTGTGTTCGCATATTTAATGCTATACCTGACTGTATTAAAATCCACCAGCTAATAAATTTCATAGGTGTCTTAAAGTATAGTTTAGGGAAAAGAATTTCTACTCAGTAAGAGACTGAAAAATGTATTTTACAATATTGAATTATGATTTTAATACTAATTAATTATAAACCCAAATGTTTGCATGTCACATTATTATGACGAAGTATTATGGATCTGGATTATTTATGTTAAGACCGAAATTGTACCAATATTTTGTGGCAAATAAATTGATTTGATTTGATTTGAATCATGGTAGGTACGTCAAAACAAAAGGTCGTTCCAAAGATTTTGCTGCCAGAACCGTGCAGGTTAGTAAACAGAAACACATAAAAGCTATCCTAAACATTAGCATAAAACTTCAAAACCCATCCCACAAAACCAAACTACAATACAGCGCAACAAAACCAATTTAATTTGAAGCGAAAACGTACTGTCCCATAATAATATCCACTAGAAGCGATTATTTCACCGCGCCGGCCTCGGTGGAATCTCATTGAGTGTTGCAAAGACGGCGGCTTATACCTTGATAATCTGCGGCGCAATATCAAAAGCGTTTGCCGCCGTGTTCGGTATTATGTAAATTTTCCCCGATAAGGGAGCTGTTGGTAGTCCTGGCTATGTATAAAATTAAAATATATAACACCATGATGCGTTTACCCGGCTTGACATCTATGTATGCAGGTGTTGTGGAAACGATGCAGACGGTGAGGAAATTACTGTTAGGATACGGTAATGGCTGCTTGTTGTGAGAGCAAGCTGGTCTTATTACTTTCGTTTGGATTAGTTGGCAAACAGCATGCAGTTAAGATAAGTTCTCTTTATATTTTACATTTGTGTAATATTGCTGGGATATGATTAAAAACCATTTTATGATTGACTGGTTATGTTTTCACTGGTAAATACTGTGTGAAGGATGATGTTTTCCTCCTAAGACGTCATGGAAACCCCCCTGATCGTGAAAACCGCTTCAAAGTCGGCTGAGCAGTTTAGAAGAATAACGCCGTCACACACACAGACACGAAAAGAGATTTTAATTTATAATAATGTAGGTACAGATTTTCAAAGGGCTTCTAAGTTTATATTTTCAAGTTGAATTTCTTTATTAACTTAAGTAAGAACAACTTAATCAAACATAATGAGCAAATATTTGCGCTTGAAACACTTTTGCTTCATTTATGAAAATACATAAAATAAACTAACCTGAAAACGCTACACTTATTTTATTTTAAAATAAACTACAAAACACAATAATTTCAACAAAATCTGAAACGTTTCGTGCGACAGAATGGGATGCAATGCAACTCAAGGCCACATTATAGAGGTTGGGTAAGTCTATGTATATCTTTATAGATATGTATAGGTAGGTGCACCGGCTGTTGTGAATGGGACAGTTCAGGGCCCATTTGTGTGCTGGTCGACCGTACTGTGGCTCGTATTGCTTTTGTTGAAAAGCCGCGTAGGGGCCCCGGATTTTGAGAAGCTCCTGGTTAAGAGTGGATTTGGTTAATGGTGTTGCAGTGTCTGGGTTTTTGAGGTAAACCTAGTACTCCATAATTGTAAACATGGTTTCGTGATAGTCTTGATTATTTATTTATTTATTAAACTTTATGCACATAGTGTACAAAGGCGCACTTAATGCCTTGGGCATTTTAAACCAGTCTACCTTAGGGTGATGCAGAGACAAAACAGTAGGTGCAATAGTAGAGAAAATTTCCGAAAAAAAGAAAAAAAAATACATATAATACATACATACAAACAAAATATACAAAGTAAAGAGATATAAAAATACATAGATGAAGAAAATCAACAAAATTAATTGTGAGACGAGTCTGCCAACTTCTTCCGTAAGTGTTCGCGAGCTTTTACCTTGAATGTGAACCGACTGGTGGCCGTCCTGAAAGTCTATTGTTTGTGGTATTAAACTATGTACCTATTCCATTGATACTCATTGTGTCAAAACGGGACTACCCAAGCATGAAAAAACTAAAAAAGATATCCCTTAGCCGTCTCTGGTTTTTTGAAGTATAAAAACAAACAGTTGTATTCAACACTCAACAAAAGCAAAGGAAAACACTCAAACAAAGCATTGTTAAAAAACCACTCAACTTTATAATTTTCACAAGACAACAATAAAAATTACTTTTAAGATTTTCACGCTTAGATTAAGAGAGTAAATAAATAATTGGAGAGCCATTAAAATGCAAACAGGAGTCCTTGAACAATCCACTGATTTCCGGGTCACGATCACATCAAAGAAGCATCAAAGTACTTGTGCTCAAGTAGTTACAAAGTCTTATGGTGGCTGTACACTCGACTGAGAGCTCTCTCTATGTCTCTCCCGGGACGTCTCGTAATATACCGACTCGGGACGGAGAGCAAGCGAAAAATACCAACGCCAGACGGGCGCTACTACATATACTTATATGTTACCGGCCAAACCAGATTTCAGGGCAAACCTGATTACTGGTTTATCGTATCAAAATATACTAACCTTAACGATGTAATTATACTGCGACCAACTTGGATGTAGGGTAATTGGTCACTTCAGAGGCGACGGATTCGGGGACATCCGTCGCCCCCTATCACACTGCACCCGAGACGGGCCTCTCTTATACGTAACGGGGGAGTTTTACACCTCACTCCACCCCGGGCCGAGGCCCGCAGGTGAAGCGGGCGGGACAGCGGAACTCGCACTAGACCCCGATGCCCCCGGACGCAAATATGCGAGGGAACACTGGTAAGGTTTTAGTCAGTACGAGTCTGACAGAGCCCTCCGCTTTCTTCAGGGTGGAGGACATCCATTGAGGATTTCCACGACGAGAAAAAAAAGGCTTCACAGTTCTATTCTAACCTAAACCCATTCAGTCAGCTATGGTCGTCTTCAAACCAGTTCGGCCTAGGACAGACTAGTTTGACCTGAAATCGGGTTTGGCCAGTAACATATACGCTTTCGCACGCACTTGCCATGCCTCGGAGTTTTCGGCGAGAGTGTACAGCCACCATTGTACTCAAGTGGGTACATCAGTCCTCGAATTGAATCTTGAAGCCGCAGACACAATAAATATCAAATTGGGAACACGGGAGGCTTTAATTACATAACAGGTTACTGTTCCGATATGCAAATTTTACTGCCCTCAGAATTATGGAAATTGTTTTATCCGGTTAAGATAAACTTAAGTGAATTTTAAGGCGTGCACTTAACCTTTTTGGTTTAAAAAACACAAATTAGGTAAGCCATGGATTTTTAAAAATCTACGGCTCTGCTTAAAAGAACATTGTTTCTCATCCCCCGTTCTATACTTTCAGGTGAAATTTGGCTCTAAAACGAATGAACTAACTTTCAACATGTTCAATGGTGTTTAAAACATCTTTCAGAATGAGATCTTTTGCAGATAATTCTTCTTCTTGATCGTGTGGTTAGTGCCTAACCTGGTGACAGAGTTTTTATGCCGCCCATGGCCTTTATATGCCGTCGAGAAATATCACTTAGGAATGCTGGTGTCCTCACGATGTTTTCCTTCACCGAAACAAGTGATAATTATACAATACGCACATGAACCCGAAAAATCAGACATTAGTTATATACCGTGACTTTTTAGTCGTCTTACAACGGCGGCCCACTTCATGTATCCAATGACTACTAAGCATTCATAAAAAAAATAGCAATTATGAGATTTTAATAATTTAAAAATAAAAATATTATTCAATATTATGACGCATGGCGTAGTTAAAACACCCTGTTGTGAGCGATGATGTACTGGACTCAAGCGCTGGGTAGGTATATCCTCCCGTTTGACACGTAAACATCATTAACAGGATGTTTCATAATTTTTTCTAATGTTTATTTATTTTTCTTTGTACCTATTACGGTAGGTGAAAAAAAAATTGCGCCTAGAACTATTTTATGTCGGGCACATTGAGTGGACCACCTTTGTAAGACGACTAAAAAGTCACGGTGTATAGAGTCTTTAATTTTTAAACGATAAATAATCAAATGTTCAATCAGAATACCATTTATTCTAAGAGAAGTTTACAATCCAGCTGTCCATTTTGGTTAGTCTCCCTCGCAATGTAAATTTAGCAAGTCTAACTCCTGCTTGATATTCTCCCAACCCTTGTTACCAGAGAATGTAACATCCTACTCAATACCCCCATAAGTATCCGTAAACAATAAATTCCCTCTCAATTCCGAGTTTCATACTAGGTGAGCTACATGGTGTAACCCATTAGTGTTTAGAGCCAAGTTTCAATGTGTTGAGCTCCCCATATCTAATCTAACTTGGTCGAAAACTGACGCTGGGGCGCACCAACTTGTATCAATTTTGCGTTTGTATTTCAAGAAGTTGGTTGGGGTTAATCGATATGCTTTCAATATTTGGGATAATGTTAATAGTTTGATTGAGTTAGGTTTTAGGTACTGTAGTTATAAATGTTTACGTTTTCAAGGAGTATTTAATGTTCGAATTGTTCTTTGATTGACTTTTGAAAGAGTTGCCTACTCTAATGTAAAGTCTACCTGTTACCACACGTTTTGCTATCGTAATCAAACTATGCGACTGATGTTAATTTTATTTTTAGTATCATACTGGCTGTGGCTCGCGATTACACCACCCGCTCGGCTCCGCCGTCCGTTATACTATATTCATAAACATTCCTTAAGAATAGGATTATGAAATGAAAAAAGATTTTTTTGAAATCTGAGATTCATTGAATTATCATTCATAGCCTGAATTCACCCACTGCTGGGTATAGTCCACGCTTTTCTTGTGCCAATCTCCATTTTTCTGTGCCAGCCTCATCCAGGTTTTTCTCCAATCAGAGATTAGCTTGTTCAAACAAAAAAAACAAACTCCTCACTTTATTTTAAGTATTAGTATATCAATTTCATAACCATAATATGGCACAATCATATCGTTAAACATTTATTATTAATTTATTTTAATACATATTTAGTAATTATCTGGCCATAATTGCTTCTTTCTTAGTTTGTAAATTAATACCAGCCTGTTACTGTCCCACTGCTGGGCAAAGGCCACTTCTCACACAGAGAAGGCACGAGCATTGATCACCACGCTTGCTCAAGACGGGTTGGCGATTTCAGACTTATATTAATTATAAGTTTTATATAATTATAGTTTAATATTATAATAGTTTGTAAATTAATCAAAATTTTTTACTTCAGCTTATAAATAAAGAAATTGGTGCTGGCTTATCTCAAAGAGCAATTTGAGCAATCTGTGCTAAAATATGGACACCTAAAATTTGTTCACAGAATATTTATCACTCGACAAATTGCCTAATTTATAACCTAACTTAGAGCATTTAGCCGATCATAACCAAACTATTCAAAGTTTCTTTTAACTAATGGAACAAATTAAACATATTAATATTGTCTGCTAAACCATTTACTAACATGATGCGTTACAAAGTTCACAACTTACTTAAAAAATATCAACAAATTATGGCACTCCTTGCCACTACTGTAAAAAAGTTTGAATTGCAGATTCCACAATGTCTACATACTTTTCAAGCCGACATTTCACGCTAGCGTTTCACGCCAGCTTATTCCAGCATCTAAAATTAGGTTGCTTTTTGTAGAATTAGCCCACGCAAGCTAACCCGAGTTCCCACAAAAAGGATTGTTTGCATGCATGACAGGCGCACAATTACGTGTGTAGCTGGCCTTACAAAGATTTGAAAGATTTGAACTAGCATTTATCTGCTGTCTATCAAGATTTTAATGTGAATAATTTCAGTTTTCATTCGACTGGAGACTGAGGCGGTCTTGACAGGGATATAAGATTTTAAGTAGTTTAATTTCCGAAGCTATCAGCTAGCAGCTCTTAGTTTATGCATGCCCAGATATTAGTACTTATTTAGAAATACTCAAATTTGGTAAGATTTTGATGGCTTTTCGGGTTTTAAAATCTATACTATTCGGCAGTTGAAGCAGATAAAATGGGAAGAAGTAAGGGTTTTTATTGAATTTAACTGAGACACCAAAAACAACTGATAAGTTAATAGTAGAACGCAAAATCTGCGTGCTTATGTTTGAAGTACATACACTGCGTCGTGTTATGACAAATATTTGGCCCGACGCTTTACTGTACAGTAATTTAATTAACACAATATTCCTGAGATAATGGATCCCAGTAGTATCGGAATGCCGGGAATTAACGCCCTTCATTTTCATTTCATTATACACCTACGTCACCCCGTGGGTGTCGTGAGAGGCAATAAATAAATTCGAGTACCATGTAATGATAATGACATAACTCGACTCGGAATTTGGCTTTACGAATCGAACGTTATAATTATAAGAATAATTAATAATTATTCGCACAGTCTGAACGAACTCAAAATCACGGCGAAATGAGTTAAATACCTAAAACTAATTCTAATAACATGGGCTATCGTCTTGAAATAAAAAAGTGTTGATATCGTGCTAGATAAGGTCTTTCATTTCCGCGAAGAAGAACCGAAACACAACAAAACAAAACAACAAACAAAACGAACAAAATGTTATTTCCCACAAAACCCAAATTTTGTGTTAGGTCACTTTTGTTCTCAGCCAAAGAAAAAAAAATATTATGGAAAGATAGTACGAATGGTGCTAACAAGAAAGCCAGTGATGGCTGATAGAGATGTATAGAAGGAAAAAACGTATTGCGCTGACCCTAAATAAATTGGGGTAAGGGCAGAGGGGTGATTATTACTCCGCTAACTCACCTTGCGGGTTGTTGAGGCTTTTTATTATTGTCACAATAAGGGTTGCTTGATCAAAAATGGGGAAACCTCAAATTGCAAAACGACGGTTTTTTTTTTAACAGTGTGCTTTGTTGTCTTCCATAGGGTTACTCTGAGTTTTCACAAAGAAAATGCCCAGAGAATCAGTGACAAATTCCAGAATCTATCAACCTTAACAGAGTAACAGAGTTCATGTTATTTAAATGTAATAAGAAAAACGATATCCATATACCACCTATATTACTTGATGGTGTACCTTTAAGTCGTGTTGCACAGTTTAAATATCTTGGGCACATTGTAACTGAAAATTTGAGTGATGAATTTGACATTGAGAGGGAGCGCAGGGCATTGTCGGTTCGTGGTAATATGTTGGCACACAGGTTCGCTCGTTGTACGGCTCCAGTTAAAGTAACGATGTTTAAGGCATTCTGCCAGACGTTTTACACGAGTGGCCTGTGGGCAAACTTTACACAGAAGACCTACAATGCCTTGCGCGTCCAGTATAATAATGTGTTCAGGGCTCTGTTTCGGCTCCCGCGATACTGCAGTGCACCCGGCATGTTTACGGACGCCAGCGTAGATGACTTCTACGCAATTATGCGTAAAAAAGTTGCGTCGGTGGTGCGACGAGTGCGTGGGAGCCCAAATAGCGTCCTGAGAATGATCGGTGAGAGATCCGATACTGTTCTGCTCAGTAGGTTCACCGAACTTCATGTGTTGCGAAACCGATGAGCCTACTGTGCAGGGGTAGACGGTGTGCCTTTTTGTTTACTTTTAAATATGTACTAACATTAGATTTATGCAAAAATTTTATCACTAACAACCTTTGCCTTGTCTATGGACTCTTTTGTCTGAATTAAATGATTTTATTTATTTTTATTTATTATTTAACCAGGATTGGATTTTTCACGTCCATTAAATTTAAGAAAACTTCAATGCAACATTTTTAAGTAATTGCTTTCGAATTGAAAAAAGCTGACGTCTAACATAAATTCAATCCCGAATGAAGAGCCACAATATAAAATTAAAGTACCAATAAAGTTTCAAATTTAACAACCACCTAATCGTCGTTTAATAGATTTTTAAAGAGTTCATGATGAAAAATGAAGATCAAAAGTTTATTAAATGGTGTAGTAAAATTGCTGAGTGGTTCTCTAGAGGAAAATTGTAGATGGGTTTTATAAACTGTTGTAGGGAATAAGATACCAGCCATTATCTCCTTAGAACATTAGGGTTGGATCTAAACCAATTTAAGACTTCTTGGAACAATAGTTCTTTGCAGCCACTTTAATCAGTTGCAGTTTGTACAGAGGTAGTAAACATTTCCAGAGGTATAAAACTTTAAATCGTGTAATTAAGCCGGTTGTTACGAATTTCGGAGAGATCACGTAAGCTTTTAATTATTTATTTCAGGTGCAGACATTAACATTAATAATTATGTAAGTCCTTCTGCAGTAATGTGTTTTGGTATATTGTTTTATGGTTCGCCTCGCGGTTTTGTCAGCGTTGGAAATTTTACACAATTAATTGTGTTGGACATTGATTTGATTATCACGGTAGTAACGGTAAATACCGTTACTACCGTGATATATTCTTTGTTCTAACCCAAGTTATAGTTTACCTGTGCACCTAATTGCATCGCAATCCGTTCAGCTAGTTAGGCCCAAAATTGTGACGCACAAAAGTACTTTTGAATTTATAATTTTAGTATAGATAAAATATTGTTGTTTTACTTTTTGAAATCCACATTCTAAATTAACGGATGGTCCGTTAATTTAGAAAACAAGAAAGAAAAAGAATTGATTAGAGTCGCACAGGATAAAACAAAATTAAATAAAAAGATATATAAAAAAAACATAAAAAATAAATACATAAAACTAAATTGGTCCAAAAAAAGGCCAAAAATTACACACTTATGATTTCATTTCTTTAAACCTATTCAGTGTAAAGATAACATTCTCTTACCATCTTTCAGCTCAAAAACTACAGCTGCACAGTCTTGCAAACTTGAAGCTCGCGGAGAATTCTGTATCCGGAATTCCGTAGTAACACATAAAGTTGAAGTGTGAAGCGTAAGTTCTCCGCCTAATTAGCGTCTGGGTGTTGCATATTATGTATTTCGATGGCTTTGCAAATTGCATGGATTATGACTGGCGCTTTTGATACTTTTTGTCGTATCTTGTTATTTTGATTTTACGATTTGGCATGAAAAAATATAGAAACCTTTCTTAACAATATTACGATATTGTTAAGAAAGAAAGAAAAGAAAGAAAGAAAAAATATTTATTTGTCGCAGGGACACGACGTGCAATCGTGCATCATACAAAATGACAAAAAAATACAATAAATATACAACGCATAACAAATATTTATAAGTTCAACAGGACGGGACAAAAAAAAGAAAAAAACAGCTTGGACCTCTACCTGTAAAGGTACTATTGCGTGCGTGTTTTGTTAAAATGTTGTTTCATTCTTTTTTTGATTTGTAGAATAATTATTTTAAAATGATTTTGAATTAAAATGGGAAGGCAAATAAATTTTACTTTGTATTTACCTAAATAATAAATTATAATATAAAAAAGTTTTTATACTATTTATTTTTATTATTTATTACTATTTTTTTTTTATTAAAAACGTCTTCAATTGTGCATGCTGTGCGTGTGTGTTCATTCTGAATACATTTTCGCCCATTATTTAATATTATTTATGTGGCATGTTTTGTGTGTGTGTATGTTTGGTTAAGGATCGCTATCATAAATAAATAAAAACAAATAAACAACAAGTCGAACCCAATTCAGCAGAACGTGGTACCCCTTGAATAATGCCCGTCTCCAAACATACCCAATGTACCTGTACACATGATACCTTCGTACCTCACCACATAACTATAACGTTATGATGATGTATGCCAGGGCCCAGGTGTTGTTTCGATACCCCGCAAGTTATAGACGACATAAAGTGGAATTCTGTCCGTAGCATCCCACTCAATGTTACAACAATTTGGTATTGATTTACTTAGAATCTTGTTAGAGGTACTGACGTTGTTTTACTTTATGTACTGTACCTAAGTGTAAAATAATTCGTTGTTATTTTATATGGTACTGAAATTTTTGTGGATCAGTTCATAAGTCTATGTTTTTGATTCCATGTTATTGTAAAATCATCTGTTATGATCAGGATTCGTTATTCCAGATAATTAATTATTTTATTTGATAATTAACAATGGTGATTCAGACCTCTTTTTACTTTAAATGAAAATTTCAAAAAAAGGAAAACATTTATAATTACTAATTCTTTAGTTTTAACACTAAAACGTACCAAACAAATCTGTTATTGAATAATTAAACACAAATTCTTGTGTCCTTTTTTTAAGTTGACGTTTAACGCGTTCGGATACACAATAAGTGTATCAATTATTATTTTTGTTCCATTCAGGATAATATTTAAGGTACCTATAATTATCCCTGGCTCTAATGCTATCAAGATAGATTAACATACTATGTAGGTATAAATTCTTTCGTGAAAAAATAACTTGATTTTTAAACATAACCTAATCAATAAGCATAATTGTGATCAATCATCACCCTGAAAAATATTATAGTTGTACACTGTTATTGTTAGAAATAAAACACAAAAATAAACGTGATGGTTTCTGAGAATATATGAAACAAAAAACAAATAATATACCTACTCGAGCCATTAACTTTACAGGTACATCAAAGGCCGATGGCAACAAAAGAAATCTTTGTTATTTTGTTTGGATTGCTTGAGGAAATTACACAAAGGCAATCGGTTTATTTAGAAGTTGTGAGTTTCTATGACAACGGACCTGTCATAGATTTACTGAATTTTGGGGTTTTTTGTGTTATCGTAATCAACAGTTATCTTTCGTTTTATTGATAAAAATATAATCGCTAAACAAGGTCACAAGCGCTGTGCTGAGACTAAGTTCTCGATTCTCTGGTCGGGAAAAGTGTTATTGGGTTTTTCAATCAGGAGTTTCTCAGTAGCAGTCTGGTTTGGTACCGAGTGATGACAATAGGCTCGCCCCCAATTACATATGACTTAAATATAACCGGTGAAAGGGGGGGTCTTTAACTAACCCGTTGAGGAATACACGGGTGACGTTTTGTATATTATGTCAATTTTTTATCCAATATATTAACGTCGAAACAGGTGAAAGTTTTGTTATGAAAATACTGATTCTGATACTGCTAGCCTGCGTCATCCCACTGCTGGGCAAAGACCTCTCCCCATGACTTCCAGTTGTTTCGATGCAGGGCTAATGTGGGCCACTGGTCGTTGGTTCTGTCCAGCTCGTCCCGCCATCTTCTACGTGGTCTGCCGCGACGTCTTCTGGCTGTGTCAGGGCTCCAGAAAGTGGTTATGAAAATAACTACTATAAATAAGTAACCTATTTTTGCCAAACAATATAACAGTTCACCCACAATATTTATCTAATAACAAATTGAATAAGCTACCTTATCGCGAAAACATTGTCACACTAAAGCTCGCAAATATTGAATTATTCCTTATTTTTTGGTTCACTGGCTCCAACGAAGGGAGCCGACAAACATTCCTGACAGACCGATATGAAGACATGACTCGAGGATCTTTCCCTAATAAGGATTGAGCGTAAAAATATATTACCCATCAAGCTAAAATTTTGCTTAAGTTTACGACTCATTTTCGTGAGAGTAGACGCTTGGCGGGGATCCAATTACTGGATTTGCGGCGCGGAGTGATTTTTTTTATTCGGCTTCGCCACGTGTTTTAAGTCTAAGAGGACAATAAAGATGAAATACTGGGTGGTTGGACACGAAACAACACGAATGCTTAACTACGTGGAAATAAAATGTCTGGACATGCTGCAATTTTTTATGGGTTGTGAAAGTAATTTTTGCGGCTCGATGGCATAGATTTCGTTAATATTCTATATTAGAACATTTACAAGCTTTTTTTTCTAGCTTTATTTAGTTATAGCTAGGAATCTAGTTTGTTTTTTTTCATGGTATTAAATGTTCAGTCAGATGAAAAAGGTTTTATCCTGACATCACAGAGTTCAGAATGATATCGAATTAAATTTGGATGAATATGAACATTATCAAGATTATATTATTAGTCGATAGACACGAATATAACATCTTATCATCTGCCAAACCTTTTCCCAACTATGTTGGGGTCGGCTTCCAGTCTAACCGGATGCAGTTGAATACCAGTATTTTACATAGAGCGACTGCCTATCTGACTTCCACAACCCATTTAGTTCTGGGTAATACGAAACCCCTTGGTAATACTGGTTGTCAGACTTTTTTTAGGCGACCGACTACCTGTAACGACTGTCAAAGATCTACAAATGACAGCCGAGTCCAACGGCTTAACGTGCTTTCCGAAGGACGGAGGAAACTCGGTATGTAAAGGGTGGTAACCCATCCACAGTAACACACATACACACATATAAAAATTATTCCAATCAAATTATATTTGTGGATCTTCAAACGATAAAACACATCCAGTACGCAATACATCGTGCTGACAACAAAGAGCAATCGAAATCATCCCAAAGGAGCCATTCTATCTTAAGTTGCGAGGAAAATAGCTTGAAAGGCGACAGTTTGTTTAATAGCATAGCTTATGTAACAGCTTGCGGTACAGTAAGAGGAAGCTGCCGCTAACGTTTGTACCGCAGATTGCAAATCGACTTACTTAATGTTCGCTTGAATAAAAGATGGGAGTGCCTTTTTTGTTGGCGTATTAAAAAAATGGCATTGCTTGCAAACATCCAGCTTTGCTTAGAGAAATTGTTTATTTATTTATTTAAACTTCATGTACAAAAGTGGTACATAGGCGGACTTAAGGCCACTCTACCAGTCAACTTTTGGGTCAAATAGGACAGCATTGTGATAGAGTACAAAAAAATAAATAAGAAAAATACCATTGCTTTAGATTGCTACAGAATGTGAACAGATAAGATATATAAATATTGAAATTATCTATTTATTTATATTTATATTAGGTCTATGATGTTCCCACTGTTTGGTCACAGGCCCCTGTCACAGACCCCTCTGTGACAGGGCCCGTAATCCACAACGCGGGCCCAATGCGGGTTGATGAAAGGTACAAGTCTTCGAAGTTTTAGTTCTAGTCTAGGACATAACAGTTATTCCACGATGTTTTCCTTTACCATTTTGGGAGCAGCAGTGATGAAATAAATGAGGAGCTCGTGGTTAAATAATAACAGCCGCTCGGGTCGATCTTCAGGTTAACCCAACCGAGTTTCCTCCGTGCCTCTGATAGCACGTTAAGCTGTTGGTCTCGGCTGTCATTTGTAGATCTTCGACAGTCGTTACAAGTAGTCAGTGGCCCGAAAGCGCGACAGCCAGTCTTACCTATTATTATAAGCCTATATTGTCCCACTGCAGGGCAAAAGCCTCCCTTCCCTCCTTCCACATTTCGCGATCTAGTGCGTTTGTAGGCCAATTCTTTGCGAAAGAGTCCAGCTCATCCCGCCATCTCCTTCTGGGCCTGTCGCGTTGTCGTTTCCTGCTATTTGGTATCTACTGAGTGGTAAGTTTTGCCCATTGCACCTCCGACATGCGGCAGAAGTGACCAGCCCAGTTCCACTTCAACCTAGCAGCTGTAAGGTCAGCATCAACTATTTGAGTTTTGGAGCGAAGTATGGAGTTTCTGATGCGGTCCGTAAGTTTGACATCCAGTAAACTTCGTCTGTCTTACCTAAGGGTATCGTATCACTCATTACTAATTGAGTTGTGGAGGTCCAATAGGCAGTCGCTCCATGTAAAATACTGGTATTCAGCTGGATGGGCAAATGATGATGGTGATGAAATAAATTACTTAAAGTAAAGTATTTGCCTGGCTTTGAACCAAAAACTCATAAAAAGCCAGGGCTGATACCACTGGGCAACCTTTGCTTCACAAGTTTCCCTTAATTTTAATTATTATTTCTTCAGTACAAATATTTCGGGAATGGCATCGAAATGTATAAATAAACTGTATACGACGCTCTGTCGGTTCAGGAAATTACTTTATATCGACCAATAAAAGAAAATTAATAATTCCATGTTTGCAGATTTAACTGAGTCGGGAATGTGGGATGAATTAAAAGACCGCTTCGTATTGTGTCGAATTAAATTAATGCATTATTTTCATGATTTAACGACTATTCAGTAAAAGGTTTTTTTTTTTAAGTTTTGTGTGAAGTGTCTGATGAGAGACTAAACACTCAGAGTATAATTAGTTCTTGTTAGTTAAATCTTAACAATATAAGTTTTTAAAATGGCATGATTATTAACACTAAAAACGGGATATTTACCATGTTTACGTACTGTTTGTTACCAGTTCCTGATATTTCGGCGCTGTCGCAAGCACCATGATCACGGTTAAACTGAAGTTCGAGTCGAGTAACAGAGAAGTATGGTAGAAGAAACTGCGTCGACCCCAAATAATAAGGGCAGGAGAATGATGATGATGAATATGTGTGAGATTGGATTGGGATTAGTGGGACTAACTGATTTTTTCTCGAATCATCTGTGCTAAAGGATATAATCTGCCTGTAACGTTCTCACTGCCTGACCTCAAGTCTACTGTTTATGAGTGAGAGTAGTCTGCAATTCACCACGTGGGTCCAGTCTGGGTTTGTAGATGTCACATCAAAAAAGAAAAAAAGGGTGTAACAAGACCCTTAAAGAAGCCGTTAGATACTAGTTCTCCCCGTCATGCTTTCATTTTATACCTGGGAATCTTCTAGTTACGAAGATATTGGGGGTCAAAGTTCCAACTTCTTCACAAGTATTTTTTTTAAATACATGTTTTTAACGTAACATTGATTTTGGTTCAAGGACATGCCGGTTAGATCGCGCTAAAATAGGCCCGCCCTCTGGTCACGTGAAGAGTCAACCAATCGCTTGGCAATATCCCGAAATACTAGGTGGGCACACCCCATGGCCCTAGTGTTTCAACCCCAAACGGCTCAAACACATAACTACCAATTAAATTATTGTATTTGCGCCGTTTGAAGTTTAAAACTTATAGTGCTAAGTTTTAACTAACTAAAACTAATTACACTCTGAGTGGTAAGTCTAGATAGGCCTTGTTATTCCCTCCTCCCTCCTTCGCAGGCTGTTTTAATATACAGCTTTTTGCGTACTTCCAAAAAGTAGTTAGATATAAATAACTTTTCAGAAAGGGCTCATAAGGCCTCCAAGTATTCTTAACGCGCTATGTCACCGAGCTAACAAGAATATTCTCTTAAAATTCTCGGAGAAACTTTAATAATGTTAGACTCAGTTGGCAAACTGTTTATCATAGAAATAGCACTGTCAATCATTTTATCTGGGAGTTGATAGTTGGTGTTATCTTTGTGAAATTGTTCTGTGTGACTTTGAGAGGCGGTTTTAGTTATAATTGTAATTTTGTGTTTCATTAAACTTGTTATTTACAATTTTAAAATAGAAAATTGGTTCTTTTATGAAAATATTACCGTGGCGCGTTCTGGAACTCGTCTCTCTGCATCAAACTCATGATTCAGCCAATAAGACCCTCTTTATTTTCCTACTTATTGAATCTTCTTCTTTTTGGATCGACCGTACATCAATCTGTATTTTACTGTTTGGGTTCAGCAGGTCGCCAGGACTATAGGTTCCATCATAGGTTTATTCTGTTCGTCAAGGGTGAGCGGGCATTTGGGATACTCCAGCGGATGCGTCATGGTTTGATCACATAACATAACATAGCATCACGCCTGTAATCCCCGAAAGGTTAGGCAGAGGTGTACTTAATAGTACACCCACATTTCGCCAGTTATGTTTAAGTCCTATGTAAAAGGAGTGAGCCTATTGCCATCAACCGGGCATAAATCCAGGCTCCGTCGCTTTTACTAGTTTTAGAAGTTCCTGATGGAAAAACACAATAACACTTTGCCCGACCCGGGAATTGAATCCAGGACCTCATGCTCAGTAGTCGCGCTTGGCGAGGCACTCTACCGTCTATCAGTGGCCATCGCCAATAGCTAGGCTTCAAAAGTTTGATTGAACAAACAAAAATTGTTACACACTCGTTAAAAACAAATGCAAGCCATTTTCGGACTCCATATAAAACGCTTCCGAAGCCGATTTCAATTAATTCTTGGTTACTATTCCAGTAGACCAGTTACCTATATTGCTATATATAAATATGTACGTAGTTGTATAACATCTATGTTAAAAGCAACAGGTGAGCTTTGCAGTATTTAATTGTTCAGTCAAGTTTAGTTGGGAAACCAAGCCTATGAAATTCATTAAGCAATGTTCAAACTGATATTGATTGAAAAACACAGGGACCATAGATCGTAAGTGAAAACTACAGCGATTCTCTGACAATAATTACAATAATTATAATACTGGTGGGCTACTATTTTTTATATTTTTAAATGTTTTTATATAATTTTTGTTGATAAAAATATTTAAAAATGTAATTAGTAAGTAAGAAATATGAATAAGGGATAATAATAAATCTATGCAAAAAATATGATGCTGAGCTTCTGATTAGCCATGACCAGTTAATAAAATGTTCCAAAATACCTACAAAAGTAGTACCGAGTTTTCTTGACTGTACCTTTAGATAACGCTAGGAGCTCGTGGCTAAACAATAACAGCCGCTTGGGTCGATCTTTAGGTTAAACCGTGCTTGCCTAGGTTGGTCTGAGGATGGGTGACCACCCATTACATACAGAGTTTCCTCCGTGCCTCGGAAAGCACGTTAAGCCGTTGGTCCCGGGTGTCATTTTTAGATCTTTGACAGTCTTCAGGTAGTCAGTGGCCCAAAAAGTCTGACAACCGGTCTTACCAAGGGGTACTACCCAGTACTAACTGAGTTGTGGAGGTCAGATAGGAAGTCGCTCCATGTAAAATACTGGTATTCAGCTGCATCCGGTTAGATTGGAAGCCGACACCAATATAGTTGGGAAAAGGCTAGGCAGATGATGATGACCTTCAGATAACGCTAGTCCGTTACTTGCATTTTGTAATTCTGAATTTAGCGGTTGTAACTGGTTAACAAAAGGGGTTGCCAGAAATAGAATGCAGAGATTTAAAATAACTGATTATAGGTATGAATGGTTTCAACATCGGCGGTGTCGCCATTGCAAGTAATAAAGTACTTACAGACATGGAACATCTGAATCCAACGGTCCCAACGGTAAAGTTTACTATCTGATCGCCGTAAAACTTATTCCTGGATGTTTAACACTCCGAACATGCGAATGCACGAATACTTTCCGGCATATTGGAAGTTCAACTCGAATCCCGAAAGCAAATACCGAGTGCCTACAAAAACTTGGACTAACGTACTCTGGATATCAAGCGTCGTGGAGTCGCTATTACAATAAACTTTTGGGGACACGTCTTCATACTTTTGCGCAAGTAAACCTTCGTTTCGGACCTTAACAGTAAGAATGCTGCTTTGTAACACGCTTGTGGAGGTCCATGTCTCTGCAGTAGACGTTTTTAGGCGAAATGATGATGATAAAGATGAACTGTGTCTAAAAATTAAAAAAATCTCGTAAGTGATACTCGAAAATCTCTGCCATTTTTTTTTTTTTTTTGTAGAACAAGGTTTGTACCGGAAAAGCTGTTTTAATTGCACAAAATTCGTCATTCATTTTATTTTCGCTTACGTACAAAAAATATTCGAGAGGTTCAAAAACTCGTGAAACAGTTTCTATAAATCCCGATTTTATCAATGTAAAAGTTTTCTCCAATTTTTTTTTTTTTTAATATTTAAATTAATACAAAACAAAAATTTCACATGAAAAATAAAATACTTAAATGAAAATGTTTACGTTATAACAATTTTTAGACACAACACTCTATTCCGTTCTATGTGCCAAACAAGGGATTATTTTCCCGCCTAGAGGGAAAAAGAGTGCGAAAACTTTAATTAAACAAGTTTGGTGAGAATTGAGCTCGGGACTTTTGTAAACGGATAATCGAAGTCGTTGAATACACCTGAGAGCATTTTCGGACTCTAAAACGGGGTTGACATACCGACAATACTATTGCACGGAAGGAAGGCGTGATCTTGACAACGAGAATTCTCCCAGTACCTACAAATCTTTGATAGAATTTTTATGAAATTTTAGAGAGCGTGAGATGGCTCCAATACTTTTGAGGTTATGTCGGAAGTTTTGGAATGTAAAACGGGGTATTTTATTTTGCGTGCCGGTCTGCCAATACCATCTTTGGTATTGGAATACTGGATACCTATTACAAGTTTTACATACATACCATACATAAACTCGAGGAGCTCGTAGCTAAATAATTACAGCCGCTCGGGTAGATCTTAAGGGTAAGCCTTGCTTGCCTAGGTTGGTCCGTGGATGGGTGACCGCCCATTACATACCGAGTTTCCTCCGTGCCTCGGAAAGCACGTTAAGCCGTTGGTCCAGGCTGTCATTTCTAGACCTTTGACAGTCGTTACAAGTAGTCAGTGGCCCAAAAGTCTGACAACCAGTCTTACTAAGGGGTATCGTATTTCCCAGTACTAACTGGGTTGTAGAGGTCAGATAGGCAGTCGCTCCATGTAAACTACTGGTATTCGGCCGCATGCGGTTAGACTGGAAGCCGACCCCAAAATAGTTGGGAAAAGGCTAGGCAGGTGGTGGTGACATACATACATAAACTCACGCCCTTTCCCATGGGGGTAGGCAGACATCCCAGAACGTCTCCTGCCACGATCCGAACATACTCCTTTTTAGCCTCGTCCACGTTCATACGATTGCGAGTACTACCCACCTAACCCTTCTGAAGAACCTCACCAATTAGGTTTTTTTTTTATTGATAAAAGCTACATTCTGAACGACTGCCTATCATTTAAGCATTAATGACCTAGATACGTCATAAAATAAATCTTTATTATTATCATCATCGTAATCTCTTTAGTTCAGAATAAAATTCCATAATTATATGTTAGTACATGATCACTTAAAAACTACGTTAGCGTACAAATACAAATATGTTAGTAACATAAAACTTAACAACGATGTAAGTAGACATTAACGATATTTACAGGAGCATGTAGCAGACTTAAATACCAGATGAAAGGACAATCCAGTTTGTTGGCAATGACATTCAGGTGACTGTTGGTACTGGCACGCACTTTGTGCAACAAGGACTCGCTTGCGTCTGATTGCAGCAAAGCGGTCAGTCTGGGCGTCCGCGAACATCCGTGAGGCGCTACAGAAGCGTGGCAGCCTCAACAGCATCCTGAATGCATTATTGTACTGGACGCGAAGAGCATTAACGGCCTTTTTAGTAAAGCTAGTCCAGAGGCTACACGTGTAAAATACTTGACAGTATGGTTTGAAAAGAGTTATTTTAACTTTACCCGTGCTGCGTGAGAACCTTCGGATCAGCATATTACATCTCACCGCTAATGCTCTTCGCTCCCGGTCCACATCGAGATTGTCCTTCAAATCCTCCGTAAAAATAATGCCCTAGATATTTAATATGTCTGTAGGAGCGCTGACGCAGCATTTTTGTATTCGTCGTACGCGCAGCGCTCGGCGACTCCAGTTCGCCCGTAACCGCCAATAGCTATAGACGCGCTCTCAACTTAAGTAACTACTCCATTGTACTATTTGTAATCTGTTCACGAGTAACGAAATGTACAAGTTCCGCCGATTACTATTTTTCTCCGTACACACATACCTAAAGACATTACATAATACGCACACTAAATGTCCATTTGTCCAATGTTTCTTGCTTGAATATTTATCCCTAGGTTTTAAGCTGCAAGCTTCCCAATACAGCACTAAGTATCGATTCCAAACAAAATCAAAGAAACAACACAGATTCCGCACGCTACGTACGTTTTATACCCTTTATCGTTAGCTAAAAGAAGTTTACAAAACATTAAAATGGCTGGCTAAAAAGCATTTTGAAGCAGTAAGCGAGTGAAGTAGCAAGTGCACTTAAATATGAAAGAAGTGTTTATGAAAGTGTTGCGACTACTGAAACTTCACATATGTTGTACTCAAAACATTATAGTTCTGTTGAATGAGGTTTAACAATGTAGATCGCGTGTACGTGAATGGGTATAAGATTTCTGACAGAGGAGTCCGCTTTAGAAGCTTCGAGGTTTTTGACTTGATTTCAGGTTTTCTGATATCAGAACCTTCAACCGTTTAATGATTGGGTTTCATATCAGCTTACGTAGATAAAAAGAGTATTGCCATTTTTTTTTTTTCGTTTGGGAAATCTTCAAATGACCCCGCCTGCTCTGGGCGGAGTGGAAGGGAGAGATAAACTTTTACTGACTAAATCTATCCGTTGGCAGGTATAGCTCCACCAGACGTTCGGCGCGAAATAGCTAGTCGCATTGAGAAGGGAAAACAGGAACGGGATAACCGCCACCCCCTGTTCGGGCATCAACTACCACCTTCACGCTTAAAAAGCCGTAAAAGCTTCGTGAGACACACGATTTCCTCAGAGGACAGTGCGTCAGATGAAAGATGCCAATTGTGGAGGAACAGACATCCCAACCCTCCTCACTTCATCAATCCAGCAGAACATCTTCCTCCTGGACAGGAACTGCAGTGGCCAATCTGGAAATCACTTAACCGTTTGCGGGCCCAGGTTGGCCGCTGTAGAAATAATCTGGCTAAATGGGGTATCATCGACCCGTCCCAAACACAATGTCAGTGTGGAGCCGAGCCCCTCTGCAGGATATGCCCCACCTACTTTCTTCATCCTGCACAACCACCTGCACCTTCCAGGATTTAAACAAAGCAAACGACAGAGCTGTGCAGGTGGCAATATACTGGTCGGGGAATTATTTGAGTCTATCGACACGCAAAGAAAAAGAAGAAGACTGACTAAAACCGATCCATGTTCCTTCTTTGCCCTTTGTGTTCCAGGGCCGCAATATCTCTTTCGGACAGCCTTACGCCGTTTCCGTGTAATTCGCGGCTTACATAAGTATGCAATCAATTCGTGACGAATTTGATACTTTCTAAAGACACATTGTTTTTTCGTACTTTCATATATCATTTATTACTTTCATATATCGTTGCATAATAAACGCTCCAACTGAAGACTTCATTAAATCAAATTCGGGTGTTTTCGCAGACCCAGTTCAGTCAAAGGGTCTATAGCAAAATATACATAGATATGCAGGCAATTTTGGGCTGTAGTATGGTGGCTGAATCACTATCGTACGTGCCACGAATACGAACTAGGCTAAATTATTTGCTTGTCACATACAACTGTTATCCTAACCCGATTCTCTCAATTATTCTTGAAGCTGACGATGACAGGGTACTGATTATTGTAGATTATCGTTCATGCTTGTTAATGTAAGTTGTTTCTTAATGATCGTCTTCGGTTTTGATTTTCAATTGTTTCAATTGTCTCGTTTGTTGTTCATTTCATTCATCTTCATTTTCCTGTCCTTATTCCCATTTATTGTATGTCTTCTTCTTCCATACTTCTCTATTACACGTCATGTCAGCAGTCACCTGCTTTCTAGCCATACGATCCTTGACTCAATCCATCCTACGTTTTTTCTTCTTCCTCTACTCTTATAGCCATCCACGTTTATATTCAAAATTTTCCACACTATATTTTTTAGTCAAAATCCTTTTTATGTAAGTATTAGGTAAATGTGTTCTAAATATTTTCAAAATAATTCTTCACTCGTTGAAAGTGTCGACTGCCTTCATTAAAAAGTTTATATCGTTTTTTGATCCCGAAGATTGGACGTCGTTTCCTGTTTTTATTTTTTTGTGAAAAGTTCAACTGTGGAAAAAACACTCAATGAATAAGAAACAAAATTTCGAAAAAGAGGTAACATTGAAAACACACAACTCCTCCTTTTTAAAATCGGTCAAAATGTTGCTTTTTGGAGGAACTCATTTGCAACTAAGCAAGTTAATACTTTAGCAACGAGCCCTATGTGAGTATTAGAACTAGACCAATGAATCTACTTAACGTGATTTTTGATAACTAGTAAACGTCAAAATTACGTTAGTGATCATGTTAATATACGTTAAAACTAACAGCACCGTTATTCTAATAATACATTATTTATTTCCGTGTATTTAACAAAAAAAAAAAACGTTAGTAGATCCTCCGTTTTTTCTGTTCTTGTGAATATGGAAACTCATGGGAAATTATTTTATACGCTCGTAACATTCCCTTTCTTTAAGCGTGACGCAACAAATTGCTATATGTTACCCAAATATTAATCACGGTTGATTGTTAGCCGACGGTTATCACGGCCGCCCGAATATCCACAACAATAGTGTCCGGCAGTGGTTCAGACAATGTAACGTTGCTCTTACACACACAAACAAACGGACACACATGTGTGCGTCGGCCGAAATCGCATGCGCGCAGCATCTGTGCTTCTGCCCCTATCTCCGTTTGCTCTGCGGCCGAAACGGGCCAACGAAACGGAACGAATTTCGACTTTGAGTTTCAAGTAGAGAGTTCAGTTTTCACTGGGGCTTGGTGTTACACAGCGGAGTTCCCAACGCGCGACTGTACGGCAATAAGCTTCCAGGACTCGGGATTTTTTAGATGTCTCCGGATCGCGTGGAGGCTGGGACGTATCGCTTACGCGCGGACTCTTTGGAAATTGTTACGCGGCCCGCAGAGAAACTGTCGTTAGCGGCCGGAACATTTGAGTGGTGACAAAAATAATCATATTTATCAAGTGTTTTGTTCAGTGATGGATGGTTCGTTTCTGTGGAACAAAGTATCGGAGTGTCTCTTTTAAAGGAGTGACTGTAAGTCTATTAACTTTTATTCACTTTTGTCGTATATACAGGCTGTTTTTTATTGGAGTTTCGGACGTGACCAGATTAAAATTGGTTGTTGGTTTATTTTACGTGGTTAATACGAGTGCTTCTGTATTTAATTAATACATACGGAATCGGTAATGAACGTTCGAATGAATACGTTATTTGATACATTGAAGTAATTATGGTATATACTACTATGTTCAAATGAGATAACATGCATTTAAATATGTATACTGGTGTAACAGAACATGTGCAATGCCTTTTAGGTGGTTCAAACCCTCAAACTGGACAACTATACCTAAGGAACAGGAGTTGAAAAAAAATTGGACTTCCCATACAAAATGTCGCATTGGACGCAATTAGTATGAAGATTCCAAATTTGAATGAAAATAATTGTAATGAATCCATGATCCTTAGGCGGATGTGGCTCTTTTTGCCCAAAAAAATATTAAAAAACCTTAGTGATATAATTAAGATTATGATTTGTCTTATCTATCGAACATAAAAGCCATCTTGTTAACGATGGGGTCGTAGAGATCAAACGTGAACAAGATAATTTATGAAGATAGGCCGTTAATTTCATATTTTACGACATCGGAATTTGAAGAGAAGTTCTAAATGTTTTTCTCTTCTATTTTAATCGACAATGGGTTACGTTTAACTGAAAATAGTATCCCGCATTGAAATCTAGAGAAATGAACAAAAAATATTAATTCATTTTCTCTTTTTTTAAGAGATAAGCTGAATAAAGAGATCAAGCTCGGACCTTTGGGGTTCGCGTGAAAACATGATATTAAGTGGAAGCCAATCAAGTAAAGGAAAACCTTTGATTTTTATCTTTTTATCGTATCTTCAGCTTATCCATGATATTGTAGTGTAGTCCGTTTGTATGTATGAGGCTATGATTTACATAGATAATGTCTTTTGGAGAAACACTATCTCCTAAGTCATAGGTGAAAACCTAGTTTAGGAGCCAGGGTACCTATCTATGGGGCATAATCTCTGTATGTTGTACTTTAAGATGTCTGCAACAATGTTGTCACTGTACTGAAATTAAGTTTTTTTCTTTTTTTATGATAAGGGATTTGTCTGGCCAGCACGGCATAAAACTTGCTGTCTTCCACACACTCTTCTATTATGTTAAATATAAAGTATCGCAAACTTTTTGGAATATTTGTTGAAAGGAAAAGCTGTGGTTCTTTAAAAGGCTTATGGGGGAATTCAGAGGGTATCAAGTGCGCACCAACCCGGATTTTCTGCGGCTGTGCTGTAGTAGTAGCAGAATTCACAGTTAGTTTCGGTGTAGTGATATTCTTTATCAAGTGATCTGTTATGATTTACTCACAAAATAAACTAATTAGTTTGTTTGCGTATTGTATGCGGGAGTAAGATTTTAATTAAAATTTTCCTGAACAGTACGTGATACTAAAGCTGGAGAGGAGCTCGTGGCTAAATAATAACATCCGCATGGGCCGATCTTAAAAGGTTAAGTCGCGCTTTTCTTGGCTGGTCCGTGGATGGGCGACCATCCGTTACATAACGAGTTTCTTGCGTGGCTCGGAAAGCACATTATGCTGCAGCAGTCGCTGCAGTCGCTCCATGAAAATACTGGTATTCAGCTGCTGTTGAGGTCGCCTGTTGAGGTCGCCTTCCAGTCTAACCGGATGGTTAGACTGGAAGGCGACCTCAACATAGTTGGGAAAAGGCTAGGCAGATAATGAGTACGAGATACGAAATGGGTGCATGATTTGTAAAACATAGAAAATAAAATGAGGTAATTACTCAATTGACGTGGGTGTTTTGCATACAATTAAAACTACTGTTAGTACAAGAAATCATAAACATTTACTAATCTGCCGAGACGTCCGTATGATCATAATATCGTTAGGTTATTTTGATGTTTTTCTTGAAGCAAATGCTTTACGCCTACAGTTTCTCCGTTTTGAATGAGAGAACGTGGCTGTAGTCAATTTTAGTCTTGATTCACAATCAACTAACATCCTCCACCCTCAGCTTTCCTTTTTTCCCCAGTGAACGTGAATTATAGTAATAGTATCATCTTCTTTTAGTAGCTCGTGGCTAAATAATAATTAATAAGTCGATATTTAGGTTAAGCAGTGCTTGCCTAGGTTGGTCTGTGGATGGGTGACCACCCATTATATACATTCCTCCTGGTATTCAACAGCATCCGGTTAAGACTGGAAGCCGACCCCAATATAGTTGGGAAAAGGCTAGGCAGATGATGATTATCTTCTTCTTTTATGTTCATCTCCAGAATAGGGAACATCACATAGATTTTCACCTAATAATTGTAAAGCCTCTATTAGCTGATAGACTAAAACTAAATACAATTAAATATAAATGAAGCAAAACATAAAAATATTACACTTCGGCGTCTTCGTCGATCAGTGCGTCCTATGACGCATAGGCCCAGGCGCCTCCATTTGTCACGGTCTCTTGTATCTCCAGCACAAAGCACCAGCTACCTCCACTATGTCATAATCCTAGTGTTGGCATTGTCTTCCCCTACTTCTTTTAGACCCATCTCTGATATGCCATTTGGTTACAGCTTTTGGCCACTTATTATTTTCACCTAGAGGCTATCAAATAGGACTGCGAAATCGGAATTAGTTGCAATTAATGGTCTGAGTAGATACCGTTTGGAACTTGCATTTCATAATTAGGTGCTCAATTCTACGGCTAAAAGCGGTGAAGCTGAACTTTGATGGAGATGGAAAGGTAGTACCTATATTTCCTTTATTTATTTCTATACAAATTTCATACATTATAAAATTTTCCTTAAAAAAATATATTATAAAAAATTTAACCCATCGGTATCAGGAACAGGGTCCAATCTACCGGTCAGGGCTCCAGAGAGAGGAATCTCCTAATAATACGAGCCGTATCCAGGAGTACCGTTTTCTGAATCAAGCCCTTGATCTAGCTGCCTAACAAGTATTGATCGAGGCTCTTGGCAATTAAGCCATGGACTGATGCGACTATCGGCACAATGATCGCTGAGTCTACATCCCATATGTCGACAACCTCGCAAGCCAAGTTAAGATAGTTGATTTGCTTTCTCAGATTTCACGAGGTTCTCATCATGCGGGACCGTTATGTCAACAACCATTGCACGTCACTATGATCGATCCACCACCACTATATCAGGCTTATTGGCTACAATAGTTCTGTCAGTGATGATGGATTGATCCCAGTACAATGTGATATTGCCATTTTCGAGAACTGGGTCGGGCACATAACTATAGTACGGCACTTCCGATTCCACAAGGCTGTATTTTAAATCAAGTTGCTGATCGATAATCCTAGCTACAAAGTTGTGTCTATGCAAGTATAGTACTATATTATTATGATAATGCTTCGGACTAAAACTATTTGAGAACTCAATCTAGCGTGGTCAATGTTTTGATATACCATGCCTTGCCTTACCTTTGCCTTGTTAATGTGCAAGAACCAAATGACATCCAACAGCCACACTGGGCCCACTCCTCTCACAGGGAGGTGGCCCGTGTCCCAGCCGTGGGAGCGTAAATGAACCGATTGTCATTTTGTTTTTTACGATGAAAACGCTGGAAGTAAAAAACTTTATTTTGGGACCTTATTTACTACTAGCACTTCGCCCGCGACTTCATCCGCAAAAATTCTGATAGCTCAGCAATATTCATGATACAGATATAATTTATAGCAAGCTAGCTTTTGCCCAAGGCTTCGCTCGCGTTAATTGAGAATTCGACAAACAATTCGAGTAATATATATAATTGAATCATGCTTCGAAAGACACGTGGCGCCATCTATTATCATAAGAACGTAATTGTTGTTTTCCTGGGGAACAGTACTTTTTTCGGGACGAAAGGTACTCTATGTCCGCTTCTGTACACCTGACAACGTATATGCAAAATTTCAGGATGATCGGTTCAGTGGTTTAGGCGTGAAAAGGTAACAAACAAACTTACTTTCGCATTTATAATATTAGTAAGGATTAATAAAACAAGTTCTCTAGAGGAAGATCTCTAATTAATCAGTCACTGAAAAAATTACGTAATTCAACAAAGTAGGAAGCAGAGGGATAATGGAATGAGAAACAAATAATACTTCTAAGCCCCAAATCTAAATATTTAGATTTGCGTTCGATCTCACTCCTCATCAATCATTAGGAATTACGCAACGATGGTCGATCTATCTTCAAAGATAAAACCACCAACTGGACTCTTTGGGAATAATTGCAAGATTACAAGATGGTTTTTCCAAAATTTCTTTTAGTGAAATATTGTTCTTCTGTCATTTGATGATAGAGTTGTCGTAATTTTGATCGTTTGATCAAGATTTACTGAAGTAGGTAAGATTACCCTCGAATATAAATACTAGAATTAAAACTGAAAATTCTGATTTAATTTAATATCTTATTTTTACGAAGCTGTCTGTTCTACGGTAATAATATTTTGTTCTGAAACATTCTAATGGCAGAGGACTTTGGGAAATCCCGCATGAAAATGATTCGTGAACTTAAAACTTCTAACCATGCATGCTGATGAAGTTTCGAAAACTATTATGTTTTAGGGGATAAAATGATGAACGATTAGGAGTATTTCGGAAACTATAAACATAAAGATTATAGTGTTAATCTTTCATAAACATAATTTAATATGTTTTCACTTCATTTGATTTGGAATAAATCAGTTTAGAAAAAATGTGTTCCTGTCTAGAAGAGCCTATTTCGGGGAACAAATATCAGTGCAAACATGACCTCATTCTGGCGTCCCAAATTCAAATCACGTAAAATTTTAAGATGTTCAACAACCCTTATATTTATTCTAAGTGGTCATGACAGATGTTCTTGAAAACACCTGCACCGGTTTAAATCAACAAAATTGGGGCAAGAGAAAATAATGCTAGGTTTTTTTCAGCGTGCTGCAACAAAATGTAAATTCCCTAATCACTAACCTAAACATGTGTATAGCAGTCCTCGTGTTCATTTCGATTCTCACTCAAGTGACCAAAAAGGTACCATATCTATGAAAGGCACCTCGATTGTTCTTAAAACATAGACGCTTCGATATCGTTTGAATTTTGAATTAATTTTCGAACAATCACACAATTCGAAAACGTATTCTTTTGTTTTTAAAGTTAAAACAAGTAGTAGTAGATTCAGGCTTCGATACATTTCGAATTTCGAGTGTAACTTGAGAATAGCACTAGGCACTGGATGGATCGATCCTTGTCGGATCTTACATGTATAAACTCACGCCGTATTCCCATGGGGATAGGCAGAAACTATATAACGGCACCAGCAAGATCTTGACATAGGAACTCTTTTGTCGAATCTTTTTGGTTAGTTATTTTATTCCTTGAACGGGATTGGTAACCGTTATTTAATCTTTGATACGCTTTGCGAACAAGTCGGTTCCAGCTATTCCACGTACGACTGACGTTTTGAGTAGTCAAGGGCCTGACAATCTGACAACTTGTGTAAGCTTTGCTACTTCCAGTAATTGGCTTACAGAGAATCAGTTACCGTTAGGTGGTGGTCGCTTTGTGTAATAGTTGATTTTCAGGCACATTGGGTTTGACTGTCAAGAAGTCTAACATGTCCGGAATGTGTAGTGTATGGGCAAAGCCATGGGTTGTGATGAAATTCATTACCCTTTTGTAGTGAAATCAGGAATTCACCACCTGCCTAGCCTTTTCCCAACTATATTGGGGTCGGCTTCCAGTCTAATCGGATGCAGCTAAATACCTGTATTTTACATGGAGCGACTGCTTATATGACCTCCACAACCCAGTTAGTAGGTACTGGTTAATACGAGCGGCTGTTATTATTTAGCCACGAGCTCCTCAAAAACGAGTGAAATTAGGAATTGGACTACCTAAAATTTTAAAGTGAACCTCAGAAGACGTTGCAGCAAAAAAAATATCATTTATCGCTACTTTTCAGTGGATAAATGTAAAATTGTTTTATTTAAAAGAATCTTAAGAAACTTAAGTAACAGTAGGCAACACATTGCTCGCAGAACGGATGGCCGATGGGACTGAAAAGTTCGGGAGTGGCGACCACGAACCGGAAGACGTTACGTTGGAAGGCCTCCTACTAGGTGGACCGATGACCTGGTGAAAGTTGCAGGGATCCACTGAATGCGAGACGCACAGTCCCGGTCAATGTGGCAACACTTGGGCTGCCCCCGATGTCATAATTACAGTAGGTCGTGTTACTGGTGTTATGACTTTTTTACAGGACTGTGATCCTTAAATCAAGTCTACTAAGTAACATTTTTCTTTTTTGTAGAATTATCTAAACAAAGTTAAGTTACGATAAGACTTACTGTAATTATGACATCGGGGGCAGTGGCCTAATGGCCTATGTCCAGCAGTGGACGTCTTTCGGCTGAAATGATGATGATGAAAAGAATCATAATAAAATTAAAAAAGTAAATAAGAAGAATCCATCTCGTTTAATTCATTTCTTAAAAGCCGGATGCTGTTCATCAGGTGTTTCCAAGATTAATTGTTTCAGGATGTTCCGCCATGTTACCGCTTCCTGTAATCTTAATTAAGCCTGAATTACGTACTACCTGTACAACAATTATGTAGAGTATTCATTAAGGAACGTACTTTATAATTTATGAATGAAACAATGAATCAAAGTCACAATTCACAAATTTCAATTTTATATAATAAAAAAGCATTAGCTTTTGCTCGCGGCTTCGCCCTCGTGGAGTTCGGTAATAGTCCCACAAGATCGTATTACCGGCATAAAAAGTACATACTATCAGTGTAGAAAATTTCATCCAAATCCGTTCAGTAGTTTTTTGTGAAAGAGTAACAAACATACTCACAAACTTTCGCATTTATAATAAGTATAGTAGTAAAATTATACAGAGACAATACTAAAAGAGGGAATGTGCTTAAATGTTAGGCCCACTAACACCACAAGTCATAAGATGCGTTTGAGTCTAAACTTATTTAAAACATATTATTTCTGTTTCTGTCAATAATTTGATGAGACAAAATGATGTATTAAATTAGTTTAGATTATTTGAGTTTAAGTTTTTTAGCGTTAAGTAAGCTGTGGTGCAAGCACGCTTTAATAAAAAAAATGAGATAATTATGTAAAAGGAGTTGAGACTGTCGCCACTGAATTTTTATTTTTAGTTTATCAATAAATTCCCGATTATATTACATACGATAAATTAACCTTTCTTGCAAATTTTCAGTCTATGAATAATCATTAATACCGTATTAAGAAGAGGTCAAAAATCCGGATAATACAAAATTTCCTCTTATGTAACTATGTAACATGGTTATATTTTGACAACGTGTCGTATTCAGCGTTCACGTAAGTGGTACTTACGAATTTAAGCATCATGAAACAATATTTCAGGCATAATGCATGTTATGGTACCATAAAAGGAATTTATCGCAAGATAATTATTGGTAAAATTCTGCCATAATTTACATTAATTACTTGGCTGTAGGTAGCTTCATTTTGGTAAAATTCAAAAATGTGTAAGTTATGTCGTGTAGCTTGTAAGCAATTTAAAATAGGAGACGTTTTAAATTGCTTTATGATAAAATTTCTTTTATAAAAATATTGTTTGTTTATTTTTAATTATTTAATTATTGAGGCTAAATAAATACAGATTATTGTATACTATAAAGGATATAAGTAATATCAAGGCGTGGTTACATTGTGGTATCGTTAAAAAAAAATCTACTACTCTATTCACACAACGCTAACTCGGGAAACTTGTTAAGAAAACTGGCATGTTCAAACAAATAACCAATACTAGTAATTAATTTATTCTCATTTTTTTACAATCTAGGCAGGAAAGTTCATTTATTATGTATCTGTACCTGTCAGATTTTTACTAACTAAAAGAACACGGTATCCGTTCTCTTTACTATTTGTGGACCTAGAGTCATTCGCTCAATCATTTATATTCTCAACAAGTTTTTTATACTAAATAGGCTTGCGTTTAGGCGCTACTTGCCTGATAATAAAAGAACCCTTCGCCACTGCTCTGTTGCAATACTGTCCTTAATACCGGACCTCGGAATTTAATTAATTAAATAGCAATATTTCCCACCCATTCCTATACAGTCACCCATTCTCACCATAAGGTAGGGGATACGTGCCAGTACCAGTTTAACCCCTGTCAGAAGTTTTTCAATTATGCCCCCGAGATAACACATACTTAGCCGGCAAAACATATTTATTACAACAAAGTTGACGTGGCTTTCTGGGATGTTAAAACTTGCTGTGTCTTATAAACACGGCAGGAAGTTTTTATCGAGGAGACTTTCTTGTTCTTGCTCTCGTGTCAGCATGAGATTTTAATGTCAGATACAATCTTGGTGGAATATCTGAGCTTTGTAATAATGTTACATTGTCGTTTTTAGACTAACAACGACGCCGTCCGGGTTTACGGTCAGTCTAACGTTGGTCAAATGGTCATGTCTTTATCAGAATTGAATCGAATTGAATTTAGTTTTTTTGTTTCTATTTTACAATACAGGACCAGACAGAGTGATAGTAACGAAAATGTCGAAAAAAAATTCGGAAAATCAAGTTGTCAATCAGCATGTATAATCAAACGATAATTATCATGATAACTCATTATCTACCTAGCCTTTTTGCAACTATGTTAGGGTCGGCTTCCAGTCTAACTGGATGCAGCTGAATACCAGTATTTTACATGGACATTTTACCTCCTGGTTCTTACCAAGAGATATCGTATTACGCGGTACACCAGTCTTCTGGTTGTCGACTTTTCGGGCCGCTGACTACCTGTAACGACTGTCAAAGATCTACAAATGACAGCCGAGATCAACGGCTTAACGTGCTTTCCGAGGCACGGAGGAAACTCGGTATGTAATGGGTGGTCACCCATCCACAGGCCAACCTAGGCAAGCATAGCTTAACCTAAAGATGGATAATTTCGAATAGTCGTGCGAATTCGCGCGTATGGTTCCGTTCCGATATCTGAAAATAACCTGTAATTGATGGACGATTATCCGTTACCGTGCGTAGCAAAAACAATATGAACGTCAAAACCATGAATACTTCTAATTCTGTATATAAAAGTAGAACATGTCAAATCGTACAATCGGTGTCAAAATCATGTTTACGTACGATAAAAAAAATCGCATTCAATGTGTAGCTGGTCTAATATGTTGTAATTTAGGGCCCCATATGCAGTCATCATTGGGGTGGGAAAAAGACTGAATATCTCAACCAACCCTTATGTGGATATACGTTAGGTATAATGCGCCTTACATTACCGAAATGCGAGTAAATGAGAATCTTGTTTAACATTTACATAATTTCACGTTATTTGCTCACGAATCCCATGAGGAAAGACATGAAATTGTCTATGAAAGAATGTAGGAGGAGTTTTAGGGACATAACGTGCTATGAGCCATGTCCTATGGTTTTTTTACGCATGTGTAACTTCCTAATATTGGTGTAAGTGTGTATGCAGGCATTTGTTCCTATCCCAGAATTCAATGAACTGAAACTCTGCACTATCCTGTGATTTTGCGGCACCTAGAAATATCGCATGTACAATTGTCCAATATATTGTGCTCATATCATACAGGGTGTAACAAGATTTTTAATGAACCGGCAACCAAGCATTATGCACATAAAACTAAGTAACTCTACGCAAAAATTATTGCTGGGAAACGACTTTTTTTTTTGGGGTGAAAAATCACGTTTTATGCAACGCACTCAAAACATTGTGCCGATGGATGGATTGAATATTATGGGGGTCGTGGAGGTGTTTGCAGTAAAAATGTTACGTTAAAAATATGTATTTAAAAAAAACTTGTGAAAAAGTTGGAACTTTGACCCCCAATATCTCCGTAACGCAAAAAAAAACTTTTATTCATGATTTTCGTTTAGAAAATACACACACAGTTTCTCATGTATTTTTAGCTCTTAAATAGTAAAAGGCATGCACCAATGGACCAACATTGTTTTTGTGAACTCATTGGAGTAGTTTGAAAGCAACATTTTGTTTATGTTACTCAAAAGGTTTATGTTTCAATGCTCTTACCATAAATTACTTACATTACACTAATACTGGACTGTTTAGCTTTGACCCTAGAATATTTGGCTAGTAGTAAACTTTTAGCTACACTGAATGTAGGTTTTCATTATCCAAAACGTTATTCAGAATCTACATGTTTTTTGTAAAAATAAATGTTCTTTGTTTGTATTGATAGAATTTGCTTTTTATAAAAACTTTTTCTTTGTAGCAGTGTAAAATAGACCAAGCTAGTTTAATTTTAGGAATCACTTCTGAATAAGTTTAAGACTTGTGTTCAGACTCTTCTTCTTCTTAGCGTATCCATGACAAAAAGTTTAAATATGTTTAGCCCCAAACTCAGCCATGTGAACCCCTTTCACTGAAGCAGTATATAAATCATCAACAGCGCCGGTGATAGGCATGCGGTGCAAGATGGAAGGTGGGCCATTATTTGTGGGGAGACTCCGCCCACGTACCCGAGGTCTGAGCCGTCCATGAACCCCCATTGGCAGAGATTGTCTTTGCTCCTGCCGACTTGGGTTCGAAGTCTGTTTAGAGATTTCCAAGTCAGCCACGGCAACTGGTACCCAGGTGGAAGCTTTTCTGATGGATTCAGACTAAACGGTCTAGACATATTGTCACTGCTTCAACTCCGCTATTTGGAATCATATCATTAACATAGGTTAACATGACTATTCTCAGCGATATCAGACTAGCAATCTTTACAAGGAAAATCCTAGATAATGCGCAAATCAGATCCCAATTCCCACAAGCATTTATAAAGTATATGCAATCCCCAAGAAAACTATTCCCTCACGATTCTAAAGAGCCATACGGAAACAGATTGGAACTCCAGAATGTCCACTAAGCCCGTCTTTATTATACCTAATATCTTCAAGAATTCCAACCAGAATGGTACACGGTTCAACCGATTTAGAAGTGTCAAGAATCATGTTTCATTCTCGACATAAATTGTGAGCTTTAAGTATTTGATACTTTTCAATGGAGAATTCTAACAGCTACTTTGTACAAGTCTGCTCGGTTTCAACGGCTAATTTTAGCTTCACTAATAGGCCCTGGTTATATGATCCGGCTACCAATGGGTGACAAGAATTTTGAATGTAGAAGAAGATTCTCTTCTTTGAAGTGGGTTTTTTATGTCACGTCAACAGTTATTTTTGTAGATAATAGGTAGCCTAAATGATTCCTGGGGAAAGGGATTATTTCAAGACGTGGGGTAGTTTAACAACGATTTTTTTGATTTATTCTCGTATGTCAGTTGTCAGTAACGCTAGGCGGTATGTACCTAAGCGAATGAAATGTTATATCAGTGCCACTTAGTGATTCATTTAAAGCGAATTAAATAATGAAAATATGTACAGTAGGGCCTCGATAATCTGAACACTTGACATTTTTACCTTGTTCGGACTAATGAGGCGTTCGGATTATAGTGTAATGATTTTATAATGATTCAAACGCAAAAAAATGGTTAGGGAAATTCACAAAATGGAGAACGACGCACGGTGAACGAGACGACGCGTACGTGTAGCACGCAAAATGAATGAACACTGAGTGGCGCTGCGATACTCTATGAGACAGCTTCATGCGCGAGCGCTAGGCTCGTTCGGATTAAGAGGTGTTCGGATTATTGTGGGTTTGGATTATTGAGGCCCTGCGCGCATTGTACTGACGCCAGCGCATCAAGCTACTACAAACTGTGTATTCATATCAAAAGGGGAATAGGATTACAGGGCAAAAAAATCGTCCACATCGCTGTCAACGGGAAAAGTGCCCCGAACGCTAGCACATTGCCACGCTGGATGGCAATGCTAATTCTTTGGCCAAAAAATAGCCCAGCTCACTGGTCACGTGAAGGTATCTCGAAAGAGTAGGTAACGAAGTACGCGGACTCCATAGCCCTAAACATAAGCGAATTTACTTCATAGTACTAAAGAACTAACCTGTTATCTGACTATTTCGCTAAATTGCTCACAGCAATCAGGGCAAAAGGCAACTTTGTAGTACAAACAAAAATAAAATTGCCTTTATTACGTTACTATCCCGAAAGTGTAGGAATTTCGTTAAGTTGGACATAAAAAGCGGAATCCAATTTACCTCGCGGGTAGATAGAAATCAGTTATGTTTCCTATGAATTTATTTGATGTTGTTTATTTGATTTTTAGGGTTCGACTGTACCGATCTATGAAATGAGGTTAGGCAGAAAGTAATATTAAGAAATGGGAAGTTATTTACATTTCTTTTTGCAAGCAATTTATTGGATGAAAAGTAGCTTTTGCGTGTAAATTCATTTGAGTAGATTTCGGAAACGGATCTTCTGATATTTCCACACCAATTTTTATACCCGTTTCCCCCACCCCGCTTACGGGTGTATTATCGAAAATGCTTTCTAAACGAAAAATTATATTTTTCTTTCAAGTTTTATCAACAGCTATTTCATACATGTTGCGTTGATTAGCATAATCAACCTATAATGTTCCCACTACTGGGACACAGGCCTCCTCTCTATGAGAGGGAAGGTCTATAATCCACCACGCGGGCCCAGTGCGGGTTGGTAGATGTCACATGTCTTCGAATTTTTGGTTCTAGGACATGCCGGTTTCCTAAAGATGTTTTCTTTCACCGTTTTGAGAGCAGTGGTGATGAAATAAATAATAATTACACAAAGTATTGCGCCTCTGCCTGGGTTCGAACCCACGGCTTACTGTTCGTTAGTCGGGGCTGCCACCACTGGGCCACCGCTGCTCTGATTAGGTCAGTTGTAAATTGCTTAATTAATGAATTTAGATACCATATTTTGTTAAAAAAGCCCTTGAATGGGCCACCAATTTCTTCTTTAAAACTAATTGCGGTCGAAAAGCCAGTAACACAGTGTATTGCAAGTAACGCTTAGGCATAAAATCCTTTAGAGTGGCTTCGGAAAAACGAGTAAGAATTTACATTTGTGGGGTTTTCCGTACTTGAAAGCAAGCCTGCATGAAACGTAACGACCGTTAAAAGCATTATGTAAATGAACGAAACTCTGCATTGGGTGATTAGATTAGTACAAAGTGTGTCTATTATTCCAAGTGCGGACAGGATCTGTTTAGTAAATTGCTTGTATCCGTTGAAAGTCAGCACCTGGACCATTTTTGTTTGATAAACATCCTGCACATGTACGTAAGCACTGCCACTTTGGAGACTGACTAAGATTTTTACCATGGTGTGATCTTTCAACAGTGTCGATAAAAAAGAAAAAAGATATAACTGTCTAAGTGCGAATTTCACAAAACTAACTCGACGGGGCTCTACAAAAAGTACTACAGCAACAAAGAACAAAAAGTACTACAGCGCCATCTATGACACAGACGATGAACTAAACATCGAAATACACCTAAATCCTACATCGCGTAAGTAAAGTTATCCACGACTAAAGACTTGTATAGAAGAACCCGTCAACAATTGTCGAGCAGTAGCCCACCAGACATAACACCCATCTGGTCCGAGGATCCACCCTTTTCTATGGGGGATGAAGAACTTTACACCCTATTGTTAAAACCCCCAAAATCTAAACGGAGTTCCTGGATCTTCCGTGTCAAAAGTCAAAACTCTTGAACGCCGTTTGCATACGCTGATCGCCATCAGTTTCACTAGTCAATTTCGCCCTTTGTATATATTTACCTGCGCGCATAGTTTCTTACAATAAGCAAAATATTCCAAACAATTCCCAAACAGAAGCGCCTCAATTAAGCAATAAACGAAATGGCAAATCGGAATGTAAATTTAAACAATCAAACGCAATCAAATTTCTGTAATTAACAGAATGATTCCACAATTTAATTACGTGTTTCCAGCAGAGGGTTTGGGCCATATCTGGGTGCTCCAAATGTTCCAGTTCTTTGTCACTGCCCGCTCAATACCCTGAGGGGAAACGACGAAATTAATTTCGGCCATTAATCAAAATAAATATAACATGGCTTTAGCTACAAATAAATCTTAACACTTTCGCGCTGGAATTTTCACCTTCACTTGTGTGGATAAAATAATTATTTTTGATCATAATGACAAAGAGAGACTACTTCGTTAGTCTAGCATGAGATCCTGGGGTCGATTCCCGGGTAAGGCAGTGATATTGGGTTTTTCCATCAGGCATTTCTCAGTAGCAGCCACGGAGTCTGGATATGTGAGTGTATTATTAGAAACACCTCTGCCTAACTCTTCAGGGATTACAGGCGTGATGTTATGTTATATTATGAAAAAGAGAATTGTGGCAGGAGTGTGACTAATAGGGTTATTATTGTATTGATTCAAAGACCGACTGCAGTGCTTCATCAGTCATTACAAACAATGGCAATGGTTATTGTCTAACTCCACCTGGAGTTAGGGGGACCAGTCGGATCAACGTTGTCAGTTTTGGCCAAAGGTCATTTAGGAATCATGGACACAACGAGCACTATTGTTTTTTTTCAATTTCATTAATTTTTCATAAAGAATTACATTTACCATGCCCTTTTTTTCTCTTTAAATTCCCTGAAAAAACCAAATTGATTCGTGTAAACGTAACAGTAAATGAGATGAAAGGTTAGAAATGAAATGTTAAATGTAATGTTTAATGAAATGCTGAATTAATTATATTAATGGAATTTGAAGTTAAGGCAAATAAAAGAAAACGTATCAGCAACTCAAAAATGTTTGTATCAAATAAAGTCCTTCAGTTGTGCACTTCTCAATCAAAATTAACCAAAAGAAAATGAAATCAATGATTCCAAATGAGAGATTTTCCTGCTACAAGTATTATTATACTTTGTAATCGGTTTTGTACAAATGTCTTATGCACTTGGCACTCTCATTTTATTAATTGACACGTAACTGAAAAGAACAGATGGTATCTTTTAAAAAACGCTTATAAAAGTGGTCACCGTAAAATTGTAAATACCGGTAGATTATAATCTTCGCGAGATTGTAAACTGTCGAAAGATTGTGAACCGTAACATACTGCTTACAAATTAACGCATTATTTATCGATAGATTATAATCTATCGAAGTGAAACTGTTAAATCACCATCTGTCGCGCATTAAATTGGCAATGGTACTTCTATGTTTTGAGTGGGTTTGCCTAATGTAATCTATGAGAAAAGATGGTTATGTACACAAAGGTATTAAAAGAAATTCAATGACATATGTATCTAGTTAACAACTAAGAAAAAAAACGTTAAAAAACATCCGTTCCTCAGAGGTATACAAAATTATGCGACCAAACACAAATTTAACAGTAGAGGCAAAAATGCACGGAGTGAAACGTAGAGGTTAAAGGTATTTTAATAAACTCAGCAGTGTCTGTTATTATTATAAGGCGAAATTGAATTATTTTATTGAACCATGAAACATCAGTATTGCTGTTACGAAAACATTTTGTGAGAATTTAAAATTCTTTACAAAAAAAATATAAAGCGTCACATCAATTTATTAAAATGTTCATAATCCTGTTTCGTTAAGAGTCCATTTTGTTTCAAAACTGGATCGTAAGAGCATTACGAAATTGAGGTTAATCTACCGTTTTCGTGTGCAAACCATTTAGCAGCCCGTTTTGTGGAAACAATGGACCAAGATGGCTCTAATATCTTAACCGGAGCCAAATAAAATATTAGGACTTTGAGCATCAGTTGTTTTATGGCATATTGTACCGGTAGTTATACTTTTGTATTACACAACAGAGTTCAGAATTCATTGAAGTGTCTAGTATAGTTTATCACTGTCAAACAAATAGGAGTCCTCAGGCAGTATAAATTGTCACCCAGTTGATTTAAAGAATTTTTCCAACGAATACTTAGCTCAAATATCAGTTTTGTCAAATGATATGTGACCAGTTAAGGCGGGCCTATTTTTGGCCAAAGAATCAACATTGCCATTCAACGTGGCAGTGCTGCCAGCCTTTTGGGCACTTTTCCTGTTGACAGCGATGTGGACGAATTTTTTGGCGCTCTGTAACCGTTTTGATACTTGTACATATTTTTATTTTCTATTATCGATTTGTAGTTTGTACATAATGTAAATATTCATAATAAAATATTAAAATAAATATGTACCAATGATATGTTAGTGAATACCACGGGACACGAGTGTACTTACCTATAGTATGAGGCTTAACAGCGCAACCAAAACATCCTTTATCCGGCTTATAACAAGGAAAATGATCAAGAAAAATAAACGAAAAGCAGAAGTATTATGCTCTCATACATTTATTCTAACCATAAGTCCATCCGGGAGACAAATAAAAAGACTGGGCCACATCAAACTTCGCCGTTCTAGCGAACAAAGATAAAGTTTTCCACATAATCATAGTTATGTGGAGTCCCATGTAATTGTTCACGAGACCCTCGCTTTGACGTTCAAATAGAATAATCTATGGACTGGAATACGGGCCGGCATGAATATGACAGACAAAATGTAATAAAGTAAGCCCAGACAAGAATATTTCTCCCATTTCTAAGTCAAACGACACCGAAATCGGATATCGGTCTTTTAATTAAAATCCTTTCGAGGAATAAGTGTAAAGTTTTGTAATTTTATGCTTCAAAGAAAGGGTGAAAAAAAAGGAAAAGTTGTCAACGAAATATTTTAATAAGTTTGAAGTTCAACAACCTTTTTACGTACAGAAAAAAAATGGCGGAATTAAAAATTGCGATCGGTAAAAAATTGTTTGAAGATGTTTTGAGGCTGATTTTTCTGCTTGAAGTATTTATCTTGCACAAACTAGGCACTCTCACTTTATTAATTTTCACGAAACTGATAAGAACCGATGTTATCTATTGATAAAAAAAGTGTTAGTAGTTTTTAGTATTTATTGGGCTAGCCTTACATAATCTATGAGAAATGCCTCCAGTCTATTGGGGACATTACCAGTTGACAGCGTAGAGGACGAGTTTTTTGCCGCTGCTTTTTAGTTTATTGTTAAGTTTAGTCTTAACGTTATTTTAATTTATTATTGTATGTAGAAAAAAAAAGGCTATATACACAAAGGTATTTAAGATTTTTCGTGGAATTTAATTCCACGAAAAATCTAGTAAACAACAAAGTTTATAAAACATAATAAAAAACAACAAGTTTTTATGTCATTTTATACAGACACGTGTGTAACAACTGAAAATACAATAAACTTAAAAAAAACACTCGTTCTTGTTTTCCCTTTTATTATATTTCACTCTGAAATTGTTTTCCCGGAACCAAATAATAAAAGTGAGTGATGTATTCCACTACTCGTTTGTAAAACACAAAAATAAATACATGTTACGTATTCATAACCGCGTCGAATATTAACCGTAGGTCGCCGTACCTTTTTTTTGTCGTTCCAACCCTTTGAATTGTTTCTCTGATATCGGTAAATAATAGGTACATTATACCTTTGTTCAATTTTGATCTTCAATTTATGTTCGGTATGCGAATGAAAATTCCCGGTTGGTTACCGGTACCAGTGTGTTTCTGTTTATGTCAAGTTTGTATACAATTTGTTAATAAAATAATGTTTGTTTGTTTTGTTGTTGTACCAGTACTTGTTGTTGCCACAATTGAGTCTAATACCACTTTTTTTTTCTTTTCTGTAACTCGGCGATCTGTGTCTACACAATAGGCCAATCGCTTGGTATTAATATTTTGTTATCAATGACATCATTGGCAGAATTTTGTTTATTGGAATTTCCTTTCATTATTTAAATCTCGTGGTTAGCCTAGGAGCTTAACCACATTTTAACTGCAAAATAATCCATCTGTTCCCAAAATGAAAACCCTTAGGCACGAGTAGGATATGTTGAAAGTCCGTTATACTGGTTTATCTAAGACGTCATGATCTATATCACAAAGTTAAATTTTAACATAGCAATTAGTAAACAGCGCGGCAGCGGTCCCCAAACTAGGCTGCGCCTGAATCTTGGAGGCCAGAGTTGCGTTAACTTATGATTAAAACACATATTTGTAGATGTGATAGTTCTTTTAACAAGGCGTTTTGGTAAGTAGGTAATAGTGGATTACCATTTACCAAAAAAAAAAAATTAAAATGATATTACAATAACTTGATTTCTTTTTTCTCACTCTACCACAGTCAAGTTAAAAGAGACCGACAGATGACAATCCACGGCCAGGATGTGGTTGGATCTTAATTTGGCTGTGGTGCCATAACCACCTGGAAATTCACTCACCACATAAAGCAAAACAAACGTAAAGCTTACGTATATGTTGATTTTCACGCTATTAATAAGTTTAGTGTCTTGAGAAAATAAGTCTTTTCTAAAGGTGCTTTTAAACCCAGCTCTAAGCGAGTATTACACAGGTGTCCATGCAGACTGTAAGCCTCGTTGAATGTGGGAATCGACCTTTGATGTTGCGGAACGCAGTACTTACAACATCCATGGCATTTCTTGTGAGAATATATGAAAGAAAAACTGAGTAGAACAGAAAAACGAAATACTTTTTGCATAAGAAGAGGAAGTTTTTTTAGAAGGTGCCTGAGCCTTAACTTTTTTAGTTTAGATAGTTGATGGGTTATTTGTAGGTATGTGTGATTTAAGTATTAGTGTCTATACAATATTAGATATGTGTTTCTAGTTTAAAAATTTGATGTTGTCCTTTTTTTTGTTGTGTGGGTAGTGCTGTGTTGTTCACACCATCTTTGCCAGTCTGTTTTTTTTATAAGTGAAGATCTTACTAGTGGCTAAACATTGATACACAAATAAATTGGAAGTCATATATAATAAAACAGAACCTTAATGCCGTTGCAAATATTAAGCTAGCAGTGTAGGATATGGGCGTAAAGAAAAACGGCAGCGATTTGAATTTAAATACGTTAACTCGTTTATTATTCCAATTTAAAAATACTCACAAGGAAGGTTATACATCTGACTCCTAGCACAGTGTAGATAGAAGTAAGAGGGCGACTAAAGGCAACCGTTGCTTTTATAACATTCATTTAGTGATAGTGTTGTCAGTATAAAGAAAATTAACGATTAATTTTTGCATAATAAAATCGACTAAATATCAACAAGCAGTATGCGATTTAACCTATAATTTAAGCTAAACGGGTAAGTAACTAATCTACTTATCGTCGTTTTATCCCAGCAGTACAGCAAGTGAAGGTTGAACTTTTAACCTCTTCTGCAACACGTTGTCGGGCTGTTGTAGCTCAAATTAATTTATAATACATGCAATGTTGTAGAGCTTGCTGATATTAAGCGTTAATTTGGCACTTATCGAACATTTGAAATCGTGTATATAAAACTTTTTCGAAGTTCTAAGGATCTAGGCAACATGACAATCTATCTGCGATAACAATGACAGATAAGTCAAAAATGGATGATTGACATAAGGTATCGAGAAGTTAAATATCAATCCTGTTGACAGTTGTCGTAAAAAACCGATAAACTTTGAAACAATTGCCGTTTCGCTAGTCACCTTTAAAGAAAAAAAGTTCATATTTAAATTCGGAACAACTACAAACCTTCTTTTGTTTTACCAACCCTAAGTCAGCGAATCCCAATTTGGGACTATCTCTTTTCTTGACATATTGTTCGGAATAAAATATCTACCTACGCATACCTATGAATCTTAAAGTGCCTACGCAAAGAAGAACTTTTGTTACTGGTGAATTAACCTCTGCAATATTTATCAGTTTGGGGACCCTTCGTATCCAACACTAATTACTTTCCTAATAGCATCGCTTTGGGTTCACGCTAAATTCAATACTGTACGACACAGTATTGAATTTTAGACAAGTTCGATTTTGTCGGGGTTCCGTAGACGAACCAAGGACCCCTGATTGATTTTTGACATTTTCCTCTTATTTTTGGACGAGATAATTACATAGCTCCTACTGTAGTCAGATTAACTGGCTGACTACTCAAGATGTGCCTGACAAAATTGAGCATCACAATTCGTAAAAGTCTTGTTTTAATGCACTTAGATTGTGCCACTTATTTTGACCACACACCAGTCTTTCCGTAATCCATTATGGGGTCTTATGTTAACATATCTGCTATTTTCAATTTTTAAATTAGCTAGAGAAACTCCGCACACGGCATCTTTTTATAATACTAAATAGGCTTGCGTTTAGCCGCAAATTGCAATTTGCGACAACGCGGCCGTGGGTGGAGCATCCTTACCTAGAAGAAACCGATTCACTCGAACTTTGAAGAGATCTAGATTTTAATGGTAGGGGAAAAGCAAAGGCAATGCATTCCCAAAGACTAGTGGTTCAAACAATAAATGTGGAAGCATAGCGCTTTGATCAGGTTCATGGAACAACATCTAATCAAGACCCTGTGTATTATAATCAATGCATATTCTATACGGAACCATGCAGTTTCATGCGCTGAAACACACTCTTGCCAGCATTTTTATTTATTCACCGATCACAAAGTAACAAAGGCTGGATAATGGATGGTTGCCATTACATAAGTGAATTAGTTAAGAGTAGTTAGTTTGGAGGACAAACTTACGGTACGGCTAATGAAGCAGATTTATTATGTATGCTACAAAGCTGCACTGTGGGTAATCCCTCTTCAAACATAAGCCATTTTGCGCTAACGATACAAGAGGCGCTTGCATTTATGATACGGAGCTTTTAGATTTGAAAGAATTTTAGAAAAAGTATAAAGTGCAAACTTGATATACAAAGACTGGTTTTAAATTTTCCAATAATGCTGTAGCGTCGTTTAATCATGTGTCTTGGAATGGACTTGTGATGAGGAGAGATGGAGCACACAATAGAGAGGGATATTCAGTATTATAGTGGTGGATGAATGGAAAGGGAGAGGAAGACCAAAGAAAAGATGAATGGATTGTGGAGGAATGATATGAAAGAAAAAGGAGTAAATGATAGCGTGACGGCTGACATGAGAGAATGCAAAAAAAAAAACGCGATGGGCCGACCCCGAGGGAAAGAACATGGGACCAGGGCAGGAAGATGATAATAAGGCGTTGCTTAAATAGAAATAGAAGTAAGAAGGTTCGCACACATGAAACATTTTGATGCGATTAGTACTCAGTCCTTTCCCGTATGATGAAGTTAGATAGTTAGGCTTTAACACCGAAGTGGGACAACCACAAAAGCTGGAATGTTATACGAAAACTTTCTAATATGGTTGGCTTTCTCAGCTTAGACACGACTGAGATCTTATTTGGCACTAGTTCTGCCCGCGACATTGTCTGCGTCAAATAAACATATCTTAAGTCACTCGGAATTCATCAGTGAATGATTTTTTTAAATGAGTTAAGGAGTTTTGTAGATATCCTCGTACAGACAAACTATTAAACTTTAATATTATAAATGCGAAAGTTTGTGAGGATGTATGTATGGATGACAAAAACTACAGACAGGATTTGGATGAAATTTGGCACACAAATAGTTTAAAACCCGGATAAACATATAGGTCACTTTTATTCCGGTAGTACGATCCGATGGGACAATTACCGAACTCCATGCAGGCGGAGCCGTGGGCATAAGGTAGTCTTTTCTATGGGGAACATTAGTATAATCGATATTGCAAAAAACAAAAACATGGTATAACATAATAACATCCAGCTTACAGCAATTCCCAACAATAAACAACAGGACATACCCCTCAATAAAGCACGAAACTAACTAATGAAAACATAACAAAGTCAAAGACCTAACCTATATAAAGATTTCAATTCCACCACATGTGTACTAGCTGCCATCCCACAAATTCTTGTACATTTAATACAGGGTGTTGTACTGTGTACTCGGATAGTTTATACTGCGCCAGATGGTAGTACCCACTACCCAAGCTCCGGGGACATAGTACACGCTTAGAATTTATTACAAACGTGTGTTTTTTACCGTTTGAAGCTGGCTAACTTATCTTGACTGTCCCTTGTGTGTTTGTGGAGATAACGAATCCCTATTGGTCGAAATTGTGTGATTCTAGACATTGCTGTGTTTGGTTTTTTTGGGGATGGTTTTTTTGGTGAATGGCCGGTTGGTTGTTTGTTTGTTTAGTGATGTTTTTGTGTGTTGAGCAAGTAGGGTTTTTTTTTCAGATGTGAAATCATCAAATGATCGGGGGTTCAATCCACTCCGCCCAGAGCGGGGGGGAGGAGACGCTCTGGGAGGAGTGGAAGGGAGTGTCAGAGCAAGTAGTGCTTTGTTCTTCACTAAGATCCATTAAACGGTTCTTGCTAAAAATTGTAATTTAGTATGCATAATTTCTTGGAAAAAAAAAACATACGTTAAGACGAAGATTATCATTATATCACTTCTATTCCTTTTTGTAAAGTTTAAACAGCTTCCAGTGTTATCATAACATCACGCCTGTAATCCTTGAAGGTTTAGGCAGGGGGTACCCATTAGTACACCCACATTTTACACGTTATATTTAAATTCCATGTAATAGAGGGCGAGCCTATTGCCATCAGCCGGACACAAATCCAGACTTCGTAGCTGCTACTGAGAAATAGATAGAAAAACTCAATAACATTTTGGCCGACCAGGGAATCGAATCTAGGACCTCATGCTCAGCAGTCGCACTTGCGACCACTAGACCATCGAGGCATACATACATCGAGAATACCCACCTTCGCCGTAATATTTTCTAACATCAACACGAAAATAACACGACAATTTCCATAAATTACGCAAAAATATAATTACGCAAATTGGTCCAATAAAAATTCGAACCTGATACTAAAATATCGCACTGCACCAATTTACATTACAAGTCTCGTCGGCTCCCGACTATAAATATTGTACGGCAGCTTCGTAAACAGATGTCCCTACCCATAAAGAGTTAATTATCATCTAAGAATACCGTCCCTTGCCGTCGACACGAGAATAGATCCTCTGGGAACTTGGCTTCTCGTACTTTTATTTTGTTACAAAGTTACATTGGAACTTGATATATTAGAAACTGCTGGTAGTGAGGAATATTGTATGCGAGTTGAATTATGATGAGTTAGGATGTATTTTAATGGGAGAGATGATTTGTTTAAGTTGAGGGGTGAATATTTTTTTGTAACTGATTGAAATTGTTTTTTGATTTTATTAAAAATTATAATATCTCATTGGTTTAATAGTCGCAAACGTTACGGCTAGCGTTACGTAAGATGTATATCTTACGTGACTACTGAGCGTGAGGTCCTAGGTTTGATTCCCGGGTAGAGCAAAGTGTTATTGCATTTCTCCTTCATGAATCTTAGTTGCCTGGAGTCTGGATTTCTGCCCAGATGATAATTGCTCCCGTATTTATTACATGAGGCTTAAAAGTCCGTCCGTACAGCAGACGACCTCAAAACGATGGCTGAGACAAACTGGAGACAGAAGTCAAAGTACAGGTTGTCGTAAGGCAGCTTGAGAGACGCCAATTTTAACAAAAAAGTTTTAATTCAATTTGGATATTCTAGCATTCATTTAAAACCCAAACGCTTTATAAATAAGCTTGTCGTTTCAGTAACCTCACGTCAAGATTGTAGACTTCTAACTCGTTGCAATAATGGAGATGTTGCTCCTTGATAATTTCCAGAGAGCAATAATATTGCTCCTTCTCTATAAACATCTGCTGCAAATGACCTACAGTTGAGCCGCCATGCACCGTATAATTAGTAATAAAATAACTCTTCACAGCATATAACCAAGCTTCATTTCCGTGAATAAATGAATGACAAATGTCACACGAAATATATTAAAGCACTCGTCGTTATCGTTCATTTATCATTCGTCGTAGTAATAATGTCACATTATTATAAATGTAATCATCTAGTCTCACAGTTGCATGTGTAGACGTTTATATCAAGCGACATTTTAGGGTTGGTGGCTAAAAACTAAACAGGTGCCTTGTTTTTTTTTTTTTTTACGTATGGGAAATCATCAAATGAATATGAATATTTGCCTGACAATCTTAATATCACAGTATTCATTCGAATAACTGCCTCGACTGCTGAGTATCACGCCCTGGGTTCGATTACTAGATTGGTCAAAGTGTTACTGGATATTTTCACCATGAATTTCTGAGTAACAGCCACGAAGACTGGAATTGTGCCCAGTTGATTGCAATAGGCTTGATCATCATCATATCAGCCTGGAATCACCCACTGCTGGGTATAGGCCTCCCCTTCTGCCACACTTCCCGGTTCTGTGCGTCCCGTATCCATGTTTCCCACGACTTTGACGATATCGTCAACCCAACGCGCTTTAGGACGGCCCTGATTTCTTTGGCCAAACCTTGGCCACCACTCGGTCAAAGCCTTGCTCCATAAGCCATCTCCGCGTCTAGCCAGGAGTCCTGCCCAGGTCTACTTGAGGCGCACCGCCCGGTCCCCGACGTCGTAGACTTTTGTCCAACGGCAATAGGCTTGCCCCCTATTAAATGAGACTTTAACAGAGCTAGCGGATTATAGGTATACTATAAGGTACACCTCTAGATAACCCTTCCCTTACAGGCGTGATATTATATTATGTCATTCAAACACTATACTTATTTAAAACGAATCTTAAGTTGAAATCTAGAAACATCAATTAACTCGTGGTATGATTTAGATATGTTCGCGTCTCAATAGTTACCTTTGTGTTTTGACAGTTATGTGACCAAAACAAGAACAACGTTAAGCTCAATGTACATTGTACATGTACATGAAGGTTTCCTTTAAATATTAAATACATAATGTTCTAAGCCGAGTGATTTCCACGAATGCATTTGATTATGTCGGTGGCTGTAATAACTAATTTTCAGACACCACTGTGTGGATGTTGCAGTACGTAATAATCAAACATCATAGGTATTATGCCACTTTAGCGTTGAATATTGAAAAATCTCTGCTTTTAAACAAACAATGTATCGCTAAATATACATAGAATAATTATAATTTTTATTTCCTTTATTTATTTACCTACACATTTTTTACATTTTTAAATATTGCTTAAAAAAAAACATATAAAAAAACATTTAAATATACAAAAAATAGTGGTCCGCCGGTGTCGGGAGCAAGGTCCAAGCTAACGGTAGTTAGGGCTCCAGAGACAGGAACCTCCTCACAATGCGAGCCGTATCGAGGCCCTGGTTCTGAATCAGGCCCTTAATCCAACCGCCTAAGAAGAGCCTTACTTGTAATTATTGTTGTCAGCGTCGTAAAGCTTGCTTTTTTATACTTATTAAAATCAATTGTCTTTTAGTGAGCTTGTGATATCTAATTTTAACGACTTGCTGATGTTTTTAAACTACTCGTATTTTGTCATTGTGACATAACATAATAAGGCACGCATAAGGCACGTCATTATGTGTGTTGTTAAGATTATGAACACAAGCTGATAAGTAAATTTTAGATTAGTTTATAGCTAAAGATTTAATTTTCTTTAGTTTGGCCACTAGGAAAATTTGACGAACTTTTCATTGCCTACACTTAAAATAAATGGCGTAAACTTAATAATTAATTAAAATCTATCTTAGGATTTAATCAAAGTAGCTAATCTAGTTTCTTGTCAAATATAATATTAAACTTACTGATATCTTCATCAGAATCCCTAATTTTAATAAGATCAAGTTTGTTTTCGCTATTGTTAATAAAAGTTTTGGGTCTTTCAAAGTCTAAAGTTACTAATTTAATTTAGATACTTAAGTACTTAATAAAGTACTTAATTTGTTTAAGTTATCGGTAAACTATAAAGGGACGAGTAAGAGTGAGGTTCTAAGAATGTAAGGTTTCAAGAGTAAAGTACTTTTAAAACTACTTATAGGTACTGGAAATTAAAATGATTTAATTTACTTCAATATTCAAGACAATCTTAAATTTTGACAAAGATTAACTCAAGTAAATTCAGTGAGCGATTTCGTCGAAATTTTGAACTTATTCTACATACATATTTCTACTAGGTAGCAACGATCCGATTTAGCAATTATTGCTTTATCTTAATGTTTTCATTGATATAAGTTTTTACTTTTTTGCTACTATGCAAAAGCAGTAGGTAGTCAAAATTAACACAATTTTCAAATCACAACTCACAACAAAGATGCTTTTATAAAGATGTAGGAGAAGGCGTAACCTAAGGAGGAATGAAAATATATATCTTTTCATTCTTCCTTTTCCCAGCAGTGAGATAGAATAGGCTAACACAAAGAAAGATAAAAAGAGTATGCATAAATTGTCTATTAAAATTGTTGCACATCGCTTTTACGATATTCGAAAATCTATGGGTCCAATGGCGGTCTTATAAAGACAAAATAAAAAAAAACATACACAAACTATAAAAAATTAAATTGTAGGAAATAGTATACATTCAATAGTACCTTATATCTCCTCTTTATGTTTAAAAAAGAACGTTTTGTGCTAATTATACTTAAATACCAGTTCTACAAGCCAGTCTTATTTTGTACTCTTTACATCATTTAAGTAAAGGACATTAGCTTCCTCACGACGAGGGTCTCAATGCTCAAGAGGGCTCCAAAGAGTGCTCCTGTAACATGTCGAGTTTGCAGCCCTCCACACTCACTTTGCTTCCACGTTAATATTTTCAAGTAGGTCTTTAAAACGCCATTCATAAATAAGAAAACTGTAGGAAATCTTTAACTTTTAGATTGAAGCTTGAGTTGTTTGGCTTTTGATAGATGATACTCATCATCTACCTAGCCTTTTCTCAATTATGTTGGGATCGGCTTCCAGTTTAATCTGAACAAAAATACTGGATTTTACATGGAACGGATGCGTGTCTGCCCTCCACAATCTTGTTACTGGGTAATACGATACGAAGATAGTGCAACCGAATATTCGAAACGTTACTAGTTTATCTTCTTCGGCTTAAATATTTGAATTTACTAGCGACTTGGGTGCAACCACGAGCATCAATATGTATACACAGAGTAAAACCAAATCCATGACGAAAAATTCAAACATGCTCGGCCCAAAATCCAGCTATGCACCGCTGATGCAGTTAAAAGGTCGTCAAATAACAATTTAAACTTCGGAATAAGACCTATTTCAAAATAGTAAGGGTTCGAAAAGACTATGTTCATAACAACATGAAATAACAATCAATACAGAAGGATAAAACCGCTAAAACGAACTAAACTTTTTAAATGTGTACCGCGGGGTCGTGACTGTACTGAAACACTCACATGGATAAATCTACGTGTCTTTTATGAATAGCTAACATATTTATGTACTTGTCGGATATGTCAGGATTTATTTATTACGTTAGGCTCGAACATCATGTAGGCAGACGATGGGTTTTGTGCTATGAAAACACTCTGGGCGCGATACACTGTTTCTAGCAAAACTAATGAATTACTTGAGATTACGACTTACCACAATAAACGGGGCGGAATGAATCGGCTACAGTTCCAAGACGTGTCAATTCCACCGCGATTCGACACTGAATTTCGCCCTCGCCTCAAGCTGAACATCAGGGCTCTGTAGAAGCACGCTGTGGTGTAGGCTTGTAAGTAGGTCGCTAGATTCACCACTGGCGCGCTTACAATTCATTTTATGTCCGTACTAATGACCGGATCCGACATACTTATCTACTAAATTTTAAGTCAGAATAAAGTGCCTTTATGTATATTAGCCTAATAAACCTAACTCAAGGTTTAAGAAATTATCTTTCAAACAAGATTACCTAAACATTAAACTGTACTTAGAATTTCCCAAAACTTTCTAACTTAGAAACGAGACTAAGACAAAATTGTGAACATTACATTAGTAGGTAAATACGAAGCAATAAACACGAAGTTAGTTTGTGCTACAGTAAAATAAAATGGTTCACACAAGTAGCGCTATTTGCCTGATGGGACTACAAAAGTTAATGTCGGCGATGTTCCTGATATCTGCCTCTGATTTCCTGCGCCTGACCTCTTTCCGGTCGTGTCGGATTGCCGTCCCTTCGGACTAGTGAGGGAATAAAGATTGCACCTGTGTTTACGCACACACCTTGTGCACTATAACATCTTCCGCATTATAGGCTAGTCTCCACAGTGATAAGCCACATTGACCGAAAACAGGACGACTAGAGCAAGTGGCATCCTTATCCTAACTATGTAATATTATAAATGCGAAAGTAAGTTTGTTTGTTTGTTACCTTTTCACGCTTTAACCACTGAACTGATCATCCTGAAATTTTGCATATACGTTGTCAGGTGTACAGAAACGGACATAGGGTAACTTTCACGTAGAAAAAAAAATACTGTTTCATCCCGAGGAAAACAACAATAATGTTCTTATGATAAGAGTCTTTCGAATCCTGATTGAATTATATTACTACAAGCAGAATACAATCCGAATCGATTGTAAAATTTTAAATTAACGCGAGCGAAGTCGCGAGCAAAAGCTAGTTCTAAATAATTATTAGCGCTAACCATGACAGAAACGTCAGACATGACGTATTGATTGACTTATGCTACCAAAAAGATTATGATTACGCACTCTGCGCTTGGCGTCTCGCTAGCCGCGAAGCGTGTATCGAGAAAAGAGCACAGTGCGGCCGCATGCGAATCTTCTAGAAAACTTGTTCCACTTCGCTACTCGCTAGCCTCTACGTGGTAAGCAAGCCACCTGTCAGGGCGTTTGTAGCCTATCACAGATCTGCTGAAAGACGTTGTGGAAGAGGAAACGGTTTGAAAGCCATTGCACTCTTGCCCTCGGGAGTAAGTTCAGTTACATTTTTAATGAGTTGTGTTTTTTTATTATTTGAATCAATCTTATGAGCCGAGTTTAAATCTGAATAGTGGGTTGGCAACAACGTGTCGTGTCGTGTGATTAGAGTTAAAAAATTTAAATTTTAAAATAAATAGGTTTCAGTTTTATTATAAGGAAGATATTGAACCCTTGCAGTCGATGACTCAAGATTCTTCTTCACACATATGTTTTTGCCTACTTATCAGTAGCGAAGGGTCAATTTATAAACCTAATCTTTAATGTGATTATATCATTTGTCTATAGAATACTGACTGTACCATTTTTCAAAGGGAAGCCAGTAGGAATCGAGTTGTATGGAACCTTCGCCACTACTACTTACGTGTAAATATTCAAGAATTGAATCTTTATACCTATTAAATGACAAGAATTATTAGCATTTATAGTCTAATTATTAGTTTCCAAGTAGCATCTATGTTGTTTACAGAAACTATTTTTCGATAAAGATTTAGGACAGCGCAAAATAGCGCAATTTATACAAGCATCAATTTACTACGCTTTGATTTTTTTTTAATTTTTTCAATATTTGTACCTACATAGATGGAAGGATAAATAATGTTTTATTTATTCATCTTTTCATCCTTACGTGATTGGTAAAATACATAAAACTATATTTTCCCTCTGATTTTAAAATGAAAATAATAAAAACTACAAAGACCAGTGCTAAAACTTCTGAAATAAAATATACACAGATTCCTTTTAGCGAATATTCTGGCGAAATTCTGAATTGGAACATTGCCCAAAACGTCATTCCCAATTGGGCCTGTCATGATTGGGTTGAAATACAATGTAAACCTTTGAACCTCCTCGATTTGTTTCAACAAAAGTAATTCTGTAGTATTTCATATTTCAGTTCCTATAATTAGTGTAAAAATACCCTTAACGACGCTAAAAGAAAAGAATGTCCATGGAGTTTCTTGCCCATTCTTCTCCATAGAGATCTACGTCTTGGAATGGGCAACTACAATACTTTCACAAGTTATTATGCCTTGTGTCTGTGACTGTAGCTACGCTTTCTTTGTTTTTCTGACATTCAAAAGAGCCTGTAATGGTCTAATTGAAATAAATGGTTTGAGTTTTGAGACACTTGTTCTTCTCATAATTTATTGTTCTAGAGTTCTAGACCTTACCTGGGAACCTTCCATCAAATCAAAGGTCAAAGTTCCATGTTTTTATATTATAATTTATCATTCAATGCATCCATCAGAACAATGTTTTGTGTGCGTTACATTGAGTCCTACCGTAAAACGAGATTTTTCACCCAAAAAAAGTTGTTTCCCAGTAATAATTTTTGCGTAGAGTTACATAATTTAACGTACAGAAGGCTTGGTTGACGGCTTCGTGAAGGGTCCGTCAACATCTTGTTTTTAATTTTCTTGGAAAGCAGTCAAATTCTACCCTTTAATGTCATTTAAAAATACAAAAGTGCCAAAGCACAATCACACGACTGCGGGCTTAAAAGGTATAACATTTTCCTACCTAGCAACATATGGACTATGCAAAATGTACACAGAATTTCAATCCTAGTTTTCCTTCGTCGACATTTTTCGCATAAGTATTTTCTTTTTCTTTTTACAGAGATAAGCGTAGAAGAAAGCGGTTTATCGTAAATGTTTTGTTATTACAAGCTACTACAACCTACTTAAGCATTACTAATCCACCACCTGAGTACAGCTTTTCTTCATTTTCAGCACCAACTACGAATATTTTTCTCTTCAGCTACCCGCGTTATGAACACATGCCAAAGTTTTTGTATCACACTGAAATAGAGAGATTTAGAAGATATTTTTTTATATCCAAGTTTCCAAAGCAGTGGATACGCCATGTGAACGCAGCCTGGCGCTATGTCAAACGCTATGCTGCGTTAACTCTGTGGTGTCGAAACCAATGAATCGTTTTAAACTGTGAAAATTCAATACAAACCGTCCCTAACTCCATTTTCTTTTGTTGCAGATAAAACAACAAAGAAATATAAAACGGAAGGCAGTGTCAATGCATCGTATACTAAACAAATTACTTTTGTCGCTCGGTATAAATTCGCTGCAGTAAAAGTGTTCGTCGTAACTGTCGCATAACGTTGAGTGTCGCGACGACTTTTGTTTCGAGCAACAAAGTGGTGCTGTGATGTTTCGACTTTCGCCTATAAAGGGCGGCATTGCCGAAAATTTGGCTGTGTATGAAGATGGGCCATAAAAGTGAATTATTTTGCTCCCGCGGTGGCAAGATGCTACTTACGGTATACGCGGCCCTTCTTCTCTGGAGGATTGACTGCGTCGTGGAGAGCACCAAAGGTAATATCACGTATATTCAATGTAGTGAACATGTCAGCCGGTTTATATCGAATCGACGAGAAGTTATTACAGCGGCTCCAATTTTGAAGTCGATGGGTTTGCGGTGAGGAAAAGTAATAACCAATCATCCGGCTGGTGTTTTCTACATTTTATTTCGATTCTATAGGTTAAGGCTGACGCGAAGATAATTGGTTTTCGTTCCGTAACGGCTTTGTTTTTCCGCGACGAAAATGCTTTGGATTGACTTTGTTCGACTAATGGACCTATTGATTAGTTCTGAACGCTCAATCAATACTGGCTTTATTAGAACTTGGCTACAAAACTGTCAATTATCTCGGTAGGTTCCATTTGATCTTCGGTTGGTTCCTAATAGTGCCTATTAATTAAGCTCTGTGCTGGAATAGTATTCAGTCAGACTTATTGTGTACTGAATCGCAAGAGTATTGTTGAGCAATGAAGTCATAGAAATCTACAATATTCTAGCCGGTACATATAAAATCTTACCTCATCAGGGTAACAATCATAACTTCATACCAACATCACATTTTCCTCATTTCTTTCACCGCACTCTCGAGATACGCACAATATTTTTGCGACTCTCGTAATCTTTTTTTTCACGACTGCAATCTCTAGGAAAAACATGTTCCTACAAGACCCACAAACATAACAAGACTTCCATAACATGCCACTCACATATGAATACATACATATGTATGTACAGACTGACATAAACCAGTAGAGGTGTCCTTCATATCACAAATGTTTTAACCCGGACGCCCGCAAAAAATCCCTATCCGTTATTTATACGAATATGCTTTATGTACACCACGGTCAGAATAAAGGGGAAATGTCATATTTTGTATGTATGGCCAGGGACGCAGCCTAGTGCCAGATTTGGAGTAATTTCAGGCTCACGTGTCGGAGATATATATTTTATTTGTTTACTACGGCTGTTAGCCATCTGGCAACATCTATAGCCTTTGCAGGGTTACAAGGGATAGCAAAGGTTTTGCTCGTAAAATAGATAGATTCTTCGATGATAGAAAGATAGAATAGTTTTTATTGCGTACCAAATAAAGACAGCAACAACAAAATGGTATATTCAAAAGCTATTTGATACAAGAGACGGTCGTGTTGTGTAAATTAAAGTTCAAATTAATTTTAAAAATGAAACGTTAAACGAGACAAAACTACAAATGTGTTCTCATTAGTGCTAACTTCTACACCTTCTGTTTAAATTAAATAAAAACTGTGAAACGTACTTTTGTACCTTTCACGTTTTACAATTTATTTAACAAAATATGACATAGTTACTTACTATGTTTTTTATCTAAGTAAGTTTGTGCAACTAATTTTATAATAAAGTTTACTCAGAAAACTGAAACATGTCGATTTTTTTAGATTAAACAGCCACAAGTAATATGTATTTTTCAACTCTGAGCCATCACACACTTGAAAAATAGTCGTTCCATCTCAAAGTCTGTATTGGTATACTCTTGTCCAAATTCCCCAGCCACTTATATCTTACAGAACGATATTTTAATTTTCTATTGTTATTTTATCATTCGTAGTTTTGAGTAACACTCGTATTCCAAGACTCGTCTTAAGTCAATTGCTCAGCTCAGTTAGACTCAGTCGTCATGACAACGGGTCAAAACGTCCACCTTACTTACTTAGCCGCAATTGGCGGATACTCAAACTTGACTGGTAATTTCTTATGGAAACTCTCCAATCGTGTGCGTTTATGTCAATTTCTAAACAAACTATATCTGTCAATGTGTGTGTGGATGGATTTAAGGCGTGTCGAGCTGGTCTTGAGCTGAGTCAACGACTAAAAATATCAGTATCTCGGATCCGGTCATTAGTACGGACATAAAATGAATCGGCAAACACGCCAGTGGGCACTGGTGAGATGACGCGACCTGCCAGTCTACCCACACCACAGCGTGTTTCTGCAGAGCTCTGATGTTCAGCTCGAAGCGAGGGCGATATTCAATCGTCTGCCCACACGATGTACGAGCCTAACGAAATAAATCCTGACATACCCGATAAGTATAATTTTGACACTCGCTTTTTGGAACCCTATATTTCAATCCAATACATTTTGGATTATTTTTTATCGTTATCGCTGATCACTTTGTCTTAGCCTCAAGTAGTATAGGCATCAAATTACGAGCTCGATTGTACCCAATTCTACTGCTAATAAAAGGTCCAAATACCGTCAGGAATTGGGCTTAATCGATTGTTGAAACGCGTCAATAGCAGCTGAATCCAAATGCTAACAAGGGTTTTGATTGGTAACTTAGTACGACCACCCACAAGACCACAACACTCTGAACACTCCATATACAGTAAAACCGGGGTTTCAAACTCCTTCAAAGAAAGGTCACGTGAGCAGATTGCTATAATCTTGAAACACTCAATCAATCCAATTATGCTCGGCTTCTAAGGTTCGTAGCATGATGTTTAATTACCTTCTTCAAAAATTGGGCTATTAAAATGCAAAAAGATTTTTTCAACAGCGACTGGTGGTTTTAGAGACTAGCGCGTTCAAACAAACAAACAAATTCTTCTCCTTAATGCGGTAAATATGTAATGTATATGTTACCGGAAATGTATGAAACCTAGGAATTGTACACAATTCCAAATATATATTTCCTAGGAATTGTGTACAATTCCTAGGAAATATATACAATTCCGAGCCCACTTAGGAAATGTGTAAATTTTTTTTTCAAAGATTCTTTAATACACAGATTTCCTGTGAAATGTATAGATTTCCTAGGAAAAGTGCATATCACAAAATATATTATATATTTCCTATCTGTTTTAGGAATTGTATACATTTCCTAGGAATTGTATACAATGACGGATTACATACTTTTCCGTTAACATTTAAATCTAAGCATTACTACTAATACTGGTAGCATAGATTTGATTATCAACAGTTATACATAAAACATTAATTATAACGGTAGAGAATCAAACAACTAATGAAGTGAACTCCATATTGGTACATAGGTACACATGTAGAATTATTTGCCTATGATCTTCCATGTAACCCTTTCATATCGACCCTCTGAAATCTTACCCAATATTAATTAAAGTATGAATTGTTAAATGCTTTAACAGTGTATATTGTCTTAAAGGTTAATTAATTTAAACGACGGTGTATAAGCAGCTATTGTTACAGACAGGTCTTGAACATTTTCGAGGAGCTAATTAATTTTGGAACAGGTAAAAGACAAATGGAAGCCACAATTATTTTTCTTGTGTTAATTTTCTAGGGTAATTAATATTGAGACATAAGCTTGGTTTGTTATTCCTGAAATCTTATGATTGTAATTTATTTAAAAGTGCTCTGTAAATACTAGGTTAGGTCTAGATTTTTTTTTTCCAAAAGAGTCCTTATTGATGAGATAATAAAATACCTTTCTGTTACACAATGAAATGTAATGTCTTTCTGTTAATAGTCTGCCTACCTAGCCTTTTCCCAACTATGTTGGGGTCTGCTTCCAGTCTAACCGGATGCAGCTGAATACCGCTGCTGTATTTGGGGCGAATGCCTATCTGACCTCCACAACCCAGTTAGTAATGGGTAATATGATACCCCTTGGTTAGACTGGTTGTCAGACTGTTTGGGGCACTGACTGCCTGTAACGACTGTCAAAGATCTACAAATGACAGCCGGGACCAACAGCTTAATGTGTTTCCCGAGGCACGGAGGAAACTCGGTATGTAATGGGTGGTCACCCATCCACAGACCAACCTAGGCAGCACGGCTTAACCTAAAGATCGACCCGAGCAGCAGTTATTATTTAGCCACGAGCAGTTCTGTTAATAGTCTATTGCAAATTTAATATAAGCTATTGTGACAGTGAAGAAAATATCTATTATATTCCTCACACAAGTGTTGACCCGGAAAAACTTGTTTTCTTTTTACATTGTGTCTTTTGAAATTGTTTTCGCTCAGTCTGACATACTTTTACCCTCATTCAATCAAATAAGACAAGAAGATTGCCCAAAATAAAAACGAGTTCCCACTCAAGTACATTTCAAAATGTTTACCTACCTATTTATGTTGGTTCCCTTAATTAGCATAATAAATGAAATCATCGAATATTCCAGACCAAAAGCGCTATACTTAATCATAGCATTACTTTATAGCGCAATTTAGGGGCAATAAAATCGCGCCGAAGCGGCCGAACCTTGAACTCGCAATACGAAAAACAATAAACACGCCCCTTTATTGCCCGACGTGGGACAAGAGCCGGCTATAAACTGACTCCACTAGTGGATACAAATCTGAATTGTGACGCTAGCATAAAACATTCATGTTCCACAGAGCTACTAGCCCACCGCGCAAGGCACGCCCCTGGGACCGACAAAACGTAACGAACCGACCTCCACCATCCTTTTATGTCCCAGATACATTTTTCTGCCTGCCACACACGGCTGTCTTCGGATAGATTATTTATGTTGTCACACCACGTCCTTGCAAAAATGGATAGACGCGGTTACTGTTTCTGTTCGAACTTTTAAAACGAAATCACTGTTTTTATTTTCGTTTAGACACTTCTAAAAGCGAAGTCGAGTTATAAAGTTTTTATAGTATACAAAAGGCCATTAAATCAATCACGTTTTCAATGGAAGTGGTATTAAAGAGAAATCCGCGGAATAGCTTGCTCACCTTCGGTAAAAAGTCGGTCTGCGGCAAGGCTTTCCACTAATTCTGAATTTAAATGCATGAGATCGAATAGGTTCACACAGAGTGGATCCCGCGTTGAGTTTTCCGATTGCCAGTGCTTATGTATTTAGGAGAAAAATGGGACTTTAGGTCGTACTTCAGCGTTTTACAAAAGACCGTTATCAAAAGAATCTTTTGAATAGATTTACACACGCGCGGGGTGCGCGTGTCACCCTCCTTTGTGTCGACTTGAACAATATTGTTTGAATCGATAGATGTGATTAATACCCTATAGTGTAACTCGGATCTCATTTTTATATTTTTGGGTGGAATTTTGAGATATCACACTACTTCTTCTTTATTATGTAAAGACTTGCTTCCTGTACACTTTTTCCAAAATCTGTGAGAGCAGATCGAATTTTCTTAAAAACTTACGGTACTAAGACCGTTTTCCTGTAGCTAGCTACAACGCGACAACGGTTAATAAACCTGCCGTTACTGCCTCATTTCCAAATTCCACCCTTTTTTTTTTACGTATGGGAAATCATCAAATGACTTCTCCCGCTCTGGGTGGAGTGGGAGGGAGTGTCAGACTCTTACTGACGAAAACCCATCCATGTTCCTTTTTTGCCTTTTTGCCCAAATTCCACCCTATATTTGATATTTATGTAATATCAAATATAGGGTGGAATATTAGAAGGATAGATATTTATTGTATGCCTAACATGATGGAGTAGTACAAGCACACAAACGTAATTCAATAACAACTCTGTAACCACTGTCTCACAATAAAGATCTTTGACTTTGACTTTGGAGGTTCCGATATTGCCTGAATTACCTTCCTCCCTTAGCAACGACTCCTCAAACACATATAATACACAGAATCGGTTCATTTACTTAGTTTACGTGATTAGCTCTGTAGACCGACTCAATTTACGCACACAACAGTAACGATAGATGTTGTCTTAGGTTAAACATCGAGTAACATCATCAAACACAAATATCTTAGCTGGTAAACCTAGCTACTAAATACATGTAGATTCTACTGAATTTAGTATTTAGATTTTACTGAATTGCGTATTCACCAACTCAGCATAACGCAGTCCAATACTGGATATATGCCACTCCTGAGCTGTGCCATAACACCCTGTCCTGTGCTGTGCCATCCAGTCTGACCCAGTCATTTGTTTAAGGTCCTCGGTATTTAGCTAGGAGACGTCCCACACTACGCTTGCCCAAACGCGGTCTGCACTTCAGAATTGCGTATTAGTAGATAGTGTGGAGCGGACATTGGGAAAATTTTCATACAGAAGTTTTGCGTCACGAAAACTTTCGATTTTGGCACACGAATGCTACATGACAAGAGGGCGTTATGACACTAGACAGGTCACTTGTTACTAACTATTAACAAAACCTATACTGTCACTTACGGGATATCTTCCGTGATTGTTCATTATTTTGAGCTCCCGTTATTTCGACGATGTTGCAAGCGCCATGATCGCGGGTTGACTCCCGTAAGTGATAGTATAAGTTTAGTTGTAAACCGTGAAAGCTTAAAACGAAGTATTAACAAGTATTGGATTACGATTTTCTCCGTCTATCGCTCATAAATATTTGAATGTCTTTGTTAGAAAATAACACCGAGATATCAAAAATAATACAAAACAATTTCGTCTCTCACACTCAGATATCAAAAACAAAAATAAATCGGATTCATTCATCATCATCAACATTATGAAAAAAAAAACGAAATCCGATTATACTATTATTCCAGTGCCATTACAATATAATTGTTGATCGGTGTGAAAGTAACAGATGTCTAGTGCAAGATAGGGCCGGCCGCATTTAAATAGAGGCGAGCTGTCGTTGACATAAAGTGCCATTGTGAGCCACCCCTAGAGTGGGGCGCAAAAAAGAACTCCTTCCTAATTGTTTGCACATTTCGCTCCCTATGGCCCGCACGCGTTACTGAGGGGTGTCGATATTACATTGGAAACTGGCAATTAATATTTATGTGCCCTTTGAGCTGAGTGTGAAACAATTAAAATGTGTTATTAGTTTTTTGGGCTTGGGATATTACAGTTATAAAACCCAAAAATATTTATCAGACTGAGATTATTCACTAGTCAAAATTCACCTTTCAAATAATTCCCGAAGTTTTTCTATAAAAAACGAAGCCATTTTATTTAAAAAAATATCCAATATTGATACAAAGCAATTAAATCATTTCATATTTATCGGTCCTTCGATTCGTTCCGAATTCAAACACTTATCTCGACCCAATATTTACTCAACAAAAAAAAGAGCAATTCAGTCGCGTCCCATCCCTATTCTAGCACACACTGTCAATCCATCAGTTCCCCCACATCTCTATTGTGTTTTTAAATCACCATTGTTGTTCCAAGTGGCTATTTCTGGATCATTTTTTTTCACGTCCCCGTAGACTTGGGTTCCACAAGAAAATTGCCTCAGATTACTTTATCAAATGTCCGTCCGAGATTCCTGAAGGCGTTTTAATAAATGGACGTCGTTATGGAAGAAATATGTGTCGAGTTAAAGTAAATTCGTTGGTTATTAAGATTGTTTAAAATAAAAGCGACTTATGTTTTGATGTTTTGTGACGTTGACGCCTCATTTGCAGTTTATTGGGATATTTTTTTAATGGATGAACAAAGCTTTTTGTTGTGCTTTCGATTCCGTATTCTGAGGGTTCTTGAGAAGATTGTCTTATTGAAAAAGCATTTTGGGCTAAGATATTTTTGATTCTATTAAACGGCCTTCTCGAGATAAGTAGATCTACCCGGTGAGCTCGATAGTTCCACACAGCTGTTTATATTTCAACTTTCTTTGGTCTCATTCAAATTCAAGTTGTAATTCCTGCTTCATGGAACTTTTCGAACTGTGACAATTAATTTGTGGTACGTAGTAGTCAAACATAAACGATTTCCATGAAATGCAGAACAAGTGGAAAATTTAATAAAAGCCGAAATATCAAAAGGCGTTCTTGATACCTTTGATTGTCTGGCGGTTTGATTGACGGTTAACAAGAATGCAAGTATGCTGTGTTTTACAAACTGTTTAAAAAAATAAAAGCCTGAAATAATGATCTTATTTCGTTTACGTGTTCCTTGATTTAAATGTTGAATTATTATAAAAATATAATTTTACAAATCGTGCTGCTGCAGATTTCAATGATGTCACAATCCGTTTCTGTTTTTGTTTTTGTCTTTGTAAGTGTATTACGAACATATTTGTAAGTACATTGTTACTAACACTATGAGTCTTGTTGCTCGAATTAAATGATTAAATTAAATTAAATACTTAAAAGTGCTTTGCGGCCCGCTTGTAGTATACGATGGTCCATAAAAAAACTACCTGACCTATAATGATTTTTGATTTACATATACTGATGCGTTAGTCTTTTAGATAACAGGCCCACAGTCCTTTAACAAATATTTTACCTTTGATGTTGAATCATTGTCATAATCAAAATTAACTTTATTGTCGTTACTATAAAATTGGTGTTGGTTTGCTTCCACTAAAAAGACTGTCAAGATGACAGTGATCTTTATTCTCTTTGCCTTAGGGCCGGGCTCCACCGAAGCGGAGACGACACGAGGGGAAAGGAGATGTGTTGTAAACCACCAATACAATTTCTTTATTTACACTTCTCGTCTCCGCTTAGCTTTAGTGGAAATGGTTGAGCAGAGAGGAGAGATGTCTGGAAATTGTTTAGGCCATCGGAGACTAGAAGGGACGTGCGGTGAGCGGTGTGCTGCGAGCAGCGTTCCACTTTGCACATCTCCGCACAGCTTTGGTGGATACACCCTAGCTTTTACACATCTTCCCTCCTCTCCGCTTAGCACATCTCCGCTCGTCTTTGCCTTGGTGGAGTCCGAGCCTTAAGGTTGCAGTTGAGTTTTTTTTTTTTTTTTTTATTCAGAGGAACAGCAAACAGGTACATTATAAGAACCTACAACTAGTTTAACAAAATAGAAATTTGGTTATTAAGTAACCTACAACACTGTCCACAAGTAAACACAGAAGTTAAAAAAAAGAGCTAATCACTAGGAACATTAATAGCAGTACGTGTAGCAATTCTTTAATTAAAATTAAGTGGTATAATAACGACTATTGGAAAGTTTTGTTCAAAATTAAAGTTTATAGGTAACATAATGATATAAAATGACTTTAGTTAGGAGCATTTGTTATATTTAATAGGGAATGGCGAATTAGGCTTATAAATTTACTTGACACAAAGGGCAATGAAGGAACATGGATGGGTTTTAGTCAGTACGAGTCTGACCCTCGCTTCCACTCCACCCAGAGCGGGTGTCATTTGATGATTTCCCATTAGAAAAAAAAAAGATGTCACTGTTTACGTTTTTTACGTCTTCTTCTTCTTAGCGTGTCGATGGCAATCTAAATTGTGTCGGCCCAGAACTGAGCTACTAGTTTGGCACTTTCGGTAGCGTCCATCAGTTCCTGTTGTGAACAAACAACAGGGCACGCAGGACACGATATTAAGTGCCCCATTGTTTGTGGAACAGCACCACATTTACACTCCAGGGCAGAGTCATCAATGAATCTCCACCTGAGCAGGTTTTCCTTGCTGCGGCCAACCTGGGTCCGGAGTCTATTTAAAGACTTCCAGGTCAGCCATGGCAACTCGTGTCCAGGTGGGAGATTTTCGGCAGGTGGAACAAATGGGATACGTTTGAGTTGCAGATGTTAGAGATAAAATAACTTCGAAAGGTCCATAAAATTGTATCATATCGTTGTATTTCATATTTTAACCGACTGCTAAAATACAAAAGGTGCCATATATACTGTGATCATTATAATTGAAGAGGTTCTAATTGTAGAACATAACCTTTTACCCTTGTGTAACATGTTGTACCGCTCGTTAGGCGCTAGTAGTACCATTAACTTTTAGTATTACTACTAATATTACTTTGTAACATTGTTGTGTATGTACGATTATATTTTGCCTTTACTTATTGTCATATAATATAGCATCACGCCTGTAATCCCCGAAGGGTTACGCAGAGGCGTACCGAATAGTACACCCATATATCGACGGTTATGTTTTAAGTTCTATGTAATAGGGGGCGAGCCTATTGCCATCAACCGGGCACGAATCTAGACGCCATGACAGGAAACAATCAACAAAAAAAAAACAGGAATTTGATTATGAACACTTTGCCTGATCCTGGAATCGAACCGAAGATCTCATGCTCAGCAGTCGCACTTGGCGACCACTCGACTAACTCTTTTGTAAATAAAGTTTATGTGTATAAAGATGTTTACTTATTTACACACTATCTTTTACCTGCGGCTTCGCTCACGTTTCGGTCGGAAATTATGCCACGTGATCGTTTTAGATATAACACGCTGGGATAACGTAGCTTTCCATTATTAGAAGAATTTTCGGACCGGATCAATAATTCTAAAGATTACCCTCTACATTTAATCTTACAAACCCTCTTATGTATTAGTGTGGATTTAAATGTAAAAATTTGAAGTAGACTTGGAAAGCATAACAAACTAACCATGCCTAACTAACCGAATAATATTATTTTAGAACAGTATTTGTATGGGGTTAATATACACGGAAGGTACAGCAGACCTGAGTTTCGATTTACAGGTATGTGTACTTAGTTATAATTACCTACGTCACTAGAGACTATTTACCTTAGTGGGTTTACCTAGAAATGATATAGTGACTATATACTCCGAGGCAGGGCGAGTGCGAGAATAAAGCCACGAGTGATACACCGAGGTTTTTTTTTGTGAATGGCATCTCGCAGCTCTACCTAGGAGTTTGTCGCCTGCTTAACCTGTGCATGTGCACCTGTGGGTGCCTTGAGTGTTAGGCGTACAGCTATGGGCAAAAAAACTTACAAACTAAGCGACTACACGCTAAGGGCACCCCCTTTGGGGTACGAGCCTTGCTTTAGGACGTCGCTGGGGGACGACAGTAAGAGACAGGCTGGACCGAAACGTGAACACCGAGGCTAGACGAGCACTACTATATATATACATGCCGCCCATTACATACCGAGTTTCCTCCGTGCCTCGGTCAGCACGTTAAGCCGTTGGTCCCGGCTGTCATTTGTAGATCTTTGACAGTCGTTACAGGTAGTCAGTGGCCCAAAAAGTCTGACAACCAGTCTTACCAAGGGATATCGTATTACCTAGTACTAACTGGGTTATGGAGATCAGATAGACAGTCGCTCCATGTAAAATACTGATATTTTGTTACATTTTGGAAAGAGACGTTTTGCGACTAAGCCCTTTTCCCAACTATGTTGGCGTTGGCTTGCAGTCTAACCGGCTGCAATTGCAGCAATTGCCTATCTGACCTCCACCAAATAGTTATTACCTACTGGGTACTCTTATATCTATCATACATACAACATCAATATACAGCCCCATGTATAATTCATAGCAAAACCTAATAGACTACATTTGCAATTAAAAAACATGCAGCAAGGGCAGCCCCTATCCGAGGGTTCCATAGTCCATCGATACAGCAAATCTTCGGCTCAAGAGCCAATCCGTTTAGCGCGTAATAAATCACCCAGGAACACCCCAACACTGTTTCCAAACGTAGAATAAGAAATTGGTGTAGAAGCGAAACTTATGTAATTTCCTTTGCGAGTGATAAATGATATTTATTTTGCAAGTCGGTTATATTAGGTAAATAACACTTTTTAAACTTTTTTTTTCTTAGATGATGTTTTTCGTGTATTACAGCCAGCAATAGACCCTATAACATAGGACTTAAATACAACTGGCTAAAATGTGGGTGTACAGTCACGAGCACAAATATGTATACACTTTTCTAAATTTAAAAGCAATTTTCGCGAGAAATAACGATTGTAACTTGGAGATAGCATCTTTTTCATAAAATATGAGTTCCAGAATACTATGATCATAACAACATGACATTTGAATCAGAATAGTAGGAGAAAAACACTTTTAAAAGATGTGAAGTGTTTACATATTGGTGCTCGTGACTGTACTGAAGATACACCTCTCCCTAACCAGATCTACGTGTGGTGTTATGATGTAATCATCTACCATTCTCCACCATCACATTACTATCCGTGCTCTCAGCTAACACAGGGATTTGATCCCGAAACTTCTGACACTGATTGGAAGCTAGATTTTCTCCGAGTTTCATAAGCCATATTATATTCAGAACGTTCATGTGGGGTCACTTTTGTTTTCTTGTGGTTAGTACCTAACTTGGTGTCAGAGTTTTTATACCGTCCATAGGCGGATTGACTTGGCTTTACATGCCGTCGAGAAAATAGCCCTCAGGCATGCTGGTTTGGTTTCTTCACCATGTTTTCCTTTAACGAAGCAAGTGATAATTATACAATATGCACATTAATCCAAAAAATCAGAGGTGCGTGGCTTGGGTTCGAACTTGAGACTTGGCACACCGAGTCACACCACAAGGCTATCACTGCATATAAATCACATGCTGCTCATATGCTGTGGGGTAATTTCCGATCATAACGCGAGGGAAGCTGCGGGTAAAACCTGCATATTATACATTCAATTTGTGAATTTCGCCTCTAAACCTACTTATTCTATGTCTCGAACCCATTATCAAGGGTAACCGTGCGTTTACCCCTCTGGGCTACGTCAGATGTGCAGAGTACAATTTGATTACGTCATTACCCAATACTGGGAACCCAATGTCGTATCAACGATATTGTTAATAAACTCGTCACAATATTATTTATGGTTATTAGTCCCTTTTGGTTTATGGGTAACAGTTTTCCTTAATCATGATTTTTAATTACCTACCATTTGTTTTTTATTATGAAAATGTTTTGTTTTTCTTTAATTGTGAAGGGGAGCAAAGTAATTAGTTGGCGATAATTCAGAAACATAATGTAAAATACTGGTATTCAGCTGCATCCGGTTCGACTGGACGCCAACCCTAACATAGTTGGGAAAAGGTTAGGCAGATGATGATAAATATGATGAATGCAACGATTAAATGAAATTTTAACCAATTAAAGAAGGGCTGGTTCGTGGTGGCACGAGAAAAGAGCACATGGAAGGAATTGGGGGAGGCCTTTGCCCAGCAGTGGGACAGTAAAGGCAAATAAAAAAAATAAAAAAATGTGCAAATAGTGGTGATTTCCGTAGAAAGGAAAGATATCAAACACTTGATGATGCTGTTTCCCAACACATATGCTTCTGCCTCCGTCATTTATTATTATCAAAATTCATCACATTAAGTAGTAGTAGTAGTAGTAAACTGATATTCCTGGTTGTTATTTATAAGCCGTTATCGATAGTTAGAAGCCTGAAAGTCCGACAAGCAGTCTTAGCAAAGGTTCTCCTGTTACTCAGCAACCGAGTTGCGGAAATCAGATAGGCAGTCGCTCCATTACAAAATACTGATATTCATCTGCAAACGGTTCGTCTGAAAGCTGACTAACTTTGTTTGCCTCTAATCTTCTCATACGAAGAATTAAACTTGATTGCACATAGCAAAAGTAATTGTTTTATTCAAGCAAAAACGTGAGGTCATGTGTATATGTGATTGTATGCATTTATCAAGCCATGCAATTTTCCTGAGACGTGCATAACATTAACGAATCTCGCTTTAAAACTTGTGACTCCGCAGTAATGTATGTTTCGTACGTTCTGAGCAAGTATTGTTACCGCATTTATGTAATTCATAACATTTTCATGCTAAGAATGTACATTGTACGGGATATAGTGTATTGCAAAGATCAGGGGGCCTATCATCACCTCTTTTTTTTCTAAGCCTCTCATATGTGTCCCACTGCTGGACTAAGGCCTTCCCTTTCTCCTTCCAAACCTCTCTATCTTGGGCGATATGTGGCCACGTTTGCCCTGCAAATAAGATCAGATCGTCACACCACCTTTGCCGCGGTCTACCTCGATGGCGATTTCCTCCGTCAGGCGTCCAGGGAGCGAAAAATCTTACCTCAGTGTGAGCAAAGGATTGGGCTAGGCGCCCAGTATAGCTAGCTCTATCTACATATATCCCACACTGAAGTGACATTAATGTAATACTGCTCAAGGTAGGCTCTTGGGGAGCTAAACACGTGGCAGCCGTTTTCAAAGTGTTTCATATTTCAACAACGACATCGGATGGACACTTATGTCCACTTTTCTATAAACTTCAAACTTTTCTGTAGCTGTAAGAATGTCATTTCGTGTAGACCTTCAACTCCTCTCCTGGATAGAAAATGTAATGAGTTTGTGTCAAAGAGACTGATGATGCACACGGAGACATCAAGCTTGAAAGCAATATCCTATGTAATGACATAAGAGTCATCTAATGGGAGACACCCTCTGAAATTATAATGACTAAAATGGCAGTCGCTACGCAATAACAAAAAGATTGATGCCAATTTTGGTCGGTCCAATGATTTGCGATCGAAGGTGGCTGACTAAAAGGAAACTCCAAACAAACATGCGATGATAGGTGCAGTCCAAAACAGGAACAACAAAGATACTGAAGCGCGTGCCTTTTCTGGCTAACTTTTCCGTTTTAATTAGTAAAAAAGATTAAAATACTTATAATGAAAACTAGCGCCAGCGTGGTGGTTAGACACTTCACATTTGCATATCAATTGCCACATGGCAGTCTCGTACATGCAAAGAGCGCCACAAAAATATATGCTAACCGACCTCTTTATTAAAATCACGTAGGTAGGTACCTACTTACCATTTTTAGATCTTTTGTTAACTCTTATATTTTACGTTTAGAGTCTGTGTTCATGACGTCTAAGGACGAGTTATTTAAGCGTAAAAAGGTCTTTTCTTTAATCTTTTTTTTTGTATTTTAGTTACTCAAAATGTTTTTTTGGCAGCTCATTAACTCTTGACACAGTGCTAAAACATTTTTATGTTATATCTAAAAATTATTTCAAGATGATGTTCGTCAGGTTTGTTAATCATATTTTTTACAATTTTACTCATGGTAACATTTTATTTTTCTGAGAAAAATTGAGTTATAGTAAATTGTTCTTTATCTTATCTTACCTAACTAAAAATTAACTGACTGCCTTAAACTTGTTAACATTTTTAACTATTTTCTAAGAAATTATTTGAAGATTCTTCGTGTATTCACCAAGTTTAACGGAAAAACAGATGAACAATCAACTAAGTCAAAGGAGGATGGGCGTTTATGTATGGGACCAGTCCCCAGTGCTGTATCAAGTTGTGGTATTCAGCTCTGGGAACAAATCGCCCATTCTCTTTCACTAGAAGTCACTACGGATCCCTAAGAAATATTTTACCTACGCGAAACCCAGAAAACGTAATAGTTTTCTAGTCTCCCAGACACAACCTTTCCAATTTAGTTTCGATTAAAGTCTAGTCTACTCGAAATTTAGAAAAAGAAATGTAACTACAATTCAAAGCTATCAAAAGTTTTAATCAAGATTTGTATTACTTCTAGAATTGAGTAGTTCTTATGAAAGATGGTTTGTAAAAACAACTTACATTGTCTGTACAACATTAAAATACATTTATTTTTAGCATATTTGAAGATTCATAACTGTTTATCAGATAGTATTAAAATAAATTGACCTTCAAAAGGAAATCCCTATTACAATTTTGCCTTCATGACTTCGAATTAATCAAGTAATAAAAATAGTCGGTTTCTCTAATATTAGACACCATTTATATCTATTACGAAGGCAAAGCTATGTAGGGTCGGTAGGATGAAAAGGCGGTTGGGAATTTTGGTTCTATCTCTGTTTTTAATCAATCTTCGTACAGTTAGAAAGAATTGACAGGTGATATTAAGATCTTGACGACCGAAGTCCGTATTTGTGTTAATTTAAAACATGGCACTCACGACGACCAATCAAGCTATGTAAAACCAAATTAAGCTGATCTCTCATTATACGGGAAGCTCATACAAAGCGAGATCAGGTTACACTGGATATGTATAGCTTGATGTGTCGCCATGTGTACGTTGTTTTTCGAAGTTGAATGGGCTCAAAATAGTCCTTTTTTACAAAATTATCAAAAGCAAATATTAGTTACATCATTTTAATAATTAAACACTAACCCCTTTATTAATCAACGCGGCGTAAAGTTATGGCGATCTTGGAGTAGTTTCCTCTCTAAAAAGCGGCTAAACTGAAGTTTAGAGTGGTTGTAACTTTACCCGCGTTTATTATTTAACGAGCTAGGTACTACACAACTGATCTTTGCCTTTCTTCTTTATATAAGGTTCAATTAAAATAGATGGACAAATTTTAACACAGCGTAAAGTGATTTTAGTTTGACCTAAAATAATAAATTGCCGGCACTCTAGAATAAACATATCCATCATGGGTTGATACTTGCACTCGCGCCCTGCCGCGCGCGTTCTCGTAAGTAGGTACCCAGTCAGTTCTGTTAATATCGTTCTGTTTTTAACCATAGTAACTTTCAGATGACTAACATTTTTACTGTATTTTCGTTAGCAGATTTTTTTTTTGTAAGTATCTAATGCGTTTTTCTTATTATTTTTTTACTATATTCCTTATTTTGGTGGTCGAATCATTTCTACAAGTTTGGCCATCTATTTTAAGTGGACCTTATGTAGAAACGTAATAAAAATTCCGATTACTGAAACAGGTCTAACGTTGACGTATGTTATTAGTAAATCGAGACAAGTAAGGCTGCTATTACATTAATGCTGACAGAGGTAAAATAAATAAATAAAATTCATTTATTTCGGACAACAGTGATCCATATTTTGTTAGTATTACAAACAGCTTATATTCTAATGTTAGTAACATTGATATAAAATTATATTATTAAAACAAGGGACAAAAAGGATGACCAGGCAGGAACACATGTTTCCTACCTAATCAAAATAATTTGAAAAGGACTTTAAGCCCCGATTGATCCTGTAAATACTCATTTTAACTTGAAACAAGACTTATATTTCTCCGACATTTCTTATCGTGTTTGCTTTACGCCACGATCTTGTAGTGCAACAGAACTGATGAGGTAATTAGCTAAGTGCTCGTTAAGGGATCGTTCGAGAAAATAAACTCAGTATTTAAAGGTTCCATTTTCTAGGTAGACTCAGCCATTACATTAATGTACCTTTCTGTTATTCTTAGCTTGTGGCTAAATAATAACAGTTTCACGGATCGGTCTTTAAAGTAAAGCAGCGTTTGCTATGGTAGGAGATGGGTGACCATCCATTACATACCGAGTTTCCTCCGTGCCTCAGAACGTTGGTCCAGGCTGTCATTTGTAAATATTAGACAGTCGTAACAGTGGCCCGACCCCAACATAATTGGGAAAAGGTTAGGCATATTATGATAACTTTGTTATTTATTTTCTTGATGTGGGCAAACAAGTTGGAAAAAATAAAGAAGATACTACTACTAAAGAAGGACTTTTCAAATCTTAACCCCCAAAAGGGTTTAACAGGGGATGAAAGTTTGGGTGGAAGATCATTATTTTCCGTTGGGAAATCCCATCGGTTCGTCCGAAAATAAATGTTGAAGTGATGACAATAAAATTCTAAGAAGACGTAGTTTTCTCGAATAAGAAACCTTTTTATTGTTAGTATTTCTAGAAAATGTGGACTGAACCATTTTATCGTAATACTGTCGCAGGAAATATGGTTCATTACACATCACACATATGAGTTATTGTCAGAGGACCTGCTTTTTTATTTAGTAATATATTTTTTATAAAAAATATCCAATTCTGAACAACTCACTTGACGAATTGTTTGTCGCCCTGTTACCGTTTTGATACTTGTACATATTTTTTTAACTATTATTGATTTTTAGTTTGTATATAATGTAAATATTCACTTGTTGTCTGTAGCCAAATATATTAGTCTTGGGAAAATATTCATAAAATGAACGAAATTTTTTATATCAATTTGTTCAATTTATTATTTAATATGGTTTTATATAAACATATGACACTGGCATACAAACACAGGTTTAAAAAAACCTAGATCGGGTCGCTACTTGCAACTGTTGAATATATTTTAGTTATAGTTTACTTATAAGTACTAATTATACCATTGTATGAGAAATAACAAACTGCGCCTAAATGTACACTTTTTTTGTTAATACTTTTTAAATAAATTATTCTTCCTTTGTTTATCTTTTTACAAATTTATTACATTTTTAAATATTAATTTAAAAAAAATATATAAAACATTTAAAAATATTAAAAAATTAAATAAATAAGTAAATTATTCTTATTCTTTCTTACTGATCGTAATCATATTAATATCGTTTCATTTAATTACTGGCTTAATGAAACTGATGATTCTCCATAAGTATACCTATAAAGTGTGTAAAAAGACCCTTAACGAAGCCGAAAGGTACTTGTTGTCCCCGTCATTACGATTATTTTTTTGTTCTAGACCATACCTGGGAACCTTCTAGTTACGGAGATATTGGGGGTCAAAATTCCAACTTTTTCACAAGTTTTTTTTTAAATACATGTTTTTAATGTAAGATTTTTACTTTAAATACCTTCACGATCCCCGTACTATTCAATCCATCCATCAGCACAGTGTTTTGAGTGCGTTACATTAAGTTTTACCGTAAAACGTGATTTTTCACCCCAAAAAAAAAAGTCGTTTCCCAGCAATCATTTTTGCGTAAAGTTATTTAGTTTGATGTACAGAATGCTTGGTTGATGGCTTCGTGAAGGGTCTGTTTACACCCAGTATATAAGTATAAGTGCTATTGAGTTTTTCCATTAGAAATTTCTCTGTAGCAGCTGTACGGATTTTGGATTTGTGCCCGGTGGATGGCAAAAGCTCTCCCCCTATTACACGGGACCTAAAACAAAACTGGCGAAATGTGGGTGTACGAGAAGGTGCACCTCTGCCTAACCCTTCGGGGATTACAGTCGTGATGATGTTATGTAAGATACTCCGTAATGTATGTTTTTGCTTTTTTACAATGTATAGTAGTAGTAGTCACCATGATTGTCCGGTCATAGCAACCAATCTGAGCGGGAACTTACCCTCGACGCAGAAAATACTTTAATTCTCAAGTGTGTGTTCAAACACAGCTGCACTATATCTTCCCTCACTCTCATAGTTCGATGGGGCGGTGATTCGACATGACCGAAGAAAAATCAGGGGCCAAGCCCCTCTGTATTACTATCCCCACTGCTTGGCAAAGGCCTCTCCCCATGACTTCCAAATCCTTCGATCTAGGGCGAATGTGAACCACTGGTTGTTGGTTCTGTTCAGCTCGTCCCGCCATCTCCTGCGAGGTCTACCGCGTCACCTTCTGGCAGTGTCAGGGCTCCACATCATGGTTATTTTGATCCACAGCTTGTCGGGCAAGCGGCAGGCAGGGCCAGCCCAAATCCGCTTCAGCTCTTTGTATTGCTCCTCTGAATTACATACTTACAAAAATATAATCATCACGCCTGTAATCCCCGAAAGTTTAAGCAGAGGTATACCTATATTATCACATATTGCCGGCTATGTTTAAGTTCCATCTAATAGGGGGCGAGCCTATTGCCATCAACCAGGCACAAATCCAGACTCCAGGCTGACTTACTTAAGATTAGAAATTCTAGATGGAAAGTCCTAATAACACTTTGCCCGACCCGGGAATCGAATCCAGGACCTCATGTTGAGCAGTTAACATGTGACAACAAGACGAAAGATATGGTTTACCGATTGATATACATAGTTATTTACTTCTAGCAATGTTTACCATTACAAACATAGCTAGGAACAGACACCGTCCATTAGCCTTTCCACTTTGGAATAGAAAGGCAACGCCTATTACTCTCTTAGTTACAGGGCTGGCCTCTTAAGCTTCCGTTCAGCCACATTTAACACAACATCTTCATAAACCTTTACGAGGGTAGGTCGCAACACTACAACTATGTTACTGTTTACCTCTAAGGAGATAGGCTGTAGTGTGGGTACAATTTCAGGTCTTTAATAAAATAGATTAACTGAAAAATCTTTACTCTGAACTAGGAAAAGTATTGAATTTGGGCTCATAGTGCTGCGTTTTATATTATAATTACAGACTACAGGGGCTAGGTCAATAACAATCGCTTTTAATGCTTATTTCTAGTTTTCTACAATGATTTTCAACAAGATCGATGGGAGGTTTAAATAGCTGATGTCAGTTTCATTCATCTATGACTTTTCCATCAGTTATAGCTGATATAATGTCCCACTCACTTGGCTCTCAACGAAAACCTACCTATAATTATGTCCGTAGCATGATTTATTACAATTTTGTCCAATACTGTCTCTGACATTTAGAAGAATCTCACTGAATAAAGCTCATACAATTTTTCCTACTTCATTCAGTCCCAGGACTAACTCATGAACCACGCTTGCAAACAATTACTATTAAAAAACCGCATCCAAACGCATTGTCATAAACCTTCCCAGAATTCCCTTTAATTTTCTCCTCAACGATTCTCACACACCTTGCTCTATCAAGACATGATACACAGACAAGGTTGTATCACTTACCAAAGCTCATTTACTCCGTTGATGAGGGAATTAACGGCTGATGGCAGACGTTTCATCTGTTACGTAGTGATCGCTGCGTTCATTACACGAATATAGACCTCGCAAGCTGATATATGGCTCTCATTGTCGCGAACTAACAACAGTCCATTCGGGATAATGGCCCGCTTTACTGACCTCGTACGTCCGGGACGGTGTGACCAGTATTCATATTGAAAACGGGATTCGACAATATGGCTTCTTTCGGTTATTGACAGTCGATTTTGGAGCCAATAATGTGATTGCTGAGGTTATGGGGTCGAGAGCGAGGATTGGGTTGGTGGAATTGCGTTTCTGGGATTGTAAAATGTGGATAGTGGTAGTTGTCTGCATTTACTGGAACGCAATCAGGCTATAATGGGTGTAAAAATACCTTTAACGAAGCCGAAAGGCACTGGTTCTCCCCGAACCTTCTAGTTACGGAGATATTGGGGGTCAAAGTTCCAACTTTTTCACAACTTTTTTTTTAATACAAGTTTTTAATTACTTTTCTTTAAATACCCCCGTACTATTCAATGCATCCATCAGCACAATGTTTTGAGTGCGTTACATTGAGTCCTACCGTAAAACGTGATTTTACGGCCCAAAACAAAAAGATGTTTCCTACCAATGTTTCTCTTCTAGAGTTACTTAGTTCGATGTACAGAATGCTTGGTTTACGGCGTGTCCGTTTGCACCTTGTATGCAGAGTTTGATACAGACTTACGGAAATATATTAACTGCAGAAAAAATATTCTACACTAGTGCTCCGAAATCTCCAGGAATGTGTTGTTTAAGTTTTGTAAGTACTTAAATATTGAAGACCTCATACACGCCAGAATCGTGTTTTCTCAAATCATATGTTTATAATACTTCTGTTACTTGATTAACCGAACAAAATTGTATTTACTATTTCTATAAAAAATGCGCAATACCCAATCAAGATGAAGTTTACAAAAGTTCAAAGTGCTCAATATAAGCAGCTCAGTTCAGAAGCCATGGTTAAAACATTTAATTTCAAATAATTTGCCTCAAAGCGTTTCAACATTAATGAAGCTAATTGCTTTACTTTATGCGGCTTAAATATTCGCGGGATCCAAATATTTTGTCGGTGTAATTGGTTTGAAGTGCTAACAAGTGCATTGTTTTTGAATTGCTAATTGTTTGTTTTGCAATAACGAAATTAATATGGCAGAAACTCATAAGATTAAATGCACAATTTTAATTTCAATACCTACTTTTGCTAATTTAACTGAAGAGATCGTGGGTATATAATAACAGCCGCACGGTTCGATCATCACGGTTAAGCAGTGCTTGCCTAGTTTAGTTCATGGATGGGTGACCATCATTAACATACCGAGTTTTCTCCGTCGCCACCGAAATCCGTTGGCTGTAATTTGTAGACCTTTGACAGTCGTTAGGAGTGATCAGAAGCCCGAAAGTCTTACCAAGGAGTATCGTATTACCCAGTTACTGGGGTTGTGGAGATCAGATAGGCAGTCGCTCCATATAAAATACTGGTATTCAGCTGCATCCAGTTAGACTGGAAGCCGACCCCGACATAGTTTGGGAAAAAAGCCTAGACAGATTAATTGACTGTCCGACCTTTACCAACTTCGTCATCATCATTTCATCCAAAAAACAGTGGGCACTGTTGGAACTAAATCTGTTCCAAATGTTCCCGCATTGAGATCCTGTACTTCTTATGTCCAGTTGCTTCCCGCTGCCCTCACCAGTGGGTTCCGACAAATGACAATCGTTCTCAAAGCGTTTCGTGTTTGTTCGACGACTTTCAACAAGATTGAAAAAAAAACGAACATCACTGACTCATAGAAGAAATAACTACACACACATGCAGTCACATTACGTACACAACATTACTAATTCAATCCAATTCATAACAATTTTGTACTTATACAAAATTGTTTTCTACTTTTAAATTCGGCTAGTTGCAGAAGCGTGTTTTTTTTTAACTATTACTAATTATTTAATATCAATTCCTGAATTTTGCCTTTAGTCTGTACCTTACTGTACCAAAATATTAATTTTAGGTACTTACTGAACTAGGGGTAGAAAGTGGACGAGGTATGCCTGTCCTTTGTATGAAAATTCAGTCTCATCCCTGATTCACACTCGACCCGAGTGTGAACAATTTTTAAGGGTTGAGAGGAAACAAATAAACACATCTTTTTTCAGGGATCGAGATACCGAGAGTGGCCTAAAAATCGCTTATAACTTAAGCGATTTTTAGGCCACTCTCGGTATCTCGGTATTCAAGGCATTTTTACTTCTATATCATTGTAATCCTGGCAGAAAGTCACTTTGTCTAGATATTTATTTCACGCATAAAATTAAAAATAAGTATAGTACCTGCCTGACCCTTTCTATGTCCAGTATCAAAACCAGCCTAATATGTTCCCTATCCTAAGCCTCCAATCGGACCCAGTGCGGGTTGATGGATATCTCGTGTCTGTCTTTGTAATATTTCTTTTTATTTAACACACAAAATAAAACTAAAAATGGTACCCTCTTAAGTAGAAATAAGGGGTAATGATTTGCTACACGTGGGCAATACTTACTGACGTGTAGTGTTCATGAAAATGAATACTTTTACTATGAAATTGCGATAAAAAATATCAGCGGCTCCATACACTTTTTTGGTCGCGTAAATTTAGGCTACAGCAGATCATATTTTAAAGTTAGTCCCTTAGGAAAAGTTGCGCATATTTGTGAGAACTTCGCCCCTTTAAAATATTGCCCACATTTAACAAATCACCCTGTATATGTAAAGGCCATTGTACTTCATTTTGGGGTCAACGTATCCCACAAACAGTAAATCAGGAAGTCCCGCAGACGCGGGTAGATTTGGAGGCATTAGTCCAAAGCGCGGTTGTAGTGCAACAACAAAGAATGACAAAACAGGGACAATGCCCGAGGCTGCCTAATGAATAGGTCGCTGAAATGAAGCCCGAAAGAGATTAGTCGAGTTTTCAGTGAAAACATTCCACCTTTGTAGGTCCATAAAGCAAATGAGAGACTGATCTATACAAATAAATTAAATTGAAGTGTCTGTTTGTAATTTCAAAATTACCGGTATTTAAAATTTTTGTCTGCCTCTTTGTCTGCCTGTTTGTCTGTTTTTTCCAGCTAATCTCCGAAACGGTTGTACTGATTTTGACGGGAGTTCTATAGACAGATAGCTGATGTTGTAAGGAGTAACTAAGGTTCCTTTTACTTTAGAAAATAGATTACGGTTCCGTGCAAAAAAAAGCCCATGAAATTGTTAACAAAATTCGATTGAAATAGGGAAGGGACGTATTGGAGGGAGGGTAATATTTTTATAATAATTTCACGCGGACGAAGGTCATGGGCAGAGCTAGTAAATAAAGAAACTAGTAGCGAGAACATCACAATCCAAGGATTCAAGTATCGACCCAACCTGCTTATAAGGAACGTCCAACAAAACCCTTGTAGTCATATGATAGGGTAATGCTACACCATCAAATTGAAAAACTTTCTCCAAGGGACCAAGACCGTAATCGAAAAAATCAGCTGTCCCATACAAAATATCAATACCTACTTCATTTCCAGCTGATGTAGAAAGTTTTTCCAGTTTGATGGTTGGTAGCACTCCCTTTCATTCAACTGTGCCCTTTCTGTTACACGCTTCAAAATAAAATAATAATCTATATATATAAAAGGAGAACTGACTGACTGACATATCAACGTACAGCCGAAACTACTGGGGCTAGGAATGTGAAATTTTATACACGGCTTCCTATTATAATGTAGGGGAGCACTAAGAAGGGGTTTTTGGAAATTTAACCTTTAAGTGGGTGAAAAGGGGGAATTTTGTTTGTATGGAAAATCTTATTACGCGGACGAAGTCGCGGGCAAAGTGCTAGTACCATATATAATACCAACAATAATACTGATCCCCCTGCTGGCCAAAGGCTTCTTCTCATAAAGAGAAGGCATGAGCATTGATCAATTTTCATCAAAGAAAGTTTTTTTTTTTATTCTCATTCACTTTAATCACAACAGTGGGCCGTATGAAATTCGCGCGCACGTGCCTGTGACCTATCAGCTGTTAGCCGCGTGACACCGTTCTGTCTCATTACTAAGGTACCGTGCAACAGTGGGTAGGTAGAGCTCCCGAGCGGCTCGCAGCCCGCTCCGTAATTTCATACGGCTGTTGTGTTATTCTGATAAAACTGAATGGGTATAAAAAAATGTTTCTTTGGGAAAGATGAGTACAATTATACAGGAATATTTTTTATTCAGTGCGCAAACTTTGACAAATTAAACTTAAATGAGTTTTATTAAACACCTATTTTTTATTTTGATAAGTCTTAAAGTTATCGTTAACGAAAGATGTTTACTTTGAAATTTAATTTATGGCTACTTGCCGCCGCGCGCCGCCGGCGCGCGCGTCTATTGATATTATTACGAATAGATAGTGTCCGTATTTTGCTGATTTAAAGTCAGATAAAAAAAATAAAAAAAAGTTTTGAACTAATGATGGAAATGTGTTCTATTACTGATACTGAACCACCAAAAATTTTTTGTGCATTGCTTAAAAAATATTCCTGTATGTATAAGTATCAGTCACTAATTACCAGCCACCCTATATAATTAAAATTCAACTGCCAACATCGAGTACCTACTTACAATTTGATAGGCGGCCTGCTTTCGTTTCACAAAAATACTTCCTACATATTCCAATTTCCAAGTACCTATCAGTTATCAAAGTATGTATCTCATCATTCAAAATCACAAGCAAACTGTAACTGAAGTACAACAATACCAGCTGAGAATAAACTACCCCATGAAATCCCAAGAGTGTCGTATAAGGCGAACAAGGGGTTGTATCTTGTGCGAAATTATTAACCGATGGCTCACCTTCATCCCTATGTTACTATAGAAAACAAAAACACCATTAAGGAACCTTTTTGTTGTGACGGTTCCATTATTTTTGTATGATTAATATAGCTGTATGACAAACGTGTTTTTGTTAGAAAATAATACCATCAAAAGAATGAATCAATTTGTTTGAAGCTCCCCTCAGTACTAGGGTTTAACATCAAGCTATTTCAACGAGGGGTCGAATGCGATTTTCTTCTGCCTCGCGGCTTGATGTGTTGTATTGATTTTGTACTGAACCAAAGGTCTTTCGGGAGTTCCGTAGAGTTTTGCGAAAACACTGCTCAAAATAGAAAAAAATATTCTTTTCTCTTTCTGATAATAATGAAACACAAACTTTCTATGAACTATAAATTATATCGAACTTTTTGTCTGATTGTCTGTTCTTTATTAGATACAATATTTATGTTCTAAATGTTTATTTTTTTGCCCGAGAAACATTTTTGCCGCGGCTTACGACGCCATACTTGTTTATATTTTATTTTGTTTACACTATCTGAATTTATCTTTTGATTAAAATCTGGGTTAGGCCTGGCAATTTGAATAAATTTATACCAAGTAAACGGTATCGAAATAGAGAATCTCATTGAAAACACAAAGGATAAACGTTAGGGTGCCATTATCGATCGAGATCATACGGAAAATAAGTTTTACTACCGTGTGGCGAGCCTTATCGAATTTTCTAAACTCCGTTTTAAATTGGCAATCACAATTACGGTTGGGGCAAACCAATATTTATGGACAAAGTTCGATTTCGAATTTAATCATTAGGAGCTTAAATGGATCAAGTATCTCGAATTACAATTACCTTATAGTTGGTTATTCCTTTGTATAATTGTATTTCTGATACAAGGATCCCTTGAGATAATCGTTTGATGGAAATATAGACGGTATACAATTCACTGTTGCAAATATCAAGCTTTAGTGACCGTAATGTTGAAAAGAATTCGGCTTCCAAATTTCTCGTTCTCGCGATCAAACGCGCTTGTAATACAGATATAACACAAAACAATTATCAAGCTTATTACTACACTGACTTTTTTGGTATCACTTTTTATTCAAGTTATTGTTGATTACCGCACTTTTTCCAACGCTATGTGGAGGTGAAATCGAATGTTACATGAGTTATTCATCATCTTCCTGCCCCATGTTACTTGGGGTCGGCGCATCACGTTTTTTTCTTCTATTCTCCTCTGCCAACGTCACGCTATCATTTACTCATTTTCTTTCATATCATTCCTCATACAATACATCCATCGTTTTCTTGGTGTTCCTCTCCTCCTCTTTCCACCAACATTTTTACTCAACACTTTGTTAGACAAGTTTTTGATGCTAAGATACCGAACATTTATTTCAACTGGTTTAGAATTCCAGTCATCGTTTCCCGAAAAATGCCTGTCATCCTCAACCGAAAAACACTTTTTCATTACAAGTTTAAGCTCAAAACATGCTAATGAAATTTCAAGTACCTACCTATCGATTTCAAAGTTCCTAGTTCCTTCTCCTAAATCCTTCAACTTGTTTTTCGAAAAGTATTTACGCCACGTTGGTTACTGGAGGTCTACGGTTCATTATGGACCGTTGAAAGCCCCCGCTGTGATAGATGACCTGTTCAACACGAATAATGGTCCATTCAAGCTACTTTGGAAACCATTTACCTTTGGTAGTCCACTATACCTAATTACGGAACGGATGGACATGATTTAAGGTGCTGATACGATTGGGGACATCAAAGGGGATTGGGAGGAAGTAGGCCCATATTATGGAAAATTACTGCTGAATCGAAATCTGAATTTGCAAAATTTTGATTATGGGAATTCAATTTGAGGATCACTTAGGTGGATGGTTGAATGAGCAGCTATTAAGGTCTTCGATATTGATGAATGATCTTTGAACAATGATTATTGGAAAGTTTTATTAATCTTCTTCTTCTTTTCGTGTCGATACAACTCAAATGGTCTTAGACCACCTGCCCAGCTCTAATTAAAATTTGCTATGTTTAAATCCTGAAATGGGCAGGACAGTATGTTGGGCATATCTTGCAAAGGGGCTCTACAGTACTCTACACTGGCATTCTAGTTTATTAATTTACAATACGGTATGTGTAATGTATACCATAAGGCGGAATATATGTTATGTATGTTATGGGTCTTTGTTACCTGAAATAAATGATATATATACTGGCGAAATGTGTGTGTACTAAGGTACACCTCTACCTAATCCATCCGGTATTCTGTGAAGACCGCAGCAATACAAAAGGCATAGAACCGGTCAATGTGACAAACGTCTATGTCCAACAGAAACAACAACGTCTATGACGGCAGAAATGACGAGTTTTCAAATTGTCCATTGCTTCAATGACAATTTGAAACCTCGTCACGTTCACCTTCTTGGAAATAACATCACGTCTGTAAGTACTATAAGGTAAATCAACATTTCGCATATAGTAAGGAGCGAGCCTATGCCATCAACTGGGCACAAATCCAGATTCCGTGTCTGCTAGTAAGAAATTCCTGATAGAAAAACCCAATAACACTTTACCCAACCCGGGAACCAAACCCAGAACCTTATGCTCAGAAGTAACGCTGGCAATCACTAGACCACGTTTTTGTCCTTATTAGCTACCAGTTGCGATGCCAACCAAGCTAAGAAATTATACGTAGGTAGGTAGGTAGGTACATTCATATTCATTAGTTCATTACGTTACACCTTCGAGTTACGTAGGTGTCTCTCGCAATTAGATCGTCTTGTCTAATCTTGTTTTCGTTAATTCGTTTTTATCTGTAGGTTTTTGTGCTATAGTAGGTGCTAACAGAGTTTTGCTTACCTTGGTTTTCATACGACAGAATTTCGACCTCTTTCTCCTCTTGAAAGTGATGAAAAAACATGAAGATGACAATATTAGCAGATTTATAATCCCATGCCTTAAAAAGACTGTCTCGTTAGTCTAGTGGTCGTAATCGCGACTGCTGAGCATGACGTCTTGGTTTCGATTCTTGAGTCGGGCAAATTGTTATTGGATTTTTCCACCGGGTATTTTTCAGTAGTAGACACGGAGTCTGGATTTGTGCCCGGTTGATGGCAATAGGCTCGCCCCCTATTACATGGGACTTAAACATTACTGGCGAAATGTGGGCGTACTATTAGTTACACCTCTGCCTAACCCTCCGGAGGTTACAGTCGTGATGTTTTGTTATGTTATGCCTTAAAAAGGGGAAAACTTTAGAGGTGTAAATAAATACGCCATCATTATTTTGCTCTTATCCCAATTTATTGGGTCGGCACACCCTTTTGTCTTCCTCCATATTTCTCTATTACTCGTCATCTCAGCAGTCACCCTTTCAAGACATATAATTTTTCACACAGTCCATCCATCTTTTCTTTGGTCTTACTTTACTCTTATAGCCATCAACGGTGTATTCCCCCACACACTCAAAACTTTTCTCACGAAATTTTCCTCATTCCACCACATCACATGCCCATACCATGACAATCGATTACCGTAACTTTTCAGTCACCAGTCGTGGTAAAAATACGCGAAGATTACAAAAAATCCTTTATGACTTTATCATACTCATCTTTCTAAGCCAGGGCATGCAGTCTCGACATAGATAGCGATCGTAAAACAACCGATTTTTGTCGTTAAGTCATAACGACCCGGATTTTACGATATTTGGTAGTCTCTATACCTGAAGTTTGCGATTGTCCTTGATATAATACCGATCTTAGACGCAAACTTAACGATTTTCGTAAAGATAACGAATATATTTAGCGACCATTTTTGACAGCCCGCAAAGTGATTCGGTTGCATCGTAAGCTAATTTATTGATGGTTTTTACTGGATTATTGACAAAAATTGTGCCGGACGGGCTTATTACTCGAAGGTCTATTGTCTGCAGCGAAGTATGCTATGATTACGGCCTTATAATGCCGTGCCCGTAAGCCGTACCTAACCTATAAATATGTGTTGGACGTATGTGTGAATAGGCGTCGCTGATATATTCATTTCATTGGTAGGAAGAGGATTCATTTAAATAAAAATAACACAACTATAATCGATTTATCTTTAATTGCATAAAATGTGAAGTAAAATGGACTTTACCTACAGTTATTTCAGTGCAAAACACTTTCCGTCATACTCATAATACAATGGCATGAGAATTACAAATACATCAAGTACCTATACATCATAGGTATACTTTCCTATGTCAACATTTTAAACAAGACACAATAACTAATACACACACATCAACTTTTTAAAACAAAATAATACTGAAGACTTAAATATGGGTACATACATCAAAATCACCAAAATATTTTACATTTAATTCAACTGAACACGGTATAAATACAAACATCTGCATCGATAAAAACAATAATAAACACAAATACTTTCTTCAAACAATACAAAATTATTAAATTTTGAAATGCCAACATGAACATCAACAATTAAATTAAATTTCACAATGCATTTTTAAAATGGGAAGAATGAGATGAGTATTTTTCAGGAACTTGTCATGGTATAAAAAAATATTGGATAGGTCAACTACTTTCTTAGTTAATTATTTATAATGCTCTACCATTATAAATAATTAATGGTACTAGTTCTAAATATTAAGATTCTGTGTACGGGTAATTCTACGAGTGGCTTCACACATGTTTGAGTTATTTTTATTTTGAAAATGTTTCATTTAACACATAATCAGGTTTTGATAATACATAAATTTAGTAGAAGGCCTCTTCAATTCCTTTTAGTTAAATGGTTCTGTGATTTGAAGATAGGTTGACAAGATTCAAACGGTTGTATATTGAATATTTTGGAATTATCTTGTACACAAGCATTTCTTTTGTGCCATTTAAACTCGTGATAGCTCTGCTATGTATTCCCTACAACTATGATATCGTTATATCGAATATTGGAACACAGCAAATACACACATATGGTATTGAAAAAATCTGATCAATATTACACACACTACACTATTTCACTCAGTTTGATTTTCTGCTTGTTCTTCGTCATTCCTTTATCGTACTCCCCAGCCCCTCGGAGGTTTGCTGTAGTGTGAACAGCTCGATACATGCTGCCTCCGATAGCATTGGTATGGTGCGACACATCACACGAAATCAGCGTATAAATGAAAAATCCCTTGAATATGCTTATTTCCGTATCCTGACGGAATAACAAGAGACTTGTTCACGGAGCTCCTATATGAATTTCAGCCATCTCTTCAAATACAACGACCTTACGGGCTTTTTGTCGAATTCCAGTATCATTTCGTAGCTACATACACGTGAATGTAGAATAATATCCAGTGGAGTCGCAGGTTTAGCCAGAAAGAGGTTAGCAGAGGTACAGTACTCTTGGCTATCAATGAAAAATGCTTGAGAAATACCATTGAAAACAGAAACACAACAAATATTGGTTTCCTTCAATGACAACAAATAAACAAGACCAATTGACTTGACATTTGACAAGTTTGACACTAAGTCAATGTTGCAAGGAGGCAAATTCTAATTTCCTTAAATATTTAATCATTTATTTTAATTTTCAAGAACGGTTTTAGCTCTATTTACGAGTTTTCATGAAAAATAGTGCCTTCAAAATAACGTCTATATAGTCTCAGTTTAAGTTACAAGAAAACCAATTATTTTCATTGAACCATGTTCTCCATTTTTCCCCATATTCAGGGAGATATTGTAAAGGTTAAAAATTGTCTTTGAAAAAGCCGCACTATTGGGTGCGTTTAGCCGACAGAAAGACTGGACAGAAATCGAAAATGCTGAACAGCATTCAGCTATGCTGACTGAATTATCGGCTGAAACCATGCTGAGTTAGACGAGAGTGAAGTTAGCAGTTAGCACTTGAATATTCCGCCATATTACTTTTTGAGATTGTCAAAATTCCGGTAGTTGAATGTTTGTTTACATCAGTGCATTAGTAAAATTATTGGAATTAAGTCCCTACAATGGCCATTATAAAAAAAAATTATAACTTAAATGATGGCAGAATGGTTGAAATAGAAGACACAGAATTAGTTCAATTAGTTTTTAGTTCACTAAGTACACGTGTCTAAAACCACGTGTCTATCCAATCTGAATATTGCCACTTAGCATTTCTCAGCCGCCTCAGCCTATGCTACTCAGCAATCGCCATTTTTCTTTTATAGTCCGGTCATTTTAGACATAAAAATAGTGATCAAATAAAGAAAATTCCGACAGAGCCAAATCTTCGTAGAGACCTTAGGTTTACCACAAGGAATAAAGTGTCAAAAGTCCCAATCAGTCCCATGTGAGCTTAGGGACTTATTCGGGGCCCAGGGTCAAAAATTATTGGAATTAAGTCCCTACAATGGCCATTATAAAAAAAAATTATAACTTAAATGATGGCAGAATGGTTGAAATAGAAGACACAGAATTAGTTCAATTAGTTTTTAGTTCACTAAGTACACGTGTCTAAAACCACGTGTCTATCCAATCTGAATATTGCCACTTAGCATTTCTCAGCCGCCTCAGCCTATGCTACTCAGCAATCGCCATTTTTCTTTTAGTGCTGCCAAGATGTTGTGTCGGCTAAACGCACCCTATGAATACGTTTTTCGTTAGCGTACCGACATTGTTATGTCAAGAAAATGTACGACTTTGCTCGTTATCTTGGATGTAGAGACTTGCGTTTCTCGCAAGCCTCGTTGTGGCAACCGATTTTTTTCGTTAATATTTAGCGATCGCTAGTTTGCGTCAGCGTCGTTACGCATGTCGAGACTGCAGGCCCAGGTCACCTGTGGATTAACAACCTATGTCAAGTATTGGCAGAGGATGAAAAATGAACAGCATTTTGGTGGCCCAAAAGGAACTAAAGATAATGCTTTGCCTTTTCGTGTTTTAGTTTATTTACTACACCGTTGTTTTCATTTTGGTAATATGAATTTAAAATAAGGCAATATTGGATGAATGTGACTTGACAATAACACCTTTCAAAATGACGATCACAAAATTATAGCCGCATGAACTTGTGATAACTTTAAAATCTCCAAAAATAACTACACCCGCAAAATTTTTCGTCACACTCATAACATGATTAATCTACATTTTCATTACTAACAAGAGGGAGCTGGATGGAAGTGAAAAGTGTGGTGGCTGATTGATGACATGTACCACGACGCGAGCGCCATTGAGGATAGCCATTCATTCCACTGCTGTAAAATATTTCACCAATGTTTTCGAAAGTGTCTCAGCTCCGTAACAAATGATGTGCTAACAGATTTTACACACAAACTGTCACAACATTTTTACAGATATATGAATCAATTTGGAAAGTATTTGGCCCCATTTTTGACGAAAACATTGGACCATTATGCAGGAATAAATCTGTTATGCTTTCTGGGCGATTTGAGGTAAAGTTGCGTCAATTCAATTTATTTTTCTTATTTAAAAGTGAGAGTCAATATACAGAGCTATATGAAAACGGCTGAAAGGATTTGTTTTAGTCTCTACAAGCCCTAAAGTCATTAACACCCCCAACAAAAATCCCAATGTACAAAAGCACAAAGACCAGAGCAATGCCGATAAACCAAATTAACCAATCCCGTCCAACGGCGATACGTTCAAAATCGCAGGTAGCTGTACCCTTATAAATTTAATAAAACCCTTTAATTCAAGTAGGTTAGCGAATAATAGCCGGGGTTTAGTGTGACTCCACAATTTAACACGCTCCGATGGGGGAATTGAGTCGTAAAAATAGTGAGAAACGGTCAGCAATCAGAGGTGAGATTAGATGGCGCTTCAGAAATATCGGCCCAGATATTTTCGACGCCTCACGCGGCTGCAGCGATTCAAAGCGCTGCTAACGATGCAAAGGGATTTAGAAGAGCCCGTCGTGTGTGGATTTCTAATTTTATTTCGAAGGAAATAGATTTTTAGGTAAAGATATATGGTGGTGCTAACTTCTTTTATAGAACTTGACTTATTTCAGATACTGAATTGATTCTGGATCTGAAACCATTTCTCAGTAAAAAAAATCATAATTAAAGACGGCAATGTCAATATCAGAAAACAGATACTCATTAAGATTTCCACTCACCGTGAAATACTGAAATTAGGGTCTAAAATTAAACGTACGCTTAGTAAGGGAATTGAAATTCCGAGAATACGAAATTAACTGCGACCTTTAAAACAAAATAAGGCTTTGAAACGAAAGCATATGGAGCAATGACATGTATTTATATGTATGTTTTCAATTTATATTTTTTTAAACTGACATGGTCACTAACATTATCATTAACACTAAAAACGGGATAACTTCAGTTTATCCGTGATCATGGCGCTTGTAACAGCGCCGAAATATCGGGAACTCAAAACAAACAGTACACATGGTAAATTAATATCCCGTTTTTTGTGTTAATGAAAATGTTTCCATTTTGTTTTCATTAAAAATATTTCAGTCTTTATCTGATTCCTTAACGCCCAAAAATTATTGGTCATTAAATAATATTCTGAATACACTTCACTTTTCACTTCGAAATCATAAATGCAAAGTTATGAAAATTACGTTTTAATGTTAACGAAAATAGGATCGAAAAGTTCAATGAATAACATGAAAATACCGTAACTCATACATCATTCAAGACCAAAAAGTACCGAGTACCGATAAAAATCTTTCCAGCTGTTAATATCTTGGCTATATTCCTTTTGGTATATTTCTTGGAATCGTTTGCCAGAAGTTGGGGCTTATTGTTTTGGCTGTCTAAACGAATTATTTCCGCAGCTCAGTGTTGCCCTCTAATGCTTGGGTTGCCATCTAAGTTTATTTTCAATCAGATAAATATTTTATTTACGGTTATTTTATTCGTGTTTCGCTACTGTTTCTGTCGACGTTCAGTATTGTAGACACGTAGGCTTTGCATAATAAATTATTATGCCTAAGGAGGTGACTTACAAGAAAAGCGTAGATTTTCTTAAATTCTTCACGAAGAGAATGGTAGCACGTATACCGTAGTGGTAACATACTGGTTTATGTAGGTACATCGTGAAAGTATAGAATGAAAAGATTATTTCCGGAGACGTGCACAGGCATAAGAAAGTTGCACCTGTGTTTTTTGATGCAGATCGCTGGTCTAAAAGATTTTGTTAAAGAGCTTTGTGTGATGGTGTAAGGTCTAAAATTTCAAATTCCAACTTACAACAGAAATGCCACTCTTCTTCTTAGCGTGTCGATGGCAATCTAAATAGTGTCGGCCCAGAACTGAGCAACTAGTTTGGCGCTTTCGGTAGCGTCCATCAGTTCCTGTAGTGAACAAACAACAGGACACACAGGACACGATATTAAGTGCCCCATCGTTTGTAGAGCAGCACCACATTTACACTCCAGGATAGAGCCACTTTAAAGCAGTTAATTATTTTCTAATTAAAACACTCGATTCAGTAATAAACGTGTAGATTCTAAAATGATTGCTTCAAAAATATGTTCCTCATCTCGACAAACCCACATAATAACGAAGAAACAAAGTTAGGCACATATTCAGGAAGTTGATCGTATATAAACAAGTTTAAGAGGCCCGACATAAGCTATTAAAGACAAATTCCCAATTGATAAGTGCTCATATACGCAATAACTTGGAAATTACTTCCAACAGTGAGTTTCTTCGAAGTTTTGTGAGATTACTTTATCTTGCTGGTTTTGGAAATGTTTTGTCGGATTATTGCTTGGTAATTACAAAATTTGGTAAGGATTATGGCGTCGTAAAAGCATTAAAAATGCTGTTTTTAGGGTTCTGTACCTCAGTCGCCTTAACTGACTGAACCCTTAGAGGATCACTTTGTTGTAAATCTGTCTACCCTTCTGTCAAAACCCTTTTTCTTAGGAACGCGTGTAGGTATTAAGCTGGAATTAGTAACAAACACTCAAATCTGAAGCAGATTTGAGTGTTTGTTACTTGGAGCAGTGAAAAAAACAAATTTGCTACAAAAAAACACACTCTTCCAATACTATTAAAACTGTTTAATAGTCTTCGGACAAAAAACACGCACTAAATACTACATACTTTATTATGACATCTAATAATACTATTCTAAATATATGACATTAGTAGAACAGTTACAAAATTGACTCTTTAATGTCTCTAAAAATATCAACCCTGGTGTCACAAGCTCCTTTTTTAGATACACTCAGTGGCTCCATTTTTTTGCTCTGCGTCGTAAAAAGAGGCCATCAATCATTAATGTGACATCGTCACTTAGTGGATATGTAATGTCACTTTGTGTCAGCAAAGTTATAGGGAGATCAGCTGATGGAATAAAGTTAAACTGTAGAAAGAATTTAGAGAATTGTTGTAGTTATATTGTCTTTGCACTGCAAGATGTTTTGTGATTAGTCTCTTTTTGACAACCTCCTTTTTGTTTATACTTAATATTATACAGCTGAAAAGGAGGAGCTCGTAGCTTAATAATAAAAGCCGCTCGGGTCGATCTTTAGGTTAAGCTGTGCTTGCCTAGGTTGGTCAGTGGATGGGTGACCACCCATTTCATATCGAGTTTCCTCCATGCCTCGGTATGCACGTTAAGCCGTTGATCTCGGGTGTCATTTGTAGATCTTTGACAGTCGTAAGGTAGTCAGTGGCCCAAAAAGTCTGACAACCAGTCTTACCAAGGAGTACCGAATTACCCAGTACTAACTGGGTTGTGGAGGTCAGATAGGCAGTCGCTCCATGTAAAATACTGGTATTCAGCTGCATTCGGTTAGACTGGAAGCCGACCCCAATATAGTTGGAAAAAGACTAGGCAGATGATGATGATTATAAAGCTGAAAAGTTTGTTTGTTTAAACGAGCTAATCTCTAGAATTAACTTTTGAATTTGATAAATTGATTTTGCTTTTCATAGCCTAGTTCTTGAGGAACGGTTAATGCTATTAAATATCACGCAACGATCCTTTAGAATCAAGCGGCGCGGCGGGTGAAATCACGCGGTCGCAATGTAAAAAATATTATCTTCTCATTTCAATAATATTCAGTACCTATACGGTTTTAACTAAAAGTTTTCAGCGATCAAACTGAAACGTCAGTGTAGTATTTTTTGACCGAGCTATTCCTATTCATTCAAAAGACGTAAGTATCCAAATTCGATGCGAAATGATTTCATCTGCCAAAAACTGAAAATGTTAATTGTTACAAAAACTATGAAATACGGCCATCTTTAAACTACTAAAAACCAACTCACTTGCAATAACAGCAAATGTAGTTAAAACTACCAAAATCATAAACAAACACAGCACAAAAGTCTAACAGAAAATTAACGGAATATTAAAAACAAACTTTAAACCGCTCTCAGCATAAATAGAAAGCTGGAATCACAGATCCTATTTGTGTGTACCTTTTGGTATTCCATGAATAGAATTTAATTCGAATAATAACGTGGTACTAAAGTTCAAACCATTGCAAATGGCCAGTTTTTAGAAACGAAATTTCTGTGAATTTACTCATTATGTTCCATGTTAGCTGGAATGGCTGAATTAAACTATTGTTCTCTGTTTTGTTTTTTCTGATTATTACACAAAGAACAACCTTGCCGCTGAAAGACTCTTTGAAAGAACTACAATCCAGTGAATTGTGTAATCTGTTCTAGTTATGCCACAGTTCTAACACAATTCATAAAACACTCCTGAAACCCTGAAACCATAAATAATAACAGAGTATTGTGCATACAGTAACGAATTAATCCAGCCTTTCAAAACTTGACAGTGACAGTTGAATATATTACCTATCGAATAAATAAAATATCTTTAGTGCGGGGAAATATTGAAATTTCAGATTCCCTTTAAATGTACAAATTAGCAGCAGAGATAGTCTAGTGGTGTGACCATTGGACTGCTCTCGAGTTCGATTCCAAGACACACAGATTTTCTGATTCATGTGCGTATTGTATTATCACTTGATTTCGGTGAAGGAAAACCAAAGACATTCAAATATTTCCGAGTGATAGACGGGACAACACGAAGAAAATCGTAATCCAAAACTTGTTACTGCTTAGTAACAAGTCGCTCTGTCTAGTGTCATACGCCCGCTTGTCAGAGAGCATTCGTGTGTCAAAATCGAAAATTTCAGGATGAAAATTATTGTTTGACAATATTCCCAATGTCCGTTCTATATGAGTTTTAAATCTCTTTGAGGAAAACATTGTGAGGAAACCAGCAGGCCTGAGAAATCTTCTCGGCGGCATGTTGCTCGAGACCCATGGGCGGCATAAAAACTCTGACACCAGGTTAGACATTTACCCCACGATTAAGAAGATTGTTCAAAATGTTTAAATGGTAGATAGAATCAATTTAATTTAAACAACGTTTTACTACTATAATCAAAACTATGTGAGCATTCGAGAATGTTCTTAAATGGTACCGTCAGCTTAATGGTTTCATTTTCATATCTGCATTTTTACGATCGCCACTACGTTTTGCTGAGGCAACTCATTTTAATATTTTAGTTCCTAAAATAACACAGTATTTTAGCGTCCTCTTGTGCAGCTAAAATATCCAATCATAAAAATGGTGGAATTTATGTGCTATGTGTGTCAAAAGTATTATATAAACTTGTGTTTTCTATGTATAAAAATATAAAAGAACTAAAAATAGGTGGAGCTATAAACATGTAAGTTTATTGCATTTGTCAGAATTTCTTAGTAGAAAATGTTGGCCACCGTTTTAACCAAATCTGAAAGTCCAATGTAAACCAACTGTATCTGTTATCCGGCCCAAACATTATTCTTGCTAATGATTATGGTGTTTGGCCCAAAAGATAGACATTTGTCACGCGAACACGTAACATCACTAGTCAGCCAGCGTTAGTGTGCGGCGTAGATCCATCCTTTGGTACTTCCACCCGATTTCCGGCATTAGTAAGTTGGACGATTCGGGTCCGACGTCGTTTATCACACGACCACTATAATTCGTTTCACGATTAAAAAGCCCGAAGCTTTATCAGTTTAATAGGCTTCAAAGCCTTTAGTGTTTTGAAACTTTTGTAGCTTCGTACATAATAGGCTGGCACATCTACGTAAACAGGCCAAGTCTGGATGTCATCTTTAAAAAAAAACTACTCATTCGAATTCAAAAACTCTTTCACAAATATTTAGACATAGCATAGGGTGTAAATTATTTCCAAAATCTACGCGGCTGAAAGCGCGGGGAAAAGCATATCAGTGATATTTCTAAAAATATTTTGTTGCTTTATATCCCTACATTTTTGCTATAGAGCATAGGCTTTCTAGACAGAGATCAGTCGTAATGAAACGGATATTTCAGAATTCAGTTACAAATCAAATATAAATCAAGCAAATTACTGTTAAAGCTCCCATCTTAAAATTGAAATCCTCAAAAACCATACTTTTATAATACTCAAAGGCTTCCTAAACGAGTCATTTAAACAAATGCTGAGGCCAGTAAAACACACATTTTGGTTCAGTATTATTTTTAATAAAAAAACACTAAATCCTTCGTAAACCGGTTGCTTTGGCACATAGCCAGAATAATACTAAGCGGAAAGAAATGAAATAAGTTGGAAGAATTCTGCAGTCGGTACTTGTAACTGGAGCCGGCTTCTAGGCTATCAAATGTAGCAGATTGACAAACTGACAGTTCTCTTTTTGAGATATGCTTCTATTTTTCAAGCGTTTTTGTTTGACAGTCGTTAGGTAGTCAGTGGCCCAAAAAGTCTGACAACCACTCTTACCAAGGGGTATCGTATTACCCAGTACTAACTGGGTTGTGGAGGTCAGATAGGCAGTCGCTCCATGTAAAATACTGGTACTCAGCTGCATCCGGTTTGACTAGAAGCCGACCCCAATATAGTTGGGTAAAGGTTAGGCAGATGATGTTTTGTTTTTCAAGCTACTCAACTACATTTGATTATAAGAAATTAACATTATTTGGGTTTTCATCATAATTGTCCTGCCCTCGTCGTATGTTACTTTGGATCGGAGCGAAATGCATTCTTGCATTCTCCCAGTCACTCATCACGCTATCATTTACTCCTTTTTCTTTCAAGTCATCCCTCACGCAATCCATCTGCGGTTTCTTTTATTTTTTTAAAGTCATACAATCTTCTCATTGAAATGACTATTTCTTCTTTTCGGCCTGTATTATTTGCCTTTGAATACTTCTCTTTGGTACATCCTTTTTACTCACTTGACTTCACAACTTACGGGCTCCTGAATTCGGCATTTTACTTCCATTTTTATACCACCATGACAATACCTTCCCAAAAATATTGGTGCGTTTCCTTTTCTTTACGTGCTCCTGCTTAATCGTGTGTCCGAAATCACATTGAAGTTATGAAATAGCGTAAGGAAGGGAATCGGAGTGGAAGCATATATCGCTAGTCTAATTTGAATAGGCGGGGAGGGTCAGACCTCTCTCAGTTGACTGAGGGTCGACAATGACACATAAATTACTACTTTATACGTCCGGCCACTCGGTATCTGCACGCAGCGATGCCAGAAAGCTTTGAAAATATGTAGGTAAGTGAAATTCTGGGAAAAGGGGTAGCACAATTATTTTGATGAAGCTGAGTTTGTGACTAAAGTGATGACCGATGGTAAAAGGTTGGCAATTAGGGTCTTTATCAACGGGCAGATAATTTATTTGGGGGTCAGACAAAACGTTAAATATTTTAGCAGTTACTCTTTTAACCAATTGTCAGTAAGGTCCGTTTTACTTCTATTTGGCAAAACCTGAATAAAAAAGTGCTATAAGACTTTCAACTTTAGGTCCTAAGTAGAGCGTTCTATAGTTGCTGCTAGTTAAGATCGCAATGGCGGTCATTGACCCACCTACATTTATTAAAGTTCTTAACTTTGAAATCCAAAAATAAGCCTGTTCATGTCTTGAATCGTCATCTATCGTGATCTTCAACATTTTTTCTGATGAAAAACGATACATGGTTCATTTGTTTTGGTTCGTACGAAGAGATTTATTATGGAAAGAGCAATGACCGCTATTGCGATCTTAATTGGCAGCAACTATAAATTTGTAATTTCAATGTCACCTAATACTATTGAAAATGGGCGCCAATTTCATAATCAGCATTAACAGTCCATACATAATACCTTTCACATCACCTACTTATCATACTCTGCTACTATCAAATCCAATTTTGAATATCACTCAATACAAATCTAATAATCCTGCGTTAAGCCGATTCTGCTCTCCCGCTCCTCACTCGGAATTTCAACCATGGCTACCGAATTTAGACGAGAAACAATCCTGGTATAATCGCTTGGCGCTACATCGTTTTCCAATTGATTTAGGCGTTACGCTGTTATCAGTAATAGTGTACTTAGGGTGTATCCGTTTTGATTGACTGGGGCAATGGAGGTTGAAATTGAGAATTCTGTGACCTTGTATGCTTGTTTTTCAGTCCTACTCAGTGACTACGTAGTGAATTAATCAATATGAAGATGCTTTCTTTACTTGTTTCGACTATAATTTTTTAAATGCCTCGTTGGTCTATTGGTCGCAACCGCGACTGCTGAGCATGATGTCCTGGCTTCGATTCCTGAGTCGGGCTAAGTGATATTGGATTTTTCCATCAGGAATTTCTCAGTAGCAGCCACGGAGTCTGGATTTGTGCCCGGTTGATAGTAATAGGCTCGCCCCCTATTACATGGGACTTAAACACAACTGGCGAGAAGTGGGTACTGTACTTTTAGGTACACCAACTTTCTCTGCGTAACCCTTCGGGGATTACAGGCGTGATTATGGTTTCACAGTATTCATTTCCAAATTAATTTAATAGCTAAATACTACTAGTTTACGTAACACAGTAACTGTGGAATTGGTCGAGAGAGGATTTTGTCCACCACTTGGTACCTAGACTTCTTGTAACTGTTGACATAATTGTGTTATCTTTAAAATATCTAAGAATATTAATAAAATCTAACTTTATTATTTTTGTCAACAGTAATAAAAAGCAACATGCGACATCAGACAACGTCGCCGATCACCAAAGTGGGCCCCACCGCATCGCTAAGAGATGCCGAGCCCGACTTCATAGGGCCCATCGAGAATGTGACCGTGGCTCTTGGCAGAGAAGCTGTTCTTACCTGTTCTGTGTCAGACCTTGGGGATTATAAGGTTAGTAAATCTTGCAGTTATCTCAGTTACTTTACTTCTGATTTGGCATTACTGTCAAATGACATTGATCTTTTCATAGTTGCTATAAGGTTGCAGTTTGCTTGCTGCCACGGGCAAGTCGGTCAAATAAAAGTGATTTTTATTCTCATTTAAATAAAGTTGTTGTTCGGTGTTACTTTCAGATATATACTAACTGTGAAAGGATTGTACTTAATGGTGTAAAGTGAGAGAAGGGCTTGTGGCGACATCTACACCGCCTTATACGAACTACATTGATGTCATAGAGTTATTCAAACAATTAATTACACAGAAATCAGACAGCAACCTTACCTTGGAGAATTAACTCAATTAGATTTAATTACAATAACTAAAATCGAAAACAACAGCAATTTCATATACCTAACAGTGTAAAGCCTACACAATTAAATTGTATGGAACAACTGATTTTTGTTTAACGACCGTCAAAAAAAATCATCGTTAGTATAATTTAAAGAATTCACAGTAAAAGTTTGCATGACGTTGTAAGTTACTGTCATTTCAAGGTTCTTTAATATTTCCATTTAACTTAAACCCTATGACAATCAGAATAAAGGTCAAAATCAGAGGTTACACATACATCATAAACAGGCAGATATCCTTAAATATACTAACTAACAATTCTCTTAGTAATAATTGTATCAGAGTAGGTATTAAGCCAATTTGTCGCCAGGACACAAAGGACGCTAAAAGCCTGTCAATTGGAATCAATGTAGCAATGCTATTTCAAGATCACGCTAATGGTTTTGCTCTAAAATAACACGGGTCAACATGAAATTTGACTTTGATTGCAAAGCATTAAATTTCGGTAGTTTAGGTCGTAATAAGACGGAAAAAAAATATATGGCATGAAAAACTTTGCTTTTGTGCTTAGAAGACTGATTGAACGAAATTTTTAAAAATCTCGGATTTTAATTTTTGATTGAAAATAAAACTATTGAAATAAAAATGTTTATTATTTTTATTAAGTTTTACTATCAAATTAGCTTACAGAAAAGTGGAAAATAACTTAAAAGTGCACACTTTTACTTTTTCTTTTATGTTCATAGCTACTTTCTCTCAATAAACCTAAAAAAAAAAAAAAAAAAACCTTACAGGACAGTCAAAATATGCTTCATAGGCTTCACAGAGAACGTGAGATGTCTTTAGTTCATATTTCACGTCTCGAACTTTAATAAATTGACCACATATAAAACAAAATGCATCAGCATCGTATTTGCACTTTCGTGACGACATTTTAAGTTATTCTGGGCTTGTAAATAACACCTGATGGTTGTTTATCACTCGGGTGCCATCTAGCGGCACAGTGTAAACGTTAATACCCCACTCTCACCGCGCGGTCTTTTTAAAAATATTAAAATCAATTAAAATTTATGAAAAAATTGAAAAATGAGTATTATTATTATAACTATCACAAAAGCAAACTTTATACCGAAAAAAGGTATTTTCTTTTCGTTTTTGTGCATAACTAACTGGAAAATAATAGTATAAACTTTAGGACAAAGAACGAAAATTTTTTTGTAGAGTCGTGTAATCAATGTAAGAATTGCTGTATTTGTAACAAAAGGAAAAGATAAATTTCAGTGTTCAAGAAAATTATTCAGGCGGATTTTGATAATACCTCTTTGGAAGAAAAAGAAAATGTTTATTTCGATTCACTTTTATTTGTGTTTCTTTACATTTAAGTACACAATTTAGAGAGAAAGAGGTTCATTTAGTTTTAAATGAACCTCTTAAGATGTTTATCTTCGTCTGTTTTCATGTCACCACACACTCTTAGTTCTGGGCTACGTCAAAATGGCTTCGAAGTCAGATTATAATAATTCCATACTATTAGTTGTATACACTGTCTTGAATTCGTGTTGAATTCATCATATGAATGACAAGCTTATGTCCGCGGCTTCGCCCACGTGAAGGTCGGTAACTGCCCCACGTGATAATACTACCGAAATAAAAAGTATCCTATATGATAATACAACTATATCAAAGGAGTTAGCAGCAAAGGAAGGAAAGGGAGATGTCCTCCACTCTGCCTATCGGCGCCCAAAGTTTTCGGTGCAGGAGGAGGGCCGACAATGCCCTCTTGGGCTCTTCCATTTTATGGGGGCGGCCCCCATAAAATGGCTAGCGGGCGGTGGTCTTGGGGAAGTCCATCGTCTAAGCAAATAGGCTCGAGTCGCCGTCGCATGGTGTTTCCGCGTGCCTCTCACATGGAATGACAGGGCGAGGACCAGCTCACTCCCACCCCAGTCAGAAGTGACGAGGAGGAACACCGTGTGTTTCAGTAGGAGTCTGACAGATCCCACGGCGGAGGACACCCATACAGGATTTCCAACAAGAAAAAAAACAAAGGTATAAACTATCTATGTGCCAAATTTCATCCAAATCCGTTCAGTAGTTTTTGCGTGAAAGACTAACAAACATCCATTCACCCATCCTCGCAAACTTTTGATTTGTAAGATTCTAAATCCTCATGGAGACCACACTGTATTAGGTGTAGACTGATGAAGATATAATATTTCGGCCTAAGTACTTCTACAAAAAGTAAGTTAAACATCTTCCCTTCTGAAGCCAAGAATCTGAAGTCCAGATTATGACGTAAGCGACTTCAGCATCGTAAAATAAGCATCAACAAAATTCCGGCGCCTAAGCGGATAATAAAATCTGATCTCACGAGTTTTATATACTTTCCTTGTGATAATAAGATATAATAAACAGAATACTGCTTCGTAGGTCTAGTGATCGCAAGTGGTTTGATTCGTTGGTCGGGCGATGTGTTATTGGGTTTTTCCAAACAGGAGCTCCCCGGAGCATTCGCCTGTAAAGTAACAATACAATGTTCCACTTTGTACAGAAACAAGTGACTATCACTTACCTAAAAACGGGATATTTACCAGTTTTTTTTTTTCGGGTAGGAAATCATCAAATGACCCCTCCCGCTCTGGGCGGAGTGGAATCCCTTCCACTCCGCCCAGAGCGGGAGGGGTCATTTGATGATTTTACTGACTAAAACCCATCCATGTTCCTTCTTTGCCCATTGTGTTCCAGGGCCACGGTATCTCTTTCGAACAGTCCCGCAGCCATATTTACCCATGTTTACTGTTTGTTATGAGTTCCCGATATATTTCGGCACTGTTACAAGCGCCATGATCACGAATGAACTGATATCCCAGTTTTAGTGTTAATGTGAAAAAAGTGTTTAGTGTCCATGTCAGTTTAAAAACAAGCCATTGTTGCAAATTGTATCGTTACGGGTTGCACACTGTAATGCTCGAATCTGAACTGTTACATTACAGGCGAGTGATCCTGGTGTGGGAGCGCCATAAGGTTGAAGCGTCAGGATAGTCCGCGAAATTCAAATTTTCTTAATTTTTTTTATAATTTTCAGGTCAGTGTCAGGTTGTATGTTGACTAAAATATGATTCGCGTAACAAATATGGTTTTACAGGGTTATAATCATCAATACAACCCTCTCAGTTCATTTAATCTCATTGACTTATCCCATTTTTGCGGGCTACCCTGGCGCTTGCGGTATTTCTCAGTAGCAACCAGGTGACTACAATTGTGCCTATAGACCGACCGCTTTAATGAGTCCTCGCGAAGGTATCAAATTAAATGGAATATTCTAAAGGTTGATCACGTATTGGTTCAATTAGTATCGTAATACCTACGTGTATTATGGTTATTTTAAAGCAAATAATCTGTGGGATATTGTTAGGACTTTGTGGGCGCTTAATGTGCCTTTGATGGGTGAGGCGGAGGACTCATTAAAGCGGTCGGTCTTTACTAAATATAACATGGGACTTAAACATAACTGGCGAAATATGGACGTACTTTAAAGCTTCCGGGCACTATAGGTACGACGATGTGTTACATAATAAACAGATGATACCTCTTAGGAGCTTACTAAAGTTTGTCTTTCTTAAGAGCTTCCGTGACGTTATCAGCCCCACTTGGCAACCAGAGCTTAGCACAGTCAACTTAAAGGTCACTTTGATTATACTTAAGAAGTTTATACTAGAGTTGCGCTCTTAAAACTTAAATGAAATATGTTTACTTGAAAATTTAAACGATGAAGGTAGTTTCTTAACTTATGAAATTAAATTCTGCGGTACAAGACGGTACTATTTCACTTCTATGAAGTTCAACGCTGCACAAATGTTGGTAGAAATCACATTATTTCTCAAACACATTTCACAAGTAAGTTATGATGTGTAAGTCAGAATTCAGCATTATGAATGGCCAATCTCTGTTTGTTGAAAAGAAAATTAATGATGTTTCAATCCGAAACACTTAGAAATATTTATCTGCCACCATTCATGATGTGTTTTTGCGGAGCAATAGTGGTCCGTAAATAACCCTCGTTTATCGAGGATCCATTTAGTGTCCTCGCTCATGAAAAACGAGCTCTTTTCCTTTTAGAGGCGATCGATCAATTGCAATGTCATTTAAACAGAAGCGTACGTTTGATCCCCTGACTCGTCGGATGGGGCCTCAACTTTATTTTTATCATGAACTCAAATGGCTTTGAAGAATTTTCTGAACGAGGCACGGTGAGCAATCAAAATGAAATCTTTGCTGTTTCTAGCAGATATTTTAAGCCACGTAATCATAACTAATATTATAAATGCGAAAGTAAGTATGTTTGTTTGTTATCTTTTCACGCCTAAACCACTGAACCGATAATCCTGAAATTTTGCATATACGTTGGTAGGTATACATGAGCGGACATAGGGTAACTTTCATCCCGAAAAAAAGTACTGTTCCCGTGGAAAACAACAATAACGTTCTTATGATAATAGATGGCGTGTCTTTCGAATCATGATTGAATTACATTATTATAGAAATTTGAGTAGTATATTAAGAGTTTGATCGTCAAATTTTAAATTAACGCCAGCGAAGCCGCAGGCAAAAGCTAGTAACTAATAACTAAAACAGATACATAACTCATCGATCGATATATTGAACACAATAGTGAACCACGAAATATCTTAACACAAAACCTATATTAGCTTAGTGTACCAAAATGTAATATATTATGTTACACCTATTTTCTTAAGGTAACGAAACATTTTCGCCACACTGAGCATGAAGGAAATATCGAAGACTACCTCGATGTTGCTTCTGTTTTTTTAATCTTACTTAGTGATCTCGTATTATCCGTACCTATGCCATGACGTCATTTCCCCCTGATGGCACACACGATGTTGCGAAACCATTCATCCAGATCATTGGTTTTGTGTGAATTATAAGCGAGGGAGGAAATATCTAAGTAAATAAGAGCATTTTCATATTGTTGCGTAATATGTATTTACTATTTGGGATTTAGGCACTATGAGTTGCGGATACAATTTGGTTTTTATTATTTGCCGGAATTCGTCGATATAAAAATACAGTTGCGTCTATTTTTATGAGTGGCTGTAGTGTTGATATGAATATTTTTCGTGAGGAACCAAGAGGGCCGTACTTACTCCTTCATAGTTTAATGTACCCTTCTTACCAGTCAAAATCAAAATGCTTTATTTCACATAGGCCCAGATGGGCACTTATAAAACATCGACAAAAAGGTGCACGGTTCAGGTTGGTTGTTTCCTATGGAGAAGAACCGGCAAGAAACTCCATGGTTACTCTGTTCAAATCATTTGGTGTTACAATATTACCATGGTACCTGACTGGGCGTAGGCTTGACAAAAGTCGTTGTTTACTACATTTGAAGCGAGTTCCAAGAATTAATTAAACTTCTAACTGGATGTTGCTAGAAAATCCTGAACACAATTGTATGACATCATCATCATTCTCTTGCCCTTATCCCAATTCATTTAAGGTCGGCGCAGCATGTTTTCTTCTTCCATACTTCTCTTTTACTCGTCATCATCATCTCATCAGACACAATTATATGACGTAGATACAAATAAAATTGTATAAACTGAAAATAAATTCTGATCTTAATCATTATCATCTGCCTAGCCTTTTCCTAACTATGTTGGGGTCGGCTTCTAGTCTAACGGGATGCAGCTGAATACCAGTATTTTACATGGAGCGACTGCCTATCTGACCTCCACAACCCAGTTAGTACTGGGTAATACGATATCTCTTGGTAAGACTGGTTGTCAGACTTTTTGGGCCACTGACTACCTGTAACGACTGTCAAAGATCTACCGATGACAGCCCGGACCAACGACTTAACGTGCTTTCTGAGGCACGGAGGAAACTCGGTATGTAATGGGCGGTCACCCATCCACATACCAACCTAGGCAAGTACGGCTTAACCTAAAGATAGACCCAAGCGGCTATTATTATTTAGCCACGAGCTCTGATCTTAATGCTCAGCTGCATTAATTTAACTTTCGAACGCCTTGTTTTTCCACTTTTTCCGCCAATAATTTCCACCTCCATTCTTCCATTGTTATCATAACATTTTACAGATGTAATAGAACTGAATAAAGGGCACTTTAATTTCCGAGGGTCTTACAAGAACCTTGTAGCTTTAGTAGGCCATTGCAATAACTGTAAGTAAAACGGTAATTGTAAATCAGGAGGGGATGTATACTCGTAAATGAGCGCGCAAATTTTGTCGTCTGCCCCAATTTGTTCCCAATCCCGTGCCCGGGATTCGGCTTGGTCCCGTGCCCAGCCAGCCGTCAAATTCATTTGCATTTCACCGAAGCGTTATCTCATTACGATTTGCTGATTCCTCCTTCTACTCACGAACTCTGTAATAATTCATAAGTCGTTCGTAAAACATCGTATTTATAAAATTGATGTGACAGTGGATACATATTTATGGAATTTATTATCGGTTCTTGAGGCTCTCTTGTTGAGGTTTTAAAGCTTTTGTTAATAAATGAGCTGTGCTGTTGCGTTGTTTACGGTGGTGGGTTCATGAATTATGTTAAGCTTGAGGAGGAGCTTCGTGAAATGTTATTTCTCTTGCACATCTGGACAAATAAATAAAATTGAAGTATTTGTTTGTAATTACAAAATGACAGCTTTTTACTGAATGCACATGAAAGTATACAAGGTAGAAACTTTCAGGGTGGCAGAAAAGTTGTTGCGATTTCTGACTCTTTTAGTACTCCATCGATGGTTGGTACACTACAAGTTTTTGATCAGTGTAAGTAACAGGATTGGTTGGCATCAATAAAATATTTCGTGTAAAATAGCGATTTTCCTGCTAAAAAAATTATGGATAGTCCATTTTCGTGTAACTACAACGGTTAATAAGGTGAAGTGACTATCAAAGAACTAAAAAAGAAAGCCGGGACCAACGGCTTAACGTGCCTTCCGAGGCATGGAGGAAACTCAGTATGTATTGGGTGGTCACCCATCCACAGACCAACCTCGGCGAACGCGGCTTAACCTGAAGATAGATCCGAGCGACTGTTATTATTTAGCCACTAGCTCCTCGCCACAAACCTTTCACAGCTATCTTGATGTGAAAAATTATGAACATCTGGTAGGAATGTTAGTGAAATGAGGTCTGTTAAAAAAACTTTAATACAATTCTAGGTTCGTTCTAGTTTTTTGCTTAAATCCCTTTAAAACTCTCGTTACTTTGACGGCCTGAGTCTGAGAGCTAGTTAAGTTAACGTACCCTTGCCTACATTTTTTATCTTTATGCAGCATTAGACTAACTGCCTCCATTTTAGGCTTTTTGTCTTTGTTCAGAGTTTTAATATATAGCTGAATATTCTTTATTTTACGTGGCTATTTTGCATATACAGTGTATCATTGCATATTATCCCCAGATGTTGCATTAGAAGCCAGTGTAGTAAAATAGGTCAGTGGATGACGTGCAACAAACTTGCAAGTTATAATCATATAAGTTTGTATGTGTGTAAGTATTACTTAAAGTTAGGTACCTCCTTTAAATTTTACAACGCGTCCGGTGTGGTGATATTTACCAAATAATGTAAAACTTCAGATATCGATAACTCAAGTGGCAAATTAATTTATTGGCACCTTAACCTTTTATGCCTTAATTAATTAAAGGTGCTGTTTTTTTAAGTCTACAGTAATCATAATAGTCAGGATTTACTTCGTTAGGCTCGTACATCTTGTGAGCAGACGATGGGTTTCGTGCCATGAAAACACACTAGGCGCGATACACTGTTTCTAGCAAAACTTACGAATTACTTGAAATTACAACTTAACACAATAACACGGGGCACAATGAATCGGGTACAGTTCCAAGACGTTTCAACTCAGCCGCAATCAGACATTGAACCACCCTCACCTCGAGCTGAACATCAGGGCTCTGTGTTGTGGGTAGACTGGTAAGTAGGTCGCGTGATTTTACCACTGCACACAGGCGCACTTTCCAATTCATTTAATGTCCATACCAACGAATGAGCGATATGTCTCTATCAACTTGTGACACATGTCATTTGAAAGGTCACTATAATAGGTTTTTGTTGTTTTGTATGACAAATACGGAACGGAGCTCATAAAAAGCGCAATTTCTCCTTTGCTTCCTCCTCCTCCTTCTGTTCCTCCTGTCCTGTTTAATAGATTTTGACAGTCTGTCTTCATTGATAACAATTATGATTAGGACCGTACGGTACATTATACAGGGTGTTTGGTTAACCGTGGCTTAACTTTAAGGGAATGAAGTACTCCTGAATATGAGCAACTTTTAATATGGGACCACCTACGAAATACAATTTTAAAAAATCTGCTGCTGCCTAAATTTTTTCGAGTTACGCGACCAATAATGTATAGAGCAATTAATTTTTTTCAAAATTTCAAGGCCGTTCCCATTATAAAAGTTGTGCATTTTCATGAGTACTACACGCCACTAAAGTATTGCCAACGTTCAAAAAATCACCTAGTATAATTATTTTACTTATTTATTTAGATACTTTAGTTAATCCACAACTCCCTAGCGGGCATTAGTCTACGACTTCAGTGCAATCAGTCCAAAGGAAATTAACTATTAAGTAAATCGCTAGTCTGTGGCAGAGTTAGTTAAAATTAAAAGTATAAAGCATTTTAATTACTTTCTAAAACATAATATTCTGATTCCCTTACTTTTTGAAGGATGGAGAAGTAATCAAATTAGTTAATCACTAGCACTTCGCCCGCGACTATGTCCACAAAAAAGGTAATACTCGGCTAACACGCATGAAACGAATATAATTTATAGCCTAATATAGCACCCACAAATAATGTACCTTTCTGCCAGTGAAAGAATTTTTAGAATTGGATCATTAATTCCGGAGATTACCCCTACATACAAACTTACAAACAAGTTTTAGTTATAGATAACTAGCTGTTGCCCGCGACTACATTCGCGTAATTTTTATGAATATGAGTGAGGTAAAAAAAGATAGCCTATATCCTTCCCCAGGATATAATCGATCTCCTCACCAAATTTCATTGCGATCCGATCAGCTGTTTAGTCGTGAAAAGGTAGCAAACAAACAAACAAACAGAGTTACTTTCGCATGTATGGATTATAGATTTATCAATGATTCACAATTGACTGGTATCTCTAGTTCCTGTTTCAACTACACTCTGAATGACTTGATTCTAAAACATGAATACTGAATAATTGATGCTTGCCACAGTAGCAAATGATTGTCAGTGGCTAAGTCACTGTTTCATGCCTGAGTGCACAGACAGTGGGTTCCTGCTGTTGTTGACAAACTGGTCCAACCGTTGTCCGCACATGTTTAGAATTCATTACCGGAGGAATGTTTCTCCGATCTCTAGTTTGTACTAGTGTTTGTTTCCACGATTTCCTCGCTGTTTTAACTTCTTTTTATACTATTTTAAATATGGTTTGTAAAAATGAACGAGCAAAAATACTTACATACTAAGAGTGCTTTGAGGTCATAGAGGCAGTCGCTCCATGTAAAATACTGGTATTCAGCTGCATCCGGTTAGACTGGAAGCCGACCCCAACATAGTTGGGAAAAGGCTAGGCTAGGATGATGACAAAGAGTGATTGGTGTATTTTTTACCCTAATGCGCCACAATTAAGAAATAGTTCTGTTTTCAACTATACTTTACTGGGAAAATGATTGAGATACTATATCAATGGGTTTAATAATTATAACAAGAATCTCTACGAAAATGCATTCTGCGTATTTCCAGACTGTATGAAATTTTATGATTAATTTTAATGCACAAGGTACAAGGCATTTTTGCTCAACTGGGCCTGTTATGGGCGGCCATGAGGGTCACTTTTGTGCTTATTTTGCGGAATATGTTGTATATCTTTTAATCTGTGCTGATAAATGTCTCTATTTTCTTTCCAACAATACAGTTCCATTAAATTCTAAGACTATTTTTAGTATAAGTATAGCCCTAACAGTAAACAAGCTTAAAACTTAGCTGTTTCTCAGAGATAATTCCTTAAAATCTAAGTTCTAAACCGTTAATCGACTTTCCATGTTCCACGTAATCCTCTTGAAAGTTCATAAGTCAACGGGGAATCAATAGGTCCGCATATTCTGAGGTGGTGAGATCAGCCTTTTTGCTTCACAAAGAGATTGGCAGCGTTTGCAATTTCTCCCACAAGCTAGCTAACGGTCGACTCATCTCAATTTAAATCCGTGTCTACGAAGAACCTTTTACGTACAAAGTAACTTTGTTTATGTACCTTTTTTGGTGTTAGTTTATTTTTGGGTTTTTTACTATTGTTACGTCGGCTGTTTAACAAGAACATTCTAGATAACGTTCGAGTACTGATACTGTTAGCCTGCGTCATCCCACTGCTGGGCAAAGGCCTCTCCTCATGACTTCCAGTTGTTTCGATCCAGGGCTAATGTGGGCCACTGGTCGTTGGTTTTGTCCAGCTCGTGGACAAAACGTTCGAGTTTTCCAGAATAATCTTAGAATGTTCCACTATGGAGCTGTGAAGAAGGTTCCTGAAAGTTGTGGAACTTTCTCGAAGGAGGGCTTTTGTCTCTGGACTAATGGGTTGTTGATAGATTGACTGCAACATTGCCATATACCTACTTAAATTATTAATAAGAAAAAAAAAAATTAAGCCAAGTAACACCGTAATGTAAAGGCACCTTGTTACAAAGACCGTGTTTTATTATTTTCTATTATTTTATTATTTTTTATTTTATTTTTCTGTCATTACCAATGCAATAGACGAAGTCAGTCCGTATTCTTCTTGGGGGAGGTCAGATGGACAGTCGCTCCATGTAAAATACTGACATTCAGCTGCAGCCGTTTAAACTGGAAGCCGACCCCAATGTAGTCGGGAAACGGCTTGGCAAGTGATGAAAGACTTTTGGTGAAGTAACAAAATTACTTATTTATGTATTTTCGGATGGTGGGGAGAGCAGTATCTTTTTAAGCTTACATCATCTGCCTAGCCTTTTCCCAACTATATTGCGGTCAGCTTCCAGTCTAACCGGATGCAGCTGAATACCAGTATTTTACATGGAGCGACTGCTTATCTGAACTCCACAACCCAGTTAGTACTGAGTAATACGATAACCCTTAGTAAGACTGGTAGTCTGACTTTTTGGGCCACAGACTACCTAAAGACTGTCAAAGATCTACAAATGACACCCGGGACCAACGGTTTAACGTGCTTTCCGAGGCACGGAGGAAACTCGGTATGTAATGGGTGGTCACCCATCCACAGACCAACCTAGGCAAGCACGGCTTAATGTAAAGATCAACCCGAGCAGCTGTTATTATTAAGCCACGAGCTCCTCCTTTCGTCTTTTTAAGCTTACATTGGTGCTCAAATTTATCGTCCTTCACTGGTAACTGAAACATCAAAACATGTATCTGTTTACTTATGTAAATGGCAGTGTATCAGAAAAGAGTTGAACCAACATACAAATATGATTTATGTGTTTACGTACACATTTCACGGTAGCTTCAAGTAAATAAATTACTTCAGATAAATAAAAAATAGACATGTACCTAGGTTGTATGTTTACAGTAACTAATATTAAGTTCTTTACTCAAAACCAAGTAGGTAGATAAAATAGTACCCCTTGGTTAGACTGGTTGTCAGACTTTTTAGGCCACTGACTACCTGTAAAGACTGTCAAAAATCTACAAATGACAGCCGGGACCAACGGCTTAATGTGCTTTCCGAGGCACGGAGGAAACTCGGTAAGTAATGGGTAGTCACCCATCCACGGACCAACCTATATAGGCAAGCACAACTTAACATAAAGATCGACCCCAAGCGGCAGTTATTATTTAGCCACGAGCTCCTCAAAACAGAAAACTAATCGACCAGTAATAGGTTATTGTCACAACTTTTTAAGGCATCATTTATCTTAGTAACCTCGACACGGAAGAATTTGGTTGTGGCACTTCGTGGCACGGGCCGTCGGTTCGCTTGGCAGGGGTTCGCATTTCCAACCGAATCAAACCAATAAAGACTTGTCCAGTGTTCAAGCCAAGTTGGGTAGCCATTTTGTAACAAAATTAATATAAAACACACACAACTTTTTATTAATACTGAAAGTAAATACGCTAAATTACACAGTAACGTTATTTATTTTGTAAAATAAATATTTTCGATAAGTTTTCTGAAAAAGTCCGAATTCCTTAAAAGAGGCCAATACAGAGTGGGCAAAAAATCGTGGATCAAACGAAACAGAGCGATAGTTAGGGTTATTTGCAGTAAAAAATATTTCTGTGGCAGAGTCCTAACTTGATCTCCTTAAAAGTTATGATCACTTGAGTGTTTTTTAAGAAAATACCAAAATTTTTACTAAATACGCAATTAGTGGTGTTCAGTTGTTTCTAGAAAATGTATCATCACTACAAAAGTGCTTTTGTGACAGTGTGTACCATGATTTAGGAGTACTGGCACTTTATTCAATATCTTTTAAGATTCACGAAAAAATATTTGTAAACTCACTGAAAAAAAAAATACTGCCAAAAAATTACCCTGATAACCCCAACTATCGCCCTGTTTCGTTTGATCCACGATTTTTTACCCACCCTATATACGGAGTCAACATTTAAAGGGTTTGTTACTAACCTAAGTATCTATAACACATGATAAAGAAAGAAGAAGAAGATAGGCTATTTGCATGAAAAAATCAACAAATATTGGACATGTATTTTTGCATTGGTCATGTAAACGAAAAATAACCACGATACAGCGCGTTGCAATCTCGCGTGACGTCACAATTTTTGTTACTTTTTACTGTCCAGTGACGTCACAAGCCCCCTCTTTCGAACTTTGATGCGCTGTATTGTCGTCATTTTTCGTGTCCAATATTTTTTGGTGATCTAACTGACGGACTAAATATTTTTTTACTATTTAGATGTTGTCAAATAGCCTATTGTACTTGTCCATGATCACGCTCCTGCTCCTGCTCGTATCGCAAATTGTTTTGGAGTCGGCGCAGTATGTCGCTTCCATAATTCTCGACATCTATTTAGTCACCCTCTTAGCCATATCGTCGTTTACACAGTCCATCCATTTACTTTATTACTTTGATATTTCCCTACTATTATAGCCGTGAACATTCATGTTCAAATTTTTTTTCTGGAAATTTTCCACTGCCTTGGTTCATACCAATTATCAGCAATTCCATACATTTGGGTCGAGTAGGTATGAAAGTTTGTATGGCATAGCTGAATATTCTTACGCGATTAAAATGTTGGTTGATTAAGTTTTTCAGTTTGACAGTGAGTAAATAGTAAATAAATAAACAAAAAAAGCTTTTTGTTTCCTAAAACTTGCTACAATTTTAAACGTATGTAACAATTTTTCTCAAAAATTAAAAAATATAAATGTATCTAATGCACAATGTTCCTCATTTGTATAATGTACTATAGTTCTTTTCTAATAGTAGCAACTTTGCTGTTAAATATTTTTTTATTAGGAACTCCTCAGGTGAAGGCTTCTTCCAAGGATTGCCATTTTTCACGGTCTTGGGTTATCTGTTTCCATTGCAGCCCAGCTATTTTTATGATATTGCCCTCTCACCGCACAAAGGATTATGATAGTGAGTAAATATGATCACACATTTATGAGATACTGTTTTATTCATCGTCTAAGCCTTCTCATTTAGCGTGATTCGTTTAAAAGCACAAGTGATTGTAGATACAGCTAGATATCGCCGATACTCTGTTATCTATCATTATCACTGTATTCTTGCTCCGTCAATACCCTTGAATGCTGACACGGGGTAATTAATTATTAGTAATTAGTAGAACAATGTATGCTGCAAACTATTAATTAGTCAACTGACACGGTGCTATTGTCGATAGTAAACAATGACTATTAACAAACTATTATTATATTGGTGTAGTATAGAATTCGATTATATAATTATAGTAACAATGTGGTATAATTAAATTACATAACTTATTAATGGAATAATATCATGGAATAAATCAAAATGAAATTATTTACAATCACCTACAGTGTAAATAAATTCATTTTCATTGATTTATTGAGTGCTATGTTGATTTGGATGAAAGAAAAAGTAGTAAATGATGTCGTGACGTCTGACAGGGGAGAATGGAAGAAGAAAATGTGTTGCGCCGACCCCAAGTAAAATGGGACAACCACAAAGTAGTTGGGAAATGGTTAGGCAGTTTGTTTTTAGCATCCTTTTAGTGGAGAACCCTAAAAACATAAAGTTATTTCATGAGTTTTGAACAATTTATCTAAAACTTGCTGATATTGTAAATAGCTGTATCGAAAACTTCCTGCTTCGGGCAGAAATAGTTCCAAAACTTAATTTAGGAGTTCTTTACTTAAGATATTGAACACTAATAGCTGTGGCTTCAGCAGTATTGTAATAATAACATTTTCTGGAAGTTAAAATTACTTCAGAGCGGAAATAAGATTTACAGACAGTTCTGGGCAACTGTTTTAAGAAAATTGCGATAGCGTATTTACTAACAACAAAAATAGAACGTTAATGAACCAGTTCAGGTATTTCAGCACGCCATCATCATTCATCATCATCATCATCTCGGCAGAGATGTTGGTTGAATCTACATTAAACCTACATTTCACCATATACAATGTCGCCCATGCGCATGTGACCGCCCGTAATTTTTTGAATATTCATGAAGAAATGTCGAAAATAAACTTTAAAAGGGGGGGTCTATCTACAATATTTTTCATGTTATTCAATTTTTAATTTTTTAAGTATAGTTTATAGATTGGCTTTCTATTTTTTGACACATCTCCGAAGTTTATGGGTCGATTTGGATTCTGTTTATTATTTCTAAAAGCTTATGAGTTATTTTAACAGGTTAATTAACATTTTTACTAAAAATTATCGACGACGAAAAAAAAAACGGAATCGAAGTCATTTTTGCGGTGAAAAATTGTGTATTTATTTTGAAAAAACTAGTGTAGGTCCATAAATTATCCCGATAGGACGACTTTTTTAATCATTATTTGTAATCTACTCTATAACAGCTACAAATTCACAGAACATTATTGATACCTAACTGTAACTAAATCCAAGGTAAAACTCTTAAAACTCTGATGAGTCAAATTTAGGAAAAGATAATGTGAAAGTCAATTGAATGTTGCTCTTAGCAGTGAGTACTAAAAGGATAAACTAATAATGAGGATGATAATGGAGTTAAAAACAAACAAACAATAGCCAGATTTTTACAAAAAAAAATAAAAAATACAAGAATTTTAATTAATTAGATTTTCGAAATGGCCCCCATCCTCCTGTAAACAAACCAAAGCCCTCATGGCAACACTTTTGATTGTACGACGTAATTTTTCACGGTTTTCTTTTATTTCCGCAGCAGCAGCAAAAATCCTAGCCGTTAATTGCTCGCGGCTTTCGAAGGGCACGGCATACACTTTTTGTTTCATGTAGCCCCAAAGATAAAAATCTAAGGGTGTAAGGTCGGGAGATCGCGGCGGCCAAGCAATGGCACCTCCTCTGCCAATCCGCCACGGATAATTTTGATTTAAATAATCACGAACTAGTCGTGCGAAGTGTGCTGGAGCCATCTAATTGCAGATACAGCCGCCTTCTTTTTTCCTGCGGTACTTCCTCCAAAAGCAACGGCAACGTATTGACTATAAAATCTAAAAACGCGTGTTGATCTAGTCTGTTTGGTAACACGAAAGGGCCAATAAGTTCACCGTCAATCATTCCAGCCCATACATTTATGGAAAATTGAGTCTGGAAAGTTGTTTCCCTAATGACGTGTGGATTTTCAGTGGCCCACACATGAAGATTGCGATGATTTGTTATACCCGCCCTTGTTTTTTCTTTAAAGATAGGTGTGAACAATGTTCTGTGAATTTGTAGCTGTTATGTAGTAGATTACAAATAATGATTAAAAAAGTCGTCCTATCGGGATAATTTATGGACTTACACTAGTTTTTTTTAAATAAATACACAATTTTTCACCGAAAAAATGACTTCGATTCCGTTTTTTTTTTTCGTCGTCGATAATTTTTAGTGAAAATGTTAATTAACCTGTTAAAATAATTCATAAGCTTTTAGAAATAATAAACATAATCCAAATCGACCCATAAACTCCAGAGGTTTGTCAAAAAATAGAAAGCAAATCTACAAACTATACTAAAAAAATTAAAAATTGAATAACATGAAAAATATTGTAGATAGACCCCCCCTTTTAAAGTTTATTTTCGACATTTCTTCATGAATATTCAGAAAATTACGGGCGGTCACATGCGCATGGGCGACATTGTATAAGGTCCCATTAAAATAGATGGACAAATTTTAACACAGCGTTCAGTACGTCTAACCAAAGATATCCAAGTAAAAAAAAACAGATTAAAGTGATTTTATTTTGACCTAAAATCACTGGGTAACCAACATTTTTAGTGTATTTTCTTAGCAGATTTTTTTTCTTGTAAGTGTGGTGGTCTGAATGATTTCTAAAAGTTTGTCCATCTATTTTAATGGGACCTTATATTTCAGTTCCATGTTGAAGAGGAGCCTAATGTCATCAAGTAGACTCATATCTTACCTTCGAGCTGATTCTAAGAAATTCCTGATGGATAAATTCAATAACACTTTTTCCGATCAGGAAATCTAGCCCAGGACATGATAATAATACCTGCTCAGCTGTCCTGTTTTATTCCGATGATTTTAGATTGAATACTAGAGCTAAAAACACAATTGAAAATTTAATTTAATCATCTGTAAGACAAAATTCTGAAAAATTGTTTTTAAATAATTTTCTAAAAATATCACCAAAACGCATTTCAAATATTCCTACATTTTATTTAGCTAATAAAAATGACAACCTATAAGAAATAATATAGCGAAAAAAGGGCTTGCGAGATTATGCGAATTTACGTATAGAATATTCAGCCGAAGGCACTTTCGCAATCATGACGGAATCCCGAAAATACAGTGTACATTTGCCGAATCGTGGCATGGGGGTACGTTTCCCATAAAAACTGATATGATAATAATCCATGTAAGTGAAAATCGATATGCGATATAATCGATTGCATTTATAGTTTACTGAACGATGTATAAGCGACTCTTTCGGTACACAAATGCATAAAAATGAGAAAACTCAAAAACGACAAACACATTATACAAAAGTTAAAATCTCAATTTCTAAACAAATTTTTATCACAAAAATCTTTTCCTGCTTCTGGTCGACCGACATAACTTCCCTTCTTCAAGTCAGATCATATTATTGGATTAAAATGTGCCGAACAAATACAAAGTGCGCCAGTAAAATGATTTCCCTTTTGATGCCGTCTTCCCTTCTCTGCCCTGGGTCTGTGTTAAACGTAATGTAATTCGTAATTTCACTTGATTTCTAACCTTTTTTAAAAGAATTTCACTTTATTTTCATCATGTACCACTTCGGAGTACACGTTTTCTTTTGATCACGGGCTTAGCGCCCCTGGCAAAGGCTATTGTTTCACAGTAACATTGTGTGTTTAATTATACTCCCATTTGCTTAATATTTATGTTAGGGTCTTGTCTTACAGAACACACACAATGTAAGGGCCTATTTATATAACGTACACATTGTATAACGATGTTGTGTTTTCAGGCTCTTTGAGAATTGAACTATACATATTTTTAGGATATTCTTGGAATATTTGAGTGTTTACTTAATAAAATATGTAATTTGACGTAACAGGTACTTAGGTCGTTTCATTTGAAAAGTAGTCGACCTTTTAAATCTTAGTATAAATGGTAATGTTTTTTCATAATTTATGTGTTAAGTAGATTCTACATACACGTGTATTTTATATAAAAATGCCAATTCTTAAATTATGTAACCCCGAGCGTCGTTCAAACCCTTGACTTCGCTCGTCACGGGTGAACGGACTTGGTTTCACTTCAATAGAGATGTGACTCGTGCAAATTGTTAACAAAATCTGATTCAAATAGAATAATAATTCTACGAGTACGAAATTCGCGGGCAGCGGCTAGTCTATACTAATATTATAAATAGGAAAACTTGTTTGTAAGTTTGTATGTAGGAGGTAATCTGCGGAATGCTATGCATGCTAATGATCTAATTCTGAAAATCCATACATGCGAAAGTACAATATGTATGTATATTTGCTACCTTTTCACGACTAAACAACTGATCGGATCGTAATGAAATTTGGCGAGGAGATAGATTATATCCTGGGGAAGGACAAAGGCCATCCATATTTTTTCCTCACTCATATTCATCAAAATTACACGTGAATGTAGTCGCGGGCAAAAGCTAGTTATCTATAACTAAAATTTGTTTGTAAGTTTGTATATATGGGGTAATCTCCGGAACTAATGATCCAATTCTAAAAATTATTTCACTGGCAGAAAGCTACATTATTCGTGATTGTTTTAACTTATTTTTATATCATACATATTGGCTGCATATTTTTGCGGACGAAGTCGCGGGTCTAGTGCAAGTCAGCAATAAAATTGGTCAGTAGCCATTTGACCGCACCTTTAAGACGTTACGCTCATCCTAAAAATACTCTAAATGTCGATAAAAAGCAGGATCGTCGGGACGTTACTTACAATATGATATTTACCAGACCCTGCCCTTACTTCAAATAAGAAGTAAAAGTGTTTCTTATTTGTACTAGAAGAAATATACCAAGACTACTTAAACATTTGTTTAAACAAAGTTTGGCGAGTATATTGTAGATTTAAAAAAAAATATTATGTTTGTGAACAATAAATTTAAAAAAAAAAAAAAAAAAAAAATTACCCCAGTATACGTTATTAAATAAAAATGGATCTTCAGCTTTCAAGAATATGTGCAAAGCCGTGCTTTAAACAAAATATCACAGGCACCCACATGCTTACAAACGTCGAAATTGGAAATTTTAAATGCCATTTAGGAAATTGAAAACGTTACTATATTTTGAACGTTCGCCTCAGCACCAAAAACTGAAAATCAAACAGCACACTCAATGTTCCCAAGGACACACCTCCACCATTTATTTCAATCAATAATTTAAAAAAAAACTATGTTTAGTTTTAAGTTTTTATGTGTAGATTTCAGTTTTTTATTTTATTTTTATTTTTTTGTTGTGTGCATCTGTGGCATGTGCCAAATAAATATGGTTTCTTTCTGTCTTTCTTTTTTCTGTAATTTTCATCCCGCAAGAACTCAAGCCTTCTCACCTCCGTCCCTCTAGATCCCTGAAACAAAAAAAAATCTACATATCAATCAACACTATTTTCTCTCTCACCCAGGTGGCGTGGATCCGGGCAGATGACCAGACAATATTAACCCTTCACACGCGGCTGGTGACACACAGTTCCCGGTACGCGGTCACCAACGACTCTCCAAGGTCGTGGCAGCTCCACATACGACCTTTGAAGGTCGAAGACCGAGGGTGCTATATGTGCCAGATTAACACTAGTACCATGAAAAAGCAGATTGGATGTGTTGATGTTTTAGGTAAGTGGACTGTATATGATATTATCTTGGTTATATGCTTTCGAAATATCTCATTATTGATATTATTAGCCAAACTCTGCCTAGCTGATTTTGGTTAAGGTGGCCAGTCTCAGTGGAGACTAGCCATGGAAGCAGGGGATATCATAGCATATAAGGTATAAACGGACGCTTCACGAAACCTTCAACTAAGCATTCTGTACATCAAACTAAGTGACTCTACGCAAAAATAATTGCTGGGAAACGACTTTTTTTTGAGATGTCACGTTTTACGGTAGGACTCAGTATAACGCACTGAAAACATTGTGCTGATTGATGCATTGAATAGTACGGAGGTCTTGAAGGTATTTAGAGTAAAGTTATATCATTAAAAATTAATCTTTAAAAAAAAAAAATTTGACCCTCAATAACTCCGTAACTAGAAGGTACAAAAAAACAATTGCAATGACTGGAGGGACAAGTGTCTTTCTTTGGGCTTCGTTAAGGGTATTTTTATACCATTTATACAAGTGTGTGCCCAACAAGAGGCAATCCCTCTTTCCTTCCTCTCATTGCCCGATGGGACGACAACCCGACATGACCGGAGAGAGTATGGTTATATTCTCTTATACGGTAAAGGGATAGTGTTTTTCCCTTATCTTAGAAGTTTTTGAAATTGCATCAGTAAAAGAAACGATGGTTTAAAACTTTAACGCAACCAGCGACGTTATTGAGACAAAAACAAGTAAATGAACAAAAACTTCAACAATATAAAACATGTTATTTTAGCGAACAGCTTGAAAATTACAACTATACCACTAAACTAACCCAATTTCTTAAACTGCACTAAAATGAGAACTTTCCAAATAAACTGGTGCCACAAAATTATATGACATACTGTTCGTTCGACCACTTGTTTTTTATATCTCTGCTCTAGTAGAAAAATTTCGAGTATTTTTCTGGAGGAAAACAACATCGGAGTGGAATGGGGCCCGGAATGGCGTCTGGTCAGCCATTACGGGCCCGTCCGTTATAACATAACATCAATACGTTTCTCTGAAATGTTTCCTTCTAAATGAGGCACCGAAACAAGCGGTAAATGTGAAGGATAATGCTGTGATGCTGTCTTACTGTAATAAATGAGATTGGGACGAAATTCCTCAAAGTGTTATTGAAGCAGAAGTACCACTTTTTCTTGCAAGGTTTATATAAATTATATAAGTCCGTTTGTTACCGTATTTGTCATTAAATGTCTTTGCGTAATCTACACATCCTCCAAGAATTGAAAAAGTAATGACTGTTTTTAGAGGGAATGGACATCCTTATTTGTAAAAATAAATGGTGGTCCTGAAACATGTCAATACTTTCCTCCTTTCTCTTTCTCCCTCTATCCTTGATACTTTAGTCATACGAAGAAACCAATAAGAAAGTTCTTGAATATTGAATGGATCCCACCCATTCAGTTGCTGTGCCAAATTTTGTTTAACAACACGGTGTAAACTTTATTTATCAACGCCACTAATTAAATTTGATGTCACAGAACTTCAATTTGTCACAAAAATAACAAGCACACTCTGGAACAAATTTAATTACACACACGAGAGACAAAAACATGATGATATTTTAACTTTTCACATCAGCAGAACACAAAAACAACAGTGGAAACTATTCCGAAAATTAAAGTTACTAGATGTACTATTGCACAAAGTGTGCAGAACAAATTATGCGCCATCGCTGCGCTTTCTTAAATTGTTTTTGTTTTGTTTCGTTTCCTTCCCGGCTGCTCGTTTGTGTTCGCTTTTTAACCGACAAAAAAAAGGAAGAGGTTCTCAATTCGACTCGTGTATACACCGTGACTTTTTAGTCGTCTTACAAAGGTAGTCCAGTTAATGTGCCCAACATAAAATAGCTCTACGCGCGATTTTTTTTACCTACCATAATAGGTACAAAGAAAAATAAATCAAACATTAGAAAAAAATGTGAAATATCCTGTTGAATGATGTTTACGTGTCAAACGGGAGAACATACCTACCCAGCGCTCGAGGTCAGTAGATCATCGCTCACAACAGGGTGTTTTAACTACGTCATGCGTCATAATACTGAAAAATATTTTTATTTTTAAATTATTTAAATCTCATAAATACCTATTTTTTTATGAATGTTTATTAGTCATTGGATACATGAAGTGGGCTGCCGTTGTAATACGACTAAAAAGTCACGGTGTATATATTTTTTTGTTTCTACACTCGTTCTGTGGCCTTCACCTAAAAAAGATCCCGCATAAAGTCTTTATGATAAGATTTCTCTAGAAGCAATGATAATTATCGTAACCATCGTATATCCTCAACTTTTGGAGATTTATCGGTCTGTTTTGGGTCCAACGTCTGTTAAAAGCTGTCTTTTCATTCTGACTTCCCGGTTATTGTACGAAAAGTTTCGAAGTGCTCGATTCGAGGCATCGTCAAACGAATTGAAATACATGGTCGAGATATTTTGTAAAATAAGGTCATGATTCTGAACGGAGTATGTTTGGAGTTTGAATTTCCTTCCATGTTAAGAATATTTGTTATTATCTGAATATTTTTGTTGAAAAATTGCAAGTTTAACGAAAGATTGTGGCTCGCGTACTATTGTGATCCATCTTGAATGGTTGGCCGGTGTAATAAGACAAGAACTTAAGTTCTGCTACATGGAGCAGGAGCCGCTCGGATTGATCTTTAGGTTAAGTCATTTTTGCCTAGGTTGGTCCGTTGATGGGTAACCACCCATTACATACTGACTCTCCTCCGTGCCTCGGAAAGCACGTTAAGCCGTTGGTCCCGGCTCTCACCTGTAGATCATTGACAGTCGTTAAAGGTAGACCGAACCCAAAAGTTTGACAACCAGAGGTATCGTATTAGCAAGTACTAACTGGGTTGTGGAGGTCGGATAGGTTAGTCGTTCCATGTAAAATACTGGTATTCAGCTACAACCGGTAAGACTGGAAGCATTCCCCAATACGTTTGGGACAAGGCTAGACAGATGATGATTGAGTTCTGCTACATGCGAAATATTTATATTTCTAAAATCATCTTGAACTTGATACTGTTAAAGTCTTTACCTGTGGAAAACAAAATATTCTTAAATGTGTCTAGCAGTTTTTATAATCCAGGAAATAACCGACCAAAATGTTAACCAGCGTAGCATAATCAAAGTAGAATCGGGTTTTGTCGACGGAAGAATCGACAAAATGACAGATCAACAAAAGAAATCTGTCATTTTGTCGATTCTCCTGTCGATAAAACCCGTTTCTACGATGGTCATGCTACGCGAGCAGAAGAATAAATAACACACGATAGAACAAAATACTTTTCACCCACACTCATATTGTTCTTTTTACTTGCCAAGCCAATTCCGTGAAAAAATACCCAGCAAGATTGGAAAAACGCAATTCTTCGGATTTGTGGCCGACGTCTGGATGGGAGACAAGTGGAAAATGTTGGAACTTTGCAGTCACTGCTAAAGTTTTCGTGGTCTGACGTAGTTTCCATACGTGATAACAAATCACTTCACCGCTATTGTTTTAGAAATTCAAATAGGTATAGCCTTTGTTTGCTGAATATTTATGTGGGGGATCGTGTTTTTGTTATGGGTAGAGGTTGAAATAGAGCTTCGCCTATACAGAGTGTAAACGGACCCTTCAAGGAGCCGTCAAGCAAGCATTATGCACATCAAACTAAGTAACTTTCCGCAAAAATGATTGCTGGGCAACGACTTTTTTTTTGGAGTGAAAAATCATGTTTTTCGGTAGGACTCAATGTAACGCACTCAAAACATTATGCTTATGGATGGATTGAAAATTACGGGCGTCGTGGAGGTGTTTCAAGTAAAACTCTTACATTAAAAACATGTATTTAAAAAAAACGTTTGAAAAAGTTGGAACTTTGACCCCCAATATCTCCGTAACTAGAAGGTTCCCAGGTATGGTCTAGAACAAAAAAATATCGTAATGATGGTGAGAAAAAGTGCCTTTCGGCGTCGTTAAGGGTCTTGTTACATCCATTATGTAGCCTGAGAGAGGTCTCTCTCTCAGGCTACATAATGGATGGATGGCCTAACTGAATAATGTTAGGTGACGTTTTAGCCCCGTATTTAATTTTATTGTTACTCTATATGGGCATTTGATGAGGAGGCACGAATAGCATGTGACTAAAAGAGTGATGAAAATAAATGTTGATGAATGGAGAGTGAGGGAAGATCAAGGAAACTATGGATGGATTATGTGAGGAATGATTTGTAAGAAAAAGGAGTAAATGATAGCGTGATGGCTGACAGAGGAGATTGGACCCCAAGTATCACGGGACAAGGGCAGGAAGATGATGAACTGTGCATTATAATGTTTTATTAGAATGAAATCTAAAATAATTAACCATTTTTCATTTTTATTTGTAAAAAATAAAGCAATAAAAAAGTTCCAAAGGTCAGATGCATAGAACTCGCAACCGACGCGATTGTCCATCAACTATGATTATTTAAGCATCCTAGCAGCTAGTATTCTGTCTGCGTGCGAGTCGGACTCGAACATGAAGGTTCCGTACTTCCGTACGTAATTTTTTATTTATTTTTATTTCTTGTTATAGTGACAACAGAAATACACATTCTGTGAAAATTTCAACTATCTACCTCTATTACGGATCATGAGATTCAGCTCGCTGACAGACAGACGGACGGATGGGCAGCGGAGGCTTAGTAATAGGGTTCCGTTGGTTACCCTTCGGGTACGGAACCCTAAAAAGAGATCTGTCAGTTTTACCAAAAAACCTAATATTTACACCCCCTTTTAAACATCGGCTTTCCACCAAATATTTGAATACAAAATTCGCAACGACGAATAGTTAAAATAAAAACGAATAGTAGCCGTTACTAACGCTTCAGTGGCCCCTGAGGGTTGTCAGCGGGTAGCACGTAGGCTAATAGCGCCGTGCCCCCACGTCCCTTGCATCGACAGCGTCGACTATTTTGTTCAGTTGTTCCAGGATCCAGTGATTTACAGTCCGCGCATTTTGTTCGTGGGGCTATCGGGGTCAATGGCACAAGATTCTCGGACGTTGATCGACGGTTTGCTTTTTGTGGATTTCGGATAGTAGATATTTCAGTGACGTGTTTACGTTTATGTTTCTGTTATTCTGTGGGTTTCGTTAGTATACACCGTGACTTTTTAGTCGTCTTACAACGGCAGCCCACTTCATGTATCCAATGACTACTAAGCATTCATAAAAAAAAATAGGTGTTTATGAGATTTTAATAATTTAAAAATAAAAATATTATTCAATATTGTGACGCATGACGTAGTTAAAACACCCTGTTGTGAGCAATGATCTACTGGACTCGAGCGCTGGGTAGGTATATTCGCCCGTTTGACACGTAAACATCATTAACAGGATGTTTCATAATTTTTTCTAATGTTTATTTATTTTTCTTTGTACCTATTACGGTAGGTAAAAAAAAACGCGCCTAGAACTATTTTATGTCTACTATGACTAAAAAGTCACGGTGTATAAATCATTTTGTTTACCACAGGATTTTTAACTGGCATTATTTCGGAGCGCAATGTAGTTTTATTTTTTTTAACAAAATAAAATGGCTCTTCTTTGCTTTTTAATTCAAATTCGGTGTTCATAACAGCTTTGACAAGCAAGTTCTATATTATTATCAGATCTGGTCGTATATACCTATTACAAGGTTATAATATCCCAAGCGTTCCGTTTCAAGCAAATCCAGTACCGCTTTCAAGCACAGAAAAACATGTTTTTCTTCAACTTTGTTATTGAACGATGTTCTCAAAATATTTTCCGTTCACCGCAGACCGAGAGCAAAGCGGGATATTATCAAAACTTATTTATAACGGTCGCTTTAATAAACGAACGTCACCCAAAGTTTACCCGTTTGCACAGTGACTTAACACGCAAAATTATGCTCAATAATCCTCTATCAAAGTCACATACTTACTATGTAAGTGCTATAGTATAATGTTAAGTTCATAAAGACGATAGTGGCGTACGTGGTTCGGAGGAGTTTGGTGAGACGTGACTATATTATAATACGTTCCATATACGCTAAGTCTGTGTGCTCCGGAAAGTCTTATATTTGTTTTGTTTATAACTTTTATTATAACAGCAAGTTTTCTTATTCGTCGCTGGCGTATATTTTCGATCTAACATTTTGTCGTCAAACCGCTCTGGATTTTTCCATTAGCAGGTTTGTGGTTCTACAACGGGAAAAATGCCGTTGGTTTTTGTAGCATTTTCATGCATGTTTGTCTATTTAATTAACCTACTAATAAATTATCTATACATATAGATTTTCTTTTTTCAATATGGAGTGGAAAGCGCGAAAGCCGTTGGTCCCGGCTGTCATTTGTAGATCTTTGACAGCCGTTACAGGTAGATAGTGGCCCGAAAGTCTGACAACCAGTCTTACCAAGAGGTATCAGTACTAACTGGTTTATGGAGGTCAGATAGGCAGTCACTCCATGTGAAATACTGGTATTCAGCTACATCCGATTACACTGGAAGCCGACCCCAACACAGTTGGGAAAAGGCTAGGCAGATGATGGAGTGGAACAGATGCTGCACCGACCCCAAATAAATAGGGATAAGGACAGGAAGACGATGAGGAAACATAAACGAATACTATACGGGGTGTAAACAGACCCTTCACCAAGCCGTCAACCAAGCATTCTGTACATCAAACTAAGTAACTACGCAAAACAAAAATTATTGTTGGGAAACGACTTTTTTTTTTTAAGGTGAAAAATCACGTTTTACGGTAAAACTCAATGTAACGTACTCAAAACATTGTGCTGATGGATGGATTAATTTGTTTAAAGTAAAAATCTTGCATTAGAAACATGTATTTAAAAAAAAACTTGTGAAAAAGTTGGAACTTTGGCCCCCAATATCTCCGAAACTAGAAGGTTCCCAGGTATGGTCTAGAACAAAAAAATGATCGCATTGACGGGGAGAACAAGTACCTTTCGGCTTCGTTAAGGGTCTTTTTACACCCTTTATAATACCAGTTACCTAACACAAATACTAATATTTATATGCAAAAGAAATCCTAAAATATGATAACAAGACCCTTGCATATATCATAAAGGATATTACATGCCAAGAGTATTCTGAGCCTATACTTTTCTCAATTTACGAGATATTCTGGGAGTTTGCGAATAAGTAAATAAGCATCCCTTTTATATAAACGTTCTATTTACTGTATTGTATTGTACTGCAGTCAGGCTCAGTAAAATTTATTGATAACGGATTTTACGTATTATTCATATCAAATGTTTTATTTGCATAATTTATCAACTAGTCTGGGACATAACTTAGTGAGCACAAAAACTGATTATTTAATAAGAGATAAAGAGAGAGAGGTAGAGGTCTGCTGGCAGAAATTTCGTATGAAATAAGCAGTACCTATGTACTCATATATTATAATGTTATTTTCCTGTGTTGTCTACTGTGTGTACATAAATAGTAAAATAAATAAATAAATAAAAAAAGGATCACGAATTTTTCAATAGCAGCCACGGAGTCTGGATTTGTGCCCGGTTGATGGCAATAGGCTTGCCCCCTATTAGTACATAACTGACGAAATGTGGGTGTACTATTAGGTTCACCTCTGCCTAAATCTTAGGAGATTACAGCCGTGATATTATAATGTTATAAAAACAATTAAATACGAATAAAAACTTCTTGTGTTCGATCATTTTTCGGTCGAACAAAGTTTTATTAAGGTTGTAGGTTGTATTAGAAATAGCAGGCCAGTCTTGATTTTTGCCTGATTGATGACAATTAGGCTTGACCCATATAACATGGGACTTAGACACTGGTGAAATGTTGCGGTACTACAAGTCGCCTCTGCCTAACCCATCAGGGAAAACATGCGTGATGTTATTGGTTTATATACTTTTGTCATTAAAATTATCAGTCATCAGTTCGTTGAGAGAGATCTATGTATTAAATTGTGATAAACAAATGCATCGAATTGTAAATGAGAGCTTTTATTCCCGAACAACACCCAGTTAATTAATTTAAACCGTTAAATACTTATGATACGGTAATAGTATTGCAGTATTTGTTTATAAAGTACTTAATGTGTGAGTACTATTTACTGTTAAGCTACCATTTACATTTAGCTATCTTTCACTGACTCAAATTTGACTCAAATGTCTCGCTGATAGTGGCGCATGTGTCGGATCATTTAATTCCCTTCAAAATAGTTGAGTTGAATGATGCTGATCCATGCGGTATGTTCGTGAACGGGCGCTGTAAGTAGGGACTGGTCATCTCTTAACTGCCACGGTTTATTTTAACTACTTTGTTTTTAAATTGTTGATCTAATCTTTTACGCTCTTAATGTGCACGCCTTTCTACATCGTTCTCACATATAAAGGGTGTAAATAGACCCTTAACGAAGCCAAAAGGCACTTGTTCTCCCCGCTATTGCGATATTTTTTTTGTTCTAGACCATACCTGGGATCCTTCTAGTTACGGAGTTATTGAGGGTCAAAGTTCCAACTTTTTCACAAGTTTTTTTTTAAATACAAATTTTTAATGTTATAACTTTACTTTAAATACATTCGTGACCCGTTTACTATTGAATGCATCCATAAGCACAATGTTTTGAATGCGTTTCTTTGAGTTTTAGCGTAAAAGGTTATTTTTCACCCCAACAAAAAAAGTTGTTTCCCAGCAATAATTTTTGTGTAGGGTTACTTAGTTTGATGTACAGAATGCTTGGTTAACGGCTTCGTGAAGGGTCCGTTTACACCCTGTATGTATTATCTCAACATGAATGATGTAACCAAGATCTTGCAAAAATATTTTGATTGAAAAGAGTGTCCATGGAGTTTCTTGCAACACTGTTCATAAAATTTCAACTGTCTACCTATTACGGATTATGACAGACAGCCCGCTGATAAACAGACGGATGGATGGGCGGGATAGTAATCCCGTTGGTTACCCATCGGGTACGGAACCCTGAAAACCAGGAATATATCTAATACGAAAGTTCTTCATTCGTTTATTTTCTTAAGATTTTCTACGAAAACATCAAATCCTTTGTCTTTTTCTTCAAGTTCATGAAAACTTAGACATAATGGGACTTACTTATTTCCCTTTAGTACAAGTTTTTATACGTTTTCCGTCGAAAGTAAAATTAGGCAATATTTCATGTTACTAAAATTTATTCTCCTTAGTAATATAACCAATTTTTGTATTAAAATTATGTTTCTAATGAAATTTCTCTAAGTAGTTATTTACAGTATTACTAAAAATACACATAATTATCTAATGTTTAATTAAAATTTGCTAAGACGTGTTCATTAAATGTTCAAACTTAAAATAATTACACAATGTAATTTTTGTGGTTTTACAAGCGAAGCGTACTTTCTAATTACAAAGAACATGAAAGATAAATGTTTTAATTTAGTTTTAATTAACTTTTAAACAAAATTTCGACAGCAACCTATAAACATAGGGTGACTGGTAATTAGTGACCGATACTTAAACACGTGATTCTGCTCATGATAACAAACAACTTTCCCAAAGAAACAGTTTTTCACAATAAAACTTACGAAGCGGGCTTGCGAGCCGCGCGGGTGCAGTCTGCCTACCCATTGTTTCACGGTACGATAGTAACGAGACAGAATGACGTCACGCCGCTAACAGCTGATAGGTCAAAGGCGTGCGATCAAGTTTCATACGGCTAGCGGCTGTTGTGTTATTGTGATAAAAGTGAATGAGTTTAAAAAAAATTCTTTGGGAAAGTTGTTTGTCACCCTATATATTACATACAGAAAGTATCTAACACAAAACCTTTATTTGCGTAAACCTGATCTGTCGTCTTTTAATTGGTTATTTTCTTCTCCAGTACCTCCAAACATAGTGGACGAAGGCACAAGCGGGGACTTGGTCTCCCGAGAAGGTCAAGACGTCAGCCTGTCTTGCAGAGCTGAAGGTAGACCTCTTCCGAGGATCCTCTGGCGAAGAGAGGACGGAGCGAATATACAGTTGAGGAACGAAGCTGGAGAGCTTCGGAAAGGTAAGTCAAAAAGAGAATCATCATGTAATACTAGTAGTCTAAGATCCCGCCTGAGATTGACCTTCACCCCACCTTACCCACGAATCTTTTATTTATTTACTATTCACAAAATTCACAGCTCTTTGAAATTTTATCTTAACACATAACAAAATATATAAACTAGCCAATTACGGATTTACAATTTAATAGCTATACATACATTGCTAAGAGTACAGCGTGAATGAGTGTTTAGGAGTGTGCCTGAGAGTTGCAAATGGGTATGTGTGTATCATATGAACAAACCACAAACGGGTTGTCTGATAACGATATTAGGCGGGATCTTAGAATATACGATATCGCAGCTGCGAGCAGCGTCTAGCAATGACAGACAGTTCTTGTAAAATTCATGGCGCCAAAAATTGTTGAGCGCTCATTTTGTATTATTCGACATGTTACGGTAACACATTTGGTTTGTAAGGAAATTGTTGACAAAGCCACCTACGCACCGGCTGTCGACACGTTTACGTGCGTAATATGTTTTGATGGTTTTATGTGATTTATCTATATGTCAGCGTAAAATTTTAAAAACCGTTACATTATAACCTATCTCGCGAGATTGTAATCTGTCAAAAGATTGTGAACCGTAACATACTGCTTACAATTTAACGCATTACTTTTCGGTAGATTATAATCTATCGAAGTGAAACATGAAATGGCATACGACAGAACTCACCTCGCGCGCTGATTGGTTGAACGTCAAGTGCCGATAGATTGCGAAATAATGCGTTAAATTGTAAGCAGCTACGATTCACAATCTTTCGACAGATTACAATCTCGTGAGATAGATGTAAGTGTCTGTTAGTAATTTCAAAATAACAGCTTTTACTGATTGCATATAAAAGTATATAAGGTACTTATAACAAAAAAGCTTTATTTTTCTCTGTCTGATTTTTTGTTTCGGCTAATCTCCGATAAGCTGGACCGATTTTGACGGGACGTTTTACTGGCAGATAGCTGATGTTATAGGAGTAATTTAGGCTAATAAGGAGTCACTTTTATTTTAGAAAAAGAATTAGGATTACGTACAAAAAAAATAAAACCTTTGAATTTTTTAACCAAATCCGATTAAATCAGAGAAGTCATATTTTTATAATAATAACTTCACATGCACTGCTGTGTCAGCCTCATTCAGGTTTTACCCGAGGAGATTATGGAACACTCTAGACATAAATACCTGTAAATTCAAATTCGCACCGACTGTTGTTCAAACCTTTCTCTGCCTCTTCAAAAGCCTCGTTGCAAGAGTAACTGAAAAACTACATGATTTTGATATTAGAAAATTCGTAACTAGAGCAATAGTGTTATGCCCACTCTGGGTGGAGTGGAAGGGATTGTCAGACTTTCACTGACTAATACCCATCAGAAGGAACATTCCTTCTTTGCCCTTTGTGTTCCAGGGCCGCGGTATCTCCTTCAAACAGTCCCGCAACCCAATAGTGTATGCTCAAAGATTCTTTTAAGGGAATAATAAATAAGGAAATAACGTAAATCTCATTTACAACTTATTTACTTAACTTCAAAAGATTAAAAGTTCAAGTTCACAAGCTTGTGATAAAAGTAATTTGTGTTGGTAAAAAGTTAAAGAAGTATCTGTTACTTAGTTGTAGGATTTTCTATTTTTATCTGTGACCTTTTTGTCTTGTATTTTGAGTAAATATCTCGGAGAGCCGGATGCTCGATTTAATGGAAAGACAATTTGAGTGATGTATTATTTATGGAGATTGGATGCTTTACCTGAGTCAATAAATGTTTTTCAGAAAGTCCCGGTTAGGAGATGTTAGGATCCGGATTTTATGGTCCCTTGTGAATAAATTTGCAGTAATTAAACGAATAAGACTTAGATTTAGGCACACGTGCTTCACAAATTACTAAAATGAAATCAGCACTAAACATTCTTAAAACATAACTTCGTCTCTGCTATCTTTAAGCAATTGACAGATGAAAGATGTTTTAAATTCGTTTGCGTTACCAAAAAAAAAAAATACAGATATTTCTATTGCTTTTAATGTTTTTTTTATTACAAAATGGGCCTGCTCTTGACTTCGATCACGCCTGATGGAAAGCGGTAGATGAGGTCTATGATGGAACGAGCGTGTCCAGAAAATGCCTGTCCACTCTTGCTTTGAAGGCAGACTGGTTAAATGTGGGAGGGAACACAGATGCCGGCAGAGAGTTCCACACTTTGGCTGTGAGCATAATAAACGTGGAAGAGAAGCGCTGAGTACGACTCGTAGGGATGTCAACGATAACGGATAACGGGATATATTGGTTTATTTAAATTCGGACTACATTTTATGCATTTAGAAGTTTCTATTCTTTCATTTGTCAACCCACCGATACAACGTCGGGGCACTTTTTGGGCATAGCTTCCGTCATATTGATTTTGTTCACATACAATATCAAAACATTAAAAAAAAATATTTATACATTAATAACACCATTCATTTATCGAATTCGGCTCAGAAGTTTAGGCGCTGCAGAGGATCGTAAAAATATTACAAACATACCATAAGTTTACGGGCTGCTAAAATCATAACCATTCCTATTGGCTTTGCTGCAGTGGGGTAAATAGCCAAGCATAAAGAATGAAAAAAACGCGATAGTTATCCCGCAGAGGAGTTTTAATGCAATAACTATAATTTTTTTCTTACTACAAAACTTTAAAATGGAGTACTCCAGCCAGTCTCCTCAGCACATATGACAAAGAACCTAACACATTGCACTTTACCCTGCAATAAATAATATCGTGTCCTCCACTTAATTCCTCTTAAGCTACGAGCTATATTGCCTCCTTTTTGCAGTTCCTTTTAACTCGGGTTAGTTTCCACCTAACGATGGGTTCTCTTTGTGCAAAGGAAGGGATTTAAGATGACTGATTGCAGCTAGACGTCATATAAAATTTTATCTTTTACTTTTGGTAGAATTTATTACGATCCTCGGACGCCTGTGTCTAATTACTTGTGGTGTAAAAAGGGGTGCTTTTGTTATGGGAAGGTAATTAAGATGGTGGTCAGATTTATGTTTTAGCTCTGCGATCATTGGTGTAGAATGATGTTAATTTAAGCGTGAGCAACACTATGTAATCACGAAATTGCTTAGATTTTTATTATTCGCTAGCTTATGCACGCAGCTTCGCCCGCGTGTAGTTCGGTAATTGTCCTTCAGGATCGTACTACCGCGATAAAAGTATCTTATGTGTTAATCCAGGTTATAAACTATCTTTTTGCCAAATTTCATCCCAATCCGGTCAGTAGTTTTTGCGTAAAAGAGTAACAAACATCCATCTATCCATCCATCACAAACTTTCGCATTTATATTATTATTAGTAGGATTTATTTGTTAACGCAATTCACCAATGGAGTAAAGTAAGCGGTGTGTGGTGCTTTGCAGTTTGACTATTTTTTATATTTATTTTTATACCCGTACCAATATTTGTCAAGTATCAACAGTCGCTCCGTGTAAATACTGGTATTAGCTGCATCCGGTTACACTGTAAGCCGACCTCAACATTGTTGGGTAAACGCCAGGCAGATGATGATGACTCATGTTTGAATTTAAAAATCTCCTATTTGTTCGCATTTAAAATGACAGAATTATTAAGAACTAAGCTTATGTCCGCGGCTTCGCCCGCGTGAAGTTTAGTAATGTCCCACGTGGTCGTATTACTATAGTTGCTGCCAGTTAAGATGGCAATAGCGGTCATTGCTCTTTCCATAATATCTCTTCGTACGAACCAAAACAAATGAACCATGTATCGTTTTTCATTAGAAAAGATCACGATAGATGACGATTCAAGACATGAACTGGCTTATTTGTGGATTTCAAAGTTAAGAACTTTAATAAATGTAGGTGGGTCAATGACCGCCATTGCCATCTTAACTGGCAGCAACTATAGCATAAAAAGTCCTATGTGCTAATCCAGGTTATAAACTATCTGTGTGCCAAATTTCATCCAAATCCGTTCAATAGTTTTTGCGTGAAAGAGTAACAAACATCCAGACATCCATCCATCCATTCTTACAAACTTTCGCATTTATAATATTAGTAGGACTATGAAATCCATATTGTAAGATTTCCATAAACATGTACATTTTTTTTAATGGGATATAAAACTATAATTTGGCAAACATAAATTAAACAATATTGGCATTGACTGGTAAACATAATGAAACATTTAAAATTAACATTTTGGAAGCAAGGCGGATAAAAACGCCAGTTATTTGTAGTAGAAAAACCATCAGAGTCAGACTAAGTAAGACTGGTGAAGGCACCGATAAACTGCAACACTTCCAAACTGAACACGATTGAGGCAATTAAGCTTGCTCCTTCAAAAAGTTAGTTCAAGTTAAAATACTTTCTTTTTTTCTGCTAAGAGTCTTTACTTGCTCGGACGAGGTAGAATAGATACTAAAGAATTGGAATTAGACTACTTTTCAAATTTTAAAAGTGGAATAGGACCTAAATCAACGGTTGAGACGTAGATCCTCCGGCCATAACGATGAGGTCCCTTTTATCCCTTGACTACGAGCTACAAGACCAAGCGACACGCGTGTTTCGACAGAGACTGCGACAGAAACCAATAAAATAAATTAGTTAGATCGTGCTATGAGTCACCGCCACGCGACTTTCGACTGAACTGAAGCCTTAGCACGAGCGCGCAGTGCAAACGTAACGTAATTACGTTGATTTTAAATAAAAAATTGTCGTATCACAAATAATATTTTCATAATTTTAAGATTTTATTCATATCTATGGATGATTCTGATTGTGTTTGTTGCAAACAATTTAATTAAAATGCTATAAGATAATATTAAACATTGACGTATTTACGTAACGTTTACGTAGCGCCTCAGTACAAATGAAGCTCACGCGTTTTGCATGACGCAAGTCGTGTCGCAAGTTGCGTTGGCTGAGGTCGTGAACATGGACCTCCAGAACCTTACTCAAACATTCTGTGTTGTTGCGGTTTACAGCTTTTTGTTTTGTTGTGATTTCTCGTATCCGTTCAATTTTGTATCGACACAGCACTCTAAACAAAAAAAAAGCGCCGTACTGCACAACACTAAGCTCTGTTTAAAGCTCTAAAAACTTCAAAATTCTAAAGCAAAACTGCCAGAAAACTCGATTTGAAATTATAGCTGAGCTAAAATTACGACCAAAGTTTCATATCCATATTAATTGCAGCAATTAGGGTAGAAGGCCTAACTGCTGAGACAAGTAGCCATAATGCTTACTCCTTAAGAATTAGTACTGTTCTGTGTTCTAACATTATCATAAATCAAATCCCAGTGGGTCTGGGCTGGCGAGAATTATTCACCCTTGTCTTGAAGCCACGCGGGCTTTCTTTGATGATTAAATGGAAATTATAGCTGTCAGGATTCACGGTTAAGCACCTGCGGTATTAGCTTGGTAGGCTTGGTCATAACAACTCGTAAATGTAAGGATGATGTACCACTGAATATTATCAACATTATTTCTTGCCTGCCAACGCCTAGCCGGGGTCGGCTTCTATTCTAACCAGATGCAACAGAATACCAGTATTTTACATGGAGCGACTACCTATCTGACCTTCACAACCCAGCTAGTTCTACGTAATATGATACCCCTTGGTAAGACTGGTTGTCAGACTTTCGGGCCACTGACTACCTGTAACGACTGTCATCATCATCATTGTATGAATTGGATGGTCACCCATCCACGGACCAACCCATGCAAGCGCGGCTTAACCTGGAGGTCGAACCGAGCAGCTGTTATTATTTAGCCACGAGCTTCTTCTTTATTCTTATTTCTCATTTCTATATTTTCTTATTTCTTATTATTCTCTGTTACGTAATATCTCTCCTCGGATACGAAAACCAAATACATAGATGTAGGTAGCTAACCGCTTTGTTCGTCGACAAAGCAGCCGAAGTGTGACGAGGTCAACCGAAGCAGAAGTGTCTCAAAACCTGCTGGTGTGTCGAAAAGTGCCCAAAACTTAGCAGCACTTTTGTTATAAGTAAAGGATCACCATGGGCTTAGAAAATCGAGGTAACCCCTTTCTTCGAAGAAAAGGGCGTAGTGATTGATATCCCTTATTTATTGATATTGATAGATGATCGTAGTTACTTCCGGTAATCCAGCTATATTGATTTTAAATAACCCACGTCGCTCCATCCCAAAAAATAAAATAAATACCTTTTTTTCGATATACAAAGAACATGGAATAGGCACGTTCGAAAAATTAGGCAAATACGTTCAGAAAATATTTTTTATCTCGATATAAGTGGATCAAGTTTTTTTCTTCGAGATAAAAATGTTATATTCTTCACGTTCCCATTACATGCTTCGTTTACATTATAGTATTTCTAATGTTTTATGCGATAAGATAATATTATCCTTTTTCTTCGCTGAATCTAGAATTCTACAGAAATAAATTATAGAGCTACTCTTACATTTTTTCTGTTGTTCTCGTGTAATCAAAAATTTCAAGGGCCTTAAACAGAAACGTCATTAGTTATATAGATTACAAATCATTCTCCTTTCCTTATCTCAATTTATAAGGGTCAGCCAAGCATGTCTTCTTTTTCCATACTTCTCTATGACTCGTCATCTCAGCAGTCACTTCCTTTCTAGCCATATCACAAATAGTCCATCCATCGTTTCTTTGGACTTCATCTGTAATAAATAATTAAATTCGAACTGTGATGTTAGTTATGTAACACCCATCCGCAATATAATTATCATTATTTGGAGGTTACAACAGAGCTGTAGATCACAAGTTAGTGGAAACAAAACCAGAGGCCCTAGCAACCGCGTGGTGTAAACGTTACGTAAAAACGTCGATTTTTTAATGGCACACACCATTATCGCATAGCATTTTAGTGAAATTGTGTGCAATAAGCACAATCGGTATCAGCCATAAATATTCATAAATTTGAAAATATTAAATGTGAAACGAGTATTATTAATTTTAAAATCGAAGTATTTACGTTACTACTACTACGCTAGGCCTGCTAACAACGAAGCTGAAGCATAACGACCGCGTTATTACCACCGACAAGAGAAGAAAACAAAGAATTAGTAACCCTGTAAAAAATATCAGCCTATCATTGTCCTTCTCCAAACGCCTCATCTGAGATGAGTCATGAGCATTGGCGCGCGGATTGGCCATTCCCGACTGATTACCACAAGCTAAACAGCTAAACTCAGTTACACAAAGTTTCTTGCAGAAATAAGTAAACTCACAACATGCATTCATGAATTATTCCACAAACGTTTAACTTCTTACTTCCAAAGAAGTTTCAAACATATTTCAGTGCTCATAGTTACGAGTGGCCGGAAGTTTAACTTCCTAAAGTGACCGATTTAAAGTTCGCGGACTGAGTTTCCCTTTTACTAATGTTTGTCTTCTTCAAATTATATTTTTCCTATGCTCTTTGTTTTACAAAATGAAACTACAACTTTTCGATGGTTTTGTATCTCATGAGATAGATAAACTAACGATGTTCACTATCATACGGTGACATCAAAATATGCTGGCAGGTTTACGTTTATTTCACAAAATGCCAAAAAAAAAAAACTTTATTTCACATAGGCTTAGATGGACACTTATAAAACGTCATTATATATATTCGTTGCATGGTTACAAAGAAGGCTTACCTAACTTACTTATTTATCAGAATTTAAACGCATCACCAGTATCCTAGAAAATATATTTTAATTTGTTCGCATTTAAAAACTAAGCAGCGGTATATTTTCTAGAATACTCTATTAAATACTTCAAATATATTCCATAATATCCAACAATCTTTAAACCAGAATTAATACATATAATTTAAAATCTACCTCTTCAAAGAACCGTGAAATTCAGCCACGCAAAGTGGTCACAGAATAGTTCCAACAGAAGGTCGTCTCCATACAGCAGGCGAAAATACGCACACACACATAGACGGGTACGTTTCTACACCATCTCAAACGAATGACAGTCGGGCGTGCGCTTACAGTCGTACGTCAGTTCGTGAAGCGTGTCTCTGTGTGCGTGCGTTCTCGCTCGTTGTATAAAGCCGACATTCTGTAGGTACTATTCTGTGGCTCGGTTTCGATTTGCGGCGTCAACGAAGCGCATCTCTTTGTGTTCGCCGCTATTACTTTAATTTCTCTTTGTCAGCACAGTCGGTGTCTCATTTCCGAGTGTGTTTTGTTGGCCTCTCTATTATAGCCATTTATTTTTGTCAAATAGAATGCAGTTGGGAGTTTTGTTTTTATTTTGATCTTATGAAAGTGGAGCTTATGAGTGTTGACATCTATTAACAACTGATAGAAAACGACACGCGTGACGCAGTACAACTGATGAGCTTCCCCAATAGAATGAAATGTGCCTTTTAATGACATTACTATACAGTTTAAAGGGGGATCCCTTCTTTTCGCATGTTTTTTTTATTACGAACTATTTAGGGTTTGAATTTACTTCTCAATCATAAAATTCAACCCCTAAATAGTATAAATACTCGTAGGTACGCCCGATACAATCAGTCTACAGAAATTAGTAAAGACGACACCAAATTTTCTATTTGCTTTCTTTCTGAAAAAATGCATTATTTTCCAAATTATGTATCACTTCTCATTAGCATAATTAATTACGTTTTAAATTGGCAGAGTGCCGTTTTTGGTAACTACAATGTTTACTATAAGTTCGTTATCATCTGCCTAGCCTTTTCCCAAATACGTTCGCATCGGCTTCCAGTCTAACCGGCTGCAGTTAAATACCAGTAATCCAGTAATATCAGTAAACCCAGTTGCTGGTTAATACTCCTTAGTAAGGATGTAAAAATCTTATTTTAGTTAATCTGTATTTTTGTTCGCAGTGGACATGTTCATGGGCCCTAGCCTGAACTTGTCGAAGGTGGAACGGCGGCAGATGGGCGCGTACCTCTGCATCGCGTCCAACGACGTGCCGCCCTCAGTCAGCAAGAGGATAATGCTTAACGTTAATTGTAAGTAATACATTTATAAGGCATGTAGATATTTGTACATTGAGTGACAGTAAATGTGATTTCAAGCTCTGATTGCGAATTTGGAAACCCAAGAGTGATTTGAGACTTTTAAAATACAAATAGATGCCAAGACTCTAGGATAGAGTGAAGTGGAACAGATTTGGGGAGGGATTCTGGTCTTCTTCTTTATCGTGTGGTTAGTGCCTAACCTGGCGTCAGTGTTTTTAAGCCACCCATGGGCCTCTGACTTGGCTTTACATGCCATCAATAAATATCTCTCAGGCATGCTGGTTTCCTCACGATGTTGTCACCGAAGCAAGTGATAATTATACTATACGCACATGAATACGAAAAGACAGAAGTGCGTGCCTCGGGTTCTAACTCGAGACCTATGACTTGGCAGTCCGAAGGTCACACTGCTATAAATATAGGATTCAGGGTATTTATATACGCATACGGGAATCTGGTAAGTCACGCTTTTAGCACTAGAAACAACAAACTTATTTTATTGCAGTCCACCAAATTCATCTCATTAATCACCGAGTCATACTTTGCCCCACGTTACCTTCCCGTAAGTTACAAGTATAAACTAGATTTTTAGAAATAGAATTTTTGATGCAACCTAGAAGTTACGCCAGTTTAATCTGCTGATCGGACTAACCATCCGTTAAACTCCAGCTAGCCTGTCAGTGATCAATATTTTATTTAGCAGCCTCTACTCGGTGCTAAGCGCATTACTCCATAGTTTTAACGATGCAAAAAGTTGTTATCTGGGTTCATACTGCATTGGCCCAATTATTCCGCCAATTAGGTCAACTAAATCCTCTCTCAAACGTGATTGAGTTTATTTAAAACATTTTTTAAATGAAAAAATAAATTCGATGAGCTCAAAAACAATCATGGTTCTGAAATATTTAACATAAAGCAGCAAATTACTCTTAGTCTAAAAACAATTGCAGACAAGACAAAATAGACAGACAAACAGATTAGAACAGAGAACAGAGAAGAACCATATTGCTTTAGTATTTATGTCTTTTTTTACCCCTCTACCCCGTTGTTCTAGCTTGCGACCAGCAAGCGCGACTGCTGAGAATACGGTCCTGGCCTCTTGGGTTTGATTCCCGGGTTAGGCAAAGTGTATTGAGTTTTCCCTTTTTTGTGCCCGGTTGATGGCAATAGGCTTGCCCCCTATTTCATGGGACTTATACATAACTGGAGAAATGTGGGTGTACTATTAGGTACACCTCTGTTGAACCCTTCGAGGATTACAAGCGTGATGTTATGTGTTTTTTAATGTAGTTAATTATGTTTTAAATTTTTGATTGAACACAGACTTTGTCCACAGTTCCTCCTTCAACACTAGTGGCCACCAAGGTGATTGGAGTGCCTACAGGGTCGCAAGCGAGGCTGGAGTGCTTCGTAGAGGCCTACCCCCAAGCCATACACTACTGGCTCAAGAGTGGGGAAGAAATGATATTATCTGGGTAAGATCATATTTTGTATATGTTACCGGCAATCTGTATAATTCAAATATTCTATACAATACCTAGGCAATGTATAGAATACCTGGGGCGTCCAGGCAATATATAGAATACCGGATTATACACTATACAGGTTGCCGGTAACATATACATATAAGTACATGTTACATACTAGCGGCCCGTCCCGGCTTCGCACGGATAGTCATTTTTATTTTAAATATAGCCTGTTACTCAGAGATGTAGCATTCTAATGGTGAAAGAATTTTTGAAATCGGTCCATACAAATCTTTCCTCTTTTTACTATTAGTGTAGATGTAGATTATATTTCGTATACTTATGTGATGCAAAGCAATGACGAAAATATCGTCAGGAAAGTTTTGAATATGAATGAATGATGGGTATAGAAGTAGAGGAAGACCTAGGAGACGATGGATGGAATGTATGAAGGATGATAAGGCAAGAAAAGAGGTGTCTGATGAGATAACCAGTAAAAGAGAAGTAAGGAAGAAGTAGGCATGCTGCGGTAACCCGGAATAAATTGGGATAAGAGCAGAGAATGACGATAATTATCGATCAATTTTGGAAACTAATAAGAGTTTAATGATCTCACATAGGAAATGTCATAATATTCGATGAATAAATCGTTACCGTTTTAATAGAGTAATTTGTTTGTGCTACAGTACCTCTCTGCCTGCCTCTTCACGTAATACGTGTATACAGGGTGTAAACGGACCCTTCACGAAGCTGTCAACTAAGCATTCTGTACATCAAACTAAGTAACTCTACGCAAAAATTATTGCTGGGAAATGACTTTTTTTTGGTGTGAAAAATCACGTTTCACGGTAAAACTCAATGTTACGCACTCAAAACTTAGTGCTGATGGATGCTTTGAATAGTTAATGGGTCATGGAGTTAATTAAAGTAAAAATAAAATCTTAAAAAGTGGTTTAAAAAAAAAAACTTGTGAAAAAATTGGAACTTTGACCTTCAATATCTCCAGAACCTGTGGTTTCCCAGGTATTGTCTAGAAGAAAAAAATGATCCCAATGATGGGCAGAATATGTGGTTTTCGTTTTCGTTAAGGGTCTTTTTACACCCTTTATCTGAACATTGTACACCAACCCTTTCAAAGTTACTTTTTTATACCATTACAAGATACCTTCACCACAAAAATCAAAGATAAAACACCTAAAAAACTGCAAAAGGTATCTACCAATATCAATCGTACCAGTAAAACTCTCGTAAAAATTACTAACGAATGCCAACTAACTTCGAGGAACATTCGACTGCCTTTATCTTGTGCCACTTCGCACATCTGTTCCTGGCTTTGCTCTGAAATGCCGTAAAATTGCCAATATTGGTGTATTTTATTAGCCATTATTGAGTATTAAGATAATTATTGGTATTTTATTGCATTCATGAAACCAATACTGACTGTAGATCAGTTCATCGCTAACCAGATATTGGTCGTAATTTCTTTGGATACAAGCCGTTGCTTCGAGGCTCAATTGCACCACAAATCGCTAAAACATTTAACGTAAACGTAATTTAAACATACTACGAGACAAGACTGCCTCTTTGTCAAGTAGTCGCAAGCGCAACTACTGAGCATGAGGTCCTGCTTTCGATTCCCGGGTCGGGCAAAGTGTTATTGGGTTTTTTTGCAGCTACGGAGTCTGGATTTGTGCCCGGTTGATGTTAATAGACTCGCCTCCTATTAGGTACACGGGACTTAAATGTAACTGGCGAAATGTGGGTGTTCTATTAGGAACACATCTGCCTAACCTTTCGGGGATTTTAGGCGTGTTGTGACATTTGTGTTATGTATTCAAAATATCACTCCGTCTCTGTTATCTTCAAATAGTTACTGAAAACACAACGATGTTTTAAATTGACTTTAGCGATATTTAGTGCACGTGGACCTCAAATGTGAAGTTACGAAAAATCCTGAGTCTTTTGGAAAACTTAATAATCTTCCAAGTTTTACACGTTCATCTGAATTATTTTAGTAGTACATCAGTCAGTCATGGTTTGTTTCTACTGGTCCACTGAAAACTTCTTCATAGCTATCTGGCATTGGTATCATCTACCTTCACCAGTTCAGCTGAAAACCTAATTATATAAATTAAACGAAATGAAAATTAAATCAAAATAATGAATATCTTTATCTTTCTCAGCATTCGCGAGATCTTTATTAAATTAGTTAAAACATCCAAGGTAAAGTAATTAGACAAATTAGTTCATTATTTTGTGTAATAATCACTGAGTCGGTCTCACTTTTATGATGTCGTTAATTCTTGAAGTCTGCGGACTTTCTTTTTATTAACTAACCTTATATATGAAATGTTCTCTTATTAGCTATTTTCATTTAAAATGCTTGCGAGATCATCATAGAAAATATAAGCTTATGCCCGCGGCTTAACCCGCGTGGAGTTCGGTAATTGTCCCATAGGATCTTACTACCGGGACAAAAAGTATCCTTTGTGCTAATCCAGGTTATAAACTATGTGTGTGCCAAATTTCATCCAAATCCGGTCAGTAATTTTTGCGTGAAAGAGTAACAAACATCCAGACATTCATACATCCATACACAAGGCAAAGCAGACGGACGAAACTTGAAACTGTTTTCTGGTTTAACTTTGTAATCTTTTTTCTAAAATAAAAGTAGCCTTAGTTATTTCTTATAACATCAGCAGTAAAAGTCCCGTTAAAATCAGTCCAGCTGATTTGGAGATTACGCAGAACAAACAGACAGACAGACAGACAAAAACACATTTTTTATACTTTCATAATAATACGCATTTTGTAAATAAATGTTTTTTTAAATTACAAACAGACACTTCAATTTTATTTATTTGTATTGATTACAAAAACCTTCTTACAATAACATTTTGTTGCAGTGGCAAACACGAGATATCTGAAGAACGCATCTCTTCATACCAACTGCGAACGATACTCGTGGTATCTCAGTTCGACCCCGAAGATGTTGGTACTTATACCTGTGTAGCAACCAACACTATGGGGAAAGCCGAGGGAACTTTACGACTTTATGGTAAGTTAGTTTCATACTTAAGGGAAATTGAGACTGTGGTCAGAAATGGATTATTTAGAATGTAATAAAATATAGATAGAATAAGGGTTAGTTAGGCTGAAAGACAGAAAAGAATAAGCGACTAGTTTATTTAGCTGTTCTGGTCTTCGGGTTGATCAGCTTCAAAGATGTTGCAATAGGTAAAAATCGGTTTTTTACAAGCTTTTATTAGCTTCACTGGTAACTAATTATGTAAAAAAATCTTAGAAGTTAAATTTGACCTACTTCCCGCTAAACAGTTTTGCATACATGTTTAGTTAGGATGACAGTGCATGGTCAGCTCAGTGACGTCATTGTAAATCCAATATGGCGGACTTCCAAAGATGCCGGACTAGTTATTTTTTATGCATTCCCATAATATGGGTATCGAATGAAAGGGTTTGCTGAGAAAAGCAAATGAAATGACGTCACTCTAAAGCGTGTTTTTTGTACAGCTGCAGTTAGTTACCCATCTTGAAGAGCAGGTATTCCATAAAAGTTCTGCTACAGTTTATTTGTTTGTGGTAGACAATGTTACTTACCCTTTGGCATACCGTCTCTGTATTTTATACGCCCATCATGTGGTCTACCCTAAAACACGCCAAAAAAATCAGTTGCTATTGACAACGTCGCGTGTCACCCAAAAAGTTCTAATGTCCAATAAGCCATTTAAGTACTAAATTAACAGTGCAGTAAAATTCTAAACATCATGCATCAGTTAATTTAACAGCAGTCAATGAAACGTTAAACCGTCGACCGCAGGACTTTACCCTGCGGTTAACTTTTTTAAACGGAATTGTATCGGCAAAAGTTCGCCGTGCACGATGCAAACTGGAAAAGGCTATTCGTGTGGATTAGAAAATGAGAAATTCAGTCCTTTCAGTCCTACTTTTATACATAGTTTGCTGTTCACTGACACGCAATAGCTTATGATCGTCACACTGATGCACAAACGGTTACCATGTATTCAGTACATCATTCTGAGCCTACAACTAAAAATCAGCGGTTTGCGACAAAAGTACAATACCTACATGGTCAAAATGTATTTAACTGCACATTTAAAAAAAATTACCGATGAAAAGTTCCTTTGTGGGGAGTTCAGAATGATGTACTGGATACATGGTAACCGTCTGTGCATCGGTGTCCCTTCCACCCTGTATATCACGATGTGTTACCAGTTCTATTGCTATTGTTCTTCTCAAAGTTGACTAACAAAATATAATAAAATATTTAGTACTTATTTATTTTTGCCACATGTGTGTAACAAATAATAAGATGTGTACATAGATACCAAAAAGGCTAGACAGATGTTTGTTAAACAGAAAACTATATAGTAATACAAGATAGAAACAGTTACACATTGGCTTCCCGAACGAAATTAATTTCCCATTTACCACCCTTTAGCCTATTGAACAGTTAACACGTTAACTTGCTCCACAAAATAGTCTCAACTAAAATGAGCCTTATTTTTTAACAGAAATAAAAATAACAACAACGACTACAACAACAACAACGACCACAACTACAACGACGACGACTACAACTCCGGCGCCAACTACAACGGAGCCTCCACCGCGTAAGTTACTGTTTTTTTTTCTGTAATGTTGGCTGGAACTGCCTCGTTTGACTAGTTGTCGCAAGGGTTACTACTGAGCAAGAGGTTCTGGGCTCGATTTCCAGTTCAGGAAAAGTGTTATTGGGTCTGTAGACGACTGAAAAATATCTGATGGAGAGTGTATTTCTGCCCGGTTTATGGCAATAGGCTCGTCCTCTGCTACTCCTCAAATATAACTGTCGAAAAATGGCTACACCTTTGCCTAATCCTTAGGGAACAACAGGCGTGGAAATGGGCCACGAATCACGACCCCTTCGGTCTCAAGGGTTTTGTCATGTCTCGGAAAACAACTGTTATGATAAGTCACAACATTTGCCTTCAAATACATAGAACACGCAACGAAAGTATTTTTTTAATCAAATCATACAAAATAGTGACAGTTTTATCCAGTCACTCAGCAATTTAGTTATCTCACTACTAAGTCAATGATACCATTAATCAAGTTGCACTCTAATTTTCCCTCATAAAAAAATATTTTCATAATTTATTATAACAACTGAAATATCATGCCCGAAGAAGAATGCCACTCACAGAAACGTCACAAAGAAAGAGAAATTATCATAATTCCACCCCGATGTGCATTTATTTCTGTCACCGCATTCAAATTGACGATTTTTCATAATCCAGCTGACGTCATCGAGATGAATCGTGGAAAAAATTCATTTGTCATAATCCATTCGGTAATTTATGAGTCCGATAAGAAAAAACCGAGGGCTGCATGTACTTAGTAAAAGGACGACGCAGCTAAACTTTTTTTTGTTCAGCTTCCGAGTCCGCTTCGGATATCGGAATTTTTTCCGAAGATCCAGGAATTTTAAGCCTCTAAGAGAACAGTTGTAATCACTTGATCCACTGTGGTCTTTCTTAAGCTGCAGTCTGCAACTGGCTTTAAGTTTTTTAATAATGTCAGATACCTAGAGTATACCTTGAGACTGCCTCGTGAGTCTAGTGATTGCAAGAGCTACTGCTGAACATGAGGTTTGATTCCTATTTCGGGCAAAGTGTTATTGGGTTTTTCATTAAAATATTTTCAGTAGTAGCCCGGTTATGAGTTCACCTATGTACCATGGGTACGTTAGCCAAACTCGAAGGTGTGACGTTATGACATACCTTTAGTATCTTATCCATACCTAATCAGGTTGTTAATACCATTACGTAATACTAGCTAAGGTGATAAAGCAATCTTAAGGCTCCTACACACAGGCCATGCCGACGGCTCGTGTGTGCGGCAAGCCTTACCCGCCAGTCTGCCGGCGGCAGTGCCGCCGGCATTGTGTGTAGGAGCCTGTAGGGACTCTCCACACCAAAGCCATGTCAACTGAACGCGTACGAAAGTTGCCAAAATGCCCGGCGACTTTTATGTATTGAGTCCATTACAAAGACAAAGATAGATTAGCAAAAGAAAAAGTGATCTTAATAACTAGTTCATTCCAATTACCGAGATAATGAATTAGGTAAATTATTATTCCGTAGGAGTTAATTCTGAAAATTCACATAAAATAATAATTCGCAGGGTTTGTCGTGCCTCTCCAGCCAGCTGAGCAAAAGTTCTACACCCCAGATGTCACAACATATGGTAAGTAGCAATAACACTCAAAGGTCCTATCGGCCTAATAATTTCCAAGTCAATGAACAACGAAACGAATCAAAGGAGGATCTTCATATATCGTTCGTAATATTTTTCTTATAAATTGAAAACGACATCTTGTATGTTCTTGAGTTGATTATTGATAAAGTTTAATGTTGATTAAATATTTATATTTTCAATCTTTAATTTTCAGAAAAAAATAAAATGAGATTTTTTTCATTTAAAAATAAGATTGTAGGCAATCCGTTTTGATACAGCAAGTCATCATAAGAAACTATGTGGTTCTATGTCAGTCTAACTTCAAGCAAAAATGTCGTGTTTAACAGTTTTGATCATCATCTAGCATGAGTGCGCAGTGTAATAGTAACGTAATTATGGCGATTTTAAAATTAAAAATACTCGTTTCACATACAATATTTTCATAATTTTAAGAATTCATTCATATCTATGGATGATACTGATCGTGCTTGTTGCAAAAAATATAACAAAAATTTTATAGGATATTTGTATTTTCGACTCAAAAATCGACGTATTTATGTTACGCTTACACCGCCTCTGATGTTTAATAGCTAGTTATTTAGCCTAAACACGGTTTTGAGATGTGATGTTTATTTTTTAGACACCATGCAGAACGTGCTCGAGCAGTCTGTCCTCGACAACAACTGGCTGCCGACTGCCGAATCCGCAGCAACAAGCCGCCATCAAGCCTTCTCTCTCCCCACTCTCGCACTGATCACAGTGTTGCCATATCTAAAATATATAATTTTCAGTAGTTTTTATGCGTTCGTACTAATTAGCAGGAATTTTAAAATTGTAACACAGGGTGCAAGATGATAAGTTATCTTGTTTACACGGAGAATCAGTGTCAATTTAGTATGATAGGTATGCGTTGCTACATTATGCAGTTAGGTACATAGTTTTGCTTGGATTTTGAAGTGCGAATCGCTAAACAATACAATCGTTTATCATACCACTGATTTGTGCCATTGAGTTTCTGTACATAGTTAATAATATCTATGCATTTTTCTTCCTCTGATTATTTAGAACGTCTTTCGTGTTTTTTTACTTTATAACTATGTAAAGTATTTTTTTCTTCTTATCCTCTATGCAAATCAGTGGTACATTAATCGATTTTAAATGGAATAAAACATTTTACAGAAGTTTCCAAATAATCTGAACATTTTAAGTGCCAAAACGATGGCTATGTAATATAAACTAACCTAGTTGAAAACTATGAAAATACTCCGAAGACATTAATTTTAATAAGTTACATCGTAAGGATATGTAAAAACGTTACAACTGTAAATAGTTACCAGGTTACTAGTGTTTTGAAATTATTGTGATGGAATTATAAGTATATTTAAGTATGGCAAGCCTACCCAAGAATGAATCCTCCATTTTGCAGCGCTGGATCGACGCCATTTTGAATTTAAAGATTTTTTTGCTTTATAAAACGTAAATAGACTGTATCGTTTCCATTTTTTTCTATTTGCCAATGGAACCCTAACAATGAGGTATACCTATGTAGGTACCTACGCCTCAATTTTTTGTTAACCTTTCATGCTCGACCTACAAAAAAGTTTTCAAAAAGTTACTAATAACTGTAACTCTAACAACGAGAATGGTTTATTACTGTTTTCACAAGTACATTTTCGGGTAGGCTGGCGGTTAGCATAATGTACAAATACAATAAATTAGTATGAATTTAACGGTGTTTTGAACACAAGAACTGATGGCGAAAGTTTTTTATGAATGTTTTGTGTTATTAAGTTAGCACACAAAATGAATTGTGATTTTTGTGCCATGGACTTGTTTAATTAAGTACTTTTTGGTTGAGTTTTGTTTAGCATCAAATTGATGTTTTATAAGAAGTGTAACATATAATTGCACTGCATTGTACTCACAACGTTTGCGATCCAATGAAAGTATTCAAGTGTTGCCACTCTATGACGCATAAACACATGAACGCATGAGTTTGTGGCAAAACTAAGCATATTTAACTTGTTTAAAATACTAAAACTGTTATGTAAAGACTTCATATTTATTTAAAGATGGCAGACTGATGAATTTTGTATTTTATTACGTAGAATGGAGAGCGTTTAAAAATAGAAGGCCTAACACAATTAAAATGGTTTGTCGACATCTTCCATGTATTACAGAAGTATAATAATCATACTAAAGCATATCAAATAAATGTATAAATAAGTAAATTGTACATAGTAATAGTTTAACAATTAGTTAGAGGACGAAATTTCGTCAAGTTTTGTGTAACAGGACAGCAGTTCCTCGAATTTGTTTTTAAACTATTTAAATTCTTAGTGAGGAGTTCTATTCTGTCTGCTTTCATTTGTTTATTTTTGTGACGTCATCACACTTCAAACTACAGCCCTTCCATTTAACTGGAGCGGTGCCTGAGGAAGATGCTTAGTGCAGGAGGGGTATTGACACCTTCCAGTAGACGAATGTCTGAGCTCACCACAGACTTCTAGCACGATATAGCTACTTCAGCAACCGTCACAGCTAAGCAGTAGGCCTGTAAATAAGAATCTGTTTTTGGCCGCTTATTGACCCGAAATCATATTGAATTAGCGTGTTCATTACAAACAAAACTAATTCGTCTTCAGTCAACTTGGGCTTTAAAACAATTTATAAAATAACTACAGAGTAATTGACAGAAAAAAAAAATAACAGAGACAGTAAAACATATAATCTGGCCAAATGGGGTATCCTCGATCCATCCCAAACAGATTGCCAGTATGGAGCCCCTCTGCAAGATATGCTCCACCTCCTGTCCTGCCCATCCTGCACCACCACTTGTGCACCTTTCAAGATTGTGTCGAAGCTAACGTTAGACCTGTGCGTGTGCAGGTGGCTACATACTGATCAATCCAATTTGACTTCATTGGCACGTAAAGAAGAAGATTGCAAGTACGTTCGCCATCGTCTCTTTTGAAATTAAATCTGTCTAAAACAGTCTTGACTCATCATAAAACTAGTACTAAAAGGCATAAGAGCAGTTCAAAAGGATGCTAATTAGGCCTAGGCATATGGCTTAAGTACCGCTTGTGCCAACGTAGATTTAAACTTACTGCATAAACACTGAGTTTATGCTCAGTCACTGTGTTTACTCCGCTTATGAGCTATAAAGCGAGACGTTGAGCATAATTTACTTGCGTAATTCTAGTTAATATTATAAAATAAGTCAGATTTAACTTGAAGTGTTTTTTTACTCTTTGGTGTAATGAAATATATAGCCCTTACAGATGACGGCTAAATGATAACAGCCGCTCGGGTCAACCTTCAGGTTAAGCCGCGCTTGCCTAGGTTGGTCCGTGGTTGGGTGACCACCCATTACTTACCGAGTTTCCTCCGTACTTTATGAATTTTTTTACACAAATGACAGCCGGGACCTACGGCTTAGCGTGCTTTCCGAGGCACGGAGGTAACTCGGTATGTAATGGGTGGTCACCCAACCACAGACCTACGTAGGCAAGCACAGTTTAACCTAAAGATCGACCCGAGCGGGTGTTATTACTTAGCCACGAGGTCCTCAAAAACAGGCATACCACAAACAGAATAATAAAAAAAAACGCCCTGTTGACGCCCAGCACCCTTTGTAGGTTACATTTTTTGTATGAATATTTGTATTTGAAGGAGTTGGTATATATAACCTAATAATATTTGAAATAACATCTAATAACAAAATCTAAGGTAACAGAATCCCGATGGGTTACCAGCCTCAAATATAATTTGGGTCAATAGCAGCGGTCAAAAAGGGACAGCCACCTTTATGCATATAAATATTTATTACACTTTCGTGTCTCGTAAAATTTGCGATACAAACTGAACAGTACACACGGTCACACATCAAGCTATACGTTTCCAGTATAACATGGCCTCGCTTTGTATAGGTTTCCCGTACAATGAGAGATCTGCATAAACTGGTTTTGTATAGCTTGATTGGTTGCCGTGTGTACAAGGCTGTAAAAATGGCACATCGAGTTATATAAAGAATCTATTACACAGACGCAAATGTCCAAGGATCTGCAGGTGGTGGTTCGTGGTCAAAATCGAAAGTAACTGGTTCTTACAATACAATTCAAAAAAAAAAATACCAACAGTTTACGGACTGCCTCCTTGGTCTAGTGGTCGCAATTGCGACTGCTGAGCATGAGGTTTTTGCATCAGGAATTTCTCAGTGGCAGCCACCGGAGTCTGGATTGCAATAGGCTCGCCCTCTATTACATGGGACTTAAAACATAACTGGCAAAATTTTGGTGTTCTATTAGGTATACCCCTGCCTAACCCTTTGGGGACTACAAGCGTGTCGTTATGTATGTATGTTTACCAACAGTGCCTCCCTATCGTTCAATGTAATATGATCCTTGGACATTTGCAAGTACCTATGTGGTAGTATTATTTTAAGCTCGATTTTTTGTTCAAGTTTGATTTACTTTTCTCATTTTCAAAGTGGCTAAATTATGTTAATATAAGCGTTATTTAGTTTTAGGAAGAATGTTATGTACATATTGCTGGTAACTAGTCGTAATCGCTACTGTGTACTTAGGTAGGTATTGTTTTAATGATAGGCACCTGCCGCGGAATAATGTACATAAATAAGGATTAAGGAATATCATTAAACGAACAATTTATAATTACACATTTGTTTTATTTCAATCTATTTTTTTTTTCAGAATCCTAAGGCCGCATTCTAAACAAAGCGATCTTGATTGCGTCGTCTCACCATCGTAAGGTGCCTGCCGGTTCAACAAAAAATTGCGTATTCGCTTTTTTTAGGACGCGGGGCAATATCTCGTCATAAGCAACAATATTACATAATGATATCTATAGGAAGGTAACTACAACGAATTTCGACTGAAGAGAATAAAAACATGCTTGAGAAAAGTAATTTAATTGGTTGTTATTTTTGGTTACACACCAATTACGTTCATTAACCTATTTGTTCATAAGGTAAAAGATGAAGAAAGTGAAACATTTTCTTCTATTTACTATCACAAAATTAAATAACAAGAAGCTTCGTTACTTCAATATAACAACCATTAAATAAAAACGACTATAGCCCTCAATACCTGCAAATTAAAGATAGTGGAATATGCAAAGGGTCTACGCCGTAGCGTTTCGTAGACACCTGCTACGAGCAATATCGCTACGAAAACTACGCCGCTGGGATTCTAGTTAATTCCGTTCTTATTTCTAGTTTTATCTCTGTGTTGAAAACGGGTTATTCAAATTTAATATATATTTATATCAAACTACCTTTACTTTATGTTCAAAATCGCTTGATAATAAAAACGTAAATCTCAAAAGGATAAATGTCAGCAGTTTGTTTTGTTTTTTTTTTTAATATCAACGGAAGAGGCGTTCAACCGTGCTTTGTTTTAAATGCATACACATATTTTCTAGTATAGTGTGCCAAAACTTTTGAAATAATACTGAAAGACTCAGCTTGTTATAAATCTGTGCGTCATAACCTTTTTTTAAAAGGATGGTCGGAACTGACTGGGTTTTGGCATCGCTACAACGCGTGAAATATTTCCATAAAATATAAAAAATGAAATATAAATGTATGATGTACGAGTAGTATATGTAGGCTTTTTGAGTTAAAAAATACTTTTAGTAATGGTGGCCATATACTACTTCATCATATTATCATTAGTAGGTTATGTCGTAGTGGCTATGGTACATGCCCCATTTACTGATGGTCTTCATCGATGGTGATCTCCTCGCACACCACCACATCACTGCTCCGGGCACTCCACCACAAGACATATTTCAGAGACTTATACTTACGAACTCCAAGTACTGTTTATTTTATTTTCTTATTTTATGTAATCAAATATTTATGCTGTCTTGACCTCCGTACGTTTTTTTTCACGGGTGACCACTGAAAACCAGCGCTGTGCTGTGAGTCCCCCATAGCACAGCATCATGCTGAGTGGTAACCTGCTTGTCGCAGTCACGACGTGCAAGCTGTTAACTATTTTTTTCTTTGTTTCTAACCTGTTGTATTTATAATATTTGTTGTGCTTATGATTTTGTTAACTTATTTTGTTTGTATGCACGTCATGTCGGATTATTCCGAACCTGACCCGAATTCCTAACCCGGTCGCGGGTTAGGTTAGGAATATGAAAAAAAAAAACATTTGTTCCGAACGTAACCCTCTTCCTAACCTGACCCGATGTATCATTCCTATCATAACCCGAATTGCGATATGGTAGGTTTCTCTCTCCTCTTTCTCAGAATAAAAGGTACCTTTATGTTAAATCAGAGTTTAATATTTACAATACGTTATCCATATGATTCGGACTACATTTTTTTTACAAAATCCATAAATCTCTGTTAAGGGAATGTTCACTCCTTTTTTAATTTTTTTTTTTTTTTTACAATGTTTACGTTCGAATCATATGGATAACGTATTGTAAATATTAAACTTTGATTTAACATAAAGGTACCTTTTATTCTGAGAATGAGGAGAGAGAAACCTACCATATCGCAATTCGGCTTATGATAGGAATGATACATCGGGTCAGGTTAGGAAGAGGGTTACGTTCGGAACAAATGTTTTTTTTTTTTTATATTCCTAACCTAACCCGCGACCGGGTTAGGAATTCGGGTCAGGTTCGGAATAATCCGTCATGTCCCTGCGACAAATAAATATTTTTTCTTTTTTTTTTTTTTTAAACTGAGACGGCAGTTATGGTACTGAGCAGTTGACGTAGTCGGTTTACGCTAAGTGTCATCAACTCAACCTGTTTCAATTCACTGTTGAGTGGATTCGTCCAAGCACCACAACACTTGGTCCTCCGTCTTCAACATCCTGTCTGTCCCAGTGACCTTTCTAATGCCTTAGCGTGGGACGCCCCCCAGCTACATGGACGGCGAATCTAGGTAGTTTGGGGGTGTCCCACAACTGGTAAGCAGTCTCATTTCCAAGACTCGTTTGCTTCATCAGCAAAGAGCCTCAGTGTGTTCACGTCTTGCTGGTCATCCTTAACGCTGTCTGCTTCTTCCTTTGTAACCGACTTCTAAAAAAGGAGGAGGTTATGTATTCTAAAACGATTTTTTTTTTGTTATGTTTTGGTTTGATTGGTGACTACAGACTAAATTTGGACGGGGAGCGATGTCCAGAATTTGTTAGTGTGACCTGTTAAGTTTTATTTTTATGTATACGTCCGTTTCCTTTTTTTTTGTAGTGTGGGTTATGCGTTTTTTTTAAATAAAATAAAAATTAATCAAGTCAAAAACAAGAAAAAAACACCAAAAATTTAAGATATTATTAATACTCAAGGTAATTAATCATTTTGTATAATTATCTAAACAACATGATCCAATTTTCGCGTACTGTACCAGCCATTTCGCATTCTTCAACACCAAAATTCGCGTAAACAATGCGCCCATTAACATAACTTTCCGTGTGAAATGTAAGCATGGGAAGATAACCCATGTCCCGTTATTTATTGTGACGTCACGGCCATGGCAGCCAACAATCTTTGTAATGCAAATGATAGGACAACAAACAATTTAAATGTTAATTTATTTAGAACGGCGGAAAATTAAGAATTGTTCTATGAAGTAAGAAGTCATTATGGGAACTAACAGATGTTTCAGTTTTTCTTGTGCCTTTACAAGACGGCTTTAGTAAGAGCAATGAGATTAGTATACGCTCTTAAAATATTTTTTTTTTTTTTAAGAAGTCTGTTTTTTGTTCAACGTGTAAGGCTGCTTACACGTTGCGTGTGAGGAGCTCGTGGCTAAATAATAACAGCCGCTCGGATCGATTTTTAGGTTAAACCGTGCTTGCCTAGGTTGGTCTGTGGATGGGTGACCACCCATTAGGTACCGAGTTTCCTCCGTGCCTCGGAAAGCACGTTAAGCTGTTGGTCCTGGCTGTCATTTGTAGATCTTTGACAGTCGTCACAGTGTGCAGTGGCCCAAAAAGTCTGACAACAAGGGGTATCGTATTACCTAGTACTAACTGGCTTGTGGAGGTCAGATAGGCAGTCGCTTCATGGAAAATACTGGTATTCAGCAGCATCCGGTTAGACTGGAAGCCGACCCTAACATAGTTGGGAAAAGGCTAGGCAGATGATGATGTGTTAGGCTGCTTACATTATAATCTTCACACAGTTTAAAACCTCTGGGTTTTAGAAACATGAAATATCCAAGAGATATAACGATGGGGAAGGATTTTTGAAAATTCATCCCCTAACCCCTTTGCCACGAGATACACTTATGTTGCGACAGCGAAACACACAAGTGAACATGCAATGAATAACCGCGACTCGACTTGCGACGCGACAGTACTCGCATGAAGGAAACAAGTTATGACACACGGCGGCGCGGAGGTGTGACTGCTGCATCGCCTGGTGTAGTGAACGGGGTTCAAAGATATTGAATATGTGATGGAAATTCCTCTATGAAAGTTCGTAATTTTTTCAAAACGGCATATCCCATACTGAGGACTAGGTTACTAACGAAGGATACGGTTTAATCACAACACAGGATAGAAGGGACACCGACGCGCACAAACGGTTACCAGATATAAATCACATGGACATTTTTGACGGTAAGTAAAAAAAAATCTGCTGTTGCCTACAAAAGTACCTACACGATCAAAATGTACAGAACAGCTGTTTTTTTTTTTTAATGACCTATGAATAATTTAGATGGGGTACAGAGTGATATATTGAATGCGTGTAACCGCTTGTGCATCAGTGTCCCTTCTACCCTGTATATTCTTCTCGAATTTCTAACTCTAAAGGGACGTAAGTATGCTAGATCATTACATATTCTAAGATTGTGTAACCAATTCTATTCACAACGGAGACAGAAATCTTATAACATCGGTATCAATTTACCCAACAAAAAAAAATATTATGAAAATAGTCATGTTACTAAGGAACATAATGACAGTTTCTTAAACCTCTAGAAGCCTTGACAACTGAGCTAGGAGAAAATAGAAAAGAGCTATTACTGAAGCCTATTCAACCGCCACATATTTCCAAACACTTTGATGTAATATAATATTTTCTATTATGGACGACCAAACAATGCTTTCAATATAAAAGAAGTAGACAATGTATTCGTAACTAAAGTTCCTATAGACTGACCGCTTTGATGAGTCCTCGCGAAGGTATTAATTTAAATAGAATATTCTGAAGGTTGATCACGTATTGGTTCAATTAATATCGTAATACCTACGTGGATTATGATTATTTTAAAGCAAATAGAGGACTTTGTGAACGCTTAATGTACCTTTGATGGGGCAAGGCGGAGGACTCATTAAAGCGGTCGGTCTATAGGTCTGGGAAAGGTTTAATAAAAATGCGTATAGTGGGCGTCTCATCTTTTCACATCTTAGTCCATCTCTATTTAATACTTGGAACTAGAATACATTATAAGAGAGTATAAATATTGATCGCGTAAGAAACACTACCCTGCGATCCATTACTCAAGTTGCAGATGTTGGAGAAAAACAGCCAAGCTGAAGAGGGAGTGGGCTGGTCACGTAGCACGAATGCGCCCGGAGAGATGGGCAACGATCGTCACTCACTGGACGACTGTCTCGACTGTGTCGAGGAAATCGCCGTCGAGGTAGACCGCGGCGAAGGTGATGTGACGATCTGATCTTCTTTGCGGGACGAACATGGCCAGATGTCGCACAAGATAGAGAAGTTTGGAAGGAGAAAGGGGAGGCCTTTGTCCAGCAGTGGGACAAGCACAAGTGACAAGCAAAGTGGCACAAGCAGGCTAATAAAAAAAATAAAAAAAATTGTGGAATATATTATTGGGTTTTTCCATCAGGAATTTCGCAATAGCAGCCACGGAGCCTGGATTTGTGCCCGGTTGATGGCAATAGGCTCGCCTCCTATTACATGGTACTGAAACATAACTGGCGAAATGTGGCCCGGTACATCTCTGTCTAACCCTTCTTGGACAACTGGCGTGATGATATGTTATATTGTGGGATTTGAAAGTATTTTTATGAATAGACTAGATTTCTGCTTTACAGTTTGGCAGAAGTAACATTTTTCTGTTATGCTTAGGATGTCACCACGAATAAACGGTTTTCCATTTTCCTAGTTAAATTTCGGAATAAATTTTAATGTTAGGGGCCCGTATTCAGTCCAAATATAACTAAATTACTAAACTACATGCAAAACAAAATTCGCCTGAATCATGAAAACCTACGCCCAATAAAACAAGATATAAATAATATCAAGATATTACGACAAGAATCTACGTCGTTATTACATTCCAACTATGCAAATCGTCAGAGAGTATTATTACCTTGCTAATATGATTAACTGAGTAATCTAACACGCGCTGTATCTGACTAATTGTGTAAACAGTTTGTACAATGCTTGAGGAATGTCGGAATTGTACGCGTATGTTATGACTGGAATCTTGAGTAGATGGGTAACGATGATATGTCGAAACAAGCTGCCGCGAGTCAGTCTGAGTTAGACATTTTTAGATTCGATTCCAAAGTCGGGCAAATTCAAAATAGTCTAAAGTCTTCATCTTGCCCAGTTGACGGCAAGACTCGCTCTTGAATAAATGCATATTTTCTATGCTGCTAACTTTACGTGTACAGTCACGAGCACCAATATGTATACATTTTCCTAAATTTAAAAGCAATTTTCGCTTCTACTTATTCCCAGATTTCGAATCTGCTTATAATTACCTACTTAAAACAGTGACAGCCTAGTGGTGTGACCGTCGGACTGTCAAGTCATAGGTCTCAAGTTCAAGCACAAGACACGCACCTCTGACTTTTCGGATTGATATGCGTATTGTCTAATTATCTCTTGCTTCGGTGAAGGAAAACATCGAGAGAAAATCAGCATGTCTGACAGATATTTCTCGACGGTATGTAAAGCCAAGCCTGAGGCCCAAGAGCGGCATTAAAAACTCTGACACCGGCTTAGGCACTAACTACACGATAAAGAACGATTACTTATGTACACAATTCTATGATAATAATTTATACATAATACACCAACATCAATTCTATCTTATCTTAATTTCTCAAATGCGAATACGGCTTCCAAATCTACTTTAGAACTAACTTAGAATAGCTCCTTACAATCTTAAATAGGGTTTCTATTGATTGATCGTGGCTTCGAGAGTTGTTTAAACTTTTACCTTACGATACCACATCATTTAGACCAGTTAACTTAAACACTTTCAATTTAGACTTAGACAGAAGTGAAGTTTTAAACGGAGCTAAGAACAGTGGGTTGTGAGTTCGTATGAAGTTGTGACTTTCGTGAATGTCCTATTGACTTTGTAATGCCACTGATCTGCAGAAGGTAACGCGTAAGAATCTATCTGTTAAAGAAAGAAAAATAAATAAAGGGTGTAACTAGACCGTTAAAAAAGCCGAAAGGCACTTGTACTTCCCGTCATTGCGATATTTTTTTTTGTTCTAGACCATACCTGGGAACCTGCTAGTTACGGATAAGTCTGCAACGAAACCAACATAACGAACTAAAGAAATCTTCTTAAAATTAATCTCTTTTCTTAGGATATAATTTTATATTTTACATATTTTTTGACATTACAGATCATCAATCTCCTGCCCTTATCCTAAATTAATTGGGATCGGCGCAGCATGTCTTATTCTTCCATACTTCTCTATTACTCGTCATCTCAGAAGTCACGTCCTCTCTAGCCATATCACCCTCCACACAGTCCATCTATCGATCTATTTCTTTGGTGTAACACTACTTTTAGGGCCATCAACCTTCATACACAACATTTTCCTCACTACATATTCCTTACATTACAGTCCATACAGAAGAATTATTTCATTTCATGGAAGGACCTTGACCTACATAATGAAACTCTCAACAAACCAAAACAAAAATTAAGTCACACCATAACTTCAAGAATTCATATCACGATCTCCATACATTTATCCGCAGTCCCAAAACATCGTATTTCGTGACAGGAACAAAGCTGTGATTTTATCACACACATGCCACACTGACGTCACGTAAGTCAAGCTCAATTTACATTGGTTTAGTAAGTAGTTTAGTGCAAGTTCTCAAACTTCTTGGTCTGACTAAGTTGGATGGTGAGTTGAGTTGTTCGAGAACAATCTTCAAAACCGTCTTCGGCATGGTCGCTGTCGATCAATTTTAAAGTAAATTATCTAAAGTAAGTTATTAGTTTGAGGAGCTCGTGGCTAAATAATAACAGCCGCTCGGGTCGATCTTTAGGTTAAGCCGTGCTTGCCTAGGTTGGTCTTTGGATGGGTAACCACCCATTACATACCAAGTTTCCCCCGCACCTCGGAAAGCACTTTAAGTCGTTGGTCCCGGCTGTAAATTGTAGATCTCTGACAGTTGTTACAGGTGGTCAGTGGCCCGAAGGTGTGACAACCAGTCTCACCAAGGGGTATCGTAGTACCCAGTACTATTCCTCAGGAGTAGATTGAGGTAAGAGTAGGCCCATTTAATATAAAAACCACTGACTGGGTTGTGGAGATCAGATAGCCAGTCACTTCATATAAAATATTGGTATTCAGCTGCATCCGGTAAGACTGGTAGCTGACCCCAAAAAAGTTGGGAAAAGGCTAGGCTCCAGTCAACAGCGTCGAAATATCGGGAGCTCAAAATAATGGACAGTGATAAGTTCCTACATAAAGCCGCGCACACACCTACTGAGTTTACATTATTATTAATATACTTGCTAGTTGTTATTGAATACCTAACTATTGGCTACTAAGTGCTTCAGCTAATCAGTCGAGTTTAATTAATTAACAAGCTGTTTTGGTATTGAATTATGCAACCATTTCATGTCACAATTTATAAAATGGCAGTCGAGTGAATGAAGCCCTACGACAATAGAAACTTATGTTAATAAGTGCGTAAAAAACCACCTTATTTAAAAATAAACTAAAAGCTTCATATTGGAAAAATGTTTCTATTCCGTGGATGAATTCATGACTGACATTGTCAAATTGTTGCAACTTTTATTTTTCTTATGATTATGATTTTTAATGGATTTTATGTACTTATTATAATTTTAATTTTTGGCTTCGGATAATTTTTTTTATATTCATATATTTATAACGATTTTTTTTTCTTGTATCACATGTAAACGTTTCAATGATTTTTTATCGAGTTATGTTATTTTTCTGTCAAATTAACATTTTTTTTTATGTAACACATTCAGACACAGTGTAAATTGTTTAGTGAATAAATGAAATGAAATGGAATGAAACGTACCAACAAAAGGCTTAAAAGTAGAAACAATTCCAGGTATATAATCCGTATTACCGAAGTAAGCCAATTTTCAAAATCTCAACAAAATTAAATGAAAGCTTAGTAGAAGCAAACAACTTTTGTTGAACGAACTTTTGTAAAGTCACGCAAAAAATTAATCTTGTGACTTTGAATGAAACAAGACCCAATTTTTCATCCCAAATTATATTTTTTAAAGGCTTTAGAATTTTACCTCCAAATCCTAAGTCATAAATTACTCTAGCCAGACCATTTTTATGGTATTTAAATTTATATAATGTTCTCCGCGGCTTTAGTGGCCCGATATATTTTACAAGGTTCGAGTTTGAGCGCCATTCAAGTTTGTTCTAGTGAAAATTAATTCTCATTGCCTTGCTTTTGTGGTAGCTCTGTAACGTAATAAAGAACATCTTATTCGACATCGGCCACAAAGGCAACTTACCCAGTAATGTGCTGTAATATCTGGGTTATTTAGCCAGCAATAGGTAGTCGCTGAAATTGAATACTGTAACAGTAACGTTGGATTAACTTTCGGGTGTTTTTGCCAGTTTAGACGGAGGTTATACGTAATTCATTGGGTTTGGGTCGAGGATTGAATGACAGGGTTGATGGGCAGTGGGGTTTAAAGCCGAGGATTATGGCACAATACAAACGAGTGACAGAGTAGGCCAGCCTCAGCCCGTTGTCGGAGTCAGGACCTCCTCTGCTATTTCCGTACGATTGATTAAATTAGATTAATAAACCCAATAGCTGTTTTACTATGCATAACGTTAGGCTAGCTTTAGCACGCGTCTTCTGTCCCGTGGAGATCGAAAATTATCCCACGGTAATGTAATGGGTGTAAAAATTCCCTTAACGAAGCCGAAAGACCCTATCTGGCAACCTTCTAGTTACGGAGATGTTGGGAGTCAAAGTTCCAACTTTTTCACAAGTTTTTTTTAAACAAGTTTTTAATATTATAACTTTACTTTAAATATCTGCATGACCCCCGTACTTATTCAATGTATCCAAAAAATGATATTTCACCCAAAAAAAAAAAAGTAATTTCCAAGCAATAATTTTTGCTTAGTTACTTAGTTTAATGTAGATGTCCTTGGTTGACAGTCCGTTTACACCTTGTACTACTGGAATAAAAATATCCATACCCAGGATGAAATCCGTTCAGCCGATAAGCTATAAAAAAGTAACAGGAAAACGGACAAAGTAACTTTCGCATTTACAATATTAGTATGGATTAATTGAAAGACAGAACAATTTTAGCGAAAGCATTTCAAAATAAACTCTGTTTATTCAGCTCAGCTTCCGGGATAAACCGAACCATCACGGTTTACGTTAGAAGTCGACTACCTTGTCGAAAGACATCCGACATTTCTCGGAGACCAATAATTAAAAACCTTAAACGAGGCACGGTACTAAGATAGTACCTACCTACCTCTAACGTTTCCCTTGAATCTTGAATATTATTCATGGGAATAGTAATATAAGATAATAATAATATCCTATATCCCCGAAGGCAGATGTGTACCAAACCTAGAGAAACACGCCCACATTGTACCAGTTATATTTAAGTCCCATGTAATAGGGAGAGACCTTATCATCATCACATAGCCAAAAGACTGCTGGACATTATCCTCACACGCATGAATTGGTTCGGGACCTGATCATCATCATCTGCCTAACCTTTTCCCTACTATATTGGAGTCGGCTTTCAGTCTTACAAGAAATACCAGTATTTTACATGGAGCGACTGCCTATCTGACCTCCACAACCCAGTTAGTAGTGGGTAATACGATAACCCCTGATAAGACTGGTTGTCAAACTTTCGAGCCGCTATCTGTAACGACTGTCAAAGATCTATAAATGATATCCAGCACTAACGGCTTAATATGCTTTCCGATGCCCGGAGGAGACTCGGTATGCTATGGGTGGTGTCAGCCATCCACGGACCAACCCAGGCAAGCGCGGCTTAACCTGCAGATCGACCCGAGCAGCTGTTGTTATTTAGCCACGAGCTGCTCCGTTCCTTCTGGTTCTATACCTGATCCTGAGAGCTAAATTAACCAGACTTCGCGCTGCTAGTGAGATGAGAATTTCCCAAATAATTGTTATTATTTTCCCAAATAATATAAGTGAAACTTCTGTGATTCCATCCCAACCTGTACACACAATGTCACCGCACGGCACAATAAAGTCACCTCTCCACGAATTCATCGTCAATAATAACACGAATGTCCCACAGAAGGGTTGTTAATTGTTATATTTGTTTCGACTCGGGTTGAAGAGGGTTGACCATTCGCTATCGTAATTTATTTATTTCGAGGCCACTCTGAGGCCACTGTGTGATTGACTGTCAACGTGTCTGATGGTGTACTAGAATAAATATTAAAGGTCATGAAAGGGTGGCTAAAGGTGTCCTTTCCACTGACATTGAAGGGGAACTGACATTTGGCAAAATGGTGGACTGATTACTACGCAACGGAGCGATTGCCACATGAAAAAAATATTTTTTTTATTTTTTTGTTGAGTCATCTCGCGATCATGGCGCTTGCTACAGCGTCGAAATATCGGGAGCTCACAATCATTGAAAATCACGAAAGATATCCCGTAAGTGACAGTGTAAAAAAAAAGAAAGCTTAAAACAATGTTTGGCTTGTTTTTTTAGTCTACAAATTATTCCGGATTACGTTGTTTTTGTATGAAGGATTTCGTGTTTGTAAACATATCCACGGTAGAAGAAATTTAAACAGAAGAAATGTTTTTCGTTTACAAGAAAAATAAACAAAATTTGATCCCACTTCACCCGTCCTTAGATATTACTTATGTTACACATTCGGCGCACGCGTGCTAGATTCGTCAACGCAGCACGCGTGCGCCGAATATGTCAACTAATTTGTACGGTGGTGGTTAAGCTCGCCTGAATAGCCGCGTGATTCCTCAATCATCAAAACAATTGACACGCGCAGTCGTGTCCCGCACAGAATTCGCTGCAGACTATATTTTGTTTGAAAGAAGAACCGGCTTTAATTTATTTATTTTTATGACTTACCCTATTATATTCTTTTATTTATTTCTATACAAATACAATTACATTTTTAAATATTCCTTAGAAAAAACATTTAAAAATATAAAAAAATTGTAGCCCACCGGTATCGGGAACAGGGTCCAAGCTACCGGCGGTCAGGGCTCCAGAGAGAGGAACCTCCTAACAATACGAGCCGTGTCCAGGAGTACCGCTCTCTGAATCAAGCCCTTGATCCAGCTGCCTAACGAGAGCCTCCTCAGATGTTGGTCGAAGCTCTTGGCAATTATGAATTGAATTGCAATTATTAACCTTATTATTATTATAAGCCTATGTTGTTTCACTGCAGGGCAAAAGCCTCCCTTCCCTCCTTCCACATTTCGCGATCTAGTGCGATTGTAGGCCAATCCTTTGCGAAAGAGTTCAGCTCATCCCGCCAATTCTCGTTTTAAGATTAGATTCTAACGATCGATCACAAGACCTAGATCTAGATTGTCAGTAAATATAAAGAGACGGCACAAGCGTTGGTTTGTTTGGCGACGATCGGATAACGGTTGGGAGGATAACACACATGTTTTATCGACAGCATAGGATCTACCCGGTGTTGTGCTATGAGGTGCGGCATAGCGCGGTTAGTGTGCTTTTGTTTAGTTTTTGTCCTGCTTTTCAGTCCGAACAATCTGTCCCGTTGGTGCTGCGTTCACGAGCGCATCTGCTCAGCGTAGGGTATGCCCAGGTGCTAGTGGGTATTAACTGTTTATATAGATTTAGAACAATTGTCTTACTACTATTATTAAACATCATCTTCCTGCCCTTGTCTCATTCTATTAGGGGTCACCGCAACACGTTTTCTTCTTCCATTCTCCCCTGTCAGACATCACGGCATCATTTACTCCTTTCTCTTTCATATCATTCCTCACACAATCCATCAATCTTTTCTTTAGCCTTCCTCTCCCTTTCCCTCCATCAACATTCAAGTCCATCACTCTTTTAGTCACATGCGTTTCGTTTACTACCACTATAAATGCGAAAGTTTGGGAAGATGCATGGATTGATATTTGTTACTCTTTTACGCGAAAACTACTGAACGGGTTGGGAAGAAATTTGGCACACAGATAGTTTATAACCTGAATCATATGTGTTAATTAGATACTTTTTAAACCGTCGTCGGACCGTCCCATATTTGAAGAACCAAATTTAGCGGTAAGCACTCGGTGCGCGGGGTGTACAGGTGCAATCCGATTTCAAGGTGACGTCACCTGCCGTAGTGATGGGACAATGACAGTAAACCTAGACTCTGACTTAATTTTTTTCTTTTAAAGTATGACAAATAAATGTACATTTTTTATGTCATATAGGTCCATCTTAGTACATAATAATTCAGTTCCATTAGGTCTTACCTTAATTTATCAATCTCTGCGTCAAGAGACGGGATGGGATGATACCTAAGGTAATTAATTTCAGAATTACTCGTGTCTTCTGTAGGTAAGAGAAAAAATGTCCCTACCGAAAATCATTGTTCACAGGGTGGGACTTTAACTTAATATTAAATCTGTGTTATTTATGGAGCCTACTTTAGGTAATAAAACTAGTGTAAAATATTTTTTTTGGTCATACATAAAGATTAACCCCAATAATTCTTCCAAAAAGATTTTTTCTACAAAAGATAAGAAAAGAAAAGAAAACTAACAACAAAATTACAATAGTTTCTGCACACGCAGATTATTTCGTGAAACAGAAAGAAGGGAAAACCCGAAGAAAAGCAAAATTGTGCTAATTAGGACGGGAACATTGCGTGCTGAGGTAGATGACACAAAGATGAAGGGAAAAGATGCTGGGATACAATTATTGTTACAAAAATATGGTGTCTGCTGGGTGTCACAAAAATGATTCTGGGAGATTTTTCTTAATAACCCTTTGCCATACTTCAAAAGTTGTGCAATTGAATGCTCACAGAAAAAAGCGTTTTTTTTTTTAATGTGGTCATTAAAAGAAACCCTTTTTTCCTTTTTTTCTTATTTTTATTAAGGGTTATGAATAAAAATCTAGTTTAAAAATCTTAACATAAAATCATTCAATTTAAAAGGCTTTTTAATAGTTCATAACAAAGCACTTGTTTATAGATTCACTAACTTATAAACAACTAAAACTTGAAAAATTGAACACACAACTTAGTTAGAGAAGGGTCAATTTTTGTTGTCTATATAATACTGACTGTGCCGTTTTTCAAAGGGAATCCGGTAGGAATCGAGTTGTATGGAACCTTCACCACTGCAATTTAGTAACCTAGTTAGCTTTTACCCAAAATACTTTACTATAATATTACTCGATACTTACGATAGTTTATGAACCGCAACGAAATATGAATACCGTAAACAGTTTAACTCCACACAACCAGTTACAAATTCCCTGCATTAAATACCAATCCTGTTAGCTCAAAACAAATTCAAAACTGGCAAGTCGGACCCGCGCATGAAGGGTTCCGCATCCATCGTTCCGTTTCGTTCGTTCGTTATCGTAGAAGCGATTCTAAACTATTCTATTCTATTCTAGCGATGAAACGAACGAACGATGAAACGAACGAACGATGAAACGAAAGAACGATGAAACGAACGAACGAAACGGAACGATTAGACGAGCCCCCTTTTTTTTATTGTTTTAGCGGCAACAGGGCAACAGAAATACATATTTTGTGAGAATTTCAACTGTCTCCCCATTACGGATCATGAGATACAGCCCGCTGACAGATATACAGACGGACAGCGAAGGCTTAGTAATAGGGTCCCGTTGGTTACCCTTTAAAAAGGACTTTTACAAAAACAAAAAACGAAATCAGCGCGTAAAATGTAACACTGTAAAAGATACAAGGATTAATTTAAATAAAAAGATATTCCTATTATTCCTACTCGTTAAATATTATGAAGAGTAATAAAGCTAGATAAGCTTTTAATATAAACCAAGTTGCTTGTGAACATCGCAATTTGCCAGTGTCTGGAGTGCACAAAACGCACATAAGTAAACCGTACCGCGTTGGCAGAGAGCCTTGAGAGATTTACCTCTAGCTTTATTAGAAAAGGCATTCCTCTTAAAGTGAGTACTTAATAGTTTTTATAAACCACTCGGCAACTGCGTTGTAAAGTTGGTCTTGGGCTAGGAAAGACGTTTCTGTTCTTGACAGCGCAAATTCTCAGACTGATAGATTTCAGTTGGCGTTTTTGTTGATGTGAAATTTTTGATGGTGATATGCTGAGCATGAGGTGATGAGGAACTCGTGGCTAAAAAATAACAGCCACTCGGATCGATCTTTAGGTTACATAATTAATTAAAAATACTTGTGTTATGTTGTGATGGCCCAGAGGTTAAGGCCTCGCCTCTCATACATGAGGTTGTGGGTTCAAATCCGAGCAAGTACCAATGTGACTTTTTCAATTAATATGTACTTTTCTAAGTTTATCTTGGACATCACAGACATCGGTGAAGGAAAACATCGCGAGGAAACCTGGACTTATAATTAATATAAGTCTGAAATCGCCAACCCGTCTTGAGCAAGCGTGGTGATCAATGCTCGTGCCTTCTCTGTATGAGAAGAGGCCTTTGCCCAGCAGTGGGGCAGTAACAGGCTGGTATTACTTATGTTAGGGTTTGCCTCACTTCTAATTATTTATTTAATACATTATTGAGACTAAATTAAATTATTAGAAAAGATACAAAACAAAATAAAACGAAACCCAGCCAAGAAACAAAGCTGATAAAAATATGTGATTATTATAGTTTCTATGAACTTAGAGAAGAGATGTTATTTCATGTGTTTTTTGTAGAAAGTTTGTTGGCCTTCTCAAAGTATAGTTGTAGACATATTGATGGCGGATTATGTTTATTTTCTTTCTTTTACATTGTCTAGTTTATTTACAATTCAAACTAGAGTTCAATGGAACTATTCGGTTTGTCTCCAACAACAATCGTATTTTTTTCAGTCTAGCATTTTAACATATAAATTCACATTCCGTTCATTCATTTTCTGTATCGACAAGTTCGTATCTAAGTATATAATATTAATTAAAAATATTGAAAGGTAACTTCTCCTCCGTAAAGCTGTCTGAAAATTAAAATTCAAGAATTAAGTTGACGTCACGGACAGGACTATGTCGTCATTTCACCGTGTCTATTTAAAATCTTCATCAGCGAAGCATCAAAACAACGATGTTTTGTATTTTCAATAGAATTTGTTTAATGCGCTTATAAAATTAAGTGCAAATCAAGTAAATAAAAAAAAATTGTTGTAAGCATTTTGAAACCTTAGAAAAAATATCAAAATATGATTTTCTCGCACTCCAAAGAAAAAAAAATGACTAGTTGGGGAGATACTTTCCTTTTGATACAGTGATGAAATAATTTAAATGTGCGTTTCAACTTAATGCCGCCGTCGTAGAAGCGCCCGTTGGAAATGTTTTGTAATAATTTCTCTCGTGGTCTAGACTAAGACCTGTCTTCAGTAACTAAAGTAGATTAAATGCCTTCACAACGCGAGACAAGTTTAAATTAAATACTTATATTATCATTTTGAAACAAAATGCAAAGCAATTATTCTTAACATTTTTTCGCTCCATAATTCTTATTAAAAGAAAGACTATAGTTTTAAAGAACGAAGAATGGCCGTCCAACTTATTTCTTTTGGAATTCGATTAGATTTTAAAAGAAATGAAACTTCAAAAATAAAACTTTAAAATAAAGATCTACAGGAGATAAAAAACTAAAAAGCTCTTGGCTAAATAATAACACACACGGGTTTATCTTTAGGTTAAGCCGTGCTTGCCTAAATTAGTCTGTGGATGGGCGACCACACATTACATACCGAATTTCCTCAACATTACGTAGTCAGTGGCCCAAAAAGTCTGACAACCAGTCTTACCAAGGGGTATCATATTACCCAGTACTAACTGGGTTGTGAAGGTCAGATAGGCAGTCGCTCCATTTAAAATACTGGTATTCAGCTGCATCCGGTTAGATTGGAAGCCGACCCTAAATGAGGAGATAAAAACTAAAAAAATGTTGATCTACATTCTTCTTTATTTACGAAGTGCAGTTGTTAATTATACAGGTAATAATGATACTGGTATTCATCTGCATCTGGTTAGACTGGAAGCCACCACGTCAACTACGTTGGGAAAAGGCTATTCAGATGATGATGGGATTTCCCGTCTGGAATTTCTATGAACCACCCCGATGTCTGAACTTCCCGGTCGATGGCAATATCCTCGCCCCAACTGAATCGTTATAATCGCTTGCAATTTAAATTCTCAGAACTAAAAACAACATTGATAAAATTGCACGAAACATCGTTTTTTGGGGATTGAATAAATAACGATGAAAAATTTAATTAAAGATTTTCTGCGTACACAAAACCGTGAAAATACTTACGGGAATTAATAATGTTTGGGAACCGGAGTCCCCGTGTTTCTTTTTCATTAGGGACTGCTATCAATTTTCTAGGAAACTGATCTTGGGAAAAACAAAAAAAGTTTTGTCGTGAGATTTTTATGGACCAAAAAGTAAGTTGAAAAATGAGTACTGAAGATAATATTATTATGTAGGGTGTCAAAAACAATTTGATCACTTTTTCTTTGGTTGACAGATATCAGAACCAGTTCGTTGAGATATTTTATGTTTTTGGTTTAGAAGGGAAGTCGGAATTTTCGTCCAATAAAATTATTTTTCTCAGTTATATTTTCTGGGTTTAGAATTTTGTTCGAAATACTGTTATTATTTATGTCATTATTTTAAGCAAGAAACAATAGAATCGTATTTATTTTATACAAGTCTGAGCAATATCATTAGTTTTTAGGAATAATATATCAGTAAGCATAATTTTAATACGTTTATTTTGTATCTCATGTATATGACAAAATATATGACGTGTTAAGCCAATATCACTCAAGATAATCGTCATTCAACCACTGCGTGACGTACTACCGTACTCAATGAAGGTCGACCACTTTTGACCCTTATGCCCTAAGTGATAAGGTTGAAAAGTGGTCGACCGCCTGTGAACGCAGTATTCGTATATGAATACTAAACTTAGGAAGATACAGGTCAATGTTACCTAGTCAATAGTTTACCTGACAGATAACCAACGAAGGGGATTGTATAGAAAACTCCTCTTCTTTGATTCAACGTTTATTATTCTTGCATTTACAAGTTGTATTACTTCTTGATACGCGTACTATGATTTATGCGTCGTGACTCGTCGCTTGCGCCGGTTTTAGCTAATAATGGCGGGTGGTGTTGCCAGATGTGCCGCGCGCGTCGTCTCACGTGGTACGGTTTTTTGTATTAGTGCGGGTGCACACTATGGCGTGCACAACCAACTCACTCTATTTTTTTTAGGGAAAACAAGACAAGAATAACTGTGAAATATTGTAGTGGTACATACAGAATATACAGTAGAATCAGTACTAGTGTTAGCTTCTGTAGACAGCTCTTGTAACTTTTACAAGCTGTCAGCTTTGTAGGGTTATTTATTAACTACGTTCATCTGCGTAGCATTTTCCCAACTTTGTTGGCTTCCACTCTAATCTGGTGTAGCTGAACACCAGTATTTTACATGGAGCGACTACCTATCTCCTATCCACGATACCACTGGGTACTATGATACCCCTTGGCAATAAAGGATGTCTCATTTTCAGGCTTCTGGGTACCTGCGAACAAAAACCTACAAATAATTGCTGGAACAAACCGAAGGCTTGTAGGATTTTTCGAGGTACGAAGGGATCGGCTTGTTATGGGTCACCCATCCATGGATCGGTTTCGGCAAAAGTAGCTTAACCTTTGATCAACCCATGCGACTGTTACTTAGCCAGGAGCCAACATTCAAAAGTCATCATCTGCCTAGCCTTTTTCCCAACTATGTTAGGGTCGGCTTCTAGTCTAACCGCATGCAGTTGAATACCAGTATTTTACATGGAGCGACTGCCTATCTGACCTCCACAACCCAGTAAGTACTGGGTAATACGATATCCCTTGGTAAGACTGGTTGTCAGACTTTTTGGGCCACTGACTACCTAACAACTGCCAAAGATCTACAAATTACACCCGGGACCAAAGGCTTAACGTGCTTTCCGAGGCACGGAGGAAACTCGGTATGTAATGGGTGGTAACCCATCCACAGACCAACCTAGGCAAGCACGGCTTAACCTAAAGATGGACGAGCGGCTGTTATTGTTAAGCCTCGAGCTCCTCCCGCAACATTCAAAAGTAACTTAATAAAATACGAAAGAAATGCAAATAAACCCTTTTCGACGACAAAAAATCCTCCACCACGTAATATCCAAAGGAATGATAGACCCAAAAAGATAGAAAAGCAAAAAGTGATGTGACACGAATGTGAGAGAAATCGCAATATCATTTAGTCGCCACAGTGTAGGAAAGTTTTTCCCCAGTCACAGATGCATGTGATAAACGAGCGACCTCTCAAGATTTGCCCGGGTGTCACTTCAATACGCTTACTTCCATTATGATGCTGGGAGTTCGCTTATGATATTCACTAGTCTTAGATTCCCTTTTTTTTGATTGCCATCTATACAAAAAAAATAAAAACTGAAGTGTCTGTTTGTAATTTAGTAAATATAGGAAACACACCAGATGAGATGCTCAGATGATTTTATACAGTACTTTAAACAAAAAACTTTTTTTTTTAATTTTTGTCTTTCTGTCTGTTTGTTCGGGCTAATCTCTGTAACGACTGGATTTTGATGGGAGTTTTACTGGCAGATAGCTGATGTTATAAGGAGTAACTATTATTTTAGAAAAGATAGAAGTTAGAAGTTTCATGAAAAAAAAAATTAAACTTGAAATTGTTTACAAAAAAAGCACTAAATATAATTTTATTAACAAAAATGTATCAAATCTTGCGCCTTGTTTTGTTTTTTTTAGCGATTAGCAAATCACTGGAATAACTTCAGCACTCGATCGATACCAAAGCATTGATTATACCGACACGTAAACGCTTGCCTACACGGTGACAAGCCATTATCTTTCTCATTGTCTGTGAGTAAACCACGGCACCAAGAAAATAAGGAAACCTATTTTACAAGAAAAATAGATTTTATGTCAAAGTCATCGGAGAAATAATTTCAACGCTTTGAAAATATAGTTAATTAATTGAATTATAATTACATTAAGTATGTTCTAACTAAAAGAAGAATTTGTTTCCCTAGAATGTTCTCTCATTATCTACAATGGAACACACTTCATTTAATTAAATCTAGCCAGCCTGAAATACCAGCGAACGGATGTTCATATTTTTCTACGAAAATTACTATTTATTTGCCAGGAAAAATGAAGGTTACTGAATTCGGACGGAAAAACGGACATCACAACAAATAGAAATGGACGTAATTGTACTTCAAATCAAATTAAAAGGAAAAATACTTAATAAATGAAAATGAAGCAATAATTCAAAATTATTAATAGAAAGGCAACCGTTGACAATATGAGCAAAATTCCTCGAATATTCCATTGAATTTGGAACAGAATAGAGATCTTTTATCAAAGTTAGGTCCATTATATTGATCTACTAACCATTTAATTAGTAACTTGAAACGAAGAGTCCATTCGGACATGATTTTAAAAATGCGCAGTCGAATATTCTCGCAGGTGAAACGAGGAATTTAAATTTATATGGATGTTTTACCGTTACGACATTGCCGCTCACCGCAGGTCAGGTAGACCCCAAGGGTCGTGAGTTAGTATGGAAATTCTAACAAATCACAGCGTTTTTCGCAGCAACAGAGAATTTGTCGCGAACCCACGCGTGTTAAGGTGAGGTCCTGATGGACGCGACTAAACGGATTTGGGTGCGTGAAATTTGTCGCTTTTTACGTCACTTTAGCTTAGTGGAATTTAAACTTTTTAGGGTCTCTGTACTAAAAAGTTGGAAGTAAATAAATCCACCAACAGGTTTATGCAATTGTAGTTTGATTTTTTTTCGCTAATAATTATAATAATTATTGTATTTCCCAATTAAACCTTGAAATACCTACGTAATTAACCAGAGATTTGATCCAGAAGGAGGGTAATGTCTTTCGCGCGTATGAGTGTATGTCCGTTCCATTGTGACCTCGTAACTCCTGCATGGATGAACCAATTGGCATAAATTTTACGTTGTTAGATTTATCTTGGTGGCGCTTGAAAAAAAGAAGTTCGTTTCGTTTTGTCATTTTTTTTCGTGGGAACCCATATCAAAATGAAGGGTGTGGTTAAAAAATATCGATAACTTATAATGTTTAAAAGTAATTGGAAACGACAAACGTATAAAAAGTGAAAAAAGCTAATTAGAAAAGTTAAATCGTTTGCAGAATCTTTCAGATTCCTAAACTAAAAAGCTGGAAACAAAAAAAAGATCGAAGCAGCCCCGACCCATTCCATTTTCATATTATTTTATATTCAAATGGGTCGCGCCTGCTTCCAAATTTTATTTTATTTCAAATGTTCTTATTTTTTGCTTTTCAGTTTTTTCGCTAGGGTTTTTTAGTCTTTTAATTACTCTTTTCATATAACCTAATTATTACGGCTATTGTATTTCTGATTGAACATCGAAAATACTACAAAATTGCGGTAACTTCACTCCAATCGAATTCTACCCGCAATCGTTTCGTCGCGCCAAAAAGACCTATGCTTTATCGATTTCGTTTTTAATGAAACCCGAGTTTCGTGTGGTTAATTTATTTGTGTGATACGTGAAACGAACGTTTCAGTGGGGCCGCGTTCATTTATCTTATTCACTTTACATAAGGGCATGACTCTGCTCACTCCGTCGACTTTTACATTTTAATTCGGCCCGCAATTTAATATGTTGCTGTAATCATGCCGACTGCGTGCTTACATGACGATTTTTCACGAGAATTTAATATAAGCAGACGACGCTACACAAATAGACTAAAAATACATTTTCTGTACTAATTTTACAGCATGTTATGTAATGCTTTCATTTAAAACTTTTACTTGAAGCAGAAAGATGTTCCAAATTAGTTTAGTAATTAGTTTGTACTCAAAATGGGCCTGCGTTGTAATAAGTATTTAATTCATATAATGATCTGTTCGGTCATATATTTATTTATTGAAGGCCTCCAACAATAACTGAGGTTTGGCAGTGAAAAAGTACAAGACAGTAATAAATTAATGTATATTAATTCATTAATAATAGTACAATTATTATAATATTAGAAGTAATACATATGAATAAAGAAATCTAAAGCACACGATTGATAGAAAAATGCTCTTCAACATTTAAGTTGACCACCTCATCTGTCATACAACCCATTTTATCGACGACATTATTTTGGGACAGCAATCTTCCCTCTCCTCCTTCCTTCCTTCTTCATCTTCCCTTCCCTTCCTTTGCTTTCTTTCCTTTTTCTTTCTTTCTTTTTTTTTCTTTTCCCGCTAATTTATCGAACCCCTATTTAGAATTCAAACTTCATTTCCAATATCCCCAATAATTTATACCGAGGCAAAGTAACGAACCCCCAACAAAATACCTTATTATTCACAAATGCGATATTTATTTCTTCGCAGTCGAACTTTCGTAAGGTATCCGTGTTGCGGCAGCAGTTTCGGGTTAATTTCACGTTAGTCTTAAGCGGTTTACTTTGCGGATACCGTGCGCAAGCTGGTATTTATATCCCGACTCTTCTAATGATCTTTGTATTACCTAGAGCGGAGTAAACGTCTTGGAACTATGTTTTTTTTTGTTTCTCGTTTTTTTTTAATAACGGATTTCTGTTTGGCGGTTTAAATGGTCGGTGTGTTTTGTTTTTAGAGCAATACAAGACATGCTCATTTTTATGGCCATAAGCAAAATCTAAATAATGCCTGAATATTATTGTTCTGTTGTTTGAACTCTCAGTACTGAGCATTAGTTTCGATATCAGAAAGTGTTAGTAGAGCCGGACATTGCATTATTTTAGTGGTATTAATCCAGCAGGTTAGACATTGACTTATACACGAAAAATCAAGATAGATATCTACCTACATCAACCAAGAAAACCACCTATGATGTATGTCATGTAATATAATATGTACACGTAGTATGTACCTATTTATGTATATCAAATTATGTTAGCAATAAATATTTTTTGTACTCTATCACAATGCTGTCCTATATGACCCAAAGGTTCATTGGTAGAGAATGCCTTGTAGCATAAAGTCCGCCAATGTACCACTTTTGTACATGAAGTTCAAATAAATAAATAAGAAAATCGTTCTACTACTTTTCAGTTGTTGTTGGTCAGGGAGCTATACACAAATTCTTATTTTTTCTTCCAACTAAATAAAAACAATTCAAACTGTCAAAACTCCAACAGAACTCGTAAGAAAACCCGCAACTTAACACATTCGCACTCAAACGAAGCTTGAGTGTAACCAAAAATAGTCAAAGTTTTTGCTCTCACGCGCACCGCACTGGCACATTAGGGTCGTTCCTAAACCAAGCAAATGCTACAAATCTTAGGTAAAGTGGTAGTAATTCAAAAACCAAGTTTTTTCGAAAAAAAAAATGTAAAAAAACATAACGTCACTCCTGTTTTTCACCTGTTTCCAAAATGGTGAAGGAAAACATCGTGAGGAAACCGGCATGTCCTAGAACAAAAATTCGTAGACATGTGCCATGTACCAACCCGCACTGGGCCCGCGTGGTGGATTAAAGCCCATTCCCTCTCATAGAGGGGAGGCCTGTGTCCCAGCAGTGGGAACATTATAGGCAGATTATGCCTATGACAAGACCAAGAAACTGACAATTCCAAAACCCTTTTACAAATTAGTAACAAGTCCATCAGTCCAGTGCGATACGTCGCCTTGTCAGGCCGCATTCATAATACACAAAGACATTTAAATATTTCCGAACTATAGACGGGTCATGACGAAGAAAATCGTTATCCAAAACTTGTTGCTACTTAGTAACAATTCGTTCTGTCTAGTGTCATCTGTGTCATACGCCCGCTTGTCAGGTAGCATTCGTGTGTCAAAATCGAAAATATTCAGGATGAAAATTATTGTATGACAATATTCCCAATGTCCTCTCTATATGTGTTTTAAATCTCTTTGTATGTAATAATGGCCTACGAAGTCTATGTAATCAACTGGTCTCAATCCAGACCGATCTGCTACAGAAAACATCCTGATAGATATACCCTGCATTAAATATAAAACATTTTTCATTTATTCTCCTTTTAGTGAATGAAGGTAGCAAAAGATTTTTCTACTTTTCCGAACTTGTATCTTTTTATTTCGTAAACATTCCTGAAACATTCTTTTTTCATGAAAAAAAGACGAGGAACATAAAAGTAAATACCTGTTATTTAAATTCAGTTGCCATGGACTTAAGTGTGCGGTACTTACCTACTTTTATTTTTCAAAGAGGTATTTCTTGAGACCTTTTCAATGATCAAATATTACGAGTACTTTAGACGTAGGTAAGTACATTGATTTTCTCTTTGATTTACATTCCTTTGCTCGTAGTCATTATAGGTTGAAATTAGCTGTAATGCCAAATGTTTTTTTTTTTAGAGTCATATCCAACTCTATATATTATGATTATTTCCAAATTTCGGTCTCCTACTGAAAAAATCCTAATGGAAAAACCCAATAACACTTTGCCTGACCCGGTAATCACTTGAAAAACCACTAGAAGAACGTGCAACGTGATGGGTTCAATAATAAAAAAAAACCGGCCAAGTGCGAGTCGTACTCACACGCACATAGCGTTCCGTAGCACCAAATAATATGATAAAAATATTTTGAAGGCTCATTCAATGTTGTATTGTTACATCCAACAGCAAAATTAAATTTGTTTTTCATAGTATGTTAATGAAAATCAAAGTTATTGCTGCAGTTTGATGAAAAAGTCCCATATCTTAAAAACTACCCCGCACGACCGGAATCGAATTTTTTTTTAGTTTCAGTTCCCATGTATGAGGAGACCCTTAATCCTTTTTTGTTGTATCAAAATCATAAAGCGTTTTACAAAATACATTTACCTACCAAGTTTCAACTATGTAATCCAAATAGTTTCGGAATAAAGTGGCTATGATACACCGATAGACAGACATGACGAATCTAGGGTTCGGTTTTTTGCTATTTGGCTACCTACCTGAACCCTAAATAAACAACTCAATAAAGCAGGCGAAATACCCTGTATGTATTAATACCAAAGAAACATTTTAAGGACAATTTAATCCAAATACGTCAAAATAAACCCTTCCCTCAGCAAAACAAAATATAATACTCCCCAAATATCCAGGTGTGGCAGTTTCCACACAAAAAACATACAAATTAAAACCTATTTTAATCCCATTCTTTTCGCTGTCCGCTTGCGATTAAACGATTACAGTAATCCCCATAATTGATGGTCATAATCGGTATGCCCAGCTACTGGATTGATTATAAAATTATACAAAAATATGCATATTAAATAACGGAGCAAAAATCTTTCCGGACGCATGTACAGTCGAGGACACAAATATGTGTGTGTCTCGATTTCTAAAGCCTTGCTCTGTTAACAAGAAAAACGGTATGTATGTAGCTCGAAAATATTACAGGCTGTTGCCTAGCCTTTTCCTAACTATGTTGGGGTCGGCTTCCAGTCTAACTGGATGCAGCTGAATACCAGTATTTTACATGGAGTCTCCACAATCTAGTTAATACTGGGAAATATGATACCCCTTGGTAAGACTGTATTTCAGGCTGTTTATGTTGTACAAAACTGTAAACGATTAGTTAAGCTAATAGTTCAAATGACAAAACTTTCAGGAGGCAATGGAACGGGTTATGATGCAATGAACATTTGAAATTAAGTTAATACGTCATAGCAAGCTTTCGTAGCTCTGTACATCGCGATGATGAACATTCTCAATTAAGTAATTCGTCATAGCAGGTTTTCGAAGTTCCGTACATCGCGATTATGAAAATTCTCAGTTAAATAAATCATCCAAGCGTACGTTCTAACTCAAGCAGATCGTTATTTTAATTTTATTAATACAGCAAGTACCTACATCGGTATTTTAATAAAATGAAAATGAAAATTTTAATTTCGATATTCAGTATGACAGTCTTGACAAGCCAGCTTTACCAGATCCTGGTGAATACCGGTGTAAGTTAAGATTATTTTAGCTAAAGTTTAACCGTACTTATAGATATTTGTGCCCCCGACTGTACGCGCAAATACAGAAAGCGCCTCATCAAATAAATCATTTGTGTTTTTTACCAAAGAGTTTGTGCCTTGGTTGGTTTGTACCTTACCTTTTTCCAACCCCTGTTGTTTTTCACCCTCCATTTTCGAGTGTTTTACCTCTTTAATCAAAAGTTGCGCGGTGATTACGCCGGAGTCATTGTTTTACGAAGGTAGGCGTACCTTAATGCGCGTGTATATGTTAATTATTGTGTTTTTCATGTCGGGACAAAGTTAACTTTGTGTGGTCGACCTTTCATATGTTGCTGGGGATACTTGTATGTTTATTATGACGTTGTTGAAAGAAAACAATTCCTATGTTGTTAACAGCGCTGTTTATTGTTGTGCGTTCTTTAATAACACGTATTGATGTTTACGGTAGCATTGTATTGCTCTCAATAACATAGCTTTGTTAGTGCTCCACTGAACTTCTCATCTATAACCTAATCTGTCATTCAAAGTCAATGTCAACCCATTTACACTTCAACCAACTTGTCTGTGCAGGCGGGAAAAGACAGAACTAAAATAAATGTACCAAACTTGACATGTGTGTCGGATCCGGTCGTTAGTACGGACATAAAATGCATTGGAAAGCGCGCCAGTGTGCAGTGGTGACATCACGCAACCTACTTACCAGTCTACCAATATCACAGTGTGCTTCTACAGAGCCCTGATGTTCAGTTCGAGGCGAGGGCGACATTCAATGTCTGATCGCGGCGGAGTTGACACGTCTTGGAACTGTAGCCGATTCATTGTGCCCCGTGTTATTGTGTTAAGTTGTAATCTCAAGTAATTCGATAGTTTTGCTAGAAACAGTGTATCGCACCCAGTGTGTTTTCATAGCACGAAACCCATCGTCTGCCCACATGATGTACGAGCCTAACGGAATAAATCCTGACGTATAGATGCGAATTTTCTTCACAAGCCACACCACCTTGTAAAATTTAATCTGAGGATGAGAAATAAATAAGTTTGTATAGCGCTAAACTTATCTAGCGATTTTTGTTGCAAATAATATGAAAGATTTAAGTTGCAACGTCTATGCACCTCAATAACTAAAGCGTCAATCGCCAAAATTTTGCAGGCAGTTTATTAGGCACAGGTTGAAAATTTTATAAACTTAATATTCTCTCTTATATTCAGTAGTGACCATTTACGGGCCGATTACGATCAAAAGAACTCCGAATGGTCTGGTCTGGGTCGGTTCCGGTAAGCGACGGAATTTCAATAGATGTATTTTATATTATATCAAAAGTTCTGTGGATTTATTTAACCTTTCCCTTTTTGTATCCTTGACATTTAGGACTTTTTTCATCCTACCTCCAGACCTTATTCATGAAAAGAAAAACTACCCATCCTCCGATTATTTTCTTATGCTTCGTTGCGAAATGAAAAAGTTAAGCACCTTCAGGTGAATTTTCTTAAGGAACTAAGTTAAAAAAAATAGTAAAAATTTTCTAAACCAAAAAACTGAAGAATAGTAAAACAGTTACAAAAATTGAAATTAATGAGGTGTTATCGATGAGGTAAAGAAATCTTTCAGAAACATTTTTGTATCATATCACCTTCAGTAAGATCATATGATACAGCACATTAGTCTGCGAAACCCTGGTGTTACTTAATCAAAAAACAAACGGTTTAGTCCCATCTCGACCCTTGAATTTATTTATCATGGCCATGAAACATTCCCATCTCGGCACCCTGTCATAAATCTTTGTTAGGTACAAAGTCATCAAAAAATGTATACACAGTATCAGTCTAGTAACTTAATCAAACAAAAGGAAGGTCTCAAACTTCAAAACAATCGATTCCAAACTTTGTACCAGATTTTGATCTAAAGGGCAGTTCCTTTAAAGCACAAACCGGAATCATTTTAAGCCCTCGGAGCCGATTAAGATGCCAAGAAGTGGACAGACAGTCTTCAGCGACGACCCTCAAGCCCACTTCCCATTAGGACACCCTTCTGCATTGCTCCAAGGGCCCTTGATTCTTCACAAACCCGGATTTTTACGGGCTAGTGAATTTCATCCGAGTGGACACTTCAGTATCAGTGTTCTGCTTGTTACCCTGTGCCGTTTTTATCATTTTTATGTTGATGTTGCTGTTGTCTATCGGATTATTTTAGTAATCGTGATGGTAATGATAGTTGAATCGTGATAGCTTCATTGGATTCTGAAAAACCGTTTTGTTTACTTAAGAATTTTGAAAATAAACACTTAACGTACTACGTCTGTATCTAGACTAGTTATGTGTTTATTAAGTAGTTCTTTCTTTTTCGTGTGGTTAGTACCTAACCAGGTGTCAGAGTTTTTATGCCGCCCATGGGCCTCTGACTTGACTTTACATGCAGTCGAGAAATATCTCTCAGGCATGCTGGTTTCCTCACGATGTTTTCCTTCACCGAAAAAAGTGATAATTATACAATACGCACATGAATTCGAAAATTCAGAGACAGTCTCAGTAGCGAAGGGTCAATTTTCGTAATAGGTAAGCCGGAGTCTTTAATGTGAATATATTTGTCTATAGAATACAGACTGTGCCATTTTTCAAAGGGAAGCCGGTAGGAATCGAGTTGTATGGAACCTTCGCCACCGCGTGTCTAGGCTTCGGACTTGAAACCTATGACTTGGCAGTCCGACGGTCAAACCACTAGGCTATGACTGTTTATTATTTTTATTAAGCTGTGGGACCGTTGATTTGTCAGCTAAAAGCAGTAAAAATCATACAACTGTTAGTATAAAGTAAAAATACTGATATGACGAACTATAGGCCAATAGCTAAAATTTGTGTATTTTCCAAAATTTTCGAAAAAAAAATTTATATATCTCTGTATTGCTATCTCAATAAATTTAACTTATTATGCAAGGAACAATATGGCTTTAGAAAGAATACCACGATCAACATGGCTATTTTTAATTTTTTACGTAGCACTATGTTGGCAGTAGACCAAAAAGCTCCTATTTGTGCTATCTACACAGATATGACCAAAGCCTTCGATTAAGTAAAGCACGACGTATTATTAGACAAACTGCATAGTTACGGTATCAGAGGTAACATTTTAAAACTACTCGAATCCTATCTCTCCAACAGAATGCAATGTACAGAAATTGCAAGAATATGTGAAAAAACAAAATTTGAAAAGAGTTTTTTGTCGCATTATAGATTAATAAAGTTTGGTGTCCCACAGGGTAGTGTCCTAGGGCCACCACTTTTCTTGGTCTATATAAATGATCTGCCAAAGGTGACTCAACATCAAATGGTGATGTTTGCAGACGACAGTACTGCTATAGTGAAATGCATTGATCGCAATATTTATCAAGATGACATAAATAATACACTATCGGACATAATTAATTGGCTTGGTAAAAATAATTTATTAATAAACTTAAAGAAAACAAAAATAATGCACTTTCACCAAAGAACTGAAGTACCAAAAGTAAATATCAGACATAGTAACTGTGACATTGAAGAAGTTAAAGTAGCAAAATTCTTAGGTTTATTCCTTGATAACCAACTCAACTGGAAGGCCCACATAGATGACCCGAGTAAGAAAATAAATAAATCAGCATCAAGCAGCACTTTTCCAAATTGGTAGAAAAATAAATATGGATGCACTACTAGTTGCATATCACGGCCTAGTAGCCTCAATTTTGCGATATGGTATTGTTTTTTGGGGCAATTCTACTGATAAAGATATAGTTTTTAAGGCACAAAAAAGATGCATAAGATCAATGTGTGGTCTGAAAATTGATGATAGCTGTGTACCATTCTTTAAATCGCTGAAAATACTTACCTTACCATCATTATATATTTTTGAAATTAGTGTTTTCGTCAAAACAAACATGAGGTTGTTCGAAAAAGTGTCAACGTTACGAGATGTTGCGATTCGTAGTCAATACGCAAACTCTTTAAGGGATCAGCGTTGTAAGACTGCGTTAGTGAGAAAGAGCGTTTTAGGGATGGTACCGCGCGTTTACAATAAATTACCAGATGACATAAAAAAATTGAATGTTACACAATTCAAAAAAAAATTAAAACTGTTATTAATTGAAAAATGTTATTATACTACTGATGAATTCCTTAATGACAAATGAATGTAGACCAATTGAATAATGAGACTGACTGTAATTTATGATAATTAATTTAAGTATTGACTGTATAATCTACTCCATATTGTGACATTTATAATTTTTGATTCTATTTATTTATCATTATTCTATTAATTTTGACATACCTACCAGGGTTGTTGCGAACATCAGCATCAGCATCAGCATCCGCTGATCTTCAGCATCATTTTCAACATCAGCATCAGCATCAGCATCCGCATTGATCGATGGTGATTATTAATGCTGAAGTTCGAGTCGTGACATGACCGCAGAGAGGATTATATCACGTGTAGTTTTTGCCTGCGACTTTGACCAATTAAAAGATCGTCTGCGGGGATTGTGACTGCAAACAAACACAAACTTGTCTCATTACGTTAATTCGTCATTACGCGTGAAAGTTTTTGTTTTTTTTTTCGTTAACTGTCGAGTGTTTTCCGTTGAAAAGTGGAATATGGACGTATTTTAAATTAAGGAGTCAAGAAACTGCAAACTGCAACTTATGTAACAAGGATTATTCACGCAAAGAGCGTACTAATACGGAATGATTTTACTTTTTCCCTGTTTTTTTAAGAAAATAATTAAAATCAGCATCCGCTGATGTCAATGATAAAAGATCAGCATCAGCATCCGCTGATGTGAAAAAAATATGCATCAGCAACAACCCTGATACCTACCAAATAATTTGTGTTTACCTCTCGCATTAATATTTTTATACTATTTGCATGCAACCATATATTTGTACGCCTCTTGGCATGACATAGCGACCTAATGATCTATAATTTAAGAACTGTATTCACTACCTATGTTAAACAAATAAAATTGATTTTGATTTTGATTTTGATTTATGTTCATCACTCACCAATTAATTGACTTCAGTTACGATAGGTTCCCTATTCAATCCCCCTAGGGTGTGAAGGTTAAACATTACTAAATACTATGAATTCAGCTCATAATAAAATTCTAGACAACCCAGAGTACAAAATTTCGTCGGTTACTACCGACTTTTACATAGTAAATTGCAATACCTACTTGGCTAAAAATATAAAACAACCGATATTTTAAATACCCGACGAAAAATTTTTCAAAGCTGGCGCATCTATAAATTATGCTGTATTTATGGTAACTGTTTACGTGTCACGTGCATGTTAAAACAAAACATCGCAATGAGTATCAGATCCCCTTTTCCTATAAAATACTTCCTCTATTTCACATACATACACAAACTCATACCTTTTCCCCAGGGGGGTAGGCAGAAACCACAGAACGCCACCTGGTACTACTATTCTTACATACTCCTTTTGCCTCGACCACGTTCATACATCTGGTCATACACGCACGCCGGTAGCGAGTACTACGCAACTGACCTTTCTGAACCAAAGGTCAGTGTATTTCCTTCTAGGGCGTCCCCTCCCAGCGTTGCCACTCACACCTACCTTGTAAATACCTTTTGTTAGTCGCCAAACCATATAAGCATAATCTTTTCAATGTTTGTCACTACATCTTCTTTTAAACCGCAACGTTCTCGTATAACCTAATTCCTCAATTTATTATTATTTTTTCCTTTATTTCAATTCCCGAGTCACAATCATTAGCACACTTAACACTAACAGACCAATTCAAACTTTAACACTATTACTACTTACATCTAATACCGTAATCCTAAATCCTTAACTTCAAAACTAGTTCTTAAGTCAACTCAAAACAGTAGACACTTGGTATTAACGATGATCATCTCAATCTAACTTCTCGATGGACTGGCCACAAACTAATCATAGTTACAATATTGTTTTTGAAGTTCCGTCACTAGTGGCATAATGGTTTTATTAAAATGACTGTCAAGTTGGTGTAGTGGTTGCAATTGCGACTGCTGAGCCTGATGATGTCTTGGGTTCGATTTCCGGGTCGAGAAATTTTTTATTGGGTTTTTCCATTAAGAATTTTTCAGTAGAAGTCACAAAGTCTGTATCTGTGCCCGGTGATGGCAATAGGATCGCCCTCTATTAGATGGGACTTTCGAAAAAAAAATCTGATATCCCAACTTAAAAATGCTGATTCTATGTTACGACACTTTTTTGAGGACGTGCGATGTATGCAGACTTATCGTCTGCCTAGCCTTTTCTCAACTTTATTGGAGTCGGCTTCCAGTCTTACCAGGTGCATTTGAATACCAGTATTTTACATGGAGCAACTGCTTATCTGACCTCCACAACCCAGTTAGTACTTGGTAATACGGTACCCCTTGGTAAGACTGGTTCTCAGACGTTCAGGCCACAGACTACCTGTAACGACTGTCAAAGATCTACAAATAACAGCCAGGACCAACATATTAACGGGCTTTCCGAGGCACGGAAGAAACTCGGTTTGTAGGGTATTTAGTCTGAACAGCCCAAATTGAATGGCCCACGGGCCGTTCGACCGTAACGAAAAAATGTCTACGTTCCAAAGGACCGGTGATAAAATTATGTAATAAATGGTAAATTATTTAATTAATGGTCACCCATCCACGGACCAACCTAAGCAAGCGCCGGTTAACCTAAAGATCGACCCGAGCGGCTGTTATTAATTTGCCACGAGCTCCTCGATGTATGCAGACTATAAGTATAAATAAAAATGTCTTTGAAATTCTATTCATATCTTCAACTGTTCCTATCGGCTAGCGGCAGGAGTTTCCTTTATTGACAGCCATCGCAGCTCGATGGGCATGAGATACAATCTATTTTATCTTTCATACCTCGAATAGCTGTATAGCTCGCAACCAGATACGGTACTATTGTTGTGCATTATTTAAGTGATACTTACGGGGCAATTCTAAAACAAAGGACCTGAATGATGCATTGTTCTTTAAAGACCTTTGTTTACTTTTTATTAAAACAAAAGTAGCTGAAATTGGCTAGTGATCGAGCGCAAATTTATGTATTTGTCGCAATCGAGTCGGATCCGGTCATAAAATGAATCGCATATACGCCACAAGTCTACCCAAACCTACGGCGTGCTTCTACAGAGTCATGATGTTTTCAAGTAATTTGTTAGTTTAATAAAAGCAGTGTATCTACCCTGTATTTTCATTACACGAAACACATCTTCTGCCCACATGATGTCCGAGCCTAACAGCATCCTGACAATCCGGTATATTTATAAAAATAAGCATATAAAGACTTTTTTTGCCTTTTCTGTCCCACTTCTGGGCAAAGTTTTCCCCCCAATTCTGCCAGTTCTTCGTTATTGTGCTTCTTCTTGCCTTTGCTTATGAGGAAGCCATCCAAGCCGTCCCGAAACCTCTCCTTAGTCTGCTGCGACTTCGCCTAGCTGTCTCAAGGCTCTAGTCTTGCAACTTGTGAGCCCGCAGCTGTATTGGTAGCTGGCAGACAAGGCCAGCCCAGTTCCATTACAGTTTTGCAGCTACAACAAAAAGGTTTAATATTTATGAAGAAAAAAAAAGAAAGAATTTAAAAATAGAATAAAACTTTCATTTGAACGTTAACTGTCACAGCTAATGTAAATGAATAAGCAGAAAATTGCATAGAAAATGATTAATATAGCCATAACGAATCTTGCTGGGCCAAAATAAATTTATTTTGGGGCAGAAGGAAAAAATGGTAATTGAATTAAGTCGTATGGCCTTCGTGTTTGAATATCATTTGAATGAAATAAGCGGACAACGAGGGCGTTTGCGCGGATCGTTACAAAAAGCCTGTGTGAGTTATAGGTTTTAAAAGTTATCTGAAATTGAGACTAAACCTGAAGTAATTTAGGTCACAGGATTAAATATTTGCTATGCGTTTTATGTTGATTGTTTTCTTGTCATTTTGTATGCCATGTCCCTGCGACAAATAAGTATTTTTTCTTTCTTTACCCGTAACGACTATCAAAGATCTAAAAATGATAGCCGGGACCAAAGATTAAAATAATACGTATACTAGAAAAACAGCAAATACATTTTTGGTACCAAGCTAGATATTTACTTATTCACGAAGAATGCTTTGTTTCCCTTTGGAATGCTTCAGTTCATTTATCATCAGTCTAGCGCCGTCCGCTTTTATATCAAAAGCTAGCTCACTTGCACTTGCAGATTTACAAAGAACGACCGGGGAAATACTGGCGACAACGTGATGGGACATAGAGTTACCTCGGTTTTAACGCAGTTAAATAAAGGGTAATTAGTTAATCAAAGTTTTATTTTAAAAAAAAATTTTTGAAAACCATTTTTATTTTTTAAGTAAATAACAGCTGAGTACTAAACGTTACGAAAACGTTTTAGGGTTCAAATTCATTTATTTGTTAGAATATGGTACATTAATTATGGTCTTAAGTTTAATCAGTGGTCTCATCACATTCTGCCACGTGTGGCGTGCAAATATTCGGTACATGAATATAATTTTTACAAGACAAAATATTAGGTTGTTCATACAACTACACAGAAGTCGTGGGTCTATTTAAAGTTCATCATCATCTGCCTATCCTTTTCCCGACTGTGTTGGGGTCGTCTTCCAGTCTAACCAGATGCAGCGGTAAACCAGTATTTCACAAGGAGCGACTGCCTATTTAACGTCCAATCCCATTGTTTTCGTAAAAATCGTGAGCAAAAAGTTAAAACTTTAGACCTTCAGTATCTTCGATATCAGAAAATTCCCAAGAACAGCCTAGTACAAAAATGAGACGGCAACTACATGTGATCCTTGAATGTTTCTTTTTAAATCCGTTAGAGGGTCTAATAATGGTTATCAAGTAGATATATCGCCGGGTTAAAGGCAAAACCGACTATCTGTGATTTTTTGCAGTTTTTCACTTTAATATACCATTCGAATCGGTATTTGATTCTTTATCTAATGGTAAAACCAACTAAACCGCAGGACTTACCGTTCCCGAGTTATCGAATGTAAAAACCGGTTATATAGTTAATACTGTATTTTTAGAGAATTAAAAACCTATAATTCGAAATAATTTGTCCGGAATATTTCGAAATATAGATGCAAAAAATACCAAACGTTTTTGGTGGTTTTTAGTCCTACAATAATGTCAAAGAAAGGTCTTAATCACTAATGGTAAAAAATAATATATTGGATTAGCACCTTTTTGTTCTTAAACATTCAAACTAAATAAATATTATATAAATATAGTCGATTTTGGCATTCGGTATTTCGGTTTCTTTTTAGCGAATTGCCTAGAAGCAAAACCGATTAAATTATTATAGTCGGTACTTCCCCGCGCTGCCGCTGTCGCGGGAGGGCGACAACAACAGCTCGAGGGCTTTACGGGGATTGAGCCGAAAAATGCACTGTATGACTACAGTGCATTTTTCGGCTCAAAGCTATACTGCAAAGAAAAACATGATTTTGAACTTAATAGAAGTAAAACCAACTAAAACAACTGCGCTTAATAGAAAACGAACTACATCATCTGCCTAGCCTTTTCCCAACTATATTGGGGTCGGCTTCCATTCTTAACCAGATGCAGCTGAATACCAGTATTTTACATGGAGCGACTGCCTATCGGACCTCCACAACCCAGTTGGTACTGGGTAATACGATACCCCTTGGTAAGACTGGTTGTCAGACTTTTTCTTAATAGAAAACCAACTACAAAGAGATCAAATTCAAAGCAGAATTTTTTCTATAAACAACCGTAAAATCTCAGAAATGCCAAAACTTCTTCAGTCTGAATTGTCCCACTCTTGGGCAAAGACCTCCCCCCATTCCTTCCACTTTTCTCGATGTTGCGCCTCTTCTCGCCAATTAACGAGAAAGCCATCCAAGGCGTCCCGCCATCTTCTCCTCGGTCTGCCGCGACCCCGTCAACTGTCTCAGGGCTCCAGTTTTGTGATATACGGGCCCACAGCTTTTCCGGCATCCGTCAGACACGGCCTGCCCAGTCCCATTTCAGTTTAGCAGCTTTTTGAGCCACGTCAACAATTTGAGTTCTGGAGCGCAGTGTGGTATTCCTTATTCGATCGGTAAGTTTAACGTTAAGTATGCTGCGCTCCATTGCCCGTTGGTAAACCTTGAGTTTGGACTTCTGGATGTTAGTCAATGACGAAGTCTTTGCACCATATGTCAGTATGGGGAGAATACACATGTCTACTAGCTTACGTTTTAAGGGGATGGGTAAATCGCCCTTGAATAGCTCTTTCATTGACCAGTAGCTCTTCCAGGCGTTTTCCGTGCGTCTTGCAACTTCTTTGTCTTGTCTCGCCTGGAAGGAGATTATTTGGCCCTGGTAGATATATTCTTGGACATAGTGTATTCTCTCTCCGTCGGCGGTAGAAAGTCCGGGACGGAAGCCTGCTTGCTCGGGAGGGTGTTCCTTGTCTAGCTCTCCAGCGATGCGATTTTCGACTCAAACTCAAAGCGTTTTTTTCAATTAGACCATTACGGCACTTTTGAATGTCACAAAAAACAAAGAAAGCAAAGCTACAGACATAGACACAAGGCATAATAACTTGTGAAAGTTCTGTGGTTGGCCATTCCAAGGCGCAGATCTCTATGGAGAAACTCCATGGACACTCTTTTCAATCAAAATATTGTTACAAAATCTTGGTTACATCATTCATGTGGAGACTACACATTTATGTAAGAACGATGTTAAAGTGCAAGCTAAGAGCGGCAGACTCCAGTCAAAGCACGCAAAGTCAAGCCAGTCCAAAAAGTTGTCACTGAACCACCACCACAAGCCACAAACGACCATGTTTTCCACAGATACTGTCCCCGTTATTTATAGAACTATTATGCATTTCAAAAGCCAAAAAGCCGATCTATTGAAACTTTGTGAAAGAGGAGTCATTCCTGACGAATATCATGGATGGTTCCAAAGTTTGAGAGCTGATGGCCAAAAAGTGGATCGTCTACCTGATGTTACGGTTTCTGAAGAATCAGAGGACCCGGAGAACTCGGATGACTAAGTGTTTTTTTTTTTTAAATTACTTTTTAAAAGCCAATTATTGTTTGTTTAGATTACGAAACTTTTATGTTCATACAAAGTAAAATATCAATAAAATAAATGCTTCTTCTTGTGACCTGTCAGTTTTACTTTTTGAATGTTTTCTTGTACTGGCTGATACTGGCTAGTAATACACAATTTGAATGATTTAAGCAATACAAATCAGTAACTTATAATGTTAGTACAATTTTGCATTCTACATTCGAAGACATGTCTTATGAAATAGAAAGGCAAAACCAACTAATTTTTCGTATTTTTTAAATTATTTCAAAACGAATGGTCCTAAAATCAGCCTTACTAGCAAGTTATCAAGACAATACTTTAACTCACGTAAATGCCAAGTCTGTGAGATACAGGACCATTACTTTTTCAGATATGCTCGTATTTGTACTAGAAAGGCAAAACCAACTAAAAGAGGGGGTTAATTTTAATTTATTTATTTTTTGAACAAATTAAGTTATTTTTTGTGTTTAGTATGTAACTGTTAGAAACTAAGATAATTATAGCACACGCTCATATATTTGCGACTGATATAATTTTATTACTAAGGACTTAATTTTAATTGCAAACTTTGTAAACGCCCTTACGGAAAATTTTACATTGACTTTTTTGGACTAAATAGTTGGTTTTGCCTTTAACCCGGCGATATCATAATTGGACTCAACGATGCTTCTGTAAGAGCCAGAAAGAATCTATATTTCGTTCTGAACTGTCGCTCACAACTCTAGCGTTACATTTTTTCACATCTAAACTAGTAGTAGTCAGAAAGTAGAGATGTTTTTGGCCTTTCGGTAAGAAATCAGACAAAACAGTATACTACCCGTAATATAAAATTTTCTTGAAAAACTTGCATGAGTAGCATTATTAAAAAAAAAATTGAAACCCTTTTTTTATCGTGAAATGTGTGGTCAAATTACGTGGGTAATTTGAAACTGTTTAATTCTGTAGCAGGGTGAAATCCTAACAAAAACTGGGGCATCGATAAGGGTCGGGTCACAACCTCGCAACCAAGTGACAGAACGTTATAGGATGTTGAAAAACGGACAACCCGCGGTTCCCTTTTTATTTATTACGGCCAGGGGCACGATATTTTTTTTAGGCACAATTTAGGGTTTTCAAACTGTGTGTGCCCCGGTTTTTTAGGGTAACGGTGTTTGTGCTCAGTCTGTGTTGAATTTGGGTTGGTACATCGCAAAGTGGGTTGAAGGCACTTAAATTCTTGGGTAGCGCTTTAAAAAGGGTTTATATTGTTTTAACCTTGAATAAATAATTTCTTGTATGACAGAGGCGGTCATCGTTTATTTTTCTAACAAAAGATATTTGGCAATGATATGGTGCAATTTCATCTTTCATCATTATTCCTTATGAACAACTTATACTATGGGAACAACACAGAAATTCGAATGTTGAAATGAAGTTCCCTGCATTTTATATAGCTACGGAAACATAAATGTATTTATTTATCATTTATGTACACATAAGAGAGGATATAAGGAAACAACATAACATAACTTATACAAAGGCACAGCTTATTTCAAAAGAAATTTCTACCAAAAAAAAGAAAAAAGAATGTATGGATAAGCTCATTTTTAATCCGCGATTTCAAGGTCGACTCATACTAAAACTTAATCACAATGACCAAATTTAGAATCCCTACTTAGATTTCCAGATATTTCAATCGCACATTGTGTAGTGTAATAATTTATTATATTTTTAGATAACAAGAATGCAACAGGACGGAAGAAAAAAAAAAGTTGACAGCTTGCAGGTCGTGCTGCGACAAGCAGGTTACCACTCAGCATGATACATGCATGCAAGGGACATGCTACATGTACGGGAAGTCCAGTTCGGTAGACTAACATACAGTTTTACCTAGGGGTATCGTTTTAACAGGGTCAGAATATCAGTCGTTCCCTGTAAAATACTGGCAGCTTCATCCAGTTATACTGAGAGCCGACCTCAACACAGCTCGGGGAAAGGCTAAGCAGATGAAGACTAATTATTTAAAATACATTCACCTAACAAGAGTTTTCAGAAAAGTGTCTTATTTTATAAAAAAAAAGCATATTCTATTTCACCTAAAGCGTATAATAAGAGGCTTACAAAGAGCTCATCCAGTCTTTGTACAGTGTGGATCAGCTTACACACTGCTCGCGAGTGTAGACATCATAAACTCTCGTACGTGAAATGCTCAGAAGATTAAGGTCTTGAATTTTCCAGACAATAGACTACAGAATACCCGTGCGAGGTAGTGTACACCTGCGGACATTATTAGGCATGCACCGGAGATGGGTTTGGTTTAATGAAGAAATTGTTGTGGGTACGTTCAACTGTAATATACAGCATCTAGATAATTACTTGTAACAGAATTTGTTGATTTTTTTTTACTCTACCGCTTTTTCTTTCTTATCATTTCTTTGCGGTATTCAAGACAATTGAATTGCTCCTCAGCGACTCGTCAAATATCATTGGCACGACACTGTTTTGGTGGTCGCCACTGTTGTCTCGGCCTGAAAACCAGAATGCAGTGGTTCAAACAAAGTTTGAGAGTATTGTCTGAAAAAAAAAAAACAATTTTACAAAACAGTCGTAGTTTCTTTTGATAGAAATAAATTGTACCCATTTAATATCCAATTTACAAAATACTATCTCCTGAAACATTTTCAATTAAAAAAAAAAGCAACTGCTCTCATCCATCCAAATAAATCACCCAGATAAAGAAAATAAAACATTTACCGAACGAATTGCCATAAGCGTTTCACTTAATATGTCCGGCAGTGTAAAATATATGAGTCAGTTGTTCGAAAATTGTCACAATGGCGAGGATGGCGCGAATTTGCGAATGCAAATAATAAAGTAGTAGGCTTGGCACTTTGCCCGACCACAGCCGCAGTTGCACTTCTAATCATCTTAATATTGTTGCCGACACTAATGTAATATACCTGATGTACGATTATGCATTCGTGCACCGCACCAAGTTTGAATTGGAACTTGTAATGGGGAAATTGAATTACAAAAGGCAATTCGCTTTTGGCTATGTGAGAGCTTTTTGGTGATTGTTTATTACAGGAATTAAAAAGACACGACTGGTGAGCACGAGGTCCTGGATTGGATCCCCATTTTGAGCAGAGTTTTATTGGGTATTAGCTTTAATCTATTATATAATATTTTTAATGTTAAAGTTATGTATACAGTTATGTGATATTAGATTATAAATAACACTGACACTGCAATAATTTTAGCTTTAAGTTATCTTGCTGCGCCCTAACAGGGTCATGTACGAAGCCTAGCGTGTGAAATTGGTTGTGTACATTGTGCATTAAATAAATCAAATCAAGCTCGGACCACTCATTCCTGTGATTGGTCAAGTCCCTAGAAGTACTTATCGTATTGTTGGTAACAATTCCTGAATACAATACACAGTGTACTTGGGCAATAATTAAGCGTAATACAAAAGTAATAAAGTTGCGAATTAGTTTCTAACACTTTCACTCACTACTTGGCATTATGTAGGATCGCTTAAGATTGATATATTTTGTAATCCAAACTACTTATACAAGGTGTAAACGGGACCTTCACGAAGCCGTCAACCAAGCATTCTGTACATTAAACTAAGTGTCTCTACTCATAAATGATTGCTGGGAAACAACTTTTGAACTTTTTTGGGGTGAAATTCACTTCTTACGGTAGAACCAAAGACATTCAAATATTTACGAGTGATAGACGGGACAAAACGAAAAAAATCGTAATCCAATACTTGTTACTACTTAGTAACAAATCGTTCTGTCTAGTGTCATACGCCCGCTTGTCAGGTAGCATTCGTGTGTCAAAATCGAAAATGTTCGGGATCAAAATTGTTGTATGAAAATATTCCCAATGTCCGCTCTATAAGTCTTTTAAATCTCTTTGGGTAGAACAATAATTTCTAGCATAGTAGTACATTCCCGTGGGATAATTTCCGACACCCACATTCCGTTCCAGGCAGGCGAAGTCACGAGAAAACCCTAGTTAATTAATAAACACTGAATATGTACTTTTCGCAGCACACAAATCACATTTATCGCCTATTACAGCTTCTTAAGATCGTCTGGAGACAAAACATCATTTACCTCAATATTGTAAATCTTTTTGATGATCCATTTCCGTAAATACAGATACCATCATACCCTAATCGTCAATCTGCCTGTCAAGGATGGTAATTGAGGAGTCCCCCAAATTCATTTCATGGAGTGCTTTATCGGGTACATCCATTTAATGGACACTTTCGCCGGAGATGTGGATGCATAAAGTGAATTTACACGAGCATTAGTATAGTGGGAATTGTCTTGCTACGGTGCTATTAGCTTACGGTGTGACGTGGTTAAGGGGATCGTTGGCATAGTTAATGCATCAAAGGCCGATTGCCGCAGTTATTTTATGTATTCATTTAAGAAAATGCTTGTGCTCTCTTATGTTTAAACAAATTAATGCTGTTATTTAAACGAACGACAGGAGCTCGTGGCTAAATAATAACAGCCACTCGGGTCAATCTTTAGGTTAAGCCGTACTTGTCTAGGTTGGTCTGTGGATGGGTGACCACCCATTACATACCGAGTTTCCTCCGTGCTTCGGAAAGCACGTTAAGCCGTTGGCCCCGGCTGTCATTTGTAGATCTTTAACAGTCGTTACAGGTAATCAGTGGCCCAAAAAAGTCTGACAACCAGTCTTACCAAGGGGTATAGTATTACCCAGTACTAACTGGGTTGTAGAGGTTAGACAGGCAGTCGCTCCCTGTAAAATACTGGTATTCAGCTGCATCCGGTTATACTGGAAGCTAAAAAAAAGGCTAGGCAGATGATGATGTTATTTAAACGAAGTAACATTTAAACGGAGATGAGAATGTTGAGGTGGATGTGTGGTTGTGTGGTGTAACAAGAATGGATAAGGTAAGGAACGAGTATATTAGAGGAAGTTTGAAAGTTGCGCCAGTTACAGAAAAGTTGAAATGGAATCGGCTTTCTTGGTACGGATATAATGTGATGAAGAAGGACGAATCGCATGCTAAAAGAGTAATGCATAAACCCACCTGTTTTCCCCGTCATTGCGATCATTTTTTTGTTCTAGACCATACCTGGGAACCTTTTAGTTACGGAGATATTGGGGGTCAAAGTTCCAACTTTTTCACAAGTTTTTTTTTTAAATACATGATTTTTTTGTAAGATTTTTATTTTAAACACTTCCACGACCCCCGTACTGTTCAATCCATCCACCAGCACAATGTTTTGAGTTCGTTATATTGAGTCCTACCTTAAAAAGTGATATTTTACCCCAAAAAAAAAAAACGTTTCCCAGCAATAATTTTTGCGTAAAGTTACTTAGTTTCATGTTCAGAATGCTTGGTTAACAGCTTCGTGAAGGGTCTGTTTACACCCGGTATAAATGTTGATTCCCCTATTAAATGAAATATTCGTGTGATACACCGCTGCCTAACCGTTCAGGGGAAATCTGACGTGGTATATCAAAATGGATGATTGACTAATTCAATAAATGTGCACACATAGAGAGACAACTACATTAAATCAGTAAATTCTCTAATTTAACACCTAAACAGCACTCCTGGCGGGTTACCATGACACCTTAAAGCAGTAGTATTGTTTTAATCTTATTCCAGTGTGGGAAAGAGACGGAGCTATAGAGGACGTGTAGCGCCATCTCTTTCCCGCTCTGGAATAAGATTAAAACAATACTGCTATAAGACGTCATGGTAGGCCCCCAGCACTGCCAGTACCACAATAGTAGTGTCATTTTACCTGACAAACGCCGCAATAAAGAGACCTTAGTACTGAAACAACTAACTGTTTTCCTTTTGATATATTTACGTATAGGATCACAGAGCGACGAGAGACGGCTCGAACAGTTTTTTTTTTACTTACCTAGCAATAATAGCTTTACTTTAAAAACCTCCTTGACCAATTCACTATTCAATGCATCCATCAGCACAATCCTTTGAGTGCGTTATTTCGTTTTACCCAGCAATAATTTTTGTGAACCGTTACCTAGTTTGATGTACAGAATGCTTGGTTGACGTCTTTGTGAAGGGCCCATTTACGGGCTGCGGGACTGTTCGAAAGAGATACCGCGGGCCTAGAACACAAAGGACAAAGAAAGAACATGGATAGGTTTTAGTCAGTACGAGTCTGACACTCCCTTCCACTCTGACCAGAGTGGGGGGGGGGAGGGTCTTTGATGATTTCTCATCCTAAAAAAAAAGAAGGGTTCGTTTACACCTTGTATAATACTAAGCGTACCGTAAAATATTACTATGTGCATTGTGCAAGCATATACTAGCCTTGTTAAGTATATGTATGCTATCTTGCTAATCTTTAATACTTTACTACGTAAATCTTTCTGATAACGGAACATAAAGGGTGTAAATAGACCCTTAACGAAGCTGAAAGGCATTTGTTCTCCCCGTCATTGCGATCACTTTTTTGTTCTAGAACATACCTGGGAACCTTTTAGTTACGGAGATATTGGGGGTCAAAGTTCCAACTTTTTCACAAGTTTTTTTTAAATAAGCACATGTTTTTAATGTAAGATTTTTACTTTAAACACCTCCACGACCCCCGCACCTTTCAATCCATCCATCAGCACAATGTTTTGAGTGCGTTACATTAAGTCCTACCGTAAAACGTGATTTTCCACCCCAAAAAAATAAGTCGTTTCCCAGCAATAATTTTTGCGTGAAGTTACTTAGTTTTATGTACAGAATGCTTGGTTGACGGCTTTGTGAAGGGTCTGTTTACACCCTGTAGATAGAGCTGCAGATACATAATCAAATCCCACTTTACAAAGCTGCCGTATAACAGATCGCACAAACTACTCTATATAATAATACTACCCACAGCACTTTTCCCAACAAGTTGAGTAAAAGGTTTGCGGTACCCTTTAATCGAATTTCTAGAAACTTCTTTGTCGGAACTTGTAAAACTGGTGTGTCGTAGTTTTGTGTCGTTGTGTCTGAAACGTAAACCGTCTGCGTGGCATTCTTTGAAACATTGTGATTTGAACTCAAATCACAATGTTTCATATCTTGCATTCAGGTATACAATGTGTCCGGGCATGGACTAGCGATATTCTAGGTACTTATACAACAACGGTTTTAATTGCTGGTTTTCAAAGAATTTGTTGACAAAAAATTTATTTGTGTGTTCACAAAAATTATCGATTTGCAACATTTTTGGAATTTTTTTGGAGTTTAATATTTTTTTCTGAAAGTTGCAAAAATATTAACCCATTATTTCGAAATGTCAACGATGCACAATATTCAAATTCAAATTCAAACTCTTTATTTGTCTTTGTTTTTTTTTTGTCTATTTTTGTCTCAATAAGACCAAAACTTTGACAGATATGATTTTGTTGTACGCACGTAGAGTTTATCACAACAAAAAAAAAATGACTGCCAAATAGCGGGGAAGTGGATTGGACCCAAGTATGTAGTGTATTTGTGTATTAAAATAGTTGCTACATAAGTACCTAAAATATCGCTAGTCCATGACCGGACACACTGTATAATTAAGTTTACAACTTATTCGATTGTATGTCATCGTTTTGTCAAACAAGTGTGCGGCGTTCAAAACAATTACAACATAAATTATTAATTACTCTTTCGTTGGTCTAGTGGTCGCAAGCGACTGCTGAATAAGGTCTTGGGTTTAATTCCAAGGTCGGGCAATGTGTTATTGGGTTTTTCCATCAGGAATTTCTCAGTAGCAGCCACGGAGTTTGGATTTGTGCCCGGTTGATGGCAACAGGCTCGCCCCTTATTACATGTCACTTAAACAGAACTGGCGAAATGTGATTGTACAATAGGTACACCTCTGCCTAACCCTTCTGGGATTACAGGGTGATGTTATGTTATGTTAATTTATTTCGTTTTTTTACAATGACTTTCGTGACTATTGGCATAAGCTTTTCACCATCATCGTCACTATCTTTATCATCGATAGATATTTGTCTAGATTTCCCTAATAGAAAGGAACAACAATTGTAAGGTACCTAGATCATTTCGATAAAAATGGTCGAATCGTTGCTGGTAAATAAAAATAGTATGTTCCGTACTCGATTCACCCTGAATATCTATTACTTCTAAACTTACATCCCCACTAACAGAACACAGATTTATCAAACCGAAGTACGTATCTACTAAATATCAAATATTACAGAGAACATTGCATGTTCACATAAAGGTTGTGACAATAAACTACAGAACCATTAGGTAATACATCATCGAAAATTCTCTAAATGCATTTCCACCATTTTATGTAAGTATTCATTACTAAAATGTGGTTTACAGCACTGCGGTAACTGAATCCATTAAAACAGACCGACTACCAAGCATAGTTCCAAACTAAAATGGGAAAGAAGCTCTAAAAACGAGAACACAATTTTCTTTAGATTTCATTTAATGCAAAGTTGGTAAAGATCCAATTTGAACTTGACCGATCCCACTAATTGCATTTCTGCCAGCAAATTCAAGACTGCCTTTTCTTTTTTTTTTGAAAATTACTCTGTGTAGTCACGGGCGTCCCGTTGTGGAAAGACCGCGAAGTTTAAATACCGCCTCTTTGTACACTGTAGACTCAAAGTACGAAACTCTTTGGTACAAGAAATTATTCATTAGCTTTTGCGGCACGAGGCGAGACGAGCCTGCCGCGATACGTCCATATTCTCCCTAATTACGCTCGTTTTAGCTACTATGTTTTGAGCAAACAACGTTTTATTAATGATAATTTCGAACACAAAATTAAATGTTATTTTCCTCATTACTACCAGTTGCTGTTTTGAATCTTTTGACTTTTTTGTTTGTATTAATTGAACTAGGCTGGATTTAATCAATTAATTAAATGATTTATTTATTTATTCATAGGAGTACCAACAGCTATAACAGATGAATAATAAATGTATATGAAAAGAGAAAAAGTAGTAAAAATCTTAGGATGACTAACAAGCACGATACGAAATAATAAAAACAAAAGGAATTAAAATAAGGTACAGTAAGCACTATGCGCTTTTAAAAAGGTCAGCGTTTAGAAGAGTGCGTGGAGAATAGGTTTTGGTGGTAAATGGATCAAATGAGAACTCTTTACAAAGAATGTTAAAGTCCTTACTCGCTCAACAGTACAATGTACGAGTTTTGTCTGTAGTTAGAAGAGGAAAATGGAATGGAGATAGGCGGATTAAATCTAACTCATCTCTGAGGTTGATTGAAATGCAGTTTTTACTCCTGATGAGGACAGTCAGTCTCGTTAGATAGTTTTTTAAAGAATGTGCTGGAAGACGACGTTTTATATTCCTATGTTCAAAACTTATTTCAGTTTTTAATTAGTTACTTAACTGACCGACTGAAATTTTGATTTTCACTTAAAAATATAGCTTCACCAAATCCTAATCTCGTATGACATAATTTATTTATTTACCTATAACAATACCATCTCTTTGTATGCCGTCTATTTAAGTACATAGCTCACATCAAACCCGTTATCAAAAACTCTGAACACGCGCAAAATATATTACCAATATTCATGGTGTTCCCATGATTCATCGACATGCCTTGATATACGACATCATATTTTATAGTAGAAAAATAATGAGATCGATAACTTTACATTGTTGAATTCGAAGCATGGACCGTATACACATAACGCGACGCTGTAACGGAAATTGGATAATAAATCTTTCTGTTTTACTTTGTAATTTAAACATAATTATTTCAGAATCTTGCCATTCAAACAACGGTTCGTTCGGAAACAATTTCCAAACATTTTATCTTCAATTCTGGGGAACATATTTTTAATTTGCACTGAATTTATTTTAGATACGAAGTTTCCTGATAATTGGCCTTGTGAATGGAAATCAGGAAAAATACCATTTGTCTTTAATTTTTATTCAATAGGTGAGTAAGCCAGTCTCTTATCTTACTCGATAGCAACGTTCATTTGTTCTGAAAACCGGCAAGCGCGCTATGTCAGCGCGACGACGCACTCGAGTTCGCTGAAAAAATGAACGCGACTGTTCGTGCGACGATCGTTTAGGACACAATCCAAAAATATCATATCGTATCGTATCATATCGTGTCATCCAGTATATTAGTTGACGAAGTCAGATTACCAGCCACACCGAGTAACAAACTGGATTTCAGTTGCATCCGGTTGGACTGGAAGCTGGGTCCAACGTAGTTATAAAAAGGCTAAGCAGATGATGGATAATGAGGTAAATAGGTTTGAACCCAATTTATGAAATGGAATAATTTTTGTTATAATATTGTTGTGTCTCATGGTTTCCTAAAAATAATATTGTCTATCAGATGTCTGGCGTGGGTGTTGTTTAAGACAAAGATAAATATAATGTTATCAGCTTTATTGCTTTTTCGATAATAATTATTGGGTTTATAAATAGCTTTCCTGGCCCCGCAGTCTCGACAAATATAACGACAAAAAACGGTCGTCAAGTGTAATCCATGTCAAATTTCTTTTATAGATTTTCAACCTTATGCTTTCGAAATAAAGTAGAAAATCTATTAAAGGAATTTGACAACGATACGACTTAGCGACCGATTTTTGTCGCTATCTAATGTCGAGACTGCAGGGGCTGGAAAGTTTTTGATGTCTTCTAACCCATTTAGTACTGGGCAAAACGATACCCTTTGGTAGGACTGATTGTCAGACTTTCGAACCTGTAACGACTGTTATTGCGTTGTAATTCGCATGTGCCTTGTAAATACTTTTTGTTAGTCGCCTTTCACTTATCCACACCAAATAACCAAACCATCTAAGCACACTGCTGATAACTAAAATATTACCGACATTTTCTCTACCTCACATAGCTCATTCGTACAAGTATTTTACATACAAACAGAGTCTATTCCCAGCAGATTTGCGGTAAGACCTACATCCCGTAAACTAGAAACGGGTAGGTTAGGTGTAACAATTACTCGATTGTTTGATTCCTTTCGTCTGTACCTACGTGAATATTTTAAGCATCCTTTGGGAGTACTGTAGCATTCACAGACTGAGAGAACTCCTTTATAAATGTTTAGATGCTTTGTAGGGAACCTGATATTGGACTAATGATAAATTGACTGCAACGACACCTTTTTGTTAACCACTTAACTGTTTAAATGATCATTTGGTCTTAAGAAGTTTCACTCAAAAAATTACGCTCAGTCGGAGGTTGAATTCACGGGGCCCCTGTTTGTGCGGGGCCCGTAGCAATTGCTACTCTTGCTGCTGGGTTAATCAGGCACTGATTTTTATCAAATAACAGAAGACAGTTACTAAAGTTAGACCTGCTGTCTCAAAAAAATTATGATATGAGAAATTGGGCTCTATGATATTGGTAAGATTTTTAAAAATCCCTCAACTGGCGGAGGTAGCGCGAAGTAGAACATTTCGTGGTCCAATTGGGACCTGATTTAGCAGAATTATTACAATCTTACTTCAGTCATTAGATTAAATTAATACTGTTCTATAAGGAGGAGGTAGCCTTTGATCATAGAACGGGAGGAAACTAACCTTGTAGTTTCAATTATCAAAACTTTTAATGTCTTGCAGGCCTGAAACGTCTAATAAGCATCGTGAAAAAAGGACACAACTACCTAGAGAGAAGATCCTGTTTAAAATTCGTAGAATACAATCCGGAAGTAACGGCAAATAAGAAGAACTTTACGTACCTGTATTACAACCTTTCGGGGGTTCTTGAAAATTGCTGTTTGAAATTCTATAATAACCCTTACGGGCGACGCGTATGTTAATCTTTTTTGTAATCTCACCATACATTCACTCAAAAAAGTGTCGGGAATGGATGATTCGTTTATGGTTCCAAATCCATTTTTTTGTTTTTTTTTTGTTGTTAGATTGGCACAACTGTTTTCCATTTTGGCGCGGAGTTTGAGTTGCATCTATTATTTAAATTAAATACAGTGATGTGTTTATTAGATCATATCTAGTGTGTATTGCGCATTTCATAATGGACAAAAACATCGAACAAAGAGTTTGTCTTAAATTATGCATTGCCAATGGAGTTTTGTGATCGGAGTCCCTGAAAATGTAACAGAAGGCTTACGGTGAATCGACTTTATAAAAAACACGTGCTTATGAGTGGTACAAAGCCCTCAAAAGCGGTCGAGATGTGATGGAAGATTTGCCTCGCTCTGGTAGGCCATCAACGTCTTCAACTGTCCGTCTTGTCAACTGAAGTTAACATCGCAAAAGTGAAGGAGATAGTGACTGAAAATCCTCATTCAAGCTTGAAAGAGATAGCCGCTGAATTTTCTGTGTCTCACGAGTCGATCCGTACCATTTTAAATTATTACTTGGGTATGAAACATGTTGCCGCTCGGCTAATCCCAAAAGACCTGAATTTTCTCCAAAAACTCAATCACCTAAGAGTCGCGAAGGACATGCTAGAACGATTCAATTTCCCAACATTCATGAAACGCATTGTTACTGGTGACGAGACGTGGGTTTGCGAGTTTGTCATGCAAACTAGTCAACTAGGCAAACTAGGCACCCGTTTTCATTCGGTAGAAGACGTAAAGGAGAATTCGCGGCGAGAACTCAATTCTGGAAAAAGCGTTTAATTTTTTTTTGATGATTGGATTATTCGTTGGCGTACCTAAGTGTATCGTTTCTTAAGGAGCATACTTTGAAGGCGATAACATAACTTTGCATGAACAACTAATATTTTGTGTAGTAATGATCGTTTCTCGGTACTTTCTTGACACAGTAGTATATACTCCTTTCTTGCCAATAACACAAAGCTAAAGCATTTGCTTGAGGTTTTAACCGGGCACAAATACAAATTCCTGTAGGAAAACCCCAATAACACTTCTCCCGTCCCGGAAATCGATCCCAGGACCTCACGTTCAGCAGCGATCTGATCGAGCTTCCGATCACTAAACCAACGAGGCGTTTGAAATTGTACCTTTATTATGGTCTTTAGACTACAGATTATTTTCATGAAACAAATGAATAACATGAATGTTTCTGTTATTTTCCAGCTGGTCCTAATAACTCCAGTATGTTCTCTGCCGGCGGAAGTGGCGCACGCGACGTTACACGGTATGGGGATGAGGCATAAGAGACACGAGCCCTTCAGCGAAAGGGACACTAAAGCAATGCTCTTCGTTACCCACTGTTCCAATGAAGTGCAAAAGAAGTTACTGTTTGATAATCAATCTTAGGCATATATAGGGTGACTGGTAATTAGTGACCGATACTTAAACACGTAATTGTACTCATGATAACAAACAACTTTCCCAAAGATTTTTTTTTAATACTTATTCACTTTTATCACAATAACACAACAGCCGTATGAAACTTGCGCGCGCGCCTTTGACCTATCAGCTGTTAGCCGCGTGACGTCGTTCTGTCTCATTACTATCGTACCGTGCAACAGTTGGTAGGCAGAGAGCACCAGCGCGGCTCGCAAGCCCGCTTCGTAAGTTTTATTGTGATGAAAGTGAATGAGTATAAAAAAATGTTTCTTTGGGAAAGTTGTTTGTTATCATGAGCACAATCACGTGTATAAGTATCGGTCACTAAATTACCAGACACCCTGTATAACAGAAAAATATATATCAATCTCTGTTTCACCTTTTTGTTTTTGCCTTTTAGTAGATACCAGGAAACATTTTATTTTTATAAATAAAGAAAAAGCAGGACCAATACCACCATCAAAACGAGGACAAACTGAATGTTAAGCCTCCCATTACTCTATAAAACATTTATTTTACATTTCAACTCACTGAAATAAATTCAGGCACCGAACAAACAAATGGTTTATGTCCTCTTAAAATCTCGAAAAACAATGTTATTTTTTTATAAGTGTTTTCCATTGAAAAGGGATGAGCGATATTCTAGGAAAGTGTGTAATTGACCATTTTATTTTACCTGTTAGTATTATTCTTTCGTTTATTTTATTTCTTACGATTATTGTACATCCTAGATAAATATAGGGTAATTTAAAAAGTATTATAATACAGGGTGGAATACACTGACGCACAAACGGTTACCACGTATTCAGTGCATGATTCCGACGCCCCCCCCCCCTCCCGCATAGTAATTCTTCATCGGTAATTTAAAGAAAATCTACTGTTTCCTACAGAAGTGCAATACCTACAGGGCAAAAATGTATGCAGGGCCAAAATGTATGGAACTGCTGATTAACAAAAATAAGCTATGAAAAATTTCTAAGTGACGGGTTCAGAATGTTGTGCGACGGTGTCCCTTCCAGTCAGTATTTTGGAGATAGTTTTTAAATTTTTACCACTTTTATTTATGACCCGACTTATGTACCTACAATAACAATAAACTATTATTCTATTTTATTCGGTTTGTCCTTTCCACGAAATACAGTTCTAGGTCATTTTTGTTTGGGCTAAATAAAACTTGAATTTGCTGTACTATCTTTTTATCTTACCGCGAGGGCTGGTTCGAGGTGGCACGAGAAAAGAGCACATGGAAGGAATTGGGGGAGGCATTTGCCCAGCAGTGGGAAAATAAAAAAAAACCCGGATTGGAAGAACTGGAAAATATGGGGAGAGGCCCTTGCCCAGCAGTGGGGATATGTACATATCTGGCGAAAGTTGGGTCCTGTAATACTACCTGATACACATCTGCCTTATAAATTGGTCTTTATAGACATGAAAATATCAATGTTTATATTATAAAAATAATTTTACATAACAAAAGTTTTCCTTATACGAACAAATAGAATTTAAAGACATTAACTTGTAACATTTCAGAGACCCTACATAAGATAACAAAACAATACACACAAATCCTACTCATCAACGACTCGAATATGTAATTTGAGACACGTCCGAAGTCTCTTGTGCACTTGCAACGAGTTCGTTCATTAGCCAGTCGGGAATAAGTCGCGAAGTTTCACTAACTTGATTACTCCGAGCCGAGAATTAACACGCTTGCCGAAACAACGCGCCTAGTAATGCGAATATTTCGCAGCACTCGAGATGAAAGCCGAGTTACGAGATACGGAATAGTAGAGATTTGGAGTGTGTACCAAGCGAGTTTTGTTTGATGAGTTTTTGTGAGTAGGAAATCAGATTGGTGTAAATATTCTTACATATAATTCAACTTGCTGAGTTGCCGTCAATAGAATCATTTAGTATTTGGCTTCCCGCGGGAATCTCAACCATGATGTTTGAACGTGGACGAGGCTCATCATCTGCCTAGCCTTTTCCCAACTATATTGGGGTCTGCCAGTCTAACTGGATGCACTGAATACCAGTATTTTACATGAAGCGACTGCCTATCTGACCTCCACAACCCAGTTAGTACTGTTTGTTGATGTATTACCAAAAGCGTAGGACAGGGGTGTAAATTTTATTAGAGATCCAAAATGAGTTGAATCATGGCAACCACCTCGTGGAGCAAAATTCCAACTCCACCATCTCCAGGCGGCAACAAATGCATGAATTTTTTCCCCAAAAAAAACACCACAAAACTTATTGAAAAAATTATTCATTTATATTGCCTTTAAAAGTTTTCCAGCCTTAGCCTAGCCACTTAGTGCTGCCAAAGTTCTTCACTTCGACCGCGAGACGATGTATTCCAGTTAACGACTGTCGCAGCAATATACAAAGTGTCCCCGAAGATTTGCTTTACACCTTTTGCCTCGGACTTAATACTCTTTCTGTTACCTATTCTGTGGTTCAAGGTGAATACAGCGAACTGGGATGTTTTACATCGTAATTAAGGAGTATTGATTTGGTAGCAATTCGCTCCTTGTTTGAAGCTCTGGGTGTAATTCAGTCTCTTGGCGACACTGGAAGCAGATTGCAATGTACGTTGTGTTCGTTCTATTACGTATTGTGCAGTGATAAATACTGTTTCGATTGAAAAAAGTATACTTGATTGAAACCAAGCACCATGGGTAAACATAAACTTTTATTTAGAAATGTACAGTTTACGACTACGACTCGTACATGAATAGTTCCGTACTATCGTAAAATATTGAACACTTTTTTTGTTGTCATAGCAGCCATAGTCATACACTCAATGAAAATTTCAAGTGTCTACCTATTACGGTTGAAAAGATTCAGCCCTGTGACAGACGGATGGACCGACAGACGGACAGACAGCGAAGCCTTAGTAATAGGGTCCCATTGGCACCCTTTGGGTACAGAACTCCAAAAATTACACTCAAGCATAAAGTTTCCTTGCAAAATCTTGAAAGTTCTGAAAGAAAGAAAGAAAGTTGCTGTTTATTTCCAGTCTTTCCAGTGAACCATAGACACTCACTCTTCCAAAGTCTAAAGAAGTATTCAAGAGCCTTTAAATTCAATAAAAACACACTACACACGTAGTTTTAGAAACAATGTGTATTATACACGTACTGATACTCAAGTAAAACTCAAATTGGTTCTCCGACTCAATTTCATTTTCAATTATTATTTTCTTTAGTTTTCTTTTTCATTTGCTATTGTATCAGCATTGTCTTGTCTAATTAATTTATTATTCTGCATTCGAATTGTTATTCTTTGCGTATTATAAGAAGGTTTCTTTTGCTTATTATTTTCTAAATTAATATTAACGATCGTATAGTAATGAAATCTGGGACATGGTTAGATCTTCATCGCGTTCTCACATCATACAAATTAACATAATATTGTGTGGGTGGTTGATAAAGTAGTCGGATAACCTTTTCTTTTTAAGAGGTAAAAACGGAACAACATTAATATGTTTATTAACATATCATTTTCATATTATGTGACTAAAGCAACAACAAAGTCAAAAGAGGTCGAAGCCGATCTAAGAAAAAATATTTTGATAACTAAAACAGACATATATACAAACAGTAAAATAAAAACACACATACATAGAACAAAAATAAATAGTGTCACATAAAGAAGGCAAAACTGAAAAACTGGACCCAAAGAATTTAAAAATTAACGAAGCTCCATTCAAATATAAAATAAATTATAACTACATTTTTTTTTTCGATATAGTTTTTGTAAGTACATAAATAGTAAAATAAATAAAATAAGATAACACTTATGTTGATCAAAACATAACTTGTTCTCTAGTCTCCACCTACTTATCAATATAAGAACATTATAATGTAATACCATCAAAACGGTAGGACTTTGATAGCTGATAATCTATCTACCTATAACTTTCTTTTTCCATGTAAAATACCCCTTGCAGAGATAATTGATAACATTTGACCCAGAACTACGCTTCGTTTCATAAACCCCGTCGCAATTTTACAATTTACCCCAGTCAGGGGGCGAAGTACCCCCTCTAACAACTTATTATTAGATATTTTTCTATTGCTCTTTATATAATAACACAAAATCGCTCAGTAGCAATCCACTGAGTTACTGCGTGAATGAAATGTAATTTTCTCAACGTTGCTGTTCACTGATTTTCCAATTTAACGCAATTTTTTGTTGTGAATAGACTCGTTATGCGAGAACTTGTGTAAGTACGGCTCTTGAGTAAATGCTTAGTATTTAGTTAGATGTTCAGTTTTAATTTGATATTTTCTTTTGCGAAAAATTCGTGAAAAACAAACTTTATTTTGCAAAAGTTTTGGTTGAACTTCCAATTTGTGTAAAAAAACTGCTATTTGAAACGTTTGGTTGAATGGTCAACGATATTTCTCTGCTACAACTCTGCTGGTGGGTTAAGCATTGTGTATTATTTGTATACGTGAAGCCTGCCTATCAAGGCTGCGGGACTGTTCGAAAGAGATACCGTGGCCCTGGAACACAAAGGGCAAAGAAGGAACATGGATGGGTTTTAGTCAGTAAGAGTCTGACACTCCCTCCCACTCCACCCAGAGCGGGAGAAGTCATTAGATGATTTCCCATCGGTAAAAAAAAAAAAAGCCTACCTATCAAGGCTGCGGGACTGTTCGAAAGAGATACCGCGGCCCTGGAACACAAAGGGCAAAAAAGGAACATAGATGGGTTTTGGTCAGTAAAAGTCTGACACTCCCTTCCACTCCGCCCAGAGCGGGAGGGGTCATTTGATGATATCCCATCCGAAAAAAAAGCATACCTATCAATTGTTGCTTTTCACCTCATATTTTCTATATTTGATGCAAGATAACCCAAACAGGCGCGGTGGAATTTGAGCAGACATCCTTTTAATAAGCAGGAGGTAGTAGGACTAGACTAGCATTCATACTTTATCAAATAAATTCTACCATTGATAGCTTCTATTCTCCTACCAAACTAATATCTAGATATGAGATGCATTCAAATATTCACATACCTTTCGCAAACGGCAGACATTTCCATCAAACCAAGCTATTTCATAATAAAATGAAAGAATATGAGCAACGTCTGTGCCTGACTACATATTTTAAAAAGAAAGCGATACATCATAGTTGAAAACACAGGGAAGACAGAAGTGCAAACAAAGCGATCTTATCGACCCAACAGACGCAATGCGATCAGGGAACAACCCGACCGATCACACAGACCTCCATCCTTACCCTTTTAATCCCCTCTAACACATACGTGGAATATCTAAGGGGGACGCGCGGAAGTTCATCTTACATTAGCCGCTTGCACTTAGTATTGCTCGAGGCATTCTAATAGTACCTCTTAAAAAGAAAACTAAGAAACAATAAGCCATACACCATATTGTTTACCCCAGTTATACAATACCGATACCATCTCCGTCTACGAAATTGAATTTCAGTTTCAATTTAATTTACGGAACTGTTGGGAGAATACTTCAAAATAAATATTAGTTGCTTTATTTCTGTGCTATGAGTAATCCCAGGGAAATTGATGAAATATTTTCGTTTTGTTTAATATTGGTGAAGGATATTGATTTAGAGATAGCAAAAGACCACTAATGACTTTACGTGTTTTTTTTCCAATTAATTGATTTTTCCATGCTTTTTTTTTGTAAAATTTTTACGTTGCGGTCTTACAGTTGCCCTTAAAATCTTTGTACAACAGATTTGACCATTTCGACAAAAAGTGAGGTTATTTTGATACTCGATACGCGAACCCGCATTTCAAAACCTTTTCCCTATCCACAACAACAACAGCCTTCCCCTAGGTATTTCCCAACGACACTCAATTACCGACTCAAATCACATATCACAAAAAGATTACGGAAAACTATCACGTATGCAGACTTCTATTAAGCCGAAAATAGCCCAGAGGTCCTCTGTGATTTTGGCAATCGTGCATCCTACAGGCACAAAATAGATAGGTACAGAAGGCCAGTTTAATACAACGAGTGACAACAGTCGCAAGCAAGCATAAACACGTACGAATGACGATGTCAAGCGAATGTGAGTGCTGTGTGTAAACTGTATCTATTCTGTATAAAAAATATTTTTTCAAATTTATGTTTTTTTGACTTAAAAGGATGTCAACTTTATGTTTGAGTTGATTGTTGATTGATGTTTATTTTAGAACGACTAGTCTTTAATTTTATAGCATTAGAAACCGATTCGAAAATATTTAGAAAAAGTCTAAGCAGATGATGATAATGATGATTTTAGCACTATTGAAAAAGTGACAAATATATTTGAAGTTGCCTCGAAAACTATACTTAAAGTGTGAGTAAAGTTGTAGTAAAATTAAAAAATATATATTTGGAAATCAATCTTAATTTAAACCATACCTTGTGGCTTGCCATATCTTGTATACCTTCCTTGTAAAGAGGCGACCTTCTTCATCTATCTATTTTGTGTAATAGGTACGTTACGTTTTATAGGTACATACGTACTAACTGTACTTATGTATACTAGTGATCACATTAACATCTACCCTCTCATAAAAGCCAATGGACTCGGTTGCGCAATATGAGGACTGTATCGTTTTATTTTACTGTTATTTCACTTTCTATTTCTTCTCTGATTGATCTGGTTGGTATTTAAAGTATTGTTGGTTAACTAGGGATTAATAAATTGTATTTGGAATTAGAGAGAGACCTTTGTATTGTTTAAATATCTGACCTCTCCCTCATTACACCAGATAAATCAGGCAAAGACAGGGAAAATAATTGTATAGAAATTTAACTATGACTTTAAAATTGTTTTTACATTCTACTCATTTTTAAATGTAAATAGGTTACTGTTGAATTTAATATCTAGAGCCACACGTTTATTTTTTTTATTTATTTTTTATGATTTCACTTATTTTTGTGAATGCTGGTTAACCTTTAATTGGCGACTGTGTAAGTCCAAGACGAAAACTTATGTATGCTTAAGATATGTTGTACACAAAAGCTGTTGGTGAACCTATGTATATTTATAAATAAATAAATAAATCGTTCTTTTACAGATGAATAAAATGGCTTTAACAGCAAATTAACGCAAATTTGTCCTCTTTACTTAAAAAATATTTTTCTCTTACGTTCCATAAAAACAGTAGGAATCTTACTATAATTCATGGTGTCACATCGTGTGTGTTCGTTTATTTATGTAATAGCTATTCTCAAGTGAGAAATAAGATGTTTTGCATACAGGAATATTACCTTACGGAAAAGAATCTTAAGTCAAGTCTCCAATATAAGTTATTCTTCGTAGAAGTAATAACACATTCATAAATATGTAAATATCATTTCCCGTCCTCATTTTCCAGCACCTATTTGTACTGGAATAGTTTTTTCATAACTGTGGACTGATTAAAATAACGGATGAACATTTTTCTGTGACTTGTTGGAATTACTGGTTGTTTTCTCTGCAAATATAACTTCAACAGAAATTTACTCATCTCTTAATTATTACGATATTTACTCCAAACATTTGTAGGTACAACATTTTTCAAGTCTGTCTAAATGTTGGAATTTTATCTGAAAAATTCAAAATAATTCCGCTCTTATCGCTTGCCATTTTTATTTTAAAACGTCGGTTACATTTTATTCAGCAGCATAACCCTAAACGTGCCACACGGCTGCCATTTGCGGACATCCGTACCAACCTAAATTTAGCATACTGCGCTGACCCCACAATCAGATCCCGTATTGAATAAAAACTCGTATTTGCACATAAACGGCTCGATCCACAAATACACGGGTTGGGTATCGGCGGGTTGACCTCTTTGAATCAATGATGAATCCAATTTCACCCTACCTTTACGAACGACAGTCTCATTTGGTCACAGGTAAAAACATTTACGTGAAACACGAACCAACGGACCACTTTGTCACAGAGATTTACAACTCGGAAATAGATTTATTATTCTTTTTTGTGAACAACTATTGTGCGTCCCCCTCGGGTATAAAAAGTACTCGAGTGAGGAAAATGACCGAACTTTTGTCTTTAAATTATATCTGCCTGCTCCCTTCTGAAGGGCAGTTCTTCTGTACAAGAAGAAACAGAAATGTTCGTTATTTATAATAGGTATATTACCCTACAATAAAAAAGTTTGAATCTCTTGTGAAACACTGGAATATCTTTATTTTAATCTATGGCAAAGCAATTACCTCGGGCGACACATAAAATCTGAAGTGGTCGTAAAAATTCTGGGATCATTCGTAAAACTGCTATCTAAAATCTTTTGAATCGAATTTTCAGCTAATTTGACAAATAGTAATTTATTCATTCGCATATTGATCTCGTCTAGAGAGTGGAAAAGAAAGTATTATTATTTCATCAATCTGAATTTTGCACTTAAATTTATTTTACGACAGTTTTATGCAGATAAAACGTTTAAATACAAATCACAGCCTTGTAAGATGTAAATTTAATAAATAGCGAGTGTATTTCAATCGATTATTGAGCTGTTACACTAATCGTGCTCAATTGTAATCGATAAGCGTGTCTTGTGAATGAAGAGAAGTCTTTGCCCGGATAACATAACATAGTTATTATGACCAACTAATTACCAATTCAAACACCATAACCACACCACTCACTTTGCATATCAACAACACAGTTATAATAATCGCTTCACTCCAAACTTACGGTACACGCTCTTGAATCCCTACAAAATATACCAAGTGCCGTAGTTGGGCAACTGCAAACAAAGGCAGTTTGCATTACAACACCAACATACATATGTATGTGTGCGTAACTGTCGGACATTCTCTGTCTCGCTCATTAATTCAAGTATGAATAGCGCAGAAATTAGTGTCAGAGTAAACTCTGGTGTCTCTGTTTGCGTTGCCGACTGGGGCTTAAGACGGATTTACTGGGCAGACGGAATTCAGACACCTTGTCGTAACTTCTTAGTGTGGAGGAAGTTGGGGTTGGATGGCTGCTAGTATTATTATTCTGTGTAGGTGAAAATGTTGACAGAGTTTTCATTATCTCGCCATCTGACGTAAAAGTTTGGCGAGTTTAGAATTAAGCAACACCTCTGTACTATAATTTCATTAATTAAATTTCATTTGAAAAAATATAAAAAAAAAAATTGGTGAAGTAAAGAAAATAATGGGAGACAAATGAAAAATGGATGGAAAACATGAGAGTGTCGTTCTAACAGCTTCTGATGCACTTTTTCCGCATTGAAGTTCAGGCACTTCAGTATTTCATTATAGTGCCTGATAACTCCAATGCAAAGTATGCAGTCTAAAAAAATATTGATAAATAATAATTTGAACTGATTTAATCTAAGTCATTTTTTTTTTGTTTGGAGCCCTACTCTGTTCCGGTAACTACTAGGTATTTTCATGTTGGTCATAGATGACAAAAGAAACACTGTGTCAAATTGTTGGAATGACAACAGACACATGAAACATAAAAATAAATTTTATGTCAAGAAACACACACATAAAACATCGTAAAATATTTGTATAAAGAAACAATATCCTATATTCATGCAAACTTAATAAAAAATACAACAAAAACGTTGTCAAAGGATGGCTTTCCTATCCATTGGAAGGGCAAACGGCCGCAAACCGTGATAAACAAATAGTTTATGAAGGTATTATATAAAACGGTTGTATTAAAAATCTGTTGCAAACATCCTTTGTATTCACCGTACGTCCACAACAGTATCGGGTACACTAAAATTTATTTTGCACTCAAAAGGGAAATGAGATTATGTTTCAATAACAAACATATCCGGGACTACACGTTGCAGGAATAAAAAGTCACACCCGGGGAATTTATTTACCGCTTTCGAACGAACTATTCAGTTCGTGGAGTTTTATACCGGGCCGACGTCACTCGCTGAATATCTTATTTTTTTTTTACAAAAAACGTGACACGCCGGAAAGTTTTCAATTTCCTCGTGGCGCTGAAAATAATTCGGTAGTTATCAATTTTGTAGCGGAGGTTAATATTAAGTTAGCGCTGTTGAATATTGAGTCGAATAAGAAAATGTTGTAAGGGAAGATTATTGGGGTCGAAAAACATTTAGTACTCAAGTCGCCATCTTTTATTTTGCTCAAAAAGAGAAAAAGAAAATACATCAGTTTAAAAAATCTGGTAATCGTTTCTAAAAGAGAATTACATATTTTTTTCCCCATAGAAATCGACGGCAACTTTTGTATTACACCAGGTACCCGGAAAAGGACAAAAAAACTCATAAAAACTTTTGCAAACTAACCCCGAACTCACATTAAACCATACTTATCTGGGAATTAAACTTTTTACAGTCACATAATATAACATAAACGTTGTGCTTTAGCTCCCTTCGAAGGGATACGAAACTGTAATTTGTCATCGACTTTATTGCTACGCGCTACGCACGCTACGGCGTAGGCCTCGTAGCAACTATCGTAGCGCAATACGTACATACATACGTACTCGTAGTCTATGCACCGCCAACGCTATTATTGAATCTGTTTATAATTTTATGTGTTTGTTTATAATTTACACATTCTTCTTCTTAGCGTGTCGATAACAATTCAAATTGAGTCACCCACAATTTGGCGACGAGTTTGGCACTTTCAAAACACAAAATTCACTGCGACATTCTTTGCGTCCAAGAGGCCCATCGAGATGAAACTCAAAGCCGGCTCCACGTCGATGGACTCACGCTTATTGCCGAGATTTGTCACCCGAAGCACGTTAGTTTTTGCTGCATCCGGCATACTTTCAACCAAATGCTCAAACGAGAATGGGATAGAAATTATCACAGTAGAGTTTATTAGTTTTCAGTTTTTGTTTTATTTACACTTTCAACCGCGATTAAATCCTTGTATTATAATTGGTTAACATTAGAAATTATGTATAAAATTTTAGAGTACAATTAATTTTAAAATTTCGTTTTTTTTATTTGACCTTATTTGTTATCAAGTACTTGATTCTTTACAAAATGTTTTACGTAACAATGAGTCAATTTACTTCCGGACATTGAACAGTATAGAACAATCGTTTGTTCAGCGAGTCCTTCCTGAAAGTTAACGAGTCGTTGATTAATATTAATTAATGGCTAACAAGTTCTTAGAAAACGAATTAGTTTTGTTTTCGATTTTGGAGCCTGTTTATTATAAACAAATTAACTGACAAGACAATTTGGGAAAGTAATAACAGCCGCTCGGATCGATCTTTAGGTTAAGCCGTGCTTGCCTAGGTTAGTCTGTGGATGGGTGACCACCCATTACATACCGAGTTTCCTCCGTGCCTCGGAAAGCACAGCCGTTGGTTCCGACTGTCATTTGTAGATCTTTGACAGTCGATATAGGTAGCCAGTGGGCCGAAAGTTTAACAACCAGTCGTACCAAGGGGTATCGTATTACCTAGTACTAACTGGGTTATGGAGGTTAGATAGGCAGTCACTCCATGTAAAATACTGGCATTCAGCTGCACCCGGTTAGACTGGAAGCCGACCCTTACATAGTTGGGAAAAGGCAGGCATATGATGATGATGAATTTGGGGAAGGTATTCGCTTTCCATGTTTAGGGTTTTCTCAAACCTAGAAAAATAATTTAGAGTATTATTCTCAAAAATATGTTTACGTAGGGCAAAATTTTTGAGACATAATTTTGTTAACTAGGCCTAGCTGACCTAGCTGTAACATTCTCATAAATATCTACACAACATTGTGCCTAGCTTCCCCAGAGGATAAAGCTGAGTTGTGCCAATGTCACCTACACTCAAGATTCGTAAGTATTTTTTGTTTGTTACTTTATTTGCAATACACTAGGCTAAATAATAACTGCCGCTCGGGTGGATCTTTAGGTTAAGCTACGCTTGCACAGGTTGGTCCGCGGATGGGTGGCCACCCATTACATACCGAGTTTCCTCCGTGCCTCGGAAAGCACGTTAAGCCGTTGGTCCTGGCTCTCATTTGTAGATCTTTGACAGTCGTTACAGGTAGTCAGTCTTACCAAAGGGTATCGTATTACCCAGAACTAACTGGGTATCATATTACCCAGAACTAACTGGGTTATGGAGGTCAGATTGGCAGTCGCTCTAAGTAAAATACTAGTATTCAGCTGCATCCGGTTAGACTGGAAGCCGACCCCAAAATAGTTGGGCAAGGCTTGGCAGATGATGACTTCATTTGAAATACACAGACTACCCGAGTTGATACACAAGATAACATTCAGAAAGATAAAAGTATAAATACTCAACTACCCTCAAAGCTTCCTTTTGAAGGTACCTAATCGAAGTTTAAAACGGTATCGGTACACACGGAATACTTAAAAGTTTAAAGACTGCAAGACTAACATTCCCTGTGCCCGCTTTTACAACTGGCGCGAGCGATAAAAAGTTGACGAACTTCTTCTAAATTCACTAGTGGAACTGTTTGAGTTCTTTCGTGTATCCTCCTTTAGTTTTCCAGTGGAAAGTTTGAAGAGTGCTGTCTTCTGGCTCTGACCAAACACTTAATCAGCCCATAAAGTACACGTAGCAGAGGAGCCAGCCGCTCGGATCAATCTTTAGGTTGAGCCGTGCTTGCCTAGGTTGGTCTGTGGATGGGTGACCACCCCTTACATACCGAGTTTCCTCCGTGCCTCGGAAAGCACGTTAAGTCGTTGGTCCCGGGTGTCCTTTGTAGATCTTTGACAGTCGTTAGTTAGACAGTGGCCCAAAAAGTCTGACAACCAGTCTCACCAAGGGATATGGTATTACTTAGTACTAACTGGGTTGTGGAGGTCAGATAGGCAGTCGCTCCATGTTAGACTGTAAGCAAACCCCAATATAGTTGGGAAAAGGCTAGGCAGATGATGAATGTACGCGTAGCAGTAATTCAAGTTATACCTACGCGACAGGCGTGCGTGTGTGACTGTGTGTGTGTGAACGCGTACGAGGCAAAAGGAGGTGAGGATCGTAGCAGGTTTGTTTGTATTTATGCAACCTCTGTTGCATAACAGTACATTAATTGTAACTTACTCTACTGTTATCTTTGGAAAATAATATGTATAAACCTACATGATTCCACTCAGTCAGGTGTAAGCTGTTGAAATCAACTACGCGGGCCCAGTGGCAGAAGTCCCATGTTTTCACTTAACCGTAGAGTTTCGTGCCGGTTCTTCTCCATAGGAAACAACCAACCCGAACCGTGCACCTTTTCTCGACATTTTATAAGTGCCCATGTATATGAAATAAAATATTTTGATTTGATTTAGTTCGAATTTTAGATTCTGGGACATGCCGGTTGCCTCACAATGTTTACCTTCGCGCTCTCTCGTTGCATGCTCAAGATTTTTTTGCCTGTTTTCCACAGTTGATGTTCCCAAGTAGTAAATTCAATGTGTCATATTAAAGGCCGCATACTGTAACAACTATTGTTATTATATTGTGCTTTAAATATCAATAAAACATATTAATTAATACACGAACACAAAACTATTTAAGCCTCAACACAAATTAGTTACCCAGCTATAATAAATGCGTAACACTCGCCACTGCTGACCGTTCGCGTTCGTTAGATCGATGTCTATTAGTGACGTCATAAATTAGCACATATTATGCTAATGCTGGCTACACGCGTCGCGATCGTCGTGCAAAGTGAAGTCTCATTTGTCATGATAATGCGCAGGAAGTTTGTAGCGGGCCTAATTATCGGATGCGTTGACAGTAGGTACTAATTTATTCATAATAGATCGTGTAGTGATGGCGGTATTGAAAAAGGGATTTGGTGTTTTAAGTTAAGTGGTAACTTTGTTGTCTAACTCATTGTATTTATACCGCACCAGCTCATGCTCGCGGCTTCACCCGTGAGGAGTTCGGTAATTCCGGTCCGGTCCGGTCCCATGGATCGTACTCCTGGGATAAATAATATCCTATGTGTTAATCCATGTTATAAACTATCTGTGTGCGAAATTTCAACTCACTTGCTGAAATAAATGCTTTGTGTTTGAGTTTGAGGCGCAATTATAGTGTCACTTAAAACCAACCAAACACAATAACCTAACTATTTCGTTTGCCTAGTCAGTGGTTGGTATCGTAATCTCAGCTTAACCCCTCGGACCCCTCGGCTTGGGCGGAGCTCCGCCGTGTCCTCGTAGCGGCGATCGGCGGCGGCAACCTCTCGCTCCCGGCCCTGGTTCTGGCCATGGTCCGGAGCGAGAGGGAATGGGAAGCCGTCACCTCCTTCTGCGAAGCAGTCATGCTAGCGAAGGAGGTGGCGGGACGTGAGAGGGAGAGAATCTCACGTCCCAGCCGCCGCGGGCGAAGCACCGGGCGTCGGGGGCCACGTGGTGGCTCCCGGCCACCGTAGGCGCGGGCCTGTGGACGGTGAGTAATGGGTTAGCTCACCGTCCGTCCGTCTTATGACGACAGGCCGTGTCGACGGCGCGTTCGTGTTCCACGCGCGCCTCAAAGAGATGTCAGCAACCAAGAAGGGGCCCGCAAGGGCCGATGCCTGCCGGGGCTGCGGGACTGTTCGAAAGAGATACCGTGGCCCTGGAACACAAAGGGCAATGAAGGAACATGGATGGGTTTTAGTCAGTAAGAGTCTGACACTCCCTCCCACTCCACCCAGAGCGGGAGAAGTCATTTGATGATTTCCCATCCGTAAAAAAAAAAAAAAAAAAAAAAACCCCTCGGGGATTACAGGCGTGTTGTAACGTTAAGTCTCAAACACAACAAATATCAAACATCTCATTACACATACAATTTTACAATGAAAGCGTGTGTATTTACATACATACATTCGCATGATTTACTACAGCCAGTACTAGCAATCTTGCATTGTTTTATTGTTTACCGGTTTTTTGTGTAAACGAATACAATAGGGTTGTTGACAACATGTTTTTTTTTTTATTTAAAATCAGTACTTTTTTTTAACGATGAACGACGGTTGATGGTGAAAAATTAATTAAATGTCATTTGTGATGTCACACACACCATAATATGAAAGTCACAGGGCAACATTCTAAAAACTCACACATAGGTAAATACATAAATTAATCCTGATAACCTGGTTTTAAAATTGTGCTTCATGATTGGTACGACGTAGGTACTTGCTACAGTGTAACTAAAGCCTACATTTCCCACGATAAGAACTGATACCGCCAGAGACAAATTTTGAAAAGCGTGTAACTTGTTCTTTAAGTTGAAGCGCCAGGGTCTCCCGCGAATTTCAAATTTTCTTGCGTTTTTTGTAGATGAAAAATGTCGCGCAAGTAACACGTATGTAGTTACAGAATTACAATAATTAAAATCAACAATACAACCCTCTAAGTTCATTTAACCCAATTGAATTACTTTTTCATGAAATAGATATTGAATGGGGTTAAATGAACTTAGAGGGTTGTATTAACGATTACAATTCTGTAACTACGACCCATTTTTCATCAACATACAACCTAACACTTACCTGCAAATTGTAAAAAACGTAAGACAATTTGAATATCGTGTGACGCTACCACCTTAATTTAGATTTTTTTTTAGTTTTTATATAGATAAAATAAAATATTATATAGGTATTAATTCCTCCAAGCGCAATCATGATGAAAAATATCGTTAATGAATCCATCATACCCATCTCTATTTTTCACCATGGTTGCGCTTCGAGGAATAATTTAGTTGCGCTTAGTTGGTTGCGCTTTGAGGAATGCCCCAAATTCCGTACCACATTCCACGCTAGGCCATAAACTGTAGCTGGCCTAGGGTGGTACGGAATTTAATTGAATAACTAATAGTTGCGCTTTGAGGAATACCCCCCGAATTTGCGTAGTTACGCACGGTTGACTGTTCTATATTTTTTCAAATATTCATAACATTTGACTACCCTACCTGTTCTTGCCAGTAATGGAAAATGAATTGAACACTCATAATGTCGTACTTGTACCATAAAATATGATTTGCAATACAATTTACGTAATCCCAGAAAATATGGCAACGGGTTTTTCTTTTACGTTAGTAAAATATATGTGTGATTTGAATGTGGAAGCCTTTTTATTAGTCATTGGGTACTTAGCTTGTACTTTATGTATTAAACGGCTTTAAAACTGGAATAGGAATGTTTACCGTAACTATATAATATTTATGGATAACTGCGAGCTGAGTTTGCTTAGCTGAATGTTGGGCCAAACATAAAGGGTATAGAAAGACCCGTAACGAAGCCGAAAGGCACTTGTTCTCCTGGTCAATGCGAAAAGTTTTTTTTTTCTAGACCATACCTGGAAATCTTCTAGTTACGGAGATATTGGGGGTCAAAGTTCCAACTTTTCACAAGTTTTGTTTTTTTTAATGTACTTTTAACGTCTTCACAAACATGTTTAATTGGTCCATAGAGGTTGTTATACTAAAACCTAAACTGTTTAGCGCTATATATTTTAGAAATGGTCCATTATATCAAAACAGAATTCCGTTTCAGCGATGAGCAGAAAACAGTGCTATTCAACGGTCGAAAATTAAAGAGTGAGCATTCATTTTCTGAATAGGAAAAGTCGACCACTTCTGCATTTAGGGCTCCCCTTAGAATAACCACCACGACTGTGGATACTCCAAAAACGCTAAGTGGAAACATTAGCAAAACACCACTCCGTAAATGATTATTAATCCCCTATCGAAACAAATCGTTTCTCAGAAACATTTTAATATCTTTCCGTAATAAACCCATTCAAGAATTTCACTGTTAGCGTATAAAAAGGAAAAATTCTATGAACTATTTTCATGACTAGATAGGAAAAGAATATCTTGTAGAAAAAAACTGTTACAATCTATTTTGATGGAGGCCTTCTTGCATTACCACAGAGAACAAATACACTACGCGGAAATGTCACCGGACTGGCATAATGTGGATCTGTCATCGTCATTATTTTGTGTTTTGTTTTTATCTAGTATTCTTTTTATAAACGCTTTAAAGCCTTGGCAACTGTCAGAACACATTGCGTTGTATTGTGTAGTGTGTATGTCTCTGATTATTTAATTACTAACATTATTTTTAGTGTACCTGCTAACAATAAATAAATAAGTAAATTTCATTTTATAAGGTCCGAGACCCGTATAAAAACAAAAATAGATAAAAATACAAATACAAACTCATAAATTATTGATATACATTACATGAAAAACATTATTGAATTAAATTAACAAGTCAAAAGTAAAATACACAAACGATTTTGAATAAATTAAAATAAATAATGTCAAAATACTTTATCATATTATGAAAACATTAATTACAAAATGTGAAAATACAGGAACGATTAAATGTCAAATGAATAGGATAATAGCTACTTATTAGACCTTAACAACATGCCGGTTACCATAGTGCCTCAATAAATACAATATTATCGGTCGTTGTGTCTGACTTAAATAAATGAATTGAATAAACAAAATAGTTTGAAGAGATATGCAAGATAAAACAGTTAATTTAATAATCTTATTTATTTATTTTACTATTTATGTACACACAGTAGACAACACAGGAAAATAACATTATAATACATGAGTACATAGGTACTGCTTATCTTATTTTTTTTTTCTTTGCCACTATTATCCCACTGATAGGCAAAGCCCTCCCCCATAGCCTTCCAATCTTCTCTCCGTGCGATTTTTTTGGTCAATCTCTCAAATACGCGTCTAGGTTTTCTAGGTCTTACTCGGCGACGACGCCCGTCTTCTGGCACCCACTGCGTGACGACTCTGGCCCATCGGTCCTGTTGCATTCAGACATGGCCCGCCCGATCCCACTTCAAACCAGCAGTCTTGTTCCCCACATCAGCGATTCCAGTTTTGGAGCGTATTGCGGTATTGCGAATTAATAATCTTATTGCGACGAAATAAATATCAATGTCATGTCAGTAGCAACAACCTTTCAGTAATATAAATACAGATCACTGTGGTTTTGACATTGAAACAACGTACGACGTAAATACGTAATGACGATTTTACCAACTAATTTCTTGTTTTAAAACTACAAATAGATCTAAAATAATAATACAAATATGTACAAGTATCAAAAGGGGAAAAAAATTATAGGGGGTCAAAACATTCGCCAACATCGCTGTCAACAGGAAAAGTGCCCAGAAGGCTGGCAGCATTACCAGGTTGGATGGTAATGCTGATTCTTTGGCCAGAAAAAAGACCAGCCCTCCGGTCACATGAAGAGTCGACCAACCACTTGGCGATTTCCCGAAATACTAGGTGGGCATTCGGTTAGTTACTTAGATATTATCCCTTGCACTTACTCTCAATTACTTAACTGAGAACAAAGGCAAGAAATACCTTCACAATAGCTCAGAGAAGTTACGCCTTTTGTTAAATACAAGGAAAAGTATTGTTATTGTAAGTACACACAATGTTGTTTACGTTGTTGCTATTTAAATGTTGACAAAGAAGAGTTTTTTTGTGAGGGACATTTTTCTTTTCTAAGCTAATTTGAAAGGAAACTTTTTTACTTGAGTACATAAGTTGCTAAAGTTAACTCAGACAGACTTATACTTTAATCAGCTTTTGTAAAATCTCGAGGGTTTAACAAATAAAAATATACGCGTCAAATTGAGAACCTTCTTTATTTCCTGTCGGCTAAACAATAAGGGTCGTGCCAGCAATACTTACTTATATTTTGTTCAATCTTGGTGTTTGGTTTGACTACCCACAAAATAGTAAAAAAAATCTTGTGATAGACAAACTGACAGACAGAAGATGTTGGCTTAGTAATTAGGGCCCTGTTGGATAACCTTTTAGGTGGTCTACCATGACGTCTTAAAGCAGTTTTATTTTAATCTTTTCCAGATTGGGAAAAAATGGCGCTAAATGTCCTTTTTAGCTCGATCTCTTTCCCACACTGGAGTGACATTGAAACAATACTGCTTTAAGAGCGTTTATTCAGAAAGTGGGCAACGTCGCAAATAGCTGTCATATATTTCGCTGTTTTGACTAATTTGGCAATATTGCTGTAAGGAAATGAGAAATATGGCTTACTAGTGAACTAAAATACTGATTATGAAATGCAATAATTAATATCGTTTATTAAGACCGAATATTTAGTATTAGATGTAAAAAAAGTATTTGGAAACTTTCCAAATGCCTTTTTTTACACCTAAAACTGTTCCACCATCAAATTCAGTGTTTTAATTGCAATTCACTATTAATGTACTAGTTCGCTAATTAGCCATATTTCTTATTTCCATACGGTAATATTGCCAAATTAATTAAAACAGGTAAATATTTGACAACTATTTGCGACGTTGCCAACTTTTTGGATGAACGCTCTTAAGACCTCGTGGTATTCCCCAGGTACGGTACCCCTAAAATCCCGATGTACTTTTTAAAGTTTTATTTTTTCTAACCTCGTTTATTTTTGAACAGCATCTCTCCTAACATTAGGGTGTCTCTCGACCTATAATTTGTCACATAAAAAAGAGATAGCTTAAAAAAACAAGGGTCTCGTCTCTAAAGCCCAAGGCAGTTTTTGTCATGCCAACCCCCCTTAAAAAGCCAGTGTTGTCATGGTCGTTTAATCCTTACCTAAGAAGGGGCTAATAACCCCTTAAATACCCGCCGGTGACGTAGGAAACCTCTGTCACTTTAGGCTTTTTGTAAAAAATAGATTCGTATGAAAATGTCAGTCAGTCTATAATAAATAAAAAACAAGCTTTTAGCTTAAATAAACAACTTTTTATTGATCGTGGAAATTATAATGATTTTCCATTATTTTGTATATAAATAAAAATTAATGTATCTCGTGCAAAATATTTTCGATCAACGTATTTTTTCCTGTAACGAAAAGAGAAAACTTCTCCTTGCAAAGTTGAGGCAAAACTCGCACAATATTTTACACTGGGTGTCAAAGTTAATATTCTATGCGCTTTGTATTATCTTATGTAGTTTTTGCTAACTATTTCTGCACCAGCCAGTTGTTATTTTTTTTTTTGTTAATATGAGAAAACTTATCTAATGTCTTGTGAAAAAAAATCGTAGTATAATAGCTGTATTTTTACCCAACTGCGGCGAAGTCCAAAAGGAGGGTTATGTGTTTGACCTGTATGTATGAATGTATGTCTGTTTCTATGTTCCCTCGTAAGTCCTAAACGAACGGATGAACGGATGTGGATAAATTATACGTTGTTAGATTCGTCTTGGTAGCGTGAGTGTCACTAATACATTGAAATGACAAAAAAAATGGCGGATTTATGGTACGGGATTTAGGGGGCGTAGCGTTCGAATTTTTTTTCTTCCAATACCATCAAGTGGGGTATCAAAATAAAGGGTTATAAAGGAACAGGCGGGGCCTATTTCATTTTCATAATTTTATATTCAAATGGCCGGGCCTGCTTCCAACTTTTGTTTAATTAAAAATGTGCTTGTTTTATACTTTTCAGTTTTTTCAGTCGGGTTTTTTAGTTTTTTCAACTACTTTCTTTATTATTCTCTGAAAACTGTTCACGTGTTGCGATAAACTGAAACGAAAATGAGTAAAAATTTAAGTAGAACTAAACATTAAAAACGGAAATAGAAAAATATATTTCAAATGAAAAGATCCACATTAACATATACGAATGAATCGTAACTTATGGTGAGAAAAATACGGCTGTCTTCTCGCGCCAGGATTATTAATCAAAAGTATTTGATACGAGAAAAATATGAATTTCCTCCTCGGTCGCCTGGCCTCTTAAGTGATACCTACTCCCCGGATATCAAAGAAATAATTTATTTTTCACCGCTGCCAACATTTCCTTAAACATTAATTGGTTTTTACGAACTTAAGAGAGTTATTAAAATATCTGTTTATGACAAGTTTGAAAAAAAAAATAAAGGATTTTCTGTTGGTAATTGGGTAGCGGTGGACAGCATAAAAAGAAATTCCTAACATAAATCTTGGTAGCGTTCGCGACTTGTCCTTCAATATTGAGGGCGAAGCTAAAAATGTGATGAATCCGTACAATGTAGTTTTTTAGGTCATTTGTAACACGTTCTATGAATCTGGGAAAAATCCTCTCACCATTTTTTTTTTGTTTGATAAAAAACTTGGCAGTAAGTTAATATTTATCTTCTTTTCTTTTCTCACGAACTAAACAGGGACAGCTTATGCGACTTCATACATAAAACTGACTACAATAATTTCTACTTACTTATAGTGTAAAAATAAACAAATTTGATACGAATTCCATTTCCTTTCTCTTTTTTCAATAACCAAACGCTTCTGAAAATAATAAATGAAAGAATTAATGATCAGTTTGGCAGATCCAGTCAAACATTATTGCAATATTAAAGTATCTTTTTGACAAAACAACAACAATATCGGTATACCGGGATCGATATTGGTGGAATGCAGTTTTCATAGACCGAGAGCAATGTCCCATAACACTATTACGAAAAAAAAAACTATGGATTTATCAAGTGAGATGAAATAGAACAGTTTTGAAAGGAACTATTATATTAATTCCTGCTCAGAATGAGTTGTATGCTCGACAGTGCTTGATTTTAATCTACCCTCGAATATATGTTTTTAAACTGACATGATCACTAACATTATCATTAACAATGAAAACGGGATATACCATGTTTACTCATTGTTTTGAGCTCCCAATATTTCGGCGCTATTGCAAGCACCATGATCACAGATAAACTGAAGTTATTGCGGGTTTATGGGCAGACAAATCGATCTACCCTCTTTCTTGTTCGTTTTTTACCCTAGAACAGTAAAACATTCCTTATAACTGAAACTGGTGTATTTAAGCCGATTCTACTCTTTCAGTCAATGATAACTAACACCCTAGGGGAAAGTGAAGAGCCCCATACCCAAACAGTCCACACGGCACAGTATTCAACCAAAACATTATCAGATAATTAACTCGCAAAATATTCTCCATGTATTTTGGCAATAAATTATAATATTTGTAAGTTTGCAAGCACGTAGCAAGCGGTCCCTTCCGAATCCTTCTATTCGTGCCACAATTATACTCAATTTTAATTATGTTTAATTAAACATAGCTATGGGAAAATAAACGGGTTCTGAAATAAATTAATGCCAACTGTAGAAGAGTTTTGTAAACTGATTGGTAAAGTTTATTCATAAACAAATTCTTCCGGGCACAGGTGTTGTGATTGATAAGGGGATCCTTTAACTTAGTTTAAAACTCAGTTGTTGAATCTTATCATTTTGGGCTCTCTCGTTCTTTCTCTCGCCATCCCGTTTCTGCACGCTGAAATGTTAACACCATACACGGTGGTGAATATTTTTTTGTCACACACACTGCAGTCAAGTATAGAAACTGATTACAGCAACATAAGACGAGGAACCAATTTTAGTTGCATAATGGACTTTAAATACCGAACCCTCAACTAAACGTATACGAAAGTCGCACGTCGTCGTCTCGCTTCATACACGTTCCGTTGACATGTCGTCAGCGGCTTTGTTGTGTAGAGCCCATAACAGAAAACAGGCAACTTGAAACTACGGCTGTTGCTTAGTCTACCACAGTATTTTTATACATATGTAGATATGTAGAATAATATTATTACTTTAACTATGCTCATTATAATCCATTAATAGACAATAGACATCAAGTGGCTCAATGCGTATATGTAACGGCTAAAAGCCGAAGTAAGGTTACACTTAGTTCTAGCCGGCTATACCTAGGTGCGGTAACAGTTTTTTTATAATACAATCAATTTGGATGTAGCGCGTTTGATCACAGTTCTAACCTAGCCTAACCTAATCCATTTGGTCGGTGTGTCCTAGCAATAAAAAGGTTACCGGCCGCAACTAGGTATAGCCGGCTAGAATTAGGTGTAACTTTACTTAGCCGGCTAGAACTTGGTGTAACTTTACTTAGCCGGCTAGAACTAGGTGTAACCTTACATCAGCTTTTAGCCGTAACATATACATTATTATGTGCAACCAAAAGGTGCTTAAAATCATGAATAAAAAGAAGAACGACTGTATAAAAATAATTGCCAAGCGTGTGGCTAAGCTTGGGATGACGCGTTGTCATCCCTTCGTTCGCACACACCCTGAACCCCTGCAACCCTTGTTGACCCCCCTATAAGATAGCTGTGTTTGCTTTTTATGGCGGAGACGTTGTGTTTACTTTTGTTTGTAGATATCTATCTACACATATTATGTGGATATATATCCGCACTTGCTGTAAATACGTTTTTTTGAATTGTCTTTAAGATCGCCAAATAAATCTCTTATATTTTCTTAAAATTCTGATTAAAAAGAATTAGATTCAATTTTACGATATTTGATTGACTTGAGACAAGTCATAATTTTCATCTTTCAAAAAAAAACTTTTTAACATGTCATTCTATTCACACCAGAGGGCGTAGACAAGTGCCAATGCCATTCAAGGCTTTTATAATTTCTACAATAACTTCCAATAGGATATATTGGCACTAGCTTTTCGCTTTTGGCTTGTCCAAAATATTTTGGACGCTTTCATTTCTAAAATGTAGATTGTACGTCAATAAACAATGTCCTCTAATCCCAATTCTCAAATTTTGACAACTCGTTTCGCCCATTTAGGCCCAAAGCTTCCAAAGTCTACAGAATCCCTTAGTCAGGTACCTACTAAGATTTACTAAATTTCTAGACCCTTTCTGAGCCCCTGGTCATTATCCCCGTATTTTGGCTCGAGAGCTGTTTAATAATCCTTTACTTTAGTCACTCGACTTTTGCATGCATATTCATGTAAAGGTTCTCTAACTAAAAATTCAAGCTGAAAGCTAAAATGGAAGTTAGTCTTCCAAAAAGTATTCTATTAGATTGATGCTTTAATTTATCAGCAAATGCTATTAGTTATTCCACAGTAAGTGCCTCGTTTATCTTCAAATTACAAACGCCTTCAAATTATTCCCAATTTCAATCAAACTTAATTAACTAATGATAACGAAGGTCATTGTAATTAAAAGTTCTGTCTAACATTTAACGTCTTCCGGCCCCCTTTAATTTACGCCTACCCCTTTAGATATCTGCCTTACGTTTCTCATTAAGGTAAAGTTCAAAATGAACTCCAGCGATAATCTTTAAAAATATGGAACAAAAACTCTCAGATTCAATGAGCAAAAAACGTGAAAAGATCTGTTTAACTTGGAAATGGATTTTCGCGGTAAGAACGAAAAGTTTTTTTTTATCTTATTTTCGCGTTGATACTCGTGCATTAATCTGATGAGAATAATAACGTTGTTCCAGACAATGCTTGAGTTTGTACGTAAGTCGTAACGGATGATAAGCATTTGTAACCCGGCGTACGTGTAAACACTCCACAGCCTTCTGATTACACGACGTCACGAATTCAAACGGGCGAAATTGAAGCACTCACGGCAATACGATGGTAATTTACTTTCAAATAAATTGAATAAAAGACCTCATTTCGTCTACTACATCGACGAAACAACACGAAAAATAATTGAAAAGGAACGAAATTCAAATTCTAAAATTATGAAACAATTGCCCTTTGTATTGATGACGTATCGAGTACACTCAGTTTATAACAAACAAAGGTTGTGAACAATAAAAACGTACAACAATAGGCTAAGCTAAATATTTTTTATCATTTTCATTAAACTCGACCCAAATGAAACATAACAGATGAGTAGGAATAAGTTGGTGAACATTGCGGGGTTTTCTGTCCAAGTTTCAGTGGAGCGGCCCCGAGGGAGCATTTGTCATCGCCGTCCGTCGCCGCCACGAAACACCACTTGTTAAATTCTTTTGATTTTTTGCTTATTATTAGTACGCCGGGGAGATCCAGTCTCTTCTTACTGAACCTCGTTTTAAGGATCTTGTTTCGTGAAACACGGCGTTTGTACTTAAGCTAAATTATATGCCTAGCGTATTTAATTCTATTTTGAAGTTCTGAAGTGGAAAGTCGGTTACTTAAGTACGGCTTAATGAAGATCATTAAATAAAAGTATTATAATCTTTTTAAGCACTAATTACGGAGTTTTTTTGCCAGCCATTGAAAATGAGGGTTGAATTACCGAGAGGGTTGTTTTGCTTTTTTGGTCTATCTGTGGTATTATTATTATTATTCCTAAACGATAGAATGTAAATACATACCTTCGATATTTATTTCAACAAGTTAATTATAAAGCGGTTTCAGATGCGTTTGTGAGGCGGTTTCGTAATGATAATTATTAAATCACTAGCTATTGCCCGCGGCTTTGCTCGCGTTAATTTAGAATTTGGCAATCAATTCAGGTTATACTTTGCTTGTAATAATATAAATCAATCATGATTCGAAAGACACGTGGCGCCATCTATTATCATAAGAACGGTATTGCTGTTTTCCTCGGTAACAGTACTTTTTTCGGGATGAAAGGTACTCTATGTCCGTTTCTGTACATCTGACAACGTTTATTTAAAATTTCAGGATGATCGGTTCAGTGATTTAGGCGTGAAAAGGTAACAAACAAACAAACTTACTTTCGCATTTATAATATTAGTAAGGATTAATATATAATAGGTACACCTCATTATTTAGACTGTGTGTACCAATTTTTTTTCATGAAATTCTTTAATAGATTTATGAATAGCTAATCAAATAAAATGTCTTACATTTTTCTTCTAACAAGCCGTTATCAAACAGAGTTCATTTATCATTACATAACCAGCAAGTACAAACATAATTATATACCTATTCATATTTCACATCGTCAAACACAAATATAACCTCGAAATTCAAGTACCTAGCTACAGGCCATTAAGGTAAATCTTTGATACGCGATATATCTTAATTGAACCGTTGCCGTGTACTATACGCGCCATGGAAACACTACACCAATTAAATAATTGAAGGCGTACTGATTTAATGGCTTCTTGTTAGTAATTTACATGAGTTTTGAGGAGAATGATTTGATGCTTAATTTTATATACCGGGTGGGTAAAAAATCCTGGAACAAACGAAACAGGACGATAGTTGGGGTTATTTGCAGTAAAAAAATATTTGCATGGCAGAGCCCTAACTTGATTTCTTTTAAAGTTATGACTATTTGAGTGTTTTTTTTAAGAAAATACATTTATTTTTATAAATAGGCAATAAGAGTAAAATGGATACCTATTTTCAGGTCCTATAATCCAGACTGCTAGTGCAAAGTTGCAGAAAACCCAATAACACTTTTTCTGACCTAGCTTTCGAGCCCAGGCCCTCATGCTCGGCCGTCTCGCTTGCGACCACTAGACCAACGAGGCAGTCTCTACCTAGAATGTCTCAGTTCAAAATTACGTTACTGTTGTAAATTTTTGTAGCTACCATTCCTTAGAACTGCAACCTTAAAATGTTTCAAAGCCACATTGTAGATTTAATAAAACCTGCACACACTTTCCTAATACGTTTCCTTATAAATCCTAGTTCAAAGAACTAAAATAAACTTCTTAATTCTTGGGCCAGCGGCCACATTGTAAATCACTTTAATCGCCTGGGTGACACAGGAGACACGGCCTCAGCGGGCACACCGCCCGACGCCCGGGATTACATGCCCATGCCACAGAGGAGATAGAAATCAGAAGACCGGCATCATAAGGGTGTGTCCACACTTGGTGTAGTCAGCTATTTCACACCTCTGATGCAGGCCTTCTGTCTATGAGAGCGTATGGGTTATAGTGCAGATCGCGGGTTAATGGAAGCCGGATTTCTGAAATAAATACTGAGTATAGTTTTTTTTTGTAAATGGCATCTCGCAGTTCAACCTAGGAGGTTGTTTGCTCCGGACTATCCTGGGGGTGCCTTGAGTGAGGCCTCCAGCCTGGCAAAATAAGTAAAGTATCTGCTAAAGTTCGAACTTATCTGAGTACAATGTAGTGGCCTTAATTCTATAGGCATTTTCTAACAGTCAACTTTTATTGAAAGATGCGACTAAACACCGCGGTCAACTAAGGCCTATAACAGATTGAGACCGGCGCCAGCTGCGTGCAGCGGTCGATTCGATATCCATAGACTTGTATGATAACATTCACTGTTCAACGTGCGCAGGTCGTTAAAATCGCACGTAACGAAACGCCCGACCCGCGCACGCAACCGGCGCCGGTCTCGCTCCGAAATAGGCCTTGATGTGACAAATGTACGTGATTCGCTCAAGCCAGGTTCAGCGTCAATAAGTATGATAACTCCCTGAAATAAGCAAAAACTCACTTAGAAACAGTTTACATACAGCGACTGCAAGCGCACCACATAGCGACTACCATGCCTCAGAGACGACCGTAGGTAGGTAGGTGTCTAGATGTATGCATGCGCCAATTTTCGTTCGCTGTGTGGAACTGACCTTCTGTGCCTACCCATGACATACCCATGCTGAAGGAAACCGTAAAATCCAGCCTTGTGTCACGACAAAATGTGAAATCTGACAGTTTTTCTCAAATAAACAGCGGTAAAACGGTTTTAATGGTCCAAAATAGAACTCCTAACTTTATGGTATGTAACTGTCTGTTGTTCCATTTCTGAATTTTAAAGTTGTTTTTGTTAAAGTTGTGTTTAAGTGTGTTCACATAATATTATTTTGTTAGAAGTAGTCTTTATAATTAAATAAAATGAAGGCAAATCTTGGAAACGCTTAGAGGCGTTTCTAGTTGGTTGTTCTGCCGTTTCGCACAAAGGGATGAGTGAAAGACAATAGGGTAGATTTTACCAAGCAGTATGGCAGGTTTACAAAAAAGCAAGTCTTTTTCTATTTGAAGAGTTTACAAATTAAATCAAATTATGATTGTATGAAAGTTAAAGAAAATTTTGACAGATAGGTACGCTCACTGAAAATGTGTTCAAATAAAATTAAGTCTCAGTTTTTTAATAATTCAATAAACTCAGTCTAATGGTTATTTTGTTAGAAGTCGCTCGAGACTTTAGTATATAAAATTACAAGGGGACTGACACAAAATGCCTCTGAGAATTGAAACTTTATTAAGGATAGCAATTTTATTCGCCCCACCGACCGTAACATAACTCCGAAATTGCTGAAACAATTGAAGTGAAATTTTCCGTCGTTTCGTATAAAATGAATTGTTGTTATCAGAATTTTCTATTATAAAATATTCAGCTTTGTTCTTTGTGTACTATTAAGATTTTCTAGATGTTTGCACACATTAATTTGAAATAAGCTTGTCTTTATAGCTGCGATACAATAAGATTAAAATCAGTGAAAATAAATGGATGCATTTAACAAAAGTTACGAAACAATATTTTTCTTCTTATTAGTCAAATATACCTCACGGATATTTAAAATTAAACAAGTATTTTGTAAAAAAGAATAGTCACCATCATCTGCCTAGCCTTTCCTCAACTATATTGGAGGCGGCTTCCAGTCTAACGGGATGCAGCTAAATACAAGTATTTTACATGGCGCGACTGCTTATCTGACCTCCACAACCCAGTTAGTACTGGGTAATACGATACTCCTTGGTAAGACTGGTTTTCAGACTTTTTGGGCCACTGACTACCTAACGACTGTCAAAGATCTACAAATGACACCCGGGAACAACGGCTTAACGTGCTTTCCGAGGCAATTTTTTGTAAAAATAATAGTGAAGTAAATAATTTGCCGCCATCCAAACAAATTATCGAAAAGAGATTTTAAATACGAAAGCGTGTCAAGGCAAGGTATTTTATGGTCGGTGATCTTATGTCGATGAGCTGGCGTTTAAGAAGTACATATTATTGTAACTAGTTTTGAATTTTTCGACACACTTAACATTATTTCGGATCCGTAATTTTGACTAACAATAACAAACGCTGCAAACTTAATAATAACATCACAGCTTCATAACAAACTTATCTCACTATTATAACTAAATGAAAAGTTAACAAAATACAAATTGCCTGCTTTACTTGACTCCTACTCGAGTTATATTGTATTTCCACAAGTATTTCATTATGCAAACTTGAGACTTAAGACGAGTGTCTTCAGCAATTTCCCCGCGAGATTTTATGTCATCACTTTGCCTTCAAGCTCATTATTATTTAATCTTTGCCTTAAGTAGAGTGATGTCATTCGCCTTAGTTAGAATAATTCAATTGACGCACTTTGAATGTTCACTTTTGCTTTGATTGTTCAAGTGTTTTTGTAAGACGAGGACGATAAGATGTAATTGCAATCTGTTTGGAATTTTGGTCACTTTCTGTGGGTTTTCATAGCATTAATTAATTTATTATTTTTGCCTCTTTGGTTTAGTGGTAGTAACTGCTGAGCATGAGGTCCTGGGTTCGATTCCCAGGTCGGGTAAAGTTTTATCAGGAATTTCTAAGTAGCTGCCACAGAGTCCAGATTTGTGCTGAGTTGATGACAATAGGCGCGCCGCCTATTACAGAGAACTTAAACATAACTGGCGACTTAGAGGTCCACCTCTGCTTAACCCTTCGGGGATTACAGTTGTGATGTTATGATGTTATGTAACTTATTACTTCTGGGATCTGTAGTTAGAGAATTTTTCTGTATTAAATAATAATAAATAAGTAATGATCGACGATCTGGACGATCTGAACTCATCTCTAACGGATTGGTCGGAGAAGGAAAAAGATAAAGACAGCTAGGAAGCAATGGGGGTGGCCTTTGCCCAGCAGAGGGAGAGAATAGGGTGATAAAAAAGATAAGTTTAAGTTATATCGTCTAAGTTTATTTTCACACTCATCTTTAGACGTAACTTATACATAAAATTCTGTAGGAAAAAACCTTAAAACAAAACATCATATTTCTTTTTCCGAGTATAAAAAACAACCCGACGTCTCGTTCCGATTCATAATTTCATCGAAGAGTATCGCATAGGTTTTTCAAGAGAATCATTAAAATGCATCATTAAGGTTTTAAGTGGTCACGAAGACAGGAACCGAACAGAAACAGGGACCAACTAGTAAAGCCAGGTTTCAGGCTAGCTAAAGTAGACTCATCTTTCATGGGGTACTGTTTAAAATTTTATAATAAAATACCTCCCCACATTCTTCAACTGAATGAGACGAAATTTAAATCTTGTATAAAACGCAAACTATGTAGGCAAGCATATTAAAAATTGGGGATTATAATGATGATAGAAATTCTTGGCTCAATGCTGGTCCTACTCCACAACTATAGGGGCAAACTAATTATTGATTACCATGTGAAGTTATTGTGGAAGCTGCAGAAGATTGTAAAAATATCTTTGCATTATATATATATAAATATTAAATTTCTTAATATTATACAATTGCATAGCACAAATGAGTGAGTACTATGAAGTGTAAAGCTACCATTTACATTTAATTTTGATTGACATTGACTCCAATTGGCGGTGAGAATGTCATGCTCACTCAAATGTCTCGCTGATGGTGGCGGGTGTGTCGGATCATTTAATTCCCTTCAAAATGGTTGAGTTGAATGGTGCTGATCCATGCGTCATGTTCGTGAACGGGCACTGTCAGTAGGGACTGGTCATCTCTTAGCTGCCATGGTTTATTTTTATTTTTGAACTGTGGATAATATCTTTTTACTCTGGACGTGCTAACTTGCACGACTTTATACATCGTTCTCACATAAATGTATAGTCTCCACATAAATGATGTAACCAAGATTTTGTAAAAATATTTTGATTGAAAAGAGTGTCCATGGAGTTTCGTGCCCATTCTTTTCCATAGAGATGTACGCCTTGGAATGGGCAACTACAGGACTTTCACAAGTTATTATGCCTTGTGTCTGTGATCGTAGCTTCGCTTTCTTTGTTTTTCTGACATTCAAAAGTGCCTGTAATGATCTAATTGAAATAAATGCTTTGAGTTTGAGGATTTAAAGTACATTTTAGTTCTAGAAATACACTTAATAATGTTGCCAAAAGAGTGTTCAAAATAAAACGAAATGGGCCTTAGAAATCACATACAAAAAATACGCGAAGTTTGTAAGGTCCAAACATTTTATCTCCGGAAGATAAAATCCAGAGGTCTAACCTGACCTGAGACTTTTTCACTACATTTTTTTGTAAGTAAATATTCTTTAGCCTAAGACCAGTAATAGAATAGAATAAGGGTTTTTTGGTATAACACATGATAATAAAAATAACAGAGGAGCTCGTGGCTAAATAATAACAGCCGCTCAGGTCGATATTTAGGTTAAGCCGTGCTTGCCTAGGTTGGTCTGTGGATGGGTGACCACCCATTACATACCGAGTTTCCTCCGTGCCTCGGAAAGCACGTTAAGCCGTTGGTCCCGGGTGTCATTTGTAGATCTTTGACAGTCGTTAGGTAGTCAGTGGCCCAAAAGTCTGACAACCAGTCTTACCAAGGGGTATCGTATTACCCAGTAATAACTGGGTTGTGGAGGTCTGACAGGCAGTCGCTCCACGTAAAATACTGGTATTCAGCTGCATCCGGTTAAGACTGGAAGCCGACCCCAATATAGTTGGGAAAAGGCTAGGCAGATGATGACATGATAATAAAAATAACCTCTGGGCCTCTCATTTGTCATAAAAAAAATTCCAGGAATATTGAAAATAGGATTTTTTCATTCATAGATTAGGATTTTCAAAAAAAAACAGATTGCTAATATCTATTTTATAAACTCGCAAAGCCCCACAGAAATAATCACAAAAAACCACGGCTAATAGGTTTTTCAATTGTTCTAGTAACTTGAAACATTCGTTCGTCATTCAAATGAGCTTTATATGCCTGAAATTGATTTCAGAAACCACAGGCCTCGACAATCGCCTTCAAAACGTTTCGTATTTCTACAATGACATGCAACATTCATAAGCTAATAGGTAGCATATCAACTCCATTTTTTTTTTCCATTGCATTTCCATTTCCATTATCGCTGGAGGAGAAGCTCGTGGCTAAATAATAACAGCCGCTCGCATCGATCTTTAGGTTAAGCCCTGCTTGCCTAGGTTGGTCTGTGGATGGGTGACCACCCATTACATACCGAGTTTCCTCCGTGCCTCGGAAAGCACATTAAACCGTGGGTCCCGGCTGTCAGTTGTAGATCTTTGACAGTACTTACAGGTAGTCAGTGGCCCAAAAAGTCTGACAACCAGTCTTACCAAGAGGTATCGTATTACCTAGTACTAACTGGGTTGTAGAGGTTAGTTAGAAAGTCGCTTCATGTAAAATACTGATATTCAGCTGAATCCGGTTAGACAAGAAGCTGACCCCAACATAGCTGTGAAAAGGCTTGGCAGATGAAGAGCGTTATCGCTGACTAAATGTCTTTTTATCTAGCCCCTCAGATACTATAAGAAATAGATGATCATAACAAAACACAGATATTAAATAAGGCGATAAAAAGTGTGTCGGTTCATGAATTTATTCCTCGTCTGTGTAAAACTAGGTTGTACCCAGCCAGCAATACGTTCATGAAGCTTTTATATTAATAATTCAACAACTGGTACTGCGTCTGGCTTCATATTGAATTCAGTTAACATAACGTTGTCGTAGACACTGATAACATGTGCTTTAAAATAACAGTCTTTTGGAAATATCGAAGTACGGTCAAATTGGTTCAGACAGACCCGGCTCTGGACATCGGACATTGACTTACTAGTGAAGTTTATGCTCTGTCATTCAAAAGCTTAATAAATACATTTTATAGTCATCACCAATTGAATAGATTCATAACACTAAGAAATATAAAGGGTGTAAAAAGACCCTTAACGAAGCCGAAAGGCACTTCTTCGACCCGTCATTGCGATATTTTTTTTGTTCTGGACCATTCCACACATACACCCCACATATTAGTTTATATATCTTAATATTATGTATTTATTTAAGTATATATTATATGAGGAGCTCGTGGCTAAATAATAACAGCCGCTCAGGTCGATCTTTAGGTTAAGCCGTGCTTGCCTAGGTTGGTCTGTGGATGGGTGACCACCCATTACATACCGAGTTTCCTCCGTGCCTCGGAAAGCACGTTAAGCCGTTGGTCCCGGGTGTCATTTGTAGATCTTTGACAGTCGTTAGGTAGTCAGTGGCCCAAAAGTCTGACAACCAGTCTTACCAAGGGGTATCGTATTACCCAGTAATAACTGGGTTGTGGAGGTCTGACAGGCAGTCGCTCCACGTAAAATACTGGTATTCAGCTGCATCCGGTTAAGACTGGAAGCCGACCCCAATATAGTTGGGAAAAGGCTAGGCAGATGATGATTTAAGTATATATTAATAGTTACTTATATGTGTATTTATATATAATATTTTAGGTTAAGTTAGACAAGGCACATAAACTCATTATTCTCTTCTTTTTCTCACACACTATTGTCTACATTTCTTTTTCATTTCTCCTTTTGCAGGTCTGCTGGCAGAAATTTCTTTAGAAATAAGTAGTACCTATGTACTCATATATTATAATGTTATTTTCCTGTGTTGTCTACTGTGTGTACAATGTACATAAATAGTAAAATAAATAAATAAATAAAAATACCTGGGAACCTTCCAGTTACGGAGATATTGGAGGTCAAAGTTCAAATTTTTTCACAGGTTTTTTTTAAATACTACGTTTTAAGGTTTTAACTTTACTTTAACACTTTCGCTGCCCAGCACCCCGCGTAATATGGACTTTGGAGTCATATGCTGGGTGCTGGGCAGCGAAAGTGTTAATTACCTCCATGACCGGTTACTGTTCAAAGCATCCATCAGCACCAAGTTTTGAGTGCGTTACATAAAGTTTTACCGTAAAACGTGACTTTACACCCCAAAAAAAAAAATTGTTGGTGACTTAGTTTGATGTACATAATGCTTGGTTGACGGCTTCGTGAAGGGTCCGTTTACACCCTGTATTTAAATCATTCAGATATTTGACGTTTCAGATGAATTCTGGCCCCAGTTAATTAATTGTTTATTGTCGGCTACAAATGTTTCCCTATACATCCCTAAACAAAACTAATTCTTCCTCAAAGTTAACGTCCATAATGTTATTACCACAATTACGTTCTACGCGTTTTTATTGGCCCCTAAGTGGCGAAGTATCGTCCTTGGTTGCCGGGTTGCGGGGTTACCGGTTATGTGTGTCGCCTTTAGTTTTACGTTCAACTTGAAATGGGTCAATTTGTGAGGTTTATGTGTGACTGAGATACAGACGCATAACGCTGCACGTTTTTATTCTGTGCTTTCCTGTTTATACGGTACTTTAGAAATCGCGGCGCACATTTTAACGAGCTATTTGGTGTGTCGCCACAAAGACTATATCTGATGGCGACGTTTATTTTAGATTACCGCACAAAGTTGTGTTGTTTTGGGATTTTAATTGCTTATTTTGGTCTAGATTTCGTTTTAGATACGGTCTGTTGCTTGTAGTTAATTTTTACAGTTTCCGTAGTGGTGTTTCGAAGAAAGGCGATTGCACCATTTTAAAGGCACAGTATCCAATAAAAATTACAAACAGCATAACGTTTTTTTCTGAAATACAAACAAACAACAAAATTAATCAGAAAAAAATCAGTTTTGGACTAGAAACTCAAATATGTCCATAAGACACGTGTGTACGTGTATTATGTGTATGTATGTGTGTGTGTTGTGTTATGTGTGTGTGGTGTTATGTGTGTGTGTAAATGTGTTTGTGTGTATGTCTTGTTATTTTTTTCAAATTTTGTTTGCACGTCAAGTCCCTGCGACAAATTTTTTTTTTTCTTTCTTTCTTAAATATCAACAAAATTACACATTAAGAAGAATTTAAAAGACAGCTCTGAAATGATTATGTCTCCATCTGTAATTGAAAACAACTCGAAAACATGACCAGGTCAACATTCTCCTGCCCTTATCCCAATTTATTTGAAGTAGAAACAGAAGTAGGTACAGTTTAAAATTCAAAATAACGCAAAAGATTGCGTATGATTACATTGTCAAAAGTCAATGCGGTTGAGTGTACACGACGCCTCGAGGGAGAAATAAATTAGCTATCAGAGGCAAATTCAATCCTGCATTCTACCAGATTGTTGCCTTCAGCACCGGGACGAAATTATGACTGAAAATGTGCGTAAATATGAACGAACCTTCATGAAACATCATTATTATTATAAGCACCTGTTATTTTTCACATCGTATCTCGGAATTAAGAATTTTGAATAATATGAAAATAGCTAGTGTAGATTAATCATGATCTATCTATTAATATGCTGGTGACCTGTAACACAGGCTTCTTCAAAAACCTACTTCAGGCTGGTGCCTCTTCCAATAGTGGAATATATCATTGGCCAAAAACATTGTTAATTTTTAAGGAAACCAATATTGTGAAGAGAGAATAAAATAAATGAATTGAATTGAATATAAGTTATATTTCTCCTTGTCGTTTATTTTCTGTGGCAAAAAAAAAATCTTCCAGCAAACAATACAAATAATTTAAAACATCATTAGATGAAAACTTACAGACAGTAACAGAAACACATTATTGATAATTGGGGCTTTGTCAAATTGTTTCCTGAAATTGAATAGATAAAACAATATAGCGGTATCAGTTTCAATTTCGGGTACGCGCCAAGAAACCGGGTATTTCGTACTACATTTAGAAGCTAAGATGACATTACGTAGTTGATAATGAGACCAAAAACCACAAACTAAAATTCAATCAAAATTTGTATGCCTACAGGTACTTGTTCCGGGTCTGGCTGTTTGTGTATGTGAATTTAACTGTTTGTAAACGCACAGGAGAATTCCTAGTGTGGCGCAAGGCTTTTTTATAAAAGTTAAAATTTAAAAAAATCGCACACGTTACTAATATCAATTTAATGTTTAAGGTTTGTTTAATCAATACCTAACTATGCATAAACATGAAACTAGAACGCCAGCTGCTACTATGTTACATACTGCTGTTTTATCACGCCTGTAATCCCCGAAGGGTTAGGCAGAGGTGTACCTAATATTAGTAGGCAAACCCACATTGCACCAGTTATGTTTTAGGTCCCATGTAATAGGGGGCGAGCCTTTGCCACCAAACTGGGCACAAATCTCAGTGACTGCGACTGAGAAATTCCTGATGAAAAAATACATGACCTCATGCCCAGCAGTCGCGACCACACGACCAATGAGGCTGTCTCCTTTACCCATATACTCCTTCATTTTCTCCATATACTCCTTTTACTTAAAAAAAAACCCGGCCAAGTGCGAGTCGTACTCACATAGGGTTCCGTAGCACCAAACAACATAATAAAAATATTAGGGGGAGTCCCCCCTTAATCTTTTATTTTTTTATTTTAGTATATAAATCGTAAAGCGGTTCACAGAATACATCTACCTACCAAATTTCGACTGTGTAGTCTTAATAGTTTCGGAATAAAGTGGCTGTGACATACGGACGGACAGACAGACAGGTAAACATGACGAATCTACCTGTCCAGACGAATCTATAAGGGTTCCGTTTTTTGCCATTCGGCTACGGAACCCTAAAAAACTACGTAATAAACATACTTCTTGCAGTTTGTTTCATAAATTAAACAAAAACACTAATTGGAAGGCAGCTGTTAACTCCCGTGAGCCTCTCAACTGAGGTAATTGAGTTAATACGGTTTACGAAGAGAAGAGCAATCAATATTCAATGCACTTAAATATGCAGTTTTTAAAACGTTTGCGCTTACAGAATCAAGTGTTTTATTTTGATTGTGGATTTAAAAGTTTCGTTGAGTATTTCGCAGTTTATAATTAGTGATTAGTAGAATAGAATACCCATAGCTCAGATTTATACAAATCATCGTCATATATTGGTTCAAGTTTTGCAAAAAAACCATATACTCCATATTATAAATGCGAAAGTAAGTTTGTTTGTTTGTTACCTTTTCATGCCATAACCGCTAAACCTATTATCCTGAAATTTTGCATACACGTTTTCAGATGTACAGAAACGGACATAGGGTATCTATCCTCCCGGAAAAAAAATCTGTTCCCGAGGAAAACTACAATAACGTTCTTATGGGAACAGTTGGCGCCACATGTCTTTAGAATCATGACTGAATTATATTATTACAAGCAACGTACAACCCGAATCGATTGTCAAATTCTAAATTAACGCGAGCGAAGCCGCGGGTAAAAGCTAGTATTTCATATTTTCATTCAGTAAACAGATGGGTGTGAAGGTCGGTCTTAGTCCGGATCTCACATCGAACCTTAGGCGAAACCTAAATAAAAGCTCTCTATCAGATTTTGAAGCTTGGCTTAGCATTCACAGTCAACAATATTTTGGCATCTATTTTGGTGACGCTTGGTGTTTAGTCAAAACAGGCATTTTTTTTTTTTTTTTTACTGATTTGAAATAATCAAATGACTTCTCCCGCTCTGGGTGGAGTGGGAGGGAGTGTCAGACTCTTACTGACTAAAACCCATCCATGTTCCTTCTTTGCCCTGAAAACAGGCATCAGATTTACATTTTTGACCTATCAGTTTCAGCTCTCAATCTCAGAAAAAAACTAAACTGCGAACAAACTAAGAACCTAACTCCATTTTCTCTCAACAAAAAAAATCTGAATTAGAAAAAGAAACCTTAGAATTGCTAAATGTGGAATCTCAATAGTACGGTAGTTGGGCTTCATAACCCGGAACGTCATATCCTTTCCGAACACGCACGGTGACACTGGGCTAATCAAGGAAGCGCTTTGAAATTGCATGCATTAAATTATTTTAGCTTTTCCAACTTTGTTTTAGTTCGTTTAGGAATATGATAAAAGGGTCACTATTTTGACAGTCACACGGCCGTGTTACCATTAAAAAAAAAGAAATAGGACATACTGTATAAGGTCCCATTAAAATAGATGGACAAACTTTCAGAAATCATTCATACCACCTAAATAAGGACAATGATAAAAAAAATAAGAAAAACGCATTAGATACTTACTTATAAGAAAAAAACAGCTAACCAAAATACACTAAAATATTAGTCAACTGAAAGTTACTATGGTTAAATACAGAATGATATTAACGGAACTGACTGGGTACTTACGAGAACGCGCGCGGCGGGGCGCGAGTGCAAGTACCTACCCACAATGGATGTGTTTATTCTAGAGTTCCGGCAATTTATTATTTGAAGTCATAATAAAATCACTTTAAGCAGTGTTTTTTTGCCATGCTATCAATTTGTCCATGACCTTATATACCCCATGTGTGTGCAAAATTGATATGGTATCTAAATCGTCAAGGTCTACATAAAAGGGGTATCGTATTAACAAGTAGTAATTGGATTGTGGAGGTCAGGAAGGCAATCGCTCCGTGTAAATTACTGGTATTCAGCTGCATCCGGTTATACTGGGAGCCGACCCCAACATAGTTAGGAAAAGGCTTGGCAGATGATGAAATACATAATAAATAATTCTCCAACATATTTCCAAATTACTTTTTGTTCACGCAAAAAGAACATGATTTATATCTGACCTAGAAATACTCCACATCCACATTCACACAATTCTATCGTGAAACTATGCCAACTCATTTGTTAACACGTGTCCGGACTCACAAGCGAACTTTTAATTGAGATCTTAATTACAAAAGTAATTAATAAAGTGAGAATTAAGTAATAAATTACCTTAACATCTAATTTCAGGTGAAACTTATTCGCTACAAGTTGTGTAATTAAAGTACCCTGTAGTAATTGGTTAGGGAGTATACAGCCGCAAGGCAGACTGAAAAACGCACTCGATCCCAGCTCTTCCTATGCACCGGTCTGAGGAATTGTTCGGTGCGCTGAATTAAGTTACGAAGTCTGCCCCATTCGGCCGGAACGTCCGACGTTTTAGATTTAATTACAATTTGTAATTACGCAACTTGTTTTGCTCTGGCCGTGGGATAATTGACATTGAGTAACGATTAAGTAAGCGTTAATAGTTGCTTTTAGATTAGGGACCATTTCAGCTGTTTCAAATGTTTATTTTAGGATATTATACCGTTTGAAATTGCCAATTATATAAAGTTGTTCGAAACTCTTTAGATAATTTGCGTCAATTAATAAAAAATACAGTTCAAAGAGCCTGGAAATATGTTACGTAGCAAGTCTTCCGATTAAATCAATTCATTTGTTTCAAAAATAAAAAAATCCCCGACCTTTTACTCGTCTTCCTCCATTAACAAAACCTTTCAAGCGGGAGCCGAAAGACCAATAAAACAACGCATAGGTAAACAAATTTTAGTAAGAAGAACGAGTTCTAAACCCATTTATGTATATTCGAGCCTTTAACGAAAAAAGTTTCATAATATTTCCCGGTTCTAAGTAAAAAAGTAAACAAAACGAGTAAAGAAGGCAATCAAAAGTTAGGTAAACAACTTTTCGACGGTTAGTGAGGGAGGCGTCTTGCTGAAATATCTTACGATATTATGTTAAATCTTATAGGGCCCGAGGTGAACGCCTAAATGCGTTACGACATTTGGAAATACGTAATGCGCGTGGAGAAATATCTTTTATTTAAGGAAATATTGTCCTTATTCTTATCTTTAAGTGAACGTTTCGCTGGAAATGGGAAACAATGAGCTTATTGGTTGAGTGAGATGCTTGTTGTAATGTCGTTTCTACACAATTGTAAAAATTGTGAGCTGTTTTTTTTAAAAGCAAAATAGTGACCTGAGATTTTTCTGTGCTGTTTGAATATGAACTCCACAATTTGTCTTCTGGTGACTCTGTCAAAAGCCGCATGGTATTCTTACAATTTATTTTCTTGATCTCATTCGAATAATGACACGCTAAATAAAATAAACAAAATCAAAATATTTTATTTCACATGGGCACTTATAAAATGTCGACAAAAAGGTGCACGGTTCGAGTTGCTCGTTTCCTATGGAGAAGAACCGGCTAGAAACTCCCTGGTAATGATTAAGTACTTAAAAAAAATATGAATAGTTTAATTTTAATTAGTTCAATTAAATTACTTTCCCTGCTTTGTTAACAGAGCCAGAGAACCAGTTGTGTTGTCTTTGTATCCTACCTCCTAAGTTCACATTGTGGAATGCATTAGGTAAATATATTGAGAAATCTCCATAAGATGGAAGCGCCAGGGTAGCCCATGAAATTAATTGAACTATTTCATGAAAAAATCATTAAATGGGGTTAAATGAACTTAGAGGGTTGTATTGATGACTTAAAAGAATATAACTCACTAAAACCATAGTTCTTATGGTCGCGAATCATATTTTGTTGAACATAAAGCTTAACCTGTAAATTGCGAAAAACTTAAGAAAATTTGAATTTCGCGGGCTAACCTTGCGCTTCCCCCTTAAGAAACTATATTCGTAAAAAGCTAATAATATTGCCAGTACCTAATACATAGGCAAATACACAAGCATGCTGCTGTCCAACCGTATCACACAATCTTTTAGTCTACGACTACGACAAGCAAGTCTTTGTTTTTCAAACTACACTGTAAACTTTATCCAACAGCCGAATTAAATAAAAACCGAGACATAACAAAGTTGCTTCACTACTCATCTCTCAAAAGGTTACCTCCCCTTAATTACAAAGGAAAGGTATTTTCAATTTATTTCGTTATTTTCCATTGAAGAACGTAAATAAAATGTTTTGATTGAAAGTAGCGGAAAGCTTAGTATTCAACAAATTAATTTAATTTGTACCTCGTTCATTCGAAATGCTTGCTTTTAGATCAAACATGGTGTTTCATTTTGATCTGAATGCGTGACTAATTAATCTGTTTTTATTTATAACGTGTGTTTGTAATTTGGTTCCGATTCATTCGGTTTTATTTCAGTGATTTTCTTTTTCCATCCCTTTCAGGTTAAGCACGGATCAGCAGCTTCAGATTTAAAAGTATTCTCAAAGCAAGCGGATTTGAGACTTTTAAAAACGTAAAGTAATAATAACGTTATTGTAAGAAGGATTGAAATTCATTTATATTTTGTGAATTTCGTAGTATCGGAGTGATGAAACTAGATTAGGAATTAATATTAATTATACGTAAGTATAAAAGTTAAAATGTGATGATTAGGTTAGTATCTATAAAGGGTGTAACAAGACCCTTAACGAAGGCGCAGGGCACTTGGTCTCCCTGTCATTGCGATTTTTTTTTTTGTTCTTGACCATACCTGGGAACCTTCTAGTTACGGATAAAGTTGGGGGTCAAAGTTCCAACTTTTTCACAAGTTTTTTTTAAAATACATGTTTTTAATGTAAGAATTGTATTTTAAACACCTCCACGACCCCGTATTATTCAATCCATCCATAAGCACAATGTTTTGAGTGCGTTACATTAAGTCCTACCGTAAAACGTGATTTTTCATCCCTAAAAAAAGTCGTTTCGCAGCAATAATTTTTGAGTAAAGTTACTTAGTTTGATGTACATAAAGCTTGGTTGACGGCTTCGTTAAGGGTCTTTGTATAAAAACAACATGATCATTATCACGATTTGGGAAGCTGTTAATTAATGTTCTAATGAAAAAAGGCCTTTGCCCAGCAGTGGGACAGTAATAAGCTGATACTATTATATTAGAACAAAGGACTCCATTCCTTTATACATAATATGAGTCCACGAAAACTGTGCTAACGCAATAATCCCAGACTAACATGCCGCAGTCACATAAATTAATAACATCTTCGAAATTGGATCAAGCGAATCTGTCATCACCGACACATATCACTATGGAAAGTGATTCCATATTCACCACGTACACGCACCAAGTGTTTACGATTGCGTCACCAATCGCCAGACCTGGTGATTATGCCACTCCTATAAGACTCCATATCTTAATAGTTCTGCATAGGAAACGATGATATATCGCTTATGAAATTTCCACATTGACCCTTCTTTCATATAAATCATAGATGGATAGGATTACCTCGACTGTATTTTATGTCGTATCCACAAGAAGGGCCCGATATGAAATATGGTGTACTTAGTCTAAGTAAGGCTCGAATGATGAATTATTTATCATTTCCATCTGCAAAATGACAAAGAAAATTTTAGTCGAAGATATTCTGGCAGAGTTATAGCGGTAATAGTGTTTATGATAACACTAACCGTTCAAGACATTATCGTAAAACATAGGATTTTGGGTCCTCATTTTGTACCTGAAATACGGTTATACATCACTATTAGGCGCTACATACTATAAAGGCATGTACTGACCGCGTATATTATGTAAGAACCTTCAAGGTTTTATGCGACCTCTATAAACCCTAGGACAAACAGGAGGATGTAGTTAAGGGTCAAAATCCTGCAACTTTGCCGAAAACTTTTCGAAGGAACCTATTAACAAGTCCTAAATATACGAGCGAGAATTTAATTTCTCAAAGTAAGCTCTGAAGCCAAAAAGTATTTTAATACTATCCATACTAATATTATAAATGCGAAAGTAAGTTTGTTTGTTTGTTACCTTTTCACGCCTAAACCACTGAACCGATCATCCTGAAATTTTGCATATTCGTTGTCAGGTGTACAGAAACGGACAGGAAGGTACCCTACCTTTCATCCCGGAAAAAAGTTCTGTTCCCGAGGAAAACTACAATAACGGTCTTACGGGAACAGATGGCGCTACGTCTCATTCGAATTATATCATTACAAGTAGAGTACAACCCGAATTGATTGTCAAATTCTAAATTAACGAGAGCGAATCCGCGGGCAAAAGCTAGTGTGTTCATAAAATATACCGTACAAATAAAATTACACAATATAAATTAACAAAGGAAGAGGTTTCTTTGTCGGCGATACTTTAAGCCTGTGGTTTGCCAAGTAAAATCCTAACTTCAACAAAATGTGAAGGCATATTTGAGTTTAATAACTAAGTTTACGCGGCCACGTTAATTCTTGCGGTGCCGTAAAAAGAGTCGCAGTTTATGTGCGGGTGCCGCGTTATGTTACTTAATAATACACTGTCCAAGTTAGTGACAGAAAAATTGTGCTTTTTTTAATTTCTGTTATTTTGTTAATCCATATTTGACTACAGAAAAAAAATCTATACAGGGTGAATTTTTTAAGTGGGCGTGGGTGGCCAAGTACAAAACTATGAGGAAGAGCGTAAAATACTCAAAGGAGTCTCGAGCCCGATTTTAATGAAAACTAAAACTTTGTCATTGGGTTTGAAAAATCAATATTCCCAGTCAGTAATCGGACCTGTTGATTTTGAAAAATTAAATCCAGCTCTATAATTAATTCGTTTCATACAATGTTCGCTATAATGTTATTTTGAAAACTTTCCTTTCTTTATCTTGTTCAAATTCACTCTCTTTTCCAAAATCTCTTTTACACACTCACATTCAACTCTCTTTCTCACTCGTACTGGCACGAGAAACCTTCGAAATTAAATAATAATAGATTGAAAATATTATTTTAAATTGTTGAAAATCTTTGAAGCTAGATAGGTAGCAATAGGAAAGTTTATTATTCAGGTAGAGGTGTCTTTTAAAACTCGCTCCTAACTACCATTTGACGATTAATTTCGAATTTGGTAACAACCAAACTCTTGAATTCAATTCGTTAGGTAAGAAACCAAGTAGGACAAAATTATTCGTGAAATCACAAACAAGGTTGTGGTGTGTTCAAAACATGCAATAGTACGATTTCTCGTAAACCAATACAAGGCTTTGAACAAACGATATGCAACAGGCCTTCAAAACGTGTTGTGGTCATTCTTGTGTAGTTGTGTTTCAAACAATAGCCATGGGCCTATATAATAGGTACTATATCAAGAACGCACAAAACGTTCATTCTTTAACAAAGGCTTACCGAGAACAATTTAATCGTCCAGTCCAGCAATTTTCATTTTGAAATCATGCAGTAATATGCCTTTCAATGAACCCAAACAGTATTATATTCTCTGGCCAATCATAAACCCTCCTATATCATCTCCCATAATGAACTTTATTAGAATAGGCTACGTCGCGTCGTGGTAAAAAATCACTAAGACAAAAACCAATCAGAAAGGTGGCAGCTTTAACTTGGGTTGGTATCTCTTGGCCACGAGCGACACAATCAAGCAACACTAGTCTTGCAATAGCGACTGCTTAGGAAACATATCAAAGGAAGGAAACGCAAAAGACGCAACAGACGCACGCGCCTGTTACTTCACGCAAGTCGCAACATCCGAACGGATCGTGACAGAGCTCTAAGGGCCTAAAATGGCCGCTTTTGCAGAATCATACATAACATAACATCACACATATAATAAGCCAAAAGTTGCACCTGCACTACCTAAATGTAACAAAGTAACATGGGGTGACAGAGACTTGCAGCAGACTGAGTTATATAGCAATTACTGTAATGATCTCTTGAAAAATTTAGACTTTCCCTTAGAATTTACTGAATGTAGTAAAAGTAGGTGTAGAATTAAGGTACATGAAACCATTTTAGATAATATGTACGCGGAAATTGTGCGTATTCTCTGTGAAGGTGCAATCGCCAGTAATTGTAAGAACGGAATACAGCACAAAAAGCGTTACATAACGGGCTGGAATAAGCATGTGAAGGATGCACACGGTCAGGCTCGGCTTGATTTCCAAACCTGGACATTGTTTGGTAGGCAGAAAAATTGTGACTTGTATGACAAAATGGTGGAAAGTAGAAGGGTTTTTAAAAGTAAATTAAAATGGTGTCAAAACAATAAGGACCAAATAAAAATGAACATCATTGCAAGTCATCATGACGCAAAGAATTTTGGTAGTTTTTGGAAAGCCACGAACAGCTTGAATCCCAAGTCGGGTCTGCCTGTGAGTGTTGAGGGCCTTAGTAATCCTAATGATATCGCCAACCTATTCAGCAGAGCATTTAGGGTTGGGTCTCCCCTAGGTACGTCGTCTGGCGGGCCGGAGGTGGAGGGGGGGTCCGAAGACATGCCTATTAGGTTTGCGGCCGGGGAGGTAGCTACTGTCATACGCAACTTAAAGAGAGGCAAGTCGCCGGGTCATGACAGCCTAAGTATAGAGCATTTACTAAATGCTGGTAAGCACTTACCGCGAGTGCTAGCAATGTTTTATAGCTTGTGCCTGAGTCACTCGTATCTTCCAGCTGATTTACTTAAAACTATTGTTGTGCCCATTGTTAAAAATAAGACTGGAGATGCGAGTGACAAGAGCAACTACAGGCATATATCCCTGGCTACCATCATTGCAAAAGTGCTGGACAGTCTGATTGATCAGCAGCTGGATAAGCATTTAACACTCCACGACGCCCAGTTTGGGTTTAAGCCCCATTTATCCACGGAAACAGCTATACTATGCCTGAAACAGACTGTTCAATACTATGCAAGCAGGAAAACACCTGTATATGCATGTTTTCTGGACCTCTCCAAGGCTTTCGACCTCGTATCTTATGACTGCCTATGGAAGAAACTGTCAAATGTTAAGAACCTCCCAAGTGATATCATTAGGATGCTAAAGTATTGGTATAAAAACCAATACAACTATGTTAAGTGGGCGGGTGTCCTGTCGGATGCATACGGGTTGGAGTGCGGTGTGAGGCAGGGGGGAATCAGCTCACCAAAGCTATTCAACCTGTATGTAAACGAGCTGATCTGTGAGCTCAGCAATACCAATATCGGGTGCTCCATTGACGGGCACTGCGTCAATAACATCAGCTACGCGGATGATATGGTATTGCTGAGCCCATCGATCAGTGCACTTAGGAGGCTTCTTCGCATCTGTGAGGACTATGCGGTGGCTCACGGCCTCAGGTATAATGCGACCAAGAGCGAACTATTGGTTTTCAAAGCGGGTAACAAATGTTATGATACTGTCCCACCAGTCACCTTGGGGGGCGCTCAGCTTTCCAGGGTCACGAAGTTCAAGTACCTGGGGCATTGGGTCACCGATAGTCTGTCCGACGATGTGGACGTGGAGAGGGAACGCAGAGCATTGGCAGTTCGATGTAACATGCTGGCTCGTAGGTTTGCACGTTGTACTAGGGAGGTGAAAATTACACTCTTTAGAGCGTATTGCCAATCTATGTACACGTGTGCCCTATGGGTCAGCTATACAAAAAGCTCGTACAATGCTCTGCGAGTCCAATACAATAACGCCTTCAGAGTTATGTTGGGGCTGCCGCGCTTTTGCAGTGCATCGGGGATGTTCGCGGAGAACGGCGTGCCAGATTTTTACGCACTGATGCGGACACGGATAGCATCCTTGATGCGGCGAGTGCGCGACAGCTCCAACAGCTTGGTGGCTATAGTAGCCGACAGGATGGATAGTCCAATGATGTGGAAATGGATGACCAGTCATCGTGCGTCATTCCAATATTTAAAATAAGTTTGTTTTAGTGTATTTTTTGTGTAGAGTGTGTAGTTTTATTTTTTTATTAGTTTTCATGTATGTATTGATGTTTTGTGTATAAAATTGTAATGTGTGTTTTGTTTATGGACTTATGGTCTGAAATAAATTTTTATTATTATTATTATTATAATCCCCGAATGAGGAGGACCTAATAGTACACCCGCATTTCACCAGTTACGTATAAGTCCCATGTAATAGGGGGCGAGCCTAATGCCATCAACCGGGCGCAAATCTCGACTTCGTGGCTGCTACTGAGAAATTCCTGACGCAAAACCCAGTATCACTTTGCCCGACCTGGGAATCGAACCCAGTACCTCATGCTCAGCAGCCACGCTTGCGACCACTAGACCAACGAGGCAGTCTTTAGCTTTAGGCTTTAGAATCCAAATATGATAATAATATGAATTACGTTACAAAATGACAGTACTTTCATAAGTTATTATGTCTTATGTCTGGGACTGTAGCTTCGCCTTCTTTGTCTTTCTGACATTCAAAAGTGCCTGTAATGGTCTAATTGAAATAAATACTTTTGAAGAAATGAGTTTGAGTTTGAGTTTGAACAATCCTTACTAATATTATAAATGCGAAAGTAAGTTTGTTTGTTTGTTTGTTACCTTTTCACGCCTAAACCGCTGAACTGATCATCCTGAAATTTTGCTTATACGTTTTCAGGTGTACAGAAACAGACATAGGGTACCTTTCATCCCGAAAAAAGTGAAGAAGAAAACAACAATTATGCTCATAGATGGCGCCATCTATGAGCATAATAACGTGTCCTACGTAACCTCAAGTCTTTAGAATCATAAATGAATTACAAGCAGAGTACAACTCAAATTGATTCTCAAATTCTAAATTAACGCGAGCGAAGCCGCGGGCAAAAGCTAGTTCATAATATTAACTGTGTGGTGTTAACGTGATTCATATTATTAACCTATTATGGTTCTGCTAAACCAACCTTTTTAGACGTCCTGATACCGACAATCCACTGAACGTCGGTACCAGGAACTTCTAAGAAGCTGATTTAATGCTCCTCAAATCTAACACCAGCTAAGTCCTTCCCAAGTTCTTGTCCAAGAAATACCAGCTGCTCAAATACTGTACTTCCACGCAAAGTGAACTTACTGTTCCTTGTTTGTTTACGCGATATAAAGCTAATAAAACCAGTTTAGTACTCATTGCCGTGCACCGAATCTGGCGAGGAGTTCAACAACTTGCTGGAAACTTGGCTTGCTTGAACTAATAAGTAAATGCTATGCGTCCGACTAACCATAACTATGCCTGAGATGCGGACATTTGATACAACGTTCGCTTACAAACTGTATCGATTTTCTGTCTTATACTGTTATGGTAAATCATTAGTTAGGTTAGTACTTGGCATAGTTTAACCCTTCTAAACACATGTAACGTATAGTGTAAGTTTGGAGATAGGTATGTGAAGATTTGAAGACCTACGTAATGTATTATGTATTCGTAGATTGAATACTGTTGTAGGCTTTAGGGTTCAATTTAGGTTGTGCACGCGGACCAACGAAACAAACGTGTGTCTTTTAACAAGTTTATTTTGCTACTACTCTAACGAAGTACAAACACCATATTAAATAGGAAGGCGGCTATGAAATAATTAAGTTGACGTAAATGGACTGTAATCTACTAAAATCATATAAAATCAAAATACATAATCCAACAAATACTATTAATAATACTGTCTTGGTATGGACTTATGATGATGAGGGATGAATCGCATGTGACTAAAAGAGTGATGAACATAAGCGTTGATAGATGGAGAGGGAGAGGAAGACCAAAGAAACGATGGATGGATTGTGTGAGGAATGATATGAGAGATAAAGAAGTAAATGATAGCGTGACGGTTGACAGAGGAGAATGGAAGAAAAAAACGTGTTGCGCCGACCCCAAGTAACATGGGACAAGGGCAGGAAGATGATGATAATTCGTAGATTGAAGTTTGGTGTGCTGGAGACAAGTAAAACTCAATTCAAATCTGATACGGCTAATTTCGCGAATCTCAAAGATATACGAACTAAAAATACAAATAGACAAAAAAAAACAGCGATTCTCGCCAAACGGTCTCTGTCGGTGTTTGTCTCATATACTAAAACTCCTCGGGTGTTCAAAGCTTTTCGATGCCAAATATTCGCCACGCTTTTCAATATTGGCAGTGTGGAACGTAGTTTGGCTAAAAATCGCGAAAATAGAACGGAAATGGGGAGTGGTGTCACCAACGCAATATAAGCTAGAGCTCAGAGCTGTAAACAGTTCAGTACCAGAACTTAGAGTGCATCTTGTGGCGTTTTTTCATCGCTTTAAAGCGCTGCTGGTTTGTGTTGTCATTTTTCACTGCATTCATTCAGCGTTTGCGTCTAGCTTAAAGAGTATAATAGATCTAAACAAAAAGATTTATTAGACTCCTATTTTCTAACCCGCGACGCAAAAAGAGGGGTGTTATAAGTTTGACTGCAATGTGTGTGTGAGTGTCTGTCTCTGGCACCGTAGCTCTTAAACGAGTGAACCGATTTGGATGCAGTTATTTTTTTGGGAAAGCTAGTTTCTTGGCAATGGTTCTTAGATAAGTTTTATTAAAATTGGTGCAGCCATTTCCTAGATATGGGGGATGAAAGCGGGTATGAAAAATCTAATATTTGAAAAAAATACCCAAGTAGGGTATCAAATGAAAGAGCATGATGTGTATGTTACAACTAGTTCTCTCTTTTTTTATTATAGCTAGCCTGTACTGTCCCACTTGTTCTTTGCACAATACTAGGCGATCACTGATAGCTTAGTAGCGTGACCGTCGGACTGTCTAGTTATAGGTCTCAAGACAAGACACGCACCTCTGACTTATTCGGATTCATGTGCGTATTCTACAATTACCACTTGCTACCGTGAAGAAAACATCATGATAAAACCAGCATGCCTGAGAGATATTCCTCGACGGCATGTAAAGCCAAGTCAGATCCCATGGGTGGAATAAAAACTCTAACACCAGGTTAGGCACTAACCACACGAGAAACAAAGACGGAGCAAAGACCTGCCTCCATTCTTTCCATCGTGACCAGAAAGCAAGAAGACCCTCTTGCTTTCTTTGTTTTTAGAGTCAGAAAAATGTTATTAATGTTAAGTGCGTTTACGAGTTACGACGTTTCATACAAATTTTGACGTCCTTATTTTTGAAATGACTGAATCGATTTTAATGAAACATCATACGCATAAGCAGGATACATAGCTCTAAAATGTTTATAGAGAACTTTTTCGAAAAATAGTGTTACAGCTAAATTAGACCGATTTTAAATTTTCCATAGAAACAGAAATTGAAGTAGTTTCCAATCTTTTTAAAATTTCGAAATGTTCTCTAACTTTTTAGACATATGTATCCTGCTTATGCATATAAAGTTTCATTAAAATCGGTTCAGTCATTTCGAAAAATAAGGACTTGAAAGTTTGTATGAAATGCCGTAAGTCATAAACGCTCTTTAGTGACACCATGCCTATTTCGCTAAATATTAAGCCAAAATAAACCTAAAAAAAATAGAACAAAACAAAAAATGATCTTCAGCATTCACCGAACGATTGACAAAATGAAGTCATTCAGATTCAACCACACATCTAATGAGAGCCTCCATACAGATGGCGTCATTACTAACCGCTGCACAACCGCTTTGTAACCGCACAGTTAACGCGCGTAACCGTTTAAATAAATGCGCATAGCCCTTAATCCGTGGCGTGCAGATTGGCCAATTCATTTTCTAGTAAATAGTGCAGTAATTCAGGGCCTTTTTGATGCTGGAAAAGTTGGAATGAATAGAGGAGTGAGTGATTTCGTTTCGTGGATGTTTCTGCGGTGAAGTATGGAAAGAAGTCAAGATTTTTTTTTATGGTTAATTTATCTTTTTACGGTTCCGTAGCCGAATGGCAAAAAACGGAACCCTTATAGATTCATCGTGTCTGTATGTCTGTATGTCTGTCTGTTCATCTGTATGTCACAGCCATTTTATTCCGAAACTATTAGGACTACACAGTTGAAACTTAGTAGGTAGATGTATTCTGTGAACCGCTTTACAATTTTTACACAAAAAATAAAAGATTAAGGGGGGCTTTGGGGGGGTTTTTGAGATATGGGACTTTTTCATCAAACTGTAGCATTAACTTTGTTTTTCACTGACATACTATGAAAAACAAATTTAGTTTAGCTGTTTTCTTTGGTGCTACGGAACCCTGTGTGCGTGTGAGTACGATTTTTTTATTTATGTTTGAATGATATTTTAAATTCGTTTACATGGAACCGTGATCGTTTTTTTTTTGTGGATATGACCCATTGGATTCATTCATTAATTCATTCATTTTGCCTTTTCTCATGGGGGTAGACAAAAACTATAGAAACATCTGAACCCTCGATTGTTTCATTCGCCGTATAGTACTCAAAAAGCTTATTAAGTAATTATTGGTGGATACAGAAATTAATTTATAAGTAACTGCTATAAAATAATACTGAAAAGGCCCAAAATAATTCTCCAAACATATGCGTTTACAGCAACAAAAGAAAATCTATTTATTTCACACCTTGCCATAATTACGGAGGGCTTTTATCGCATTAATATGCTAACGTTACAAGGACAGTAGCCCACATTCGGGTTGCCATAAAATCTTCACATTTTCGGACACAAAGGACCCACAACAAAAGCCTGGTCACTCAATAAGAGAAATCCCTTTTTTTGACCTCCCTTATTCTTTATTTTTTTGTTAAAATATTTACATAAAAGAGTTGTTTTGAAAATGCACCTGTTGTGAGTAAAGAATAATTCGGTTTTAGCAAGCTTACTGAAAATATAAATGTTTTTTTGTATACTTAAATGAAAAAGTATCATTATTTTGAATTAAACTGGGTCCGCTCACAATACTGTGAATGTACTTATTTTGTATACTAGAAAGAATCAAAAAGAGGAATGGAGATAGCGGGCTCTGGATGGAAAACCTCTCTGTAGACACTGATAAATTAAATTATCCTTTTTTTTTACGGATGGGAAATCATCAAATGACTTCTCCCGCTCTGGGTGGAGTGGGGGAGATGTCAGACTCTTACTGACTAGAACCCATCCATGTTCCTACTTTGCCCTTTGTGTTCCAGGGCCACGGTATCTCTTTCGAACAGTCCCGCAGCCCCGGCAGGAGTCAATTTATCCAACTTACAACTTCAATTTACAACTACATACATAAAATCAAGAACATTCTCAATGCAGTAATAATTCATCATAACAAGCTTTCGAAAATCTCGATGATAGACATTTTATAATTAAGTAAGTAATTCGTCATGACGTACCTTCTGACTCACGTAAGTTCTCACACACACGGTGCATGGGTATTTTAAACTTCGAAGTTCAGTAAGACAGTCAGTTTTTTATCAAAGAAACAGACCTAAGCCCTCCTATACATACACTTACAACTCTACCGGCAAACTCTACTGTTTTAGTTGTGACTGGGTATTCATAAGCAAATTCGGTCTGGCCAGTCATATAAGGCCACACGCAAGGAAATAATAGCTTGAAAGGGTCGCCGTTACCGAAATCGCTAAGGAGGACTATATACACCGTGACTTTTTAGTCGTCTTACAAAGGTGGTCCACTCAATGTGCCCGACATAAAATAGATCTAGGCGCGATTTTTTTTAACTACCGTAATAGGTCCAAAGAAAAATAAATAAACATTAGAAAATATTATGAAACATCCTGTTAATGATGTGATCGTGTCAAACGCGAGAATATACCTACCCAGCGCTCCAGTCCAGTAGATCATCGCTCAGAACAGGGTGTTTTAACTACGTCACGCGTCATAATATTGAATAATATTTTTATTTTAAAATTTTTAAGTCTGATAAATACCAATTTTCTTTTAATGAATGCTTAGTAGTCATTGGATACACGAAGTGGGCTGCCGTTGTAAGTCGACTAAAAAGTCACGGTGTATATATATATCAGTCAGACAGTCAGTTTTTTATCAAAGAAACCGAAAAAAAACAACCATAACAAAACAAGTACTTACCAACTCTTCTAACCAAACTTAATCCACCGAAAACCCATTCTGTAACCAATGAGGCCTAAACTCTAAAACTTAAAGGAAGCCGAACAAAAAAAGGTTAATAAAACTCAACTTAACTCCCGTTCATACCGCTATAAACAGTTTACTTCAATACCATCGTAAAAATGAAGAACCGAGGTTCAGTAATAAAAGTCTTTGTTAATATTTTTAATACGTAATACGTTCAGGGTCGACCAGTGACTTGTCGCATAAATTCTCTTATTAAATTCTGTGTATTTTATTTTATCACCATATGCAGAGTGGGGACGTAAATAAGCTGTTTTACTAAAGATATAAAAGTGAAAGATGTGATTTGGTCGAGCTGCGGTCAGTACAGACATAAATGCTATGCATCTGAACAAAGAAACTTCATTTCGGACATTTTTACTACAGTTTTTTCTAGTATTTCTATTGTTCCACAGTATAGTGTAATCATGTTTGATGTAGCAACGTGGCGTAGCACTTTGCTACGCCGTAGCACGAAGAACTTCGTACAAAGGTTTGTTCAAACCGGTTCGTATTGATTTCAAAACCAGCACTGGACACGGACAGATACTTCAGTACATTACTTGTCAGAGACCGTTGTCCAGAGCCGTGTCCCCAGTTTGTCCTTACTGGTTTGACCGAACCTAAAAGACTCGATATTACGCTACTATTCATATATTTAACGTACCTAGGTCCGTTTTTCATTAAAACAACCACGTACATAAATCAATTTCATAAAATTCTATTACAACAAAACCCAAAGGCTCTCAAAACTAACCCTACGCCTTTAATAGGATCTAGTGAGGCAATAAATTAGTAGAACGAACATTAATACCCGTTTGAAATAGTGTTTCCCTACTAACCACACGATGAAAGTTATTAGTTTGCACTTCTGTTTGTGGATTGCACTTCAAACTGTTAGAGCAGAGAGACTATCAATTAAACATATTCAATTGATTCATTTGGATTTGTGGATATCGAGAAACGGGAATTCATTAAGAGGGTTATGTATTTACTTTTGAACACTTTTTCATTCATCAGTTTTATTAATTATTTTTTTAAATATTAAAATCTCGAAAACAGAAGACATTTATAAACATAAAAAATAGTAGCCCACTAGCTTCGGGAGCAAGGTCCGAGCTACCGGCGGTCAGGGCTCTTGAGAAAGGAACCTCCTAACAATACGCCCCATGTCCAGAAGCACTGCTTTCTGAATCAAGCCCTTGATCCAGCTGCCAAGCGAGAACCTCCTCAGATGTTGAACCTTTTTATTCTTATTTGGTTTAGTTTCTTTGCATCATTGGTCCTACTCTAATGAGCACTCATGTAGTTGTCATTTTTGACATGGGTTTCATATTGTGGTCGAAGCGATCTTGAATATGTCTGTACAGAAATTTTACTTGAGTTATTTTAACAAACTATTACATCTGTGTTGCTCGCAGGGGTTGTACTGTTTAGTATTTTTTTTCAGTTCTGGCAGTTTATGTTTTAGGGATAAATAGCTTATTGACACCAAAACTGATGTAATGTACACGACAACAATAACCAGTGATTTACTCCATTATTCCAATTGGGTATTTATATTGTTTTTTTACGACACTCACTAATTATGACAAATTATACAAGTTTGTTTCAGGTTATTTATCTAAATTTATAACTCAATTGTTTGGAAGGAGAGTCCAAACTTATTTAATTTCACAAGTTCATTTATCAACGGCGAATGAAATTGAACGTTAATATTCGTCCGCCGCCGTTCTATCTGTTGATTTGATAAAACTGATTATAATTTGTATTTTTGTACTGTTTTACATTTTTAGAATTTATCTTTAAAATTTAAATGTAAATAAAGATAATGTGTGTCCTAAGGGGTTAGATAATGTGAAATTCTATTAACTATAACGATGATGGTTCAGGGGTTTTTTTTAAACAAGCCCGCCACATTACTCCCAAACCACTGCCACTCCTGAAAGCTAGAATCAACAATGGCGACTACCAGTAAAGCGCCAATGAAGAGACAATAAAGCTCGATAAATTCCCAGAGAAACAATTTAACTGTCTTGGATACCGCAACGAATTTAATGAGAAAAGAATAGCGGAAGAGTAGAAAGAAAAGAAAGAAAGAAAAAATATTTATTTGTCGCAGGGACATGACGTGCATCAAACAAATCGTCATCATGTCGTGTCGTGCATCAGTAAGAAAAACATAATTTCCTCTTCCCTCCATATCAACAGGAGACAGAACAAAACAAGGCCAATAGGTGTAAAGGGTCGTTTCTAACTGGGATAAGCCCAGTTGCCTAGCACCACGGATAAATCACACGGTTTTGGGGGATAAGGAACAGGGTGTAAAGTTCCTCAATACTCCATAGAAAAGGGAGGATCTTCCGACCGAACGGGTGTTGTACTACCTACTGCCCGACAGTTGCTGTCGGGTTTTTCTATATCGTCTTAAATCGCGGATAACTTTAATAGCGCGATTTAAAATTATGATGTTAGTTCTTTATTTGTGTCATAGATGGCGCTGAAGTACTTTTTGTATTATGTCGCTGTAGTACTTTTTGTATTATGTCGCTGTAGTACTTTTTGTATTATGTCGCTGTAGTACTTTTTGTATTATGTCGCTGTAGTACTTTTTGTATTATGTCGCTGTAGTACTTTTTGTTAGTCACTGTGCCGCTACAGATCAAAAATGCCCAATACATTTTTGAGTTTGACATAAAGCCGTTGTTTTAATTTTGTTGAAAGTCGTACATACAAAATGCCTTGAAAGCGATTGTCATTTGTCTAGGCCATTTAAATTCCGAGTTTGTGCCTTGTTGACGCTCCCACTTAATTTCATGCGACTTATGAATACCAATTAAAATTTGGGCGTATTAAGTACACACCTTTTCACAAGCGTGATGTAACGTTACCCTTCATAAAACAATCGAATTCCGAGAATAATTACTCAGAAACAGCTTCGCAGCTCTAGGTATTGTTACAGTAATAATTATTCGCCAAACAACATCATCGTAGCGTAATCACCTAAACACTAACCGTAACGTATGAAGTCAAATACTGTTTACAAACCCACACAAACAACGTAGGTACATAATCACAATGGACCAACATAAGTGCCCCGTACCACGAAACCACCAAACTTTAGCGCATACTAAAGTGCCCCTTACCACGATACGAGTCATTCCTCTTTTTAACTTGAACGTCAATGTTTGCCAAATGGCCTGGCCAAATCGTCCATATCACGAACTTTTCCTTTTTCGGGTCTTTTTATGGTGAACAGAAAATTCAATTTCCATGGTATGGAAAAATTGTGAGATTGCCTCGTCTTTTGTATGCCAAAAAGTTTTGGGGTCTCGGTAGTGTCACGATGTTTGAGTCCGTAGTTAAGTTTTAGGAACTATGATTTGTTAAGGGAGGGAATTCGGTTATGACCCAATTTGTGATCATAACGTCATAATAAAGGGCCTTACAAAGCGATTATTCATAATAGTCTACCTAAGGTTTTCCAACTATCTTAGGGACATATTTCAGTCTTGCGAGATGCATCTGAATAACAATATGGAAATATCTGTCCTCTTCCCTTCTCAATTACTGGGTAATACGATACTACTTTGTAAAATTGATTGTCAGACTAAGGCGCGGTTTAAACTGAAGAGACTTGGCGAGGACTTGTGGCTTTGGCGAATAATCAAAAAAATCTGAAATGAACCTAGTAGTTATGTTGCATAGCGTCGTTTTTGTCGGGCGAGTTATCTGTGGCGGTGACGTCACCCGGAAGCGTGGGCGCAATTCTCTTTCTAACACGATACACGAACTCGCTACGTCTGTTCTGTATAAACCACGACTAACAAGACGCTTCTTGAAGTAAAATCAACGTAGGTATACGAGTACCTACAAGAATTTCGAATTCTCAACAAGAATTTTCAGATACCGTACTTTCTCCATACCTGTGAATGATGTAGTGCAGGTAAGCTCACTAATTTAACAGTATTGAAATCCACACTAGCTTATAATTATACTGAAAATATTCCACGAAATCTGATTTAACAATGACACAATGCAAGCTGACATTATTTATTATCAATTATAATAATTCAGTGCATTCAGCAATCGTGATTTATTCCGATTAACACAAAAATACTCGTTTCAACGTGATGTGTATTTCAACAGTAATTTTACTTTATCTTTTTGACTGATGGTAAATTCCATCGAACATACAGTTTGTTTCAAACTAAATTATTTACTATCCAGTAGTTCATTTATTTATGTACCTTGGGTTTTTTGTTTTGTCTTGCTATACACAAGTTTGTTCTATTTAAGTACCTATTCATACATACCTACACATACCTTATTAGAAACAAAACTGTTTTATGTCACATCACCATCTTGGGTCCAGTTGAAAACCAGCGTCGGGCACTAGCTGCTCGGCAGTTTGCTGAACTGGGTCTATTTGGCGCAGTCGTGAGACACACAATATTGTCTCTTTTTTCTGTTTAATTTTCGTTTTATAATGTGTAGATTTAAGTTTTTTATTTTATTTGTTTGTTGTGTGCACTTGTGGCATGTGCCAAATAAATATGTTTTTTTCTTTCTTTATTTCTTAACAAGCAGACTTTATCAATAAGAGTCACTAATCAGGTAGAATCATAGTGAATTCTACAGGACAACCATGAAGGACTTTATGTTAGGATTTATTCGGGTTCCATCCAAATCCTTTTTGGAGCACGGAGCGCAGAGCCTTTAAGGTCTGCTAACTAATTCGCTTTGTCAATAAGACTTAGCAGGCTATTGTTCGACATGACACCTGCGTTCATGCTAGTACGGAAAATGCTTACAATGTAGGGACGAGAAAAGCATGTAGGTGAGGACTGCATTTATGCTTATGTATTACATTCATTGGGTGCTGATGTAGTTACAATTTTTTTTAGTGCCTGTACTGCCCCAGTGCTGGTTAAAGGCGTCCCCCAATTCCTTCCATGTGCTGTTTTCCTGTGCCGCCTCGAACCAGCCCTTGCGGTACGCCTCCAAATCGTCTCCGGACATCTTTCTTGGCCGGCCTCGGCGGTACCGTCCGTCGTCCGGCAACCACATCGTGTGCAAATTTTTGCCCAGGGGTCATCGTGCATACGGCTGACATGACCCGCCTAATCCCATTTTAGCCTAGCAGCCTTCATGCCAACGTCCTCCACGCTCGTTTTGAAACGCAGCGTGGTGTTTCGAACCCTGTCTTGTCTTTTGACACCCAACATGCTGCGGTCCATTGCTCTTTAGCAAACTGGTACTTAATAATCTCCTAAAAAGAAGAGAATGAAATCTTGTAGTTAGACGAATTTCTGAGGACACAAACATGTTGTGTATACGGTTTTGTTTTATTGTTAAAACCGTTAAGAAGTTGGACTTGTTGCTTCCAAAAGTTATCCCAAATAACACACATTTAGGTACATGTTTTTAGACAAGTCTTTAACAAGACTTGTTGAAAACAAGTAGCATAACTTCTATATGGGTATAAAAGCGGAATTACGTCATTCATCATCTGCCTAGCCTTTTCCAAACTACGAGTATGTTCGGGTCGTGGAGTTACGTACCTCTCTAAAATACACATTAATTATGAATCTAAACTATTGGCTTTTCACCCTAAAAGAAGCTATGAGAATGCTGTGTTCCGTGAAAGCCCTACATGAATGCACATAATATTAAATACAAACATAACATCATACTGTAATCCCCGAAGGCAGGGTTAGGTAGAAGTGTACCTAATAGTACACTCACATTTTGCCAGTTATGTTTAAGTTCCATGTAATAGGTGCGACCCTATTGCCATCAACCGGTCACAAATCCAGACTCCGTGACTACTACTGAGCAATCCCTGATGGAAAAACCCAATAACACTTTGAAGTGGAACCCAGGACCTCATGCTCAGCTGTCGCGCTTGCGACCATTAGACCAAGGAAGCAGTCAAAAGTTGCAAATCATCACATCCCCATAAAATTAACGCTTCAAACACACACTCAAACTATCTAACACCAAACAAATCTAATCTCAAGTCAGCGTTCCAAACAGTTAGAACAAATAAGCTCCCCGGGTGCATTTGGTACCGATGTCTTCTATTTTACTTCTCACAGTTTAAGCTAAAGATATGTGCTTGCCAAGAAACCGGCGAACTCATTAGTAAAACCAGAACGGGCGTCGTAATTCGCCACAATTAACAACTTGTTTGTAATCTAGCTTGATAGTTGTAGTTGTAAGTTATACGGACGGCGACACGTGAAGGGATTTGGTGGTGTTGCCTGTGGGCAGGTATGTGTGTGTATGTCAATTACGTTGGTAGGTGAAACGTTTGACACTGTAAAAAAACCGGCTATTAACGAGTTGGACTGGCGCACCGAGGGCTCCGTATACACTTGAAGGTATTTAGTTCGTTTATTCATTTTCCTTACATACTAATTACATTTTAAATATTTTTATCAACAAAAATTATATAAAAAACATTTAAAAATATAAAAAAATAGTAGCCCACTGGTATCGGGAACAGGGTTCAAGCTTAGGTATTTTATTATTAAACTACTTATTTAGGATTTTCAGGTTTTTTTTCTTTACATGTGATGTATGACGTTGCTTTTTGCCAAATTTCATGATTCTAGGTCAACGGGAAGTACCCTTTGTTACCCAGTGTTAGAGAGTTTTGATTACCTTGTGAAATCGCAAAATATGCGACATAAACAGCCATATCTTTTGATCGCGTTAACTTACAAGTTGGATTTGTTCACTGCTCTAAGGGGTAGCAGACTTGAGTATTTGATATTAATTTCAGCTTGATACCTTTACGTGTTTCTGAGAAAAAGGGTCTTGACAGACGGACAACAAAGTGATCCTATAAGGGTTTCGTACATATTATACGGGCCCGCAAGGACCGATGCCTGCCGGGGCTGCGGGACTGTTCGAAAGAGATACCGCGGCCTTGGAACACAAAGGGCAAGGATGGGTTTTTGTCAGTAAAAGTCTGACACTCCCTCCCTGAAATATCTCCACCCTGAGCGGGAGGAGATATTTCATGATTTCCCTTCCCAAAAAAAAAATGATTTCGTTTTTGCCGGATGAGGTACGGAACACACAAAGAAAGAAAATTTAACGTTTCATGATGACCATAGCATCACAGTTATCGCGATAGGTTAGAGTTTTTCCTGTAGCACAACGACTTTTCGCTAGTTATGCTTAAGTCCCATGTTATCAGGAGCGAGCTTATTATTATTTATTAGTGCAACTGAGCACACTTCCAGACTACGGGCTGCTCTTGAGAATTTCTTGATTTAAAAAAACCCAATATCACTTTAACGTCTTAAGTTCAACGTATTCCCACGTTGAACCTAAGACGTCATGCTAAACAGTATCCGACCATCGATTCGAACATCGATGATTTTACACAAATGTGCTTAAAAGGCACAAAGCTCACCCATAAACCAATTCAGACCCTTTCAAATAGCTTTTTCCAACTAATTTTTGGTCGAACATAACCTCAAAATAGTGATTACATTTTTGTAAATATCTCGGAAATGCCATTGTGGTTTGTGTTGAATCTTTTGTAGTAGTATTAAGACCATCGAGTATTTTAAAGATGATTTGATGAAGACACAACAATGTTGAATTTAGTACATTTGTCCATGGCGCCGTGGGCATTCTCCTTTTCTGAAAAAACATTACTTACAAAAACGCGTAACCTTTAACATACAATCGGAACCAGAGGATCAAACATCAAACAAATGCCGCGTTTGAATTTTAAACAGTCCAATAAATACTATATCGGTTCGTTATAAAGGTCCCGTTTCCAATTATATGTGATTAGCGTTCACAAATACAACTTGATGGCAATTAATGTGTAAACCCGTTGACGAGGGCATGATATTTATCCTTTATGTATTTAGGGCTGTTGAGGGTGATTACACACGCTGGTGCGCAAACTTTACATATGTCTACGTTTGATATAAGATGTGACATCCTAATTGAGCTTTTCCTAGAACTTCGTTTGCTATCCAATTTCTAAGGAAATGTGGGGTTTCCAATTAATAAGAAGATTGAAGGTTGTTTTATTGATATTGCAATCAATAAATAACATCTTTACAAAATATCGGTAGTTTCAGTTATTTTCAAGTACCTGGGCGATCAACTGTGAAAATAACGAATTTTCCTAGATATGAGACCTAGCTAGATCGATTTACGCCACCGTAAACACCCATATTGCAACGTTCCTCGAAATCGTTAGAGCCGTTTTCGAGAAATTTATTATAAACTAGCTTCTGCCCGCGACTTCGTACGCGGATCCTGTTGCTTATGCCAGCGACAACGGGGTCATCAAAATCGAAGATCTGAAACGTCTGATGTCGAATTCTAAGAGGGGGACGGGAAAACAACGGGATGCGCGAGACGATTCGAGACGTTCCATATCTTTCATTTTTGTAAGTCAGAAGTCGATGCGTAGATACGCTTGGATCTCAAGCGTAATTCTCTATCCGTGAACGTCTCCGACTCGCAAGACAATGCGTGACGTTCACGATCAGCGGTCAGTCGCGCATCACGTTCCCCACTTGTCTCTAGAGACCTAGAAGTCGATGCGTAGATACGCTTGGAACTCAAGCGTAATTCTCTATCCGTGAACGTCTCCGATTCGCGAGACAATGCATGACGTTCACGATCAGCGGTCAGTCGCGCATCATATTCTTCACAGTTCTCTAGAGACGTGGATGTAGATGCGTAAATACGCTGAGAACGCAGGCGTACTTCGTTATCCAAGAGGAAGAGAAGAGAAGAGAGGAAGAGGTTTCCACGGAGCGAGTTGCAGCCTGATGTGCTCGAACAGCATCAAGTCTCTCCTGACGTTCTTCGGTAGATTCTTGGGATCTTATGATCCTCACTCTTTTAGCTCCTTTGGAACATTGGGAAAGATTTGACCTCTTTCTAGGCATGGTTATAGTTTTATTGTGAAGATACCTGATCAATTAAAATCTGAGTGACTGTTCCCCTGCGTTACCGGGTAGGCTACCACGTCACGAAAATAAGTGGAAAAAGTCTAAAACACTCAAATAACATAAGCCCGAAGGCACATTTATTCGATAAAATAAAAAAATAAATAGGAGTTTTGTCCAGTAGAGTCAAATTTTCAATGATATACCGTCGTCATCGAATATCAGTCCTAAACTGTTACCGCCTTCACCGCGTGGAGGTACTCCCAGCTTATGTTATTTTATAATTATACAGTGAAATTAGTGATAGCTTTGATTTCCACATCAGATGTTTCTGATCTTCGATTTTTATAAGTCAACAGGAAATGCCCATCAGACCGAACAACTTTTGATAAGACGTCATTCCTATATATTATGTGTTATGGTGTAGCTGGGCTCTTGGAGTTCCACAACAGGTGTTCCAGATCTTCAATTTTTATAAGTCAACAGAGAGTGCTCATCAGATTGAACAATTTTTGCTAAGACTTCATTACTATATGTGTTATGGTGTAGCTGGGCTCTTGGGGTTCCACAATAGGTGTTCTAGAACTTCGATTTTTATGAATCAACAGAGAGTGCTCATCAGATTGAACAATGTTTGCTAAGACGTCATTCCTATATGTGTTATGGTGTAGCTGGGCTCTTGGAGTTCCACAACAGGTGTTCCAGATCTTCGATTTTTATAAATCAACAGAGAGTGGTCATCAGATTGAACAATTTTTGCTAAGACGTCATTCCTATATGTGTTATGGTGTAGCTGGGCTCTTGGAGTTCCACAACAGGTGTTCCAGATCTTCGATTTTTATAAATCAACAGAGAGTGCTCATCAGATTGAACAATTTTTGCTAAGACGTCATTCCTATATATGTTATAGTGTAGCTGGACTCTTGGAGTTCCACATCAGGTGTTCCAGATCTTCAAATTTATTCTCTCAGCAGAAAATGATCATCACGTGGAACAATTTTTGCTGTTGTACCATTTTTTTATCTCTTATAGTTTAGCTATTCTATTGCGGTTCTGCATCAGGTGTTCAAGTTTCCAAGATAAATTATAGCCTATATGTTGCCTAGACTTAATACCTATACAACAAAAAAAAATCTTTCAAATCCGTCTAGTAGTTCCGAAGATTAGCGTGTACAAACAAACAGACAAACAGACAAACAGACAAACAGACAAACAGATAAACAGACAAACAGACAGAATTTTTTTTTTGGATTCGTGCTCTATTACTGTTTCTAAACCCCCCTCAATTTTTTTTTTTTAAATATATTCATTGTACAGACACAGTTTTTTTACTGTCTTATTATATGTATAGATATAAAAAATAATGCTCATTTAATATTATAAGATACATAAATCGAAGTCCTTTTCAAACAATGAACCATCGCCACGATGTAGATGAAAAAAAAAAGATGAAGAAAAAAAAAATTGATGTGTATTTAAATTTATTTTGATGTATGTTAGAATGCTTTACTATTTTTTTAACTGCAACTAAACTATACCAGTACTAGAATATATCAAGTTTTAATAAACTCTCCAACAAATTTCACAAAAAAATAAGAGGCAGAAAACGATGATAAACGATACTATTTAATAGAATAAATCCTCCTTCACCTTTACAAATTTTACTGGCCATATATTATAGACTTTATGACCCAAAGACATAATTATAAAATAGTTAGGACTGTCGTAATTCCACTTGGAGTGTGCTCAGTGGGTGGAGGGCACAAGTTCATGCTAATTTAGCAAATAAATGGACAATTTAGTTGGGAACTTGTCGGAAGTTATCCCAGGACTCGTCCGGGTTAGATGTGATGTCATCCTATCCTAATGCTTTGCGGCGATGTGTTATTGTTGTAGCGCTACTTGTAACTGTTACAGTAGCGCACTGCTAAATGTTTTACGGGGTTAAGTGTTGACAAATTGGGTGGTAATATGAATTGTGGTGAGTCGACCATTTTAGTTTTACTTCTGCAATAATTTCAACTACAGCTGTACAGTTGAAGCAGAAAATGTATGCGCTTCGGTTATCTTCGAGTACCTATTATCCATGACAGAGGCAGTTTAAGTACACTATTGTGGTGAGTGGACCATTTTAGTTTTACTTCTGCAATATTTTGAATTGCAGCTGTACAGTTGAAGCAGAAAATGTATGCGCTTCGGTTATCTTCTTCGGGTACCTATACAGAGGCAGTTTAGTACACTATCATTGCGCGTTTTTATGAAGCGGTCTGTCAGATGGTATGTATCTGCGATAGGAGTAACTGTAGATCGCAGATCGTCTTTTGAACCGAAAAGTTCGGTGACTGAAGAATTCGGTGTTTGAGATTGCAAGTTAATCTATAATATTTTAATATTTTAGTAATATTCTTAAACTATACAGCAGTATAGTTATAGCATATTACGTAAACAAGGTGGAATTTTACAACCTCACCTGGAGATAAAGTTCTCTATCTAGCAAATTTTACTCAACGGAAACATTCTTTTTTTTTTTAAAGAAACAAGTCTGCATTCAAAGATTTTCGTAAATTCGCTAGTGTGGACTAGAGAGTCGAACCGACTTAACTTAAAAAAAAAAACTTTACTTTTATCTTTTTTTTTTGACCTCGATTTTTGTAGATACGATATCTACAATACTATTTAAATGAGCAATATTTTTATACATATTTTTATTATTGTAATCACGTTCTCGAAAACGGCTCTAACGAATTTAGGGCATCAATCGATAGGGTCAATTATATGGATCAAATCTCTCTAACAAACATGATAAATTAAATGAAAGGAAACCCATGAAAACTAAACTTATAACTTCAGTGGGATAACATATCGATCCGATTACTTACTCGTGTGTTAGTATCTAATGCAATTTGCACGTGTTTGTGTGTGCAAATTGCAATCTTCTTATCTAAATAGTTCTTCGAATAAATAAATGACTTCAAAGGTAATAACGTAAGTAATCGGATGGCCCCTTGAGTAAAAGTGCTTTATCTTATCCCATTGAATTTAGAAACTTAGACTTTGTGACTTTCTGTCACGTACTCCTATTTATTAAGCAAATATAGCCTTGATCCTTATGTCAAAAATTAATATGATTTAGGGTAATTTAGGAACAGTCACAACTTCATGGTTTTCATTTCATTTAATTTATCATGTTTGCTAGAGAGATTTGATTCCTATCAATTGATGCAATAAGAGTGCAGGGTGTTATTTTTTCAGATATTAGCCGTCTCAATTCCCGAGTGTGGAAAGCGAATTCTCGAAAATCTTTTAAGGCAGATTTGTTTCTTTTTATGAATGAAGGAATGTTCCTTTTGAGTAAAATAAGCTTGTTAAATAAACTATTTTGAATTATTGGCCAGCCCTGCTGTTGACGAAACTAACTATTCTTTCACATTTCCTTTGTCATTTCAGACACCTTGATATATATTTTATTCCTTCTCTCCTCTTTGAGCCCTAGACACTTAACTCCTACACAATCCTTCGTTTTCAATTTGCATTAAAACACTTTTAGTACAATGTGATTTTTATTTTAATCAAACAATCTTTATACCAATAAAAGAGCATTAAGAAAACCACAAACCAAAGTTCATTTATTTCATTCAAAACCAAATTGATTCCTCTCGAAGCCGTAGATGGAAAGAGATCCGGGACCAATTGAAATTGAGGCATATCGAATCTATAAAAACAATTTTCCTCGAATGTTGATAAAGGGGGAGGGTATAAAGATATTTTTCGACACCATTTCGTTCAGAGATGTGTACGAATGTAATACGTGACTGTGTGCGACAGGATTATATCGATGTAGGCAGTGGCTTTGAAGACAGCGGCGCTATTGAGTGTTTAAAGGCCAGTAAGCTAGCGGGTAGATGATCAGTTGTGTCTGGTTAGACTGGAAGCCGACTCCCACAAAGATGGGGAAAGGCAACAGCGCTTGCATCTTTCTAGTCCACTGGTTTTCTCCTTTGATGAGCCCAGCGGGTTGAAAGTTAGTTAATATTTAGTTTGTTTGTAAGTTCACGTTTTTTACCCACCCTGTATATTTCAAAATAGGAGTATTAGTTTCCATCTAATTCCCATGAAAAGTCGATTTTGACTAGAGCAACCCTAAATGAAAATCATAAAAGAGAATTACTGTCACAACATAAGGACCTCTTCTACAAATCTCGCAATCGAAATTTCATTTGCTGTAAGAAAACCCAATTCTGGGTTAAACTCGCCATTGTACATAAGCTATATTATTGCAATTTGTATGTATATTTTTTATATTTTATGTGCAATAAAGAATAAGAATTAAGTGTAAAGCCAGGGAAATTAATTGTTAAGCAACTACCTGTGCACTTAAATAGTCCGTATATTCAAAATAGGACTGTAATTATTTGTCAGTTGAATGTGGCAAATATAGGATGATTGGCAATTGGTGACCGACACCTACTTAAGCACGTGATTATACTCATGATAACAATCAACTTTCCCAAAGAAACTTTTTTTATACTCGTTCACTTTTATCCTAATAACACAACAGCCGTATGAAATTCGCGCACGCGCGCCTTTGACCTATCAGCTGTCAGCCGCGTGACGCCGCAAACCGTTCTGTCTCATTACTATTGTACCGTGCAACAGTGGGTAGGCAAAGCACCCGCCGGGCCGCATGCGGTGATCATAAAAAAAAAAAATCTTTGGGGAAGTTGTTTGTTATCATGAGTACAATCACATGTTTAAGTATCAGTCACTAATTACCATTCACCCTATATACAGGTACGACAAATTAAAGTAAGGTGTCAATTTCTTAACAAAAATTTTTCTCCTTGACGGTTCAGCACAAAAAATCAAGTACAATTTCCTCTCCCGCTTTTCTCTTGGCCCATGTTTACTTGCTGAGTTTGACGTCGATCTAGCGCTGACTATGCGGAACTTGGGTGCAATGGCTCCTTCCCGATTATAGTATAGCTAGCAGTTGGTACCTCTACCTATGCATGCAGTCCATTTAAGCACTGGAGTGTGTGAAATGCGTGCAAATGTTTGTGAAACTATTTGAACTTGGGTTAGTGATGCGTGAAGTAATGGGACGTGTGTTGTTGAATTCTAGAATATGCACAATGTATGTCTGTTTGTAATTTAAAAATAACTGCTTTTAACTAAATGCATATGAAAGTATAACAAAAAAACATTTAATTTTTGTCTGTCTGTTTGTTCCGGCTAATCTCCGAAACAGCTTGACTGATTTTGACGGGACTTTTACTGGCAGATAGCTGAGGTTACAACGATGCTTTTAAAGGATTCGGAATCCGTGCAAAAAACTAAATTTCTTGAAATTGTTAACAAAATCCGATTCTAATAGGGAAGTATTTTTTTATAAAAATTCATGCGGCCGAAGTTGCGGGCAACGGCTAGTTATCCATATGGAAAGAGAAATTTGTCTTGCGGTAAGACATCATTATCTTTTATTCACCTGACCGTTTCCCAATTTAGCTTGACTTATTCTTCGATACTTCTCTATTAGTCGTCAACTTAGTAGTCTCCTTCTTTCAAGGCACACAACTTTTAGAATATCAATCCTTCGTTTTGTCTTTTCCTACTCCAATAGCCAATGTGAAGAAAGTTTTGAATATGAATATGGATTATTCATATTCAAAACTTTCTTCACAAACTCTTCCTCATTGCTAATATTGGCTTTTAAAAGTCATTACTTTATTAATCGTGAGAAAAATAAAAAATAAAAATCACAACTCCTAGTTACCATCAAAATACTGCTCAATAATAATATATCAAAAGCCAAACTTCTAAATATTGACGTAGAATTTATCAGTCAGCGACTGAATCACAAAATATACCGTAAAGTTCGAAGTAACAGTAACAATACGACAAAAGCATCATTAAAACGAAATCCAACGCAAAACGACGAAAAAAAGCGTACACAATGAACTTCCAGCAGCTTATTTATAAAGTCGTGTTGTTAGCGAAGTTTGAACAAACACAAACTAACATCATTGTATCTCGCCTATGATGCAGTCACTAAGTTACTTCAGAAACCCTTTCGTTCTGGGAGTTCTTTAGAAATAAACGAGTGAGACTTAAAAGTTCTTTTTGGTGTGCGCACATACGTTTTACTTAAAAGAGCGTGTACACTGAGAGACGGCTGCGATTTTGTTGCTAAAAACTAGCTGTTTCCTGTGGGTTTGCTCGCATTTTTGGGTAATTACTTAGAGCACCGCGGATGGGCTGCGGGACTGTTCGAAAGAGATACCGCGGCCCTGGAACACAAAGTGCAAAGAAGAAACATGGACGGGTTTTAGTCAGTACGAGTCTGACAATCCCTTCCACTCCGCCCAGAGCGGGAGGGGTCATTTGATGACGTCCCATTCGAAAAAAAAAAAAGCACCACGGAAAAAGTATCCTATATTCGAAAGCAAAACGTGTTCTATCTGTATCCTAAATTTCATCCAAATTCGCACAGAAAGAACTATTTACTTATTTTTTCGTAGTACCTCATAAGCTACATATTTAAAAAGCCGTATCGGTAGTACGACTCCAAAATCAAAATTAATGTGGATCAAAATTATCAGTTTATTCAAATATTGCCCTTTGATATTATCATCATCTGCCTAGCCTTTTCCCAACTATATTGGGATCGGCTTCCAGTCTAACCGGATGCAGCTGAATACTAGTATTTTACATGGAGCGACTGCCTATCTGACCTCCACAATCCAGTTAGTACCTACAGGGTAATACGATACCCCTTGGTATGACTGGTTGTCAGACTTTTTGGGCCACTGACTACCTAATGACTGTCAAAGATCAACAAATGACACCCGGGACCAACGGCTTAACATGCTTTCCGAGGCACGGAGGAAACTCGGTATATAATGGGTGGTCACCCATCCACAGACCAACCTGGGCAAGCATGGCTTAACCTTACATCGACCTGAGCGGCTGTTATTATTAAGCCGCAAGCTCCTCACCCTTACCCTTAGATATAAATAATTTAATATAATATATAGCAGCAATAAGATAGCAGTATGAAAGTGACGATTTGGACTCGTTCCTGACTGATTGGTCAGAGGAGGCAAAACACCGGGATAGCTGGAAAGAAATGGGGGAGGCCTTTGCACTGCTGGAGTGGGACAGAATAGGCTCACAAAAAAAAATATAGCGAAATAAATCCCGAAAGAGAACAGTGTACGCTATCCACAAGAGTATGTCCCAACTTCAACAAAGTTGGTCTCACAACATGAAAAATGCATTTAGTTTTAGCTACCAACTCGCTACCGACCGCCTACCCGATGACACTATTGGTTTCGGGTCTCAACGTATACCATTCTGTAACATGGCTTATGTATTAGTTTGTTTTATGTGTACAGATTATATTATTGATTGGTACCCGATAACGTAAGATCACGCCTGTAATCAACAAATGGTTAGGCAGAGGAGGAGCTAAAAGTTCAACCATAGTTTGCCAGAACAAGTTATTTTTAAGTCACACGTATAAGGGGGCGAGCCTTTTGCAAGCATCATCATCATTCTACTGCCCTTATCCCAATTTATTCGGGGTCGGCACAGTATGTTTTGTTCTTCCATACTTCTTTATTACTCGTTATCTCAGCAGTTCCTGTCTAAATTTTTTACTATTGTCTCTATTTTGGTGGTCTGAATTATTTCTGAAAGTTTGTCCATCTATTTTAATGGGACCTTTTATATTTCAATGAAAAAGGTTTATCTACAAATAGGTTTTCAATTAAAAAGTCGTTTGAAAGTTTTTACGTTTCATTGGTCCACGCGTGTTCGCTTACGTGGATCAATGATACGTCAAAGAAGGCCAATTTTTTAACGTCATGGCCTTCGGGGTCGGTTACTACAGCGAAATGCGTAATTATATAATTGGTCTTGTGGCCGCAAGCATGACTGCTGAGCACGAGGTCCTGGGTTCGATTCAAGGGTCGGGCAAAGTGATATTGGGTTTTTCCATCAGGAATTTCTCTGTAGCAGCCACGGATTTGGGCCTGGTTGATAAATAAATAAATAAGTAAATCATTTAATCAGGATCAAACATTCTATAAATTTTGTAAACCCACCAAACTGCGTAACAGTTTGTCGGCGGGATTAGCGCAGTGATGGCAATAAGCTCGCCCCTGTTACATGGGACTGAACATAACTGGCGAAATGCGGGTGTTCTATTAGGTACAACTCTGCCTAACCCTTCGGGGATTACAGGCGTGATGTTGTGTTATGTTGTGCCTCCTATGGTTATGTTAAAGAAAGGAAAATTTAACAAGGTAGTTACCTCATCAGTCTTAATCATAATACAGTCTTGTTTAACCATTACAGAGTTTTAAGGACATTCGTAATCCATTGTTTCAATCATTTGTATGCTGGACATCGCGAATCGCACAATGAATATTATTGAATGATGGGTGTATTACGCAGTTGTCCCGCTGAAGTGGATCAATTCTTTATGACGAGCTGTTGTTATTTTTTATTTTAACTCTAGCCTATGCCCGCGACTTCACCCACGTGGGCTTTGGTAATCGTCCCACGAGATCGTACTACTGGGATAAAAGTATCCTATGTGTTAATCGAGGTTATAAACTACACACAGACATCCATTCTTCCTCACAAACTTTCGCATATTTATAATATTAGTAGGATAACATTCATTGATGTGATGAATATGAATGTTGATGGACGGAGTGGGAGATGAAGACCAAGGAAACGATGGATGGATTGTGTGAGGAATGATTTGAAGGAAAAAGGTGACAGGGGAGAATGGAAGAAAAAAACGTGTTGCGCTGACCCCCAAGTAACATGGGACAAGGGCAGGAAGGGTAGGATAACATTCATTATCAGCAAAATAATTTAAGAAAAAATAGTGCTAGTTTTAGGTCGATCTAGGTTGGTTCAATACAAGCTGAACTGATGTTTCCCTAAAACTATTTGTATTATAAGAATTAGAGAATATTGGTAGAGGTCCTAAACTAACACTGTGGGATTTCAGAGCCTTTATCAATGACTTACAAAGTGGACAAACCCAGAAATGTCTGGTTTTAGGCTAAGCAAACTGGGATGTGGGTTGAGTGCACTTCAGTTGAAATATGGGGGAGAGAAAATATTATTTAGTACGCAACTAGGTTATGTCCTATTAGAAGTGTTTCTGTTATGATTTGTATTTCATTGTCCATACAACAATGTACCTCTATTTCGAATTCAGTGTTTTATTTCATACTAGCGCATGAAGTTCGGTAACTGTCCCACGAGATCATACTACCGGGATAGAAAGTATTCTATATGTTAATCCAGATTATAAACTATCTATGCGCTTAATTTCATCCAAATCCATTCAGTAGTTTTCGCGTGAAAAAGTAACAAACATCCATCCATTCTATGTCATAGGTAATGGTATACCCGAGTACCAATCCTTGAAATCTGTCCATCTTTTATAGCGTAAAAAGTAGCAGACTCACAAACAGACTGACAGAGCTACAAAAAAGGCTCAGTTTAGAATCAGACGCTTTAAAAAAAACTTATATCGGCACGTTATATAAACACGTTCATTCGCCAGACTACCAATCGCCTAAAAATGCCAGAACGCGTTCACTTCCCTATAAAAAAAAGATCGCTGATTTGTTCTCTTTGACATCAGCAATCTAACCGTGATATAGAATCACAGCGATTCAATATTTATGTCGTGCACTACTACCAACATTTTGTGACGATGAAAATTCGTTCGTACAACGCATTTGTTGACGCTAAAATAATGCGATTGGGCGAAAAACAAAATTGTGTAATTCGAGTACAAATGGGTGAGCGATCGAATCAAAACAGCTCGGTGGGAAATGGGAAATGGCCTGTACACACTGGCCCATCGTGGTGCCACGTTGGGACTCGTACAGTACCCATTCGTTGTTACCGAAGTACTCTGATGGATATCTTGTGTCCAAATGCTGTGGTGGACCAAATTCGTTCATCGATGCGGGCCGAATGTACATAAAGACCGTAACGTAGTTTGTAGGTTACCCATCTTAGTTTTACAGAAATATTTACCTATCCTGTACTAAAATCTGCCCTTTTAAAACCTTTTTTCATTTCAACAGATCCTAGAACCAAATGTTTGAAGACATTCAGCAACCCCCTTTTCTTTCACCAAGTGATGTCCCAACAGTGAGAAGCTTATGGTTATTATACTGATTATGCTTACATAGCCAGTCATCCTCTAAATATTTTTACGGTTGTTTATAACTAAAAGCTACAAAATATCTCAATTTCAGTTACAAAAGCTCTACAAAAAATATCAGTTACTTAATCACAGTCGCGCCGCATCGATTCACGCATGTCGCAACGAGTTTGTTATTTGTCGTCCTGCACTACAACACATTAGCACGTAGTTCGACCAATGGCGGTAAAAAGTGACAATGAATTCAATTCGGTGCACCGGTTACTGTTTCCATCTCTTTCTGTTATAGCCCCACGCTCTACTTTTGAATGGCGACAATTTAAAAAAAGAAAAATGTCGTTCCAAAAAAAGCGGGTGTAGAAAGGTTGTATCCATTTTTTAATACAAAGGGTTTTTGACGATGAAAGATCTGAAAATCGTATCGTTTTACACAAGGGTTTAGATGACAATGAAATATCATTTTTTTGGGAAATATTTTCCAAAAAAATATACAGAGAGAAAACAGCAAATGAAGCAACCTAGATATTTGCCAGTTCAAACGAGCGAACACAAAATGTAACATTGATAGACGGAGCCAATCATGAGTTTTGCATAATCAAATGCTTTTACCACAGCAGCGCGCTATTACTGTGTTCAAGTCCGTTAGTACTGAAAATTAGTATTTCGTTCGAACAACTCGCTGTGGCTTACTCTGAATGTTTTAAACACCGAAATAAGCATTTCGAACGCCCATTAGACGATTTATGTACTAAAAGACTGCCAAAAGTAGCACTACAAATACTCGATGTTCGCTAATACCTTTATTTTTTTTCTTTTTTCTCCAATCCCCGCAGATTTTACTTTGCACTCGGGACTACTGAACCCTGAAAACGGAAAACTGAACCCAATATTGGGTTCACTGGTTACTTTGTCTGTTCCAAACTCTTTACTGGCAGCTATTGAATAACAGACTTCAGTACTTTTGTTAAAATTTCTAAGTAAATAGTCTTGTCTCAAAGGGTTTCGAGTTTCTATTTAAATTTCTTTAAAAGAGCTTTTTTTTAGTTTAGAATTTTTCAACACAAACAATGTCTGTCTGTCTATGTTAAAATAAGAAAAGAGTAGATTTATTCTAATGTTAAAATAAAAATTGTTTATGAACCGTAAATTTGAGAATTTATTCATTTATTCTTACCCCAATATCATTGCTTTTAATTTGCGTTTTGCTCCGACGAAATTAATTCCCATCAAAGATTCACAGTAAGAGTCCAACTGCATCAAGCAGTCCCCCAGAACTTCATCGGTCTCTGTAATAAACTTATCCTACTTAAAACCATTGTTCAGCACAAAAATCACTATTTTGTCAAAGAGAAACTGTAGTGACCTATTTCACGAAGTACGAGTACTTGCGACAAACTCTCTGGCGCTTAAGAAATCAATACAAAGAACTTTTTTGTTCATTCGCATCCCGTGCCCGCCATTACCGAAGCAAAATGGATTGTTTAAACTCAATTAGCATTTTAGAAGCGTCTATCTCGTATTAATTTTATTCTGAACGGTCAGTCGCCTTGTTTGTGGTGATGCCAAACGTTATGAATTTTATTAGACGGTCTTTGTTTGGTTGCCGGGCGGATTGTTTGAAAATTGTCAGCAAATTTACATTTCCAAACGACAAGGTCTTTAGTAAATATCTATCAATATACTGTGTACATTTTTGGTTTGATTGTTGATCTAATCGGTTGGCTTGAGGCTCTTTAGACTATTATTATGATAATATCATGCAGTCAAAAACGTGTTTTTTTTTTTCATTTAAAAAAATATTGCTTACTAACGCCCATTTCCATTGCTCGAGGAAATTTACTTCTGTAAACAAATCCTGTGATATCAACCATGGCGTAGTTTTTTTCGCAAGAAAACGACTTTATCCGAATTAAAACTGGGAGAGATTTTGGTTGTCAATGAACTCATTAACAACCAAAATCTCCCCTTCTTCTCAAAAAAATCCGTAAAACAACTACCCACGAAACGACCGTCATAACATTTCACAATAAGCCGCAGGGAGCAAATCCTGGTCGCCTGCATTTGGCAACTCCACCGGCATTGGTACGTGACGTACTTTTAATTGGAGGTTTGTCGCTATGTGTGGCCAAGCTCTTGGCGTCCTCTGGCAGCCTAGTAGTCTTGGCAGACACCGTATACTTAGTTCTGTGCACGGAATATTGTAAATTCATTATCTGAAATCGGATCAGAATGAAAAAAGAGTGGATAGGCGTGGATTGTGGGTTTTCTTTTCGTCGTATTTTTTCTTGTTAGTTGGAAATGAATTGTTTGGCTTCCAGTTTGTAGCAATGCAGTGACTGTTTATTTATATTTTCATCCAATTTCAGCTGTAACCAAAACACATTCAAAGAGCATTATCATGTTATGCATTTCAATAGATATGGATCATGTATTTTCGATTCCCTCCTCTTACGGCACAGGTAATCATACGCTCAGTTACGTTTTCATTTCAAACTAAATTACGTACTGACATCGTCGAAATATTTGTTGTTGATTGATTTCTAAGCCGACTTGGCGCCAACGATATACCTAACTCTATGTTTGTACTATTGATAGTCTGACAACCAGTCTTACCAGTGGTACCAAGGGGTACCGTAATATCCAGTACTAACTGGGCTGTGGAGGTCAGATAGGTAGTCGGTCTATGTAAAATACTGGTATTCAGCTGCATACGGTTAGACAGGAACCCCACCCCAACAGAGTTGGGAAAAGTTTAGGCACCTTTTTTAATTTTTTTACGGATGGGAAATCATCAAATGACTTCTCCCGCTCTGGGTGGAGTGGGAGGGAGTGTCAGACTCTTACTGACTAAAACCCATCCATGTTCCTTCATTGCCCATTGTGTTCCACGGCCACGGTATCTCTTTCGAACAGTCCCGCAGCCTCGGCAGGCATCGGCCCTTGCGGGCCCCTTCCTGATTGCTGACATCTCTTTGAGGCGCGCGTGGAACACGAACGCGCCGTCGACACGGCCTGTCGTCATAAGACGGACGGACGGTGAGCTAACCCATTACTCACCGTCCACAGGCCCGCGCCTACGGTGGCCGGGAGCCACCACGTGGCCCCCGACGCCCGGTGCGTCGCCCGCGGCGGCTGGGACGTGAGATTCTCTCCCTCTCACGTCCCGCCACCTCCTTCGCTAGTATGACTGCTTCGCAGAAGGAGGTGACGGCTTCCCATTCCCTCTCGCTCCATGGCCTGAACCAGGGACGGGCGCGGGAGGTCGCCGCCGCCGATCGCCGCTTCGAGGACACGGCGGAGCTCCGCCCAAGCGGGGCAGACCTCCACGGTGTGCGCCACCGTGAAAGTTTAGGCATCTGATGATGATGTTTGTACTATTGATAAATCGTAATGGGTATTAAGAACTCATATTTATCTCTAAAAAAAAAATGTTATTGGTACCGAAAAAATCAGTTTGGTAACCAAAAAGGTTTTCTAAACTTAGAACGAAATACTTATCATGCAAATAATACTAAAAATAAACACAAAATCAAGTCCATTTCAAAATCTTAAGTGTATTTACTTAAAGCAGCCATCATTCCATAAAAGCTTTTTAGATAATACAAGAAAATAGCTATGAACAGAAAAGAAACATTTTGTTTTATTGTCCGTCCGGAGGATCGCATATATTCTTTACGTCGGATTTCACCGATCATATTTTACGCGGCGACCCGTACTGGGGTGCGACATAAAAATACGCGTTTCGCTCAGATTTATAAACAACGTATAGATCAAACGGACTTGTTTTTATACAATTTGCTTTGATAAATCATACGGTTTCGTCAATCATTGTGGTTTGTGGCGGTGTCACGTTTGTGCCGGTGTCACGTTTGTGCCGGTGTCACGTTTTTGGACGTAAGTTTATCTGATTTAGAATCTTTTGTGTTTGTCCTGAAGTGCACGTGGAATTGTAAATTATAGCCTTGCTTTCAAGGTTTGGATTTAAACGTTGTTTGTATTATAAACCTCCTAACTGGACAAAACAGGAGGTTTGTTATTATTTAAATTTTGTCTAACAAATAGTTCTGTCATGGTTTTGTTGCAAATATTGTTTAGTATTGTTGATTTATTCGACGCATGACATATAAATAATGTGCGGGATTTCACCGGCCTATAACATAACATAACATCACGCCTGCAATCCCCAAAGGGTTAGGCAGTGGTGTACCTAGTGGTACATCCACATTTCGCCAACTATGTTTAAGTCCTATGCTACAGGGAGCGAGCCTATTGCCATCAATCGGGCATAGGTCTAGACTTCATGGCTGCTATTGAGAAATTCCTGAAGGGAAAACCCAATATCACTTTGCCCGACCCGGGAATCGAACCCAGGACTTCATGCTCAGCAGGCGCGCTTACGACCGCTAGACCAATCAACGAGGCAGTCACCGATTTATATTAAAATAAATAAATGACTAAAGATTCCTACTACCGTTAATAACAGAGAGACAGATGACACAAAAATAGAAATTTTGAATTTAAATTATTTCATAAATACAACAAAACACTAATTCTTTCCACACAATAGAAAAGCATTATAATAAATTGAATAGAAACTTCTTAGAATAAAGCGTATCTATAACTAACATTAATACGCAGGTACAGAGTCTGAAGACCAGCCCTATAATACCTAAGAGCTAAGAACGCAATGTAATACATTTTATTAGCATCAATTTAAATAAATACCCGCCGACAAATGGCGGAGGGTGCCGAGACACTTTCGGCTCCAAATCAAATTGTCTGAGCCCTCTATTTTAAATTGGTGCAGTTCAAAAACTATCAGCTTAAATTGGGGGTGCTTTAGGATAGATAATAATAAAAATAAAGGGTATGTTCTTTGTAATTATAGGTATCTACTACAGTACTCATAAACCGGGAGTACAGTAACTGTAGCAGTAAGGGGGGTAACAGTTTACTTTTAATCCTTTGGGATTTTTTTTTATTTAAAAAAAAAACATATTTATCCAATCCATGCTTAAGTACAAATGCTGTAACCATGATAATATTGTAACACTAAATGATTTGAAAAGAGTAACCATGGAGTTTCTTGCCGGTTCTTCTCCATAGGAAACGACCAACTCGAACCGTGCACCTTTTTTTCGACGTTTTATAAGTGTCCATCTAGGCCTATGTGAAATAAAATATTTTGTTTTTTTTTGCAATTTTTTATTTTATTAGCCTGTACAGTCCCACTGCTGGGCAGGGGCCTACTCCAATTCCATCCATGAGCTCTTTTCCCGTGCCTCCTCGAACCAGCCCTCCCTTGGGGTTGAAAGGCTAATAAATATTCGTGATGAAATAAATTACTCACACAAAGTAACGCGCCCGCCAGGGTTTAACCCAAAAGGTACAACTCGAAAGTCGGGACCATTATTTTTACTCCATACTAATCTTTATTATGAAATTACTTAAGCTTTATTTAATAAGACACCATCAAAATGGGATCCAAAAAAGACTGATCTCATTAATGAATAAATTCCGGCTTATTTCCTCTTCTAACAAAGAACCACACTAAATAAGCAATTTCGTTACAGACCAGAATAAGAAAAATTTATTTAAAAAGTACTACAAAAAATGTACATTTAGGCGCAGTAGTGTTATTTTTCATACAATGATACAATTAGTACTTATCAAAATCAATAAAAGCTAAATATTTTATTTCACATAGGCGCACGGTTTGGGTTGGTCGTTTCCTATGGAGAAGAACCGGCAAGAAACTCTATGGTTACTGTTTTCAAATCATTTGGTATTACAATATTATCATGGTTACAGCATTTGTACTTAAGTAAGGAGGGACAACGTAGGCCCGACAATAAGTCGTTGTTTACTACAAAAGATGTAAAACAAGATACAAAGTTAACAAGCAGCTGGAAATCTACAAAGCCTGCAATGTTCTCACATTCACAAACAATCGGTAAAAAAGAATTTATACAAAGGTAAAAACAAACTATAACTGAAATAATTATGTATATTCAACAGTTGCAAGTTATGATAATGTCAAATTCAGATGTTTGGTAGCGACCTGCCCGATGAGATGAGAATACTCTTTCCATAAAAAACTACACGAACCAATCATAAATCAGAATCATCTAACCCTTAAAATACCCAGTCAAAACACACTAACGAAATTGCCAGACGTGGGTCCACCAGACCTACCTACAGTCCACCAGACCTGTCTAGTCGCTATATGTAACCAGACGTTCTGTTTCGACTCACGAATCCACCGAAGGCACAAAATGTATGAGGACAGTAAGTCAACTTCATACAAAGAGTGGAAACAGGCACACACTAAGTCCTCGTTCACGGCCTCAGGTAATGCAACCTCTGTTTAGGGTGTCCGCTAAAAATAAATGAAGCGGATGCCTGCTGTCAAAATATCCTTAGGGTTGAACCTCACCTAACAGCACGGAATCGCACTTTCCATGCTCCTATCCTTTTTCTGCAGCGAGCAAAGCGTGCTGTCGACCGCATAGCCGATGCTGCCGCGTGCCGTAACATTTCTGCTCTGTTTCTCGCTCTAGCAAATGACGGTTCTGAGCGACAGAAAAGGATAGGAGCATGGAAAAGTGCGAGTCCGTGCTGTTAGATGTTGTGCAACCCTTAAAAACCCAATGCACGCGCACGGGCCTTTTAGCACTGCTTATACTATTTTTTTTAAACAGACACGCGATCTTGCACCCATATCCGCACCCGTGCGTATTTTATCAGACGACTTACATTACCTTACGCGATTTGCGACAAGCGTTTCGTCACAGTCAATACCATAATTCCACAATATTCCACATCATGGCGCATTGTCGTGTTGCTTGACTCGTAGCACGCTCCGAAAATAACTTCTTTCATTTGTTTTATCAGCGGTTGCTGTCATTTGAGCATGCGATTCGCGGCTAAGTGGATAGACACGTACGTGCTATACGATACGGCAATCCGAAACAAATGAAAGTCGCGAATACGCTTGAAAACGCACTCACGGTACGTGAAGCGTGTCTATGTGTGAGTGCGTTTTCACTCGTAGAATGTTGCCAGCCTTTTCATACTTATCTACTCCGTGTCAAAGGGGTGTGGAATTAGGTATAGCATTTAAATTGAAATACTGGCAGAGCTAACTTAATTTCTGGGGGACGTATCGGGGCGGATCGTAAAGTGACGGCCGGTGCTAATTTGTTGAGACATGCTATAGATGTGTGTTTAGCGATTTGGGAGATTAACTGGCTATTAAGGTTCAGAGTTTTTATGTATTTTGCTTATTGACTTTGGACCCAAAACAGAATATCGTTTGGTGATGATTTTATTAATAAACAATTTGGAAAAACCGGCAAAGTGCGAGTCGGACTGGCGCATGAAGGTTTCCCTTACCATCGTAGTAAGTGAGCCCACTTTAATTTTTAATTTATTTTTATTATTTGTTGTTATAGCGGCAACATAAATACAGATTCTGTGAAAATAACAACTATCTACGGATCATGAGAAACAACTCGCTAACAGACAGACGGACGGACGGACGGACAGCGGAGGCTTAGTAATAAGGTCCCGTTGGTTACCCTTCGAGTACGGAACTCTAAAAAAGACTCAGTACTTCACAAGTTCAATGTGTGTCTTATATTGAAATCGAATGTTATAAAGGGTGTAAAAAGACCCTTAACGAAAACGAAAACCACATATTCTGCCCATCATTGGGATCATTCCCATCGTTACGGAGATATTGGAGGTCAAAGTTCCAATTTTTTCACAAGGTTTTTTTTTAAAACCAATTTTAAAGTTTTTAACTTTACTTTAATTAACTCCTTGACCCGTTTACTATTCAAACCATCCATCAGCACTAAGTTTTGAGTGCGTAACATTGAGTTTTACCGTAAAACGTCATTTTTCACCCCAAAAAAAAAAGTCGTTTCCCAGCAATAATTTTTGTGTAACCAAGCATTCTGTACATCAAACTAAGTAATAGTTTGATGTACAGAATGCTTGGTTAACGGCTTCGTGAAGGGTCTGTTTACACCCCGTATAAAATGTAGAAAATCTTACAGAGGTAATAACAATTTTCTCAGGGAGGAGAAATTAAAAAGATGGAAATAAACACAATTCTGGCAACCCAGCAAGAAATGAAGAACGTTTTTTTTTGTAAAACGACAGAAAATATGACGAGAATGTCGTAGTGGTTTAATTTTCAACTACTATTTATTAGCTACTCCGTTTTCTCACTGATTGTAACCTCAGCCTACAAATTTGACTTAGAAAGTCTTTATTTACTTATCTTTATTTACTAGTCTTTATTTACTTGTCTCCACAAAACACGTGTAAGAATTTCTAAGTAATTGGTACACTTTCTTAGAAAATCCTATTTATCTTTTTTGAAAACACCAACGACTGTTATTTTGAAGTAACTGGAAGAAACCCTTCTTTTTCTTTTTATCAAACAAATTTGTTTCAGACAAGTTTTGTGAACAAGAATTCTTTTTGTAGTTAATTTTTTTCTTTTTCCAGAATACACCTTAGAAAGCCTTTGAATTTTCCTTCACGTCTTACAATTTACTACGCGGTTTAAATACATGACTAAAAGACTTTTCTCAGAACAATTTTTCATGAATTGGTGTTAATTTTCTCATGTAGGTCCAACAAATCGGATTGCGTGATTCCTATGATTCACACATTCGAAAACCGAATAGTATGTCAGTATTCGAATATAGAACACTCTAATAATCAGATTAAACTTTTTATGACATAAATAACTAGTTCCAAATTTAAAATTACTATTCTTTAATTACAATCACGGCTGGCTTTATTCCCGAACGGTAGCACCAGACGTATAAAAACAAAACACGCTTGCTTTGCGAAATGCAACGTTATTAAGAGCGACACTCAATACCAATCCAATCTCGATAAAGTTAGGAGGAGAGTGGCTTCGACGTTACGTGTCATACGTGATCTAACTTTGCGAAAATTCCAACACTTGTGCGAAAATTCCCCCATTTTGCGAATCGAACTCCATTTCGCATCGTTTAAATATTAAATCAAACTTACGACGTAAGTCAAACGTGCGTGTGAACGTACGATAAAGTCACTAGGGGCTCGAATAGACAATAACTGTTACCCGGAGCTAATAAATTGTGTGTGTCAAATGTTTTTACGGCACCTAGTATTGGTTTGTTGCTACTGGTATTGGTATTGTATGCAGATTTTGATGGGTATTTTGAAATACGGATTGCATTGACGAACAAATAGGTTGGTAAAATGAGTTTCGTTGTTTTGAGTTCAGCAGACATAATCATCGTCTGTATTACCCATTCCCATTTATATTAGGGTTGGTTCCCAGTCTGATCAGATGCAGATGAATACCTGTGTTTTAACTTGCCAGACTGACAAAGAGTAACAGCTTATCTGACCTCCGCAAAAAATATTTACACACTACAAAGGTTTTAGGTTTTTTTTTTTGATGCAAAACCAGAAGTGTGTCCATGAAAAACATTGGTCAATGTCAATGTTGGTCAATGGCTTTTGATGATTATGGCTCGGCAACAGCCACTCGGATCGATCTTTAGGTTAAACCGTGCTTGACTAGGTTGGTCTGTGGATGGGTGACCACCCATTACATACCGAGTTTCCTCCGTGCCTCGAAAGCACGTTAAGCCGTTGGTCCCGGCTGTCATTTGTAGATCTTTGACAGTCGTTACAGGTCAGTCAGTGGCCCAAAAAGTCTGACAACCAGTCTTACCAAGGGGTATCGTATTACCCAGTACTAACTGGGTTGTGGAGGTCAGATAGGCAGTCGCTCCATGTAAAATACTGGTATTCAGCTGCAAACGGTTAGACTGGAAGCCGACCCTAACATAGTTGGGAAAGGCTAGGTTCATGATGATGACTACAAAGTATTGAAACTAAACCATTATTTACTCTTTGTAGCAATCACTAGTACCAGTGACAAATTATTGCTGCTATTAAACTAATTTTCATTTAATTAATTTTAGAATTAAGCGAAAACATAATATAATAATTTGGTAGGTTTATTATTTTGGGAATTTTGCAATTAACACACCCTGGCCGTTGTTATGACTGTCCAAAACATGTAAATAATTAATAGAACGAATATTTAACGTTAAAATTATAACCTAATAGAAATATTTTCAAACATTACAATATGACAGAAGAAAAACGTCACAAGTCATGATAAAGCACAGTTAAAATCCGATAGTACGTAAAACCGATTTTTTACGTCCTCACATAAAAATTTATATTCTTAGAGTTCAATTTCGTTCGGCGCTCAAAATCACTGCGATGTCCTAATATGTATGAGTATAATCAAAGGAGCTTAGGGCTTGCCTCCCCAGAGGCTGAAATCTGGGGTATTAGAGAAAGTACTCTGAATAAACTGGCAAGAATATACAATAAGCCTATTCATTTATGCCGTTTGCGCTTTATTTAGACTCTTGGGCTGAAATACGGTATCTTTTAATACTGATATTGTCGAATGTCTGTACTTGACTTTTGTATTTTGCTTAATTAATATAAACAGAATTTCTATAGTTGCTGCCAATTAAGATGGCAATAGCGGTCATTGCTCTTTCCATAATATTTCTTCGTACGAACCAAAACAAATGAACCATGTATCGTTTTTCATTAGAAAAAATGTTGAAGATCACGACAGATGACGATTCAAGACATGAACAAGCTTATTTTTGGATTTCAAAGTTAAGAACTTTAATAAATGTAGGTGGGCCAATGACCGCCATTGCCATCTGAACTGGCAGCAACTGTAGTTATATTTATATTAAAATATTGTAATACCCACTAATGTAATGTTACTTATAATAATAATAAAGTTGGATCAAGGGTCTGATTCAGAAGGTAGTACTCGACACGGCTCGCATTGTGAGGAGGTGCCTGTATATAGCCACCGGTAGCTTGGACCCTGCTCCCGACACCGGCGGACTACTATTTTATAATTTTTAAAATGTTTTTATATATTTTTAAAGAAATATTTTAAAATAAATAAAAGAGATAATAATAAGAGTTAATTCATAAACATGTTTAAGGGACGTCTAAACGTCAAAAAAAAGCACAAGTTTATCTTTAGGCAGCATTTATATAATATATACCCCTTACACCCTTCATAATGTTTTGCTTCTAGTTAAAGCAACAAACAAGTCCTTGTACTGACGTATTTCGGTAACTGGAAATACCCGAAATACGACAATTTAAAGATTCTCTTCATAATAAGACTAATGGCCAAAAAATTCCCAACTGACGAAAACTTTTACGAGAGCTCCAAACAGCGATGAGAAGTGACAACCGAAAACAAAAATAAAAACAGAGAAATTAAAAGACATCATTATGATAATGTTGAGGAGAGAAATCTCGAACGGCTGTGAACAGGCTGGCTACTTGACACATGCAAAGCACTCTCCAATTTGTTGCAAACTCGCTTCGTAAGTCCGTACCTACCTATCGGATATCTGTGCTCAGTCCTCGCAAATGAGATCTCTGTTCTACTTAATTATTGTACCTATAAATAATAATATTATAGTTGAAAAAAAAATACGCTTTAGAGTGACGTCATTTTTTTATTTCTCGTATTGTTCTCCCTTTCATTTGATACCCATATCATGGAAATACGTAAAAAGTAATTAGTCCGCCATTTTTGGGAGTCCGCCACCGCCATATTGGATTAAGAAAGAAGGTACCTAGCTAATCATGCATTGTCATCCAAACTAAACATGGATGCCAAATTTCGGTTCAATCGGAAACCGGGAAGTGGGTCAAATTTAACTTCTAAGATTTCGTCACGTAATTAAAGGTGAAGCTAATAAAAAAGTGTTAATAAGACTGCCTCCTTTGTCTGGTGGTCGCAGGAGCTACTATTGAGCTATCCTGGATTGGACTTCCAAGTCAGACATTTTTACGGTTTATCTTACAAAGGACATTGTAAAAAATGGCCTATGCATCATCACATATGAAATTTTTACAATAATTACTAGTTCTTTTTATAATTTACATTACAATAGAACGGACACTTCATTATTTCGAAAAAAAAATTAAAAAGTAATTATTTTCCTTCTGTCTTATTATTCCCCGGTGCGGGTGCCACTATTTTTTTGTATTGAATTGAGTATTTTGAATAAGGTTTTTAGTTACAAACAGAATAAAGCGATTGAAAGCGCTATGTGAAACGAGCAACATTGACACTGACAGTCAATGAATTGACAGATGACACTTTGACATTTGATGGTAATGACAGAATGACAGTTTCTTTTGGCTTAATACTAACCTCAAGTACCGAAAATTTTTAACAATTGTCAGAAGTGCCTGTGATTTTAGTTTAGTTTCAATCGAATTAATGCATTATTTAGAACACAGAAATTAAATTCACGTCTCTGTTGGTTCTTAGGCGAACGATGTATGGACGCCGAACAATGTCCTTTCTTAGTAGCTGTCCTGGGTCTGGATTCATGCCTGATTGATGCCAAAAGGCTCACATAGAACTTAAACATAACAGGCGAAATTTTGGGTAATATTGGTACAACTTTACCTAACATTTCGGGGAATTCAGACGTTATGTTACGAAAATAAAACATTAAATATTTATTTAGTACTGTGTATGTTTAGTTAGTGCTGTTCAATTCGTAATATTCATATTTGGTAAGCTTTGGTAAGGTAAAGTGAACACAAAATGTTAGTGGTTGTCAAATAAAATAACCACCTGAAATATGGTTTGGTTAAATGTTGAGTATATTAGATTAATTGAAAACATTATTTCACTGCTACATGGGCAGTGTATTAACCACAGACAACTGGCATATTTATCGAGGTTTGCTCTGATTGTATTACAGGTAGCCAGATGGCCCGAAAGTCTGACAACCAGTCTTACCAAGGGGTATCGTATTACCCAGCACTAACTGGTTTAACTGGAACCCAAAAAAAAACAGTTCTTAGAATTTCCATTGTTCATTAAGTCCGCCTTCTATGCCGATTTTCTACTTAAAAGCTAAAACACAAATTCAGTCTAAGGTCAATGACTTTATCGTCACATTTTGTCACAACTCCGAAAACATTTCGCTGAACAAATTAATAAACTTCTCAATAAAATACTCCTTAGTGCTAAACCACTTAACGCCATCATAAAGCAATTTTAGCCTTACAAAATCTGAAAATAATATTATATTTCCCAGAATATTTTGGCTGCCTTGGAGATTTATTTAGGCTTCTAATCGTTAGTTTAGTGGTCGAAATTTCAACTGAGGGTGAGGTTCTAATTTCGGTAACGAAGTCGGCTAAGTGTTTTTCCATTCTTGGTCATATCGCGGGCACGACGGTGTATCAAATTTTATGAACCCAACATTTCACCGTCTCCACGACGTCATCTGAGGTACCGTAGAGGTTAATTTAACTTGATTTTTAGGGCCCAGAGGGCAGGACAGGAGGATTTAGTGTTTTACAATATTTTCTTACCTTTGTACATATTCTTTTTTACCGATTGTTTGCGAATGTGTGAACATTGTAGGCTTTGTAGATTTCCAGCTACTTGTTAACTTTTATTAACTTTGTATCTAGTTTTACATATTTTGTAGTAAACAACGACTTATTGTCGGGCCTACGCTGTCCCCCATACTTAAGTACAAATGCTGTAACCATGATAATATTGTAATACTAAATGATTTGAAAAGAGTAACCATGGAGTTTCTTGCCGGTTCTTCACCTTAGGAAACGACCAACCCCAACACTGCTTTTTGTCGACATTTTATAAGTGCCCATATAGGCGCATGTGAAATAAAATATTTTGATTTTGATTTTGAGGATGGTAATTTCCACATCCAAACTCTGCTGCCGTTGCATTGAGATATCCCCACTTTATTAGTGAGTTGAATATTCGATTAGGATTTTTTCAATTGCAGCCAAGACCTACTTTGAATTTGTTTCCAGTAAATGAGAATCGCGTGGTCTCTTTTTCTTTTCACCTCTACCAACATTTTCGTGAAATCAAATTAATAACGTCATGTTATTCATCTAGTCTACCTAATACGAAAATAGTTCCTCACACATTCCTACATTCCTTGATAATATATAATTAATGAATAGTCCCGCGTGATATATTACTGTCATGGCGCTGTCAGTCTGCGGTGTTAATTGTGGTGGTGGTGTGAAGCAGCCGAAAGATATGTGAATTAATTAGTGGAAAGCGAGTTATGGCACCTATTTGTGTCGCGGGGGGTATTGTGTGTCGGCGTGAGATATGGTTGCAGTTTATTGGATTCAATGTCATATAATACAGCTGGCTGCAGTTTGCAGATATATTTGTTCGGTAAAGTTTATTTTTCACACAATTCTCTATGGGACTTAAGGCGCAAACCCATCGTGGTGCACGCTGTACACGGGCACGCCGCGCATTTTAGCTGCGTGGATTCATTTGTTTCAGCGTGGGTCTACGTTTCCACTGTAGTACACACTACACACCCACAACTATCTACAACTGTAGCGTGCGTGGCCCACCGCGGCATAGTCGTGGGTTTATATTCGTGTATAGCGTGTACCGTATGCATAGCGTGCATGGCGCTGACAGCGTTGAGCTATGTGTGAGCGCCTTGTTTGAGCAAGCCACGTAGTACTAATGACGTCATTTGATGCATAGCGTGTCCGTGGTTTGCAGTGGACACAATCACATACATTTTCTTACAAAGCAAAGCGCCTTTATACATAACTGGCGAAGTGTGGGTTGGTTTGTTGGTAAGTACCTGATACCGTATCCATATCTATCTCCGCCTAACCTTTCGGGGATTACAGGCGTGATGTTATGCTTTATTTGTTTCTTCTCGCTTAGAAGGTAGAAAGATTGACTATTTGTAACTTTTACAAATCCATGTTAGATTGGTGGGTTTATTATAATGATATTATAAATAAAAAGGAGAAAATATTACACTAGCGCGCGCAAATTGTTGCAAACAAATTCAGACAATTGTCGTAATTTAAGTACTTCAAGCGCAATAGCTATCTCTTGCTATATCATACGTTCCGTATTATCTATCACAGTCGTAACAACGCAAAAATATTTAACGAGTATGAACGTAGCGTATTTTTCTTTATAATATCATTGGTTTACTACAACTATTCTTCCCAACCCTCTGAATTCAGATTTCGAAACAATTTTTCTTCCCGGGCAGTGGTGAACAACATAATATCACGGCTGTTATCATTGAAGGTTTAGGCATAGGTGTACTTAATAGTACACCCACATTTCGCCAGATATGTTAAAGTCCCATGTAATAGGGTGAACAACATGTGAATAGTAACACTGTTTTAATCTTTCACGGTTTACAACTAAACTATATCGGGAGCTCAAAATAATGAAGAATCACGGAAGATATCCCGTAAGTGACAGTATAAGTTTCTGTGAATAGTAAACCAGTAAAGCAGGCTCAAATGTAGGTACTCGTCTAGTTTCACTAAAACTACATCATAGAAAATTACGCAAAACTCATTTTCACATGCTTATTTTCAAAACTCGCATACTTTGAGCACGAGAAGGAAGTCTACAACAACCTCTACCCTCTGTTTTACAACATTAGTCGATAAAACCAAAAACAAAACGCTAACTTTGGTCCATAAGTCAAAGATTAAGTCATTTGGGACCAATGTACGCCATAACAAATCACGCTATATCGAAAATATTCCCCAGAAGACGAAGGGACATTTGCTAGGAAAATAAAAAATAAGAATTTTGCAGCGAAACTTCAGGATTTTCCACGGAACGCTCAGACAGTAGTAACATAACTATGCATCTTCGGACGGCCGCCCCCGGACACAATCGTAAACATAAAATGTAATACAGGTACAACAATACCGTTTGGTCAAAGTCGAAAGACAACATTCTTGTATTTTATTTTCAACTGACTTCAAAAAAGGAGAATCTAAAGGAGATCTTTTTTTTATTTATTTATGTGCACCGATTACTAGAAGACGCCTTAACCGATCTGGATTTTTTTTTTTTAAGTATTATATTCATATTATAATATATAAGGGATATATTATACTTCCCAAAAGGTCCCATTTCAATTTTATCGAAATCGGTCGAGCGGTTTATCAAAAATCAGTAAAAATCTAAAAATTGTTTACATCGATGATATTTTCGTATTCAGTTTGTTTTTGCCACCGACTTCTGAAGCTAAAGTTATTTTTCACTTTTTTGTGTTTATGAAGTCGGTTTTTGTATTTTTAAGTTCTGAGAAAAAGTGTAACAATTATCTATCTATTTAGGTTAACACTTCACCACAAAAGAACAAATTGTAAGTTTGTTCTACGACGTTATGTTAAAAATACAGGTATTTGGTTGACGTATGCAGCTGTAGTATGATTTCCAAGATTCTTGATCACTACTTCTGCAGCTCTTTCAAAAATAAATGGCCATTAACTTTCCCCCGGCTATTGAATTGTTTATAGTGCAAACCTCCTCAACGTTAGTTTAGATTAAACATTCTTTTCTCGCCAACGTAATAATTAAAAACTTGAAAACGAACATACAAGGTGTAAACGGAATCTTCACGAAGACGTCAACCAAGCATTCTCTACATCAAATTAAGTAATTGTACGCAAAAAATATTTCTAAGAAAAAGTTTTTTTTTTTTGGGTTGAAAAATCACGGTTTACGCTAAGACTCAATGTGACTAACTCGATAAATTGTGCTGATGAATGCATTGAAAAAGTTGGAACTTTTACCCCTAATATCTCCGTAACTAAATGATAGCAATGACAGAACGAAAAAGTGCCTTTCGGCTTCATTTAGGGTATTTTAACACCCATTATGTAGTATGTTTTGTTGTAAGTCACTGTGTAAAAGTCAACCTTAGAGTGTCAAATCCAATTTCCTACAAAGCGTTCCTCAACCCGTCACCACCTGTCCCTTGCACCAAAACATTTGTGTGCAGGTGTTGGGCAGAGTTTTACGTGAGTAGTTTACTGAAGAAATCACGCCGGCCACGGTCGGTGGCGCATTTAAACACGACACTTGTCGACCATCGCCGCCAGTAGGTAGGTACCTACTGGCGAGCGAGATGGTGGTGTATGCCGCGTACTAAATACGTCTTAGGATCGCTAGGTACCCAGTTATTTTGTAAAAAACTTTGTAGAGACAGATATGACATTAATAAACACAGGGCTTAGATTACACAAGAGACAATCGTTTTCAAAGTGTTTTGTATTTCTACTCACGATTTCCAGCAATACGTAAAGATCTCTCGTTTTCGATTCGATTTCGATTCGATTGACGTAAAGATCAGAAGAAGACCGCAGTCGGTCGGACGGCAGTTGGTCGAATGGTCGCAAGCGCCGCTGTTGAACATAAGGGCCTGCGTTCGATTTCCGGGTCTGGCAAAGTGTTATTGGGTTTTTCCATCAGGAATTTCTCAGTAGCAGTCAGAGTCTGAATTTGTGCCCGTTTTGTGCCTATCACATGGGACTTTTAATATAACTGGCGAAATGTGGGGATTACAGGCGTGATGTTATGTTACCAAACTAGAAAGAAATAGAGTTTTAAAAAAACTGTATCCACGTTTATTATGGAAACAGCTTTCCATTACACATTTGATGTTGACTTTATCGAGAGGTTACGTAGCTTTATCGACGTGTACCGATGGATTAGTCGATTATCGATGGATGATTCTATGTTCCTGCAAACATTGTTTTTTTCATGTCTTCATTTCAAATTATCTATGAATAAGGTCCATTGGTCTTACCTAACCAGAGATAAATAAAACAATTAAAACCGAAATAATAACCACAAAATAATAATGCTATAACAGTTTCAATCTTATTTTAGGAAGCCGTCAGAATCCCGTTGTTTGCGCCAAACAATCCAACAAAATGTAGTAACTACAATTAAATTCATTGTTTTACTTGAGAAAAACAAACAATTTGCTCAGACCGTACCTAGCCCACGCAATTATTCCCCTCACCTTTGTCTCAAAGGCGCAAGAATAAGGCTGGAACGGAAATTTTCGCGTCTTTAAAAAACCTACATCCGAGTATATTTTTAAAGAACCTTCAATTAAGCTGGAGTGAAAACTTCAGCCCGAACTTCAACGTATTTGTCGTCATTATAAAACATTCAAAAAAAACTTCGAGAATGCGAGTCGTACTCACACGAACACAGGGTTCCGTAGCACCTAACAATATTTAAAAAATTTAAAGGCTCATTCATTTGTTGTATTTTTTTACATGCAACAGCAAAACTAAATTTGTTTTTCATAGTTTGTTAATGAAAAACAAAGCTACTGCTGCAGTTTGATGAAAAAGTCCAAAATCACAAAAACTAATCATCAAATCTTATTCAAACCAATTTTCGTTGAAAGTTTTTTTTACTTTCTACAATCCTACATTTTTTTATAATTTTCCTCTAACTTTAGAAATTAGAGGTACACACATTTTACCACTTTGGAAGTCTCTATCTTTTAAACGATTGACTTTGAAAAAAAATGGGTCTAGGAACCTCATGTCATTTTTAAAGACCTATCTATAGACACCCCGCACGTATAGATTTGATGAGATTTTTTTTTTTAAGTTCCATATGTGGGGAACGCCTTTACCTTTTATTTTTTAATTTTTAGTAAAGCAGTTCACAGAATACAACTATCTACCAAGTTTCAACTGAGTAGTCCTAATAGTTTGGGAATAAAGTGGCAGTGGTAATACACGAACAGACAGACAGACATGACGAATCTATAAGGGTTCCGTTATATGCCATTCGGCTACGGAACCCTAAAAAGGACCTACTGTAAGATCATTGCAAAACAAATTCAACGAACCATTTTTTTCTTTTCAGTAAAGTTGAAAAGGAAGTTTTTGAATAAAAATACCTACTTTTCCATGAACTTGCCATCGCTTTCCATTTGAATGTAGTCAAACAAATGAGCTTGTATTTTAAGAGATCAACCAGCAAGATGGAGATGGAACAGGAAAATCTGGATGATAAAAAACAAATTGAAATTGTGACCCTTATTCAGATTAGGTTTTCCATTACGGGGATTTTTGTAAGCGAAGGTTTATTATCGTTTTACAGATTTAAATACTTTATGAAGCTAATCGATTTTAGGCATTTTGTGTGACTTTTTATTGTGCGACTGAAGAGTAAAAATCAAAACTACACACAAAACGCACTGATTTGTAAGTATATTGATGGACAGAAAAACTCTATAATAAATATGTACTTACAACATGGTGATACAGAATGGATTGATGATGTGCTACGATGGCGTAACTGGCGTAGTGGCTCACCTACGCCGTAGCTGTTCACCTGCTCTGTAGCTGTTCACCTACGCCGTAGCTGTTCACCTACGCCGAAGCGGAACACCTACGCCGTAGCTACCAGGTAAATATGCAAAGTTATGTTATGCGTTGTGCTTTACAATGTATTTACTACACTAACACAAACATTACCCTGTAATCTAACCTCAGTTCAACCAACGACAAAAACCGCAGCCTACAAACGTAAGCTCTCATCACAAAAACAATACAGCTGGTAAGTAAGTGACATTACGCATGACACACGCCTGTATTTACCACAGCGTAAGCAAGTGCCGTGATTTTCATAATAAAAACGCCGATGCAGGACAAAGGGCGGTGACTGGCGACGCGCGAAAGCCTCTGGCAGAATACGTAACCAGAAAATCCTTTATACGACCAAAATGATATTTTGTCTGTATATATGTGGATGTATTTTAGGTAGGGCCGGATGACGCTTTGTGCGTTAAACTTCGGCTAAGCTCACGGTTTTGTTATGTTTGTATGGGAAAGTTTTTTCAAGTCTTCTTGGAAAATATTTTGTACCGATAAATTTTGTTTTTTTTTCATTTTGTTGTTTGTAAGAACAAAGTTTGAAAGAACTGTTTAGATTAGATACAATCCATCACTTCTTATATCAAAAATAGAATGGTAGACTCCACAGTTAAAAGAATATTCCAATGATGTTTGAGTTCCTTTTTTTACTTATAAAACAAACATTGTGCGTGTATAACCAGATGTATGAACCTGAGGCCCTAAGCACGAGCGCGCGGTGTAAACGTGACGTAAATACGGACGATTTTAATATTAAAATAACTCTTACTTCACTGTTAAACATTTACTTGATTTTAAGAATTTATTCATATCTATGGGTGATAATAATTTTGGCTGGCGCAAAAATTTGAACCAACGTGCTATGAATAGTTGTATTTTCAATTCAAAAACCGACATATTTACGTTACGTTTACACAGAGCGCTCGTGCTAATGCCTCTGAACGAAGCTACATAACAGATTTTCACCATAATTTAAAGAATTTGTATCGGAATGTTTATCCGTATTATACCGAAATGAATATACAAATTACATACATTATACAAATATCGATGTTTTGTCATGTCAAGTCGTAAAAATTGAACGAAGCAGGGGTGGATCGCTAGTCTTTAAATAAGACAGCACTTTGTTTTGTCACCCCAAATAACAATCAATATTTTTTCTTAAATTTACTTTAAAATTCGTCCCCAATCTTTTTACAGCAATCAGTTACCGCTAGTACTTTTCTGTAGACTATGGAGTTTTCCAATTTTCCGCAGCAGTTTGCGAAAGCTTTTAGTATCGGCTAAAGACTTTGTTAGATTGTTTTACTGATAGTCTCACTTATAAAGAATATCAAGCGGATGGGGTAACGACATTTTGTACAACTTGTTCTTTTCAAAGCAATTCGTTTTATCTTTTAAATGTTTTCTGACCAAACATGCACATACTTTCTTTCTTTCAGTTCCTTTTTCTCTCATTCTAGGAATGTATTTGGATGCCCCAATTCGAAAAATATTTGAAGAGCACTTTTTTGTTCAAGCTAGGCAGATGATGACTTTTGTGTTCATCATCTGCCTAGCCTTTTCCCTACTATGTTGGGGTCGGATTCCAGTCTAACCGGATGCAGCTGAATACCAGAATTTTATAAGCGACTTTAGGAGTGATTTTAGGAGCGACTGCCTATCTGACCTCTACAACCCAGTTAGGACTGGTCTTGGTAAGACTGGTGGTCAGACTTTTTTGAACACTGACTACCTGTAACGACTATTAAAGATCTACAAATGACAGCCGGGACCAACGGCTTCACGTCTTTCCGAGGCACGGAAGAAACTCGGTATGTAATCGGTGGTCACCAATCCACAGACCAACCTAGGCAAGCAAGACTTAACCAAAAGATCGACCCGAGCTGCTGTTATTATTTTGCCTCGAGTTCCTCCGAGTTTTTTGTTACTCTAAAATAAGAGGTTATTTTAGCATCAATTATTGTGACTGCAATACAATATTTAATTCGTTAAAATCCTCGTTTATATTCTGAACCAAAAGAATTTGTTTAAAACAAACTTTCTTGACGACCGCGTTGTCGGAATATTTACTTTTACTTTTTTTAGATAAGTTATTTTTTTTTACGCTAAACCTCTGTAGAGGTCATTGTACTTAACAAAAAAATATAAATTTGAATTTTCGTCGTACTAAAATAGCGAGGAAAATGTTGAGTATGAATGTAGATGGCTATAAGAGTAGAAGAAGACCAAGGACACGATAGATGGACTGTGTGAAGGATGATATGGCTAGAAAGGAGGTGACTGCTGAGATGACGAGTAATAGAGAAGTATGGAAGAAGAAGACATGCTGCGCTGACCGCAAATAAATTGGGATAAGGACAGGAGAATGATGATAATACTAAAATTGCAAACCAGATTTCTTCCACAGCCTTTCTTATACGTCGAGTCAAGTTCTATCAGCGAACATTTCCTTTTTATCCTGACCATACATTGCGTATGCGGTCGTAGGGGGCGAGTGTATATGCATCTAAGCGGCAACATAGCTTTTTGCATACCAAAGGCGGTTTTACGTCCAGCTAAGTTAAATATGCCTGTGTTTGGAGTGGTTAACCGCAGCAGTTCAACGGCATTTGAACCAACGTTTACCTGTCTACGGCTTAAGCAATGGCTTTATTTTGTGCATTTGGTAGAACACAACATCAGGCTGGAGCTCGTGGTAAAATAATAACAGCCACTTGTGTATTTTTACGTTAAGCCACTCTTGCCTACTTTGGTTCGTGGATGGGTGACCACCCATTACATACCGAGTCTCCTCCGTGTCTTGGAAAGCATTCTAAGCCGTTGGTCCCGGCGGTCAATTGTAGATCTTTGACAGTCGTTTCGGCCCAAAAGTCTATTAGAGGTGGAGCTAGGTGCCCTGTAGGACTCCATATCTTTCCCACACTCAAGTAAGATTTCAGTAATACTGCTATATTAGGTGGAGTTACAATTGAATCCCTGGCATTTGAAGGGTCCGTCTTTGGAATTCAAGATAGTGAAGTAGCTTTGCTACTTTTTAAATGCCGAATAATATGTACTACCGCGTTCACTGACGGTTAACTACTTTGAATATTAAGTTTAAAAATTGGTAGCGGAAACGCGATAGTACTTTCGTAGAATTAACGGTAATTCCATTGCGTTGTACTTGTGAAGACCAACGTCCAGCGCTCGACGTCTTTGAGCTGAAATTATGCCTTCATCATTCACCGACTGCAGGTAGGACTTAGACATATTTTTTTATACACGGCCTCAATGACTAAATCATCAAAAATCGTGATCTGAACCACACAGTACTTCGTACAACATACGAGGATTTCGCCAACTTGCACAAAACCATTCTGCATTAGTTGACCAGTTTTCTCACTGTACCTATAGAATTTTTCCTACCTACTTACCTACCAAGGTAAGGTACCTGTAAATTGAATTCAAAATGGTTTTTCCTGTCATGAATGCAAAGTGAATTGTCATAACCGTGAGCTGTTGACTTTTTGATTGCGTAAAAGAATATTAGCCCGTCTAAGGGACTTGTCACACAGCGTGCGATAAGCGAGAAGCCAGTGGATCTAGCAAAAAACTAAAAACCTCGCTCATGGAGGGTTCCGTACCATCGTAATGAGTAGGAAACTCCATTAATTTTTTAATTTATTTTTACTATTTGTTGTTGTAGCGGCAGAGACAGACGGACGGACGAACGGACAACGGAGACTTAATACCCTTGGGGTATGGAACCATAAAAACGAATTCCTTGTTATCTTTATTTTAGTTAACATTTAAGTTTTTTGTATTTCTTTCTTTTATTTCATATTCTGTTTTTGTAACATGTACCAAATAAACATGTTTTCTTTCTTTATTTCTTTCTAGCATTTTTTTTTTTTTTTTACGGATGGGAAATCATCAAATGACTTCTCCCGCTCTGGGTGGAGTGGGAGGGAGTGTCAGACTCTTACTGACTAAAACCCATCCACGTTCCTTCATTGCCCTTTGTGTTCCAGGGCCACGGTATCTCATTTCTTTCTAGCATTACGTATTAAATTCATGGTACCATTTTGCTCGTCAATGTCCTTTACACCGTGTAAGTGTTCCTCTTTTAATGATACGAGACCCACAATCCTTTATACGTACTACCGCGCTTACTGACGGTCGAACTGTTTTAATCCTTATGCTCTGAGTAAAAATTGAAAAGTGGTCGCGGTGAACGCGGTAGTACCTTGAGCAAAAAATAGCTTGTTCGCTGGTCGGCAGTGAGACAGATGCCTAAACTCGTTCCCTTTCAGATTAGTATTCTCTCTGCGAGTCCACACAGGAAGGCAATAACTATACCTTTTTATTACACACTATTCTATTCAGTTTATATGTTACAGTCAAGACTGTTTATCGGTCAAAAGCTGTTTTGACTAAAACCTAGTAAGTTCAAATGCGTTTTCTGTGTTAAAAATCTGTTTCTATACGGAACGCCATAGTTTTAATGATCTAAACTAAAATCGCTATGGTAATAAATAAAAGGGGTCACATAAAAACCTACCAAATTATAAATCTAAAAGTTTTTGATATTGATGTTGATTGATCACTACTTAGCCTCGTCCCTTTTATTGCCAGGCTTCAGCGAATCTTCACCAGGTTTTTCCGGCAATCTTCTGGATACAACCAAAAGATGAGATGGAGGGATGATAATCCATTTGGATATGAAGGCAATGTTCGTAATAGTCAAAAACTTTTTTGCAAAAAAATAAAAGCGACAAAACACAACAAAGTGAAAAATTACTTTAGCTTCAGAAGTCGGTGACTTTTGTTTGTTTAATTCAGTTTTTTTTATGTTTTTGTTGTAATATCCTATACAAATATTTGCTATGCATTTATTTTACATTGTTAACAATACATGGGTTCCCTATCCATTTGCATAAAATTGTAAGACCTAATATAACTTGGCATACTTTTGTTTAACCTAATTATATTTTCGCATAACATTATTTACGCATAACAGCTTACGCATAATTTTTTTAAGCATAATTGCTCTAATCATAATAATGATTAAGCATAACATTCTGAAGCATACATTTATTTACGCATAATGATATTAAAGCATATTTCTATAGGCATAACAAAACGCAAAATAACAATTAACTCCTAAAATGTTAGACACTAATTCACATTTTTTTAAAGTAGAACCCCTGTAAGAAGCATGCAAACAAGCATACACCATGCACAGCATGCAAGCGAGCATGCAGCATGCAAGCAAGCATACAGTATGCAAGCAAGCATGCAGCATGCAAGCAAGCATGCAACATGCAGCAGGCATGGTTTCTGTCACGGCTCCGGCGCTGCGGGGCTCCAGTGGTCCCACGCGAGCTGATCGTCGCCGATATGTTTTACGCTCATCACCGCAGCTTCGGCTTGCTGGCCGGCTAAGCCGGCCAGCCTCAGCCGCGGCGGCGTGCGTTAAAACCACCTGCTCCTCAGCTCGCGGGCCCCCTCGCCCCTTCGCGCCTACGCGGGCTTAAATTACACTCTCGGGGTAGGGCAGACAAGACTACGTGGAGTCGGTTTTGCAGCGATTCGATTCTGTTACAAAATTTTGTAGCACTATATTGAATTTTTAAGACAATATTTTAATTTTAATTACGCTAATAGTCAGTATGCCTAGTAACATTTTGCGAATTCAATTTTTGCCAATACAAATTATTCTAAAAGATAATTATGCTAACATAAACTGTATGCCAAAAAAAAATATGGCAAAGTATTATTATGCCAAAACAAATTAGTCTACAAGATAATTATGCCAACATAAACTGTATGCCAAAAAAAAATATGGCAAAGTATTATTATGGCAAACAAAATTATACCAAAATTGTTATGCCAAAGTATATTAGGAAAAAACACATTATGCAAAAAGAAGGGATCCCCAATACATGTCATGGTAAATAGGCTTATCGTTACTAATAATATTATAAAGCTGAAGAGTTTGTTTGGTTGAACGCGCTATTCTCAGGAACTACTGGTTCGAATTGAAAAAATATTTTAGTGTTGGATAACTCATTCATCGGGGAAGGCTATAGGCTATATAACTTCACGCAAATTCACGCTGGTAGTAGCGTAGTAGCGTATTGGAGCAGAGCATCAACGAAAAATGTTGCAAAAACGTGAAAAATTGTATTTTTATAATAACTTCACGCGGACGACTCGCGATCTCGACTCGAAGTCGCGGGCAACTGCTAATCCCCAATAAAATGGAACCTAACTTAACTGTCGAAATGTGGGTGTACTGTCCAAATCTGCGTACCGTAAGTCATTGCGAAGGCAGCAATCACGACAGATTTGCTGTCTATTATCGAAGAGTTCCGTTCCATATCTCCGAAATCCATGATCAGATCATAACGATATATCTATAGGACCAACTTGAGACTTGACTCTTTCAAACAAAACAACATTTTTCAAAATCGATCCACAATTGACCGAGAAGTCGCTGAACATACAGAAAAAATATATGTATGTATACAGCCGAACATAGAACCTTTTAGAAGTTGCTTAAAAATAGTAAAAACCAGACAAAAGTAACTTCGACGGATTAACAGTTTTGACTGAAACATATATGACTGTTCTGCGAGTTTCTTGATCTTCGTGCGAAGGTGTGTTCTTATAAGCGGCAATAATGCGGGCGTAATGATCAATTACTAGCGTTATTGTACCTTCATTATGGTTGCTATAGGAAAGAGATAAGCGACTTTGAGAAATGTGGGCTCTGGTCGCGTGTAAAGGTGAATGTGCGGACGTGGGCGCTTAGTTTCTTGCCTTATTGTATGACGTGTGTTATTGAATTTTCTTATAGTGAATATCATCGTCATCTTTCTTCCCTTGTCCCATGTTACTTGGGGTAGGCGCAATTTTTATCTCCTATTAGCCATCAGGCTATCGTTTCTTATAATCCATCTGTCTTTTTTGGCCTTGCAACCATCAACATTTTAAAAAGAAAGAAACTAGGTTTTTTTGGCACACGCCACAAGTGCACACAACATTAAACATTTTTAACAATTTAAAAAAACTTACTTCACAACACAAAAAAAGGATAATTATTATGTGTCTCACAGCTGCTCCAAACAGGCCCAGTTCATCAAAATAGCCGGCTAGACCGGCTAGACTACCCACGCTTGGAATCACATGCATTTCTATAACTTCAATATCTCTCACACATCACACACACACACATCTCACAACTATAACTTGTACTTTCTATGCAAATAAAGAACTATTATATTCTCTCTTCTCTCTCCTATTTTGTCAGTCGCTGAAAGATTTATGCAGATTTGTACTTTTGTTTTCATTGTTTATTACCGAAAAGCAAACTTTTTGAAAAAGGTCTTCGTCTTCCATTCTTAGACCAAATATTCGATTTCATATGCAACAAACAACTAAATTACAACAAGTATTACCAAAACAAACATCAATTCAAAACATATTCCAAATAAGTAACACCGCTAAACAGTAATTACTTCATCCGAAATACGGCTGATTTAATTTGTATCACTACATTATCAAATTACATGAAAATTAACTAAATGACCAGTTAGTGATAGGTAATGCTCCTGCTTACAACATACTATTCTGTTTGCTGTAATTAAAAGCATGCATGATGGCTCACGTTACCTCATTGACATAAAAGGGAAATTCCATTGCTGCGTACATTTTACACGGAAAGGCCGCTTGGATTCATTTGTTAGTAGGTGTGTGACGAGCTTTCGTCTGCCACAAATGAAGCGCTTGGATTCATTCATAAAGCTTGTGAACGAAGAAACGACGCCTTGAAGCTGTAAAGCATAACATCACGCTTGTAACCTCTAAAGTTAGGCAGAGATGTGCCTAATAGAACAACCAAATGTGGCCATTTGTGTTTAAATCCCATGAAGGGGCGAGCTTATTGCTATAAACTGGGCACAAATCCTCCGTGGCAGCTATTGAGAAATTCCTGTTGGAAAATCCTAATAACTAAACCTCATGCTCAGCAGTCACGCTTGCGAACCACTATCCCAACGATACAGTCTTTGAAGCTATGCCTCTCAATAATTCTAAAAAGATATCGTACGCTGCGTTGGGTTCGTTAGTGGATGGGTATCTGGGCCAGCTCTCACGTTTGTAGACAAAGTCATACACGTATTGGTACACCTCAAACTCAAGCGCTTGTTTCAATTAAACTATTTACAGGCACTTTTGAACTATCAAGAAATTAGCCAGAAAGTTGAAACCAGTGGCCTGTTCGTAATCTTACATGTCCATGCACAAGAAACTCCATGAGCGCTCTTTTAAATTTAGTTACTTATTGCAAAATTCCAAGTCAAACAAGTAGCCGTGGGTCGCAGTGGATAGTTCTACCTACATTGGATTGAGTGAGGAAAGATATACGTCTGACAGGGGAGAATGGAAGAAGAAAACGTGTTGCGCCGACCCCAAATATAATGGGACAAGGGCAGGAAGATGATGATGACTTTTATATAATGCGAAGCTGAATTTAACTTATTTTTATTTTATTTTTAAAATTTGACTGTGGACATTTTACATTTTATTTAACAAAAAAATGATTGTATTTATTTAATTCCAATTTTATTTTATATTATATTTTGTGTAAAAAATATTTATAATAGTACTGTGCGATTTGTATAATAAAATTGTTTCTGATTATTTGATTACTTACTAACATTATTTTTAAGTATACCTTCTAACAAAATTATGGACCGTTGTGTACGATATAAATAAATGAATGACGCTACGCACAAGAGGGTATCGTGCCCGTCGACAGCAGTGAAACACCACCTTTACCTCATTGACATCAAAGCAAATATAAACTAGATACCTACCTACTAATTAGTGTTTGAAACAATTATTGAATCATGCACGTTAATGTTATTTAAATAGTTCACGTATGATTGTATGACCGGTAATTGGGAACTGACGAGCTATAAATAACCACATTAGTACGTGGATGAGATGCAATTCAAACCAAATGTGTGTGTTATTGTTAATTAAGCTTGTGATAGCGTTAGGTATTACCGGCCATTTTGGGGCCGACATGGTATTTGATATTTGACAGGAGAAATAAGTGAAATAACACATGAATTTGGTTTTATTGAGCTATTTTGCCTTATTTAATATATTTGCCACAACAGGAAATCTGAAAGGTTACGGCTTAATGACCTTTTTTTTGGTGTGAGGAAGACCTCATTGAAGCCCTCCTTCTCTCGAGAAAGGAGTGTTCGTCTTCAGCATCATCATTCTCCTGCCCTTATCCCAATTTATTTGGGGTCGGCGCACCATGTCTCCTTCTTCCGTCAAATACTCTCTATAATCTTACCGTTTTTACACCATATGCCTAGCTTGTTCCCAAATATGCTGGAGTTGGCTTTTTGTCTAACCGGATGCAGCTAAATACCAGTATTTGACATGGAGTGACTGCCTATCTGACCTCCACAACCCAGTTAGTACTGGGTAATACGATACCCTTTGGTAAGACTGGTTGTCAGACTTTCGGGCCATTGACTACCTGTAACGACTGTCAAAGATCTACAAATGATAGCCGGAACCAACGGCTCAACGTTCTTTCCGAGGCACGGAGGAAACTCGGTTTCTAAACGGTGGGCACCCATCCACGGACCAACCAAGGCAAGCGCGGCTTAACCTAAAGATCGGCCTGAGCGGCTGTTATTATTTAGCCACGAACTCCGTTTCAATAAGAACACTTATTATTTTATGAACTCTATTCTGTCTGGTCAGTAACCAGAGGTTATTAACTTGGTCAAACCATCGGCCAAATGCCAACGACCCCTGACCATTAACAACTGATTGTATTAAAGTGATTTCAGGCAACTACAATAATAAATAATAGGTAATTTCCATAATAGCATTAAATAAAAGCTACAGACTGAATGTAATTGTGCTACAAGCCGATTTGCGAGGTACATTAAACACATTTTCATTTATGTTATAGAAGTTCTAATAAAGGGAATACTATGATTTAATTCTGTTATCTTTACAAGACACTAATAATTCGTGATGTGTTAAATTAATGACTAAAATAAATGATATTTCTTTTTTTGGTATTTAATAATACTTATTTACTTTATCACATACTTACGATAAAAACATACGAAGATTAAGATTGACTTATTTTCTACTCAACTGAATATTATAATCTTCAAACAAAACTTAATATAAAATCACGCCTATAATCCCTAATTCAACGGAAAAACCCAATAACACATTTTATTTTTTGGCACGGAACCCTAATTATTTTTGTAAAATAAAAGTAGCCTAAGTTACTTTTCATCACATCAGCTATTCAGTGCCATGCCATGCTATGCCAGTGAAAGTCCCGTCAAAATCGGTCGAGCCGTTTCGGAAATTAGCTGGAACAAACAAACAGACAGTGAAAAATTTAAAAAAATGTGTTTTTTGTTATAAGTGCCGAATATTTTTTTATGAATTCAGTAATAACCTATTATTTTGATATTACAAACAGACACTTCAATTGTATTTGTATAGATTTTCATCACGGTTCACACTCCTAAACAATTCAAAATAGTAATGGTTGAATTAAAATAAATGTTTTCCGTTAAAAATAATTAAACTAGTACCCAATTTAAATCCCAAAACTTCAATTACATAACACATTCACAATCGCAACAGAATTCATCATCTGCCTAGCCTTTTCCGAACTATGTTGGGGTCGGATTCAGTCTAACCGGATGCAGCTAAATACCAGTATTTTATATGGAACGACTGCCTATCGCAACAGAATTATGACAGTTTAACAATATCCATTGTGTTGTCTAGTTAGATAAACAATTACTGTCAAACAGACAAAGGTTTCAAATATAAACATGTTTATTGCAGTAAATCCGTATTAATATTATAAATGCGAAAGTAAGTTTGTTTGTTTGTTACCTTTTCACGCCTAAACCACTGAACCGATGATCCTGAAATTTTGCATATTCGTTGTCAGGTGTACAGAAACGGACATGGTACCTTTCATTCCGAAAAAAATTACTGTTCTCGAGGAAAACAACAATAACATTTTATAGATAATAGATGGCGCCACGTGTCTTTCGAATCATGATTGAATTATATAATTGCAAACAAAGTACAATCCGAATTGATTGTCAAATTCTAAATTAACGCGAGCGAAGCCGCGGGCAAAAGCTAGTATTAAAATAAAGTAAATGGGTAAAGAGCAGTATAGTCCAGTGGTACCGGTTTTGATTAACATTATGTAGGTAGTGGCTTCAAAGCCAGCCAGGCTTTTGTAATTTATTTCATTACCATCAGCATCTGCCTAGCCTTTCCCAACTACGTTGGCTTCGGCTTCCGCTCTAACCGGATGCAGCGGAATACCAGTTCTTTACATGGAGCGACTGCCTATCTGACTGATTTCCATAACCCAGTTAGTACTGGGTAATACGATACCCTTTGTAAAACTGGTTGTCAAACTTTCGGGCCACTGACTACAGGTAACGACTGTCAAAGATCTACAAATGACAGTTGGGACCACTGCTCTCAAAAGTCAGTGAAGGAAAACCTCCTGAGGAGGAGGAACAAGAACAAAACCACGTCCAGAACCACAAGTTTGAAGATCACCAAACCGCAATGGGCCCGCGTGGTGGATTACGGCTCACTGCCGCTCACAAAGAGGGCTTGTACCCCGACAGTAGAAACATTATACGCTGATTTATACATCGTTCTCACATAGATGATACGTAACCAAGATTTTGTAACAATATTTTGATTGAAAAGAGTGTCCATGGAGTTTCTTGCCCATTCTTCTTCATAAAGATCTACGCCTTGGAATGGGCAACTACAGTACTTTCACAAGTTATTATGCCTTGTGTCTGTGACTGTAGCTCCGCTCTTTGTTTTTTTGTGACATTCAAAAGTGCCCGTAATGGTCTAATTGAAATAAATGCTTTGAGTTGGAGTTTTGCTAAGTAAAATTGTAAAATGAAGTTCTTAATGAATTGTTCATAAATATCTAAACCATTAAAACGCAATTGAAAAGTTGAAAGGAAATCGACTGCCTTGGTATGGACAATGGACATGGTGATGGGGAGCGACGCCTGTGACTAAAACAGTGATGAGTATAAATTTTGATGGACGAAGAGGGAGAGGAAGACAAGGAAACGATGGATGGATTGTTTGAGGAATGATAAGAAAGAAAAAGGTATAAATCATTGTGTGACGGTTGACAGGGGAGAATGGAAGAAAAAAACGTATTACGCCGACCCCAAGTAACATGGAACAAGGCCAGGAAGATGATGACAGCGCAACTAAAACAGAGATTTTATTCACAGCAACATTTTCATTTCAAAGTAGTCTCGAGCAAAAACATGACGTACCTGACACCACAAGAAACTACCGGGCACAGAACAATTAAACTAGTAAAGCTAACAGAACAAACACGGCAGTCGCATAACAAAATAAACATCCAACCACTCCGACCCTCGAGAAATAACCGTCGGTAAAAAGACGAACACTCCACAGATTGTTTTAACCACAAAGTACTAAGAAAAATTAAAAATACTTCTTCTTAGGGTTGCCAACCGTACCCTTTATAGAGTAAAAAAAGCAATAGGGTACGCTAAAATACTCTATTTATATTGACTCTGAATTTGAATTGAATTGAATTAATTCCTGCTAGTTCTGCTATCGCTGAAACTGCCTTTTCGCGACTCTAGAAACTTACCTCAGACAACATTCTTACAGTTATATTCCGTAAAAAGTAGCTTCAAAAAATACTTATTATTAATTTATAAGTTCGTACTTTATTTAATCCAGTCTCATCATATATAACCCTGTTTTACCTGGGTTGTGGAGATCAGACAGGCAGTCGCTATATGTAAAATACCGGTATTCATTTACATCCGATTAGACAGAGCTAACCCCAACATAGTTGGGAAAAGATCTCTGGAGTCAGACATACTCTATTTCTTCTAAAAAAAAGTTGGCAACCCTACTCCCAGTTCCCAGTTCTCCCAGTTCCCAGTTTACATAACAGAATAAAGCTCCAAAGAGCCACATTTAAGACGACCAGCTTATAAAGGGAATTAAGAGTTTTAAAGTTTTTTCATTACACTTGCGAAGTATCTCTTTGTACCTGTAATCCTGAACACGAATTGCAATTAACGTACATTGCTGGGTCTGAGTAATTCGTTGTCGGTGTTACTTGAACAGAGCCGGTAATGGAATTGGTTGGTAACAAAAGATTTGTATTACGTAACGAGTTTATAGCAAAAAGGACGAAGTGGTCTTTTTCTGCGAGTGTTAAAACTGTTTCAATGGCAAAACTGGGTTTTTGAAGAAAAAAAAACTAAAAAAACTTTATCCAAATTAAAACGTGGATTACGTTTAAACAAACAATTTATAATAAGTGTGCTTTTTTAAGAAACAACAAAAACAAAATTGTTGGAAACAGTAGAACTTGTTTTTGTTCTGATAAATGTAACGGAATTAAGATAGACAAAACAAAAATCTTACCTTCTTGAGATCTAGTTTTAGAACCCTGAATGCTAAATAATAAAAGCAAAAAGGGGTCGTCCATGAATTACGTGAGGCTCGAAAGGGGGAGAGGGAGTTCGGAAAAAATCACGAAATATCACTAGAGGGGGAGGGTGTGTAGTGAGATATCACGTGTATTTATCTTTTCTTTGAACGTGCGATTTCTAAACCGAAAAGCGGTGCGTAACCTTGACATTTTTATCACTGCCCTTAATTTTCCAGAATTAAATTAGATTATACCTGTTAACCTGTATTTAAAGATAATATTCTGATTTTTTTAAAGATACTTTGTACCATAAAAATACACGTGATTTTAGGTAGAGGGGGAGGGGTAGTCTACAACCTCACCACGTATTACCATGGGGGAGGGGGGGTTAAAAAGTTGATTAATGGACGACCCCCTAAGAGAGAAAGAAATATTGGTGTTTAACATATTCCAACTCCCTCGCAAAAGCTGCTATTTGTGTCTATCTTTTCACTATAAAATATTCATAATGGTAACCCAATGAGATTACGGAAAGGTAAAAGGTTCCTCTCGCGATATGCGAGTTAAATTATAATTAATATTAATGGGAATTTATATCAGTTTCATTCCACCTTTTGTTTTCTCTACAAAAACAATAATAATAAATACTCATACATTACGTTCGTAGAACTTTATTAATAGAATTTTATAAAACAGACTGCTGGTAATGTCTATATTAAGAAACATAATTTTCGTATTAAATATTTATTCATTAAACATTGAAAATATCATCGTCTGCTAGCCTTTTTCCAACCATGTTGGGGCCGCCTTCTACTTGAACTGAATACCAGTTTTTTACATGGAGCGACTACCTATCTGACCTTCACAAGCCAGTTAGTACTGGTTGCCCAGTACTATGATACGATACTCCTTGGGAAGACTGGTTGTCAGACTTTCGGGCCACTAACACCTTGTCAAAGATCGACAATTAACAGCCGGGACCAACGGCTAAACTTCTTTTCCGAGGCATATAAGAAACTGGGTATGTAATAGATGCTCAGCTTTTCACGGACCGACCTTGGAAAGTGCGGCTTAACCTTGAAGATCGACCCTTGTGGTTTTCACTATTTAGCCACGAGCTCAAATATTGAAAATAATAAGAAATATTTCATCGAACACAATTATCCACTCGCAAAATTAGCGAGCAAGCGCCATTAGCTGTCGTCTAAAGAAAATCCAATATTTATTACATAAAGCCACACACAATAAATAAACACAGCTGCTGACACAATGAAAGAAAGACACACAAAAGCTATTCAAGTTGAGTGTTAGGCCTATACTACATAGACGGTCCGTAGAGGGGCTAACGCGGGTCGAGAACGGAGAAATTGTGGGTCGTTAAGGACCACACTCAAAACTGCGATGCTATGCTATGGTATTAGCTTGCTTATAAAATACTAACTTCAGTCATGAAAGTGTAGACTGAAGTCGCAGAGTATGGCTAAGCGATTTTGATCAATTGAGTTTCGACCCTAAAAGTATCACCGATCATTTACGACCGGCGCGCGGCATCTTTCTCGCTCATGACCCGCATTCAGTATAACTCCGCCCTAACAACTAAATATCTTTTTATATTACCGCTAATATAACTTCTCGCGAAACTTGAACGTTTTGTATTGCCTTGTATTGCTTTAGTTTTAATAAATATTCTCTGTGGAGGCGACATTAGACGATATTTGGCGAACCACGAAGGATCGTAACAAGCGAGTTGGGAAACTTTGTCGTGCAGTAATCCCATGTCGACTGTGTTCGTTTTTGAATGGCCAAGTACGTACAAATATTTCTTTGTGCCCGTTCTTGTTGTGGAAGTAATAAAAGCTAAGGATGCGCTTGTCTGGTTGAGGAAGTAAATGCCTAATCGTGTTTTGTCTTGAGTGTACAAATATCCGGGATATTATGATGTGTGTTTTTGTTTTCTGCTGTGGTAGAATGCTACTTTTGCTGATACCGTCTTTTATCTTAAGTAGCTTCTGCCCGCGGCTTCGCTCAAGTTATGGGTTGAAAATTATCTCACGACGATAATGCAGCTTCCCATTAGTAAAAAAAATCGAATTCGGTTCAGTAGTTCTGAAGATTATCGCCATACAAATTTACGATCGCAGGCATAAACAGGTAAAGTTTGCCTGTTTATAGATACATATATCTCTAGTATGTATGTCTTCGTAATGTTGGTCCTCCTAAACAGCTTGACCGATTTTTATTTGATCACCTTTATTCCTATATCTGTGGTTGGACTCTATGGATGTCGCTGTTGTCGACAATCATACCCGTGGACGAAATCGTTTAGTATGTAGGTATTTTTTACGATTTGAACGTATGTATGTAAATAAGATGATTACTTTTCAAAGAAATGTTTTACAAGCAAACGTTTTATTAATGATCAAATAGCAAAAAAAATTAACACAGCAATAAATTTTACAAAATCAAATTCAGAGAAATCTCATTTGCACACTACTACTGCTTACCTTCGTATTTACTGCTTATTTACCTGAAAATCATACCCATATCTAAACACATTTCCTTTTACTTCATCTCGTCTTTGAGTCTACCTATTTGAACAGCTATTCAAGTAATGGCAGTGCTTGAAAACAGATTTCCCGAATCCAGGTGACCCAATTTCACTCCTTTTCAATTTTAAATTGTGATGTCCACTGGAAATATGTAAACCATTACCATAATTAAATTACACATATTACCAGCGCCGGGAACAAAGAAAATATTGTCAATGTGGTCGTACAGTAAAATTATTGATATGTACTTCATTCATTTGTAATACAAAACGGTATAGCTGAAAATATTTCGCTGGTGATAAATTTTATTCGACCACGGAACGTTACCGGACTGTATTGTCCAATTTCTGTTGACATGTCAATACATTAGCAAACATATTGGACATTATTGTCGACGCTAAAAACAAAAAACAAAAAGTTATGTCAACGGTTTTCATACAACTCGGCAACTTGGAAACACCTTTCCGAAACAACTTGTGACAAATACATATTTTTCTTGAGGTTCACGAAATATTATATTAGTTTCGTACAGAATAAAACATAGAACAAAGACTTGACCAGAAGAGTTATGTTTCTCAGTTGTGCGAAATTTTATTGTTTTTATTATTCTTTTAGTTACTCCGTACTTATTTTTGTACAATGTAAGGTAGGTACACAAATAATCTTACACTAAGAATGATTTGTTTCAATGAAGACGACACTTAAACATTACGATAAGATGACAGAACCTGATAAGGCGAACAGCACACCCACGCAAGTTTATTCACTGTGTTTTTCACCTTTAAAGAGAAGTCGATACAACAAAATTAACCAACCTTACACGACAAAACAAAACAGAGACGAACGCCCGTGATCCCGAACGCATGGTCGATGCTGCCGCATGTTGCATTCCCGCTCTGTTTCTCGCTCTAGCTAATTACGGTTTTGAAAGACAGAAAAGGATAAGAGTATGGAAAAGTGTGACCCCGCGTTTCTAGATAAGGTTCAACCTTAAGAGTGCAGATGTGAATGGAAGCGCCAATACGTCTTAGAAACACACACACTGAACGATATTGGTGACGCTCTTCAAAAGGATCAGTCGCGTTGAACTCTCAACCGGCGTTTGTGTATGACTACTTGTATGATAGTGAACAAAGCGAAAGGAGTATGTAAGGGTCTTAAGGGAGTCTGTAGTTTCTGCTTATCCGCAGGATAAAGGCGTTAGTTTATGTATGTGAGTGCAAAACATGCACGGCAGAAAAACGAATCCTTAATAATATTATAAATGCGAAAGTAATTTTGTTTGTTACCTTTTCACGCTTAAACCACTGAACCAATCATCCTGAAATTTTGCGTATACGTTGTCAGGTGTACAGAAACGAACATAGGGTACCTTTCATCCCGAAAAAAGTACTGTTCCCGAGGCAAACAAAAATAACGTTATTATGCTCATAGATGGCGCCACGTGTCTTTCAAATCATGATTGAATTACAAGCAGAGTACAACCCAAATTGATTGTCAAATTCTAAATTAACGCGAGCGAAGGCTAGTAAGAAAAGACAATGACTATAGACTTTTAATTAATGTAATTTAATCACCAAATTCTTACCACTAACATGGACCCATATGGACCTTGTTGTTCGAAATAAATAATTATTTGATTCGATTTGATTTGATTTATAGAGAATTATGAGAATAAGTAATCCTATAATGAACGGAACATCAGAGTTATTTACCAAGAAATTGTACAGAACACCGAAAAGTTATCCAAAACAAAACACTGACCCAATTCGTCAGCATCTCCGCCTCAAATAGCTGTGTACTACAGAGATAACTAAAGCTCTCGAGATAGATCCGCTCATCTTCCAAACTTCTGCTCAATATACACTACTCAACTACCGACCAACTCCTCTTTTTACACAAAGGGAAACTTTCAAAAGCAACTAAACTCGAAAATTTTTAGTTTCGCGTAAAATTAATTAATTTGTAAACAAGTTGGAAATTGAAGTGAATATGTAAACTTAGGAGTCTGTTTTATTAGTTAGCGATACACAACTTTGTGAAGTTTTAATCAGCGTAGTCGTAGTTAACTCGGATCAGATAACGAGCGATGTTTTTGTTTTACAAATATTGTTGAGTCTAACAAACAGCCAATGGCTGTGTTTATTTTAACTTTCAACGGGTAAGTTTATTTAAAAAATTAAAATAGGGATTTACGGATTTGTTATAGGCGAATTAACTCTTGTAACGCTAATGATGATAAAACCATTGTTTTCTCAATACTGTTAGAAAAGCTAACTTTTTGGTGAATACAGCTACAGATTATTTTGGGCTTTGCTAGAATAAATAGGCCAAAAATTTCTAAAAGTAAGATAACAGTATGATAACATGAAGCCAGTTTTCCCCTCAGGGTTAGGCAGAGATGACCTGTAATAAAACCACATTTCACCAGTTATTTTTAAATCCTATGTAAAATAGGAGGTGAGCCACTAAACAAAACAAGGAAGGGGTCAAGGGCCGATGCCTGTCGGGGCTGCGGGACTGTTCGAAAGAGATACTGCGGCCCTGGAACACAAAGGGCAGAGAAGGAACATGGATGGGTTTTAGTCAGTACAAGTCTGACTCTCCCTTCCGCTCCGCCCAGAGCAGGACGGGTCATTTGATGATATCCAAACCTAAAAAAAAAAGCCACTAGACTAAAAGGCTGCTATTGGAAAATTTCTGATACACACTTTGCCCAACCTGGGAATTGAACCCAGTAACTCATACACATAATTAGCTCTTGTTAGCGAAGTGCACTACATCAGAGAGCAGTTCAAATGACTTTTAGTAATACTTTTAAGAATGGAAATTAGTATCCTTTCTTATACCATATGTTAAAGCAATACTTAACAACACGTTAGAGTACAATTAAGTATCGAGATTAGACAAGCAAAAAAAAAATCCCACGATATAAAATGTACTAAAATGAAGAAACTTATGTGGCAACACAGGCAGCGACACTCCGGTCGCTTCTCGGGTAGAGAAGTCGTAAAAAAAAAAGAAATGACGATCGAACGTGTTGTCAAGTTTTAAAAGTTTGTTAGATTTTAGGGAAAAATCAAGCGTTTTAAAATTCATTAATATTATATTCACGTTCATGAATATTTTATTGTTTCTTATTTTATTTGGTAATGTCATTGGTATACCTATATGACTCTTTTGGATCGAACAGGGTTTTTTAACATGTTGTACGTATATGTAGCTTCCTGAGCTGATTCGACTCTTAAAATAACTTACGATCACTCTCCATTGAAACAACAATTCGATTAGAAATTTTATCGAGTTTAAATTCGAAAATAAATATTCCACTTTAGTATGGATTACCTGGATACTGGATAGCTCGCAGACTTATCCTTTAAACCCTTAAGCTAATACGTGTTCGCACTAGGAATGGATTCATCATATTACTTCGAGATGACTGGCTTCAAACTCATGGCTTACTGATTCCAAGTCCCCATTCACCTGGATTACGCTTCAATTGATTCAGCCTGGCCAATAACTTTGTATGTTATTGGAAACTATGTAGTGAACTATGTAAAATACGCTTATTCAGCTGCATCCGGTTAGACTGGAAGCCGACCCCTATTTAGTTTGGGAAAAGGCAGGCAGATGATGATGTTATTGGAAACTGTGTTGTTTATGCCCAACGAAACCTAATAACATAATATCCTATAGCATAATATCTCCATAACTAGAAGGTTCCCAGAAAAAAATATATCGCAATGACGGGGAGAACAAGTACTCGTACCTTTCAGCTTCGTTAAGGATATTTTTACACCCGTAATATCACAGAGAGGTGACCTGTGTTAGTGTCTTCAAAATGGACATTGGTTTCTTTTGACTGGATGAATCATCATCATACTCTTGTCCTTATCCCAATTAATTTGGGTTCGCCACAGCATGTCTTCTTCTTCCATACTTCAGATCGTCATATCATCTGACACCTCCTGACCGAATGAATGTGAAACAAAGAATTGGTTGCTATGTGTCGGTCAAACTGAGATAGGTACAGTTGAGTTGATTGATGTATCTGCATCTCAGGCAACAGTGAGAATTTATAGTCTATCCTGCCAATATTATAAATGCGAAAGTGTGTGAGGACGAATGGATTAATGGTTGTTTGTTACTCTTTCACGCAAAAACTACTGACCGGATCTGGATGAAATTTGGCACACAGATAGTTTATAACCTGCATTAACACATAGGATACCCGGATTAAGATATAGGATTTTTATCCCGGTAGTACGATCCCGTGGAACAATTACCGAACTACATGCGGGCGACGCCGCGGGCATAACCTAGTCATTTCATAATCTGAATCAATCAATGAACCTACAGCCGAAATAAATGGAAACAACACTCAACCGTAAAAAAAGAGTGAAGTAAAAGCAAATTGACAAAACATTTATTAATCATTTCAATTCGTAGGAATTTCGCAAAAATATTTTATAACCTGGCAGTCATTGTTTCTGTGTAATCGAGAAATGAAACAAAACCGCGAAATGGAAAACAGTGTTGAATCATTCAAAAAGAAAGACAATCAATTGCGCCCAGTTGATGGCAATAGGCTCGCCCCCTAATTTTTTTTATTGCCTTCTTTATGTCCCACTGCTGGGCAAAGACCTCCCCTTCCTCCCTCCAAATCTCTCTGTTCTGTGCAATTTCTGGCCACGCTTGCCCCGCGAACATGATCAGATCCAGACCACCTTCGCCGCGATTATATGGGACTTAAACATAACTGGCGAAATATGGATGTACTATATTGGGTACACCCTTGCTTTACCCTTCGAGGAATACAGGCGTGATGTTATGTTAAAGAAAATCATAGGGTAGGTTTGTTGTAGTGATACGTGGCCGCAAACTTAACATGCTATCGATTAGAGACTTAGGGCTGAATTCTCAATAGTCAGATAACTTTTATCTAAAGACTAGCTTTAGCCCATGGCTTCGCTCGCGTTATGGTCGTAAATTATCCAACGGAAACGTTTGAAATATAGCCTATGACACTCGGGAATAATTTAGCTTCCCATTATTGAAAGGATTTTTGGAATCGGATCAGTAGTTTTGAAGATTACCCCCTACATATAGGGTTACTGGTAATTAGTGACCGATACTTAAACACGTGATTGTACTCATGATAACAAACAACTTTCCCAAAGAAATATTTTTTATACACAGACTTTTATCACAATAATACAAAGGCCGATGAAATTCGCACGCGGCGCTTGTGACCTATCGGCTGTTAGCCGTTTAAAAAAAATGTGTTTGTTATCATGAGTAACAACAAAAATCTTTTACTTCTTTATAATATTAGTCTAGAAGCATAGATTGAATATTGCGTTTTGTCAGCTTTTGTTTCCATACAAATTTTATGAATGCAAAAGTTACTTTTTCTCTTACCTTTTCACGCCTTAACGGCTTAACAGATTAGGGCATAGGAATAGGATACTTTTTATCCCATCAGTACATACTCGTAGGATAATTTCAGACTTGTAGAAAATATGTCAAACCTTATTTATTTATTTATTTATTTAAAATAGGTACGCCAACAGTACATACATTTTACATTTAACAATAATAGTATACAGGTTAGTGTTCTTATGTAGGTTTATAGGTGTACACAACATTCTCTTGAATACAATATAGCTACATAATCGTAAAGTTATAGAAATAAAATGTATCATAAAATAGAAAACAAAACATCTTTGAATTAACCTAAAGAAGAGATCATAAAAATTACTTACACTAATAACAATACTGCCGTTCGCAAGCTATAATGCCGTTATCCAACAAAATCATATTTCGAGTTAAGGATAAAAAGAGGGCGAAAAAATAAAAAAATGATGCTGTTTCTTAACTATAACTCGTATGCGAGACTTATTGGTATCAGAAAATAGATATAGTATTGAGCTTTCGCTTTTTTTGATTATTGTGGTATCAAAAAACGAATATCGACCAGATGTGAGATAACGGCATTATAGCTTGCGGACGGCAGAATAGCAGCTTATACAAAAAAATCAATAAACCTTCATAGTTATTCCTCAGAAAAGTTATCTGCCTATTAAAACAAAGAACTGACATTGATAAGCAAATCACGTACAGAGACAATATATGCAGATTTGCGGAATACGGATAAAGGAGCATAAACAGAGCAATCCGTCTCCATACATCATTGGATCGTAATAGTATTCCACCTGCACTTATGTAAGCTCGTGCATATTTTATGGAGCTCCAGCTCATGCCGAATGCGTTCACTTATACGCGACAAATTGAATCAGTGAGGGATGAAATCTGTGTTGATTTGGGACGGTTTGGGTCTGTAGTTTGATTTAGACATTATCTTGATTCTTGTTATTGTGTACTGGACTGCCTCGTTGGTCTAGTGGTCACAAGCGCGACTGGGCTCGATTTCCGGGTCGGGCAAAGTGTTTTTGGGTTTTTCCATCAGGAATTTCTCAGTAGCAGCCAAGGAGTCTGGTTTTGGGCCCGGTTGTTGGCAATAGGCTCGTCCCCCCCTATTACGAGGGACTTAAACATAACTGGTGAAACGTGGGTGTACAATTAGGTTCACGTCTGCCTAACCCTTCGGAGATTATAGGCGTGACTTTATGTGTTGTTATTGTGTCTTGCTTGTGTTGATGACTTTTTTCTCGGTGTTTTACAAACTGTGTTTATCTATCTCTATAACTATAATAAAACTCGACTTTCGTGTCTGTCTGTGCTCCCCCGTTGTTCTCCTAAGCTGCGTTACTGATTTGGTCTTCACCATCGTCCAAAGAATTTATTCCGGAAAGTATGTGTAACTTGCAAATAATCTCCATGTTTAATGAAGTCGTAAAAGCCGTTCAAACTAGGGTCAAAAACATGGCATGTAACAATACATTATTATTATTATAAGAAAAAAATATTTGTAGGTAACACTCACGACAGTACATAACAGTATAGCGAAGAGTACTCTCAACACTTCAGTACGTATGTCAAATAATATAATTAGCAACATAACTCTTTTACATTGTTACACTTACTTTCCTCTCAAAAGCGACACAAATATACAACTAACTTCAGAATGAAGTTAGTTAGTTTTTTCTGTTCCTCAATAACTGAATTTTCGGTACACAATCATTTTAAGGGCGAATGTCACTATTAAATTGAAAGCGATTAGCAGATCTAAACCTCGTTCACGAGCTGTCAGTTATTATGGAATATTCGACATTGATTGCTCTTAAAGGTGCTCGCAGCGGTGCTTATCGCAATCAGTTTCATTGATGAAATTCGCTCGAAAAGTTCAGTTATTTCTACAGTTATTTGAAACCACGGTAGCATATACATTATACTGTAGTATAATGTAAATTACTCTCAACACTTCAGCACGCAGCAATAAATAACGGAATTAACAACATAACTCTTCCACATCTCTGCGGCCCCCTTCCAAAGCGACACAAGTACACAACTAACTTACCGTCGCGAGCACCTTCAGAATTCATAATTACCCATAAAACTGAGTTTAAGGTACATTGTCATTTTAAAGGCAAATGGCACTATAAAACTGAACACGATTAGCACGCTTTTAAAATACGTTCAGGAGCTGTCAGTGTCATAATTATTATGGAATATTAGTACTTACAGCTCTTAACCGCCGTTTAGATGTATATCATTATTTCTACAGTCATTAGTACACAGTAGGCTGCAGGAAGCGGCAGTTGCACTGTTAGTCTAGTGGTCGCAAGCGCGACTGCTGAGCATGAGGTCGTGGGTTCGATCCCCGAGTCGGGCAAACTGTTATTGGGTTTTTCCATCAGAAATTTCTCAGTAGCAGCCACGGAGTCTGAAGTTGTGACCGGCTCGCCCTCTTTTACATGGGATATAAAACATAACTGGCGAAATGTGGGTGTAGGTACTATTAGGTATACCTCTGCCTAAACCTTCGGGAATTGCAGCGTGGTGTTATGTGTGGTACACAGTATTAACACATTTAAAAAAAATGGAAAATACTCTGAACTCAATAAATAACATAATTATTAGGTACTTTTCTATCGAGAAAATTTTATAGAATCGTGTTTCCGAAACAGATACAACTTAGAAGCAGTCCTCAACTTTGCTATATATTCATCACAAAGAATGTTAAAACAGGAGCCTTTCAAATATCACAATTTGGGGTTATAATATACTAGCGTCCCGTCCCGGCTTTGCATGGGCATTTTGGGATAAAATATATTCTATGTTACTCAGGGATAATGTAGATTTCTAATGGTGAAAAAAATTTTGAAATCAGCACAGTAGTTTTTGAGTTTATTCATTACAAACATACACACACACAAAAATACAAATCTTTCCTCTTTATAATATTAGTAAGATAAGTAATATAGTTATAATAACGACCTAACTCCTACACATCCCTGCCTCCCTAAATTACACAAGTATACAACTAACTTACCGTCGCGAGCACCTTCAGAATTCATAATTCTCCATAAAACCGAGTTTAAAGTTGAAATTAAAACAGAATTAAGCCGTCGTCGGCGAGTTAGTTGCATTTGTAGCGGCGCATCCCGTCGCCGTCGTGGTAGTACCAGCACATTTACATAAAGCGCTGGCACCACTCCCGCCAGAATTACCATAAGCGCTTAATTATTTTGTTTATCTGACCACTAAACTGCTTTGACTTCTCTGAGAGACGTGGAACGGAGCCAGTGTGTTAATATTCCGCTGGATGAAGCGCTTTTTTCTCGATGTCCGCTTTGGCAGCGAAGTGGTATTTACTCTTTAATGTAAATATAGATAAAAGCAATTTGTTTGAGCGTGCGGCACCTGAGGGTTAATGTGTGTGCACTGAGGGTTGGGTTATCTAGTTACTTCTACGTTGATTTATTTGTTTTTCATTTGTGCTTTTTGATAGTGCTGCACATCCTAATTGAATCCAGGTTTATTAAGAACAAACAAAAATATGTTACTTTAACAAAATATTCTGCTGAGCAAAGTTGTCAAAGTAGTGTAGAATTTCTCCATTGGAATTTTTTCAGTAGCCCTTTTCACTTTCCATTCTTCTTCTTTTTCGTAACACTCTTGTCAGAGCAGTAGTGGTCATCATTCAGTGTTTTGTCTCGACACTGACCTTATTCGCCCCACGATTTACTCACGGCTTTTGGAGTTTCTGGTGCACTCATGCAAGTGATCGCCAACTGGATTTTAATTTATTTCCTATTACAGGGGACTTAAAATAACGTGCGAAATATGGGTTTCATCTCTGCCTATCTTCGGATAAACATAAATAGTAAAAACATGCCTTAGTTATCCTAGGTAGGATAACATCAGGCATCTTTTTACTATTTATTAATTATATTTCTCTTTAATGGGCGAGAATAGGCGCAACATCGAGAAAAGAGGAAGGAATGGGGGAGGCCTTTGCCCAGGAGTGGGACAATGCAGGCGGACAAAAAAAAAAAAGAAAGTTTGTGACGATGCATGGATGTCTGGACGTATGGATGTTTGTTACTCTTCCACGCAAAAACTACTAAACAGATTTAGATGAAAAGCACACAGTTTATACTTTATAACCTGGATTAACACATAGGATACTTTTTATCCCGGTAGTATGGTCACGCGAGTGAAGCCGCGGGCATAAGCTAGTGTAAAATATACTGCAACAAAGATAGAAGTCAAGCTATATTTACTTTAACAGCAAGTTAAATGGGTCCTTCCCATTGATTACCGCAACGAATGGCCCGGTCACAGTATCGCCACATAACAAATAGTTCACGGACAGTCATTAAGCAACTCCTGCTCCACAGTTCAACACTCGTATTTTAATTACCGTTTAATGTCACCAAACTACACGCGAAACTTCGTATTTAAATTAATAAAAGCTAACAACAGTTCTAACTAGGAATTTCCGCTATGCATACTAATGTGGATTACATTAAACTACATTTCACGGTTGCTGCATTTGTTGGAGTAATTAAAACGGGAATATATATAAAAGAGAATTTATTAATACTACTAAATGTGCTAAAAATGTTTGCATTTTTTAAAGAACGGTCCTTGGTCACTTATTCCTTCTGTCTGTCCGTTTGTATGTCTGACTAGCTTATGCCCGCGGCTTCGCCCGCGTTGAGTTCGGGAATTGCCCACGGGATCTTACTTCTGGGATAATAAGTAATCTATGTATGTATAGTAGATACATGGTTTTTATATAGTTGCTTATAACTTGCTTAGTTCATAGTAATATCAATTAGGTACTTTACAATTTTACATATTGTTATGTGAATATTGATACCTTGGTTTGAGATTGGACACCGGTGACGAAAATCAAATGATTAATTAGGAATCTATTTATAGACATAAAACTTTTACATAATATTTAATATCAATGTCGCGTATCACGAGCCAACGCGAAAATCGGTGGAATAAACCACATTTACAGACGTCTACCTCAGAAAAATCCTACCTACTTACTTAATAGGTAAATACTCCCGCGCCCCGTACGCCCCGCGCAACACTGCGCGCCATGCGCCGGTCTACGTGAGCTTCGAAGCCCTATTTGACTCTGTTGGGGGATGATTTTGATTTTTGAAAAAACTGTGATACACGTATCTCATAATTTTAATTGAAAAGTATGTATGCAAATTTTCAAGTCAATCAACTCGGAGAATAAAAAGTTTCACAGAATATTAAACACCCCATTTCACCCTCTTAGGGGTGGAATTAAAAAAAACTTTATTAGCGGATACCTACTCTTCACAAAGAACGCACCCTCCAAATTGTATGTCTCTAGAACCAGCCGATTGGGCTGTGCGTTGATATATCAGTCAGCCAATCAAGAAATTATTTTTTTAAATTGGGGGATGATTTTGGAAAAACTGTGATACACGTATCTCATAATTTTATCTGAATAGTATGTACACAAATTTTCAAGTCAATCGACTGCGAGAATAAAAAGTTTCATAGAAAATTCAACACCCCATTTCACCCTCTTAGGGGTAGAATTTCGAAAAACCCTTTCTTAGTGGATACCTACCCTTCACAAAGAATACACCCTCCAAATTTCATGTCTCTAGGACCAGCGGTTTGGGCTGTGCGTTGATATCTCAGTCAGTCAGTCAAGAAATTATTTTTTTAAATTGGGGGATGATTTTGGAAAAACTGTGATACATGTATCTCATAATTTTATCTGAATAGTATGTACACAAATTTTCAAGTCAATCGACTGCGAGAATAAAAAGTTTCATAGAAAATTCAACACCCCATTTCACCCTCTTAGGGGTAGAATTTCGAAAAACCCTTTCTTAGTGGATACCTACCCTTCACAAAGAATACACCCTCCAAATTTCATGTCTCTAGGACCAGCGGTTTGGGCTGTGCGTTGATATCTCAGTCAGTCAGTCAGTCAGGACTTTGAATTTTATATGTATAGATTGTCACAAGTCTGTATCTTCAGAACTATAAAAGGCACTGAATAACTGAAATTTTCACGAATAAGTTTTGTAAGATCATCCTCAAAAACAGTAAATTGTGAAAAGACGGTAAGGTATAGTAGTTTTAGTAGTATGAAAGAAATCTTACGTGCGCGAGTCCGACCCTCACCTGACCGGAGTTTTCATTCATCATTCAGTCATCATCATCTGCCTAGCCTTTTCCCAACTATATTGGGGTCGGCTGCCAGTCTAACCGGATGCAGCTGAATACCAGTATTTTACATGGAGCGACTGCCTATCTGAGCTCCACATCCCAGTTAGTACTGGGTAATACGATACCCCTTGGTAAGACTGGTTGTCGGACTCTGGACTCTGGTGGTTGTCTTGTTGTTCATCATTAAGTAAACGTAATTTTATAATACTAAGACCAATAAAGATTCAATTTCACAACAATAATTCGAAGGTACAAGAACTGAATATGCCTTATTTGACAAAAACAACGAAAACCAACAACTCAAGTAAACATATTTCCTACTTTCTCAGAAGCAAAAGCGTTTTCAATGAATTCCTGATTGGTTCTACGCTGAAGGTAAACGAAGTAGAGAAATTAAACACGTAATTCCAAAGAACTGATGTGGGTACTGTAATTAAGTTTGCTGAGTCCTCGCTGGACTTAGGTCCGGCTCGGAGGAGACAGTTAATAAGATATATTCGTATGTAGACCACTAACTATCACGATTTATCGTTTTCTGTATATAATAATAGTTTTTTTTTTATGTGGTCTGTTAACTGGCAACTATGTGTGCCCGCGACTTCGTCCGCGTTGATATCGGAAAAAATCTTATGGGATGTACTACCAGGATAAAATAAAATAAAATAAATTGTCTTTTAATTCAGGAAAAATATCCATAAACAACAAAAAATACAAATTGAGATAAAATAAAAACAGTAAAGTAGGTAGGTAATCATAAAAATATCATTAAAATCATTACAAGAATCAATCAAAAATATAAATTTAAAAAAAAACAATAAAAAGTATCCTATATCCTAACCATGGCCAAGGTCTACCTGCATGCCAAAATTCATTGAAATCCGTTAAGCCGTTAAGGCGTAAAACGGTAACAAGCAGACAAAGTTAATTCGCACACTAAAATATTAGTCCGAAATTTTGGATAAATTCGTACATGGTTGTGATTTTATCATTATTCGTAAAAAGAAAAACGGTAACGGATGTCAGTCGGGAAGTTAATATTGAATTCGGACGCTGATCTTTTTTGTGGTTATAAATCACTTATTGTTTTTGCCTTCATTGAGGAAAATGTCGCGACCTCCGGCTGGAAAAGACTTGACAAAAAACATAATTTTCTTTTCATTGAACATTCTGGGGCGAGGAGACATTAAAATAAATAAAAATATTCTTCGTTTGCGGAATATTGGCGATCAGTTGAGCCAAATATCGGACGTGGATAATTTGACTGCCAAACCGAACCATGTTAACTGGCACAAAAGATAATGGGTAATTTTAAACAGTACCAGTATTTTAAACAGACGTTGTTACGAGCTTTTCGGGTTATTTTTCTGATGTTGTACGTAATCTATACATATAATAAAATTGTAGAAAAGTGGTGTCTGTACAATGGAAATATATAAAAAAAAAGTAGCAGGGGTTGTTATTATATCGATGCTGAACCCGAAATTGTAATCATTTTTTTTTTGTCTGTTTGTCTGTTTGTCTGTGTGTTTGTGCACGCTAATATCAGAAACGGCTTATTCGATTTAGATACGGTTTTCACTAATATATTGTAGTAAGCTTCACTTAACATTTAGTGTTTATTTCATGTCAATCGGTTCATAAATAAAAAAGTTATGTCAATTTAAAGAATCACGGCGAACATTTTTAACGTACAGAGTACGTAACTACACGCCTCGCGCCTGAGCGTCCGTGGCTATATAAAGCGCGCTGAGAGCCGCGCCATAAGGAAGCCCCTGGCTGGAGGCCTTTAACTTAGAGGCATCCACAGGGATTTTACCGGTTAAGCAGAAGCCAGCCTCCTCTAGGCTGAACTGCGAGATGCCATATCCAAAAAAAAAAAAAAAAAACGCGTCATAAGGATTCAGTTATTCGTAGCGAACGCACGTATCCTGGGAGAGTATAGGCGAATAGTTGTATTCGACTATTGCGATTCACTTGAATACTGACTGTTTGCATATTTCATTTATTTATATTTTAGGGTTTGTAGGTTAGGTTCTTTTTCTTATTTTTCTTTAAAATTTTGTAAATAAATATTGTAAGTATTTGGTATAGGTTAGGCGGTTCTTTCCTTGATTTTTAGGTATTTACTTAATTTTTGTTTAGGGTTTGTAAATAAATATTGGAAGCATTTGTTATAGGTTAGACATTTCTTTTATTGATTTTTGGTATACTTATCTTAATTTGTATTTAGGGTTTGTATATAAATATTATAAGTATTTGGTATAAGGTTAGGCATTTCTTTATTAAGTATAAGTTCATTACCTCAGGTTTGTAATTAATTTTTCTAGCAGTTCTTTTGTTTTATAAAGTTAGTACGTTTGGTTTACACGTCTTAACACTTATTACTTAAACTGTGATAATTTTAGACTGTATAATAATCTGTAAGTATTTATAATTTAATTGTTTACGATAGTACGTGTTTACTAAATAACTGTGTGTTAAGTAATAAGTACTATTTTATTGTTAATCTTTGCGAAACAGATGCATTTGCTAAGACACTCTTATACAACGAAGTTCCATCGTATTATACCTATAATAAACAACAGGGTATTTTTAACCGCAGAAGACGCGGAACAGCTGTAGTAGGTGAACCAGGTATTTTTAAAGATCATGTCATTGGTAGGGTTTATACGGTTCATTCAAATAACTCCGAATGCTTTTACCTGCGCCTACTGCTGCACGTTGTCCGAGGGCCTACTTCTTTTGCCGATCTCCGAAAGGTTGACAATATCGTACACCCTACATACCAAGCCGCTTGCCGGGCACGTCACTTGCTGGATGGGAATCAACATTGGGATGATGCTTTGTCAGAAGCAAGTATTAGCGAAAGTCCTCATCGGTTGCGACATTTGTTTGCAGTCATGCTGGTGTTTTGTGCACTTTCTGACGCTGCACAGTTATGGTATAAGTATCAGAACAAATTGGCTGAGGATTTTTTTAGGCACGTACAACTTAATGATAACAACCCAATTGAGGAGAGATTACGTGAAAGTCAATTGAATCGTTGTTTGTTGGCTATTCAAGATGTAGTTACATCTATTGGGGGTAATCCTATTTCTCAATATGGCATGCCGGAGGCATCATTTGACGGTGAACGTATTAATAGAGATTACGCGATGGAAACCAACTATGATCCAATTGACCTGGCCGAAACTTTACAAACTGATGTCTCGAGGCTAACTGATGAACAGCGTTTGATATTTGATCGGGTGTGCCGCAGCGTTGATAGTACTTTGGGAGAAATGCTATTCGTAGATGCACCCGGTGGAACGGGTAAAACATTTCTTACGAAAGTTATTTTGGCGAAGGTACGAAGCCAAGGTAAAATTGCGCTTGCTGTCGCTTCATCAGGCATAGCAGCCACATTGTTGCCAGGTGGGAAAACTGCTCATACAATGTTCAAAATTCCGATCGATTTAGACCGCACAGAAAGCCCTGTTTGTAATATTTCAAGAAACAGCGATAAAGCTAAGGTTCTTCGTGATTGTAGCCTTATTATATGGGATGAGTCCACAATGGCCAATCGAAAAACAGTAGAAGCAGTAGACAGAACGTTGCGTGATGTCAAGCAAAATGATCTACCCATGGGTGGCATTACTATGCTTTTTTGTGGCGATTTTCGTCAGACTCTCCCTGTAATACCACGTGGAACAAGGGCTGATGGTGTAGATCTAAGTATCAGCTGTTTCTCGCACGGTCAGTTATATGTGGCTCTGTCACGGGTTAGCAATCCTAGGAGCCTGTATGCTTTCATCCCCGATGGCCATACTTCAAATATCGTATACAGAGAAGCATTACTGTAAAGTAAATTTTTAGCTACCCAAACGACGGTATATGTAATTCAAAATATGCTGCCCGAAAAGTCACTATTCCACGCGAACGAAGTCGCGGGCACAGCTAGTAATATAAATATAAACGAGCACTAAAACGCTTAGCAATATTCAAGAGCGATTTTCTCTTGAAATAACGCTTTCTACTTTGTGATAAAACCTATTTGGTAATAATATTTGGCTTCCAAAATACTATTTTCGTGAAAACGTCAATCAATACAATAGAAGAAAATCACTATTAAAAGTTGCTGCGCGTATACATACTCGTATAGTGCTTGTGACTGTACATAGCTGAATATGATATTCGTGAATGGAATGTCGACATATTATGTAAGGACGACGTTGTTGAATTTTTATCTTCATATGAATGAATCTCTCTGTAGCGACCCTACAGCAACATAGTAAAAAAACACTACAGCGCACTCTATGAAACAAATGAAGAACTAACATCAAAATTATAAATCGCGCTATTAAAACTTATCCGCGACTTAAGACCATAGAAAAATCCGACAGCAACTGTCAGGCAGTAGCCCACTAGAGCCCACTAGACACAACACCGATCTGGTCAGAGGTATAGGGGATGAAGAACTTTACACCCTGTTCTGAACACCCCTATGACTCCTTAACGAGAGAATCTTTTTTTTTTGCCACGTACGACGCATGCCCAATGTATGCGGTGTTCTGCAGTGTGGAGCCTCGTACATGCTACCTCCGCCGACGTATGCAAGCATCTGACCATTTTTCATGCTCTGCCTTGAGCATGTTTGCCTTCAACCATTTAAGCAGAACAAGCTTCAAATGCTTTTTTTTTTATGGGATGGATGGGAAATCATCAAATGATCCCTCCCGCTCTGGGCGTAGTGGAAAGGAGAGTCAGACTCATACTGACTAACACCCATCCATGTTCCTTCTTTGCGCATTGTGTTCCAGGGCCGCGGTATCTCTTTCGATCAGTCCCGCAGCTCCAGCAGGAATCGGCCCTTGCGGACCCCTTCCTGTTTGCTAACATCTCTTTGAGGCGCGCGTGGAACACGAACGCGCCGTAGCTTCAAAATGCTGAAGGCATGCTCCTGGCATAATGTAGAAAGAAATCGATCTTACTGATTTTGCAGATTTTAACGCAGTATGCTTCCTACAAAAAAGAGTAAAATATGTTTTCTTCGAAAAATAAACGAGAAAAACACATTTCCCAGAGTAACCATAACATTAATTCTGAACATCTGTTCCAGTGTGTTTCTACCACAAAATTCAAGTTACATCATAACTTATTCTATACTAGAATTTACAAAACACACATTCATCTGTTATTCATGAGACGCGATAAAGATAGACTATGCTTTTAAATCATTTTTAGTGTGCCTTATTTCATAAACGGGAACCATTTTAGGATTGCTTATCTAACCGCGAGATTTTCCTTGCGGTACCTTTGTTTTTAAAACTATGTCGTTGTGACAATTCTGTTGAATGTTATGGGCGTTTACGATTTACGGCACTTCATACAAACTTTCAAGTCCTTTATTTTTCGAAATAATTAAACCGATTTTAATGAAACTTTATACGCATAAGTAGGATACATAGGTCTAAAAAGTTATCAGAGAACATTTTCGAAAAATAGTGTTATAGCTAAATTAGACTGATTTTAAATTTTCCATAGAAACAGAAATTTTCAATTATCTTTTTTTTTTTAAAGACATTTCGAAAAGTTCTCTGACAACTAACAAATAACGCTTTTATGAGCAAAACGGGGTTAAGCAATGATTTTAGGTTGTTCAATTTTTTTTTTGCATTCCTAAATATACAGTAGAATTTTGTTATCTGAAAGCACTTACTGATATGACATAAGTACTGCCTCGTTGGTCTAGTAGTCTCAAGGACGACTGCTGAGCTCCTGGTCCTGGGTTCCATTCCTAGGCGAAGAAAGTGTTATTGGGTTTTCCCATCAGCAATTTGTCAGCAGCAGCCTGAGTCTGGATTTGTGTCTGGTTGATGGAAATAGGTTCGCCCCCTATTACATGTGACTTAAAACATAACTGGCAAAATGTGGGTGTACTATTTTAGGAACTCCTCTGCCTAACCCTTAAAGTAGGATTTTGTTATTTGAAAGCACTTTTTGATATGATGTAAGCGCCATTACCATAGCTGCATAGACTTTTCGTAACTATGTTATTAGGTCTTCAATCTAATGGTATGCAGCTTAATACCAGTACTTCCATACCTGAAGCCTTATCTTTACAACCCAGTATCCGTTAAATCTTAGACAGCCAGTCAAGGAAACCAACTCCTTGGCACCTGGCACCAACTACGTACATTTAAATATAAACAGACTTGTTTTCTCTCCAATGCCCAAAAGCGTGTTCTTTCGTTAATTAAAGGTCACTTAGGATCACGTTAATTACACAGCCCTCCACAAAAGTAGTCAAAACGAAATGAAGAACGCGCATTTTGAAAAAAAAAACTCCGAAGTGAACGCATCCGGAGATTTGAATGAAAACTTTTTAAATTAGGCTGTCAACATTTTCGTCGACTTTTTTAATATGCTGTTTATTCGTAGGTTTTTGAGGGTGTTATACGAGTTTTCGCCGTGACTTGCCGCGCTTTGACAGTCGTTACAGATAGTCTGTGGCCCGAAAATCTGTCAAACAGTCTTACCAAGGGGTGTCGTATAACACAGTACTAACTGGGTTGTGGAGGTTATATAGGTAGTCGCTCCATGTAAAACACTGGTACTCAGATGCATCCGGTTAGACTGAAAGTCGGCCCCAACATGGTTGGAAAAAGGCTAGACAGATGATGATGAGTCACTAGTATGAGTCGGCACATACGATTAGGCAGTTTTCATTGAACAAATACCGACTCGAATCAATCTCTACCGACTAAAATCAAAGCTGACCTTAACATAGTTAGGAAAATGCTATACAGATGATGATGATGATTTGGCTTCCATTCGGGTCGTGCCGATCGAAAACTCCGTACGGCTTTTATTATCGCGGAATCGAGCTTGAATCGGTTCGGCGTAATCCGAGCTAAATCGAGCCGAACGTCCATCTACATTAATATTATATCAATATGTAAGTTATGCACACTATGTCCATGACGTAGATTACATAGTGCGCAATATAGTCGCTCACAACTTTGTATAGAACTCATATAAAGAATCACTAAACAATTTACGACAATTTTATAGTTCTCTAGATCTCTGATTCTCTGCAATTCGTTCAGTTGCTACTTATTCTATTTAGATACATTTGTTTTTTACGTACATGATATTATATACGTAGAATCAATGAGAATAAAACATGAAGTATCAATATGATTTCCACCATACAACTCGCAACGCATCGGGTCGGAAAGGATACGAACGGATGCGGCGACAGCCGATCGCGTCCGGCAGGATGTTGCAAACGATCGGTTCAGTACCGTCGCTTACGAACGTATCCGTTTCTGCGCTTAGTCAAATATTGTATTCTGCAATCAAAGGACCTAATTACTGTGAATTGATAACTTGATTCATTTGATTCTGTCCTACCGTGTTGACATGTCACGTGTCTATCGGATACGACGACAGGTAAACGGAGCCGATCGCGCGTCGCAGTATACTTTCGGCTACGATCGCATGTCGCGGAAGACGCCCGTGGTCAAGCTGCTGTGCGCGGCTTGGTAAAATAGACTTTAAATACTGTGTACACCATTTAATATCGTTTAAAGATTGAAAAATCCGTTCCGATCTGATGCGATGTGAGCTGTTTGGTAGAAAGCATCCTTAAAGATGCAACAAAGTAACAAAAGATGGACTGACGTAAAAAAGATAAATAAGGCCGAAGCCGAAAATGTAGAAATTCATCGTAGGGGTTTATGTTCTGAATTCCAAACTATATGTATTTCAATCAACTTCTATTATCCTAGCTGCCGAAGTGCGGTCGAATATGAAAAGGTACCAACTCTTCATGAAGTGACCTCTACATGAACTCAACAACATCACGCCTTTTTACTAAAGAGTTGAGCAGAACAGTAGCAAAGAGTATCCACATTTCAAACCGGATTCCGGACACCAGAGTCGGACAGACAAAGTCGGCAGCCAGTCCGGTGTTCATACCGTGCGGTTTGTTCCATATCATCATTTCAGCCGAAAGACGTCCACTGCTGCAGATAGGCATCCCCCAAGTGTCGCCACATTAACCGGTCCCGAGCATCCAGCAGATCCCCGCAACCTTCACCAGGTCCACCTAGTGGGAGGCCTTCCAACGCAACGCTTTCCGGTTCGCGATCACCACTCCATATCATGTGTATCCCTTATTATGTACTGCAAGATATTATTCTAACCGGGGCTACGGGACTGTTCGCAAGAGATACCGCGGCCCTGAAACATAAAGGGCAAAGAAGGAACATGGACGGGTTTTAGTCAGTACGAGTCTGACACTCCCTTCCACTCCGCCCAGAGCGGGATTTTGATGATTTCCCATCCGAAAAAAAAAAAGATAATATTCTAAAGCAATGTTCTACTACTTAAAATATTGTAAAACCGTCACATTAAGTAAACTATGCTACCCTTTCCTCCCCGCGCCATCATCGGAGTTACTTTTGAGAAGCAAGCTCAGAAAAATGATCCAATTTAAAAACACCAGTTGTGAAGAGCTCCTTAGGGTGTCCTTACATTGACCGCTGCGGAGACGGTTTAAAAATGGAACGAAAGAGTGGAAATGACATTGCCGCACCTCATTGGCTTAGGTGGCAAAACTTATGTTTTGATGCTGTACGTAAGTGTATAAGACGCAACAGCTTACAGGGTCAGTCGATGTTTTGAGCTTCCAGTATTGATTTTGGCCGTTTAGAAGGAATTAAACTTTATTACTTTATCCATAACATCACGCCTGTAATCCCCAAAGGATAAGGCAGAGGTGTACCTAATAGTCCACTAATATTTCACCAGTTATGTTTTTAATAGGGGGCGAGCCTATTGCCTACAACCGGGCACAAAGCCAGAATCCGTGCTACTGAGAAATTCGTGATAGAAAAATGCAATAACATTTTGCACGACCCGGGAAACGAACCCAGGACCACATGCTCAGCAGTCGCGCTTGCGATCACTACACCAACTAGACAGTCTACTTTACTTTAATACTACTGAATTCATCTTTGAATACGCGAATAACGATGGTTTATTAAAAAAAAAATGTCTTCCTGTTTCTTGACTCTACGACACTATTTCATATGTGAGCTGTCTAATACTCGTATAAACGAAATATGGCACGGTAACTACTAGTCTAATAATCGTATACACGAAATACGGCACAGTAACCACTACTGTGCCGTACATTTTTTTTTTAATAAACCATCGTTATTCGCGTATTCAAAGATGAATTCAGTAGTATTAAAGTAAAGTAGACTGTCTAGTTGGTGTAGTGATCGCAAGCGCGACTGCTGAGCATGTGGTCCTGGGTTCGTTTCCCGGGTCGTGCAAAATGTTATTGCATTTTTCTATCACGAATTTCTCAGTAGCACGGATTCTGGCTTTGTGCCCGGTTGTAGGCAATAGGCTCGCCCCCTATTAAAAACATAACTGGTGAAATATTAGTGGACTATTAGGTACACCTCTGCCTAATAATCTAATAATAGTCTAATAATCGTATACACGAAATATGGCACGGTAACCACTAATTAAATGAAGCCGTCTACCTGATTTACTGAGTCCAATGTGCAGACACCCTAATCATAAAGAAACCATAACTCTCCCCGTCTTGTTTGCAACTTGCATTTCTCCATTGTTAAACAGCAAGAAGCTTGCAAAACATTTCTTACATTAGTTAACATTAAAGAAGAAAACCGGTATTACAACGCAAATAAAATGAACTGAGACTCCCGTGAAAAATTGTGAACTAAAAACCTAACAAAGGGTGATGATATTTTTTGAATATTTAAACGAGAATAAAATGGAAATGTTGGAAAAGGTTATTTAAGTTGCAAAGTACGTTGTAGAATCTGAAACTTATTATTTGAAAACCAGGTACCTACATAATTGAAAGGTCAGACCGTCAGACCGTCAGACTCGGGAATGAATGGGATATTCAATTAAAAAAGCCTTAAAGCACTGTTGAAGTTATAACAATATAATTCTCTACAATTGTTGAGCTAACGAGTCAACATTTGTTTCGAAGTTGAAATTAATTTGTTTTGCGGTGCGTAGGCCCTCCGTGAATTATACAGACACAAAGAAACGTGATATGGGTGTTTTAATGGGCAGTACAAAGGATACCCTCACATGTGCAAATTACCGGCGTTCGCTAATTAGCCACACGGCTAGACAATGTTGCTTCTTTTACACCTTATATAGGGTGACTGGTAATTAGTGTCCAATACTTAAACACGTGATTGTACTCATGATAACAAACAACGTTCCCAAAGAAACTTTTTTTATACTCATTCACTTTTGTCACAATACCACAACAGCCGTATGAAACTCGCGTACATAATACAGTGTGTACACCCTCAGAGCATACAGGCGTTATGTTATGTTACGATATTGTGTAAACAATAAACAATGCCCATAAGAGAGGGTTGCCCAAAATTTTCCTGGGATCCCATCATCAGATCCTGACTTATAACTTCCATCATCAGCTCAGCAACATAAGATGATGATTACCAGGCATAAATATTTGAACTGCGTTAGAAAGTACATATGTGAAAAAAACATTGTACGTGCCTATAACATTTGCGGGTGGCCCACTATTTCCCTGGGATTCTATCATCAGATTCTGACATGGTGACAATGGGACCACCTCAGGAGTATAGGCTTTCGAATAAAGACAAAAATTTGAAAATCGGTTGACAATTGGCGGAGAAATCAGTTAACACATGTACATGAAAAAATACATACAATTGAACATAGAACCTCTAGTTTTTTTGAAGTGGTTAAAAATTGTCAAAGGAGTTTTGGTGAAACATTAGTGAACCGTTAACAATACATGTCATGGTAATAAGCTTATCCCCAATAAAATGGAACTTAACATACATAACTGTCAAAATGTGGGTTCACTGTACACATCTGCGTACCCCCTCAGAGCATATAGGCGAGGCCGTTAAACGGGACCACCGCGAAACGATATCCGTCCAAACAAAAAAAGAATAATCAAAATCGGTTCACAATTGGCGAAGAAATCGCTGAACATAAAAACACAAAAAAAAAAACAAAAAATTCAGACGACTTGATAACCTCCTCGAAAAACCCCTTCGATACCGCGGCCCTGGAACACAAAGGGCAAAAAAGGAACATGGATGGGTTTTAGTCAGTAAAAGTCTGACACTCACGTTGGTTATTTGATGATTTCCCATCCAAAAAAAACAAAAAAAGGCTTCAATATTGGAGGCATTATTTATATAGATGAAACAAAGTTTCCGTTTTTCTTGAACGAAGCGTGGGTTTGAACGTTAATTTTCTAAGAATTGTTGAAGGAATGTAACCCAGCCCCGTACACGTGCCGTAGTTACCTTCTTATTTTCAATTGGATAGTACCTACTTTTTCATTTAAGTTACCTACCTATAGTAATAACAACTACCTAGAAATGCTAATGCGTATAAAATATTACTTCAAATGAGCAATCATTAAAAAACCATTGGGATCCGAGCTCTATATTTTACATGAATTGTATTCATAATAAAGTGGAAATTTTTCAGCGAACTGAGTTTATTTTTTCTTTTATAAATAGGGAAATCCGAGCGTGAAAAATGTCCCAAATAATTTTATAATTAAGACTTGAACAGGAATAATATAAAAGACTTGTAAACATAAAAGGGAAAGGCAATAAAACTTTAAAAAAAAACCGGCCAAGTATAATTTTGTAGGTATTTTGTAATTAAACTACATATTTACGGTTTCCAGATATTTTTCCTTTACATGTGCTATAAGACATTGCTCCTTGTTTTGATTCCCTCGTGAAATCGCAAAATATGCGACATAAATGGTTATATATTTTTATCACTGCTCTATTTTTATTTACTAGCTTGATATTTCCACGCGCTCCTCGGAAAAAGAATCTTGGCAGACGGAAACCCAAAAATAAAATTTCTAGATTTAAAATATTATTCTTCACTAACTACAAATTAGCCTTCACACTAGACGTGTCAACGGTCATAGATTTAATTCTCATGGAAGTGACAAGCTACTTAAAAACATATTAATATTTATTACCTAAGACAGGCAAGAAAGGTAAGTGCTGTAAAAATCGCAAGTGATTTGTACGGAACAAGAAACAATAAGTAAACCATGTTATTTACTTGCGTAGGCCGACACTTCGACTTATCTCAGCCCACGTGAAAAACAAAAATCTCCTACCCCATCTTTACTCAATCCATCTCAGAACAAAGATTTACATTTAGGTATAGTTCATTCTACAAAATGGTCTACCCTGCCGGAACCCGAAATCCTAAATAGTTAGACCCGCTGCACGGATGGAATCATTCCACGAACCCTCATCAATCAACTCCAGCGAAACGAACGATCATAATTTATACAAGAGTACCTCTATTCATGGATCCATGTGTTTTTCTTCTTCGTATTTACCTGATGCAAATTTCCATTGTAATGTAAGCAGCTGAAATTTAATTAACTTTCACTTCAAAGCCCTGTTAAAGGTCAATGAGCGCTCGAGGATTCACCGTTTTGTGTAAAAAGGGCCAACTCCAAGTCATTTCCGACCCGACTTGAGCATTTTATAGCAACATTCTGCTCTTTATTATGACGTTAAATTGCTTAATTGAAGGATATATTAATTTAACTGAAGGAGGATTCTATTATTTCTAGCTTCGACATGCAAATTGGAGTGTGCGTGTGTTTCCTGCCGCCGGCTAGGGACGGGTCCGTCTTTATTACTCTAAGTTAAAACTATGTTAATTTCACGAGGTTGAAATTGAATAAACTTATGGGCGAAAATCTCAGTAAAAAAACCATTTAGGCTCAATATTTGCAAGGATTTTAAGTTATTAAAATATTCAAGCTTCACGTGAGGAAGATTTTATTCATCAAGTATTATGTAGGCAGAAGGTTCTACGCATCAAGTCATACGCACCATATATTGCGGTTTTCACAAACATTTTATGTTAATCACGGCCGGTCGGATCCACAAAAAATGTCCCCACGACACTCATGTCGGCCAAGAGAACTGTGTCCGCTATTCACATGCAAATTGAAGTGAAGGACCGATTTTTTGTCGAATAGACATTGTCCCAGTCAGGATTAAAGTGGATTACAGTACGTAGAGGTAGATAACAAAAAGATACGGACATAAATCGTGGAGTACTTTTACAGCTTTTATAAAAGGGTAATAAAAGGGTTTAGCACTTTTCAAGATAATCATAAAACATAACAGTGATAAACCCTTTCGTGGCCGTACCAAGAATTACGCGATGATTACAACTCGTGAACGTTGCGGGATGATTTTTCATGAATTTCAGACCTGTTTTGGATGCGTTTGGATATAAGCAGCCTGACCGTGTTATTAATGTTATGTGTGATGGATTTAACTAAACTTAGAAAATAGATAACAGAATTTTGTTTAAACAATAATTTAGATTTTTCTCAAAGAAGATTGGCTGTTATGGGCTCTGTTAATTTAAGAAGTGTTCATCAATGAAAGTATGTGAATTACATGAAGCAATTACGGGGCTTTTCTTTCCATGTAATATATTTTTTTTATTAAACTTCAAAAGGTATATATCTTGTAGTAAGAATATCTTTTTTTTTCTAGATGTACTTATGACACAGGCAGCACCACTCCGTAATCTACAAGGTGTAACATAATAAACGCAAGTCCTCCCGTGTGGTCTCTCGGACCATGCAACTGAACAACTTTTGTTGTACGGGTTCTTGAAATTCGCAAAAAAAAATTGGATTGTCTATAGGAACTAACGTGAGCAGCTGATCAACATAACAATGTAACTAAAACTAAAAAGTTATGAATTTCCAAAAGTCATAGAACAAAAGATGTTCAGTTATGAAATTGTGAAAGGTCTGAGACACCACACGAGAGATCTTGTGTTTATTAATTTACAATCGCATCATCATTCTCTTGCAATTATCCCAATTCATTTGGGGTCGGCGCCGAAGAATGCCTTCTTTTTCCATACTTTTCTATTCCTACTTTACACCCTGTATAAAAAGTATTTTCGCAAGTCTTAGCCAAAAGGCGTAAATTATCAAAACCCACCACTCAAGAGTCACTCATATCATCCTGCTGATGTGGCTACCGCCATCAGCTTGTGGTATTAGGACAGCCAAGTGCCAAGTTAGATAATACAAAATTTCTCCAACTGTCAACCCCTCGTCAGAAAAAACATCGGCCATTTCAGAAAGCTAGATTTTACTGTTATTTCAACTTTCAATATTTCACAACCCTTTATTCAATCCACCCATTTTATAATCAGCTTAGCCATTCCACAAATTCTGAAAGTAATATTTCAACATTTTTAATATAATAAAAAAGTAATACTCTTTGAATTTTATTAAAACTACTAGTGATTCGCATCAAAGTTTGTATTACAAAATGTCTAACAATTCTAGTTCGCTGTGTGCAACGGGAACGTGTAACAAAAGGACGGACTTCGCAATTTTTAATATAGTTTTGTAGGGAGTCGAGCAGAAAATATTCAGCGAAGTTATAGAGAATCCTTCGCTGAAGAATATTTACATTTGTAGTCAAAGTTGAACCATTTCATATTAGAGGAATGTAACTCTAAGTGTTTCTCTGTCCAAAGAAAATTCAGCTTAGGTATGTAGGTAGACGTTTTCTAGATTCTAGATATTACTCGACAAAAGAAATGGCAGAGCTAAAGAAATTCATATAAAATTCCCATCTCATATAAGCTCTTTCATTTTGTATGTAAACTCAAATAGAATCGGTTTATTTACTTATTTAATTCCAGTCATAATTAATTAACCAAAAATAAGGAGATATCACCCTAATCATCATAGGCAAAGACTAGGTTTTGAAGAAAACACTTTTACAAACACAAATAAGTATAATATTGCTTACTGGCTTTCATGTTAACATTTTACATTAATCTAAATAACCATCATCATCCTAGCCTTTTCCACACTATATTGGGGTCAGCTTCCAGTCTAACCGGATGCAGCTGAATACCAGTATTTTACATGGAGCGACTGCCTATGTGACCTCCACAACCCAGTTAGTACTGGGTAATACGATACCCTTTGGTAAGACTGGTTGTCAGACTTTTTGGGCCACTGACTACCTAACGACTGTCAAAGATCTACAAATAACAACCGAGACCAATGGCTTAACATGCTTTCCGAGGCACGGAGGAAACTCTGTATGTAATGGGTGGTTACCCATCCACAGACCGACCTAGGCAAGCACGGCTTAACCTAAAGATCGACCCGAGTGGCTGTTATTATTTAACTACGAGCTTCTCCTCCAGATTAATCTAAATACTCTTAACTCACATTAATCATAACATCCTTACCCTAAGACACCGAGAACTGTGGCATAATTCTTACAAATATGCATCTATGTTGGCACCTGAGGCCTAGCTTAAAGCTGAGTGTACACAAGCGGGCTGAGATCCGAGGGACGCCACTAGCGAACTGTTTGCCCCGGACAAACACCCTCTATGCATCCCTAGCTTTACGCACATGGGACAGATTGTGAGCAAATAGCTATCGGAGAAGGGACATTTGAGGAATTGATGTTTATAGTTGGGATATTCTAATGATGTTGTATGAAGCTTCTAAGACTATGAATTAAGGTAAACACGCGATTCAGGAAATATGGATGATTAAATGTAGTGGAAATCCTTACTAATATTATAAATGAAGGTAAGTTTGTTTGTTTGTTTGTTACCTTTTCACGCCTAAACCACTGTACCGATCATACAGAAACTTTGCATATACGTTCATCCCAAAAAAAAGGACTGTCCCCTTGGAAAACAACAATAACGTTCTTATGATAATAGATAGCGCCACGTGTGTTTCGAATCATGATTGAATTATATTATTACAAGCAGTGTACAACCCGAATTGATTGTCAAATTCTAAATTAACGCGAAGCCGCGGACAAAAGCTAGTTGATTATAAGTAGGTGTTATGTGGGAACCTTCATCATATAAATAAGTAGGGTAGACTTAGGAACTTACTTTTAAGTTAACGACTGTTTTGTCAGTTCAATATACGCTTGTACGTATCGGTTGCATTATTTTAATCGTCACCCACCTTCGTTTATATAACCGCAGATAAAATCTACAAAAAATACTATGGTGTCGTCCGTCACTATGACAGATGGCCAAAAAAATGAGGTTTTAAATAGATCATTGTCCTTTTAGAGTCGAAAACTTAAAAACAGGTCATTCTACGCTCATTATTTTAATGAATAAAACTGGGAACAGTAACTTATCTGTAACATAAGGAAGCAATACATACATACATAAACTCACGCCTTTTTCCCATGAGGGTAGGCAGAAACCACAGAACGCCACCTGCTACGATCCTTACATACTCCTTTGGCCTCGTCCACGTTCATACATCTAGTCACAAAAGAACATCATCTGCCTAGCCTTTTCCCAACTATATCGGGGTCGGCTTCCAGTCTAACCGGGGCTTCCAGTCTATTTTACATGGAGCGACTGCCTATCTGATCTCCACAACCCAGTTAGTACTGGGTAATACGATATCCCTCGGTAAGACTGGTTGTCAGACTTTTTGGGCCACTGACTACCTAACGACTGTCAAAGATCTACAAATGACACCCGGGACCAACGGCTTAACGTGCTTTCGAGGCACGGAGGAAACTCGGTATGTAGTGGGTGGTCACCCATCCACAGACCAACCTAGGCAAGCATGGCTTGACCTAAAGATCGACCCGAGCGGCTGTTATTATTTAGCCACGAGCTCCTCTGGTCTGGTCACAAAAGCACAAGAACAGATTAATTCTAACTTAATTACAGTCTGTACTACGCTGAACAAAAACAAAGCAAAAGAATGAATCAACTGGCCAAAGTACATAAAAGTCGACTGAGAGTAACGTCCCGTTCTGGTCCTTAAGCCCTAAACATTTCTTTTGTTTTCACTCATCCTGTTAGCAAAAAAAATAAAGTAAAACAGACAAACAACAAAAGAAAATATGCAGCAACCAATGCGAAACACCTCCGGATTTTTTTAAACGAATTCGCGGTTTTAACTTTATTGTACAGTCAGGAGCATAAAATGATAATATCATTTTATGCTCCTGACTTAAAAATTCACTGAAAGAAAATCACATATTATGTGATTTTCTTTCAGTGAATTTTTAATGGAACATGTCTTTAAACCCTGCCAGCAGTGGGGACAGAGGTATGAGCAAATGCGACTGATCAAACGCAGTCACCACCAGTGGTGGTAGATGCGACTAATAGTTGCAACTACTGGCTGGTTTCTTCACCATGTTGCACGATAACAAAAGGAGTATGTAGGATCGTAGCAGGTGGCGTTCTTTAGTGATGGATAAATGAGCCTGTTTAATAAGCCAGTAAGTCAATTAATCAATATTTTGACAGTACTTTAGTTATAGATAACTAGCTTTTGCACGCGGCTTCGCTCACGCCTTAATCACCTAGCGGTGTGAAATATACTTTATGACCTATTCTATTCTCATACCTACCAAACCGTTCCAGAGGAGTGCGACTACAAACACCGTGACACGAGATTTTAAATATAAGATAAGAAGACTTTGTATTTTAAGTTCGTGATACAATAAAGATATAAGTCATAATTTCAACCAAACTTTTAAGACAAAATCACGATCGAATCACGCCAGCTCTACACATATTTATGCACCCAACTGTACGCACCTCCATAATTAAGTTTTAAACACAAAAAAAGGGCATCCACGGTCCACAATACACGCCTATACACGTACCTAGTAATATAACTCACGAAATTAAATGCATGCGTTGACTTTTACGATCCCGCCGGGACCGGAAAGTCATTCCGCTTATCCTGTTCCGCCAACCACTTCATTTGGGAGGCTTCCGGTCTCCTCTAGGTGTTTTTTCGGTAAGCTGAATTTTGATAGAGGATTACATTCGACCTTTTTTGTTTTTTTTTTTTCTATTCGGAGATAAAGAAACAATACAATCGTTGATGGCCTTCGTTTCTTTTAAGAGATTTGTGGGTGCTTGAAATGTGTGGATAAGAATGAGTGACAGGTTATTCGCAAGTATGAAAGGTAGTTTATATGTATAAAGTGTAGTTAGTACCAAGGTAGTTTATATAAAGTGAAGTAGTGACTGCCTCGTAGGCCTAGTGGTCGCAAGTGCAAGACTGCTGATCCTGGTTTCGATTACCAGCTCGCACAAATTGTTTTTGGGTTTTTCCATCAATAATTTCCCAGTAGCAGCCACGGCGTCTGGATTTGTTCCCAGTTGCTGGCAATAGGTTCGCCCCCTACTACATGGGACTTAAAACATAACAAGCGAAATGTGGGTGTACTATTAGGATCTCTGCCCAACCGTTCGGGGATTACAGGCGATCTAGTTAGTACCTTGCTTTGAGCTCTAAGTTGCATCCATCCGAAAAACGTTTGCAAGTGTTAGTAGGCAAAAACGGATAACGAAGTTATAGCAAAAGTTATAGAAAGTAACTTAAAGCTATCATGTTTACCTATTTGGTTGCTCTCTTTTGTAGGTCATTTTAATAAGGGATTGGTGACCAACCAAAAAGACGGTTGTTTATCCTAAAACGATCAGAACTTAAAACTCAGTAAATATTGCTAAACAAGAATTTATGTTATTCAATTCCCAGAAATATATGATGTTTCTTTGACACTAATGCAGTTTGTGAAAAAGAAAAATAATGCAGTTAAGTGCAACTTTAAAGTTAAGATTACGCTTTGATAGTGACTAGTACCCCCGAAAAAAAATTCATCTCAAATGCACAAATAAATAAACCAAAAGCTCCACTGAATTTTCTAAAAGTATTCTGTCAAAACCAGTAACACAGATACCTAGAATCTTCCAGGAATCGCCGTCAAACGAGATCCACTTTCGGCAACACAGTTCGCATCTTGCATAATTAAACAGAAACTTTAATTCGCGTCGCGTAGAATTTGCTAAGCAAAGCAAAACTCAAACATGGACAAAACAAATTTAAATGAAAGTTAAATAGCCACTAATTAAACGAGCTGTCGTACTTCAGACGCTCCACAGGGATTTATCTGGATTTGGTGTACATGTGACTAAAGAGTTAGGTGTGCAGGTAAAGAATAAATTAGCATACAGGTAGGTAAGTACAATTATAGACGTTCTGAACGTTTTCGGTCATTGGGGATAATCCCAACGTAACTAATAATCTAATCATCAAAATATTAAACGCGCACAAGCGTGTGCGCAGAGACAGGCGCATTCTCCGTTCCTTTACTGCCATAGATCCATTGGCACGGCAATCTGACACGACCGTAGAGAGATCAGGCAAACAATTGTCAAAAATTATTTGCTTGATACAGGAGTACACACGGTGACACTTCAAGCTATACATTTCCAGTATAACATGGCCTCACTTTGTATAGATTTCCCGTACAATGAGAGATCCGAATAAACTGGTTTTGTATAGCTTGATTGGTCGCTGTGCGTACATACCTATTAACTATATATTCAAATTCAAAGGGTTATTATATTCTATGCGCATTCAGTCGATCATGGAACTGTGTTTAATTATAATGTACTTTTACCCGACTTAAACAAAGCTAAAAGGGAGAGTTATGATTACGTGAAACCATTCTTCCTTAGTCAGAGTTGTTTAAGGTTCGATTTATTTAAGATGTTCAACAATGAACTATCTATAAATTAGATTTAGGAAAGATTTTTTGCACAAGATATTTACAAGCAACCATCGTTGGAAGCGATTTGGCAACGTCGAACACAACATTAAAGACCCTCCCTATATTCCATACACACCTATTTATTTCGTCAACTGTACCTAGAATCAAGTATGCATGTTTTTCCGTCCCGTCATACGGATTGAGTGTTATTTTTCCCAACGGATTTAAGGTCGAAGCTGTGTTCGTTTTCTGTAATGGGACGGACTTGCATGCTTGAACGGATTTCTGTTTCAGAGGATTTGAATTGCAAACATAACCAAATTGACAATCAATACAATACGTATTGTGAATTTAAATAAGTATAGTAAGTGCGGACATGGGACTTAAAACATAACTGGCGAAATGTGGGTGTACTGTTAGATACACCTCTGCCTAACTCTTGGGGTATTACAGGCGTGATGTTATGTGTAATGAAATATAAATGCCCGTTTTCACTGATAGTAGGCGACCCTTAGATGAGTGCCTAAATAAAAGTGAACGCATGTATGGCTAACGGCAACGCGGCAGGCCCAGAAGGAGATGGCGAGACAAACTCGACTCCTTTCACAAGGATTGGCGTATAACAGTACTGGATAGGGATAAGTGGAAGGAGAGAAGGGAGGCCTTTGCCCTGCAGTGGGACACAAAAGGCTGATAAAAAAATATATATAAAGGGTGTAAAAAGACCCTTAACGAAGCCGAAAGGCACTTGTTCTTCTCGTCATTGCGATCACTTTTTTGTTCTAGACCATACATGGAAACCTTCTAGTTACGGACATTGGGGGTCAAAGTTCCAACTTTTTCACAAGTTTTTAAAAAAATACTTGTTTCTAATGTAAGATTTTTACTTTAATCACCTTCACGACCCCCGTACTATTCAATCTAACCATCCGCACAATGTTTTGAGTGCGTTACATTGAGTTTTACCGTAAAACGTATTTTTCACGTCAAAAAAAAAAGTCGTTTCCCAGCAATAATTTTTGCGTAAAGTTACTTAGTTTGATGTACAGAATGCTTGGTTGGCGGCTTCGTGAAGGGTCTGTGTACACCCTGTATATGGCTTAGCGAAGAGATGTTAACATTCCAATAATGCAATTTCAATGTTTAAACAATTCACTTAAGTTAGTGAGAATGGGAATTAATGTCCTAGCGGACAGATCAACAGAAAATGGCACAGATGAGTTCTCAACAGAGGTAGATATGGAAGCTAGATATGGAAGCTAGCCTTTTCCCAACTATGTTGGGGTCGGCTTCCAGTCTAACCGGATGCAGCTGAGTACCAGTATTTTACATGGAGCGACTGCCTATCTGACCTCCACAACCCAGTTAGTACCGGGTAATACGATACCGCTTGGTAAGACTGGTTGTCAGACTTTTGGGCCACTGACTACCTGTAACGACTGTCAAAGATCTACAGATGACATATATGTCGCTAAATATGGAAGTAAATAAATCTTGAACTTGATCATATAATTTTTTACCGATATCATAATCATAACTTTTGGAAATCAATCTCAAAGAAAAAGTAATTTAAACTTATTCCTGAAAATATACGCAATCGGTCGTAGATAGACCATACTGTCTGTACAGGAATAATTATATTATTTTCCCAAATTTTCTTTGAACTAATAATTATAATTATTTTGTTTAATAAAATATTAGTTTGTGAGTTAAATTGTCGGAACCCCTTTCTTTATTAACTACTGTAAATAATTACTTGTTTTAAAACTAAAATTTACAAAGGTTTGAAAGCTGTCAAAAACTTTAGTGTCCTTTGATCATTTTGTTTCAGTAAACTGTTGTAGGTAAGTAATAATTGTATTTACTACTAACTTGTGCCTAAGGCTTTGTCCCCGTGTCGGTGGGAATTTTTTACACGGGAACGTTGTACTGGTCTTGGTCTACCTCTGTGCCACACTTCTTTTTCGTCCTCGTGTCCCTATATTGGATTGGTCAAAACTTGGCCACTTCAACGGCGTAGTCGGTATAGTTCCGTTCAAATTTTATGATGGCTCGGAAGTTAGCTGCGAGTGACGCTCTGCGCAGGTATAACGGTTCAAACTTTATGGCGGCCCGGAGCATCTAACGTAAAGCTGCGCAGAACACAAATTTAGGTATCAGTGGGGCGCAACGGACGCATCGTCTTCACCGTATAATGCGCAGACCGAGACTCGCAGCTAACTTCTGAGCGGCCATAAAGTTTGAATAGAACTAAAGCAGCGCTGATTTCACTTAAGCTGCATGTTTTTGCGCTCAAATGGCAGGGTATAACTTACTATGTACTTACTACTTACTAACAAACTTTATAAAGTTCAACTATTCATGAATGTAAATGTCATTATCAATTTTTATGGAGTACATTTTTGAACTCGGGATTTTCTCCTGTTTCATTAAACATCCAGTAATGACCAGTGGTGACGGCCCCGATTTACGAGCAGTTGTGGGGTCGAACCCAGGCAGGCGAATTACTTTATGTTATTTATTTTATTACCACTGCACTCAAAACGGTAAAGAATAAACATTAAGGAAACTGGCATGTCCTAGAACCAAAAATTAAAAATGAATCAATTTACAACACTTTTACATAAATCGGCTCAGTTCATCGTTTAGGCGCTACGGTGAAACATAAAAATGTTACAAACATACATAGACAGCTAAAATCAAAACCCTTCCTATTGGTTTTGCCGTAGTCGGGTAAAAATCGGTTAAGCTTGTAAGGCGTGGACGACCAGACAGACAATTTCGGATTTACGAATTATGAATATAAATTATTTGTGCTTTTATTTCTAGAACGATCAAACTGATATACAATTCTCTTCTACACGTGTCATCACGACTTTCAGTTTGTTTTTTTCCGCTATTTTGTCGTTCAACCAACACAAACAAATATGGAAGCCGTACAAACAGTTGACTCCATTCCACAGTGACGCTAGTTTCACTCTGATGTATCGTCATGAGTTATTGCGTTGTCTGTCGTACTCCGACACGCCAATAGAAGCCCAACATACGCCAATAGGCGCGTGTCGAAACGCCTTCCGCTATTCAAATAGCGAAAACATGTCTCGAGTGTTTCGCATCACTACGAATGTAGGGGTGTCACCATGTGAAATAAATATACACTAGTGTTAGAAGAGATTGTGGTTTGATTTGCTTGCTGACACAGTTTACACCTGCTTTACGCACTCGTGTCGGAAAGCATGTTTAATTAAATACGTGGTAACTCAAATTCACGTCTAGAGTTTTGATTGACTACTTGATGTATGTTTTGGCAGTAAAGTTGATTTGACAGTTATCAAATAACCAGATCATTTAAATTTATGACCTAGTAAGAAAACACTTTGTGTGATTTATTTCATTACCATTGCTCGCCACGGTGGAGGAAAACATCATCATCTGTTTAATCTTTTCCCAACTATGTTGGGGTCGGTTTCCTGTCTAACCGGATGCAGCTGAATACCAGTATTTTACATGAAGCGACTGCCTATCTGACCTCCACAACCCAGTTAGTATTGGGTAATACGATACTTACCCCTTGGTTAGACTGGTTGTCAGACTTTCGGGCTACTAACTACCTCTGACGACAGAAAACATTGTGAGGAAATCAGCATGCCCTAGAACCAAGAGTTTGAAGACGTGGGACATCCACTATCTCGCATTGGGCCCACGTCATGGTTTACAACCTGCTCTTACAGATAGAAAGCCTGTATCCCAGAAGTAGGAACGTTCAGTCTGATTATGCTTATGCTGATGGCCCCATGTACTATCATCATTCATCATTATTTTGCCCTTATCCTAATTTATTTGGGATCTGCGCAGCATATCTTCTTCTTCGATACTTCTCTATAACTCGTCATCTCATCAGACACCTCTTTTCTTGCCATATCATCCTTCACACAGTCCATCCATCGTTTTTAAGGGACCCATTATACCGACCTATCCAATTAATTATCAAATAGGTTTTAAGGTAGTATACAAGGTGCAAACGGGGGTTTGGGGGTGAAAAATTACTTTTTACGGTAGAACTCAATGTGGCGAACTCAAAACATTGTGCTGATGGATTGATTGAATAGTACGAAGCTCGTGGAAGTGTTTAAAGTAAAGTCCTTACATTAAAAACTGTATTTAAAAAAACAACATGTGTAAAAGTTAGAACTTTGATCCTCAATATCTTCGTAATTAGAAGGTTCCCAGGTAAAGTCTAGAACAAAAAAATTATCACAATGACGGGGAGAACAAGTGCCTTTCGGCGTCGTAAAGGATACTTTTACACCCATTAAATAGAATCTAGTAACAATAGACTCATAGTCAACGAACTCAGAAAGTTAATACCTTAAATCCGACCAGGCATAATGCGATTAGGGTTTTCAGTTATAGGTAATAGTTACCGTCCGATAATGGAAGTTGGCGATGAATGGCGGAGCTTTCCTCGTTATCATTGCACTGCAGAACCCTCTCTATTTCAGATATAGTCACTGGTAATAGGTATAAAAGAGGAATCTGTTCCTCTAACAAATGCGGTTTGCCAGGATCGTTGAAGTTTTATATGTACCAATGAGACCCAAATAAATATCCGTAGATTGCAGTGTATGATGATTAAAGTGCTGAACTCATTTAATAGGATATCTCTAGGTGTTTGAGCCAAAATTAACGCCAAAACACTTAACGCTAAAATTTAGAATATAATGTATTTTAAGGTGCCAACAAATTTGCAGAAAATTTATTGCAGCTAGATTTTGCTTCAGTCGTCGATTGTCAATAAGCAAGGAGGTACCTTTGGAGTAACATAATGCAAAAAACATAGGCATCTGTGTTCCCTCCCACATTTATCCCGTCTGTCTTCAAAGCAAGAGTGAACCGGCATCTTCTGGGCACGCTCGTTCCATCATAGACCTCATCTATCGCTTTCTATCAGGCGTGATCGAGGACAAGAGCACGCCCATTTCGTTATAAAAAAAATTGACAATACGTAGGTACCAACGTAGTATATGTAAATTCGGTTGCATTGTCGCTTATAGGATATCAAAGATATTGTGTGCATGTTACCTACTTACATAATTTGCAATCAACACCGACGTTCCCAAGTGATTGTGAACATTATTAATACAGTGTTAACAGTAAATCAATGCAATGGGCGATAGGTAATCGGGCTATTAGTTGCTTCCGGGCTATCACTAACTATCTAATATCCGGTAGTTTGCAGATAAATATCAATAAACTGCATTAAATAGCTTATAGATAAGTACAACTGTTTTTGCAAACTAACTAACTAACTGTTTTTGCAGGCGATGGGTTTCGTGCTATGAAAACACACTGGGTGCGATACACTGTTTCTAGCAAAACTAACGAATTACTTGGGGTTACAACTTAACACAATAACACTGGGCACAATGAATCGGGTACAGTTCCAAGACGTTTCAACTCCGCCGCAATGAGACATTGACTATCGTCCTCGCCTCGAGCTGAACATCAGGGCTCTGTAGAAGCACGATGTGTTGTCGATAGACTGGTCAATAAGTCGCGTGATGTCACCACAGCACACAGGCGCGCTTTCAAATTCATTTTATGTCCATACATAACACATACTTATATTTCAGCAGTTTCCAAATTCAGCATGTGATTTTTTTTTTTTAATTTTCTTACTTTCTTGGAGCAAAAACAAAAGCTTCTATTATTGTTCCGTCATTATTAGACGTCTTTTTTGTTCAACAGAAATCAGTGCTACATCAAAGTTGTTACCTTTGCAATTAGTTGCTAAGCAAACTGTTCTGTACCTACTCAATCAAATTTAAAACAAGGTAATACTTATTTGGGTAGTATAGTGTAGTTTTGAGTATGATTGTTGATGGCTATAAGGGTAGAGGAATAACAAAGAAACGATAGATGGACTGTGTGGAGGATGGTATGGCTAGAAAGGAGGTGTCTGATCAGATGACGAGGAATAGAGAAGTATGGAAGAAGAAGATTTGCTGGGGCGACCCTAAATAAATTGGGTTTGTCTCCACCGTTCGCTGGAATAAGGGCAGGAGAATGATGAAGAAAGATTTTAAAAGGTAGACGGCCTGGCAGACTTGGGTTGATTATGCATTGATTGTCCTTTTATGTTTATCTTTATTACTGGGTGTACAAAACTTACGATACTTAACTACACGTGTCAGGTTTATTTTTACCAAGCTGACTCTACAAACGCAAGCCTATCCACATAAAAATTCCCAACTTTCCATACCGCTTTGGTAGTTTTTTTCCAATCCTTAAAATCTTATTCTTAATACTTTATCTTATTCATTACTGCCTCATTGGACGTGTGGTCTTAGATTTCTGCATCAGGAATTTCGCAGCAGCAGCCACGAAGTCTTCGAGCCCGGTTGATGACAATAGGCTCGCCCCATATTACATGGGATTTAAAACATAATTGGCGAAATGTGGGTGTACTATTAGATACACTTCTACTAAACCCTATTGGGGATTTCAGACGAGATGTTATTTACATAGAATATTTTTTTTTAACTTTGTGCTTGTTGCTATTAGTGCAAAAGAAGCATCGATGTGCAGTACTCAAATCATGCACGATACTCCGTCCGGGTCGGAAAATAGCAAAGAAATACCGAAAAAGCTCTCAAAGGAACGTAAAAAACTTGAAAGATGTTACTTTTGAGACATCTTGTTTCTTTTTTTTAACAACTTCAAGTTTCGTACAACCCTAAAATAGCTGAATATATGATAACACCTACTATTTAGAATAGCGCTCTGAGATGAGGACATAACAATGGCATCAAATAAATATAAGGACAAGCGACATGTAGCAAACAATTTGCCAAAATGGAAATGTTCTCATACACACTCACTTTACGTATGTACTTATGTGCTCGACATATTGCCACCTACTAAAAGATTGTTATGTATGCTTGCTATTGGCTCTTATGGCTCATTTTACTCCATATACTCACACTACGGAGAAAAACAAAGTAACTTCATTTGGAGTGAATTTTGTTATATGGAAATCTACGAAAATTCGGTCTTTACTCAAGTCTGACACACTTTTTATCACAATTCAAAGAATTTTGAAGAAAAATCGCCATCCATTGCTTCATATGTATAGATAATTGATCTGCTCGATAGCGTAATTATCGCAATGAATATTGTTGAACTGTCAAAATGAATGGCATTGAAATTGTGCTTTCACTAGGTAGATATTTTTTCAAAACTGTAAAGAACTTTAAGACTTTTTTTATATTCTTAACTTCTTAAGTATATTTTGGTTGTTTAGTAAACGTCTTTTAATGGCTCCCTGTCAGGCCAAATTTAAAAACCTTTAGAGAGATAATTTAAAAAAAATATATGAAATTTTATATTCTAGATAGAACCTTTAAGTTTCAACTGAAGGTAGTCTGAAAATAAAGTTAGTTGGTTAATTAAATAAAGTTACTTATTTCATGATGACTGCCTCGTTGGTCAAGTGGTCGCCAGCGCGACTGCTGAGCATGAGATCATGCGTTCGATTCCCAAGTCGGGCAAAGTTTATTGGGTTTTTCCTACAGGAATTTATCTGTAGCTGCCATGGAGTATAGATTTGTGCCTGGTTGATGGCAATAGGCTCGCCCCTATTAGGTACATGGAACTTAAACATAACTGGCGAAATGTGTACTATTAGGTACACCTTTGATAACAGGCCTGATGTTATTTAATGGCATACATTTTATCACTTTTAAGCCATATTTGAGCAAGTCAAAAAAACAGCGGTACTTAAACCTCGTTTCACGTTTACATTTGTTTACATCAAAGGAAACCTTCTAAGAATCCGATCCAACCTACACTACGATTCGGCTAAGCGTACGAGTACTCCTACAACAAACATTTCAGCTCAGCACTGCCTAAGTGCACGAAACCCTTTTAACAAGACGTTAAACTAGATTTACACAAGGAATGAGACTGAAAGCTGCCTCGCAGACATGTTTGCCGCCACGCAGGCACGTTTGCCGCCACGCAGCCACGTTTGCCGCCACCACATGCATTTCGCGACAATATACCTACCTAGTCTTAGTCTGTTAACAGAGGCTCTGCTTTATATTTACCCGGATTTAACTTCGATAGTGTGTACAGTCACGAGCACCAATATGTATTCGCTAAGCAAGTTTAAAAAGGGATTTTCTACTATAGTACTGATTCTCCCCGTCTTAACCTGTGGTGCACAGACTTGGTCTTTGACTAACATCCAGAAGTCCAAACTCAAGGTTTCCCAACGAGCAATAGAGCGCAGTATACTAGGTGTTAAATTAACAGATCGTGTTCGAAACACAATACTGCGCTCCAAAACAAATATAGCTGACGTGGCTCAAAAGGCTGCCCAACTGAAATGGGACTGGGCAGGTCATGTCTGCCGCATGCCGGAAAAACTGTGGGCCAAAATAGCAGGAAACTGGTGCCCTGACACAGTGAGGCGGGGTCGCGGCAGGCCACGAAGGAGATGGCGGGACGAAATGGACAAGTTCCATCTGAACTGGAAGGAGGACGCGCGGGTTCGCGAGAAGTGGAAGGAGTGGAGGGAGGCCTTCGCCCAGGAGTGGGACAGAAAAGGCCACGAAAAAAAAAAAAAAAGTACTGATTGTAATATTTGATGTTGTTACTGACATAGTATCTTGGAACCCACATTATTATGAAATTGGTCTTATTTCAAATTTGCAATCGTTGTTACACGAGAGAATCGTATTTTAATTTAGGTAAGTATACATGTTAATGTTCGTGACTGTACAAGGGTTAACGCCTGATTTTCACGTCAGTGATCTTTAGGAGAGGAGATTAGACAAGCTTTGGTGTTGTCGTTGTTAAGATTGTGATAGTTGTAGAGAGTGTGAGGTAAAAATTGAGGTAGACTTTTACTAAAGACAGAAACATAGAAAGCACTTTATTGCAAGTTTACACATTAATAGAATATAATATTTACAACAACAATGAACATTCTATTCTCCATATAAAAGTGACCAAGTGCGAGTCAGACTCGCACACAAACGGTTCCGTAGCATGTTAATGAAAAACATTTTTTCTGTTGCAGTTCTACGAAAAAGTTGTTTAGATATGGGTATGTCTAAAAAACTTAATATCAAATCTTTTTTTTTTAAACCAATTTAAACCAATTTTCGTTGAAGTTAAAAAAAATTAGAGGGGGGGACAAAATTTTTAAGTTTTTTTTTCACTCGTCAGTAACATGTACTATGGAGTGCCAACCCAATATTTTTTGGCATACGGACTGACAGACAGATGGACAGGACGCATCTTTAAGAAACTAGCTTTTGCCCGCGGCTTCGCTCGCGTTAATCTAGAATTTGACAATCAATTTGGGTTGTCCTTTGTACTTTGTACTATTCGAAAGACACGTGGCGCCATCTTTTATCATAAGAACGTTATTGTTGTTTTCCGCGGGAACAGTACTTTTTTGCAGGATGAAAGGAACCGTATGTCCGTTTCTGTATACCTGACAAAAATTATTCGTGAAAAGGTAACAAATAAACTTACTTTCGCATTTATAATATAAGTATAAGGATTAGTAAGGATATCATGATTTTTGCCAAATGGCAAAAAATAAAAAAGATCTTATCGAATCATACCATCCGGACAAGAACTCCAGACGTAGTAATAAACGCATTGAATACGCTTGCATTCCGCAACTGTACGAACATCGAATTCAGTTGTGTGTCAAATGTCTCGGTGTCTGAATTATTCAGGTTATGTCATAAGCTAGATTGTTATCTGTGTTTCCTCTATAGAACGCAGATAGTTTCTGGTTTCTCATAAATTTCCTGAATCTGTTTTATTTGGTGGATACTAGTTGGGTATTTGTGAATCTGACTGCATTATGGCATAATCACATTTAGTTTAATAATAAAAAGAGAAGAATTTTCTACTAACTATTTTTTCTCAAAGTCAATCGTTTGAAAGATAGACACTTTCAAAGTGGTAAATAAAACGTGTAACCTACTCTAATCTCTCGCTCTTGGCCGGTTTTTTAAACATTTAAACCGAAAAAATAAAACCGACTTCAAAAATACAAAAAAAAAGTGCAAAAGAAGTGAAAAATTACTTTAGCTTCTACGTGAAGCAGTCTTTTTTTTCTAACTCTACACTAATATTATAAAGAGGAAATATTCGTATTTTTGTCACGAATAAACTCAAAAACTACTGGACCGATTTCAAAAATTATTTCACTATTAGAAAACTAAATTATCAGGAAGTAACATAGGCTATAAATTATATTTATATCATTCAAATAAGCCGAGCTATCACAATTTCTGTGGACGAATTCGCGGGCGAAGTGATAGTGTTCTATAAAACAACATTATCTTAATAGAAAACTTCTATTAACTTTGAAACACTGTAATACTTGCTAAAGGTGATACTTTCAGCACTATAACTGCAATAAAATATAAATTTAAAAGTCTTATACTTAAGGAGCTTTCTTGAATATTTATACACCATTTTATACAGTTTTTTTTGTATTTTGTACTTGTTACCTAGCGATTATTTTCACTGTTTCGTATCCTATTGTTAAGCTGTGAACAGCGTTGTGGGCTGCAATATTGTCTATAAGTTTTGTGTATTTATTATTTCTATGTTTTATATTGCAGCTGTTTGTTGTTCCTTTTTGAATAAAATAAAAAAATAAAAATAAAAAAATAAAATTACTGCAAAGTATTTTTACGAGATTTTCACAACTGACGCTCGGAATCGCAGCGGAGTCAAGAAACTCGACTGTTTTATATTTTCATCTCGCACTATAATAATATGATTTATGCAAATATCTCAGGTTCCTGAGATTCCTAAGATCACAATAAGTTTTATACGGTGTGAATTCTTTTAAGTGTTTTACAGTTTTATTCCTTTCAAATTGGGTTTTAAAGCCTTGCAAAATTGTCTAGTCTGAAATTGCTTAGGTCCTTTTTTTTCTTTCTTTTATGATCGCCATTCGTTTGTTAGGCCCTGGACTGCTATAGGCTCATGATGATGATGAAATCTGATGCTAGACATAGGCCTCCTCAATCGCACGCCATTCAACTCGATTTTCAGCAACTCTCATCCAGTTGCCTGAGGGCGTCCCACCTTACGTTTGCCGATTCGCGGTCTACACTCAAGAACAAGTCTATCCCAACTGTCATCGGTTCTACGGCTAATATGACCGGCCCATTGCCACTTCGGCATACTTATTCTGTGAGACAATTTAGTTCTCTTTAAATCTGCCTAGTCTTCGCCTAATCATAGAAAGTATTTCGTGCACCTTACTAACAGCGAATTAGATAGATTAGCCAATAAAGGTCGTATTAAAAAAAAGGACTGTTTCCGAGGTTACCACAATAACTTTCTTATGATAATCGATGCCGCCTGGTGTCTTTCGAATCATAATTGAATTATATTATTACTAGCAGAGTACAACCCGAATTTATTGTCAAATTCTAAATTAACGCGAAAAAGCGGCGGGCAAAGGCTTAAATAATTACTTTTACTCAAGTAATATCTCTGACTTGTTTATAGATACGGGTTTGAAAATTCCCAGTAACACTTAACACAAAACCCAGTACCCCTTGGGTATTTATATTATAACACCACCAGTCTACCGCAAACCAATCATCTAAAACGAAGATTAACTACGACCAAACCTCACTGCATCTACACTAAGCCTAAACACACAGTCCAAGCGAAAATCAGTGTATTATTCAGTATTTGTATGAGACGATCACATTGTAGTGCAGTACGCCGCGTATTTCCCGAGGGCACACTACGCATTGATTAGAAGGGACATTGTTGCCAATCTCACCTAAACAAGCCATGATTGCGTGTACCGGGCCACGAACGGCCACGAATGGCTACGAACACCAACGAATGGAACAAACGTGCTTCTTCGTATGAAACATATATTGACTTCAAATGAAATTACCAGTGAATGGACGTAAACGCAGCATTCATACTGTGGTTTTATTTTTGTTTGCGTTGAGGGAGTGATATGAATGTGTGGAATGACAAACGGTTTGGAGTTTTTACATTTTAGATGGGTTTTTTTTTTCGGATGGGAAATCATCAAATGTCCCGCTCTGGGCGAAGTGGAAGGGAATGTCAGACTCGTACTGACTAAAACCCATCCATGTTCCTTCTTTGCCCTTTGTGTTCCAGGGCCGCGGTATCTTTTTCGAACAGTCCCGCAGCATTTTAGATCTTAGGGCCGGATTCCACCGAAGCGGAGACGAGAGGAGATGTGTTGTAAACCACCAATAGAATTTCGTTAATTACACGACTCGTCCCCACTTAGTTTTAGTGGAAACGGTTGAGCGGAGAGGAGAGGAAATGTCTCGTAATTGTTTGGGCCAGCCTCCGCACGCGGCGGCCAAGCACACAGTGGAGACGAGAGGAGATGTAAGTGGCGTGCTGCGAGCGGCGTGCGTTGAACGGTGTGCTGTGAGCGGCGTGCGGTGAGCAGTGTGCTGTGAGCGGCGTGCAGTGAGCAGTGTGCTGTGAGCGGCGTGCGGTAAGCCGTGTTCTGTGAGCGGCGTGCGTTGAGCGGTGTGCTGTGTGCGGCGTGTGGTGAGCTGTGTAATTTGTGCGGCTTGCGGTGAGCGGTGCACATCTCCTCTCCCCTCCGCTTTGCATATCTCTGCTCGTATCCGCTTTTGTGAAATCCGATGCTTGTATGTAGATACTTGTAGGAGTTGAAAATATGTGGAGCGTTATTTTCTATGATATTCTGTAGTAATCCATTGAGCCGCGGTGATCAGTAGTAATGGCCCCAAAGTGCGAGTTCCAGTTTGTCGGTTGGAACCCAAGCAGACGCATTACTAGGTGTTATTTATTTCATCACCACTGCTTTCGAAACAGTGAAGGAAAAAATGGCGAGGAAACCGGCTATATCTTTCAATTTTTGGTTAAAAAAAATCAGACATTTACCAACACGCACTGGGCCCGCGTGGTGGATTACTGCCCATCTCATGGAGAGGAGGTCTATGTCCCAGCAGTGGGAAGACTGCAGGCTGATTATGCTTATGCTGTAGTATCGACATGAACTTTGCTGAAACTCAAACTGAAACTGAAGTCTACAGAAGAGCTTCAATAAAATTACTGACATCTATCCTTTTCCCCAACTATGTTAAGGTCGGCTTCCATGCTAGTATTACACATGGAGTAACTGACCGACCTCCAAAAGCTCGTGGCTAAATAATAACATCCCCATGGGCGATCTTCAAGGCTAAGCCTTGCTTGCATAGGGCGGTCCATGGATGGGTGACCATCGATTACCTTCCGAGGTTCTTCTGTGCCTTAGAAAGCACGTTAAGCCGGCTGTCATATGTACATCTTTGACAGTCGTTACAGAGTCAATAGCTCGTAAGTCTGATAACCAGTCTTACCAAGGTGTATCGTTATACCCAGTATTAACTGGATTGTAGTGGTCATATAGGCATAGGCAATCACTACTTGTAAAATACTGGTATTCAGCTGTTTCATAATGAGCTGATCGACCTCTTTCATCCAATTTATGGATGAAACGCACACTCTTACCATGGATTCAATACATGATTTACATCCCAGCGTAAAAAAATTCACCAGCTATGAAAAAAACAGGTGTTTCATACAAAAACAGCAATACCACACGCTTTTTTTAGGCTGCAAAGTGCGGGTTTCCCACATTTTCCGAGAGTTGAGAATTCAAGTTTATTCACGAATAACAACGTATAAAAACCTGAAGCCGAAACAAAACCCACAAATTGCTATTTTAATATCCCTTTTGACTTCCACCGTGAAAAAATTGTTTAAAATATCCGATACGGGTCGCTCTCGTTTCATCGTTTTATTTTATAGTGATGCTACAACAACAAATAAACATGTTATTAAAGCAACCGATAAAAAATAACATTGTTTAGCGGTTCTGAACTGTTAACGAATTCCTGGAACAATTTGTTTTAATTGCGAGGGAAAACCCTCTTGTTTAGTATCTGATGAAATATTCTTTATCTATGCATAATCACGTTAAGTCCGGTCACGACCTCAGACGATGTGACTCGCGACGCTCGTTTCGCAAGTCACGGCGCTATGATTCGTAGCATTTCATTTGTTTTCACCTCAGTCGCTGTTTCAAGACGCGTGTCGCTTAACCGTGTGGCCAAGTGGTTATTTTTCTTCCTTCTTCCTTATCCGATATCTATCGTTATTTAAGTTCCGTAAATTTTATTAGATGGGCAAAGATCGTCACACCCTGGACGCCTGAGGAATGACAGCGCCGTGGAGGTCAACCACGGTGATCTGTTCGTGATGATCTGATCATGTTTGCGGGGCTTACATGGCCAGATACCGCACAGTATAGAGAGGTATGGAAGGATAAAGGGGAGGACTTTGCCCAGCAGTGGGACACGACGTAGGATTGGAAAAAAAATGTAGCAAAACTATGATGTTATTTATATGTAAACGTAAAATAAGAGCCATTAATTTAAATTGAGAAAGCAACAGAAGACAAAAGATACTCCCACATCACACAATACTCTATCTAATGATGAACATTTTCTCAATTCATGAACAACAAAAATATTTCACCAGAATTACTAAAGGCAGCAACACACGCTCAAAAAAAAACCGGACCGGTTATTCAAAAAGTCCTTTCCACATCCCATCCATCACTAATCAAAACCAATCGAAGAACTCTTCATCTCTGGCTAATTCGTTAACTCGAGAACAATGCACACTGGGTACCGAATTGCCGTCGACTATACGATGCAGATCGGTATCCGACCATGCATAAGACGAAATCATTCCATCCGGCTTGATCCGGCTGGCGGCCAGCCTCGTCGAGACTGTCTCACATACGAGGCGTCCGACCGTGAAATCGTACGTCCGTAAATGTGTACACGTCTGTATCTATAGTGTGTACACTTACGAGCACTAACATGTATACATGTGGCAAAATTCAAAAGCGAAGTGTGTACGCCGTCTGTAGGTATATGTACAGTTGCGAGCAATAACATCGTAAACTTGTAGCAAAATTCAAAAGCGATTCATTGTCATCATCCATCTGCCTAGCCTTTTCCGAACTATGTTCTGGTCGTCTAACCAAATACAGCGATTTTCTGAAATTTAAATTAATTATGATTGATGATATCTTGGAAACTCTGCATATTCTAGGACATTTTGTATTATTTTTACTATTATGGTGGATATGTCAGGATTTATTTCGTTAGGCTCGTACATCATGTGGGCAGACGATGGGTTTCGTGCTATGAAAACACACTGTTTCTAGCTAAACTAACGAATTACTTGAGATTACAACTTAACACAATAACACGGGTCACAATGAATCGGGTACAGTTCCAAGACGTCTCAACTCCGCCGCGATCAGACATTGACTGTCGCCCTCGCCTCGAGCTGAACATCAGGGCTCTATAGAAACACGCTGTGGTAAGTAGGAGTAGGACACGTCAACAGTGCCCACTGGCGCGTTTGCGGAATCGTTTTATGTCCATACTGATGACCGCATCCGATATATAGAAAAAAACACGTTGTATAGACATATTTGTGCCCCTGACTGTACACCGTCTGTGAAGTATGTACGAGTACGTTTGTATAAAACAAAGAAGAAAAGCCTTTGCGGAGTCGGACTGATGGTGAAAAATGTTGGGTGTAAATAGATTTGAGCCATCACTTACATGACTGCACTTACGAGATGTTTAATAGAATATCTTAAACTTCTTGAGACTGTTGATGTAACAGCTGTACTTTATTATTATTTTACATAGAGTGACTGCCTATCTGACCTCCACAACCCATTTAGTACTGGGTAATACGATACCCCTTGGTAAGACTGGTTGTCGGACTTTCGGGCCATTGACTGCCTGTAACGACTGTCAAAGATCTATAAATGACAGCAGCGACCAACGGCTTAACATGCTTTCTGAGGCACGGAGGAAACTCGGTATGTAATGGGTGGTCACCCATCCACAGACCAACCTAGGCAAGCGCGGCTTAACCTGAAGATTGAACTGAGTGGCTGTTATTATTTAGCCACGAGCTCCTCCACTCCAACTCCATTAACTATAGATCTCGCTAGTAGAACTTTAATTAATAATAAGAGACTATCACAAACCAATCGAAACAATACTCAGGGTATCTATCAATAACTTCCGAACACTATCCAGAATTCAGCGAAGCAGCTTCCCTATAACCTATTCCGACAAACAAAGAGAGCATGCATACGTTCCTCGTTATTTAGATTGAATCGAGTATGTAAATACATTTGAAAGGCGTGTAAAGCTCTTTATATCACTTCGGTTTGACACGAGAATGTCTCGAGCGTCAGGCTATGTATATCTGTATGTGTATGAATATGTATGTTTGGTATGTACACGGTATTCTACGTCGAACAGCAAATGCTTGGTTTGAACAATTTCAACGGTAGGTACGGCACATTGCAGTTTGTAGTGACAAGAATCAACTAGGGTTTGTGATTTGGATATGGGCAACCCCATATCATTTCACCAAAATCACATTCCTTCTCAAATGTTATGACATTAACTTAGTTAGTATTTGAAAATATATTTAAACGAGTGTTATACAATGTGTCCGGTATTGGGCTAGCGATATTCTAGGTGGTACTTATATTACAACTATTTTAATACACAAAAACGCTACATACCTGGGTCCAATCCACTTCCCCGCTATTTGGCAGCCATTTTGATTTTTTGTTGTGGAAACTCTGTGTGTACAAAAAAAAACATATCTTTCGAATTTTTGGTCTTACTGAGATGAAAATAGGCTCATTCGGAGGGCAACAATATTGTTTATCGTTAATATTACGAAATAATGGGTTCACATTTTTGTAACTTTCAGAAAAAAAGATTTAACTAAAAAAATTTGCAAATTGAATTTTTTTTGTGAACAAACAAATTATTTCCATATCAAACAAAGTGAATTAGAATAGTTGCTATATTACAACCTAGAATATCGCTAGTCCATGACCGGACATAATTATTGTATACATTACAAAAACAAACACTGTATTTAGATCAGAAAAAATAACAATATAATATGCTGCTATTTTTACTCACCCTGAATTAAAATGAAACTAAACGTAAATTTCCCGAAGCTTACCTGACGTTTTGCGAAGCTTGTACAACGTGCTTCATCGCTGCTACGCGTGCTACGCTGTCGTAGCTAATACCCGAAAGCTACTACGCGTCTACATTTTCTTGCTATTTTAATTTTTACGTTATAAAAGACTAGCTTATGCCCGCGGCTTCGCCCGCGTGGAGTTCGATAATTTTCCCACGGCATCATAATACCGAGATAATCCTATGTGTTAATCCAGGTTATAAACTATCTGAGTACTAAATTTCATCCAAATCCGTTCAGTAGTTTTTGCGTGAAAGAGTAACAAGCATCCATCCATCCTCACAAACTTTTTATGATAATAGTAGGACTAATGTTATTATTGCTTAACTTTTTTTATTGACACGTGGTTATAGCTAATGATATCAAAATTAGTCCTGGTACTCAGTTTAAATAGGCAATTGAAACCTTCGCCCAACAATAAATATATTGCCAATATCCGAAGCTAGTTCAGTCGTGAATTAATACGATTCTGTCGGCTTTAACCCAGCGGGCACAATCGTCGCATGGCCGCATTGCTGGGGCGGCCAACCGTGTAAGTACCCCTTAAGTGTTAACATCATGTGTAGCAATGCCTTGATCAGGGATTGATTAATTAGTGGGCAGGGCTGCAGCTCCATGTAATAGTATTATCTGCTCTGTTGCTGTTGCTGTTGCTAATTAGGGGATATTGTTGGTTAACACAATCTGTTAGTGCGTTAACTAATACTATTATCTATACTAATATTATAAAGCTGAAGAGTTTGTTTGGTTGAAGGCGCTAATCTCAAGAACTACTGGTTCGAATTAAAAAATCTTTTAGGGTTGGATAGCCCATTAATCGAGAAAGGCTATAGGCTAGGCTATATATATAATACCACAATACGACCAATAGGAGCGGAGGATCAATGAAAAATGTAGCAAAAATGGGGAAAATACCATACGCAGACGACGTTGCGCGGGTCAGCTAGTACGTTATAAACGGCAAACGTTATATGACGTCTAACTCCATACAAAGTTTTTTTTTATCATTTTTCAGTGCTCACATTCTATAGGTATGAAGGAAACTCGTTTACAAAATTTCAAGCATATTTCCCAGAGGTCTAGGCAGCGCATCTATCAGTAAATTTGAAATTCATTGCCGGCTTCTCTGTTATCTGGTCATTAAAATCTGGATATTTTCAAACTTCTAGTGAATCAGTTTCTTCTAGGCAAGCGTCCTTCACCCTAGGCCGCTTCATTGCTTCACATCCGTACGGTCAAACGCAAGCCTAGTTAGCATTAAAAAAAAAACTACATGTAGAACATACCAGCTAAAGCGTTTTTCATAAATCTTTATATCCTGGCGTGATAAACTGGCGATAACCACGAAATATTGAATTAATAAGTGGAGGACTATCGCTACTGATGCCAAGATATTTTATTTTACGGAGCCAAGATGGAATCTTCCTACATGTATAAAAAAATACGTGATCAGACACACATTGTCCGGCCTTATTAACGATGAAGGCACCACTTTCAAACTTCCTTGTATAAGAAACTAGCTATTGCCCGCGATCTTCGTCTGCGTGAAATTATTATAAAAATACAATATTCCCCGTTTTTGCAACATTTTTCATGGATGCTCCGCTCCTTTTGGCCGTAGCGTGCTGTTATATAGCCTATAGCCTTCCTCGATAAATAGGCTATCCAACAATAAAATAATTTTTCAATTAGAACGACTAGTTCCTGAGATTAGCGCGTTCAACCAAACAAACTCTTCAACTTTATAATATTATATAGTATATAGTTTAGATGAGCATATTAGAGGAAGTTTAAAAGTGGCGCCTGTTACAGAAAAGATGAAAGAGAGTCGTCTGTCTTAGTATGGACATGTGATGAGGAGGGATGGAACACATGTGACTAAAAGAGTGATGAATATAAATGTTGATGGATGGAGAGGGAGAGGAAGACCAAAGAAAAGATGGATGGATTGTGTGAGGAGCGATATGAAGGAAAGAAGAGTAAAATATGATAGCGGGACGATTGAAGGGGAGAATGGAAGAAAAATACGTGTGGCGCCGACTCCAAATAACATGGGACTAGGGCGGGAAGATGATGATGATTAGGAGTCAGGTAAGGTTTTGGAGCTACCGGCGTGAGTATACAACTAGATGAAGTGGACGAATCAAGAGGAATGTGTAAGGATCGGAGCAGGTGGCGTTCTGTTGGTTCTACCTACCTCTAAAAGGCGTGATTGTATATATGTGTCCGGTCATTGGTACGGGCATAAAATTAATTGGAAAGCGTGCTTGTGTGCAGTGGTGACATCACGCAACCTACTTACAAGTCTGTCAACACAGCGTGCTTCTACAGAGCCCTGATGTTCAGCTCGAGGCGAGGGCGACAGTCAGTGACTGATCGCGGAGGAGTTGAGACTTGAGGTTGGTTGGAACTGTAGCCAATTCATTGTGCCCCGTGTTATTGTGATAAGTTGTAATCTCAAGTAATTCGTTAGTTTTGCCAGAAACAGTGTATCGCATCCAGTGTGTTTTCATAGCACGAAACCCATCGTCTGCCCACATGATGTACGAGCCTAACGAAATAAATCCTGACATATCCGACATACGCATGAGAATGTGCTTCGTTTTACAGAAGAAACCTTCTACTATCTATACACGAACACAATGCGATACCTTGATCAAACATACAGTCGTAAACTGAAGTCTGCAGTATATATGTTTAACAGTCGACATTCTAGAAAGTACCTACTCAGATCGAGTACAATACGATTCGTTTCTGATCGATAGAGTTACGAGGGCTCAGACAAAGATCGGCTCTCATTGACGATACATTTGTAGGGAAGATGCGTGTTTGTTTGTTTGTAGACTAAACAAAGGTAGCTTACGTTACAAGTGGAGTTTTATTTTAATTAAATGTAAGTTTCTATCTAGACTTTTCCCAATAATGTTGGGGCCAGTCCAGTCCAACTGTATGCATCTAAATACTAGTATTTTTTACACGGCACAGCTTCTTTTTAACACGCTTCTATTAGCTTCACATGTAACTAACTATGTACAGACGCAAGCACATCAAGCTACTACAATCTGTCATATTTATTTAATAGATTTTCAACTTTATCGCTAAAGCATTAGGTTCAAGGTTGATTGAGAAAATTTGACAGTTTCGGGTAGCTTGATATGCTGGCGTCTGTACAGAAATCTTAGAAGTAAAATTTGGCCTTCCCGGTTTCCGATTTAGCTGAAATCTTGCATACATGTTTAGCTTGGATGACAATGCATGGTTAGTTAAGTGACGTCATTCTAAATCCAATATGGCGGACTCCCAAAGATGGCGGACTAGTAATTTTTTATGCATTCCCATGATATGGGTATCAAATGAAAGGGTTTGCTCAGAAGAATACGAGAAAGCTTGTTTTTAGGTACTACTTAGTATTTACTTTACCAACTCAGTTTCTAGGTAACACGGTAGCGGTACGCTTAGGTTAAATTAATACTCAATACTCAATAATTTTATTGCATTCCACAATGTGAACTTAGGTGGTAGGTACATAGGGATATATACATTAGTTTTGGATCATTGTGGGCCCTGTCGGGCATAACGAAATAAGAATTAGGAGGATTTTTATTTTTTTTATTAGATTAGTATTATTTAGATTAGTTATTGGAATGAAATGAGTGGGTTATGCATCATATGCATATACCACGAGTCATGCATCACGAATGCATATCTTTCAAAGGATAATGACCAATACGGCGACATTTCTTTTAAATAATAATGGTGAACAGACACTCTAGTTTTTCTGTGACAATTATTGGCACACAGTTGTTATCTCCTCACTCAGATTCATATTTTATTGGAAGCTCGATCATATAACCCTCACCCAACCCTCTTTGACATATTTTATTTTCTTTAGCACGCAGACCTAGTCAAAACAGTTTGGTATATCGTTGATCAAACGCTGTTTTGCTTCGGAGACTATTTCTTACCAAGGGGTATCGTATTACCCATTAGGTACTAACAGGGTTGTGGAGGTCAGATAGACGGTCCATGCAAAATGCGGATATTCAGCTGCATCCTTTTAGACTGGATCCCGACCCCAACGTAGTTGGGAAAAGGCTAGCCAGATGATGAGTTTCCGAGACTTTTTCGTTGTAGTCTCACTATAACTGTTTTCGTATATATCTGGCTTGAGACAGTTTTGTCTAGGTTTACACAGCTTAACACAACTCTTCTGTTCTTTATAAGTTTGATTAGTTTAGTTTGTTAGTTATTAAATTATTATTTCCTCTTTCATTTCTATACATAAGATTTACATTTTTTAATATTCCTTTACAAAATAAAATTTTAAAAAAAACATTTAAAAATAAAAATAAATATTTATTAACTAAATATAATAAACATATATTAAAATAACCTAAAGTAACTAACTTAATAAAAAACTTAAAAACTGGCGTCAAAAAACTCCTCCTCAACGCTGTCAACTGGGAAAGTACCCAAGAGACTGGCGGCGTTGCCAGGTTTGATAGTATGGTTAGTTTTTTTAGTTTTTGATATCAAAAGATACAAGTAACTATAGTTGCTGCCAGCTAATATCGCAATGGCGGTCATTGACCCACCTACATTTATTAAAGTTCTTAACTTTGAAATCCAAAAATAAGCCTGTTCATGTCTTGAATCGTCATCTATCGTGATCTTCAACATTTTTTCTAATGAAAAACGATACATGGTTCATTTATTTTGGTTCGTACGAAGAGATATTATGGAAAGAGCAATGACCGCTATTGCGATCTTAATAAATTGGCAGCAACTATAGATACTTTGGTTCACCCATTGCCTTTCCCAAATTTCAGTAGGTACATGAGTTTGATTATGTTTTTATGTGTATGTCTACCAACATAATCAGGCTCATGTAACATCATTACTTCATTTATCAACAAACAGGAAGGTTCCATGACAAATATTTGACCGACAATAATTACGAGCTCGACTTATTTGTCGGATTTCCACAGAGTATGTAATCATTTCATTGATTGCTCGTGACAGATTGACGGTAATTTCATTGCCATTATACTCTCTACTCTTTGGTAACGGGATTTCAGATTTTAATTGACGCTTTTATTTTGTTTCGAGCGCGCGATATAATGTAATTGGAATAATTATTTCAATTAGTTACATTGCATTTATGTGCTTATCACTGAATCAATCATCTCAGCGTATTGCAGTCCACTGTTGGATATAGGCCTCTCCCAAACTGTGCCTCAAGACCCTGCTTTCCGTTTTCCGCATCCCGTTTGACCCAGTCACCTTTTTATAAGCTTTTATTTTACTTGCCTTGTTAGTTAGTTTGTATTGGTCAAATCTTGCAACTGAATTTCAAACCAGTTCCCTTCAACCGATTGAGCTGAAATTTTGCACACACCTTTGGTTCTGGTGACAATACATTTTTATGGTAGTTTTGACTTGATCCTGCAGCTAGGATCGTCTCCGAACGAGAGAACTCCTCAACGGTTAATAGCATGGACACTTTACTTTGTATACTCTTTCAATTTTTATAGTTTATCCTAATTTTCTTCTTTTCATTCTTATCAAAGCTTTTTTTTTATTTAAAAGTTTATTTTATTATTCAACCATGTGTAAAATTGTTATTTATTGTCGTCGATCTATCTATAAACATCACTAAACTATACTCGTTATCAATTTAATGAGACTTATTCTTGCACAAAATAAAATAATAAGTCAATGTAAACGCAGTGTTAAACAATCTTGTTACAATTTTCAGTATTAATTTAAGATTTAACTAAAAGTAAACAGTTAAGTAATTGAAGTCAATTTCTTAATTGAATTGATGAGAATTTTTTTAAAAATTCAAACATCTGAAATATTCTAGAGATTTCGATGCCTTGATTTAATAGGTATGAATATTTTAAATTGAAATAAAATATCTGCTAATTAGATTCATAAGATTTTCGCAATTCTTTTGTTTGTTATTTTAACTTATGAAGTTTCCAGACAAGAAGAATTTGTTCTATTTATCTTAATTTTAATTGAGAAACTTACGACTTATGAGCAAACGATTTTTTTATTGGTACAAAGCTGAAAATACTAGTGACTGACTACAATCTAAAAAACCGGAGCTCAAAGGCCGCTTTTCATTCTTTACAATAGTTTTCTTCAGCGAATCTTTCACCTAAATTTTAAATCTGGCAGGGATGGATAAAATCCTAATTAACTTTAAATAAGTAAACATCCCATTGAGTCATCATCTGCCTAGCCTTTTCCCAACTATATTGGGGTCGGCTTCCAGTCTAACCGGATGCAGCGGAATATTTTACATGGAGCAACTGCCTATCTGACCTCCACAACCCAGTTAGTATTGAGTTATACGATTCCCCTTGGTAAGACTGGTTGTCAGACTTTTTGGGCCACTGACTACCTAATGAATGTCAAAGATCTGCAAATGATAGCCGGGACCAACGGCTTAACGTGCTTTCCGAGGCACGGAGGAAACTCGGTATGTAATGGGTGGTACCCATCCACAGACCAACTTAGGCAAGCACGGCTTTACCTAAAGATCAACCCGAGTGGCTGTTATTATTTAGCCACGAGCTCATTGAGTAAACACAACAATATATTTCCACTTTAAAAGACCTTTTAGAGTAATCATTAACTGTCTGAACTCTTTACAAACTGGTGTAGTGGAAAATATCCGAGCCGAGTGTACGCAGTAGTAACATACGAGCCTCTGAGGGGTACTGGTGATTCGAATTATAGCTATTTGTTCTCCTCGAACGTACTATTGCACAATAACCCATGTCTAATGGTAGTTGCAGTGTCGGTGGTACCTAATGGGGATATTCCAAACTGCATTTGTTATCGTCAAAGTGATAGATAACTTGATGTTTTGACGGCTTGACAAGTAGTGCGGTTGTTTGGTTGCCATTCGATACTGGACGTTCCATTGTACTGACTTATTGTTGGAATTGTTGTTGACGATTTGTGTCGTCATGACTGAAATTAACCATAGGGAAATATTTGTCAAATGGTTTACTTATTCCAAATGTATTGTCTGTAATCGGAATTGGGATTTAGGTTAATGTATACTCATTTTGATTTGGCAGATTACAGTACGTGTAATTAATAAAAAAATAAAAATAAACTTTTTTATTATTATTTGTTCTTATAGCGGCAACAGAAATACACATTCTGTGAAAGTGATAGATAACTTGATGTTTTGACGGCTTGACTGTAACAAGTAGTGCGGTTGTTTGGTTGGGGGGCATTCGATACTGGACGTTCCATTGGACTGACTAATTGTTGGAATTGTCTAGGTATGTCGTTGACGATTTGTGTCGTCATGACTGAAATGAACCATAGGGAAATATAATAATGGGAATTGGGATTTAGGTTACTGTATACTTACTCATTTTGATTTGGTAGGTAACATTACGTGTAATTAATTTAAAAAAACGGCCAAGTGCGAGTCATACTCCCTTTTATTTTTAATTTATTTTTATTGTTTGTTGTTTCACATTCTGTGAAAATTTCAACTGTCTACCTATTACGGATCACGAGATACAGCCCGCTGACAGATGGATAGGCTTAGTAATAGGGTCCCGTTGGTTACCCTTCGGGTACGGAACCCTAAAAACAAAACTATTTGTTGATTTACTCACAACGAGTCGAGCTCTTATTTGTGTATTTTTGTAACTTCTGTACTGTTGTTATGTTACTAAACAACCACCTAAAACAAGTATAACAATAAAACAAAACAATTAAAAACAAAACTGAAACATAAAAATCAACATAATAAACAAATAAGACCTCGACTCGTTGCGAGTAAATCTCTTTAATGCTTAAAAGGAACCGCGGGACTATACAGGAGAATCTTGTTAAGCTGTTTACCTTACTTATTAACGGGCTGTCTTAAAATGTTCACTTTTTCATTAGCCATAAAGTTCTTTAACCACTGTATACAGCGTGTACCAAAAAGGTGTGGTACAGTTCGGATCGTATTGTATCGTATTGAAGTTTTATATGGAACAGCTGGGTTTTTTTTTCGTGATTATTATACAGAGTGTAAGGGACAGCCCTCCACAAACTGATGGGGTGAATTCAGTATAATATCGTACAAGATATTATTTCAGGACTGTTATGGGAATCGAATAAATTTGTTTTGTTTTATTTCCTCATACGCAATGTATCGTCACCGTGGCAAAACGCACGTAGCGGGCGGCAAGCGCGACGACGATTTCGATGAACTATGTAGCTAGACAGGAAGTGAAAAGCTGATTTCACGCGTCGTTCGTTAGAGTACTTCAACATCCATTGTTGGATTGTTGATTTTATCCGTATTATTAACATAAATGGAGTGCTGCGTACAGGGAATATAAGTTTACATCGAAATAAAGGAATAATAACTGAAAAAATAATAATAATACCAGCGAAGTCAAAATAAGGAGCTGAATGCACCCTGTCAGTTTGTGGAGGGCTGTCCCTTACACCCTGTATTGGTCCCATTGAGACAGTTTTTCCTTTTCATGGTCTCCACCGCAACCTTAAATATGACCACACTTTTCTGGTATAGAAGCCATCAAGCTACCCGAAGCTGCCAAATTATCCCAATCAACCTTGAACCTAATTCTTTAGCGAAAAAGTTGAAAATCTATTAAATAATTTTGACAGATTGTAGTAACTTGATGTGCACGCTGTATTGTCAACAGACAATTTATCAACATCTTGGCTGTAGAATCGTAAAATTTGGAAGGTAGGCACGTAAATGAGATGCTTCAAGCTTTAATAACGTTATTCTAAAGTTACGTTTAGTGTTATTGTGTGCGTAGGCGTCTGATAAATAAACTGTTATGTTGCGTAGTGGGTTTAAAACGTGTGTAATATACGTACGAAGAGGGTGAGAGTGTTTTGGGTTTGTAGTACAAGCTTACCTTTTGAAAAGCGAAGATGTGAAAACTATAATTCATCTGCGAAGTGTAGCTAGCACACAGGCTTCGTCCTATATACCCTACCCACAATCCTTATCCTTACTTCCTTACTTTACTTTCTTCCTTTTTTTTTTCTTTTTTTTACTTTTTTCGCATTTATAATATTAGTAAGGAAACTAATATTATAAATGCGAAAGTAAGTTTGTTTGTTTGTTTGTAATGGCGCATCCACACATGCCGAGCGGCACGGCCGGCGGCCAACCCGGCGGTCAAGTCGGCGGCCTGGCCGCCGGCACGCGCATCTTTTTCCCTTCGGCGCGTAAAGCCGGCGGCAAATTCAGCGGCAAGGCAGGCTGAAAACCGGCGGCAAACCCGGCGGCATGTGTGGATGCGCCATAAGGAAGTAAGGATAAGGATTGTGGTTTGTTACCTTTTCACGCCTAAATCACTGAACCGATCATCCTGAAATTTTGCATGGATGTTTTCGGGTATACAGAAACGGACATGGGATCCGTTTTTTTTACAAGGGTACCTTTCATCCCGAAAAAGTAGGTAAAGTACTGTTCCCAGGAAAATAACAAAAACGTCCTTATGATAATCGATGGTGCCACGTGTCTTTCGAATCATGATTGAATTATATTATTACACGCTGAGTACAACCTGAACTGATTGTCACATTCTAAATTAACGCGAGCGAAGCCGCGGGCAAAAGCTAGTACGACAATAAATGAAAACAGTGGTAATACTAGTTGGCTATAATTTGCACTAATTCGCATCTGGAAATAAACTTAAGTAACGAATTTGGCAAAGGTTTTTGATGTGGTGAATTGGCTTTGTTTAGTGTTTTTACCAATGCGGGGGTCATTAACCTGTCGGTGCTAGCCTATAATCTGTACATCACTTGGAAAATGCTGAAAATTAAAAATAATGTCCTGTGACTAAACTACTGAATATATTCGAATGAATTTTTGTATGCAGATTGGGAACGTCATGAGGCATACGCACCTGTATATTGAATACGTGCTTGTAATCAGATACGCAATCATTATTCTCCTGCCCTTATCCTAATTTAGTGGTGCTTGGAGCAGCATGTTTCCTTCTTTTATACTGATCTAGTCGTCATCTCAGTAGTAAGCCTCTTTCAAGCTATATCATCATTCATACAAAATGACTTTAAGCCTACGGCAGCCTACCCTAACACCTTTCATTGTTCTTCTGTCAGTGGATTGCTCAAATTCTGAATCACTCAAATATTATCCGAGCAGCATAAACATTCAACAACAAGAAAACCATCAAAATGCACTCATCCAAAAACTAGCACTAAAAAGCCACTAAAACAAAAAGCCATAATATAATAATTAGCTCATCGCTCAACTCGGGTATCGGAATTTGCCGCTGCAGGTAATGTTCCTAACTCAGACGAACTTTCTCAAAAGTTGGGAATTCATTAAAAACAATAGCCGTTCGAGGATAACTCTCTTCTTCTTGCTACCGAAGCTGGCTGCGAAGTTCCTTGCTTCATTATAATTCAGCCGGGGGCTCCTGAATTCTGAATCTGGAAGAGTGCTGCAATGTCTGAGGTCGCATCGTGAACTTTCGGTTCACTTCATCACTATACTTATTTTAATGAAGTTAGCTTTTAGTGAATTGAAAACCATTTTGGCGAACCAAGGAGGTTTTTTTTCTGAATGTGAAGTTACGTTTTACTTATCAATGTTATTCTTATTCTTATTCTTTATTGCACACAAAACAACAAAAATATACATACAAATAGCTTATGTACTATGGCGAGCTTAACCCAGAATTGGGTGGTGGTGGTATGTTAGATTGAACTGTATGAAGATGCTACCTACATAAGGTAGTAAGGCAGTCGTCAATAACTCCAAACAAAGTAAGAAAGTCTAGAAAACAATGAAAACTACATTATTCCAGCTTGCGGCTTCTGTTTTATTCAAAATTGAAGGCTCAAGTCAAAAGGAACCGTTTTGTTCCGTATCCAAAGTAATCTTGGTGAGTCGGAGACTTATCTGAATTGCAAATAACTCCAATTTTATCAAGAAAATGCAACCAGAGCTGCATTTAATTCACTATAACGCATTCACGAATTATGCAGTCAAAACAACAGATAGACTGTCGCAGATATGCTAAAATATAACTTAGTTGTGGTGCAGTATATTACAGACCACGCTGCCATATTTACATAAACGTTTTGTACTCTCATTTGTAGGATAGCTGTAATTGTAATAAGCTATGGTATTTTTACGCTTTCAGCAATGTGAGAGAGGACTTGGATTAGGCCCAATAAAGTGTGTAGTCTACGCAACAGGCATTTGGGTGGTATACTGTCTGGTGTCTTTTCAACGTGAACAATTTCATGTATAGCAAATCATCGCTCTCTTGCCCAATTCGTTTGGGGTCGGCGCAGCATGTCTTCTTCTTCATACTTCTCTATAACTCGTCATCTCATCAGACATCTCTTTTCTTGCCATATCATTCTTAACACAGTCCATCCAGCGTTTATTTGGACTTTAGTAGGCATACTTTTAAACGTTGATATTAATATATTTGCATTCGCTTTTTTCTTAAAAATCTTACTTCGCTTCGGTACGTGACGCAACCTAATCTGCTTTTAGCTTTTATTTGTCTTAATATTGTCACATATTAAATTCCAAATATTATGTAAACACCTTATGGTATTTTCATTTAAAATTTAAGAGATGTTATAATGACTTCATTCCCGCGTCATCGGTGTTCATGTTTCATTTGAGAATTTATATTAAAAATCCCAGACGAAGTGAGACAGGCCATTTTGACGAAAAACTTTGTATATCACTCAGGTGTTTCAGCAAACGTAAAGAAATTGTGCCGAAAATGCCATTTGTTTCATCAAAATGTAAGTAAAATAGTTGAGCTGTTTAGGCATAATATCGCCTTACATCTACACTTATATTATAAAGAGGAAAGATATGTATTTTTGTGTGTATGTTTGTAATGAATAAACTCAAAAACTACTGTGCCGATTTCAAAATTTTCTCACCATTAGAAAGCTACATTCACCCTGAGTAACATAGGCTATATTTATTGCTAGAAAAAAATGGGGGGGGGGAATTAGGGGAAAATCAATGCCCACCCGTGCGAAGCCGGGACGGGCCGCTAGTTTAATTATATATTTAGTACGTGTCTCAGTATGGCTGACATAATCTTGTGTTCTCTCAGATTTTAAACGATTTTGAACTACTCAAAAAAGAACTTACTATTTGGTCTATAGCCTGTACAAAACTTTTTTCAGGTAAAAAACAAAGACCTTATTTTCCTTTCGATATCTTAGTCAGCCAGCTAAAAACCACCAAACTGAAATCTTTTATCCAAGTTTTATGTCCATTTACACCGACGTCTATAGATTTGCAATTTTTTGATACTCTAAACTAAAATGATATAAACCGAAAATCAATCAATTCTGTTGTAAGTCGTACTAGCAATACAAAATAATTGGAGGCCACTTTCTCTTTTCTGGGCTCTATGGACCGATTTAAAATATATTAGAAACCAATTATAACTGTTCAGCAATTCAACTAAGCTGCATCAGCTCTTGATAATGAGTCTCAAACACCGATTAATGTAAAATTAGCGTAACTTATCCTCTGTTTAGTGAGGTGCATAATGTAGCTCGCTCAATCCAGGTCTGACCGTACTTAAGGTGTTAAGCCGCGGTGTGATAGCCGCCATTAATAACTTACAACACTTAAACACACCTCCTCACTTATTCAAGGCTTACCTGCGTTTTATGTTATACATCTCCACACACGATACATTGGATAAAGCCTGGATTCTGAATTCCTTTGCCAGCGGGTGTTTAACGACTTGTGAACGTGTTTTATTTGGTACCAACTCAAGGTTTAATGCTGTTGGTTTATTTTTTATCAACTGCACCCGATGAAGTTTAACACACAAACATTACGCCTGTAATCCCAGAAGGGTTAGACAGAGGCAGTTATGTTTAAGTCCCATCATCATCATATCAGCTCGGAATCACCCACTGCTGGGTATAGGCCTCCCCTTTTTTCTGCCACACTTCCCGGTTCTGTGCGTCCCTTATCCAGGTGTTTCCCACGACTTTGACGATATCGTCAACCCAACGAGCTTTAGGACGGCCCTGATTTCTTTGGCCAAACCTTGGCCACCACTCGGTCAAAGCCTTGCTCCGTCGGCCATCTCCGCATCTAGCGAGGGGTCCTGCCCAGGTCCACTTGAGGCGCACCGCCCGGTCCCCGTCGTCGTCGTAGTCCCATAAACCGAACCCAAATCAAGGTCCTGGCTGCTTCTAGAAATTCCTGATAGAAAAACGCAGTAACAGCTTCCTTGACATGGGAATCGAATCCAAGTCCTCATAGTTAGCAGTATAGCAATGAGGCAGTTTAAGAATCGACACTTTAAATAAATAGTTATGAATATATCTATATTGTTTTAAGACTACAATCATTTTTAATTCCCGTCTCTTCAATCCTAATTTTCGCTTCAACGGCGCCGCGGTCCTTTGTCAGCGATCCATACCGCCAAGTTCCTTAGGGGATAACGCTGTAATCACAGTGGAAGTCCCTAACTTGGCGGCGCACCACGTCAGATTAGCGAGCTGGTGGCTCGACTTAATTACTTTTCCAAGGAGTATATCTACGGAGACATAGTCACGAATAAACAAACGAACTGTGGCGGCCCACTTATAAACCAACTAGGCACTTTACTCCCAACAGTGGGGCACAGGTTACACGCTGATAATGCTGCAAACAAACAAACAATTATCGGTTCAGCTGCAAAAATAAAACGCCAACAAAAAAACAAGCATTATCTTGACGCATCCTAAAAACTCTATTACAAACACCATTTCCAAGGAGATTAATGCCATCCCAAATATAATCCGAGTCAGCGGACGGCCGAACAAGCCAACAAAAACGGCCATGTTTGTGCGGGCCCACAAAATGTGCCGAATGAAGGTCGTGACCGTCCAAATCGGAGAACCTTAAGTTTCCACGGATTTTTTGGCAACGTGGTAACACTGCGCACTCGTGACCAATATGAATGTGAAACAATTTGTCAGGTTTACGTGGTTATTTGTACAGCGCAGGTGTGGATCCGGTGAACTCGCGGCCCCTTTTCATGGAATAATAATGACGGATTCGACTTTGAGAAGACTTAGCGAGTCTCCGTTTCTCCAAGACGTGGATCCCTCTTTGCTCATTTGCACGGCTTTGGGTACTTGCCGAATGTCGATGGGATTATCCGATGTTTCCTCGTGTAGACTTAACTGATAGTAACTCAGCCTGTTAATTCTTACGAGGACATTAACATTTAAACGCTAACCTAACACTTTCAAAGCTATTCTTTCCTGGTAACCTGCAGCTTAGAATAGGAATGGAAACTAAACTACGTTTTAACACCGCCGAGTGCATTCCGTTTTATTTTATGTCCTCATTATTTAACCGCAAAGTATGTTGCACCTAAAACATGCTAACCACACGGTTGCTGGTAATAGTCTTGTGTTCCTTTACGAAATGTAAACTTCGTCTAAAAAGGTTTCTATGACCTGCACATTCTCATTTTACTACGTATGTCCTGTAGAGGTTTTATCTCCACGGATTTTTAAAAGTTAATGGCATTTGATGAGAAAAACTTAAATTCATATTTATGGACCAAGATCCCATGAACGCCAGGACGACGTTATTTTATAAAAACTAAAGTTTTTGCGGAAATACCTTACTTCATGTAAGAACAACTGGATATTATGAAAAGTCGGTCGTGGTGACGTTGGCAGATATCAGGTAAAAAAATAATAATATTTACCACACCTTTGCTGCTAAGGTACATCATACAAAGCGTGATTTTATGATGGTTCAGCTCCTCCACTGCCAGACATTTTGTGCGGTAGAAACCCACCACCAGACACCTTTAAAGTATAATAAATTGTTCGGATCTCCCTCTAGTAGAATAGAAAAGGGTAGACAATCAACATGGATCACTGAGAGCCCACTGAATTAATTATTCTACAATTATACCGAATACGAGTTTCGTTATTGTAGCTTGGAACACGACGATTCCGAACATTACATATCATGCTGAGAGTATTTATCTACCCACGACCTACGCCAAATTCTTATTTCATTTGACCTTTTCTTAAAAGGTACTGCATCAATATCAGAGAGCACATTCTCTGTTTTACTTTCATTTCTCAATCAAATACGAATATTTGTCCGTCCCACACCCAGATATGAAATACCGTTCCTTTCAAAATCGGGACGAGAACAAATATTCTTATTTTCTATGTTCCACGCATGAGATATATTGCATTGAGTATCATGAACAGTGATATTGGAATCAGATTTGCCGGGAGACTTGTGCAATACGGCTGTTAGATTCAAATCTGCATTCCCAAACGTACTTCACATATCAGAGATTTAATAAAAATTCCCCGTATGTTGGATCTCAGCTGCGCCAATCTCGTGTCTTCTTTTGTTTCAGATCTATGAGCGACATAACTGGCGTTCTTATTAACTTTACACTTCGAATGCGGCCATTTTTGTTTCAGGATTGGTCTACCGTGTTCAATTGTCACTTTCCGTCTATCATATGCATGTATATGTTAATACCAGTTATGTGAAATTTACTATGGACACTCTTAACGTGCACGTCTTTCTTTCTTTTTTTTTCGGTTGGGAAATCATGAAATGACCCCTCCCGCTCTGGGCGGAGTGGAAGGGAGTGTCAGACTTTTACTGACTAAAACCCATCCATGTTCCTTCTTTGCCCTTTGTGTTCCAGGGCCACGGTATCTCAACATGCACGTCTTGATACATCGTTCTCACATAATGTAACTACAATTTCAACATAAATGATGTAATCATGGTTTTGTAACAATATTCTGATTTAACAGAGTGTCCATGGAGTTTGTTGCCCATCCTTCTCCATAGAGGCGCTTTGAAATGGGCAACTACAGTACTTTCACAGTTATTGTACCTTGTGACTGGGACTGTAGCTTCATTTTATTGGTATCTATGTTTCGATAATTCAAAAGTGCCTGTAACTGGCCTACTTGATAGAAATGCTTTGATTTTTATTTTTTTATTTCTAAAGTCGGTATTCGTGTCCGTCTGTTCCGTGTGACCGTGTTGTTCTACTAAACTTCTCAACGGAATTGATAAGGTTTTGAATATAACTTAGAGAATTGTTTTCAGAGTGTATAATATTCATTAGTTATACGTTCCGAAATCCATTATTTCTATTAAAGTTACAAATAGGGCAACTACAGTACTTTCACAAGTTATTATGCCGCGTGTCAGTCACTGTAGCTTCGCCTTCTTTGTTTTTCTGACATTCAAAAGTGCCTGTTATGGTCAAATTGTAATAAATGCTTTGAGTTTGATTTTGAGTTTAAGGAATTTTCGATATTCTATAAAACCCGCGCAAAACAAGGGCGATAAATGATCAATTAATACTGAATTAAGATTATTTCTAAAACAACTAGCATTTTCTGTATCAATCTTTGGTCTAGATTTTCAAAACAGTAAAACTTCTCCAGACTTGATCGATCACGTTGCAGTAGTTCTACACTTTGTAGGAACGTCTAAAATCAAACTCTTTAGGAACACTCTACCTCTAAAGTTATATTGTTTTTATAGCGGACTATATAAGTTGAAGTGTGTTTTATCACGGAACCATTGTAAACTTACTTTTTAAGTCCCCTCGTCTTACTATGTAAGAATTCAATTTCAGCATCAATGATTCTTTATTTACGTTATTTTTATGTACAGACGTCAGCATATCAAGCTACTACAATCTGTCAAAGAAGGCTGGCGAGGCTACATGTATTTTGAGACCCAGTCTTAGAGGTAGCATTCATTATGGCAACTTTACATGGTTGTAAAACGACTAAAGACTAACAGAAAAGTAAAAAAATAATAAAAGTTAAATAATAAAAATTAAATAATAAATTATTTTTTATTATTTAATTAAAATTTTGTATTTTAAATAAATATCTCATAAAATTATAGTTATAATTATTTTATAATTACACTTGAATGGCGCTTCGTTAATTTTTAAATTCTTTGGGTCCAATTTCGCCGGCCTTCTTTCTTTAATAGATTTTCAACTTTATCACTTAGGTTCAAGGTTGATAGGGACAATTTGACAGTTTTGGGGAGCTTGATCTTCTGGCGTCTGTACCATATAATACACGGTCACGGTTGCCACAACTCGACAGAGGTTATGGTTATAGATATCTAAAAATGATTGTTGATCGCAAGCGCGACTGCTGAGCATGAGGTCCTGGGTTCGATTCCCATGCCGGGCAAAGTGCTATTAGGTTTTTGCATCAGGAAATTCTCAGTAACAGCCACGAAGTCTGGATTTGTGCCCGGTTGATGGCAATAGGCTCGCCCCATATTACATGGGATTGAAACATAACTGGCGAAAAGTGGGTGTACTATTAGGTACACCACTGCCAAACCCTTCGGGGATTATAGGCGTGATGTTATGTATTGTTGCTTATTGCGAATTATTTTTGTTTTGGACACTTATTTTAACAAAATATATTATAAAAATCTTGTAAAATAAAATAGCTACCTTCGCCAATTTAATCAATAACGAACTAACACCCAAAAGCAACACAAATCTTTCAGAAAACAAAGAACTTGTACAAATCGTCCGTAACTCCGTACTTCCGTCAGACCGGCCTATTTCACAGATTTAGTTTCAAAACGGATAGCTTGTTTTAAATTCAAGGCGCGGCCGTCCCCGGCCACAGGGATGGGCCGGCAGTGACATGTGCTTATTGTATTTCCTGAAAGCACCACCAGAGGCGCTCTTTCAACAGGATTTATATGGAAATGGCTCAACGAAATTGTTTTATTCAGATAAGGGGCCGGGTTAGCGCTACGGGTGTTTGTAGTGATTTTATAAAGCGTGTTTAAAGTTTTAAGATATGTTAAATGGCTTGTGTTCTAAATATTAACAGCCGCACAGGTCTGTCTTCAACGTTAAGCCGCGCTTGCCAAGGTTGGTCTGTGGATGGGTGACCACCAATTACATACTGAGTTTCCTCCGTGCCTCGGAAAGCACGTTAAACCGTTTGTCCCAACTGTTTTTTGTGGATCTTTGACAGTCGTTACAGGTAGTCAGTGGTTCGAAAGTCTGACAACCAGTCTTACGAAATGGTACCGTATTACCAAGTACAAACTGGGTGGTGGAGGTCGGATAGGAAGTCCCTCCATGTAAAATACTGGTATTCAGCGGCACCCATTAAGACTGGAAGCCGACCTCTATAAATTTGGGAAAACGCTAGGCAGATGTGCTAGGCTTGTGCCCGAAATTCTAGTCGTTTTTTTAAGAATTCTTCGCATACTTTTACTTCTTGGTTCTTATACAATGTCGCCCATGCGCATGTGACCGCCCGTAATTTTCTGAATATTCATGAAGAATTGTCGAAAATAAACTTCAAAAGGGGGGGTCTATCTATAACATTTTTCATGTTATTCAATTTTGAACTTTTTAAGTAGAGTTTGTAGATTTGCTTTCTATTTTTTGACACATCTCCGAAGTTTATGGGTCGATTTGAATTTTGTTTATTATTTCTAAAAGCTTATGAGTTATTTTAACAGGTTAATTAACATTTTTACTAAAAATTATCGACTAGGAAAAAAAAAACGGAATCGAAGTCATTTTTTCGGTAATTTTTTTTATATTTATTTTAAAAAAACTTGTGTAAGTCCATAAATTATCCCGATAGGACGACTTTTTTAATCATTAGTTGTAAGCTACTACATAACAGCTACAAATTCATAGAACATTGTTGATACCTAACTGTAACTAAATCCAAGGTAAAACTCTAAAACTCTGATGAGTCAAATTTAGGAAAAGAAAGAATTTAGGAAAATGTGAAAGTCAATTTAATGTTGCTCTTAGCAGTGAGTACTAAAAGGCTAAATTAATAATGAGGATGATAATGGAATTAAAAACAAACAAGCAATAGCTAGATTTTTACTAAAAAAATAAAAAATACAAGAATTTTAATTAATTAGATTTTCGAAATGGCCCCCACCCTCCTGTAAACAAACCAAAGCTCTCATGGTAACACTTTTGATTGTACGACGTAATTCTTCACGGTTTTCTTTTATTTCCACAGCAGCAGCAAAAATCCTAGCCGTTAATTACTCGCGGCTTTCGATGGGCACGGCATACACTTTTTGTTTCATGTAGCCCCAAAGATAAAAATCTTAGGGTGTAAGGTCGGGAGATCGCGGCGGCCAAGCAATGGCACCTCTTCTGCCAATCCACCACGGATAATTTTGATTTAAATAATCACGAACTAGTCGTGCGAAGTGTGCTGGAGCTCCATCTAATTGCAGATACATCCGCCGTCTTGTTTCCAGCGGTACTTCCTCCAAAAGCAACGGCAACGTATTGACTATAAAATCTAAAAACGCGTGTTGATCTAGTCTGTTTGGTAACACAAAAGGGGCAATAAGTTCATGGTCAATCATTCCAGCCCATACATTTATGGAAAATTGAATCTGGAAAGTTATTTCCCTAATGACATGTGGATTTTCAGTGGCCCACACATGGAGATTGCGATGATTTGTTATACCCGCCCTTGTTTTTTCTTTAGAGATAGGTATCAACAATGTTCTGAGAATTTGTAGCTGTTATGTAGTAGATTACAAGTAATGATTAAAAAAGTCGTCCTATCGGGATAATTTATGGACTTACACTAGTTTTTTTTAAATAAATACACATTTTTTTACCGAAAAAATGACTTCGATTCCGTTTTTTTTTTCGTCGTCGATATTTTTTAGTAAAAATGTTAATTAACCTGTTAAAATAACTCATAAGCTTTTAGAAATAATAAACAGAATTCAAATCGACCCATAAACTTCGGAGATGTGTCAAAAAATAGAAAGCAAATCTACAAACTCTACTTAAAAAATTCAAAATTGAATAACATGAAAAATGTTATAGATAGACCCCCCCTTTTGAAGTTTATTTTCGACAATTCTTCATAAATATTCAGAAAATTACGGGCGGTCACATGTGCATGGGCGACATTGTATTTAGATAAATAGCCCTTTGGTCTTAGTAATACATAAAGGGTGTAACAAGACGCTTAACGAAGCCGAAAAGCACTTCTTCTCCCCGTCATTGCGATCATTTTTTGGTTCTAGACCATACCTGGGAACCTTCTAGTTACGGAGATATTAGGGGTCAAAGTTCAAACATTTTCACAAGTTTTTTTAAATACAATATAATTTAATGTAAGAACTTTACTTTATAAGGACATACGCTGGCTTCGGAATAAGTTTAGAAGTATTTCTGTCTCTATTTTCCTGATGAGATTACAAAACATAGGTGAATATAGATCACTTGCCAGCTTGGAAAAAGTGATAATTATTGCCATATCCCCCCTTAAACACTTAAATATTCTAATGATTGTTATTAATGTAGTGCAGAAAATAATAACTTATACTTCCAGTAAATTTACACAGAACCAGGATACTGAAACTATTAATTCAGTTAAACTACAAATTAGCATTTGTGACGAAGATACTTGACACAAGTTTCTACTTGCACAAGTTAAACAGAATCCAGATATCTCCACTGAGTTCAGTTTTCCAAGAGCAATACTGGCGGTCCTTAGAAGTGACGCCGTGGAAGGCAGAAGTACCACTCGAAACATGAATTAAGATATTTTTAACACACTTTTATTTGCTTCACCTGTAACTAACCAAGTATGTAAAAAAATCTGAAAAGTTAAAGACCCTCTTCCTAGTTTTAGTTTCGATGTCAATGCATGGTTAGCTAAGTGACGTCATTGTAAATCTAATATGGCGGCCTCCCAAAGATGGCGGACTAGTTATTTTTATGTATTCCCATGATATGGGTATCAAATGAAAGGGATTGAGAGAAGGAAAAAAAAATGACGTCACACCTAATGAAAGCTTGTTTTTAAAAATGTTTTTTTCAATGAGCCTACGACTTTCAGATCGCCACACTATGGTGAATGTTAATTCTTTCCTATATGTGTTCTCTGTCTCTCACCTCAGCCTGTCTGTTTTTCGCGCATTCGTGTTCCACGCGCGCCTGAAAGAGATGTCAGCAAACCGGAAGGGGTCCGCAAGGGCCGATGCCTGCCGGGGCTGCAGGACTGTACCGCGCTGTACCGCGGCCCTGGAACACAAATGGCAAAGAAGGAACATGAATGGGTTTTAGTCAGTACGAGTCTGACTCTCCCTTGTACTCCGCCCAGAGCGGGGAGGGTCATTTGATGATTTCCCAACCGAAAAAAAAGCGTATCTGTTTTTCTGGTACACCCGCTACTTGGCTAATGGAACACAATAACATATTTCTTTTTTTACCATTTTAGCGAAGCCTTAGAAGCAGTTCAGGGATTGATTTGAGCCCTGTAAAGGACGACGGGCTCCCGTCCTATTACATGGGGCTTATATTGGCAGAAAAAGAAAATATGGTGAGGTAAATATGGAGGCTTCACTACAGGAAAATGGGCAGGTGTGACGGTTGGCAACTAGGTAGGTACTAAATAGTAATCATATTTTTTTCAAATAGCATTATTATATCATTCTTATTTGTCTGTATGCCTCTTCTGTGACTGGACAAACAATGATCAGTATCCACGCTAGAGCGGGTTGGTTATGTACTAGTTAAGTGAACGTTTCTGCACGACAATTTCTCAAACACAAAGTGAGTTGTCTATTCAGGGTTCCGTGACCGAAGGGTAACCAACGGGACCCTATTACTAAGCCTCCACTGTCCGTCCGTCAGTCCGTCCGTTCATCCGTCGTGTGTATCTTGTGATCCGTAATAGGTAGACAGTTGAAATTTTCACAGAATGTGTATTTCTGTTGCCGCTTTAACAATAAATATTAAAAATTAAAGGGGACTCCCCTACTACGATGGTATGGAACACTTCATGCGCGAGTCTGACACGCCCTTGGCCGGATTTTTTTTAGACTACATACCTTCTGCAAGCTGAAACCGGAAGGTTCTCCTAATTTCATCAAACGCATTTTTCGCAGAAATTGGTCCTTCTGCGATGATTTCTTCTCTAGCAACATCCACCCGGTCCTATCTGACGTCACAAACAGCCTGGAGTCTATCTTAATTAACCCGGGGAGCCCGATTATTAATTCCCAGCAATTTAGCAGTTGAAGGAATCCCATCGCACCATCGACCTTTGTACCAGGATCGGCAACACTGGGCAAGTATACCTACAATCTCTAATGAACTTTTGGGATTGGTCAAATTATAATACAATCCTTCAAAATGTTATTAACCTCCAGAATGGCATCAATACCATAATTGGTTTTTTTTCCGTGAGTGCATTTACTAAAGAAATATCGATTTTTGGTCATATCGATGACATCGATATTACTTTAGTATATTTAAGTTTAATATTAATTTATTGTACAAAGATTTAATTTTATAAACTTTCCCATATACTCCCGAAAGTATGGTGTAAAACGCAACGAAATCAACACACTAAAAACACAACACTCACAACACTGCGTTGTAGTTTATATAAAACTACAACGCAGTTGGATAGACAGATACGAAAAGCGATTTTAAATCTACATCTATACTAATATTATAAAGAAGAGGTATTTTGGTAAGTTTGTATGTGTGGGATAATGAGGAACTAATTGATCCGATTCCTAAAATTCTTTCACTAACGGGCTGCATTATCCCCGAGTGTCATAATTTAGTTTCCCATTATTGAAATAATTTTTGGAATCGGATCAGTAGTTCAGAAGGTACCACCTACATCTTTACATAGTATAATAAAAGTCGCTGTTTGTACGCTTAGATCTTTTAAACTACGCAACGGATTTGAATGCAATAGATAGAGTGATTCAAGAGGAAGGTTTATATGTGTTGGATCTGGTCGTTAGTACGGACATAAAATGAATCGGCAAACTCGCCAGTGGGCACTGGTGACATGACGTGACCTACTTACCAGTCTACCCACATCACAGCGTGTTTCTACAGAGCCCTGATGTCCAGCTCGAGGCGAGAGCGACAGTCAATGTCTGATCGCGGCTGAGTTGAGACATCTTGGAACTGTACCCGATTCATTGTGCCCCGTGTTATTTAGTTAAGTTGCAATCTCAAGAAATTCGTTAGTTTTGCTAGAAACAGTGTATCGCACCCAGTGTGTCTTCATAGCATGAAACCCATCGTCTGCCCACATGATGTTGAGCCTAACGAAATAAATCCTGACCTATCCGATATGTATAATTGTATATTGCACCCGTGCGAAGCCGGGGCGGGTCGTTAGTACAATAAAAGTATAGATAGATATACATTTCCTGATTTCCTGCAACCCGCTGTCATAATACCATTACGATTTGACTAGTTATAGTTGGGTATTCCACCCTCCGGTTGAAATGTCGTTTCTGTGTTTCTATCATTAAGTTAAACCAAAGTTTAAAGTTATATTTAACGTAACTTGAAGCTAAGTTTATGTTGTTTAGTTGTGTTATTGTTTACTTAATGTTACTGACAGCTTGATGGATTATTTTTAGATTTTAAAGTTAGATAGAAAATAATCTAAAAATATATTTTAAAATTCGTTCGAAGTTTTGACTGAAGCTTGACCTCTTGAACTCGGTTATGCAATGATGGTTCGATGAAACTTGAAGCCACTTAGCTCCCGACTCAAAGGACCAACGTCTTTTTACTATGCATTTTCCAGGATAAGTTTTCCAACCTTTTTCAACATGTTTAAGATTAATTCTTTAACTATTTTTAACTGTTCGTGAAAAATTGACGTCAAAATATGGTTTTAAAAGATTCAAAAAGAAAAATACCTGGTTTAGGTGATCACTCCATGATGCAAATGAAAAATTGGTTTATTATTTTTTTGCACCTACAATGAAAGTTTTCGGTTTAAAGCAATATAACATGTCCTAATAGGTAATCCAAAACTTTGACTATTAGGAAACGCCTAGTGGCATTAATCCACTATTTTAAATTAACTCTAGATAAACAAATTAAAGCCATCACCAACAATGTCCAAACATTTCAATATTCTAGCTTAATTAATATTCCACAAATTCCAATATCCCTTGCAACCATGAACCAAAATAACCAGAATATATAATGCTGTAATGGATGGTTCCTATTACCAACCAAATAGTTCGAAATATTGGGATAGAAAGGAGTGATTACTGAAACGCCGGGTGATTACTAAAAGAGCATTCTTTGGAACCTATTAGTAATAATACCCGTGACTTCATCGGAAATCTGACAGCTGAGCATGAGGTCCTTGGATTGATTCCCGGGTCGTGCAAAGCGTTGTTGGGTTTTTCCATCAGGAATTTTCGATTGTTGTAGTCACACTGTTACTAAATAGGACAACTTTTATCCCACGAGTCAAACTGTAATGTATCACAGTGTGACTCGTTGGGAACAATCGGGAATTCAGTAGCACTCACGAGGTTGGTTTCTAGGGCAAAAATATACCTATGAGTAAAAAACTAGGAAGCTACGTTCATTTCAGCAAAAAGACTCACTGTTGGATAGAAGTCGAGCCAATTAGTAATTTACATTATTTACAAACTAAAAATCTATAATAGTAATAAAAATATGTGCTAGTATCAAATCGGTTACAGGGTGGGTCAAAAAATTCGTCTAAATCGCTGTCAACAGGAAAAATGCCCAGAAGGCTGGCAGCATTGCCACGTTGGATGGCAATGCTGATTCATTGGCACAAAAATAGGCCCACCCTGTGGTCATGTGAAGTGTCGACCAACCACTTACCGATTTCCCGAAATACTAGGTGGGCAGACGGACCCGGCGGCTCAAACACATAACTACCAATTAAATTATTGTATTTGCGCCATTTGAGGTTTAGTAATTTAATTTTGTTGAATTAACAGTATACATTACATTTTTCTCGAGACCGCCTTTCCCAATCATACAATGCAACATTATATCGTTCACCTGTCAAAATCACAGCTATTTCGACACTCACAATAAGGAAGTACATCAATCATGTAAGCTAACGCTCCTATTTCCGTCACATTGACACATTGCCTTTGAAACTGAACGCGGTACATCTAATCTCGGCCTTACCACGCGAAATGTAAATACCCTTTGAGGGCGCGTGTAATTAAAACAGCGTTCAGCTGTAATACAAGCTCTCAATACGGGATGTGTAATCGTGTCTTCACAGCTATGCTTGTGTAAGTAGATACTTGTTGAAGTTGGGATACCTACTAAAAGTTTTGTTATCAGTAGAGATCAGATTCGGATGCATGCACTTAAAGTTTGAGTGTTGGCTAGTGTGGAGCGCGCGTCGGTACATGAAAAGGAGCGGTTTATTTAAAAAAAATATATATATATATATATTTTGTAACTCCGAAGAAATGATGCCCAGCCATATTTACCATTTTGTCCTGTTCGATTTTTTAACAGAAAAATTTGAATTCAAATAATTGTAGTATTTTTTAAGAAATTTTGTGACAGGTTTTAAATAGATTATAAATATTCATTATGCTTTTGAGTCCATTTTATAAATACTGATAAATTATGAAATTCCGTGATCCCGGGATAAAAATTGGCACTTAAAGAAGCCGCTTCTATACCTTTGTGCTGTTTGCGGGAAAAAAACGTACTTTAGGTAAATATGCACCCGAATATCCGAAACCTAGTTATTAGTCTTCATAAAAGGATATCCAGGTACTCAGGCCGAGAGCTATAGACGTTACTTAGCATGTTCAGAAAAAGAGAACAAAGAAAAACTGTTTTTCTGCGTGTTTTGTCCTATGTACAGACGCCAGCACATCAAGCTTCCCGAAACTGTCAAATTTTCCAATTATCAACCTAGAACCTAATGCTTTAGCGATAAAGTTGAAAATCTGTTAAAAAAAATTGACAGATTGTAGTAGCTTGATGTGCTGGCGCCTGTACATGTTCCGTTTCTATCTTGCACTTGTAGTTTGTCAGTAGTGCGACAGTGGCAGGAGCATCATATGGAGAAAGTACATGCTAAGTAACGTTTCTAGATTTCAGACAGTCTCACCAAATGCGTAAAAGGTGTATCTTGGTATGTGAAGAGGTGAGGCTCCTAGGAATCCTCCCTTTCGACTCACATGAGGACAGTGATGGTATTGACAAGAAAAGGATTACAAACAGAACAAACAAAAGGTATCTTCAGAACAAAAGGTACTGTAGATGAAGCTAAATGGTGTATAATGCCTAAGCGAATGTAGCCAGCTAGTATCCATTGTTTCGGGTTTGAACAGAAGAAGTATACTTGCTCTAAAAAAACAATAAACGGTCTATGTAAACCTCCACATGACCAGATCCGCGCAGATTTTAATTTTCCAACACAATAGATTACCTCAATCATGTCCTGCCAGTTAATTAAATAATGTTCGTAGCCCCACATTACAAGCTGATTAAAAACTCATTAACATTCAGTAATTATACAACATTATTCGGAAAATATTCATTATCACGTATACCGAAATACCGTTCACGACGATATTATTGTACGTCATATATTGTCAGTGCAGTGTAGTTCTGAAATTACACTTGTATTGCTACATCGCAAGTATAATTTAGTAAGACTAATAACAGGGAGTTGTAGTCAGTAAGCACATTCCGTCAATCATGGACATCTCTGACCATCCTTTCGGGGATTAAAGGCGTGATGTTATTTAGGTACAGTCATCATCATCTTCCTGGTCCTGCCCTTTTCCCATTCTACTTGGGGTCAGCGCAACACGTACCTATGTAGGTACAGTCGGACAAGCTATTTGGTACACAGGTGAAAATGTTTATAGAGGTTCATCTTTCCACTACACTGCTAATATTCATTTTTATGTCGTACCTTTTTAAACCTACAGCAAACTTGAGAGCGAGAGATGTAAAAAAAATGCCTACTCACTTACTCAAGACACTCACAATATTGTTTTAAAGTTAGGTTATCGGCCTTTCAAGAACTTTTTTTGCAATTACATATTAAACCGAAAACAAGACAAATAATTGACAGAAAAATTGGCAAAACATGTGAATATTTGAAATATCAAGAAAAAGGAAATCTGTTTGCTATCCTTTAAGCCTACATATCATAAAATGGTTAGTTAATATTTCCATACTCTAAGGTTTTCTAACTTTTCTGCCATTAGTTACGTTACGTATGAACAAATATCCAACAAAGGACCAATGATCCATAATATTTCTTAGATGTCTCTTCTAAGCGACTGCGCTCCACGTCCGAGGGAATGGGCATCCATACAACTTTGTCTTTTGCGTACTGCTTTCGTTTGTATAAAACAAAATAAATGTATGTTTCGAATTGTCATACATACAGGGTGTAAACAGACCCTTCACGAAGCCGTTAACCAAGCATTCTGTACATCAAACTAACTAACCCTACACAAAAATAATTGCTGGGAAACGACTTTTTTTTGGGGGTGAAAAATAACCTTTTACGGTAAAACTCAATGTAACGCATTCAAACAAACACATGTGCTTATGGATGCGTTGAATAGTAAACAGGTCATGGAGGTATTTAAATTAAAGTTTTAAGCTCAAAAATTTGTATTTAAAAAATAACTTGTGAAAAAGTTGGAACTTTGACCCCCAATAACTCCGTAACTGGAAGGTTCCCAGGTATGGTCTAGAACAAAAAAATTATCGCAATAGCGGGGAGAATAAGTGCCTTTTGGCTTCGTTAAGGGTATATTTACACCCTTTATTGCATCATTATAAGCCTAATCTAGCATCTCTCTCTCTCTCTCATTAGAAAACCAGCATACAAACCACAGAATCAACAAACTAATAATATTCAAACGACATATTACCTTGTAAAATCCGCTAAGGGCCAAGAGAATACACAGAAGTTGGCGCTTAAGCTTTTTAACGATCCTCCCATTGCACTGTGAATCCGATAACGATCAAATCTAGAGGCGCTTGTTCGCAGTGTAGACTGCCTTTATCTACGTAGTTACATGGGATAGAGTGGTCGTGTTATTTACGGGCCGGCCAGGCTTTGTGGTGTGCGAATAAACGCTTTTGTTACCGAATGTATCTAAATCACGGGAGATACAATCGGTAATGTTGCACTTTTTTATGTAGCTGTACCATAGAACATATTATTGGGTGTGAAACAAAACGCGATCTCTTGAATTTGGAACAGGTTTTTGTGGTAGGTAATAGCGATTTCGGTGGTCTGTTAAATCTTGTTGAATTTGAAGTTAATTGTAATTTGGGTGAAGAACAAAAGCAAAGATTAGCTCATTGTCTAAAAATATTATTTAACTTTAACTTCCAAAAGTTCACTGATTACTCGTTATCTACGGAAATTTAAAATCAAATTGTTAACATTAATTACATTTAATTCAGAAGTCGTTTCATTGGGGAAACAAAATACAAGAAACTCAAACTCAAACTCAAAGCATTTATTTCAATTAGACCATTACAGGCACTTTTGAATGTCACAAAACAACAAAGAGCGAAGCTACAGTCACACACATAAGGCATAATAACTTGTGAAAGTACTGTAGTTGCCCATTCCAAGGCGTAGATCTCTATGAAGAAGAATGGGCAAGAAACTCCATGGACACTCTTTTCAATCAAAATTTTTGTCAAAATCTTGGTTACATCATTCATGTGGATACTGTACATTTATGTGAGAATAAGCTAAGTACTTTGTCTTGCAATAATGACCAAACCTAACTTATAAAACCTACTTACAACGTTTCTTTGCTATTCAAGTTATGGTCCTTCGAGCCGGATTGCTGATGAAAGTTTCATTGTCACTAATAAATTGTCACACTTCATAACAAGTTTTCAATATTTTAGGTTAATAAGTATTTCACAGAGAGACAGGAAAGTAGGCCTTTTTATTCTAATCATCTCACAATACAAAAAACAGACAAAATATTTTTCTTTCATTGGCGAATCGCAAATTCATCCATTTGGCTTGCAAACATCAAAAATCCAGCATATTTCTCCGAACTCTTTGTTTCATAGAGTAGACTATACGAAACATTCTGCTAGCTATTCTGAAATTATTGGCAACATGTGTGCAGTTTAAAGCCTGTTCCAGCCGCCAGAGATCACACAAGCAATCAAATAGATTTATTCCCAGTGAAACCGTTGGCACAGAGTAGATAGAATACAGAAGTTTGGTTCCATATAACAAGCGAAAACGCACACACTCATAGACAAGCTTCACGTACAGCGAGTGCAAGCGTACACGTGACTGTCATTTGTTTGACTTACATGTATGTCTATGTGTGCGAGCGCCTGTTTTTGCTAGTCGTATGAAACCGACCTTCGTCCCAAGTTTGTGCGGATAAACGGAGGATAAAAGGAAAAAACTACTGACCGGATTTGGATGAAATTTGGCACACAGATAGTTTATAACCTGGATTAACACATACTTTATATCTCGGTAGTACGATCCCGTGGGACATAACCGAACTCAGCGCGGGCGAAGCCACGGGCATAAACTAGTAATATTATAAATATATGCGAAAGTTTGTGAGGATGTATGGATGTTTACTACTCTTTCACGCAAAAACTACTGAACGGATTTGGATGAAATTTAGCACACAGATAGTTTATAACTTGGATTAACACATAGGATACTTTTTATTCCGGTAGTATCATACCGTGGGGCAATTATCGAACTCTACGCGGGCGAAGCCGCGGGCATAAGCTAGTACCTGTATATTTTTTCTTCAGATACCTACCACCTACTTTACCGTTTTGAGTTAAATTCCACTTGGGAATAGTTCTTAGGTATTCAAACCGAAACAAAATGTAATAATACGTAAGTATATGAAGCTCTAGGTTGTATGATAAGATACTCGTAGATATCTATTTATGAAATAACCTTTAAATGTCTGTCTATGTTTGCCAATCTGAGTCAATAAATTGAAGTACATTTAAATGTATCTCGTGTATATTGGATATTACTGGATTTTAGATTTGATAAGTTATGTAAGCATAACGTTAGCATAGTGTAGGTTGGTCTGTGGATGGGTGACCTCCCATTACATACCGAGTTTCCTCCGTGCCTCGGAAGGCACTGTCATGTAGATCTTTGACAGTCGTTACAGGTAGCCAGTGGCCAAAAAGTCTGACAACCAGTCTTAATACGATATGTATTACCTCGTACTAACTGGGTTGTACAGGTCAGATAGGCAGTCGCTCCATGTAAAATACTGGTATTCATCTGCATCCGGTTAGACTGGAAGCCGACCCTAACATAGTTGGGAAAAGGCTAGGCAGATGATGATGAAGTTATGTAAGCATTGAAATCGGGAGCCTGCCGTTTTGCCGAAAAGATTTTGACCAAATTTCATTACCCAAACAAATTTTAGCAACTTTTTTTTATACTATTGCAATATTTCGAATGATTTTAGTACGCATATTTTTATTTGGTCAAATTTTTACTTGGCAAAATATTACCAAGTATAATGTCATTATGGCATTTGGTCTTTACTCAAATGATTTATTACAGCAAACAATTTTCAGACAATAAACGTTTGGTGAAATGATTTGTTAAGACAAAAAATATTAAGGCAAAAATAGGTTAGGTTAGGTTAAAACTTTGACCTACGTCCTACGCACGAGCCGAGCGAGCGTAGCGAGCGGTGCCGCGACAGCGGCCGGCGAGTGCCAGAAACGACTTGCATTAATAGAAAAAAGAGATTGTTTTTAGTAGGTTACCCGGAACGGAACTATTTAGATTAGGATAATTACTTATTTAAAAAAATAATGTTAGGTTAAAACTGTGACCTCCAAGGAACGACTACATTATATAGAAAACAAAAATATGGAAAAAAACACTACTAACTAAAAAAAAGAATAGTTAATATTCATTTTATTATAACCTGTTTAGAATTTGTCTTATTTGATTTTGCGTAAAAACTGTTATTCCAACTGAAATATTTGACTAAATAAAAAATGTTAAAAGTACTTGTTGGTAAACAAGTTATAGTTTAATCGTTCACTTCCCAAACATTAGGTTTGCGTTACAATTTTTTGTGAATAGATTTTTTGCTAAGTAATAATTTGGCAAATGAAATTATGCGAAAAATTTTTTGGGAAGTGAAAATTTGTCAAAATCCTTTCGGTCAAACAAGGGAGACCCATTGAAATCAGTAGTAGAGGCTGGAAAAAAACACACCTAGATAAGAACTGCTGATGTAGGGATGTTTTTTTCCTCCGGCCTTTACTTTTACTCTCTGGGGGAACCTCCGTGGAGGGCAAAACACGTGTCGAGTTTAGATATGGTTGCATGAATAATTTCCTGCATATTTTTGCGGATGGGATCCTAGCCTGGATCTCTTTGCGGAATTAAAACAATTTTATTTGTGGCGCAAAGTAACGCCTGATTCTGGCTTCAAAAAAAGAGGGACCTATACTCAGCAGTGGATGATGAAGAACACCTGATTCCATAACTTAGTTCGGTATACAGGCCGGTATAAACAGATCCGTCACGAAGCCGTCAACCAAGCATTAAGTACATTATCTCCGTAACTAGGTTTCCAGGTATGGTTTAGAACCCTAGAACAACATAATGATCGCAATGACGGGGAGAACAAGTGCCTTTCGGCGTAGTTAAGAGTCTTGTTACCCCCTTTATAGGCACTATATCAATCTATTTGTTCCTTGTGCCTACATTAACACACATGGTATATAAATATTATGAGTGATTTTTATCAGTCAAGGTCATCTAAAAATAATATAATGAGACTAAATTCGGATTCTAATTCGTAATTCGGACAACTGAATTGTTCTATATCAGAGTAGGTACTATTCATAAGATAGTCCTGAAAAGCACAAATGAAATGAGCAGTCTGAAACCTCGTAGCTATAATATCTATCCAAATCTTATTGCTATAAATACTAGCAAATAATCCCAAAACACGTTAAACACACGTAAGAGAGCCCCGCTCGTTTGTGATTGCAACACGAGCGTGCTACAGCAACCGGCAACCAAACCTGCAACGCAAACGGTCGCCCGCATATTCCGAACGAAAGCCTTTTACATTCGATTCATGCGGAACTCCCCTAAAAGGAACTCAATTGCAACGAAGTGCACATACCGAGTTCTTTGGCACACAATCTATGGATGCACGAACTTCGCAAGCACCAAACTTTGAATAAGGACCGAAGTTCTACCTGCGCAATTTTCAATACAAACATTTAAGTCCCAAGTTTCGGCCTCTTTTAAATTTTGAAGGTTTTCGGTCCTTTTTATATTATCAGGAATTTAAATATTCAGCGACATTTGCTTTGTATTCGAAACGTTTGTCCGGAATCCTAAAATAATTATGAAATACACAATAGCCTCATAAAACATGCAAAAACCTTTTACATTCAGTTATTCGTTTTTCGACGGCAAGTTTTGAAACAAAAAACGTGATAAATTAACTTTATAAACAATAGTACTGTCGTCGTTTTATTCGGTCTTCAAATCTGTTCATTCGCTTAATCGAGAGTCGTAAAAAAGTTTTCAAGTATTGACTTAATGGCTATAGTTTCGATCGTAAAAAAACGATTGTCACTGCGATTAGACAGATGAATCTTGTGCGAGCTACTGGTTATAAATATTAAATGGTTTTTGTGGCTTGAGCGATATAGTAGCGTGTGGGAGCTCGTGGCTTAATAATAACAGCCGCTCGGGTCGATCTTTAGGTTAAGCCGTACTTGCCTAGGTTGGTCTGTGGATGGTTGACCACCCATTACATACCGATTTTCCTCCGTGCCTCGGAAAGCACGTTAAGCCGTTAGTCCCGGGTGTCATTTGTAGATCATTAACAGTTGTTTAGTAGTCAGTAGCCCAAAAAGTCTGGTAACCAGTCTTGCCAAGGGGTATCGTATTACCCAGTACTAACTAGTAACTGGGTTGTCAGATAGGCAGTCGCTCCATGTAAAATACTGGTATTCAGCTGCATCTGGTTAGACTTGAAGCCGACCCCAATATAGTTGAGAAAAGGCTAGGCAGATGATGATGTTGGCTTGAGCGTTTTAGTCGGAACTAACATAGTAATTTGGGTCTCCATTGAATCTGCTAACTGCTAACAGAGAACAGCTTTGTAAATTGTAAAGCCGAAGCGTGTTATTAAATCTGTGTGTTCACACAAATATTCTAATAACGCTACGCCGGCATGCAATCTGCTGTTTGAGTGCATTTGTTCATGCTAACAAAGCGTTTCTTAAATAGGTGTTTGTCTGCAGACAGTAAGTTAAACAACGACAATTAAATGTCGGATCCATTATATTGTATTATTCTCTTGTTTAAATAACAACTTAAAATGCCAATTAAGGCATCATTTTGCAGAAAACGTAGAGAAGAGTATAGTATTAGGGTTTTTGTCATGGAAACAAAAGTTAAATCTTGGTATTTTTCATCTTATAATGTATGGGATAAGATAAGAATGAATACATAACATCACGCCTGTAATCCCCGAAGGGTTAGGCAGAATGTACACATTTTGCCCGTTATGTTGAAGTCCCATGTAATAGGGGGCGAGCCTATTTCCATGAGTCGGGTACAAATCCAGACTCCGTGGCTGTTACTGAGAAATTCCTAATGGAAAAACCCAATAACAATTTGCCCAACCCGGGAAACGAACCTCAACCATGCTCAACTGGCAGTCACAACAAAAACAAACAAACATATCCACTTAATATTTTGGTCACTTATTTTCTAGGCTCCTATTCTGTACACACAGCACCACATTCAACAGATATCCCCAAGTCCGTACATACCGGACACACCACACTCAAATCTCTAACCACTATTAATGTCCTAAAATCCGCAAAGCTTAATTTCTTTGCACGTTCGTGGTCCCTCGGAAAGTCGTTTCGGCAAAGTAATTGCTTATGAGTGGAAGCGGATAAACGAAACGAGTTCCACTCTGCCGGGGCTCGTAAAATGGACTCAGGGGCTTGCATTTAATTAATACAACTACTAGAACTACGTGAGAGCACATCGACTGAAATGGAATCATTCCTTTTGACCGCCGAACTGACTCTTCCCGACGAAAAATTACCCAAATTACCACGCCCGCATCAGCGTTTTACGGACCCAAAGCTAAGTGGAATTGCACTTCATGAATTCGGTAACTCTTTCCGAACGCTCCGAACTTTTCGAATCGACTGTACACGCTTCAACATATAGACGACGCTTTTAACTCAATGTAAATGGTCCCCTTTGAATTTTTTAGATTAGGTACAGCGGGGAACAGATGATACTTTGCCACGGAAGTGTTTCCTGTAATTAGTCCGATCTACTTCTGTTACTAATAGTACGGGACCGGGCAAAGGAAAAAGTTAAGGTCAATAGTCTTTAATTTAAAGACGGGACAAAAGGGACACCAATAATAGGAGAGACAAGAGCACGATTACAGAACGTCGAAGTAGCACCAACTTTAGATATTATAGAGTTGTTTATCTATTGTCATATTGTGCCTGTGTCGTTTAGGTAAGTGTGACAGCACTCTTACGCATAATCAGCCTATAATGTCCCGACTGCTGGGACACAGGCCTCCTCTCTATGAGAGGGAATGGGCTATAATCCACCACGCGGGCCCAGTGCGGGTGGGTAGATGCCACATATCTTCGAATTTTTGGTTCTAGGACATGCTCACCGTTTTGAGAGCAGTGGTGATGAAATAAATTGCACAAAGTAATGCGCCTGCCTGGGTTCGATCCTACGACATACTGCTCGTCAGTCGTGGCCGCCACCACTGGACCACCGCCATTCCCAGCACTTCTTTCGATTATTTTGTAATTCTGTTTGACAACAAATAAAGGTTAACATGCCAAAACAGTATCACACAAACAGAAAATTAAATTGCCTTCGTATTTGGTTTGTGACTGTTTCAGTCAAATAATTTGATCAACGTTCAAACATATTGTGTGCGTTGAACAAGCGAGTTGAAATTCAACGCTTTTCAATGTTTTCGTACTGTCCTCTCTAGATGGATCCTTACTTTTTTCTTGGGTCGTTGTCGGTATGCAAATTGCGAATTCATTAAATGATTGTACGTCCGTCTGAAGGTTTCGTTTTTTTTTCCTTTCGTGCTTGTTAAGAGTCTCTTGTCTGCGTAGTTTAATAGAAGCGTTTAGATCCTCTAATAATGAAACAGCTCGTGTTTTGTTTACCTTTAAAGTTTATTTTGAATCATCATTAACGAGTTTTTTTATGAGAGCTAGGTATTTGAATTTCAGAGCGTTATTAATTTAATAAGAAAAATTAATGCAGCGTATGAAAACACATTATCTTAATTGATAAACAATTACTCTTGTTAAATACCCGAAAATGACTGTTTACTATCTTCAGCAGAATCAAGGATGATAAATACATTTCTCACATCTTGCAAAATGCCCTATGATGCCATTACTTTTATCACCCGTTACAGACTAAAGCGCTGAGCAGACGATGGACAATTTGTCCGCGAACAATTTGCAACAACCAATAGATGAAATAATGTTAAATACGCACACACACATAAAAAAATCCTGATATTAGCTCCAGGATAATGACCGTTGTATGGGTATTATATTTGTGTTTTTACTAGCTAGTTTCAAATACTTTGAATTGTAATCTGTGGAGAACGCAGTAGGTACAATAATTGTTTTAAAATGTAATATTTAAGATATTGTGAGTTATTTTTATTGTGCTACTGTTTGTTTTTCCTTAAATAAATAAATAAATGAAAAACAACACAACTACCAATAAACAGGAACGGTCATTTCTATCAGGCTGACAAGTCCCTCGTCTGCGCAGGCCCTTAGTAATATTTTTTTCTATAGACTAGTAATAAAGTATTACGAGATGACGGATTGACCAACAGGCTATAGAGTATAGAACATACGTCAAGACTAAGTGAGAATACTAACCCACTAGCTTAGTCTGTGACACCTACATTTATCACCAGTTACATAACTAACAAACAAAGGCGCCATCGTTTTCAATGAATGATTGATGGGCAAAGTTTTTAGTAAAACTGTTTAGTACTTTCTCTTTATTGGATGAGTTAAATTTCGTCACAAGTGTTAAGTACTTACCTATCTATTATAAGTATGTGATTTTAAAAATTAAAGATAGACAGAAAATAATGCAAATAAAGGGTTTAAAAGACCCTTAATGAAACCGAAACTGACAGCATTTGTTCTTCCCGTCATTGCGATCATTTTTTGATCTGGACCATACCTGGGAAACTTCTAGTTAGGAGACATTGGAGGTTAAAGTTCCAAATTTTCACAAGTAAAAAAAACTATTTTGAAGGTTCTAACTTTACTTTAAAAACCTCCATTCCGTTAACTATTGCTAATGCATCCATCAGCACAATGTTTTGAGTGCGTTACATTGATTTTTACCGTAAAAAGTGATTTTTCACCCCAAAAGTTCCTTTCCTAGCAATCATTTTTTTGTAGGGTTAATATAGTTTGATGGGCAGAATGCTTGGTTGACGGCTTCGTGAAGGGTCCATTTACACATCGTATACCTACTTAGAGTCATTATCATCTTCATAGGCCTCTGTCAGGCGTCGCAACATGAACCGATAATGCGCATTCAGCGACTGTCACAAAATCATTGGTTCAACAAATACTTAGAATAAAAACAAACAATGCCTTTTTCCTTTCCTTTCTGGTTCTCACATAACGACGATTACTCACGTCCAAACTATAGGATCGAAGAAAACGTGCACCGTCGACAGGGAACCAGCAGACTACTCCAGAAATATTACATTTAAAAAGCGAACGCCGAAGTGTCGCCGTTATTGCACGAATACTAAACGAGAGCCGACTAGATACTGATATAATAATCAACCTGAAAAGTTTGTTTGTTTGTTTGAACGCACTAAGCTCTGTAATAGTAGTCTGTGTAGTGCGTGCGTGTGCCTGTGTGTGTGTGTGTGTCTGTCTGTGTGTGTGTCTGGCTAAGTGTGTGTGTGTTTGTGCATGTGTTGGTGTGGGTGTGTGTGCATGTGTTGGTGTGGGTGTGTGTGCGTGTGTGCGTGTGGGTGTGTGCGTGTGGGTGTGTGTATGCCTGTGTGTGTGTATGTGTGTGTGTATGTCTTCTTACACTTGATAACCCAATTCTTGAGAAAGTCTCTTTAACATCGCGCTACGATCCTCAGTAGCTGAGCAAAACTGGGAGAAAGGGTATGCAAAACCGCAGAACACAGCTAGCATAAGCTAATACTGAAAAATAATCATTTCCTATTGGAAATTCCTGCGTCTGAAATGTTGGAAGCTGTTCAAACCGTCACATCACTCGGTAAAATTGCATCTCGTCTCTAATTTGTATTCTAGAACATTTCGCTGTCAAGTGTTATTTGTTCATAAGATGCGGGCCGTTTCCGTGGGTAGCGTGTGGTTACTGACTGAAGAAAGAACTGAAAAGGAGCGGTGTTTCCACAAATCAATGTCTTTGACACCCTGGACTGGAAGCGGAGGTTTGTTTTTCTACTTATTTTAATGGAATATCAGGATATGCGGCTGCAGATGTTGTTAAACGGATAAGAAATGGCGTAAAATCTAAATCAAAAGTCATTTATTCAAATAATGCTGGTTTGAATAATGCTTATTCTTTTTAAATATCATTCTTCACCAGTTCCTTGCGTTGTACATAGGAAGAGTATTGGTCATAAATAAGAGTTTTTTTACTGCCTCGTTGGTCCAATGGTCAAAAGTGCGACTGCTGAGCATGAGGTCCTGAGTTCGATTCCCGGGTCGGGCAAAGTATTATTGGGTTGTTCCATCAGAAATTTTCAGTAAGGTCACGGAGTCTGGATTCGTGTTCGGTTAATGGCAATAAATAGGTTTGCCCCCTATTACATGGGACTTTAACATAACTGGCGAAATGTGGGTGTACTATTATGTTTACCTCTGCCTATCTGGGATTACAGACGTGATGTTATGTTATGTATAAAGGGTGTAAATAGAACCTTAACGAAGCCGAAAGGCACTTGTTCTCCTCGTCATTGCGATATTTTTTTTGTTCTAGTCCTTATCTGGGAACTTTCTAGTTACGGAGATATTAGGGGTCAAAGTTCCAACTTTTTCACAAGTTTTTTTTAATACATGTTTTTAATGTAAGAACTTTACTTTAAACATCTCCACGATCCCCGTACAATTCAATCTATCCAACAGCACAATGCTTTGAATGCGTTACACTGAGTCCTACAGTAAACCGTGATTTTTCACCCCAAAAAAAAAACTTTCCTTTCCCAGCAATAATTTTTGCGTGAAGTTACTTAGTTTGATTTACAGAATGCTTGGTTGACGGCTTCGTGAAGGGTCCGTATACACCCTGTATATGCAAATTATTGCCCAATAAAATCACTATTAAGAAAATATGTATGTTCCTTTATATACTCGTACATACCAAGCCACCTGAATATTAGCATTCAACTTTTTATTAGTGTCTCTCAAGTCTATGCACGATCTCCGGAACGGGACTAAATGGTTTATTCATGAAATAAAAGTTTGAAACTTGTTTGCTTCCAGACGTTAATTGTCCTCTCCAGCATATTTACTGTTCCTGTGGACTGCTCAACCGAATTACAGTCATAAGAAATAGTTCTTATGATTGCAATTCGGTTAAGTAAGGCGGAATTTCTGTTTTGCCAAAATGAGGCGACATAGTCTTTTTATTAATCGAGTATGAAGTAAAGTCAGTCTCATACCTACTTGCTGCCGGGGCTGCGGGACTGTTCGAAGGAGATACCGCGGCCTTGGAACACAAAGGGCAAAGAAGGGACATGCATGAGTTTTAGTCAGTAAAAGCCTGACAGTCCCTCCCACTCCACCCAAAGCGGGAGGAGTTATTTGATGATTTCCAATACCTAAAAAAAAAAAAAAGTCTCATACCTACAGGTACATCTCAAACATGGTTTGAACAGATTTAAAATTAATCACTACAATTACTTCCGAAATGTCTCCCACATTATGTATGGGTATACATTTTGGATTTTTGGGAGCACGTGGCTAAATAATAACAGCCGCACAGGTCGATCGTCAGGTGAAGCCGCGTTTGCCATGGTCGGTCGGATGGGTGCCCATCTATTACATATCGAGTTTTCTCCGTGCCTCGGAAAGTACGTTAAGCGGTGAGTACCGGCTTTCATTTGTAGATCTTTGACAGTCGTTACAGGTAGTCAGTGCTCCGAAAGTGACAACCAGGCTAACCAAGGGTTATCGTATTACCCAGTACTAACTGGGTTGTAGAGGTCAGATTGTCAGCCGCTCCATGTGAATACTGGTATTCACCTGCATCCGGTTAGACTAGAAACCGACCCCAGCATAGTTGGGAGAAGGCTAGGCAGATTCCTGATGGAAATACCCATTAACATTCCACCCGACCCGGGAATCGAACCCAGGACCTCATGCTCAACAGTCGCGCTTGCGACCACTAGACCAACGAGGCAGTCGAAAAACTCTTATTTATTGCCAATATTATCCCCACGTTCAAGGAATTGGTGAAGGGCGAGCATTTTGTGAGAGTACGTTAAGTCATTTTGATGTTCAGCTTTATTTGAATAAATGACTTTTGATTTTACACCATTTTTTGTTCCTTTAATAATAATTCTGCAGCTACATATCAGACTAAATTGCTCATAAGTAGTCATTATGTATTTTTTTTTATGTTTATTTTGTTTAGCCTGAATAGAATAGAATAGAATAGAATAGAATATATTTATTGTAAAACATGAGTATACATCAAACAATATGTGCAAGGTCTTAAAAATAATAGGCAGATCTGCATGTTTTGCCATTAATGGCGTACAATAATAACACTTTTTTTTTGGTCTAGAGAAAAAAAAAAACCAAAAAATTTGTATTTGACTCTACACAGTAAAATAAAAAGAATAACTTAATCCTAAATAAAAATTAGGGAGAATACATTATATATGCCAAAATTTCATACATAACTGCGAAAAAATGTCGTAATTGTGAAAACTGATAAAAAGTCCTAGAAATTAAGAAATCCATTTAATTAATTACGCTCATTTAAAAATTCCGTTATGGAATAATAGCATTTAGCAATGAGATATTTTTTTAAATGTTTTTTAAACAGAGCAGTAGGCATTTCTTTTATAGGTTTTGGGATTTTATTATAAATGGTTGGTGCTAACCAAAAAGTACTTTTTTGCATCAAAGCCGTGGTTGATCTCGGTACGCATAATCTATTATTATCTCGTCTATTACGAATGGAGACGTCTGATAGTTTCTTAAATAAGTGTGGATTGGTCCTTACAAAATTAGCTATTTCATAAATAAATAATGAAGGCAGATTTAAGATGTTATATTTAATAAAATACTGTTTGCAACTATCAGTTCTTTTCAGACCAGACATTGCCCTAATGCACCTTTTTTGTGACTTAAAAATAATATCCTTATTGGTGGAGTTTCCCCAAAATATAACCCCAAACCTTAATAAGGAGCCGACAATTCCATGGTAGGCAGTTATAATCGCATTCGTACTCAAAATAGGTTTAAGTTTATAGAGGGCATAAGCACAAGAACATACTTTTTTATTTAATTCTTCCGTGTGTGCTTTCCAGTTCAGACGTTTATCTATGGTTACACCTAAAAATTTTGCTGTGTCTACCTTTTTTATAACAGTTAATTTGTGTTGAACATTAATACTTGGTGCTTCTAAACGTTGACTAAAGAACATAATTTTTGTTTTTTCTAGATTGATTTTTAGATTATTGTTATCTAACGAATTTACTATTGAATTGATTGTATTATTAATTTCTTGTTCATATCTATCTTTATTTATGGAATTAATAGTGACTGTACTGTCATCGGCAAACAGCGATACTGGATAATTAGTTACCAATGGCAAGTCATTTATGTAGATTATGAATAAAAATGGTCCCAATACGCTACCTTGCGGAACTCCATATTTAACTATACGTTTTTTTGATGAATATGTTTCTTCTTTTTTGGTATTAATATTTATTTTTGAAAGGAGAATGGGCAGAATTGCCCTGGCGTCCAATAGCGTTAAGATATATACCAATAGATAGATCTCTTTAAGAAGAACATTTCTTATTATGGTGACTTCTCTCGATTCAGAGTCAGAGAGGAGCTACAGAGGTCTAATGTTGAGAAATTAAGTTAGATTAAATACTGTTATTTCGTCAATTTTTTAACTTTCATTAATACTGTACGTTTCAAACATCGTATTATAAGCCTATAAACATCATTTTCAAAATATTGACATCTTAAAATGCTATTTTAGGAGCAGATCCTTGCTGTAACAGTAACTTGGATAGATCGTTAACACAAACCCAACGCCCAATAGCGTCAAGATATGTATCAATGGATTGATCTCAACAAGAAGAATATTTCTTGCTTTGACAACTTTTCTCGATTCAGAGTCAGAGAGGAGCTACACTTCGGTGCCTAATCAACTACCTAGTTAGATCAATAAAACCGAACAGACTACGAATTAGCAAAAGTTGTATAGTAGCAAATATTCTAATTGAAAGCTCTTTCGAATGGTGTACGTCTTATAGCTACTGGTTACCCAGAAAATGTTAACTTCGGTGCTCAATTAGACACACATTTAGGTCAATAATTCCGAATAGAGTACGAATTAGCAAAAGTGTTGCTAGTAGCAAAAGTTCTCTTTGAAAAGCTCTATCCAATAGTGTATATCTTATGACTATTAGTTGCCCGTACACTCTTAATTGGTTGAAAATAAAATCTTAACTTCGGTGTCCAACTAGTACCTATTTAGGTCAATAACTCCGAACAGACTGCGAATTAGCAAAAGTTATGTTAGTAGCAAAAGTTGTCATAGAAGAGTTCTCTCCAATGGTGTATATTTTATTGCTATTGGTTTCCCAGAAAACGTTAACTTCGCTGCTCAAATAGTCACCTATTTATGTCAATAACTCCGACTGGAATACGAATTGGGAAAAGTCGTGAAACTGGCAAAGGTTCTAGTCAAAAAGCTCTATCTAATGATGTATATCTTATGGCTATTGGTTGCTAAGAGAATCTTAACTTCGGTGTCCAACTAGTCAGCTATTTAGTTCAATAACTCTGAACGGACTGCGAATTAGCAAAAGTTATTTTAGTACCAAAAGTTGTCATTGAAAAGCTCTCTGCAATGGTATATATGTTATTGCTATTGGTCACCCAGAAAATCTTAACTTCGGTGCTCAAATAGTCACCTATTTAGGTCAATAACTCCGAACGGATAACGAATTGGCGAAAGTCTTGTTTCTGGCAAAGGTTCTCCTTGAAAAGCTCTATGAAATGGATTATATGTTTTTACGATTGCTTACCCAGACAACCTTAATTGATGCCAAGAAAATCTTAACTTCGTTGTCCAACTAGTTACATATTTAGTTCAATAACTCCGAACGTACTACGAATTGCCAAAAGTCGTGTTAATAGCAAAGGTTCTCCGTAAAAAGCTCTTTTCAATTATGTGTATCTTATGGCTATTGGACCTTGGGGCATATGCCTATACATGGATGCCCATTGTCCTTTCTGTATATTGCTTACGGTTTTTAAGATAAGATTCTATGAGATTGAGTATATTGCCTCTAATGCCATACGCTTCCAATTTACGCAGGAGAATGTTATGATTAACATAATCGAAGGCCTGGGTCATGTCACAGAAAATGGAACATACCGGCGTCCTTTTATCTACGTTCCCCATGACATTATTTATAAAATCGTAAATTGCCATGTTTATTGTTTTATTCTTGCGGAAGCCTTTCTGGTCTTCTGTAAGAATGTTGAATTTTTCAAAAAAAATATAAATTTGATTGTATATGTACTTTTCAAAAACTTTCGAAATTATAGGAATAAGTGCAATAGGCCTGTAACATAGTCATAGTAATAATTATAATGTTTCTCGTATTTTGGACTATTTGTATGTATTATAATATACTAGCTTATGCCCGCGGCTTCGCCCGCGTGGAGTTCGGGAATTGCCCACGGGATCTTACTTCTGGGATAATAAGTAATCTATGTATGTATAGTAGATACATGGTTTTTATATAGTTGCTTATAACTTGCAAATATTAGTTCATAGTAATATCAATTAGGTACTTTACATATTGTTGTGTGAATATTGATACCTTGGTTTGAGATTGGACACCGGTGACGAAAATCAAATGATTAATTAGGAATCTATTTATAGACATAAAACTTTTACATAATATTTAATATCAATGTCGCGTATCACGAGCCAACGCGAAAATCGGTGGAATAAACCATATTTACAGACGTCTACCTCAGAAAAATCCTACCTACTTACTTAATAGGTAAATACTCCCGCGCCCCGCACGCCCCGCGCAACGCTGCGCGCCATGCCGTCTACGTGAGCTTCGAAGCCCTATTTGACTCTGTTGGGGGATAATTTTGATTTTTGAAAAAACTGTGATACACGTATCTCATAATTTTAATTGAAAAGTATGTATACAAATTTTCAAGTCAATCGACTCAGAGAATAAAAAGTTTCACAGAATATTAAACACCCCATTTCAACCTCTTAGGGGTGGAATTAAAAAAAAACTGTTTCTTAGCGGATACTTACTCTTCACAAAGAACGCACCCTCCAAATTTTATGTCTCTAGAACCAGCCGATTGGGCTGTGCGTTGATGTATCAGTCAGCCAGTCGACAGTGAATTCTTAAATTGGGGGATGATTTTGGAAAAACTGTGATACATGTATTTCATAATTTTATCTGAAGAGTATGTACACAAATTGTCAAGTCAATCGACTGCGAGAATAAAAAATTTCATAGAAAATTCAACACCCCATTTCACCCTTTTAGGGGTGGAATTTCGAAAAACCCTTTCTTAGTGAATACCTACTCTTTACAAAGAATACACGCTCCAAATTTCATGTCTCTAGAACAAGCCGATTGGGCTGTGCGTTGATGTATCAGTCAGCCAGTCGACAGTGAATTCTTAAATTGGGGGATGATTTTGGAAAAACTGTGATACATGTATTTCATAATTTTATCTGAAGAGTATGTACACAAATTGTCAAGTCAATCGACTGCGAGAATAAAAAATTTCATAGAAAATTCAACACCCCATTTCACCCTTTTAGGGGTGGAATTTCGAAAAACCCTTTCTTAGTGAATACCTACTCTTTACAAAGAATACACGCTCCAAATTTCATGTCTCTAGAACCAGCGGATTGGGCTGTGCGTTGATATATCAGTCAGCCAATCAAGACATTAAATTTTTAAATTGGGGGATGATTTTGGAAAAACTGTGATACACGTATCTCATAATTTTATCTGAAAAGTATGTACACTAATTTTCAAGTCAATCGACTGCGAGAATAAAAAGTTTCATAGAAAATTCAACACCCCATTTCACCCTCTTAGGGGTGGAATTTCGAAAAACCCTTTCTTAGTGGATACCTACCCTTCACAAAGAATACACCCTCCAAATTTCATGTCTCTAGGACCAGCGGTTTGGGCTGTGCGTTGATATCTCAGTCAGTCAGTCAGTCAGTCAGTCAGTCAGGACTTTGAATTTTATATGTATAGATATTGGTTTATTTCATTTTATTTGTATATATGTGTATTAGTATGTACCATAAATAGGTACATACTAATACACATATATACCAATTATATATATCAATTTATGTTAACAAAATGGTATTTTTCTTATTTATTTTTTTTGTATTCTATCACTACGCTGTCCTATTTGGCCCTAAGGTTGACTGGTAGAACATGCCTTGTGGCATTAAGTCCGCCTATGTACCACTTTTGTACATGAAGTTTAAATAAATAAATATCCTGATATTTCATCCAGATATTTCGTTCGGTCCGGTTTTTTCTAAAAACTGAACTGTTTCAATAACTCAACGTGCCACACGTACAGCCGGATTCTGTACAATACTATTTACTCACAAACAAAACCCGGTCGATCCTTTGGGAACAAAATAAGTGATGAAGTTGTTAATACCCAGTCGACCGGAAAAAAGTGTATCAATCAAATGGAGTGGTCTGAAGTGTATGGCCAGGGTTTTACGGTTACAAAGGTAATAGGATCATCTGGTGTTCGTTAGCAATAGGATTTGCGAGTATAAAGTACGTTGGTGTGAAGCTTTGTCCATACCAGGGTAACTAGGTGTGGTTCAATACATTTTTTGTGCTCGATCCTGTACTTTGATGGTTTTTTCGAGTCAAGGTCCAATAAAACAGTGGAAAATCAGGCATTTTGTGCGTAAGCAATGAAATCACCGGGAAACTGATTTTTATAAATTCCAAGTACTTAGATTGACTGCTCATTGTAAAAAGTAAGTAAGTAGTAATAGTAATACGTAAGTAATAGTATAAAACAAGTGGCTTGTTAAGACGCTTACATTTGTACATAGTTTCATTATCTGTTTTTTTTTAGTGACATAATGTTAAGTTATTGGTTAAGTGTTACTGATGTAGATACCGCGAGGCTAGTCTATTTTGGTTATTTTCATAGTATTATGTCATACGGTATTTTACTATGGGGACGGGCTGCAGACTTCGAGTCTATATTTATTCTGCAGAAAAGAGCCATTAGAGCCATATATGATCTACGTAGGCGCGATTCTCTAGGGGAACTGTTTAAGGAAATCAACATTATGACAGTACCTTGTCAATACATTTATGAAAACATCATGTACGTTAGAATAAATCTGCATTTATTTAGTAAAAGAGGTGACAGACACCACTATAATATTTGAAACAGGGAACAACTAGTACAGCGACGTTTCAGGTTAGCTAAAGTATACTCATCTTTCATGGGGTACTGTTTAAAATGTAACAATAAAATACCTCCCCACATTCTATAACTGAATGAGACGAAAAAATCTTGTATTAAACGCACACTATGAAGGCAAGCATATTATAAGTTGGGGAATTACATTGATGATCTTGAGCAAGCGTGGTGATCCATGATCGAGTCTTCTCTTAATTAGAAGAGGCCTTTGCCCAGTTTCTGACCGTATACGCAACAGTATACTTCGATCCAAGACTCAAATTGCAGACGTTGGCAACACAGCCGCCAAATTAAAATGGAACTGGGCAGGCCACATCCGCCGCATGTCGCATCAAAATTGGGCCAAAGTGGCAACAGATTGGGTTCCGAACAACAGAACCCGGCGACGCGGTAGGCCCAGAAGGAGATGGTGTGACGAGCTGGACTCTTGTCAAAAGGATTGGGCCCAAATAGCCAAAGACAGAGATAAATGGAAAGAAGTAAGGGAGGCCTTTGCGCTGCAGTGGGACACACCAGGCTCATAACTTTCCCCAGCAGCGGGACAGTAATAGGCTGGTATTACTAATGGAAATACAAGTAAATAAAAAACAATTCACCAAAATTCTTCGATCGAGGCTGTTCCGTCACTGGACAGTGGACAGCACCCGTCATTCAAAGACGAAGTGTTGAAGATTGGCAACACTCAAGCTGCCAAATGCCATTTCAACTGTCCTTGTGGAAGAGACCGTCATCATTCTGTAACGAACTGTCGAAGACGTCGGTCGTGTACCTGACATCCTAACCCTCGCTCAAGTTTTGCAAGTGAAGTTCATTTTGACATTGATAAACATAGTAAAGTAATTTTGAAATCGCAATTCGAGGAAACTATAATTACCTATCGTTACGATTGGAACAATGACAATAAAAAAACATCTTTTTAAAAAAACATAAAAAAAACCCTGTCCGATCCTTGAGGGTATTATTAGTTATTGAAATTAGATTCTATTTATGCAATCCTTTTTGAATAATAAGTAAAAAAAATACCTGACGATACCATATTAATGCCGAAGATGGTGTTGCCACGTTTTAAAAGTTTGTTAGATTTTAGGGAAATGGTAGTTTTGGCACGAAAATCAGGGTTTAAAAATGCATTAATATTTTTACTATCATGAATATTTTATGTTTCTTATTTTATTTTTAACTAGCTGTTGCCCGCGACTTCGTTCGCGTGGAAAATGTATGTGTAAGACTGCCTCGAGTGGTCGCAAGAGCGACTACTAAGCATGAGGTCCTGGGATCGATTCCCGGATCGAGCAAAGTGTTAAAAAAAAAGAATGTTTATTTCAATTAGGTTCATAAAGTTATCACACACATGATTTGGAGATCACCTTTTAAGCAAGGAGATACTTGGGTTAGGGGGCGTCCATTTATTACGTGAGGCAATTTTGGCGATTTTTCAACCCCTCTCCCCTTGGTGAGATGTCGTGAGATTTTGCTTTTGATTTAAAACATTAAGAGACTTTTTGCGAGAGCCCTTAGACCTCCTTAATCCGGCCCTGCCGCAAAATTCGTTCTTAGCAGACTTTTACTGACTATTTACTACCTCCCTGCCAAATTTCAAGCTTGTAGCACAAAAAATTAAGGACTTTCATACAAACTTGCGAGAGCCCTGAGATCCCCTTAATCCGGCCCTGTCGCAAAATCCGTTCTTAGCGGACGTCTACTAACTATAAACTACCTCCCTGCCTCATTTCATCTTTTTACGTCAAGCGGTTTTCGATATTTCGTGATGAGTGAGTGAGTGAGTGACCTTTCGCTTTTATATATTTTTGCTTTTATTTTTTTAATATTTTGCTCCGAAGTTAAAATGCTAGTGCAGCCACATCTAAACGTTAAAGACGTGCCGCGAGTGAAACAGTTATTATCTCAGTTATCAGTTATTTTCGTTATTTCTCTTCACTCCACAATTGTAAATAAAGCCTGCTTAGTATAGAAAAAATGCCTAATACAGCCCCCCCCCCCCCAACTGTTCACCGAATGAAAAATATGTTGAATATACATAAAAAAGACTAAAGTCATCACCAATAGCGTAAAAAGTAGGGTTGAGGTAGATGGGCTAGAAATTCACTACGTTGATGAGTACATTTGAGTTTGAGAGTTGCCGAGTCGAGAACGCCTGGAAGAGGTACTGGTCCATGAAGTCGCTGATGAAGGGTGACCACCTTTATCCCTGAAGCGCAATCTCATCGACATGTGCATTCTGCCCATCCTTACCCAAAAGCAAAAGTCCAAACTCAAGGTCGGCCAAAGGGCGATGGAACGTAGCGTATTGGGTATTAAGCTCAGCGACAGAATTCGCAATACCACAATACGCTCAAAAACTGGAATCGCTGATGTGGGCGATAAGACTGCTAGTTTGAAGTGGGATTGGGCGGGCCACGTCTGTAGAATGCATCAGGACCGGTGAGCCAGAGTCGTCACGCGACGTGGGTGCCAGAAGACGGGCGTCGTCGCCGAGGGAGGTCTAGAAAACGCTGATGTGACGACTTAGAAGCGTTTCGGACAGATTGGACGAAGAAAACCGCACGGAGAGAAGAATGGAAGGCAATGGGGGAGGTTTTTGCCCAGCAGTGGGACAATAAAGGCTAAAAAACATTACTTAAAAATTATAACGAATGGGTTACCTAATCATTAAGTTAAGAATATTTAAAACTGCGACAGTCGCTAGGCTTGACCGCTTTTACTTAGACAACGTTATACTTTCGAATTTCATTTAAGTGTAAACTTGTCGACCTGTGTATCCTGCCTATCCTAACCTATGGTACCCAGACATGATCTTTGACGGCAGCTGAAAAGTCCAAATTCAAGGTTTGCCAAAGAGCGATGGATTTTAAACACAAAATCACCGATTGAATACGCAACACCACAATACGCTCCAAGACAGGCATCGCCGATGTTGGCGATAAGTGTAAGAGGTTCATAATATGGGACTGAGCGGGTCACATTTCCAGAATGGGTCAGGACAGATGGGCCAGAATGGTCATACAGTAAGTACCTGAAGACTGTCATCGTCACCGAGGCAGGCCCAACAAACGCTGGTTTGACGATTTGGACTCGTTCCTGTCTGATTGGCCAGAGAAGGCAAAACACCGGGAGAGTTGGAAAGGAAATGGGGAAAGCCTTTGTCCAGCAGTGGGACAGAATAGGCTAATTAAAAAAACAAAACGTTATACCGTCGTGTTTGTTATAAAATTACCTATCTGTTTTTTAATACATATTTTAATAAGAAAACAGATGAGTGTATATAGTACCTAGTAGTACACCCACATTTTGTCAGTTATGTTTAACTCCCATGAAATATTTAGCGAGCCTATTGGCATTTTGGGGTATAAAGAACAGGTTGTAAAGTTCTTCATCCCCATAGAAAAGGGAGGATAGTCCGACCAGACGGGTGTAATGTCTGGTGGGCTACTGCCCAACAGTTGTTGTCGGGTACTTCTATAAAGTCTTAAATCGCGGATAACTTTATTTGGGCGATTTATTTGACCCAGGCAGAATTTAGACGTATGTCGATGTTTAGTTCATCTCCTGCGTCATAGATGGCGCTGAAGTAATTTTTGTAATATGTTGCTGTAGTACTTTTTATAGTGGCGATACACCATCAACCGGGCACAAAACCAGACTTCGTAGTTGCTACTGAGAATTTGCTGGTGGAAAAACTCAATAACACATTGCCCGACCGGGAATCTAACCCAGGACCCTCGCTCGCTTCTGAACACTATACCAATCTATAAAAGAACAATGAAATTCCAAAATAAAATTCCAAACTGCGATTGATTATTGATATTTTGCAAATCAAGAAGGAAACAGACTTCTAGTAAAGCAAGAACTTATTGTAGAAATCATCATCATCATTCTCCTGCCGTTATCCCAATTTTTTCGGGGTCGGCGCAGCATGTCATCTTTTTCCATACTTCTCTATTATTTTTGGAGAAACGTTTGAAGAAAAAAGGAGAAAAACGGAAATGCAAACGATGTCAATACAAAAACAAAATGGAAATCTAAAAGCATCAAAAAATATTCAAACAAATTACAAAAAAGTGAAAGTAATAGTGGGGTTTGAACTTGCAACCCGTAGCTTACAGAACTTTCAAGAACCCGCTAGGCTGTTTTCTCTGTTGACATAAGCTTTAAATAGCCGTTCTGGTGCTTGTCATGACTGAAACGTCAAACAAATGAAGGATACTGACATAATGCAATATTGCTCACCCCCTTAAGCGAGTAGCGTGATAATATATAGCCTAAGTTGTGAAGAAGCCTATAAGGAATATTTGTGCAAAATTTGAACCGGATCTATGCAGTAGTTTTAGCGCCAAGTCGGAACATCCAATTGGATTTTTACGATTTTATTATATGTATAGATAGATGATATTGGTATAATTCTATTCCCCTATTCGGATCGCACAGGGCTTTTCTAACATATCATACAAATGCACAAACAACAACTAAACATTAAAACATGAAGTATTTTCCGGAAAACTTCCATATCAACAGTAATTGGATCGAATAGTAAGTGGATATTCATAGCACACCGCTAAACTCGAGGAAATAAAATTTAATAATAGAAATTCCCTTGCGAGTACTTCCCATGCCTTAGAACACGCGTTTCTGCAATAAACGTCATCTGTCAAGTGGTTCACGTAGATATGTATGAATATGCTTTTGTACTTTATACCTACTAAATAGCTTCAAATTTCCGGATCATCATGTTTTTTCGAGCAGGTAAATACTGAGATACGGGGTCGCGAAATGGGCTTTGCAATTTTTGCATTCGCATTGCAAATTTTTTGAAGGATTACTGAATTTTCATAATAATTTTGGCCACTAGTGTCGAGACCAGAGAATCAGTACAACTCATCATCTGCCTAGCCTTTTCCCAACTATATTGGGGTCGGCTTCCAGTCTAACCGTATGCAGCTGAATACCAGTATTTTACATGGAGCGACTGCCTATCTGAGGCTATCTGTCCTCCACAACCCAGTGATTACTGGGTAATACGATACCCCTTGGTAAGACTGGTTGTCAGACTTTTTGGGCCACTGACTACCTAACGACTGTCAAAGATCTACAAATGACACCCGGAACCAACGGCTTAACGTGCTTTCCGAGGCACGGAGGAAACTCAGTAATGAATGGTCCCCCATCCACAGACCAACCTAGGCAAGCACGGCTTAACCTAAAGATCGACTCGAGCGGCTGTTATTATTTAGCCACGAGCTCCTCTGAACTGACGAATAATAACTAATTGCAAATAAATAAAGGACGTATAAAATTGACAAGATTACAAAAAAGATAGAATCTGCGCGGCATATCTCTTACTCAGCTTTCTTTCATTTTTCTTCAAGAAAACTTTGCTTTTCAAGAAAAGTCAAGAATTTTAACAAATGACTGTTAGGAAATGTTTTGTTTGTTTCAACTTGAGCATCAGGTGCTGTTGATGGCGTCTTCTAGAGTTATTGTACAAATATTTCATCGATTCTAAAATGGTTACTAATTTCAGCTACTAACATTAAACGAAGTTTAAAAGTTGCGCGAGTTACAGAAAAGTTGAAAGGGAATCGACTGTCTTGGTACGGACATATGATGAGGAGGGACAAATCGCATGAGACTATAAGAGTGATGAATATAAACGTTGATGGATGGAGAGGGAGAGGAAGACCAAAGAAACGATGGATGGATTGTGTGAGGAATTACATGAAAGATAAAGGAGTAAATGATAGCGTGACGGTTGACAGAGGAGAATGGAAGAAAAAAACGTGTTGCGCCGAGCCCAAGTAACATGGGATAAGGGCAAGAAGATGATGAACATTAAACGATAAAATCATATTATTTAGAGTCTAAATATGATTTTCTCTTTCATCAATGTAAAAATGTAATAAAACTTAGTAGATTAAAGAATCAGGGCTTTGTAAACTTAATACCAAAGATAATTCGTAGTAACAGGAAGTTGTACAGTCTTTTTAATCAAGTCAAAGCTAAAATCAAAGTCAACGTTTTTTATTTCTTAATTAACATAACATCAAGCCTGTACCTAAATCCCGAGGGATTAGGTAGAGGCATACCTAATAGTACACCCACTTTTTGGCAGTTATGTTTAAGTCCCATGTAATAGGGGGCGAACCTATTGCCATCAACCAGCACAATATCAGACTCTCGGCTGCTACTGAGAAATTTCTGACGGAAAAACCCAATAATACTTTCCACGTCCTGGGAATCCAACCCAGAACCTCATGCCCAGCAGTCGCGCTTGCGACCACTAGACCAACGAGGCAGTCAGTATTTGTTAATTCTCTTTTAAAAATCTAGTCTTTATACATAATTCAAGTGCCTACTACTTCAGTAATGTTGTATTTTTTCAGTGACATTAGTAGCTAGTATTTTTACATAGTTAAATTTACTGAAAGACGAAACTAATGTTGCCTTTTTTTTCAGATGTGAAATCATAAAATAATCCCCCCGCTCTGGGCGGAGTGGAGGGGAGTGTCAGACTTTTACTGACTTAAACCCATCCATGTTCCTTCTTAGCCCTTTGTGTTCCAGGGCCGCGGTATCTCTTTCGAACAGTCCCGCAGCCCAGGCAGGCATCGGCCCTTGCGCGCGTGGAACACCAACGCGCCGTCGACACGGCCCGTCGTTATAAGACGGTCGGAAGGTGAGCTAGCCCATTACTCACCGTCCACAGGCCCGCGCCTACGGTGGCCGGGAGCCACCACGTGGCCCCCGACGCCCGGGGCGTCTCCCGCGGAAACTTATGTCGCCTTCATTAAAGATTTTCACAATACTACAAGGACTAAAAATCACTCTCACTCAAAGTAATTAGCTTCGAAGTCACAAAAAAATAAGTAACAACTAACTTATTTAACATAGTAACACAACATAGCAGATCAAGTTCATACCTATAAGACACGTGTAATTATCTCATTAAGAAAACCATTAATATGTATGAAGTACGGAATATCAACAAACGAAATGAAAAGGTAACTTTCCACTTCATTAAGGAGAAACAAATAGAGATAATTATTATGTGCTTAATTTATTTATCTACATATTTTTTACATTTATAAATATTTCTAAAAAAAAAAACCATTTAAAAAACATTTAAAAATACAAAAAATAGTGACCCGCTGGTGTCGGGAGCAGGGTCCAAGCTACCGGTGGTTAGGGCTCCAGAGACAGGAACCTCCTCACAATGCGAGCCATATCGAGGAGTACTGCCTTCTGAATCAGGCCCTTGATCCAACCGCCTAAGGAGAGCCTCGAAAGATGGTTGTCGAGGCTCTTAGTCATAAGGCCATTAGCTGTCACGACAATCAGCACAATGATAGCCGAGTTCGCATGCCACATGTCGACAACCTCGTGTGCCAAGTCGAGGTATTTTATTTGTTAGAGATAATTTATTATTAACTTGTTTAATTGTAGTTGTAATAACAGAACTTTAATCGTAAGAAAGGTGGTGATCGAAGGATGGTGGACAAAAACAACTGAGATGAGAGAAAAAAACTTTCTAAGGGACTTGTTGGAATCCGTGCCAATGAAAACGAGACTCAGGGGGTCACGAAACTAATTTTATATTTCTTAAACATACCTTCAGGAAGTCGTCTATCTTGATATGGACATGTAATGAGGAGGGATGAAACGCATGTTACTAAAAAACTGATGCATATGAATATTGATGGATAGAGAGGGACAGAAAGGCCAAAGAAAAGATGGATGGATTGTGTGAGGAATGATATGAAAGAGAAAGGAGTAAATGATGCTATGACGTCTGACAGGGGAAAATGGCAGAAGAAAACGTGTTGCGCCGACCCCAAGTAGAATGAGACAAGAGCAGGAAGATGATGAAGCATCATTCAAAGTTTTTTTTGGACTAGCCCACCACACTTTTCCTTACCACTACAAATCCTAATATCAAAATTAACAGTGGCGAACACCAGGAAGGAAAGCGCTTACGCAGTGAATCTCGACGAAACCCGGAAGAAACCTTCACCTGTCTTCTATCTCGCAACGAAATGAATCAGAAAAAACAGCGCAAGAGTTAGCAAAAACATCATTTCCACACCTTAATGAAGTAATTAGATGTAAAAAAACTGAACAAAGTACAAACCAAAAACATGTGTCAACGAAACCAACTCAACTCAACATTATACAAGACTGACCCATTTATTTTAACCGAAAGCAGGCCGCCAGTCACCACAATAGACGCACCAAAAGTTTTGTATACCTAAAACTCATTAAGACCACCTACGCACTACAAAGGTCACAACATGCCACAGCGGTTGAGCACAGTGTCGTGATTGTCCCGACATTGACAGTTCAACTCTCTAAACCCAACTTAGGGACACTCTCCTTTTATAACTCCCTAGAAAATTATTTATTCAATAAAACGGCTGCTTTCGCAGAAATAATGTCGTTTGCGTCTGCCGGTTTCCCTCTCTCGATCTGTCCCTGTAATTTCCTTCCAAATTCACAATAGAGGCAATTTGATTATTCCCATTTTTATGAATTATTTTGTATTGGTTGTCGTTTTATTAGGAAGTTACCTTCCCTTCGTCTTTTTCGTTAACATGATAATTTATTTACAGCGCTCTAAATGAGAATTTATTTTTGAAACAAATTATGGGCTTTTTATAGGGACAATTTATTAAATATGACTTTTTTTCTCATTCTCTGATCGAAATTGAATTTTGTATCGTGAAATCTACAATACAAGCTACTTACTAAACAAAAAATAAACTTCGTAACATAAAATCAGGTTCGAGAGGATTCCAAATTGCTTTTCAATTGATTCGACGAATTTAATTAAAGACGAAAACATAATAAGGATTTTCACGAGAAGGACGTGATACATACTCTAGAGGTCTAGACTAACTGACTGGATTCAATTTATTTTATTTGGCGCCTCGGATTTTGTGTATCGTGCGGTATTTTTATTTGATTTCTTCGATACATTCTAAGAATCTTAGCCTAAGGGCTCAATACGCAATTTTATTCACAACTATTATAGCGAAGCTTGCGAAAATTAAATCACGTTACATAAATGCGTACCGCATAGAAATGAGTAAGGGAAAACCTACCAATATTATCTACTTCAAACATTATTGGTTGTACCTTTCTAATTCGAAAATAAAAATACGAATCGTTACAAAAGTCTGTGCGGTATGGCTCATTACCAACTGAAGCCTAAACGAAGATACTTTACCTATTACAACAAACTTTTAATAGAAACAGCACTTAAAGAAGTACTTATCAACAAAATATAATAACCACAAGAACTGCTAAGTAATTTCAACAAGCCAATACCAAGAAACGATACATTACTACCGAAAGCTTGATACGGGATCCGATAACGATCTTAATTGGATAATAAGAGGGAGACCTCAAGCTTACAAACACGCATACTAAATCTCCGCCATTAGAAAGGCATCAGACTTTAACCGCGTAATTATTACAACGAATGGGCACTATCGCTGTTATTACCGTATTGGCCAATATTCATGCCGCAAGATGCTATCTCAGCCAATAGGGTCGTTATGAGACTTCAGAAACAAATCATGCTGTACGTGCCCCCGATAACCGAGGATAGTTATGATAATAGATGTATGTGGCATAAAATATGAATTCGTTACGTTTGTGGCGTTCCGTGATCATCAATAAATGAAGTTTGATGTATTGCTTATAGTTTTATGGATAGGTTATCGGGAATCAAAGGCTTTCTCAAAAGATGTGTATGTACACAGCTATGTGAAGTATACAAAATAATGATTACCAGTTATAGTAGACAATAAACACAAAAATGGAAATATTCTACAAGATGCGGCACTTGTTTTATTTTATTTTCAACAATCTGGGGCATTTTGATTTATTTTCAAATTAATCAGCATTAACACCGACAAATGTTCTCATATACATGCAAATAAACAAAAAAAAACGAAAGTATTTGGTGTAGAAATGAAATAAAACGGCTATAAAGTTGGTAATAATACTCATATTTCAATGTAACAGCCCCCGACGGGCGCAGATTGAGGCGGGTGGACAAATCCCTAAAACTCGAGACATTCTCGAGTCACAAGAAGGCGAGGCACTGAAATACACAAATATTTTTGAAGATGGCGACGCAATGCTTCCCTAGTTTATTGTTAAAAAAAACCCCAAGTGCCGTTGTTTCGATAGTGAACTTTACAAGCATAAATAATTATCGCTGATAGGGCGAAAAATAGGCATTAAATCAAAATTTATGTGCGACACTCAAACGCCTTCTGAAAATCCATTCACTTAATTTTTTAGGAATTGTAATTTTGGTCAACCAATTACAACGTGGAATTTGATAACGAAACAGATTCCAGAAATAGGTTTATTAAATTAATTCATTCATTATATTCTATTTTTGCCAAAACCAAATGTTAACGAAGCCGCAAAAATAACAGTAATAATGTCAATTATATTCTCGTTTTACCTGAATACAATATTGTTTCCACGAAATATTTGGTTATGTCGGTGGAATAATTTAATAATAATTTACGTTGTCGTACTACACAGAAATAATTCGGTGAAACTGCGTGTTTATATACCATAATTCATTGAAATTCATTATCCGAACACGTACAGAAATTTACCGATTTTCAACGAATAACAAAGGAAACTATACAAGATTATATATATTCGACAAAGTCCGGACATTTAACTTTTAATCTGTATTTTTAAGTACTAAATACTTTAGTAACTATTATTCTATTAATAATGTTTTTTTTTTGTTGGAAAAAATTCAGATGACACGGCGTTGTCATTCCCCCTTGACCCCCGTATCAAAGTCTGGACAGGGGTCCAAATAAAAAACATGTGGTCCGGACAAATCCGGATTCCGAATCACTTTGTTTTGATAGTCTGGAACTAGATTCAAAACTGTGTAGGTGCAATAACGGAAACCGCTTGCGAACAAAAACAAAAAAAAAATCGAAAAGCGCGATTGATACACGCCATATGGGAGCTTTTAAAAACTGTTTGTACAAATCGCCCTGTTGATTGTGTACTTAGTTAAAAAGTTTGTCAACTTTGTTAAAAGGGTGCCTGTGGTATACCACTCAATCTTTCATCGTTTGAAATACTAGCTTTTGCCCGCGGCTTTGCTCGCGTTAATTTAGAATTTGACAATCAACTCGGGTTGTACTCTGCTTGTAATAATATAATTCAAACATAATTCCAAAGACACGTGGCGCCATCTATTATCTAAGAACATTATTGTTGTTTTCCTCCCGAACAGTCCTTTTTATCGGGATGAAAGGTATCCTATGTCCGTTTCTATACACCTGATTCGTATATGCAAATTTTCAGGATGATCGGTTCAGTGGTTTAGGCGTGAAAAGGTAACAAACAAACAAACAAACTTACTTTCGCATTTATAATATTAGTAAGGATACCGTCTAAAGTGTCCTGTGTCTCCCTAGATAAAAACTACTCTGCACTAGACAACTAAAGCAATTTTTTTTATATACAATCTAGGTATTACAGAGGCAGATGGGTACTGTAACGTCAGTTATAATAAGTACTTACTTTTAGCATAAAGTTGCTACAAGCTGGCTATATAATTTCGTCAACGATGGAAATCAACATCCTTTGACTAGCAAAGCACCTTTACAAATCGGTTATTGGCAGGTTTATTTTCTGCAGAGATTTTGAGAAGTTCCTATAAAAGATGGAAGAGACACCGACGCTAAAAATGGTTACAACGTATTCAGTACATCATTCTGATCCTCCTCCCATATAGAAATTTTTATCGGTTTCATCATCTGCCTAGCCTTTTCCCAACTATGTTGGGGTCGGCTTTCATTCTAACCGGATGCAGCTGAATACCAATATTTTACATGGAGCAACTGCCTATCTGACCTCCACAACCCAGTTAGTACTGGGTAATACGATAACACTTGTCAGACTTTTTGGGCCACTGACTACCTGTAACGACTGTCAAAGATCTACAAATAACAGCCGGGACCAACGGCTTTACGGGACCGAGGCACGGAGGAAACTCGGTATGTAATGGGTGGTCACCCATCCACAGACCAACCTAGGCAAGCACGGCTTAACCTAAAGATCGACCTGAGCGGCAGTTATTATTTAGCCACGAGCTCCTCACCGATTTGACCGTATAGCTATAGCGTCGGTGTCCCTTCCACCCTGTATAGTGGTTGTGGAGGTGTGAACAGATAGGGAGGTATAAACAGTAATATAGAGACCTGTTTTTCCCTCTGAAATAACGTGAAATAAGGAACAGCAAGTACCTACTTAACATTTAACATCGACATAATTAATTGAATCGTAATCACGCTCGCATTTCATTGTGTGGATCGTGATAAATATTTAATTACTCGCAAAAATTAAGTGGAGTACGTAGCTGTTTCTGTACAGAATTTTCATTACATGTCTAGATCAGAAAAGATCTCATTACTTACGTTATTTAATATCTTCGAATCGAAATGGAAAAACGTTGTCATGGCGATACGTAGGTACCTGCCTACCGGGATAAATTATATCACCCTAATTCGTTCTTTTTTTACATTGACTGTGTACATTATTGTTTAGTCGAGTTTTGTTTATAAGACGTGGAAATTAGATTAAGTTGCTTATGGAGTTATTAGCAATGATATTTTAAATAAAAAGAGGTAGATAACGCACTAGCGCGCGCAAATTGTTGCAGACAAATTCAGACAATTGTTGTGATTTAAGTACTTCAAACGCAATAGCTATCTCTTTCTGTATCATACGTTCCATATTATCTATCGCAGTCGTAACAACGCAACGATATTTGAACGCCGCACAAAATGAACGTCAATGGTTATTAGGCGACAATACTGCCTCGTTGGTCTAGTGGTCGCAAGCACGACTGCTGAGCATGAGGTCCTAAGTTCGATTCCTGGATCGGGATGTTATTGGGTTTTTCCAACAGGAATTTCTCAGTAGCAGCTGGATTTGCACCCGGTTGATGGCAATAGGGTCGCCCCCTATTACACGGGACTTAAACATAACTGGCGAAATGTGGGTGTACTATTAGATACACCTCTGCCTAACCCTTCGGGGATTACAGGCGTGATATACTGCCAAAAACTCGATCTATTTTTTTAAAGGACCGTAGGTTTTCTGTCTGCTGAGCTGAATTCATATTCGAAACGTCATATTTGAATTCTCCTCATATCCTGGGTCCGTTTCAGATCCACTTTCTATAAAAAATGGTCGCAGCTGTGACCAAATGTAGGAAATATTTGATCTGCGTGCAACATAAATGGGTCGCGAATTCTAAATAGTAACTTGAAATCGGTACTTTCTAGGGTTCGAAGTGATAATAATTATCATTGATAATTATCTAGAATCATCATCATCAGCCTATAGCAGTCCACTGCTGGACATAGGCCTCCTCAATCGCACGCCACTCAACTCGATTCTCAGCAAGTCTCATCCAGAATACCTTGATATCCAAAATACCTAGAATACCTTGATAATAATAAAAAACTTTCACGTATATCAGAACGCGATTTGCCGAATCCAAACGCGTAAGTTGACACTTATGTCAACTTAAAAAAAACGGTCTGAAAACTTGTGTTGAATCAAAAGGCAGAATGTTTAGCGATTTGTGTTTAGCACCAGAGTGATAATTACGAAAATGCCGAAATAAAGACCCTGCTTATTCTAAATTCATATGCATTAATACATGACGGATCCGGTCGTTGGTACGGACATAAAATAAATCGCAAGTACGCCAGTGGTGACATCACGCGACCTACTTACATGTCTACCCACATCACAGCGTGCTTCTACAGAGCCGTGATGTTTACAGCTCGAGGCGAAGACGACATTGAGTGTCTGATCGCAGCGGAGTTTAGACGTCCCGGAACTGTACCCGATTCATTGTGCCCCGTGCTATTGTGCTAAATTGTAATTTCAAGTAATTTGTTAGTTTAATAGAAACAGTGTATCACACCCAGTGTGTTTTCATTGCTCGAAACCCATCTTAGTTAGTACTAAGTAATACGATACTCCTTGATAAGACTGGTTGTCAGACTTTCGAGTCACTGACTACCTGTAACGACTGCCAAACATCTACAAATGACAGCCGGGAACAACGACTTAACGTACTTTCCGACCCGCAAAGGAAACCCGGTAAGAGATGGTCACGCATTCATGGACACACCTTGGCAAGCGCGGCTTTACCTGAAGATCGAGAACATAGATTTCAATTATTCTAAGTTTAATACATTTACGTTTACCTTCACACGATTCAATCGGATAGTCCTAACCGAAAGTGTGGCCTAGATCTTTCATCTAGTTGAAACCTCAAGAACCTTCGACGACGCAAAGATAGATAGTCATACATTTAATTCCCAAAGGCATACGTCACTCAGCGCAGGTGTAACATATATCAGTAGAATTGTAATATTCTTTTGTTCCAGATTTAGCTTATAAATCTTCGGGAGGCGGCAGAAAACTAGCTGTCCGAACTAAGTTATCTACGAGTGTTTTATGTTACGATTTCTTTGTAGGTGTCTAAAAGGGTGTCGGGTAACGATACGGTTTTTATTTTTATTGCAGTGCTGGGGAGGGATATGCATTGCACATGACATGGGGTAAATGGGTGAGGATACATTTATGCGGAAGGATAATGGGTGAAGTTGTTTAGAACGTGAAATACTTAAGTACGATTTACGGACGAACGTACCTCACTATACAGAATTTGAGATTTAGGTAATGTTGTTTGAACAATGGAAAATTCATTAATCACGGATACTTTTAGATACCACATAAGCCACATACAGGGTGGCAGGGACACTGACGCAAATACGGTTACCACGTATTCAGTACATCATTCCGAGCCCCTCAAAATAGAAATATTTCATCGGTAATTTTTTTTTAAACAGCTGTTCCATACATTTTGGCCGTGTAGGTATTACACTTTCACAGGACACAGCTGTTTTTTGAATACGTGGTAACCATATTGTGTCCCTTCTGCCGTGTATACATAACATAATTACAGGCGTGAGTTATAACAGGGGTATAACTATAGTAAAACCTACATTTCGCCAGTTTGGTTACTCACATATATTGGGGTTGAGCCTGTTGCCAGCATCTGGGTAGTCCAAACTCCGGGCAGCTAATGCATGGATAATTTCAAATGAAAAAACCCAATAACACTTTGTCCGACCTGGAAATTAAAACTCAGGACCAGGATTCCACTAGACTACTGAGGCAATTCAGTCATACGTGATCTAATGTAGATTTCGCTTCAATAAAGCACTTTTCTGAACTACTACTCCAGATTCGCAAAGCTAAGCCGTGCATATCGGCTAAGCACTACAACACTATAGTTCAGCGTTCATAAACAAAACTAAATAGGTCAGGTATAAAACGTATATCATAATTGGCTAAGCAACTCCCAAACGCATTAGCTATCTACTAACAAAGCAAGTTATAATATAGTGATTATCACTCAGTAAAGTTTTGTTTCTACTTACTCTATTAATAACTATAGCTTGGCAGCTGGATCAAGGGCTTGATTCAGAAAGCAGTACTTCTGGACACGGCGCGTATCGTTAAGAGGTTCCTCTCTCAAGAGCCCTGACCACCGGTAGCTCGCACCCTGTTCCCGATGCCGGTGGGCTACTATTTTTTTATATTTTTAAATGTTTTTTTATATTATTTTGTACAGGAATATTTAAAAATGTAAATAAAATGTTAGAGAAATGAATAAATGACTATAGCTTTATAGAATAGAATAGAATAGAAATAATTTATTTGCATTGAATGAAGGCACATACATGATTTGTTACAGTAGTAATTATTTGTTCCTGGTACATTCTACCATTTGGCATGCAAAAATTTAAATAAAAACAATTAAACATACAACTTCAATGGAGACTTTATAAGGAGACAAGCATGGTAAACAAAAACCATGAAGCAGTACCCGGTAACAAACAGATTTCTAAGGTGCATTTTTCTTCTGCTTGCCGTCTTCACACGTTACAGCGAAAAACAACAATTCCTTTCAATTTTGCTGACACTGGCGCCGGTTTCCTTTTATTTATCTTTTCTCACCAGTTCACACACGATTTGTGGCATTTCATCATCTGCCTAGCCTTTTCTCAACTATGTTGGGGTCGGCTTCCAGTCTAACCGGATGCAGCTGAATACCAGTATTTTACATGGAGCGACTGCCTATCTGATCTCCACGACCCAGTTAGTACTGGGTAATACGATACCCCTTGGTAAGACTGGTTGTCAGATTTTTTGGGCCACTGACTACCTGTAACGACTGTCAAAGATCTACAAATGACAGCTGGGACCAACGGCTTTTACGTGCTTTCCGAGGTACGGAGGAAACTTGGTGTGTAACGGGTGGCCACCCATCCACAGACCAACCTAGGCAAGCACGGCTTAACCAAAAGATCGACCCGAGCGGCTGTTATTATTTAGCCACAAGCCATTTCATTCTATAAATTAATCTTACAATATCGAATAAATTTATTATTTTTATTCCGCGTTTCCTCTCTCATAACTCGGAGGTTGGCCATCCCTGGCCTAGGTATGCTCTCACGAAGTAAATATAACAAGTCCCCAAGACGAAGTTCGTGAGTGAGTCCGAGTCCACTTCAAAATTCGGAAGTTTCAACTTCAAAGGGGTTCTCCATTACTATTTAAGCACGGACTTTCACCAACAATAAACGGTCCTTCCCGTACCTTGGTCAAGAAAATGTATACGTTGATCTTTCATTAACTATGTTCTTGCGGTTTTCTGTGAACCATCGAAGGTAATACGATAACGGATAAGTACCTACTATTGAAAAACAAACTAGTATCTCTTATCAAAGTCATCGTTTGATAAGGGCCACTAGTTGTTTTTCAACTACACACTTCAGTTTATGTCCTAAGGAGTTGTAACTTTTACGATAAAGCGCGTAGCCGTAACTGCTCGTAGAAGCGCGTAGGTGTATCGCTACGAAACGTGGCTACGTACCCGTCGTAGCAGTAATACTTTTTACCCGACTACGGCGAAGCCAAAAGGAAGGGTTATGATTTTGATTCAGTGTGTGTATTTACGTATGTTCCTCCGTAGCGCCTAAACTATTCATCCGATTTTGATAAATAACGTGTGATTCAATAAGGTGTGTGTGTGATTCGTTATTATGGCCCGGGTCACAAAGGCCGTAACCGTCCGTTAAACGGTCTTCAACAATAGGAGGAGTCGATTTTACCTTGTAAACCCCGATTTTAATTAGTACGTGATTTTTCAGTAGTCGGGTTTTTTAGTTGTAGTATACCACACTAATTCTTGTTTATTACCAATACGTTTTTATAATAATAAAGAAATACTGAGTAACTATTGTCTTTGGTCGTTACACAAAGATGATAATATATTATACTCGTATGTATATTTTTAATTACCTACACAAAAACAGATTTTAAAGACTTGCCTAAGAAATTTACGTAATAGTAACGTCTCTTATTATTCGTAATCGTGTTGATACTGCATATACATAATATAAATAAATATATGTATGTATGAACGCCACTGCAAATAATGTACTACTTTCAATCATGGCTCCACTATACTTACCGACTGTACCAAAACCGTTGAGAAACTGAATATATGAATGGTAATAATGAATCGTGAATCGTCTCATTTTACAATATTTCTTCAGTGTTTAGCTACGAACTTTGTCGATGTTATAACTTTATAATATATAATTTATAATACATTTATATTTCATAGTTATAATTTTAGACCATTTACTATAGTAGTTGTTAGTCCATACATTTATTGTACCTCATTTATAAATTAAGGACAAGCATAATAAAAACTAGTAGATACTTCGCAACGGAAAATAATGAGATAAACAACTACAACTAAAATAAAAAAAAGGAAATTCGAAGGCAACGTTTTTACATTTCCTTTTCAAATAAAGACCTCATTACTTGGTTGTAAGTTCAGGATAATTGCCCGTTAAGCTGAGAAACTTTTTACGGCGGTTCGAGACAAAACCTTTGGCTTCGTTATTCTGTTATTGTTTAATAATAATGTTAAAATGCAAGTTTTCTTAGAGCTCTTTGTTAGGGACCTCGCCTAGGAGACTTCCTCAGCTACCCACAGACAATTACCAACATTTTTGACAGCAAGCAGTGTTTTGGCCTACCCTACTTGTTGTGTTTCAAACTCTCATTGTACACAGCCATAGATTTTGAAATATCTACTGTAAAAGAGCCATGGGCGTACCCACGGTGGGGCATGGTGGGGCGTTTGCCCCACCCTGCTCTCTGACCCGAAGCTAAGAATTTTTAGGCAGAAATAATATAAATGACAAAATTAAATATTAATTTGGGTACTTTAACATTTTTCACATTAAATTAAAAACTTGGTTAAGGTAAACAATGCCAGGAAACCGTCTTGTCGGCCTCTGTATGATGAGTGTGTGAGAGTTCTGCCCCACCCCTTAAAAAATGCTGGGTACTCCCATGAAAAGAGCTGTGTAGGTTGTTGGGTGGGTATCTATAACAATTTTGGTGTTAAATAAAGTATAAGTACCTACTCTATTGATTCACTAAAAGCGAACGTTTCAGCATATAAACCCCATAGCAGTCTTACAAGACCAAATTAAACTTATACTGTCACTTACGGGATATCTTCCGTGATTGTTCATTATTTTAAATATTTCGACGCTGTTGCAAGCGCCATGATCGCGGGTTGGACCGTAAGTGACAGTATAAGTTTAGTTGTAAACCGTGAAAGCTTGAAATAAGACCAAATTAACCAAAGATCAATGGAGTGTGACGATGAAAATTTGTACTTACCTCAATATTATTGAGACTATAGCACCGTATTTAGCCTCGATACTTAATTTCTCTTCCCTTCTTCTTTACGGGCTCTTCCCGAATCTAATGAAATACAATAAGGTAATACTGTTTTTTAAATCCGAGGTCATTAAAGACACCAACAACTATAGGCCTTAAACGTGTTACCGGTTTTAAGCAAGGTGTTTGAAAAGGTAATGCTTAATCAAATGCTCCATCATTTTAACAACAATAAAATCTTCCATGAGCAACAGTATGGCTTCACCAAAGGAATGACGCCGGTATCACTTTATCTGCGTGGGAAGAGTCACAAGATGCCATAGGAATCTTCTGTGACCTTTCGAAGGTACCTACTTGATTGCGTAAATCACAAAACCTTGCTCTTGAAACTTGAGCATTACGGTTTAGGTAAACTTACACTCAGTTTAGTAAAATCATATTTAGATTTTCGACAGTAGCAAGTACAAATAAATGGGTTTAAAAATAAACATGGGACACCACAAGGTTCGATATTGGGTCGTTTCCTCTTTTTAGTATATATTAATTACCTACCCCATTTATTTAAAAACCAACCGCAAATGGTGTTGTTTGCTAACAGACGAAACAGTCGCCCCGTAAATCTTGACGACGTAAATAACGCCCTACTGCAGGTCCATATTTGGTTAATCGCTAATCATTTTGTAAAAAAACTAAGTGCATAAGTATAAATAATAATTATGACAAAGTACTGAATCTAGAGAAACTAGAATTCTAAAAATATTGTATGTATCGGTAGATTTTAGTACCTACAGGGTGTCCGGTGCCCGAAGAGCACCAAACGTTGATCATATAGCCAGCATTGGGTACCTACCCACAATTACTTACAATGATGAAGGTGGACAAAGGGATCAGGCAATGTAGGAAACTGACAGACCTAGGTTTGTGTAGGTAGGTGCATATCGCTACGTGTGGAGGCTATTTCAATGGACCCCAAGTTTTTTCCAAAATCAGTGAGTTAGAAATAAATACTTAGGTAATAGGTGGGTATATACCCAAATAGACCCATCATCCAATTATTATGTGATAGAAAGCAAAAGAAAATCATTATGTATAGTTAATAAAGTTGCCCCTCCACACGGGCGGCCCTCGACATCGGTAATTGCGTTCTAAGCATTCAGCCTTTGAGCCTTTGCTTTGTTCAAACGGCAATGGTTCCCCTCTTTATTATTATTTCCGTCGAAAACATTCCGACAGGCCCCATCGCCCGGGCACAATACATATTTTTCGAGCTCTTTCATTTGTATTTCAATATTCTCATCATATTATTGTTATGGGCTACTTAATTTATTTTATTGGGTTTGTCTTTGGAATTGAGATTTGGAAACACTTTTTTTTTTTTTACCGCTTTATTTAATAAACGTATGCGGTATGATGTCCACATTTATTTTCTTGGATTGTCCGCGAAACTTTACGTAGGTAATCGCTACTGCAAGTCCAGTAGAACTCAAGAATCAAAGCTACCTTGATGGCTAAGGCAAACGCTTTGTTCTCGTTCAGCAACTGAGAAATCATATGCGGTTCACGTTCACGTAACAAGAATTTGTGTGCTATACTACAACTAAAAACCCCGACTACTGAATAAATGTAGCCTATGTTACCCGGGCCATAATAACGCATCGATTGACACCAGGGGCGTAGCTACCGCCGTATCTGCCGTATCAATTATACGGGGCCCCCGGACCACGGGGGCCCCCAACATAGAAAAACTAAAGTCATCATCAGCTATAAATGATTGAATAAATCAGTTTGCCGAAAAAAGGCATGGATAGTGTATATTTAATTTGAATTGTTTGTAAACATTTTGGAAAAAGTGACAGATAGATAATTATCTAATATATAAAATTCTCGTGTCACAGTTTTCGTTGCCATACTCCTCCGAAACGGCTTGACCGATTTTGATGAAATTTTTTGTGCTTATCCGGTATCTATGAGAATCGGCCAACATCTATTTTTCATACCCCTAAGTGACGCAGACGAAGTTGCGCGGGTCAGCTAGTGATTAATAAATATTTCTTTTAATTTTGTGCATTTTTTTTTTCTTTTGTGAGAAATCGTTACCCTTCCTAAGGGCCCCCAAACAAATTTTTATACGGGGCCCCGCCAAGGCACGCTACGCTTCTGATTGACACCTTATTTGTCAAAATCGGATGAATAGTTTAGGCGCTACGGAGGAATAGACTGCTGAAGTCATAACCTTTCCTTTTGGCTTCGGCGTAGTCAGGTAATAAGGATTGCAGAAACTAAGAAATTCAAATTCGTAACAAGTGCTGCCATCTTACCGTCGGTGCGTCTAACTACAATTACCGAAGTGCTTGACGAGCTTCTAATTTTCTCCGAATGGAGCAGCACTAGCTAAAATAAAATTCCGGAGATGGGGTCAGATGGACTTCACATGGTACCGCTACCAGGCATTGTTGTGATCCAACACTCTTTTCATACTACAGCCTTCAGGAACTGACGCTTAAACATAATGAGCATTTTGGGGAATCTTAGTAGAGCCAAACTGAACATTGATTCGAGTTGCCAAATGTGGTGAGCAGTATGGTAGGTTTCATTGCGCTAGCTCAAGGTTAGGCTCATGGACAGTTTAAAATTCTCAGTAGGATGTAAATAAATCAAAATATAGGGTAAAAACTTAACAAATATGAAGGGAGAAATCATACCAAACAATGATATAAATTAAAAGAATTTAATAGCTGTGCAATCCCACTCCTAATGCAGGGCACACAATATTTTATGTGATATCCACATATTGACCATAAGACACGCATAAGTCATCAAAAAAAATGATTAATTACAAAACTGCAACTTCTTACTTCAGACAATATTTAATACACAATAATCTACACTAAACAAATATTTAACAATAATTAAACCCTATTTAGATTTTGCTTGTACACTTGATATCTTTGTGGGGTCAAACTTGTACGTTTTCTGCAGAGGTCCTTTACCAGCTCTTGTGAAAATCATCTCATCTATCCTTTGCCTCTCTGCTAGCTCTTTGGAAATTTTCATGTTAGTCCAGGAATCTTTGGCTCCATCAACAAATCCTTTTTTCTTCATTGGTAGATTGTCAGGTGCATGTTTCAACAACTTGGGAATCTTGAAGTAATCTCGTACTGCTGGTACTTTCAGTAAACCAACTTGTATTAGAGATATGAAGTTACTGGAGCACCAGTAAACTAGGATGGCACCTGGGAAGTTGATTGTGAATGGTATCATGATAATTGGGACTGCTCTTAGGAAGTACCTCATCAATACCATGTTTTGAGCATCAAGACGGCCTCCATCTACACCCAGTTCTATTGTAGCCCACATTGTGGCGCTGGTTATAAGCGGCAGTATGAAAAATTGATCAGGTACAGTCAAATCCGTAAACCATGCCAAACCACCATAGCTCATGCTCTCTACAGGACAGTTTGCCATCCCTCTTAATCCCATGAAAAAGGAAATGAACAGAGGAGCCTGGGCTAAAGGAACCAACATATTCTTCAACGGATTTAATCCTTTTTCTTTCATAAATCCCATCATTTCTTGTGCATATCGGGCAGCTTCAAGCTGGTTACCCGTTTGTCTAGCTTCAGTCATCTTCATTTGAAGAAGTTGAATTTCCGGCAGGTTATTGTTCATAACCGCTGTATTCCTTTGTGACATTATAACTAGCGGGAACATGACCAAACGGACACAAACAGTACCAATGAGAATTGCTCCCCACCAGGGTACATCCAAGGAAATATGTAGGTACTCTAAGCATTGTTGCACCATGCCCACAGGAGACCAGCCGCCAAGGCCTAGACTGGCAATGGTAGGTTCTCCATTTGCAGCTATTGTTTGTACAGTTTCAGTCAAGTCCACAAGCGTCGAGGGATCCGGTACTGGCGGTGCTTCCGGTATACTGTCCAAAATGGTTGCTTTTTTTCCTGCATCGCTGCCACCAGTAGAAGCAAACCTTACGGATCCTGCTGAGGAATATACGTAATAAACCTTTGCTTTTCTAACCTCAAAACACTTTTCTGAAAAGAAATTTATGACAGCACTTCGAGGGCGGCCATGGCGGCTGAGTAATTTAAACATAGTAGCTTCTTCTGTACAATCCGATTAAAAAGGAGTATTAAACTGTCTTGTTAAAAATTATTTGTATTTTTATTACAGCACATTTCTGACATTCACACAGACAGTTGTCTTGTCTGTGGTTATTTTTGTGGTTCAGTTCAAGGTTCACCTTCACACTATGGTTATTTTTTGTTGGTAAAATAATAGCAGCTTATGTCCCACTCATGCAAGGAAACGATTTTAGAAAAATACGAGGATATGATTTGAGGAGCTCGTGGCTAAATAATAACAGCCGCTCAGATCAATCTTCAGTTTAAGCTGCGCTTGCCTAGGTTGGTCTGTGGATGGGTGACCACCCATTACATATCGAATTTGCTCCGTGCCTCGGAATGGAAAGCACGTTAAGCCGTTAGTCTATCATTAGTAGATCTTTAGATCTTTGATAGTCGTTATATTACGTTGTCAATAACCCGAAAGTCTGACAACGACTCTTACCAAAGGGTATCGTATTCCCAGTATAGTCTGGTCCCGTCACGTAAAAAGAACGCTGACCGATCAAGTAAACATTATCTGTTTTTTGAATACTAGCCTATTCCAAAGTACTACATAAGTAGCTAGTAAAGTACCTATTATGATTCTGAATATTATAAAAAAAATAGCTTAGTACTTAGAGATGGGTAACTAGCCGAAATTTCAATAGCTTAGCTAGCCGGTTATTTGTGGTGGAATAGCCAGCTAGCTAGCCAGCTATTTTGGCTACTTGGCTATTGAACAATAACGACTAGCGCTCGCTAGCGGCGCAACGGCGTAGCTAGGTGGACTAGGGAATTGAATGAATAACGATCAACTGTCCTGCGATTCAAGTTCGATCCTCGCCGCGGCAACAAGTCTAAATGTGAATAATGAGCTAGGTAATGTCTTGATTTCGTTTTTCATTTACTTTTTATTTTATTTTATAATCTTTTGAAAAGAAATGACTTCCCCTCGTACGTATTATTATTGTATGAAAACGAAAATCAACAGTGCACACAGTTACGTCAGCTATCGGCTACTCGGCTACTCCGGCTAGCCGGCTACCGAAAACCGGGGCGGCTGCAAAACGAAGTAGTTATATTATACTCTGTGGCTACTATCCGCTATGCCGTATTCTAGCTAGCCAGTAGCCAATAGCTAGTTATAGTGTTGACGGATATCGTAACCGTGGCTATTTTATTAATAGCCGTTATTTAGCTAGTTATGGCTATAGCTACCCATCACTATTAGTACTACAGGATGCGACTATAACCGAGCGAAGACACATCCCCTTCACTGTCGCTCAGCGTTCTTTTTACGTGACGGGACCTATACTAAATGGGTTGTGGAGGTTGTTTGAAAAGGATTTCAGATTTGATTTTGCAGCATTTTGGCAGTTTTAACTATTTTATATTCTGTGATAATTAATGTCAGTGGCACGTGTTGTTGTCACTGTCTCAAATGCTGTCAAAAGTTTCAAAACAACGTGGGAGAGAATGTTTTTACGCGAGTTCTGTATTAAATTCGTAAAATAAGTAATGAAAATACATTTATAAGTTACCAATACAATACAAACATGGCACATATTTCGTACCCTTTCAAGAAGACAAGTAAGGCGGTGTATCAGAAGCCGGCCTCTGTAGTTACAGAGGATACTATTTACTGGAAGAAATTAGGAGTAAGTGCATCAAATTTTATTTATGTGGTGAATTTTAGCTTAATACGGAATAGTACTGATTTTTTTGTTATTTTTTTCAGTCACCAGTGCTAGTGAAGGAGTTTGGTGCCATAGATTATTTGGACTTCAGCCCAGTAGAACCTTATTATTTTGCGGCAACATGCTCAGTCAGAGTGCAGGTCAGTTATTTATCTTCCTGGTATATTTAGGATGTAGTTATAAAAACACAATACAATCGGTATCTTACTAAGGTTTACATGTTATAATCATTGAAACAGTTTAACTGAATAATACCTGTAGGTAGTTTAGCCTATGATTGAAGTACTTTAATATTATGAATGTAAATGATCTATTGATACACACAGCACACATAAACGTAACCCTTATTCCTGTGCGGACAGTCAAAATTGGGTGTCGACAGATTTTATCCCCAAGTTTCTTTGAGAACAGAATTAGTATCTAACTAACATAGAAATGTTGTTTAAATATGGATCATAACAAAACATTAACCCTGTACTTAATCCCCAAAGGGTTAGAGAAGTGCCTAATAGTACCTACACCTAAACTTAGACAGTCATGTAGTAGGGGATAAGCCCATTGCCATCACAAATCCAGGATCCCATGGCTGCTACTGAAAAATTGAATATTGATCATGTGCAATTCCTTTTCAGATTTACGATCCCATCACTAAAGTTGTAACTAAGAATATATCAAAGTTCAGAGAAGCAGCTTATGGTGCTTCTTTCAGGGCTGATGGCAGACTTTTGGTGTCTGGCAGTGAAGAGGGAGCAGTCAAACTCTTTGATGTTCAGTCTAAGAATGTGCTCAGAGTATTTAATGGACATACTGGCCCTGTAAGTTGATAATAGCTGAGTACCTAATATGTATTTGCATAGGTGATTTTTCACCGGATTTTGCACATTATCAGCTTAGTACAGAGAGTTGAAGATCCAACAGTACATTTTATTAATGCACTGAGTTGCCTCCTGCAGGATTTTCAACTGTAGAGATCTCGGGCTGAGAGGTGAGACTCCAGTGTGTGCTCAATCATCTCATCAAAAAATAGCCACTGGCATCAGGCACTTGATTACATAATATTGTATTGTATAATTTCCCTTTTTAACCAACTTCTAAAAAAGAGGAGGTTCTATATTCAACAATGTATTTTTTTAATTTTTTTTTGTTTTCATATTTGTAATCCTTAAATGAATACTTAATAATACTTACACAAAATAATTATTAGAACAATAATTGTATCATAGAATAACTTAGTTACTTATTCTCATGGTAATTTCAGGTGCACAGAACATTATTCACAAAGGATCAAGTCAAAATCCTCAGTTACTCAGATGATAAATCTGTTTGTCTATGGGACATAGCAACAGAAGAAAAGATTGCCAGTTTTTCTGAACACTCAGACTATGTTAGAGCAGGAGCTGCCAGTCCCATCTCCCCGGATATCATTCTATCTGGAGGTTACGATCATGCAGTCAAACTGTATGACTGCAGGTCTAATGAGGTAGTACTTTCTGTCAACCATGGCAGTCCTGTAGAATCAACACTCTTCCTACCATCCGGAGGCATATTTATAAGTGCGGGAGGAACAGAAATTAAGGTATGGGACATATTCAATGGAGGAAAACAATTAGCCAATATATCTCAACATCATAAAACCGTCACTACTTTAAGACTGGCCAGTAACAACAGCAGACTGATGTCTGCCTCCTTGGACAGACACGTGAAGATCTATGACATCTCCACATTCAAAGTTGTACACAATATTGATTTCCCTAATGCAGTATTGAGCATGGCTATATCCAAACATGACGATACTCTAGCAGTTGGCATGATTGATGGCATTATATCAATAAGAAAAAGGGAGAAGCCTGCCAAGCAGTCTGATGAGAAAAGAGGTTTATTCAAGTTTGCACCAGATCATGTTCAATCTTCAGTTGTGGAAGGAGTTCAAGAGAAAAGCAGCAAGAAAGGAAACCAGTCCCAAGCAGCGAAAGGCCCAGAATATGATAAGTTCCTCAGAAAAATGGAGTTCACTCAAGCACTGTCAGCTGTGCTCAAAACTTATGTTGCTACCAAGTTTCCTGAAAAAACTGCAGCTTTAATACAAGAAATGTTACGGAGGAAGGTTCTCCATGTTGCAATGGTTGGATTAAATGAAAAAGACATAGGAGCATTACTCAAATATTTTAGGAAAAATCTAGGAGAGACAAGGTTTACCAGAGTCATAATAGATGCAATTAATGTTTTTGTGGATGTTTTTGAAAGTCAAATAAAGTTCTTTTCTGAACTCAATTTGTGGATATACACTACATTGATGAAGGAGTTAGAAGAGGAAATAGAAGTTTGTAAGAGAGTGAGTGAGTTAGAAGGTGCTATTAATCTTTTAATGGCTGGAGCACAAATAAGTAATAGCACTGACACAGTGGAATTAAATGATAGCATAGCACCTTCAGTTAAAGCAATGAAAGAAATTGTTATTGATGTTTGAATATTATTAAACAAATACTTAACATTTTTGAGTTTCATTTGTAAAACCTCATAAATTGCTTAGGTTCTAATGATTTGTAATTGTAGGTACTAACTTCTTTACTGTACCCACCCATGGTCTCTATATTATATAAACCTACTCTATGCCCTCAGTCCAGGAACCCACACCATGGTGGTAAACTATAGCGCATCTCTCGGCAACACCAATCAATTCATAGCAAAACCGTTGTTTCTACATTGTATACTAGTACTAGCTTTTGCCTATGTGAAGCTTGGAAATTATCCGATTGGAGCTTTCTAAGGGGATAAAAGTATCCTATGTCGGTGTCCTACTCTATCTACCCCGGATCATTGCACACGACGTTACTTTCTCATTTATATTTATTAGTATGGATAGGGTGCTTTTCAAATTCCCGCTAAAACGCTCAAAGAAACTCCCAGTAGAAGAAAAATAGTCGAGTATGTACGTACAAAACGCTTATGTAAGTGTTATTGTCTATGTCACGATGATAATGCTATTTTATGCATATGGTTATATAAAAATAAATAAAAAATAAGATACACTTGTAATTCAGGATGCTTTCATAACTATAGCTCATTGGAAAAATACTAATCTCACAAGATTTCAAATATAATTTCTAGGCTGAATCTGTCCGCTTTTGTCCAAAAATAACGCCACGAGAAAATGTGAAAAAAAATTGTCTATGGCTGATTGTTGTCGGACAATATGACGTTTTGCAAAAGTCTCAATAAAAAACGAATAATTTTCAAGTGCACCCCTGTGTTAGACTAAGAAGTGATTTCAAATGGCAACGCAATAAATCTATAAATAAAAATATTTACGTAAAACGATGTGTGACTCGTTCATGCTCAAATTGTTAACTGTAGCAATAAACTGTAAGTTCACTTCAAGGGTTTCATGTTATTGGTACAAATATTTTATTTTACGTATCTCTGTGTTATATAAACTGGTCTGTTTACATGACTACATGAATTGGTGTGATACATGTTCGTTAACCTTAAAAGTTCAGTTTGTATTTATTTTCTTATAAGGCTGACATGAGTGTGACCACGAGTTTTTTTTTATCGTAGGTACTCGTATGTAAAATTGTAAAACATGGATGAGCGAAAAGTCGCCGATTACTTTGTGATCGCTGGTTTACCGGAGAAACCGGAATTACTTGATGATTGCGACTCTGGACACCTGAAGGGATACAGTACTAAACCACCAATCACTGACATTGGTAAGTGTTATTTTTTGCATATTCTCTCTTAAATCGAAAATGTTTAAATGTTGAATTTCAATATTCCTCCTGCTGATATTTTTTTTTGTGTTTGTCATTCAAATATTGAGTATGTACATAATTAAAGTGTGAATAATATCTTCTAAATAGATCTTATGGAGGATTTTATTTGGTTTGTGGGTGTTCCATATTAATGTTTCAGTTGTTTATAATCTCTCAATATATCAAACATTGACTGGACCATGAAATTTTGTACTAACCATTGGGATTTTATATACATAAAAAGGATCTTGACTGATTTGAGAATAAACTATTTTATATGTTATAAGGTTGGATGCATGTTTGCTATGCCAGCAGTCTCTGTCTCTGCAATCCCCTGTCTGAAGTTTACTTTAAATCTGTGGACCACAGATTTGTAAATTAATCCATCCCTATGTGTATTATTTCATCATGGCATGAAGCATGTTCAAAACAACCAGTTTACTAAAAATAAAACCTGTTTATCATTCAATGTTTACTATTACTAAATATTTATTTATATCAATCAATAAGAGGTAGGTTCATAATAAACAAATACTAAATGTAATATCAATGTCACACTTTTTGCGGTAAATCCAAGTTCCCAGTAAAAGTTTATATCTTTTCCACTTATCATAAAAAACAAAAACATTTTTGTTTATGATATACACTCCTTTTTAAACTGTCAATTGGATCTAAATGAGAACATTCTTAAAACAAAGTTATTACATACATCACAATCTTTATGGTAAACTAGTGCCATTTATTTAGATGGAACTTTAACACATTGCTGTCAATTTGCACCGAATATAGCACACTCAAAGGTCAATGAGGAAGTGATTAATTATTGAAGTCCAACTACATACTTTGTATAATGGATTCTCTAGGTCACTAATGTATTGTAATTTTGGTCATGTTTCATACATTCCTGCATAATTATTAAGATTAATCTGGCGGACATCCTGAGCATTATGCTAGTCTTATACTGAACAAGTACTGGATGAGACTATTAGTATTCTTTAGATGTATGCTATAAGTATTTAGCATACACATGAAGCATCAAACTAAACAAACTAGCCTGTAGTGTCCCGCTGCAAGGCAATAGTCTGACTCTCCTACCCCACCGTTTCTACGTATGACAAGTCAGTCTTTTCTTTAGGAGTCCAGCTCTTCCTGCCATTGTTGTCTTTCGTGTGCCAAGGTGTCATCTAGTGTTTAACGGGTTCACTTGGTGGTTCCAATCCCATTGCCTGCAGACAACTGCGTGATTCTTTAAGTCCATTTCCTTCAGACATGTCATGTGTTTTAGTAATGAATCAGCCATAATTGAAACAACAATGGTGTTACACTATTGTAATTTTATCATTTTGCATCAATATCTTTGCATAATCCAGTTATAATAAATTCCTGCATGGCTTGTCATAGTCGTAAGGTTTGTGGTCAGGCATCAAGTTGCATGCTTCGTGTAACAGATACTTGGGTGCGAAGTGTATGTGTAATTGTGTTACATATTAATATCTGCAGAAACCCGTCATTGCATACTTTGTGATTACATACTATTACTTAATGCATTATAGTCTCTACACTGCTTTTATTTTAATTAAAATTATGAATAAGTTGAATCCCTGTAAGGAAAATGTGAAATAATGTAAAATAAGTCTCAATTAAAGCTTAAAGTTCAAAATATTATGTTTATTTTAGAAAAATGAATGAGACTCATTGAATCTTGATCATTATCTAGCAAATCAAATACATAACCGGTGTTCTTATCACAGTTAACACTCATGCCCCAATATATTTTTTCTAATCATATTTTTTAGTTCACTGACATCTGTGTGTTATTGACACTTATTTGGCAGAACAACATTTAATAAATTAAAACCAATCTACCTTGACCTACCAAGTCCTTGCTTATGAGTAACCAATCCATTTGGGGAAATTACGAGACTTACCAAAATATACTTAAACAGTAAGAAAACAAGTTTCAATATTTTGTGAAAGTACATTACAAGTTCAAGAGATACAGCAGTCATGTGCCGATTTGTCGCCTAATGAGCGTAACTGGTTTTATCTCCATTATACTGCATCTAGGACACTTCCCTTATCTAGAAACTGGACGTTAACCTGATTTATTATACCTATTACTAAAGTACTTGATTACTTTGTAATTTGTGTCAATTGAGATTTCTAACAGTAAGAAACATATAAAAACAAAAACCTAAAAGTTATTGAACTCATTGTTACAAAGCATTGCAATTTTTTTGCACTAGTAACTCGCAAATTTATACTTTTAGGTTCTTATCTCACCGTTACTTTCTAATCCTAAGATAAGGTTACTGACTAGATAACAACATAAACCTACAAAATATTATTTAACTCTACAAATGTATGAAATGTAACTGTTGATAAAGTAACAAGAATTAATTATTTACCAACCAAACATACACTACATCCTCAATGTTATATTTATTTATAAACATCAATTTAAATCTGTTAAAAAACCCTGATAAGCCTCATAAATTCATTAAACAATTTTTCTAGATTCTTAATTAAGATAAGGCAAGAGCAATATAGGTACATTCATCCTTATGAATCAACGTCATTTAAATGTAAACAATATGTACAAAAGGTACAGTCAACCGCACGCAAAATACGCGCTTTGACGTGGAGTGGCGGAAACCAGCCCGTTATACAATACAAGGTACAGTCAACAAGAGAGTTTGGTGTGCAGGCAAATAAATTATGATCTTAGCTGCACTATCACCAATTTACTATGCTTGCAATCTTGTGGCAGTGTATCTATCACTAACACTATCTATTACATGATTAATAATTTCTTAAACTTACAACATACTCAGATAATTTTATTATCCAACGCTGAAAGACAGCGCATTCTAGGCGGCCCATCTGGCTACCACCTCACTGACTGGGTCATCAGTTTACTCCGACATATTATAAGCTATTCTCAAAATTATGTTTTATTCATTCCGATACGAGAGAAGAACGTAAAATATTAGCACAAACAACAGGGGTTACTTTAAAAAAAATTGTGTTAGCTGTCTAAGTCCAAAGTTTTTTATTTGTTAAACATAGTGTCATTAAATAAGCTCAAAGATCTCTATGTTTTGCCGCCCAGTGCGTATAGATATAAATGTACTGCCTGCATACTTATCTTTTTGTTGACTGTACATAATCCATTATGTTTTGTTTTGATATTATACAATGCCGGACAGGTGTGCGATTAATATAAGCGATCAGGTAAACATTGGAGCTAATATGTTTTCCCTTAGGCTGACTACTTTCGTCATTACCTATAGAAGTTAAAAGATTATGATACTGGCTTGCCATTAATGTTTAGTTAAGTACACAGTTATAAAAACTACCTATCCATAAAGTAACATTGTTTTTATGTTACTTGTCATATTATAAATAATTAAATACTCGTAAGAAACTATTTGCGACAAACAACAGTTTTTAAAAAAAATCACTGAAAATAATAATGGATATTTAATTGATTGAGTGGATACTGACTTCTGCCTTCCTATGGAAAGAAAAGAAGCGCATTTAATTTGGACTGGGCACAGATAACAAAACAAAAACATTACACACAGATGACGAAATCTTAACAACAATATAGGCATACGACAGAAATGAAAAATTGTAGAATTTATTATTTTTAAGTTTTCGGATGTCATAAATATTTGACGGTCCCCACACACAACCACCCACCACCCACAACCGCGCTGCCCACTCATAACCGCGTCCAAGCGTTTAACTTAGGAAGCAACACCCCTATTCTATAATACAGCTTACAATCGTAATTTATCAGCATTCTCCTGCCCTTATCCCAATTTATTAGGGCTAGGCGCAGCATGTCTTCTTCTTCCATAGTTCTCTATTACTCGTCATCTCAGCAGTCACCTCATTTCTAGCCATATCATCCGTCACACAGTCCATCCATCGTTTCTTTGGTTTCCGCTACTCTTATAGCCATCTACTTTCAATAACCCTTAACGTAATGAACCCCTATTGCAACACTGTCCAGCAGACACAATCAATCGATCTCAATACATCTCTCTGTTAACCACCTCCCATAACTCCGTCTTGATTGTTTAACAAAGGACCACGTTCATTTGACCCCCTGTCTGTACTCATTCTCAGATATATTGACACCATTCATACATCGAACTACAAGTTGGGTTCAATGCCACTTAAACCTCTAGATACACTCGGGTCAACAAAGCAGTATTGTCTGTGTGACGTTAGGAGCATGCGCGCATTCTTTTGGATATGAATTGTTAATTAGTCGGCCAGTCATAGATAATGAATATTTACATTACTTATACGCAGCGGCGTTAAAATTGTAGCGTTATTGTTACTTGCAGGGACTATGCAAGTTCAGTTTTTGTTTACCCTAAAACTCTTGCAATTTCAGGATTTGTCTCATAGCAAATGTAGGTCAAAATGGTGAGTACAATGAGTCCCCCTTTATGAGGTTTGACAAAAAGTCGTCGTATACACGGTTGAAGGGGATAGAGCTAAAAGTAACTTATCGATTACATGTTAGATAGTTTAGATCTTATTATGATACGGCCCATCTATAGCAAAAGACGTAACAGACTGATGTATTCTGTATTATATCGAGGGCTCATTAATTAACGCACTCTATAGGTAATCTTAGATCTACGACATTAGCGGGATCTAGTTTTGCGAGAAGCTCCTGCATTCCTTGGGAAAATCTGGTTTTTCAAAGCTAAAAGAAATCATGTTACAGGCGATGTGTACCGCCCATTCGCTTTAACATATATTACGTACCTCTTACAACATTAATAATATAATAAAAAAAACAAGCGGCTAACACAATCTACTTACCAATTATAGTAATAATATGTTACACCGAATATACGAAGGCCAAATGGAAGGAAGTGGAGCTAAAAGTTTAATAAAAACATCAATAAAGAAAGAAGTACTTACTGCCATTGCCAAGGCTATCGTATTGGATCACAAAGACCTTAGAATTTATATAAAAAAAACTTTCGTTTAACATTGGGATTCTTACGAGTAATTCCATAGTAACTAAAGTCACAAGTATGCTGACTTGCACGCAACTTTGTTTGTTTTCGATTTAGTTGGTCTATGTCCAAGTATGTAGCGAAACTAGTTTAGTTTTTATTCCTATGATGAACCTATCTTCTTCCGGTATTACGCAATAGGAATTTTGGTTCAATGATTCAGCACCCACGTAAAAAAATTGGAGTAGGTACCTACATCTCGGAACAATGAAGTGTTTTGGAACGTTGTGGGCGTGAACGAATTCGTCAGTACAGACACCAATCTGACATATATAGTATAGGTACTTACTTACGGACATGCAAATCCGGAACGCAGATGTTAGATCTGTAAGCTAAATCAAAAATCATCCGAACGCCCCAATCACTTCCTTGTGGTATCTGAAGAAGCGCAAAAAAACCAGCAACAGATCTCTCTGTTTGCGAACGTCTTTACCATTGTGAAGAATGTTGACCTTTTGGTTGCAGCACTAACTGAAGTTTTGAATGGATCACTAACTACATCGTCATCATGTCAGCCCGGAAGCATCCAGTATTGGGTATAGCTTCCTCTTCCTTCTACCATTCCTCCTGATTCCATGCGTCTCCCATCCGGGTGTTCCCCGCGGCTTTGCGATAACATCAACCCAACGCGTTTTTAAAATGCCCTGGTCTACCAACCACATTCAATCTTTCTTTTTGTTACAGGAATAATATTCCCAGGCCTAGAAGAGACAGTCCCCAGCGGTTTCGAGGTCCTAGAACTAACACCCACAGGTTTACCAGCAGACTTGAACCATGGTTCCATGCGGTCACCAGAATGTTACCTCTGCATACGACGAGGCAGGGATCGACCACCCCTTGTCGATATCGGTAAGTTTTCTTTTTAATTCTGTTCAAAAAAACGTGGCTTATTCAGTCCTTTCACAGTTTGTTATGTTGGTCAAACTGAGGTTTGAATAATTCCCCTGTGAATCATTTTTTTTTTTTCATTATAATCAGGTTAGACGTCCTAATAGCCAGCGGTATATAAACTGTGAAAGGATTATAAGTGGCTTCAGCTTGCGGTAAAAAGATTAACCAGTCAGCGAAGTGGGTCTATATTCGACAGTTTGAAACGGTAATGGATAACATCGTGAGGAAACCTGGAAGTATACACGAAATACAAATCTGAATTCAACATAACATAATCAGCCCACAAATTTCCCACTTCTGGGACAAAGGCTTCCTCACTGACGCTGGGAGTGGCCGATTACGGCCCATTCCCAAGGAGCAAGCCTGTGTGGCTCGCGTGGAAGGTCACGGGTATCAGCACTATCAGCCCGTAAATTTCCACGCGGGCCCAGTGCGCGTTGGCAACCTTTTCGAATTTTCGGGCCAAGAACATGCCAGTTTTTAACCGACTTCTAAAAATGGAGGACGCTATGTGTTCCACCTGCATCTTTTTTCTCCCGTGTTTTCCTTCGCCGTTATTGAGCAGACAGTCTGAATTCGCCAACACGCAATGAGCAAGCGTGATGATCAATGCTCGTGCCTTCTCTATATGGGAAGTGTCTGCAGTAGGACCCTATTTAGCTACAATGATTAAAGTTGGTAGTGGGCCTGACATCTCAGGGTGAGCCAGACGTAGGTACTAAGGCTCTTTGAATGCACTTCGTTAAGTTTACTAATATTTACTAACAAAACAACGACTATTGATAGATGTATTCTACAATCAGTAGTTTACGATGCTACTAAGCCACATCTGTCGGGCAACTGTATGGAAAATGCTGTTCTGGAAATACACAGTACTCACGGCGGCACATGAAGCTGTACATTTCCAGTATAACTTGGCCTCGCTTTGTATAGATTTCCTATACAATGAGAGATTCTCATAAACTGGTTTTGTAAAGCTTGATTGGCCGTCGTGCGTACGAGTTACGACCGATAAAACTGTTTTTGGTAATCCTTACTCCTTATATAACGAGAATAAGGATATTGTCTCCAAATGGAAATTCTGTTTGTATTTTATGGGTAGTCGCCAGGATAAGTAAGAGACGTAAAAATAAACTTTTCAACCAAATGTAAAAAGTCGCCTCTATTGTGCAAAGGTTACCTCTGACTCACTTGTGAAAATAATAAAGATTCAATTTGATTAAGATGTGAAAAACACGAACGTGTTCAAATAAACAAAACGTTATTTTTATCCGACTTCAAAATTCAAGTCTATATTCGTCTGTATTTTTTTAAGTACGTCAAATTATGGAACATTGGGTTGTATAAATCTTACTACATACTTATAAATGCGAAAGTTGGATGGATGGATGTTGGTTACTCAATCTCCAGCCAGAACCTGAATCTGGATGAAATTTGGTACAGAGACAGTGGCGTGCCCATGAGGCAAGCAGACTGTTCGGAAACCCTTACATCATGTAGAGTAGTAGGTTATAACTTGTAAGGGCAAGCCAAGCTTCTAGGCTTGTATCAAAGTACCATCAGTACACAAGAGATAGATTATAGTCTGGAATAGTACATGGCTTTCTTCACTCACTCATACACGTCAAAATCTCCACGCGAATGTAGTTACGGGCAACAGCTATAGACCGACCGCTTTAATGAGTCCTCCACCTTGCGCCATCAAAGGCACATTAAACGTCCACTAAGTCCTAACAATATCCTACAGGTTATTTGCAAAATAACCATAATCCACGTAGGTATTAGGATACTGATTGAACCAATACGTGATCAAACTTCAGAATATTCCATTTAAATTTATACGTTCGCGAGGACTCATTAAAGCGGCGGGTCTATAGTTATTCATATTTTAGATTGTGTTCCCCCAGTGCAGGACAAAAGCCTCCCTTTCCTTTTCCACTCAACTCGATCTCTTGCTACAAAAGACCAATCCTGCCTATAAGTGTGAAGCTCATTGTGTATACGTTGTAGAACAACCTATAATAAAATTATCACAACCATTTATGAGCCATATTCTTAACAACCTTCAAGGACAACTGATCAAAGGTCCTAGTACGAACGTTCGGTGTAAATTTAACGTAAATACGGCGATTTTTGAATCGAAAACACAATAATCCTATAGCATTTTAGTTTAATGGTTTACAAACACAATCAGTATCATCAATAGATTACGTATGTTTTGTCTTTGTATTTATAAGTTTGTTAACTCCATTCTTTTAAGAATACCATATATGGTATATTATATTTAAATAGTTCTGCTTTATATTTTATGTATTCAATTTTCTCTTCTTCTTTTACACACTATGTCTACATCTCTTTTTTATTATCTCCTTTCGCAGGTATGCTGGAAGAGATTTCTTTAGAAATAAGCATCACCTTTGTACTATTTTCTATTCCTTTCTTCTTTTCTGTATTAAGTGTGTACATAAATTGTTAAATAAATAAATTATTAATAAATTCTTAAAATTATGAAAATATTAATGTGAAACTAGTATTTTTTAATTTTAAAATCGACGTATTTACCTCGTTTTAACTCGTGTTAGGGCTTCAAAACTACAGTACAATTCAAAGCGTAGTTCGCCTCTTCAAAATAAGGAATGTTATTAAGATATTCATCTACAACAGTTAAACACCTACACTCAACTAATCAAACCAATCACTTTAACAATAAACGGGCCACTAGAATCACGGAATAAGAACAGCTGTGCATTATTGTGTGGCGTTGCTGTGTATGATGAACAGATAGATATTGTATCCACTGAATTGAATCTTGTTTGTCATTTAGTTGTTTATTTAATTTGGCTCTTCAACAATAAGTAGGTACACTATTACATACAGGGTGTAAACGGACCCTTCACGAAGCCGTCAACCAAGAATTCTGTACATTAAACTAAGTAACTCTACGCAAAAAAGAATGCTGGGAAACGACTTTTTTTTTTGGGGTGAAAAATCACGTTTTACGGTAGGACTCAATGTAACGCGCTCAAAACATTGTGCTGATGGTCGGATTGAATAGTACGGGGTCGTAAGACATTAAAAACGTGTTTTAAAAACAAAACTTGTGAAAAAATTTGACTCCCAATATCTCCGTCACAGGTTCCCAGGTATGGTCTAGAACAAAAAAAATATTGCAATGAAGGGGAGAACAAGTCTCTTTCGGCTTCGTTAAGGGGAAATCTTCTTTTTATTGTTTATTATTTAGTCATACGAATACCTGTAACATTTAATTTTATTACACAGGGTCAGGGACCAGGGTATAATTTACTTAGGTTTTAAATTTTATTTTCATGATGTGTAATCGATACCAGTCACATTTATGAAGTTTCGCCAAAATAAACTAATTCCAACTTTTATTTTTCGCTTTTTTCAATATTTCGATTTGGTCATCTTATCTTCAGGTGATCGGACCTCGCCAATTTTGCGCATTAGTCCTCCAGAAATTGGTGCAGAAATTGATTAACTGGTATAACTGAAACCCAGCTCTCAAACGTGGACAGGCTAGATGTACAGACACCAGCACATCAAGCTACCCGAAACTGTCAAATTTCCCAATCAACCTTGAACCTAATTCTTTAGCGATAAAGTTGAAAATCTATTAAAGAAATTTGACATATCGTAGTAGCTTGAGGAGCTCGTGGCTAAATAATAACAGCCGCTCGAGTCGATCTTTAGGTTAAGCCGTGCTTGCCTAGGTAGGTCTGTGCATGGGTGACCACCCATTACATACCGAGTTTCCTCAGTGCCTCGGAAAGCACGTTAAGCCGTTGTCCCGGGTGTCATTTGTAGATCTTTGACAGACGTTAGGTAGTCAGTGGCCAAAAAAGTCTGACAACCAGTCTTACCAATGGGTATCGTATTACACACACCACAGTCAGTACTAACTAGGTTGTGGAGGTCAGATAGGCAGTCGCTCCATGTAAAATACTGGTATTCAGCTGCATCCGGTTAGACTGGAAGCCGACCACAACATAGTTGGGAAAAGGCTAGGCAGATGAGTAGCTTGATGTGCTGGCGTCTGTACAATTGTTCCCAAAACGTCATATCCGCTGTCGGAACTTCGATTTTCCACTTATTTACACGCACTACGGCCATAAAAAAGCTTTGATTCATACGGTCTACTAACTATCAATTATTATCTATCGTCGATCTACCGTTCGAAAGCATTTATATTTATGTGACATCGCTCGGACCGTATTACGTTTTCTCTTCGATAAGATAAACCACAAGTTTTATAGCGTTGACTTTCCCAGAATAAGTTCGTATGTAAACAACGCCATCAAAATCGGGTCACTGGTTCCAACGAAAAACTGATATAGAGGTTGTAAGGGACAGCCCTCTAGAAACTGATAGGGTAAATTCAGTATATCCTACTAAGATGACCGGTGCAAGAAATTATTTCAGGAATGTTATGGGAATCCAATAAATTTGATTTGTTTTACTAACTCAATGAATCGTTACCGTGGCAAAATGCACGTTGCGAACGGCAAGCGCGACGATGAGTTCGATGAATTCTGTAGCTAGGCAGGAAGTGAACAGCTGATTTCACGTCGTTCGTTAGAATATTTCAACATCCATTGTTGGTTTTTTGATTTTAGCCGTATTATTTACATAAATGTGCTGCGTATAGGGAATGTAATTTTACATTGATATAAAGTTATAGTAACTGAAAAAAAGAAAAATCCGGGGAAAAATTCTGCTGGAATATTATTCAAAATAAGGAGCTGACGGCACCCTGTCAGTTTGTGGAGGGCTGTTCCTTACACCCTGTATGTATATCGCAAAATTGACTATATTCATACAAAATACTCGGCCGTAAAGTAGCCGTAACATAGTAGCCTAGCTTACTATAATACCCATCCACAAAAAACATAGATAAACCATCGTTATCTATCGAAGGAAAATAATCACAATACACACTGATGACGTCACTTTCACATAGCATAGTATAGTAAATCCATCGGATAAGTAGGTTAAGTCTTTAACATAGATAGGTTGTATTATATCGCTGATTGCGATAGGGAGCCAGGCAGTGTTATCAGTAGTAGACCCGTAGACTCGTAGTAATCTATCGTTACCACGCCCGATTTCCTAATATTTTTTGCCATCTATTTTTTGTTTCAACTTTTGTGAACTATATCGATGCTTTTGTTAGTAGTTTTCTATTGTATGTGTCAGTTGTTTCGAAGTGAAACTTCCGTCCTTGATAATTTTGTAGGAATATTTTAAATTGTTCTGACACGGTCTGGCATTGAATGAATTATTTCGAGGATGTTAATGTTTTAAACCGAAAACGTGTTTCTAATTAAAGCGTTTGCCCTATAAAGCATTGTATAATTATAATTATTACAAAAATCCGTATCAGCCCATAATGCTCACGGTTTCATTAAAAGTCGAATCTCCCTCTCTATTCATTCTGAATAGGATAAGCTGTTTGGTTGTATGTATTATATATATGTATCCGGAAATAGTTAATCTAAAGTAACACACACAGTCACATTATGGAATGCAAATAAAGGTACGAATAGGAATAAGTTACTTTTCTATGGGATCCCAGGAACTCTTCATATTATCGTTTTGACCGATAAGTCTAATCCGAATCCGGCAGCAGAATTATAGGACTTTCCGAATACGACGATTTATGTTAGCAGAATTGTAACATTGTGTGCACGGTTGATAACGCAAAAGATTCCTTGAACCCTTATGTTATTTTGTACGTGCTATGCATCATAGAGTGCAATAAGCTTTAAGTAAAATAAGATTATTTTTGAAAAGACACTTCAAACAGACACCAAAAACAGAACTGAGATATAAAACCAGCTTAGAATTTGTCCATTTCATGACTAAACCTTTTCCCATACTCATAGAAATAAGGCCAAAACACGTGTTGGCGAGTTCAGCTTTTATTCCACGATGTTTTCTTTCGACCTTTTAGTCGAGTGCAATTAGACTATAAGGTGGAACGAAGTTTATAGTGGTCGGATTTTCATGCGGTTTTTTTTATTGAGTTTCTAGAGTCGTGGAGAAGAAAGTTAAAAAAAAAAATTTCGCCGCTCGCGACTTTTTTTTTATTTTTTTTAAATTTCCTTTTGAATATTTTTTTTTCGTACAGGAATAACTTGAAATTCGCCGAATTTATATTATGACGTAATAGTGGGACCTGTGTGCATCCATTAAACGCCAATTTGGTCTGTTTGCTTGTTCATTGTTGTTGACGAAATGCATATTTCCAGGTTTTTTTATGAAAATTTCCTATTTTTTCAATTATTTCTAAAATACAGAGTTTTAACACAAGGATTTCTTTTGTCATTGGTAACTGACACTTTTTCACAGATAACTGGACGTAAAAATGTTCAAGAAATCCAAATTTACGAGTGAAGTGACTAAAAATTAATTCGCAAATATCAGGAAATCGTCTATGTAAAAGTTAAAGAAGGCAATTTTTCTCAAAATGTTTCTATGGTGGTCATTGTAAATATTTTCCTGGAAATATCCTTATTATATCAGCTATCCACAGAGAACACAAAATAATAAAAATATTCGGAGGTACTCGATAAATGTTGATTATTGCTGACGAAGGTGGAATGGGGCCGCTGGTAAACTTGCAAAAATTATCGTAATTGTAACGTAACCTTTTTTCATAATTTCTATTTAGAACTAGTTGCAAGCTTGGGTCTCTGCGCCTCATTTAATATGAATACCGATACCGATACCGCTCCCAATTCTTAGCTATAGAGCCCTTTTGTCATTTTTTACCTTCTCAGCAGTAACTGGCATTTAACAAGTATCCTTGAATATTTTTCTAGTTATTATACCTTATTAGATAGCTACTAAAATGAGATTTTGGAAAGTAATTTGCACATTGAGTTACATTGACAAATTTCGAAAAAAAAATGCTTTCATTAACATAGATGATTTTCTGATTTTTGCGAATAAATTTTAAATCACTTAACGCATGAATATTGTTTTCTTGAACATTTTCTTATCCAGTTATCTGTAAAAATGTATCTATTACCAATTTCAAAAGAAATCTTAGTCTTAAATTCGGTAACTTAGAAATAATTAAAGAAAATAGGATATTTTCAAAGAAAAACTTGAAATATGATCATTGAACAAATAAACAGACCAAATTGGCGTTTAAAGGATACACACTGGTCTTTTTATTATATCTCAATATAAATTCGTCGAATTTCAAGTTATACATAAAAGAAAAAAAAAAATTACAAAGAAAATTCAAAAAAAAAAAATACTTGCGAGCGGCGAAATTTTTTTTTTTAACTTTCTTCTCTACACCTCTAGGAACTCAATAAAAAAAAGTCCCATGAAAATCCGACCACTATAAACTTCGTTCCACCTTTAGAGTATTTTTTGTCTAATTGCACTCGGCTATTTAGTAAATGTCTAAGATAAACTTATTGAATTAAATATCATGAACGATTTTTGTAATAATCAAGGTATAGCTCTGTTCAAACTTAATGGCGGCTCCGAAGTTGGCTGCGAGTGACGGTCTGCGCAGGTATAACGGTTCAAACTTATCGCGGTTCGGAACATCTAACGTAAAGCTGCGCAGAATACTATTTGAGGTATCGGCGGGACGCAGAGGACGCATCGTCATGGCTTTATACTCGCAGCTAACTTCCGAGCCGCCATAAAGTTTGAACAGACCTAGACTTGCCATCTTTGGGCTAGTTCTAGGGTCCGTAGATGGGCTCTAGTACTGGTACGTAAAGTAGATTGTAACCCATGGGAAGTTGCGAGGTAACCCCATCACAATTATCCTTTTAACTTACCGGGGCTGCCTCAATTTTCTGCCGTAGAACAATTGTATGAGAAACAATAAAAACTTCTTTTTTTAAATCTAACTCTACTAAAAACATACTCACTATCTCCTCCAGGTGTCATGTACGACGGCAAAGAACGACTCATGGCCGACGCAGAGATGGTCCTGGTGTCAGCTGGCGGTCGTTTGGCCAACGTCAACAATTCCACAGCCAAAACCTTCATTACGTACCGAAGGGCGCACACAGGGGCCCCTTGTAACGCCCTCGTTGTCGTCGATGTGTGTGTCATAGTGGCCAGTAAAGGGGAATGTCCACCGCATGCCTTCTGTATGATTCCTAAGAACCTGAATAAAGGTGAGTGTTGATTTGATATTATGTTGTGTTGATTGTGATTTTCTTCATGTCTGTGAAGTTTTTCATGTTAATTAAAAGTGGTCATGATCAAATTAAATTGGCCAGTGACGCTCCGAAAACTTGTTATGGATTGAATTTTTAATAATATAACAAAAAAAAAACTTTTGGACTAATTCCGCAGTATTATGCTCAGCCTATGTTATGTCAATTTTGGACAAATGCCTTCCCAAGTCCTTCCATGGGCTCTTTCCGCGCCACCTTGACCCAACCGTCGCGGTGCGACCTTTTCTTTGGGCCGGCCACGGCGGCCCCGTTCGACATCATTGATTACTAGCACTTGAAATATTTAATTCAGTTACTATACCTCCATATCAGGTTATTACTATGCAGAGGAAACTTGCATTCATTATTTGCCTTATCTAAAATAATATCCTATTACCTAATGGGCTAATGATGACATAATCTAGTGATAATTTATAGTAATACTAAATTCAATGTTGTTTTAGGTATTAATTTACTGTCTTTAAATACAAATCTTATCGGGAATATAAAAATGTTTATTACTGTCATATTTTTGAGATTGTTTGTTTTAAAGTAAATACTCGAAAAATAAAAATTTCCAGGTGTGATTTTGTATGGTTTTCTAGATTTGAACCTTATAGGTACTATAGCTACTAAAGTTCGATTTCCTTTGTCAACAAGATAGTCCTGTCTCTCTAATACTTTGTGCTTACCATAATGCTTAATTTCCAGGTTTAATGGGCAGTGATGTGTTTCTCTGTTACAAGAAGTCAATGAACCGTCCACCACTAATTGCCTACAAACCCGATGTGCTGTTCAGGTAATTAAACAATACCACATTTAAACTCTGTTAAAAATATTCTAAACTATCTTATCTGTTCTCTCTTTTCGGGAGGTCTGATAAAACCTTGTTTTTAAATTGACTTTAACAGTCTCTCAGAAGAATAAGAACCTTATTTTGTTTAATTTTAATTGTAGCTCTTGTTATTAATTATAACATATCCACATAAACATCGTCATCATCATCGTCGTCGTCGGCGTTGTCGTCGTTCGTCGTTCGTCGTACGTCGTTCGTCATCGTCATCGTCGTCGTCGTCGTCGTCGTCGTCGTCATCGTCGTCGTCCATCGTTATCATCATCATTATTCATCATTCTCCTACCCTTATCCCAATTTATTTGGGATTGGCGAACCATGTCTTGTTCCATACTTCTCTATTACTCGTCATATCAGCAGTCACCTCCTTTCTAGCCATATCATTCTTCACACAGTCCATTCATCGTTTCTTTGGTCTTCTTCTACTCTTATAGCCAAGAATAGTAGTTACTGTGTGTAAAATAGATGGCGCTCTACGTCTCAGAGGTCGTCTTATAAGGAATTCTAATCTCAGTAAGAAGATATGGAATTTCTCCGCAAACTGTCCATTGAATTTCAGGAACTCGTTAAATTCGGAATGGTTAAAAACTGTAACTAATAATTACGTTCTCAGCGTGCGTCATTAATTAGCGCTTTGAAACGGACCGATGTTGATGATAATACCGTTTTACCTACTTTTAATTAGAAACATATCGGACTGAATGGAAACTGAATTTGTAACGGTAGAAATAAACAAAGTTTACAAACTATCATAATAAGTTTACAGCAATAAACTATTTCATGGCCAGTTCGATTGCAATAGGCATCATCCTTTACCTAGCTCTTTAACCGACTACGGCGAAACCAAAAGGAATGGTTATGATTTTAGCAGTCTATTTTTGTTTGTATTTCCGTATGTTCCTCCGTAGCGCCTAAACTATTCATCCGAATTTGATGAATGAGGTGTCAATCGATTTGTTATTATGACCCGGGTAACATATAATACATTTTAGAGAGAGAGATTTATTTATTTTTTCATTAGAGCTGATTTTTCAGTAGTCGGGTTTTTAGTTGTAGTAAGCCACACACATTCGTGTTCTCAACTATGTTGGGGTCGGCTTCCAGTTTAACTGGATGCTACTGAATACAGAATTTTACAAGAAGCGACTGCTTTTCTGGCCACCACAACCCAGTTCTGTCTAGTTACACGAAACTTCTGTGACATGCAGACATACAAACACCGAAGTGTCGTCATAGGGGATGCGTTTTGACATTTTTGATATGAAACTATAAAAAATCATATTTAATTATTCAGATTTTATCACTCGATTTGTCTTAAGTTGAGTATTATTTAAAAACAAAATGTTAACAGATGTCAATGACGACGTCATCAGATTTTATCTCTGATCTCATTTGTATCTGGTTTTTTTAATCTATGCCCAAAGATGTTTATATTATCTGGGAACGACACGAATGCTTTCATTAAAATCATCAGACATTAATTTCAATGCAAAAGTAAAATGTGGGAAAGTTTGACGCATTGTTCTCGTGATAAACAAAAGAAAAACGGTTAAGAACAAGTTTCTGAAAAAAAAAACGCTTCATGATCTTTTACATTCAGTAACCCAGTTACCATAGATTAATAAAGGGTGTAAAAAGACCCTTAACGAAGCCGAAAGGTACTTGTTCTCCCCGTTATTGCGATCATTTTTTTGTTCTAGACCATACCTGGGAACCTTCTAGTTTCGGAGATATTGGGGGTCAAAGTTCCAACTTTTTCACAAGTTTTTTTAAAATACATGTTTCTAATGTAAGATTTTTACTTTAAACACCTTCACGACACTCTTACTATTCAATCCATCCATCAGCACAATGTTTTGAGTACGTTACATTGAGTTTTACCGTAAAACATGATTTTTCACCCTAAAAAAAAAGTCGTTTCCCAGCAATAATTTTTGCGTAAAGTTACTTAGTTTGATGTACAGAATGCCTGGTTCACGGCTTGGTGAAGGGTCTGTTTACACCCCGTATATTGGCAAAAGTATGTGTTGTGCTGTCTGAAAATCATACTCTTATTGTACAGACAACAGCACATCAAGCTACTACAATCTGTCAAATTTCTTTAATAGATTTTCAACTTTATCGCTAAAGCATTAGGGTCAAGGTTGATTGGGAAAATTTGACAGTTTCGGGTAGCTTGATGTGCTGGCGTCTGGACAGTCTTTTCAGTTATTTTAACTCTGATTTTACATAACTGCCAAAATTACAGCGATCTTTGTTTAGTAGCAATAAGGTACCTTAGGGTTACTGCCGCTGTGAAGTCGGTCAAATCACAGTGATCTTTAGTTTCTTATAATAAAGCTGTTATTGGGATGTTGCTGTCAAAAGAAGAAAAACACTGAAAAGTCATTTCACAGTTTTTTAACCTATACTATCCCACTTCTGAGCAAAGGCCTCCCCCAATTCCTTCCACGAACTCTTTTCTCGCACCACTTCGAACCAGCCCTCGCGGTACAAATCATCTACAATAATATTATAAAGAGTTAAAATTTGTTTATAACTTTGTATGTAGGGGGCAATCTCCGGAACTTATGTTCCAATTCTAAAAAAAATTCAATGATAGAAAGATGCATTACTCGTGGGTGTTGTAGGCTATAAATTATATTTATATCAGGAATATTTGCCGAGCTATCACAATTTTTGCGGACGAAGTCGCCGGCGAAATGCTAGTTAGTAAGTGTTCAATCATTCAACTCTTAAACGTAAACCTCTTTCCACCACAGGTATCCAACGATAGAGCGACGTAACTTACTGTTTCCTACATCGGTGCCTCTCTTCTGCTTACCGATGGGCGCTACACTAGAACTATGGCCTAACAACGCGGCGATGCCTAAACCCGTCTTCTCTACCTTCGTACTGACTGTTGCGGATGCTACTTATAAGGTACTGTATTTTTTTGTATACTTTGTAATATTTGCTCGGATGAAAATCCAGGGTGCCTCTAAATTCAAGGTTATGCCGTCATCATAAGGCAGATCTGTGACCAATGAGCAATGACTGCTAAGAAAAGAGTGAGACATAAATGGGCTAATTGCAACTAAAGTATTTTTTGAATCATAAGCCAGCTTTCCCGAAGAACTACGGACACTAGCAAATTGTTCTGTACTTTGTAGGAATGAATAAAAGAAAATTTTTAAAATTCGCACAATCCCGAGGTCGCCCGCCCTTCAAATCACTGCACAGAATTGCACTACAAATTCCATACGTCACCGGCGGCCGTTGCACGACCTTTTTCAACCGTCAATTTTTCTGAGCTCCGACCAATCAGCGACGATTGTTGTATACCAATGGGAAGCTCGGTTAATTCATGTATAATACACGCGAAAACATATCATCAGGGAATAGAAAAAAGGCACAAAGTCGCGCGAAGCCGTAGGACGCGATATCGAGTCTTCGGGACGGACTGGACACTTTTTGGCCGGTCGCGACGGCGGGACGGAAAAATTATCATAATTTTTACCTCAGATAGCCGTATGAATGAACCTTTATTATCTCTTATCGATTGGCGGACGAAGGGTTAAACTTTTTTAACTTCTGGTGTTATCGTTATCTTACTACCTAAACTAATATAGCAATACCTAGGAATAACACACCAAACTACTAAAAATAAACCGTCTTGTTAGATTAATAAAAACGACCAAATGTCAATAGCACAGAATGGTATGTTTAGAACTTTAAAAACTTACAAAAAAACCATTAAAAAAACCTTTTGAATAGGTGTTTGAGAGTACAATGTACACGCAAAAACATCGTATGGACATCTATGCTGTATTTAATGCAGTATTTCCTGTCTGACTGATCGAAATCTTACTTTTTAAATACATAATAAAATTATAATAGTATGCAGTGAGTCATTAGCTGATAAGGTTAATGACTCAAGATCATTCAAGAACTAGTTTCTATGTATTTATAGACTTGCTGATTGATATATTGTTGATCTATTATTTCTACCGGCATCCCTTTACCAAATCCAAAGTAAGTAAGTTTGGATGTAGGGAGTAATCTTCGGAACTACTGATCCGATTCGGAAATTATTTCAATCACTAATGGGAAGCTACATATCCCCGAGTGTGCTGAGTAAAAGCTAGTTACAATTTGCCTTTATTTATTTTAGTACATGGAGGACTTACAGCTAATAAAAACAAACAAAAAAGGAAACCATAGTCACCAGAAAGCCAATTACAAATCCTCACGTGTAGCCCTATAATAGAATTTGTTTTATGGTGTGAGTACAAAAACAAAACACGCTTTAATCAAAGTAAGAAGAATATAAATACTTGGTATGCAATCATATGACTAAAATAATAGAAAAAATAATAAAAACAAATAACCTACCGCTACTTGAAAAAGTAAAATTAATTAATTTAATTTCTCTAGACGCTTGTGTTGTCGCTTATGAAAGATTGGATATTAACTTGATTGACAGTTGTTTTTCTCAGTAACAGTGACGTGCCTCGGAAAGCACACAACAATTCTGCACATTGATAAAACCTCCTGTAACATGTAATATTCCTTATTCGCCAGGTATATGGCTCAGCAGTAACATTCTACGAGAGCTACCCCCACTCCCAGCTCACAGAATATCAGATGGAACAGCTAGGATGGCGGGAAGGGATATCACATAGCACGCACTCTGTGTACGCGATCAAATGTATCTGTTTACTGTCTCGATGGCCTTTCAGCGATACGTTCGAAAAATGGCTGCTGTATATACTCGTAAGTATAATGAAGCATAACTTATAGTTTATACAGTTATACTGTAACTTCTGAACCATATTTTCGACAGGACTTAAAATGTGTAAAGCCCGCTTGCACCACAAAGTACTGTATGAGTTTTACGCTAAACATAATTATTTAAATCATCATTTGGTCTCTGTCTTCTTGGAACAATTGACAGAAACACAATATTTTAGATTCGTTTAGCGCTACATGTATTTAGTGATTTGTGGTGCAAGTGGACTTCTAAAAAGGCGGTGCTTGTTTACCAAACTGCAACGGTGTAAAATACGGTCCCTTACCCTGCGACCCGGGGCGTGATACTTTCTCAGATTTAATTCCCGAAGTCCTACGGCTTTTTAGATTTGTTTTATACGCCATTAATGTACTATTTATCTTACAGGAAATGTCATGGAGTAAAGAACCTTTAAACATACCCATAGAAAGATATGTAACTCATTTAATAGAAGAAGTGCCCTTCCCGGAACCAAGAATACTTTTACAAGTAAGTCAGTTTAGTCCACTTTTCTCTTAAAATCACGTAGCCACAATACCCACCCAGCCGTAAAAAGAACGAAATTTTGTCAACGACGAAATGTTTCTGCTCCTCGGATCCGGCTCGAAGGACCAATTTATGACACCCGATGAGCCTTTGTGTAACATCGAGTTTTGAAAAATATCAACTTTGTGAAATGTCTCTAGCTTTCATACCTCCGCGATGAGTCATATTTACAGTACACTCGGTTACTAACTAACTAGTTTTAACACGCTTGTTTTCTGCCTAATTTATGAATATAATTGACATAATTTACTTTCCACCAGTTATCGCCAACAAACCAACATGACCGAGTAATAGTGACTCGTCGCGACGACCAGCCACTCGTGCGCAGCGGGGCTAGCTTCAGACAACTACTGCTCAATTTGGGACCTGATAACTGTCTCCTAGTGTTAGCGTTAGCTATCACCGAACAGAAAGTACTTATACACTCGCTCAGGTGAGATTTTGATACGAAGTCTTGTAACTTTCAGTCTTGTAAATGTTCGTAGCATTTATTTGTAAATTAGATTAAGTACTTTTTGTGAAAGAAATAAATTAAAATTACTTATGCTATGCCGAAGACTTTACTATGTCTCGTAGCCAAACGAGTGACATTAGAGAATTTCAGGTAAACTTTTATGGTTCTGTTTGTTTGTTAAAAAACTAAAAAACATACTTTAGAGTAACGTCATTTTATTTCTCATATCGATCTCAGTAAACCCTTTAATTTGATATCATGGGAATGCACAAAACATAACTAGTCCACCGTCTTTGTGATTCCGCCATATTAGATCTAGAATGACGTCACTTAGCTGAAAATGCATTGTCATCAAAACTAAACATGTATGCAACATTTCAGCTCAAACGTAAACCGGGCAGAGGGTCAGAATTAACTTCTAAGATTTTTTCACATAGTTACAGGTGAAGCTAATAAGTGCGTGTTAAAAATGATTGAAATCCTAAAATTACACCAACCCTTTTAATTTGTGTATTAAACCCGTAATGTGATGTTTATTTGAACTTCATGTGACTGGTGCATAGGACCTCTTTCTTACTCCGGGTTTTTTTTACAGGCCTGATACTTTAACAGCAGTTTCGGAAGCGGTCTCAAGTCTCCTATTCCCGTTCAAATGGCAGTGTCCGTACATACCATTGTGTCCATTAGGTAAGCAATGAAAAATTAACCTAATTTCCTGCTGTCTAAGTTTCAAAATTCTATCCCACAACAATGTTTTTATGTTTACTTTTCAGGTTTAGCAGAAGTATTACACGCTCCGTTACCGTATTTAATCGGAGTTGACTCGAGGTTTTTCGACTTGTACGAACCCCCACCAGATGTAACTTGTGTTGATTTAGACACCAATAATATTACAGTAAGTCTTATTTATATAAGTAAACAAAATCAGACAGTACCTAAAAGTAACTTCGCGTTGTTTTTTGTTACCCAAATTGCACCAGAGGACCTCGACAAGTAGCAATCAATAACAAAGTGTTTCGTATTTCAACACAGACTTTCGACATGGACTTTTTGATGGCTTTAGGGCGTTTGTGCATTACAAGGAATTTACTGTCCGGCTGTCCGATTTTTACGGTCCGATATGACACGCCATAAATTGATATACTACACGTGTAGTTTCAAACACATCTACCCTAAACTGCGCTGCACCGATCCGAGTAAAGACGGACAAGTGCACAAGCCAATCATCCGTTTTTTTCATGCCATATCGGACCGTAAAACATCAGATTGCCGGACAGTAAAGTTCCTTGTAGTGCACAAACGCCCAGTTTCTCACCTCGCACGTGCGGGGTGCGCGGCGTGGGGGGGGGGGGGTCAAGGGGATACTGAGTGTGTCATTGGCTTATGTTAATCCAACAAATTGTTGACTTTACGACCATCGTTAACCCCGATGGTATATGAATTGGTCTAGGTCCTCAGGGATGCACGCTTAAAGCATTTTATGAAGTTACACTATTTGCGGTGTAGCATGGTGCGGGTGACATTAGGTGAATCGTTCTTTTTCAATCTTGAACGTTACCGCGATTTACAATCATGACTGTATATATTTTTTTTTTATTAGCTATGCCCTAAATATCATAGTCGTAAAGAATAGAATCAGTAATAACGGTAGTAAATTTATCTTGCAATTCTGGCAGGGTAAATTATTGACTACAAATAAAATGAAAATGAGGCTAAGTGTTGTGTGTAACGCAAAAGATATCATGTATTGTCATCTAACGTTATCCACACCATGCTACACAGTAAATAGTGTAAATGTTTTCATTTTCTATGTGATTATCACCTACAATCTTAATATATTGTATTCTTTCAGATATGTGAATTACAAAGACATATATCTCTCAAACTACTACCGAAGAGACAAACAAGAGCACTAAGACAAACGCTAGATTCACTATACGGAAATATTAGACCAGGTTTGTAGTACCATCACAATCCTACTAAATATTATAAATGCGAAAGTTTGTGAGGATGTATGAATGTTTGTTTCTCTTTCACACAAAAACTACTGACCGGATTTGGATGAAATTTGGCACACGGATAGTTTATAACCTGAATTAACATATACAGGGTGTAAACAGACCCTTCACGAAGCCGTTAACCAAGCATTCTGTACATCAAACTAAGTAACTTTACGCAAAAATTTTTGCTGGGAAACGATTATTTTTTTGGGGTAAAAAAACACGTTTTACGGTAGGACTCAATGTAACGTACTCAAAACATTGTGCTGATGGATGGATTGAATAGTACGGGGGTCGTGGAGGTGTTAAAAATAAAAATCTTACATTAAAATAATTTATTTAAAAAAAAACTTTTGAAAAAGTTGGAACTTTGACCCCCAATATCTCTGTAACTAGAAGGTTCCCAGGTATGGTCTAGAACAAAAAAATGATCGCAATGACGGGGAGAACAAGTGCCTTTCGGCTTCGTTAAGGGTCTTTTTACACCCTTTATGATACTTTTTATCCCGGTAGTACAATCCCGTTGGACTATTACGGAAAGCACGGCGAAGCCACGGGCATAAGCTAGTCCTTACTTCCTAATCCTTCCTTACTAATATTATAAATGCGAAAGTAAGTTTTTTTGTTTGTTATCTTTTCAGGCAAACAAAACAACAATAACGTTCTTATGATAATAGATGCCGCGACGTGTCTTTCGAATCATGATTGAATTATATAATTACAAGCTGAGTACAACCCGAATTGATTGTCAAGTTCTAAATTACCGCGAGCGAAGCCGCGGGCAAAACCTAGTTATAAATAACTGTTTAACTAATTTACTCTAGCGTTAATATAGCACATACAATTTTTGGAAGAGATTGTCATCTAAGCATCTTTTATAGACGACTCTCGACGATTTTTTTTTTAAACGCCATTTTGAGTCCTAAGTACAATAATCTTATGAATGTATTGCTAACAATATTTATTGTTGTAGCTTCACCGGTTCATCATGCAAGTGAAGGGAAATACAATGGAGAACCTACGACAAGTTTAGACAGAGACTTCCAAAAAAGGAAAAAGGAGGTAACTATTCCATTCTATTCAACCTATGAAAGATCAACACTCAGTCATATTCAACCAATCAGGATGCGGAATTCGTTGCTTGTGTATGTTTGGGCGATCAAAACGTATCTTAATCATCATTTTCCTGCCCTTGTTCCAATGTTACTTAGGGTCAGCGCAACACGTTTCTTTGTTCCATTCTCCCCTGTCAACCGCCACACAATCAAATACACCTTCCATATCATTCCTCAGACAATCCATCCATCGTAAACGTTCATCAGTACAAACAATATCCCCACTCAATATTTAAGGCGCCAACCCACCGCGGCGCATGCTGTGCACGGGCACGCGGCGCATTTTAGCTGCGTGGATTCATTTGTTTGACAACGTGGGTCTACGTTTTCACTGCAGTACACGCTACACAGTACACACCCACAACTATGTACAACTGTAGCGTGCGTGGCCCACCGCGGCATAGTCGTGGGTTAATATTCGTGTATAGTGTGTACCGCATGCATAGCGTGCATGGTGTTGACAGCGTTGAGCTATGTGAGTGCCTTATGCGAGCAAGCCACGCATGTACTAATGACGTCACTTGATGCATAACGTGTCCGTGGTTTGTAGTGGACACAATCACATACATTTTCTTGCAAAGCGAACCTTAACATACGTGCGCGGCCTATCCGTGCGCCGCGGTGGGTATTCGCCTTTATTTCCTTTTACTTTTTCATTCTGCACACAACTAATATCCTTTTCTTTGCAGCAAGCCTTAGAGCTTAAAATCCAAGAAGCGTTCCTGCGCTTCATGGCGGTGACACTACAAGGGTACAGAAACTATCTCATACCTATAACCAAGGCACCCACTGTTGGTACCACAGACCCTCATGCTTTGTTTCATATGGATGCCTTTATAAGGTCCAGGGATAAGGTAAGGCACTTAATCATCTATTTTGTATAGAAGTGATCTTTAGTAAAATTCACACGGCTGTTGAAAGTCTACTCTAATCGAATGTGATAAAAACATTTGTAGTAGGCACGGTCATAGAACAAATGACCAAGACGACACGCACGAATAGTTTTCAAGTGCATTCGTTGCTGTGTGCTTTCGTCTTCACATCTTTCGTTGCTGCAAACTTTCGGCTCTGTTAATTCGACATAGATTATTTCGAGATCACGTAGCGCACTCATATCGTCTTCCACACATACACAGTTTAAGACTGCCAGTGCCGCAAGTTAGATATGACTGTGAGTTTTCTGAACCAAGCACAGTAGATTTATCGCTTAAGCTTTAGAAATCTATGTTTAAGGAATCGGGTACTACCGGGCAAAAAGTTTTAATAAAATATTCGTTACGTCTTCACTTCCCTTGCTAAAAACAACTTTTTTTTACAGACACACCACCGTTTCTACGGCCTAATGATGCGAACACAAATGTTCACCCGTTTCATAGAGGAGCGATCATTCGTGTACGAGCCGGACCAAGGACTGACGTTCTTCGACGAGTGCATAGAGAGGGTCGCGGCTGGAGACGAACAGTTGTTAGGAATGGATACCAGTAATGTTTCGGAGAGGACCGCTTTTGTGTTACCGCCTGATCCGCCTGACCCGGGTAAGATTCATTTTATCCATGTTCCTACTTACAATCTTAATTTTGTCACTTGCTGAAATTAAATTAAAAGATGATGCTAGTTGTGTTTTTCCCGTGTTACGTTTAAGCTTAGAAATAAAATACCTCATTTAGAAATATATACAGGGTGGAAGGTAACCGTTTTTGCGTCCATGTCCCTTCCAACTTGTATTTTTGCGAAAGTATTCGTTATTGTTGAGTATATTGTCCACTGACGAAATATTGTTGCACTTTACACCTTTGCCAATCGTTTCTTAGTGGAGCACTAAGTGTAAATTTACCATAAAGTTAACGAATATCTTGCTGAATAGCTGCACGTCCATTGTGATTGAAAAGAGTCATGAATCGTGTGTTATTATAAATGCGTCTACTTTAAATCTCAACCTTTAATTCTCTATTCCAGAGGCTACCTACAAGTACGAACGTTTCGATCTCGACGAGAAAGTAATGCAATGGTGCGGCGGACGGGCGAGGGCAGCCGCTTTACACGCGTTACCGCCGGCCGCTTTACACTCCGCCGAGTCGCTCAACGACGCGGAGCCTATGGCACGGAGGACTAAGCATGAGATTGCTGCGGCACAGAGGTAACAATAGAATCAAGATCATTGTCATTTCATCCAGAAATCACCCACTACTTGGTATAGACCTGTCCTTTCTATGCAATACTTCTCGGTTCTGTGCGTCCCTCACCCAACTGTTTCCCGCGACAATATCGTCAACCCAACACACTTTGAGACTGCTCTGGTGTCTTTGGCATAATCTGGACATACATACACACACACACGGATCAAGATTTACTCATAGTTAGGTTAGGATACGTTTAGAGAAAGTTCCGCATCGAGTCTGTCCTAACCACCTTGTTATTTTACGATAAGACTTGCTATAGCATTATCCTATCAAAAATTTTACATTGTGCTTATCGCAACTCATGCGCAAATGGAATAACCTGTGACTATAATTGTTACAATTTGACTTTCACCAGCCTGAACTTTGTTAGTAGAAGCTACAATATGTGCAAGGCATATCAGAAAATCATTTTCTTTATTAATTTTACGTAATCATTTCCAGACTAGCCCGCAAGGCGAGTTTATCAGCGGAGGCATGGGCCAAGTGTTTGCTGGGCGCCTGCTATTCACTGTACTTCTTGTCGCTGCCGTGCCGTATGATGCTGAACCGAGGGAAAGAACATGCGACGTTGAGAGCTGCCTATGAGTTGTTAGAACGAGCCACGAAGTTAAAAGTTCCTTGTGATGAAGTAAGCATTAGTATACATCACCTTATATTCTGCGAATAAAAAATAATTTAATTTGTTTGGCTACGATAAAGAATGTGAGATGTTGCTTTGTAACCATCAACTGATCATCATAAACAATAGTAAAATGTCGTGTCCTGATGATTTTATCTTGGTGGCAGTTAGCGTCTTTTTTGTCATCGTCATCATTTCAGCCGAAAGACGTTCGTTGTTGGACATAGAGCTCCCCCAAGTGTCGCCACATTGACCGGTCGCGTACGACTCGCATCTAGCGGATTCCCGCAACCTTCACTAGGTCATCGGTCCACCTAGTGGGAGGCCTTCCAACACAACGTCTACCAGTTCGCGGATGCAACTCCAGAACTTTTCGGCCCATCGGCCATTCGTTCTGTGAGCAATATCCCACTGCAACTAGCATCTTTTTTTTATTACTTAAATTATATTTCTTTATGATTTACTGACCAAGGTCACGTTTCCTCAGTTATGGTAAAGTCCTATGTAATAGGGGGCGAGTTTATTGACATCAAATGGGCATGGATCTAGACTCATTTCTGTTTCGCGGCGACTGGCAAATAATGTGTGGCAATCCATACAAAACCATCCATTTATACGAAAATTTAGTAAATTATCTCTCCTTCCAGGTATGCTACCGTGTAATGATGCAGCTATGCGGTAACCACTCATTACCAGTGCTAGCCGTGCAGCTCTTGTTCCTGATGAAACGCGCAGGCTTACAACCTAACGCTCTCACGTACGGGTATTACAACCGATGCGTGTTAGAAGCGACGTGGCCGCAGGATATGCCGAGGTATTATGGATACTGATCCATATTTCCATACTAATATTAATGCGAAAGTCTGTCAGTTACCATTACACGATTTCGACACGAGTTGTTTTGTTGTTGTCAAGTTTTGCACACATGGTGACTGTGGCCTGGGTAAGGATATAGTACATTAGGAAGCCTCCCTCGCGGATCTCATCAAGCACCAGTTCGGTGCCGGACGAGCTCGTGGGAGGCAGGGGATGTGACATCGCTCCCCATCATCACTGAGGAGGAGGGAGCCAAAGCCACACCTGAGGGGTCGCGAACGTCATGCAACGGACTATTCGGGGCCCCTACAACAAAAAAAGCGGGAAGTTGGCAAAGACGGCGGAGTATGAACTTGTATGAAAATTTTCTACATTTTTTTTCCTTCTTTTGTAGTGGTGCGCAGCTTCTCTGGAACAAACTGCGCATAGCAGTAGTGGGCGCGGCGTTGTTCCGGAAAGCGGGCGCGCAGCGAGCCGGACGGAATCTGCTCAACACCACCTCCGCGGGCAGTAAGATATCATGCTATTTTTCTTGACTAACTAAAATGAAGCCTTAATTGGATGAATAACTATGGCGAGGACTAGCCACGTGACTCAAAAGATATTCTAGTGCACAAGTGTGTGTAGACACAGATGCAATCTGTCATCCTTTATATGCTTTCCGAAGCACGGGAATATCACACCACCATTCCCAAAGTCCGGGTGGCTACTGAGAAATTCCTTTCACATTTCGTCCGACCAGCAGTGACGCTTAGCAGTCGCGCTTGCAAGCACGAGTAAATCAAGGCATTAATAACAGAACATCGAATTATTATTTGATTAGCGGCTACTAAACTTATAACTGCTAAAATAATCTTCACAACTGCCGTAAACTCTAACCATCTAATAGTGTATCCTGTATTAGAATTAAAAACGTTTAAATGTTTGCAGGTAGCAGTACATTACCGCGCGTGCGATCTGCGGCAGCAGTGGGCGAGGGCTCGGAGCTAGCCGGCCTTGCAAGCATGGCTGCCTGTGAACCTGCGATCAGCAGGACCAGTTTAGACTCAGGTAAGCATTCTAAAAACTTACAACTCTGTATGAAATATAATTTGCGAAGAAACTGTTTAAAAGTATCGTTGTTTTTCTTATCTTTAATGTTGCGAGCGCCATTTAAAGAATATAACACGCTAGCTATCATGAATCTTTGTCTTCGTCGTCTCATCTTACGGATCATCATCGGATTACGAAGCGTCTTGAAGTTATGCGACTTTCTGTAGTATGGACCACTCAGTACGAGCTGCCTCGCAACAACCTTCTTAATCACGTCTGACCATCTATTCGGTGCTCTGCTTTGAGTTTCTTTTTCCAACAATCATGAATCTATTTGTTGTGGGTTGTGTGAAATAAATCATTAAATCTGTTCCAGCGTGCGACCGCGAGGCGGAAGCCCGCTCGAACGCGTTCGAGGCTCTCGTGCGGCGCGGCAACATCGTGCGCGACGCACACTCGCGCACGCACACGCACGGGCTCTCGGCCGCCGCCGGGATACTTATATCTGGTAATTATTTCAACTAGCATTCATTTTGAAATAAGCAACATTTGCCAAAGTTCGCCTGTGAAGGGGGGCCCTACAATATATGCCGAGTTCTCCCCGTGCTACGAAAAGCACGCTGAACCTTCGGTCCCGGCTGTCGTTTGTACGTACGGACACTTACGGGGAGTCCAAAGCCCATATTACAGCTGGGTAATAGCTCTTCTGACTAGAGAAAGTCTAGGCAGATGGTGATGGTTTTTTTGCTACGATTTTCTTTTTTTTTTAGTACATCACCCGTCAAAATTAAGACGGTTTGAAGAGGGAATTCAATAATAATAATATTTTTTGTTAAGGTCAACCGTCCAACCCGGATTTGAGTGAATCTGTGAGACCTAGGAGTAATTCATTGAACAACGAAGAATCTAGCACGCCGATTCCTATACCCGAGAAAAGACAGGTACTTGTTATTTTTCTTATTTTTATCAATACTAGTCCAGCTTAGCTACGGTTTTTTTTTGCAACTACTGGCTAAAAGTTCTCGTCATATCATTTTTCCTCAATAATAAAAACAATAATGAAACACTCTTCTACGGTGAAAATTTAAAATGTGTTTCTGTGTGTGTGTGTGTGTGTTGGCTTAGCACAGAAAGTTGTAAATTTAGCCGCTTACGATATTTCCAATTTTTTCATCAACTTCCTCCCATTAATGCTTCTAATTATTACGTAATTTTTGTAGCCGATTCACGTAAGTCCGGACAGTCCATCAGACCTACGCATCCTCACGCGGTCGGAGAGCTTCGCGGGTGACGCGCAGATCGTGCAGCAAATACAGAGGCTAGCGTTTCCTAATGGTAAGCACCTTTTTATCATAATGTAAGTCACATATACCGTCTCCAGCTAATGCTCTCTACTCCACAAGGTAGTGAGGAATTAAACTATTATGGATAATACATAGATAGATATGACACATGTATATTGAATTATCATTTAATCATCCGATTTTTAGCCTTTTCTTGAAAACCACTTTCCCGTCCCGGGACGATCGCCCGCACCTCTATATTGAGGAGTTTAATACCTGCGCACGGACGAGTGGAAAAGCAATCATTTTTGTGACACTTAGACCATTATGTCAACTCCGTACACAATTTAAATAAGAATAAATAAAGTATAGAAGAAGAAGACATGCTGCGCCAACCCTAAATAAACTGGGGTTAAGGCAGGAAAATGTCGATGATAATACTAGGCCACGTCATCGCATCACATTAGGCGAGTTGCGGCCAATCGCAAGCCTATTTTGCATATAAAAAAGACAAAAATACTGGTTAAATAAATAGCTACAATTTAAAGAATACATCAAAAATAATTATTTCAGTAGTAACACCCAACACAAAATCTCGGTGTTCGCGAACACTGAGTTTCCCCGAGGAGCCGGAGAAAGAAGCTGCGGCGACTGATCTACCGGATGCGAAGACCTCACCTCTCAAGTAAGTACAGTACAGTCTTTTAGAGAAATGTGTGTTAAAATTCAAAAAGGTTAGGTGAAATAATTTTGTTAAAAGCAGGAAGAACTATGCTATCATTTATTTCTCGTATTATATTTGTAGCCAGTACCTCAAATATCAACGAATAAAGAACCTTTTAATTTTTTTTGTTATTGAAACATGTATTGTAGACTTGACAACAAGAAGCACTATTTTAATTATTTGGTTTGAAGATCATTAATAAATTACAGTTTTCTTTTAGTTTTGACCGTTTAGTACAGAGCCACAGTCATGTAATAATGCACATTAATTAAAGCGTGGCACTGCAGAATCTGCTCAGTATTGTCGAACTGTCAAAATCTCAATAAAATGATTAATTTTCTTATACAATTCATCTTCCCCTTTCCACAGAGTATCAGCCCGCACCCCTGTGCTGAGCGACGACCCGCTGGGCGCACTGAGCCAGCCCGAGCTGCCACAAGTGCCCACAGTATCCCCTCCGGACGAGGAGCCCGCATTACCCAAGCATGAGCTCAGCGTCAGCCCCAAGCTGTTCCACAGACGAAGCAACTCCTTCCAGGACGAGCCGCCGCAGGAACTCACAGGGTATACACCTTCCTTTATTGTTTGCTTTGTTAATAAGCTTTTTTTGCAGCTTGCATGTGTGCCAGCATGTGCTGTGAGTGGTCAGAATAGTACTTTATAATGCCCTGCAGTTCACTCTGATTGGTAATCGACAATGGGACTAGGACTCGAGTGACAAACCATTGCGTCGATCTATTATGTGTCAAATATTCCCTCAAATTCTGACTATTTTCCTTTATTGCAAATGACCTGTGAAGCCGGGTACAGACACGCAATGCAACATTTGTAAAAAAACTGCGCGCACGCAACATGCATACCCGGCTTATGGAAAAAGTTTGGTTGCAAACAATTAATCTGTACCTGGTTTAAGGTAGAAGATGTCTCATTGAAAATTCTGTTTACTTTATTTCCGAGAATTCCTTTCAAAATAATATGTGTGTGAGTTTGTGTTCCTTATAACTTTCTGTAAAACTCTTCAAGCAGCATGTTATGCAAAATTGAACCTTCTATATATCCCTCACGTAGAAAGCTCAGAGTAGTAACTAGCACAGATATCATTTATTGCGGCGTGCACTTTGGTATGAGGATACAACGTGGCGTAATCAGTTACCATTCAGTACAGGATTTCAAATCCACCAGAGTCAAAACATTTCTTCGGCTATAAAAAAAACAAACCAGTCTAACAGTCTAAGGGGCATTTTGCTACCTTACGAAACTACATGAGATTCGAGTAAAAGCCGACCCTAACATAGTTGGGATAAGGCTAGGCAGACGAGAAGTTGATATTAAAAAAAAAACTCATTTGATGTTCAAGAATAACTAACATTGAAAACGGAATATTTAACATGTTAACTATGTATTTGTTATGAGTTATTTTGGCCCTGTTGCAAGCACCATGATCACGGATAAACTGAAATATAAAACAATTAGTAAACATGGTAAATATCCCGTTTTCAGTGTCATGATAATGTTAGGGTCAATTCACACCGAAGTGGCAGCGGTCGGCAGCGCAGTTTCACCGTCAAGCCATTTTATGCTTTATCTCGATTGGAAAATGCATAGTATCGTTTGTTGATGCGCGGCCGCTCGCGGCTCCGCGAGACGTCACGCGGCCCGAGTCTTTCAAACGATACTATGCACTTCCTAATGGAGATAAAGCATAAAATGGCTTGACGGTGTAACTGCGCTGCCGACCGCTGCCACTTCGGTGTGAATTGACCCTTAGTGACCATGCCAGTTTAAAAACTTCATCAAGAACATCAAGAATCATGTTCTAAATGGTATAGTTAGCGCGTCGTTATCTCTACCACCTTGTACATGATTGTATAGTTATCCCTCTGAGCATAGTCGAGTGCGTCCCTCGTCCCCCCGCCCCCTGACCGTGCGCCCGCTAACGTACCGCTAGAGCGACGCCCCCTGTGAGCGAGATAACCTCGATAGTTTCCTGTCGGCAGGAAACTGCACAGAAGTGAGACGGCGCCTGCAGGGACCGTGTCCTCTAGCCTCGTCAGCCTGGGGAACACACTCAAGATTAGCTTCGGGTGAGTTCAGTGTTTGACGGTTTTTTTTTAAATATACAGTGTATTTTTTTTAATAGTGTGGGGAAATCTTAATACTTAATTTTTGGGTCAAGTAAACTATGCTGTCCTGACTTTTTTCTTCCGATGCAATGAGATGTTTGTCAAATGAAATAAACTCGCGATTTGAGAATCATCTCATTGTATGTACCAACATTCCACACGCAAAATATGCGCTTTGGACGTGGATTTGCGAACACCAGCTCGTTAAACAATACAATGTACCAACATTAAATAAAATGGTGTTTTATGCTTTCATGGTTTACAACTAAACTTAAACTGTCACTTACGGGATATCTTCCGTGATTGTTCATTATTTTGAGCTCCCGATATGAGCGCTGTTGCGAGCGCCATGTTTAGCGCTCAAAATTATGAACAATCACGGAAGATATCCCGTAAGTGACAGTATAAGATTAAATAAAATTATCAATTTTACTTATTTTTATGGATAACTCACACTTGACCAAAAATTAAGCTTGTCAAAATTATTTTCATTACAAAAAAGTCATTTATAGTTTCCGTGTATCTTTTATAGCTTCGGATTTCCCTATACTGTCCCAATAAAAAAAAAACACACTGTATGTTAGAACATGAATGATGTGTGATAAGTTAGTAATATTGTGTTAATTTAGAAAGCAGATTATTACTGTTGACTGTTGTGAAATCATTGTGTTTTACATTGTCTTGGTGTGCTAAAGTTGGCTAGTTTTTAATTCGGACTACAAAAGAAAAAGCTGAACCAAATAATTCTCCAGAAACAGAATATGCCTTTGGTTTAGTTAACATAGTAATTTTGAATAATTAAAAAAAAAAAAATGTTTGTTCTCTAAATTTTCATAGCAATATAATTTCCTGAAGCAAAGCAAAAGCAACAGGAACATACATCCAAACACCAAGACAATTTCGATGTGTAAATATAACTATACAATCTTGTTGTAAATGTATAGATGTCACTGCTATGTTTTAGTTCACGAAAAACATCTTGTTCAATATATCGCATGTTCGTTTCATTGTAAGGGGAGCCCTTTGTTTCCCTTCATTTTTTTTTCTTTTAGTTTTTAGCCTTCATTTTTAGCTGTGTTGCATCTTCATGTAAAAGTCAAAATCGATCTCAAATGTCAGTAAAATGTCAGTAGTGAAAACCGTGCCTTAATTCATTCCGGGGCTGCGGGACTGTTCGAAAGAGATACCGCGGCCCTGGACCACAAAGGGCAAAGATGGAACATGGATGGGTTTTAGTCAGTAAAAGTCTGACACTCCCTCCCACTCCACCCAGAGCGGGGGGGGGGGTATTTGATGATTTCCAATACAAAAAAAAGCCTCATATTCAAAGTCATGGCGACTGCTGAGCATGAGGTCCTGGGCTCGATCCCGGGTCGGGCAAAGTGTTTTCCATCAGGAAAATCTCAGTAGCAGCCACGGAGTCTGGATTTGTGCCCGGTTGATGGCAATACGATCGCCCCCTACTACATGCGACTTAAAACATAACTATTAATGAACTATTAGGTATACCTCTACCTTATCCTTCGGGGATTACAGGCGTGATGTTTGCTAAGATTCTACTATTGATGCAGCAAGAACATGCGTCCATTAGAATCGTGAAAAATCCCTGTCTTGAACAAAACTTAAATCGAATAGTATACAATGTTAGTACAGATTTTTTTTAAATTTATTTGAGGTTGCAACCAGCCTTTTTGTTTTTATTATTTTTTTCTAATAAAATAGCTCTGTTATTTTATTAACCGCACCAACACGCAGTACGCTAGCTTGTTTGTTTTCTTAGACGCTATTCGCCAGGCCGACTGTCGTTGCGCAAGGATAACATGAAACTGGGGAAAGCTATGATCGAGAATTACTTCAGGTAAGAATCTCGAATAATCTTCGAAGAAAACCCCTTCAAATAAAATAACTGTAAATTGTAAAAAATAATAATGTTTTTGTAAACAAAATTAATGCAGCGCCACTCTTTGTCTGCTGTAAGTATTCGTTAAATTGAATAAAACCATGCCATCCCATCTTTTAATTTTTCCATTTAGTATCAGAGAAAGTTTGATGTCTTCATTGTGTTGAAACATGTTTTATATTTAGATAGAACAAAAATTACTGACCACATTCCACGATTCGTCTATAAAGGGTGACTGGTAATTAGTGAGCGATACTTAAACACGTGATTGTACTCATGATAATAAACAACTTTCCTAAAGAAACTTTTTTTTTTGATTACTCATTCACTTACACATTCACATACTTTATCACAATAACACAACAGCGGGCCGTATGAAATTTGCGCGCGCGCGCCTGTGATCTATCAGCTGTTAGCCCCGTGACGTCGTTCTGGTACCGTGCAACAGTGGGTAGGCAGAGCACCCGCGCGGCAAGGCCGCTCCGTAAAGCTGCGCTGTTGTGTTATTGTGATAAAACTGAATGAGTATTAAAAAAAATATTTCTTTGGGAAAGTTGTTTGTTATCATGAGTACAATCACAGTATCGGTCACTAATTACCCGTCACCCAATATTTTTGCATGTTTTGGCCATTTTTTACCGCACTGTCTTGTAAAAAGCATGGATGTTTTAGTTTTTGTTGTAAATAGGTTTTTTTCTCGTACATGAGTCAACGTTTTTTAAAATAAATGAAACCATCCCCCATTTTTTTTAATATAAGGTATTCTAAAAGTTTTTGAATCTTTCAGTCCAACGAGTATAGCTGGAAAGAGGTCGAACGAGTTACTACAAAGTGGTCTGAGCAGCCTCAAGTCAGCGGCTACCAGTATGGCGAAGAAGTTCGATGAAATGAAGGAGGTTATATCTGCTAACTCTACGCCGGTGAAGGGCGCGTTCGGGAATGCGACCAGTGCCCTCAACAGTTTGATGGGAGAGGAGGACTCTACTGATGGGTCGTCAGAGATTAATCCCGATGGTTAGTTGATTTTGGTGTTTTAATGTCAAGTAACAACTCAGCAACTCTACACAAAAATTGTTGCTGGGACACGACTTTTTTTTGGGGTGAAAAATCACGTTTTATGGTAGGACTCAATGTAACGCACTCAAAACATTGTGCTGATGCATTGAATAGTACGGGAGTCATGAAGGTATTTAAATTAATGTTTTAATATTAACAAAACAAAACTTGTATTTAAAAAAAAAATTGTGAAATAGTTTATTAATAAATACATTATTTAGTCTGTTATATTATTCGTCTCTACTTGTAAGTTTTAACTCCATACATTTGTATTGTATTTGCAGAATGGGTAGGAGGTGTTGGATTCAGACGCGCCTCAAGTGATGCCGAGCTAGCGTGTTCTATGGAACGTGGCTCGTTAGCAACGCTCGTGTCGCATCTACCCGACAACTTGTATCCTGTTATGAATGTGAGTAGCTTTAATACTTTGTTAATTAATCTAATATAATAGTAATTTTTTGAAAAAGAAAGAGTTTGGTAACGGTTACCACGTATTCAATACATCATTCTGAGCCCCCCAAATATAAATTTTTCATCAGTTATTATAAAAAAAACAGCTGTTCAGAGCTAATCAGGGGCTCAGAATGATGTACTGAATACGTGGTAACCGTTTTCGCGTCGGTGTCCCCTCCACCCCGTATGAGTGCGGTAGTGCTCGGTATTGCCGCTTGCCGCCGCGCCACAGCGAGAGCCCACCTCGTGAACTGAAGCTGCTTTCAGACTACGCTATAATATAATAGCATACAGTATATAGCTCATAGCACAACAATATCGCGCACCATACATTGTTATGGACACGTTCACACTGTACTGTACTATATATTATTACTTACTATACTTATTATAGCATTAGGTCCTTCTTTGCTATACTATATGGCACCATAGTATAGCGTAGTCTGAAAGCAGCTTGAACGTATTTGAGCGATATTTTACCAGTTAGTTATAAGATATACATTGATAATGATTTTGTTCACTTTGTTCAGTTTTCGAAAATGATTAATACTAGAGTTTCAAAGCATTAATATAATACATTTTCAACAGGACCAATCAACTCCAGAAACCTCATCGATAGTAGTCCACCTATCTTCCTGCTCACAATGTCATCAGTGCTTTGCCTTCCTATATGACGAAGACATCATGGCGGGCTGGGCTGCTGACGACTCCAACTTGAATACGCGCTGCATCGCCTGTGGACGACATACTGTGCCGTTGTTGTCTATACAGGTAAGCAGTTAAACATTTAGAACAGTCTAAAATAGAACAGATATCTCTCAGATTTTGGCTTTTGGAGAGAGGTGTGGTAAATCAAGAATTTCTTGTAGTGCGTACTTGCATAGGCATGGGGTCGTCCATTAATCACGTTATATCTCACTACACCCAAAATCACGAAGTAACACAAGGGGGGAGGCCCCTTGTGTTACTTCGTGATTTTTTCCGAACCCCCTCCCCCCCCTTTCGAGCCTCACGTGATTAATGGACGACCCCCATGTGCCTAATTGGCCGGATAAATGTATGAAAATCAGAAAATAGGGTCTAAGTTCTGCTTGCCATCACGCTCCCCTCATCAATATGCATATACAGATATTGGTCCGATTTAGTTATATTTTTAACTAGCTTATGCCCGCGTCTTCGCTCGCGTTAATTTAGAATTTGATAATTAAACTCTTAACACACTACTAAAGTTTCTATAATAATATAATTCAATCATGATTCGAAAAACGCGTGGCGCCATCTATTATCATGAGGACGTTATTGTTGTTTTCTTCGGGAACGGTACTTTTTTGGGATGAAAGGTACCCTATGTCCGTATCTGTACACCTGACAACGTATTTGCAAAATTTCAGGATGATCGGTTCAGTGGTTTAGGCCTGAAAAGGTAACAAACAAACAAACTTACTTTCGCATTTATAATATTGGTTAGGATTGCCAATAGTTTTCCGTTTCTTATGAGCGAAATAGTGTGATGGAAAGTTTTTTTCTGCTTTCAACATATTTGGTTGCCTTGTCAATTCATTATTTAAAGCCACACCCAATACAGCATTAATAAACTCCTATGTATTTTTTCAGATAATCCGCCCCGACCAAAAACAATCAGAAACATTCAGCGTGCCTTATTTAAATCCTCTGGTATTGAGGAAAGAATTCGAATCTATATTAGGTATGTATCATAATCACCGATTGACCTGTAGAACTTTCAATTATATTAATTTAATTTTGTTATATAATTATAATAGCTCTAATAAATCGTAAGCTTGGAAGAAAACGATAAGTACAGTATCTACAAAGGTACAGAATAACTATGTTGTTTAGGGCTCACTAGCAACACAACTATATTGACAAGTTTTAGGTAATATTTTCAGCCACTTGTAACACCTCATGTGTAAAATTGAACTCAAACTCAAAGCATTTATTTCAATTAGACCAGAACAGGCACTTTTGAATGTCAGAAAAACAAAGAAGGCGAAGCTACAGTCCCACACAGACACAAGGCATAATAACTTGTGAAAGTACTGTAGTTGCCCATTCCACGCGTAGATCTCTATGGAGAAGAATGGGCAAGAAACCTGAACCTGCTTATGTATAACCTGGATAAAGAACAGTTTTCAATCTACGAATCCAGCTTTGCCTGCGCATGCTTTTGGGAAAACCAACGATAAAATCAGAATTATGATGAAAGATATCGTTTATGTTTTTAGGTAGGGAAGGCGACACATGTTTAGCAGAATCAGGCTTCGTAGAATCACATCCGATCGTGTACTGGAACTTGGTGTGGTTCCTAGAGCGAGCGAACATCGAGAACCATCTGCCTGACCTACTGTGTCCGGACTTCGCGACGAAGTACCATAGTACTGACATGTTGCATGATCACGAGAAGGGTGGTAAGTGGATCTCTTTTCTGTAATACTGTGCGTTCTCACTGGCGAAACATTCACATAAAACTTGTTGGTTGCGCGGATTCATACATACATATACGCCGTGACTTTTTAGTCGTCTTATAACGGCACCCCACTTCATGTATCCAATATCTACTAAACATTCATAAAAATAGGTATTTATGAGATTTTAATAATTTAAAAACAAACATGTTATTCAGTATTATGACGCATGACGTAGTTAAAACATCCTGTTGTTAGCGATGATCTACTGGACTCGAGCGCTGGGTAGGAATGTTCTCCCGTTTGACACGTAAACATCATTAACAGGATGTTTCATAATTTTGTCTAATGTTTTATTTATTTTTCTTTGTAAGTACCTATTATGTTAGGAAAAAAAAATCGCGTCTAGAGCTATTTTATGTCGGGCACATTGAGTGGACCACCTTTGTAAGACGACTAAAAAGTCACGGTGTATATCAATTATTTTATCGTTGATTGGCACGTCGCATTCTCCTCCCCCACCTCATCTCCCGCACAGCGCCTCGAGAATTTAGAAAAATAAGTAAAATTGGTGTGTTCTTCGACTCTGTGTGATGTGCCACGCTCTAGGAAGCTGCTGTGAAGATTTGACGTATGTGCATCCTTCCTTTACCAGCGTATTGTTCTTTTCTGGTGTTCCATATCAATACGCGTCATTCCGCCATCTTTGCAACGAGCCAATTTCAAATCATCAATCTTGATTCTTTTAGTTGAAATCTTTTATCTAATCAGACAAGTTTTTTTAAAACGTTGCCCCTTACTATGATTTTCTACCGTAATGTATGTCCGTTTACAAATAATAGAACTGAGAACTACCTGTAGGCCATACGAATATTTGTTAAGTGCGGGTATCGAACCCGCGTCACACAGCGCAGCAACCACTACGCCAACCGTGCCGGGTTTTTATATAAATGATTCGCCAGTAAAAATGCTTATACGTAAACATTAATATTTCCTTGAGAGTAGTTTAGTATGTGAACCAGTGAAAATGACGTTATGATTCTTGGAGCGATTGTCCATTACAATTACCCCCCCTATTTGTAAATAACTCCGCTCCTATTCCTAATCCTTATTTCCCCTTCTATTGTCTTATTTCAGGTAGATCAAGAGGTTTAATATCTGGTACAGCTGTTCGTATCTTTTTTGACTCGTCGGTGGAAACGAAGAAATAAAGATTTTCGTGAAAGAATTGAATTCAAATTCTTTTTACAATTGCATGTTGTTAGTATACTAGGGTTGACTATTTTAGTATTGTGATTAGTAGATTTATAAATACTAACCCTACTTTTTCAAAACGTTGAGATTCCTGTACTATATCCGATCTTGAAACTACAGTGCGGTAAATTGGGTTAATTAGCATTTGTATGGAAATATGTGATTTTTTAAATTAGAAACGTAGCAGTTAGAACTTCTTATAAGTAAAATTTAGTTTTACCAACGTTTTGTTTAAGATTCCCGAGAATTTTACGGTTGGAAATCCCTTCAGGCAGAAGGCTTGTAAGAAACTAATATTCATATCTTTTATCCCAGGTGGTTGCCGCGTAATATGCACGTGGGAGCACTCTCGCGGCGGCACCGCGCTCATGGAGGCCAGCGAGGCGGGCGCCGCGCTGCACCACGCGTGGCGCTCCAAGCGCCGCCACCACCAGCGGTCGCGCGCGCTGCAGGCGCTGCTGCTCACTGAGGACGACGCGCATGCGGGACACACGTGAGTACCACTACTGCAGGGCAGGGACACATGGCACGCGTGGCGCTCCAAGCGCCGCCACCACCAGCGGTCGCGCGCGCTGCAGGCGCTGCTGCTCACTGAGGACGACGCGCATGCGGGACACACGTGAGTACCACTACTGCAGGGCAGGGACACATGGCACGCGTGGCGCTCCAAGCGCCGCCACCACCAGCGGTCGCGCGCGCTGCAGGCGCTGCTGCTCACTGAGGACGACGCGCATGCGGGACACACGTGAGTACCACTACTGCAGGGCAGGGACACATGGCACGCGTGGCGCTCCAAGCGCCGCCACCACCAGCGGTCGCGCGCGCTGCAGGCGCTGCTGCTCACTGAGGACGACGCGCATGCGGGACACACGTGAGTACCACTACTGCAGGGCAGGGACACATGGCACGCGTGGCGCTCCAAGCGCCGCCACCACCAGCGGTCGCGCGCGCTGCAGGCGCTGCTGCTCACTGAGGACGACGCGCATGCGGGACACACGTGAGTACCACTACTGCAGGGCAGGGACACATGGCACGCGTGGCGCTCCAAGCGCCGCCACCACCAGCGGTCGCGCGCGCTGCAGGCGCTGCTGCTCACTGAGGACGACGCGCATGCGGGACACACGTGAGTACCACTACTGCAGGGCAGGGACACATGGCACGCGTGGCGCTCCAAGCGCCGCCACCACCAGCGGTCGCGCGCGCTGCAGGCGCTGCTGCTCACTGAGGACGACGCGCATGCGGGACACACGTGAGTACCACTACTGCAGGGCAGGGACACATGGCACGCGTGGCGCTCCAAGCGCCGCCACCACCAGCGGTCGCGCGCGCTGCAGGCGCTGCTGCTCACTGAGGACGACGCGCATGCGGGACACACGTGAGTACCACTACTGCAGGGCAGGGACACATGGCACGCGTGGCGCTCCAAGCGCCGCCACCACCAGCGGTCGCGCGCGCTGCAGGCGCTGCTGCTCACTGAGGACGACGCGCATGCGGGACACACGTGAGTACCACTACTGCAGGGCAGGGACACATGGCACGCGTGGCGCTCCAAGCGCCGCCACCACCAGCGGTCGCGCGCGCTGCAGGCGCTGCTGCTCACTGAGGACGACGCGCATGCGGGACACACGTGAGTACCACTACTGCAGGGCAGGGACACATGGCACGCGTGGCGCTCCAAGCGCCGCCACCACCAGCGGTCGCGCGCGCTGCAGGCGCTGCTGCTCACTGAGGACGACGCGCATGCGGGACACACGTGAGTACCACTACTGCAGGGCAGGGACACATGGCACGCGTGGCGCTCCAAGCGCCGCCACCACCAGCGGTCGCGCGCGCTGCAGGCGCTGCTGCTCACTGAGGACGACGCGCATGCGGGACACACGTGAGTACCACTACTGCAGGGCAGGGACACATGGCACGCGTGGCGCTCCAAGCGCCGCCACCACCAGCGGTCGCGCGCGCTGCAGGCGCTGCTGCTCACTGAGGACGACGCGCATGCGGGACACACGTGAGTACCACTACTGCAGGGCAGGGACACATGGCACGCGTGGCGCTCCAAGCGCCGCCACCACCAGCGGTCGCGCGCGCTGCAGGCGCTGCTGCTCACTGAGGACGACGCGCATGCGGGACACACGTGAGTACCACTACTGCAGGGCAGGGACACATGGCACGCGTGGCGCTCCAAGCGCCGCCACCACCAGCGGTCGCGCGCGCTGCAGGCGCTGCTGCTCACTGAGGACGACGCGCATGCGGGACACACGTGAGTACCACTACTGCAGGGCAGGGACACATGGCACGCGTGGCGCTCCAAGCGCCGCCACCACCAGCGGTCGCGCGCGCTGCAGGCGCTGCTGCTCACTGAGGACGACGCGCATGCGGGACACACGTGAGTACCACTACTGCAGGGCAGGGACACATGGCACGCGTGGCGCTCCAAGCGCCGCCACCACCAGCGGTCGCGCGCGCTGCAGGCGCTGCTGCTCACTGAGGACGACGCGCATGCGGGACACACGTGAGTACCACTACTGCAGGGCAGGGACACATGGCACGCGTGGCGCTCCAAGCGCCGCCACCACCAGCGGTCGCGCGCGCTGCAGGCGCTGCTGCTCACTGAGGACGACGCGCATGCGGGACACACGTGAGTACCACTACTGCAGGGCAGGGACACATGGCACGCGTGGCGCTCCAAGCGCCGCCACCACCAGCGGTCGCGCGCGCTGCAGGCGCTGCTGCTCACTGAGGACGACGCGCATGCGGGACACACGTGAGTACCACTACTGCAGGGCAGGGACACATGGCACGCGTGGCGCTCCAAGCGCCGCCACCACCAGCGGTCGCGCGCGCTGCAGGCGCTGCTGCTCACTGAGGACGACGCGCATGCGGGACACACGTGAGTACCACTACTGCAGGGCAGGGACACATGGCACGCGTGGCGCTCCAAGCGCCGCCACCACCAGCGGTCGCGCGCGCTGCAGGCGCTGCTACTCACCGAGGACGATGCGCATGCGGGACACACGTAAGTTGCATGTTACCTTTATTACTATTTCACACAAATTTGTATGCGGTACCACTATTGCAGGGCAGGCAGACTTGGACAGTTCCATTAAATCCGCTGCGAGAAACACTCTTTCGAATTTGCGACTTTGAACGGCTCTGCACTTAAACTTAAACCCTTCCAACGGTTATCCTTTGCCCTGCTCAGCAACAAAACTTACAAATTTAAAACATATTTTTCTGTCCCCTTCTTGTATGTTTATGTGTATGTTACGGCTAAAAGCCGAAGTGAGGTTACACCTAGTTTTAGCCGGCTATACCTAGGTATGGCCGGTAACAGTTTGTTATAATGCAACCAATTTGCATGTAGCGCTCGCTGGCCGCTACCGCGGCAACGCTCGCTGCGCTCGCTCGGCTCACGCAAATTTGTTCCCAGTTCTAACCTAACTTAACCTAATCCATTTGGTTGGTGTGTCCTAGCAATAAAAAGGATAGTTACCGGCCACACCTAGGTATAGACTAGCTAGAACTAGGTGTAACCTTACTTCGGCTTTTAGCCGTAACATAAACATGACCTGTTATATAAATAAAATAAAAATCCGAAAAGTCCTGATTCACACAACGACATGTTTTATTTTCGCAGTGTCGCACTTGCGGTCCTCAACGGGTTGCTAAGCAACGACTTATCCGACGCTCTCCGCAAACTAGCCGCGTGGAGGGAGAACACGTCCAACAACAAACGATACCATTCCTTCTACAGGTATGTATTAGCACTTTATTTGAGAGTAGACTGTTATTCGTACCTCATTAATTACTCGTAGCCTAGTATCAAAAGGTTTTTATTTATCTAAATTCTTTATCGAAAAAGAAAGTATCAAATTAGCAAACAATATTCATAGTGCAAAGATTTCTGTATAAGAAAACAATCTGCACCAATGGATGCCCAGTATTACTGCAGGAAGCAAGGAATCCTCGAGTCAACTGGAACTACTTGCAAAAAAACGCTTTCCACTGCAGTCAGCTGATACCAAACTAATTACAACAATATTTTACAGAGACATACTATTCCTCGCGATGGCCGCCCTTGGCGAGCACAACATCGACTTAATAGCACTTCAAAGAGAATACACGCGCGCGCTCGACCAGCTGGGAGGCGAAGCGCGACCACAGGACCTCCCCCCTTCCCCCACCGCCGTGTGCTGCCGACACTACTTCAAACGACTGCGACTTATCGTCGACGAGTAAACTTGTACACCGCATCGGGCTTTAGAAAGAGAGGTATGAGGAACAGAGACGACGCTCTACAAAGCAGAGAGGTGTTTCTAAAACTCGATGTGCAAGCCGGACGTTGGTTGAAGACGCTTGCAATAATTGGGGATAACAATTTGTTGTAGGAAAATGGGAAAACTGATAAATAAAGACAGACTTATTTATTTGACGCGAAGAACACACCAATACGAGACCAGTTTTCAGTACTATTTGATGCATCAGATCAGGCCAAATTGATGCAGGTTTAATTCAGCCTCTAGCTGAATCGCATGCTTTAACTGATCGGTCCTTTGGCGCGAATTTCAACCTTATGTCACACTGGTCTTGTGTGGAGTCTTCTAGATACTATCATCCTCGCACAGCAATATTTGTGTAATCTGGAAGCGTAAAATTCAGGGCTGCACCTCAAAATGCGCCATTTTTATTCATTCACGTAAACATAAACTCCAGCTTGCAATGCTTTTATTTACGACGGGGCTACTCGAATACGAGTTCCGAATCCCTTGTATGTTTATTTACATACATATATTATTATTTACTTTTAAAACAGTATAAAAATCTTCTATGTATAATGAGTAGAAATGTATTGTTGCTAAAGAGTTATTATTTTTTTGTAGTTTAGTTTTGAGCGTTTCGTTCTATATACAACACTAGTAGGGAGTACCGTCCATTTTATTTTAGAACGACTATAGTTTATCGAAGCATTACATTTGTGTATGACGACGACAAAACCGGAACTTGACGAACTTCTTAAGCCCGTCCAAACGGGATCAAGGTACGCTTGATTCAGCATTAAAACTATATTATAAATGATGAATCTATTAGTAGAAATGTTAACAGTAAGGAGAGGACTGTAAAATAGGTGGAAATTTGTGGATATTGTGGCCTAAAGTCTCATGACCATTGCCCCAAAGTATATTTCGAAGCATCATTCACTCATAAGCAATCTATGTAATAAATTCACGTTTCGGCATATCCATTAGTTTAGGATCGTGGGTGCTAAGTTAAGTAATCGGGACGGTGACCGTGATGAGGTATGTACATAGACTTGTTGTATAGAGTAGGTGTAAGGCCACGGAGGGCGGTTTGTAATGTGCTTAATATGTGATGGGCAGTGACGCGGTTGAGTTCGTAAACGAATTGTATGAAGAGTTTGTGTGTGTGTACATAGTCACATTATTTATGTCCCAAGCACCCTGTGTGATTAAGAACATAACACCAATTATTTTATAATCTATAGGAATTGTGACGTAGCGTCAAGTTTTTGTACACATAGTTACTTTTGTGATAACAGATAACATTATTTCAGAGACACTAAATAATGTGACTGCCAAAATTCAAAAGTATTCATGGAAGTGTCAATATAGTTAGTTGGTATATGATGAAATCATATTCATTTATTTGTATTATTTACCTTACAATATTATTACATCTGATCTTATATGACTGCAATCTGTTCTGATTAGCATTGTACGCGTTTAGTAAAAAGTAGCATGGCTCGACGTAAAACATACTTATATTATGTTATTAAATACTGTATTAAAAGTACCAATATATAGTGGACTGTAACACAAAGAAAGAATTGAATGTAACATGTACATAAACAAATGGTTTATTTCACTTGGCAGTTTATACTGCAACTCACAAATACTCAGGATACTAACAAAGTATTTCATATTATTTGTGTTCAAGATAATGACTAGACTATTTATTGAAACTAACCTTAGCTTCTAGAAAGAAAGTCATGAAACTATTTTTTCGATCAAATTCTAGTGATTCTTATTTATTTCAATCTATCTATCTACATCTATAAATGTGTATTTTCAACCTTGGCTTATTCATTTTCCATTTCCAACTTTTATATTTCATGTTTAACACCTATGAATTGTATGTACACTAGTGATCATGTACAAGCCATATTGTTAGTTCCATAAAATTGTACAATAAAGCCACATAGGTATTTGAAGTTGTAAAATAATTCTAAGTAAAATCGAAATTTAATTATTGTATAATATTCAAAGCTACAGTCATAAAAGACATGCAATTAACTTGCAGCAGTTCTGTTATTTAATAAAGATTATTTTATTTTGACAAGTGTAATAAAATGCATATAATTTTTATAAAAAAATATATAAGGCTTCGATATTAATTGTTTTATTTATCACCTACAATACTAACATTACTTATTGAGTCATACCTAAAACTCTATACAAAAATTTGCCATCATGATCATAGTAGCAATCGTTCACTTTATAAGTAGCCCCTTTCTTGTAAGCTTTCTTTGGAATTCTTATCCTCTCCGGGTAGTTCATTACCTCATTAGGATCATCAGATTTACTCTTATACTCTACCACACCACTTTCCTTCTGACTTTCATGGAACACCTCCATTTCTTCCTGCACTTTTTCAGTTATTGATTTTGTTGGTGCTTGTGCAGAACTGATGATGATTCTGTCATTTATGTCCACATTGGCACCTTTTTCTAAACGATTTTTAATTTTAGAAGTAAGTTCTTCTAATGTTATTAGTTTTGGGATTATTTTTTCTCTGTGATTCTTATCCTGAGGTTTTGATGAGTGTGGACTTGGCAGAGCAAGATTTTTGCTTTGCTGATCTGTGGAACTATTTGTGTTTTCTTTGGATGCACACTTTCTCACAATCTGCTCAAACTCCCCAAGATCCTGTTGTTCAGGCGTGATGTCAATTTTAATTGATTTTTGGCTCAAAGGGGGAATAGTTCTGTTGGAGAATTTGAGGAAATGGTTCCTCAGTTCTGGTGGTATGTCTAGTGATCCTTCTTTCAGCTCCTTCCAATTTCTCATGACTGAGGCGTCGTGACGTGCGATGCGCTGCTCAGTAGCTGGCTTCCAAGGAAATTTGAGTAGTTTCTGCAATACAAGTAATTTATAAATTAACTATTAACAAGTATGTAACTCTTTAATTAACTATTGTAGTATTCACAAATACTGAGATAGATGAAGAAATTGGGGTACAGGCTGCAAGATGGTGATTGACCTGGTGAAGATGGAGAATTGACTGGCTGTGTAAAGCATGTGACTGGGTGATATTCAGATGCTTGGGGGAGGATGTGTCCTGTCCTGTCCTGAGGCTATACACCGTGACTTTTTAGTCGTCTCACAATGACAGCCCACTTCATGTATTCAATTCATTCAAACTAAACATTCATAAAAAAAATAGGTATTTATGAGATTTTAATAAGTTGAAAATAAAAATATTATTAGTATTATGACTCATGACGTGGTTAAAACACCCTGTTGTGAGCGATGATCTATTGGACTCGAGCGCTGGGTAGGTATGTTCTCCCATTTGACACGTAAACATCATTAACAGGAAGTTTCATAATTTTATTCTAATTTATTACCTATTTATTTTTCTTTGTCCATTATGTCAGGTAAAAAAAAAAAAATCGCGCCTTCACCTATTTTATGTCAGGTACATTTGAGTGGACCACCTTTGTAAGATGACTAAAAAGTCACGGTGTGTATATCCAACAATGGATATTAATATTTTTTTTTTTTTTTTTTTATTCTTTTTTATTTAAGGGATTTTTGTACACAAATGCGACGATGTCAATCCCATCGTACTTTTACATATATAAACTTACTTCCTAAACTAATTTAGCTTATTAAAATTACACAAAACAGAATGAACTAAATCTAATTACTTATCTAATAAAAAAGTATATAATATTTTGGCTGCTTCAGAGGTAGGCTTAGCTAAAATACTATGGAAAACTCCAACATCCATTACTGACAACTTCATCCTATTGAGAACTGCGTTTCTCTTATTAGTATGTCGGACACATTCCACCAACACATGCTGTGCATCCTCTATCTTGCCACACACCTCACAGTTTGGAGAGTCAGATTTTCTCATTAGATAAGCAAAGTTGTTTAGTGGAATATGTCCTGACCGCAGACGATGCGCAGCAACAATTTGACTTCTATTCAGTTTCGATCCCGTGAACCAAGGTATATGAGGAGGCTCACATTGTATACTTTTATACCAGATTCCTTTCGATTTTGACCTTTCATTAAAATGTTCTTTCCAAGATAAATTGTTTATTTTTCTAAATTTACTTAACATTTCCGAATAACTTGGTAATATATCCCGTGTTTGCGTGCCTAACAGAATGGCGTATTTAGCTAATCTGTCAGCCTCCTCATTACCCGGAAGTCCAACATGGGATGGCACCCACTGGATAACTACTTCTTTACCTGTCTGGTTAAAAAACCGAATTTGTTCCAAAATTCTGTATGCAATAGCTAAACCCTTTGACCCATTATGAACACATTTAGAAATATGCTGCAAAGCACTCTTACTGTCAGTGCATATCACTACTTTCATCGCATTTAGTTCTAGTATATACTTCAAGGCCTCAGAAATGGCAAATAACTCGGCAGTCATGATGGAAATAAGATTATTCATGCTATACGTTTTATGATAGTCATTTACTAAATCACAAAAAGCTGCTCCAACTCCGTCTGATGTTTTGGACCCATCTGTGTAAATGACATGCCAGCCAGTGTATCTCTCCCGTAATTCATTAAGGGTATTGTATTTTAACGAATTGTTGTCATAATGTGATTTTGGAGCGGTAATACTTACTAAATTACATTTAATAACATCCTTAATATCTATGTTAGACACCCAAGACTCTAAAGTAAACATTAAAACTGGATAGGAAGACGAAATCTCCTCAGCACTTATCATACTGTGTGAAGTAACTAGTAGAGGTTTCCTCTTCCTATTCCAGTACCTATTTTCAATCATACCACTAAGATCTGTAATCAAACTTGTTGAAACATCATTTGTCCTTGATTGAAGCTTTAAACAAAACTTCAGAGAGAGGAATTGTCTTCTAATTTGTAAAGGAGGTATAGTCAACTCACTCTCCATTACGTGTATCGGAGTTGACTTAATAAAACCTCCGATTATTCTTAAAGCTATGTTTTGTAATTTTTCCAATTTATAAGTGTGACTAATTGCAGAGTTATCGTACAAAAAACATCCGTAATCAATTCTGCTCCTAATAATCGCTATATACAGTCTACGCATATATATAGGGTGAATACCCCATGACGATCCCGCCAGAACTTTGAGTAATTGAATTTTTTTTTGTGAACTCTCATACACTTCGTTAATATGCTTCCCCCATCTTAAGCACTTATCCAGCCACATTCCCAAATATTTGATATAATCGACAGCTTCTAAAGTTTTGTTGTTAGCTTTAATATCAACTGCTAGTCTTCTGCGTCCTCTCGTAAATATACATAATTTGGATTTGTTGGTCGATAGTTCTAATCCTAACCTCTGTATTGATTCTATAAAAAAATCTAAAGCTTGCTGCATATTATCTACACTATCTTGTATTTTAGTGTTATTACAATATAATACAAAATCATCAGCGTATTGACTGACACAAACGTTATTAATATTTTTACAAATACTGGCCGTAATAATATTAAAGAGAAGGGGGGATAGAGGATCACCTTGTGCAATTCCCTTACCAGTCCATCTTACATACTGTCTGTTGCTTTCGTCAGCTTTTATCGTGAGATGTCTTTCTTTTAAAAATTCCCAAATATAAGAACAAATATATTTCCCAACTTTTAAATAATTTAGAATATGTACTACCTGGTCAATAAGAACATTATTATATGCTCCTTCCACATCCAAAAAAACAGCTAAGGTTGGGGTATTTTTGGTAAAGCCAATTTGTATTTTAGTAACAAGACGTGCAAGACAATCATGACATGAGTGATCTCTTCTAAAACCAGTTGTATTGGGAGATAGTATTTTATTATATTCTATGAACCATTCTAGTCGCTTCAGAATCACGGAGTGAAATATTTTACAAAGACAGGATATCAATGCGATTGGTCGAAGCTTACCATCGGAGCCGCTGCTAGTCTTAGGTATCGGAACTATGGAAATATCTCGCCATTGAAAGGGAACCGTTGATGTTTTAAAAATTAAATTGTATAATTCAAGTAAATATTTTTTAACAATAGTAGGCAAATTAAAAATCATTGAATATGTAATATTATCGATACCGGGAGATGTATCCTTAGATTTAAAGCATGATTCCAATTCCTGTTTCGAGACTTCACAATTTAGAGGTGACTCATTATCATCAAACACAGGTGTTGGAGTCATCACAAAGTCTGGGGCCAGTGAACTCAGTAGTTCTTCTTTTTTTTCGTCCGATGAATAAGATCTCGTCTGCCTAAAACCCTTCATCCAACGCATTTTTCTCCACATGGTTGCTGAATTTGTAGTCTCATCAATACTGTCACAGAAATTATGGAAAGATTTAGACCTAGCTTGCCTTATAACCTTTTGACCTTCAGAAATTTTAATATTAAGTAAATCTAGATTTTGAGGTATAGGGTTTTTTCTAAAGTTTGTTAAAGCTAAACGTCGCTCGGCTACCACTTTTGAAAGTTGTTGGTTCCAATATGTTTTTGGTGTAAATTTACGAGTTGGATTATTACATTGTTTTATGAATGGAATCGTTTTGTCAGCAGCTTTATTAATTAGATTAGTAAGAAAGTCATACATAGATTGTACGTTTTCAGATGGTGAAGGTACTTCTACAAAATAGTTTGAAATAATTTGACGATAACTAGCCCAATCTGCTTTTTTATAATTTCGCTTTAAGGTAATATTAGCAGCGTCAGGATATTTAAAACACATTTTTATAATTAAGTGGTCACTACCCAGGCTTTCACTACTAACACTCCAAGAACCATTAATAGCTATGTCTGTGGTACAGAACGAAACATCAGGGGAGGTTTTTTGCAAAAAACCATTCACGAGCTTCATTCTAGTGGGATCACCATTATTTAATGAGATATAATTATTGCTTTCAATTGCGGCTTCGAATAATTGTTGGCCTCTAGAATCATTTTTACTGGACCAGCAGGCGTGATGCCCATTAAAATCGCCCGCGATAATAGTATTTTTTGGAAATCTTGAAAAAATCTGCTCCCAGTCTAATTGAGAGGTTCTCACTGAGGATGGACAGTAGACCGAAATTATATTATGGATTAATTTACAATTAAGAATTTTAATATGTAATATTTCTATACCTGAATTAGTCACACTTATAGGAGCAATGAAGGTTTTTAACGATCTGTGTGAAATAATCGACACTCCTCCATATGAGTCATACCTGTCCTTTCTATATACATTATACCCACTTATATTTATGTGTCTATCTGCATCCAACCATGTTTCACTTAAAATGGCTACATGAATACTACCTCTATTTAATAATAACTCTAAATCACTTAATTTTGGCTTCAGACTCTGAGCGTTCCATTGATATATGTTGATATTTGTAGTAATTGGATCACTATCCATTTATAAATAGTCCAAGAAGTTTACTTACAATATCCCAGTCTTTAAAATACGAAACAACAAGTATCATACATTCTTCTAACACTAATCTTATGCTCTTCTTCACCTTCTGTTCCGATGAACAATCTGCCAACCATATTTCTTTAACCTTATTGTAACATTTCTTCAATTTAGATATGTTTTCGTTTTTATCGGGGCTTTCTTCTATTATATCTTTTTCTTTTTTTTCTTTCTGTTCTTCCTGTACATTTTGATTAGTTTGTTCTTTTTTCTTCTCATTCTGTTTTTTCTTTTTCTTTTTAATTGTTTTGGATATAGTTTTATTTTTGTTAACTTCTTCTTCGCTTTCACTGACTTCTTCTAGCGAGAGACTTGAATCCATGTAGGTATTTACTTGACTAATTGATGGTTCTAGCTGTGTAAGAGAATCCCTATAGCTTCTATTCTGTGAAGAAGATGTGGGAGGAAGTAGTATTTGCCTAACTTCAACATTAACAGGAGTAATTTCCTCTCTTTTTTTAATTTGTTTTAAATATAAGTCTAGCGCTATCTTATAAGAACACTTGTCTTTGCTCATTATGTCCCTAATCATTTTCTCTTTGATGTACACTGGACAATTTTTATTTAATGCCATGTGCGGGCCTTTGCAATTGATACATGAGAACTCCTCAGTTTCGCAATTGACATGTTCTTTGCCACACTTAGGGCATATTATTTTCTGGGTAGGACAAAAACGTTTCATGTGGCCATATTTCCAACACCCTGAACATTGGGTAACAGGGAACATATATGATTCAACTTTAAAACGACACCCATATCCATATATGTGTGAAGGTAAAGTTGCTCCTTTAAAAGCTATGCGAATAGCTTCACTATTAATCCACTGCCCATCTTCAGTTAATCTCTTCAGTCTTTTAACCGTGCAAATATCTGCCTCACTTTGAAATATTTTCGAAAGTTCGTCCTCCTCTATTTCCAAGTCAATATTTCTGACAACGCCATAAATAATACTTAATTGGTCTGTTCTTTGACATCTAAATTCTAATTCTTTAAACTTTTGGCAATTCAGTATTTTATTTATATCTTCAATATATTTTAGAGTGATGAGCATTTTGTAAGGACTTTTATATTTGATTTTAAGTATATCGTTTATATTTTGGGACTTCAGCAATTTGGCCATACCCACCATTTTTGGAAGTACCGTCTGAGATGTAAGACATACCTCAAAATATTTTCCTTGCTGTGAATTATTTTCACAACTACCCTCATTAACCTCACAATTGTTGTTTTGTGAATTACTGCGCAATAGTCTTTTCGCCTTTCTAGTTACGGTGGTAAAACCATCATCCTCTTCGATAATTTCTTCGCTATCTTCTCTGACCCTTTTCTCAACATTTCTCTGATTTTCATTTTCAACATTCATCGTACTTCTCTCAATAGTTGTTTCTTCCCTCGTATTCTCCATCATCTCTTCATTTATATCACTTTCAACAAGAAAATTCGACTCCGTACTCACAGATCTTCCAAATCTATCCATTATCTAAATTATTGAGTAGCATGTAGGTAATTTTATAAACAAGTAGCACGACAAAATGAGTAAGACGTCCGCACGTCTCAGTCGTCAACGCGGCACTGTGGGATATTAATATTGTACTAACCTTAACCACAGGTACAGTAATAGGAAAGCTTTGAGCTATCTTCTCAGGTGTCCATTCATCAGGTTCACTACTGGCTAAGTGACGTATCTGTTCCTTCTCGCTCCAAGTCAGGAGGTTTGGCATGTTCTCCTTGAAGTACTTCTCCTTAACAATGCGGTGGCGAAGTTCATATTTACCAATCAATGTCTCATTGTGGTGTTCATTGTAGGCTTCTCCGACCTGGGAAATGAAACAGTTTTATTGAGATTGTGCCCCTTCTTATTCTTCGTCATGTCGCTGGCACAACAGTATTTATATTTTGTTAGGTTAGCCCAGATCTTCACACTTCCATTGTGACCCTGATTGAGGCAAATGATGAGCTGATATGTGCTGCTCTGTTCTAAATACATACAAACTCAAACCACTTTTAAATTATTAAAAACAAGAAGATAAAGCTATGAACTGGGTGTAGTTACTCATTAGAAAGTGTAGATGTCTTTGGAGAAAAATGGGCTAGAAACTCCATACATCAACACACCCCATTTTCACATGGGGAAGGCAGAAACTACAGAACAAAACCTGCTACGATCCATACATACTACTTTTCGTCTCGTCCACGTTTACACAATCTGGTCATACACGCACGCCGGTTCTGAATACTACGCAGCTGACCTCTCTGAAGAACATCACGAATTAAGTCAGTGTATGTCCTTCTAGCCGCTGTTTCTGCTCTGTTGTGTATTGTGCGTATCTCTCAAGAACGGACTGGATGAAACTTCTGGCCAAGTTTTAGTATTTAGTAGCCCACTCAAGCGGCAGCAGCAAGTGCAAATTAATTGTATGTCGACTGAACTAGGTGGTCAAAATTACTCACATTGTAAAAGTTACTTTCTGACTGTTCCACAAATTCTTCAAGATTTTCATCTTTTACACGTAAACCTTCATCTTCAAAGGCTTTTATTCGGTTATCAATACCAGGGTTGGGGTTTCTTGTGTCTAACCTCCGACTTCTAAGGTTACGAATGATAACCTTGTCACAGGTACGGTATAGCTGCCTCAAATGAATTCCGAACATCTTTGTATTGCATCAACAGCTAATAAAACAAGTATTTGATATAAAAGTAGATAGAAAGAAACAAATCAAAACAATATTTTGGTGCACCGATTGCCCAAATGCCCACTTGCTTGGTTGACACTGACAGATACAGCTGCTTGTGCTTGACATTGTCAATTTGACAGCCATGTTTATGCCTTTGAGGCATGAGTGTTGTGTAGCCTAGTTCCTATAAAGGGTGTAAAAAGCCCTTAACGAAGCCGAAAGGTACTTGTTCTCCCCGTCAATGCGATAATTTTTTGTTCTAGATCATACCTGGGAACCTTCTAGTTACGGAGATATTGGGGGTCAAAGTTCCAACTTTTTCACAAGTTTTTTTTTAAATACATGATTTTAAAGTAAGATTTTTACTTTAAACACCTCGACGACCCTCCATCCATCAGCACAATGTTCTGAGTGCGTTAAATTGAGTTCTAACATAAAACGTGATTTTTGACCCCAAAAAAAAATTGTTTTCCAGCAAAAAATTTTGCGTAAAGTTACTTAGTTTGATGTACAGAAGGCTTGGTTGACGGCTTAGTGAAGGGTCCGTTTACACCCTGTATTATTGTATAAAAAGTACATAATGCAGTGGCTAGTGCCAGTCGTTTTGCTATTGCAGCGATGGACTCAATCCTGTGCCATATTGTTTTAGATGTTTAGGTCCAGTCCATGATATCTATACTATAATATAATATTATAAAGCTGCAGGGTTTGTTTGTTTGTTTGTTTGTTTGTTTGTTTGTTTGAACGCGCTAATCTCTGGAACTACTGGTCCGATTTGAATGATTCTTTCAGTGTTGGGTAGTCCATTTATCGAGGAAGGCTATAGGCTATACAACATCACGCTACGACTAAAAGGAGCGGAGCAGCAATGAAAAATGTTGCAAAAACGGGACGAGATTTTACGCGGACGAAGGTCGCGGGGAACAGCTAGTAATAAATAAAAAGAGGTAGAATCGCACTAGCGCGCGCAAATTGTTGCAGACAAATTCTGACAATTTTGTCGTAATTTAAGTACCTACTTCAAGCGCAATAGCTATCTCTTTCTGTATCATACGTTCCGTGTTATCTATCGCAGTCGTAACAACGCACCGATATTTGAACGCCACTCAGTATGAATGCGTATCTTTCTTTATAATATCATTGGGTCCTGTCCATTTACTCATCCTACTATTATTGTAATATAATTGTGAAAGTTTGTATGTTTGAATAATTGCTACTCAAAAATTGTTGAACGGATTTGGCACACAGACACGATACTTTTTATCCCGGTCAATGATCCACTTCTGAAGTTCACATTCACACAGACGAAGTGACTGGCGGAAGCAGCAAAGAGTTTAATAATAATGGGTGTGTAATATATTGCATAAAAACAGATAGTCTAATATTACTTGAAATAACGTTCAGGTGATATAATTTTCATATGCATAGAAGTTAACAAACACAACAGTTACAAATAACTTAATTTCATGTGATCTAATTTATATTTACATTTAGTATAACGTTCATTTCATATAATTTTCAATTTGTATAATGCTCTATTTATACAAAGTTCAGTTGACCTAATTTTCATATTTACTAATTTTCAGCCAAAATTCTGTAGTGAATAAGTAATTATCAGGAAACATACTGAAACAACCTGTTACAACCTCATCTAACCCAAATGATTCACCAACGATAGAGGAGAGCTGGCGCTCGGCGGCCGCTGCCGCGGCACTTATATCAATAATTCGTTATATCATTTCATCGTTATATTAAATAAAAGTTTATATAAAGGGTGTAAAAAGACCCTTAACGAAGCCGAAAGGCAGTTGTTCTCCCCGTCATTGCGATAATTTTTTTGTTCTGGACCATACCTGGGAACCTTCTAGTTACGGAGATATTGGAGGTCAAAGTTCCAAATTATCCACATGTTTTAAAAAAAATACTAGGTAGGTACTTTTTAAGGTTTTAACTTTACTTTAATTACCTCCATGACCCGTTTACTATTTAAAGCATCCATCAGCACCAAGTTTTGAGTGCGTTACATTGAGTTTTACCGTAAAACGTGATTTTTCACCCCAAAAAAAAAAGTCGTTTCCCAGCAATAATTTTTGCGTAGGGTGACTTAGTTTGATGTACATAATGCTTCGTTGACGGCTTCGTGAAGGGTCTGTTTACACCCTGTATAAATGAAATTAGGTCACATGATCATTAGAACTTTTGTTATTATTTCAAACGTTATATGGTATATGGTATATGGTATAGCGGGCTGGTTTCCGCAACTCCACGTCAAAGCGCGTATTTTGCGTGCGGGTGGGAGATCTATTCGATCCACCCCAACTCCCCGAGAAAGCCCAGCAGCGCCTTGGTGTTGCTGACGATCTCGCGGAGAGTACCTGGGTTACCGAAGTACTTTGCCCTGTATGTTGCAACCACTGGGCAGTGAATAAGCACGTGGGCTGCTGTCTCGTCTTCCTCCATGCAGGCTCGGCACAGGGGGCTGTCTGTGACTCCTATGACAGAGAGGTGTTTATTAAAAGAGCCGTGTCCAGTGATGGCGGCTGTGAGTGTGCGCAGCTGTAGCTTGGTTAGCCGAAGCACCCGTTTGGTGAGGCGGCCGTCGATGGTAGGAAGTGCTTCCTTGGCCTGCCTGCACTCACCATGGTCCAGCCACAGCTTGTGGTGTTGTTCACTAGTTCGATTCCTTACCAGTGTGCGTAGGTACCCGAAGGGGAGTGGCACGATGGGTTCGGGTCCCACTGGTGCCATACTCGATCCCCTTCTAGCGAGTTCGTCCGCTGCATCATTGCCTCGGGAATCGCTGTGTCCTTTGATCCATTGGATGGTTATATTATTGAGATTACCAACCTGGTTCAGGCGTTGGTGGCACTCGTGTATTAACCCAGAGTTGACTGTGTGGTTGCTTAGTGCTAGCAGTACAGCCAAGCTGTCTGAGAGTATGCGAATGGAGTGATCCACAACCTTCCTGGCTAAGATGGCTGATGCCGCCAGAGAAATGCCCATGCATTCTGCCTGAAATACCGTGTTGTGGGCCCCCAGAGGTGTGGCTATGTGGATGTTGAGATCCTCTGAGAAGACTCCGGCTCCAGTGCCAGTACCTGTTTTGGATCCGTCCGTGAAGATCCGAAGTTCTGTAGGGCTTAATCCCTCGCAGCGGTGGTCTTCGTGGAGTTGGATTTTGTATTTTTTGTCGAATACGAACTGTTTGGGTATCCGATCGTTTATGGCTTTTGCTAGGGGGAATTCATTGTAGAATCCCTCCAGTGCCGCGGTGTGTTGTGTTTCCTTCTTACCCCAGAGTTGAAGTGTTTTAAGGCGCACTGCCGTCATCGTCGCTTCCTGCTGTATGAACAGATGAAGCGGTGGAAGCCCCAGCATGGCTTCGAGAGCTGCAGTCGGAGTAGTCCTCATGCAGCCTGTGGTCGCCATGCAGGCAAGCCTCTGCATGCGTTGCAGTTTGATGGAGGCTGTAGCTAGTTTGGTGCGGGGCCACCAGACCACTGCCCCGTAGGTGATCATGGGCCGGATCACCGCGCAGTATAACCAAAGTATTATTTTAGGGGATAGGCCCCACTTCTTACCTATCATCCTCCTGCATTGCCAAAAGGTGATGCAGGCCCTGTTTATTTTGTTGTCTAGATGACTGCTCCAGTTTAACTTACTATCCAGGATGACTCCCAGGTATTTGACCTCGTCGGCTAACTGGAGTTCTGTGTCGAAGAGTTTGGGTAGGCGATAGGGGCCTAGTGTTCGTTTTTGGGTAAACATGACTAGTTCAGTTTTCGTGGGGTTCACTGAGAGGTCAAATTCTCTGCACCACCGTTCAACAATGCGTAGCGCCTGTTGGGTGAGGTCGCAGATTGTCCCCGTCACTTTCCCCGAAATGAGGATGGCGAGGTCGTCGGCATACCCTATTGTGTAGAAATGGTTCGCATTGAGTTTAGTGATGAGATCATTTATCACCAGATTCCAGAGGAGGGGGGATAATACACCTCCTTGGGGGCAGCCTCTGGCTATCAAGGCCATCTGCTGTTCCTCTGCAAGACGAACCACTCGTTTGCTTAACATATTAGTAATCCAGTCAATCAGTACCTGTTCTGCTCCGTGTCGAGAGAGGGCGGTGCTAATGCTGGAGAAGTTTGTTTTATCGAAGGCCCCTTCGATGTCTATGAACGTGCCCAGGCAGGTGCCCTTCTGATGTATCGCTTCTTCTATCCGTCCGACCACTAGATGGAGAGCGGATTCAGTGGACTTACCCGAGCTGTATGCATGCTGGTTAACATGTAGTGGTATCGTTTTTAGAACGCCATCCCTCAGCTCTCTCTCGCAGATTCTCTCCATGGTTTTAAGGAGGAAGGAGGTCAAGCTAATCGGTCGATGGGATTTGGCGTTGGTATAATCACTCTTACCTGGCTTAGGAATGAATATAACTTTCACTTCCCTCCATCCTTTTGGAACGTATCTAAAGGCCAGGGACGCTCTCATGATTGGTACCAGTCTGCTGGCGACTGAGGCCCCACCCCACTGCAATAAGGCGGGAAAGACCCCATCCGGTCCGGCAGCCTTGAAAGGATGGAAGCACCGGATCGCCCACTGGAGTTTCTCCAGTGTTATCACTTTGTGTGCGTAGCGCCAGTCGTTTTCTGAAGGTGTTTGAGTTACCTCTGTCCAGTCAGTAGTCTGTGCGAAAGCGCAACCTGGGAAGTGAGTTTCAATAAGGACGCGCATCGCCTCTTCTGGTGAAGTGGTAAGTGTGTTGTCGGGTTTACGGAGTACAGCGGGCCCAGTTGGGCTCTGTTGTGCCAGTATTTTCCTTACCCTGTTTGCTTGTTGGCAGGATTCGATGTTGCCACAGTATTTACGCCATCCGGTGGAGCTCCTGAATCTGATGCATTTTTTGTAGCTGGATTTGGCCGCGTAATATACGTCCCAATCCTTGTCATCACAGGTGTTCATGGCTCTGTTTAGTGCTGCCCTTACCTTCCCACGCTTGCGTTCCAGATCCGCCCCCCACCATGGTTGCTTTCCTGGTGTTCTGGGTGGAATGGATTCCGGGCAGGATGATTGGTAGCTGTCTAGCATTGTTTTCGTGAGATGACTTACACGCTCGTCGATCTGCGGCGTGTCCACGTAGGTCATCCAGTAGTTTGTTGGCGCAAGCTTGGTTTCAAGGGTGCGTGTGTAGGCAGCACGGTCAGTGTTGCGCGGGTTGCGCCGTGGCAGTATTGGTGTCACACAGACCTTTATGTCGAAACGGATCCACCTGTGGTCCGAGCAGGAGGCCTCCTTAGAGACCTGCCAGCCGGTGGTGATGGCCGCTGCACCCTCCGATGCCAGAGTGAGGTCTATGATTGTTTGACTTCGTCTGTTGACGAAGGTTGGTTCAGAACCTGTGTTTAGTAGGGTTAAGTTAGTTGTAAACAAGTAATCTACTAAAGCCTTACCCCTTGCGTTTTGCGTGTCCATGCCCCACAGAGGATGGTGGGCGTTTGCGTCGGCGCCTATGACAACCTCCAACCCTGTGCTCTCGCAATATGTCACGAGGCGGGTGAGGTCATGCGGGGGCGGCTCCTCTGCCTCGGGCATGTAAGCGGAGACGAAGACCACACCTTCTTCTGTATCCCCACGCTGTATCAATAGCCTGGCTGCAGAGATATCTCTGCAACAGAATTCTGTTAGTGGCTGTGTTTTTATGTTACGTGTAGTGTAAATACACGATCTTGGTTTGTCGTGATCTGTACTAACTAGGAGCTTACCTCCAAGATTGGAGAGACCTTGTATGCGGCCTGCCCTGATCCACGGCTCCTGGATCAGAGCAATGGCTGTGTGTTGAACCTCCAGCCACTTCCGCAGCTGAGCCGTCGCGGTTTGGCTGTGGTGGAGGTTGGCCTGAAGGACTTTACAGGGTGACGAAGGGGACGCCATCACTGGTCGCTCCTTCCTCGTCACCCTCCAGCCGCAGCCCGGCAAATAGGTCACCTGCGTCGAAACCGTCCCCCTCATGTTCGGAGGCCGAGGACAGAGTGTCGTCGGCGAGCTCCTCACCCGGGAGGACGGTGTCCACGCCTGCGACGGTAGGGGCGGCCGGCGCTGCTGCTGCAGGCACAACCGCGGACGTTGCCACGGCGTTTGTTGCGGGGGGAGTTGCCTCCACCACCAGAGTTTCGGCGCTGGTTGCAGCGGCCGGATATCCCTGAGGGACGTCGACAAATATGCCGTTCGGACCCTGGAATCTCACGTACACCGTCCCCACACCAAATGAGAGACGGCGCTCGGCCTTCATCAGGGTCGGAATTTGGTCCTCAGGGACCCCGACCACCACATACCAGGCGTCTGCCTGTTTGTTTGCCCCCAGCAATACCCATCCCTTGATGTCTACCCAGGGGTTCTGATAACACAGAGCACGCCCAATGTTGGACGGCTCCGCGAAGATTCCCTGCTCATCAGGGATGAGTATCCCGCATCTTACCCTGCGCTGGATCTCCGCCTGTCTCCTGACCACTAGCGAGGTGCTAGTGGTGGGAGCCAGTTCGGAAACCAGCGTCCTGAGCCACGCTAGGGTGTGGTTGCTGCCGCACCACAGTTTGAGGACCCCGCCACTGAACACCGGCTTCGCTCTGAAGGTCGGTGCAGGTGAGTCGTGTGTGGGAGAAGTGGCCTCGGCGACTATCTTCCTCTGGATAGCCGCGAGGACCTCGTTCGACGCCTCCCTACTGATGAACCCCGTGCGGTTGCAGGTGACTGCAACGTCGAGGTCGGATCCAGCAGTTTGGGCGTAACTACGGTTAGCGTCCCGCTTGGACTTATCAAGACGCGGCCGCTTGCGCTCCCCACGAGGTGAAGAAGTCTCATTGAGAGCCCGCTTGGCCGCGGCCTGATCCCTCCGAACGGATCGCTGCGTAGAGTTTTGGGCTGGTCCCTTCGCGCCGCTGGTTGCTGGTTGGCTTGGACCTGGTCGGCTGTTGCCGGCCTCGGCCTGCGCCCTCCTGCCTGCGGAGAAGTTGACATTACCGCTGATCGGTTTAACCCGACCCGCGGCATTAGCCTGTGTGTTCTGTGGTGCCTTACCCTTCCACTGTGCTAGAAGCCGCTGCTTTTTGGACGGCCTGTTCTTCCTCTTCGTCTTGACAGGCGGAGGGGCCGGAGCAGCTCGTGCTGACGAGTCAGCGCGGTGGCGTTGTGTACCCGAGGTGTTTTCCTCCTTCCTGCCTTTGTGCCTGCTCCTCTGCACCTGCCAGGCGAGCGCAAACGCATCACCTGCGGTGCTGATCGCCTCCGGTTGACCGGTGACGGCCAACGGGGGGGGAGCGGCTTGAGTTGCAATGGGCGGAGGGGGATGTATGAGGGGAGCCCGACCACCGGAGTGAACCGATACGGGGGGCTCTGCGCCTGAAAGAGAGGAAGGAGCGGTACTGGTCCCAAGCAGCGCCGGTGTCCTCCGTTTATTACGGGACTTCGTTTTGGTCTTGGCTGTGGTTCTCGCCTCAGCCAGACCGGTACCCGCACTGGAGCTTGCTGCGTTAGCAGCGGAGCATCCGGGGGCTAGAGAGGTGTTGTTAGCACCCCTCTTGGGAGTTTCTTTGGCTTTCGCCTCCACTCCGGTGTGTGTGTGTGCAGTGTGCGTGTATGTGTGTGTGGGGGGTGTATGAGTGTGTGTGGTTGTTGTGTGCGTGTGAGGTGTGTGCGTGTGTGGTGTGTGTGTGTGTGTGGTGTCAGTTGGGCTAGTTTTGTCCATAACTGTGTTAGAAGTAATTCATCTCTCCGGCTTCCCACCCTCCGTGGAGCCCGCACCTGGGAACGTCTCGCTACAAACTAGCTCGAACGTTAGGACTACCATCGAGATATAGGGACGTGAGGCTGGCTTACAGTGCGACATCGGGTGCTTGATCGGGTTGGCATAGGGGACTAAAGCCCGTCCCTTCTGAACTGATCAACCCTCACTTACACCGTCAGCATGACTTTCACCCACCGCTTCGGCCATCCAAGGACAACCTCCGCGGACCTCCCGCCCCTCGCCGTGGCCCTCTAACGGGACACTGTGGCCATTTCCCTACCCCTGGCTATTGGGTAGGGCCACCGTTTCGCTTGAAATCCAGACCAAAGAGGGCGTGTTGCGTCACGGACGCATTAACACCAGCGCCGCTCGGCTCAACCCTCCAGGACTCCTTCATCCCCGCTTACGGCGCTCGACTGCGCAGGTCCTAGCGCAGGTGACAAGATTTCCTACTCGGCGTCAGCTGAGTTTAGTGACAGCCGAGCCCACAACCACTCAGTCACGGAGGGTCATGGTTAGGTCGAAAGGCGCCTGGTGGTTTCTGTTGCGTCTATTTCGTAAGGAATTAGACCAATAACAGGGCGGCAACCACGTGAAGGTAGGCCCACCAGACTTGCCTTGAGGATCTACACGACTGCAGCGCTCCCCCTCAAGACCTCGCCACCTTACCACCTCTGAGGGAAGCAGTAAGGTAGGCCTGCATCTATACTACCAAGCGAAGCGTAAGCAAAGCATGTCGTTGTGCAACCGCAAAAGCATAAATACAAGCCAGCCCCCAAATATAAGCCCAAAATACAAGCCAGCCTATTTCAAACGTTACACACCCAACAATAATAAGGGAGGGAAGCAGTAGGCCTACTATCATATTTCTAGCTGGCAAAGAAAAAGCTGTGATTTGATATGGGATACTTGAAAGTGTTAAAAATCTATGATACTAGTCATTAATAATAATAGACGTACCGGTATTTAAATAAAGACAATAAATAGGCAAGAGGGAGTTTTTTTGCCGACTGGGTTTTGTTCATTGACGTCAGTAACCACAATATTATCAAAACAACTCAAACCAATAAAAAATTTGAATGTGGACCACTAACGAGAGCCGATCACTGCGCATGGTTTCTCCCACGAAGTGATAAAAAGCATTGGAAAGTTTTTTTTACTTTTTTTACTCCTTAATTATAGGTATTTACCTAAGAATAGCGAAATCATTTAGGAGCTCTACCTACTTTACAACGATGTTTTAACCCTGCATTATTTATTTACCTTCTGTGGTGAAATATCTGAAAGCATAAACTTAAAAATCTTAACTTTGGTGCAATCTTAACCTTGTATACCATGACCTAGAGGTTAATCCCAAAAAGGTCACGAATAATAATCTGATGATGCCCTTAAGGAGCAGGTAAACAAATTCTGCTGCAACTGACAAAGTAAGCAGTAGATAATCGTAGTACACTCAGTCATGTTCGTAATTTATTAATTGAAACAGAAAACCCAAGTAAACAAAGACTGGTAAAGTCTCACATATAAAGGGATTTGACAGGTTGAAGGAACCAGTCCTGTTATTAGAAGCCATTTCGATTACCCTTCTCAACGGGTCTCATGCAGTCTGACTTGTTTCTGACGCATATCTTGGTTTCTTTTCTTTCTTGTGCATGCGAGTACTTACCTGACAAGTGCTTTTTAATGGTTACCTACATACATATTACTTACAGTGCTTTTCAAGGGTACAATACTTGTTCTGCGAAGGGTTGGTTTCGAAACCTATAGCTACATATTCATTCGTGGACCAAGGTTGCTTGTGCAACATTGTCACGGTGAAGGACAGGCTATAGATTCAGGATCACCAATGTCCATTACTCACCATATTCTTTACAAATGAAGTTACCGAGTGAGTGACAGATGTGCCCACAGAAATATTTATTATATCTATGGATGTGCCTAACTAAGGCTAGAGTTTGATAACGAACACTCGAACATGCGAACAGCATGTGTTACCTACTCAATATTTTAAGGGTCAGCTTATAGGTAGATATTTGTACAAAGTAATAAAATATGCTGCGAATCGGCAAGCGTACGGTGGTACGCCCTCAGGCTTGGTGGAGCGACGATCTTCGCAGGCGGGGAGGTTGCAACTGGATGAGAGCTGCCGAGAATCGACTTGAGTGGCGCGCGTTTGAGGAGGCCTATGTCCAGCTGTGGACTGCTGATGATGGTGATCAGCTTATAATGTTCCCACTTCTGGAACTTAGAAGCTTACGGCCCACTTTCTCCCTCTTAGAGAGGGAGAAAGTGGGCCGTAAGCGTCACGTAATCCACCAGGCAGGCCCAAAGCGTGTTGGTGGATGTCACAAGTCTTCGAAGTTATGGTTCTCTTGTGAAAGGTCAATTTAATTATTACAGTTCGTTGCCCTAATCACGTTCCTAGACAGCTAATACCTGCTGTGTTCACACATACACTAAGATAATTAAATGCAATTACTTATTACGCTCACATAGAAAGGTCTCTCACATTCACGGGCCAAGCACTTGTCCTACATAGTTCTCCAAGTCTGCATTCACACAGAATCAGGTTTTTTATGCAGCAGCCGGTTGCCATTGCACGCTACGGTTCTGTTTACTGTTGCATTATAGGTAGGTATTGGTACCTTCTTACTTACTGGTTTTAATTCGTGATTCCGCCTGAAACTTTGTACATTGCGTTATAAAAATATGGCGTGCGCAAAAAAATCGGATCAAAATGCTTTTACCTAAGAAACCTAAATAAAACTGAAATGTTGGATTGCTCAGCTCAATATTTAGACATTCATTTAGATTCGGCCAAAGAGATTTTAAGAGAATTATAGAGCGGACATTGGCAATATTTGCATACAAAAATGTTGATCCCCAACATTTTTGATTTTGACACATGAAAGATACCTGACAAGCGGGCGTATGACACTAGTCAGACGGATTTGTTACTAAGTAGTAACAAGTATTGAATCACGATTTTCTTCGTCTTGTCCCGTCTATTGCTCGTAAATATTTGAATGTCTTTGGATTCCGCTTAAAGTTAATGAAAGCTATGAATAGAAACCAATCTAAACTTTAGGGGAACTTGTGTCTTTAGGTGATTAGGTGTATATTCTTAACATAATACATATGCAAGTTAATCGTAAGACCGTAGATCTTAATTTTCTAACCAAACCTAACTGCCTACTTCTCAACAGCCATTACATTACAGGACGGGTGCTTTACCTTTCAAAATATTATCATGTAAATAATAATATACATAATTATTACAAAATCCCCTACAGAGTCGGATACGGTACAATCAGCGAGTGAAGCCGATGTGGTCAATATTCAAGTGGTGTTGAGAAAACGCTATCGTCGGCGTCAGTTGCTCGCGACTGTCCGTTGAATAAACGCGTTCTCGATACTGTTACTACACCGGAGTTCGACTTTCGATTGAGAAACACTTTCGAAAGAAATATATCTATTGATATATTTTTGGTTTAGTTTTGGCTGATCTCTTTTTTTAAACGTGAGTACTTATTTGTTTTTTGGGTTTTAATATTTTTGTTTTTAATTTAACGGACGAAAATGCAATATTTATTTATTATGACATGAAATTGGCGAATAATAATGCTAATTGTAATTTATTTTATTTTTAAATAGGTATTTAAATATAAAATTTTATGTGTCACACATTAAAAAAAATGTACAAGTCGAATTGAGAACCTCCTCCTTTTTTCATCGGTTAAAATTTTAAGAAATGTGACACCTCTACCTAACTCTTTGGGAATTGCAGGCGTGATGTTACGTTTATATTTATCTAAAATATTTATTTACAGAAATAGTAAAAAAAGATTTATCATGCGATAAACTATTCTCTAATCTTAAAACTTACGATTAAGATACGATAGTTTTAGTTTTATCAGCTGCGGAAGAATTTAAAACATTAGAAAGATATTTATTTAGTTGCGTATAGTACAATCGGAAACTTGTTAAATAGTCAGTTTACGTGAAAATAATGTGTGAAAGTGAATATCAAAGGTATTTAAACTTTATTTAATTATTCAATCATCAATATCAAGGAAGTCATCGGGAGAGGCCTTTGCCCAGCAGTGGGATGACGCAGGCTAACAGTATCAGTATCAATATCAATTTGGGAATCACTTTCATCTTGCTAGTAGATTCGTACTAGATACCTGGTATCTATAGTAAACGCTTCAGAATATTTGGTAAACGTGTTCCGTTATTGAAGAGTTAGAAAGTATTTTGGGTGTTACACACGTATTTCGTAATAAGTAACATGTCTCAAGGTTCATTCGCCAGTGTTCTTTTTGGACTTTTATGGACATTGCTTTACTCGGCCAGGTGCATCACATGTTTCATAACATAGTTTTGAACTCTATCGAAGCCCTTTAGTAATAAATGATAATATTATTTAAGTAAGTATGTGATTAGAAATAAAAACAAAGAATTGATGCGATGAGTCTGTTTAGGTTCATGGCCTGATGGCCCAGATATGAGCAATAGGTATTTAGGGTACGATGTGGGATGGACATACGCGTTCCGATCATAAATGTCCCTAATTTTTTTTTTTTTAAACTTTGCCCCACCCTAGGAATTTCTCCTGTATCGTGGGTGCGTTTACAAACATTTAAAACTCACATACACGAACAGCCAGACCCGGAACAACGACCTGTAGATCATTCAAATATTTGTTCCGTGCGGGAATCGAACCCGCGACACAGAGCGCAGCAGCCAATCGCTGAGCCACTGCGCCAACCTTGCGTGCCGTCAGAAATGATAAAGAAAAAAACGCTAGCACGTCACTATAATATGGTGTTTCCTATTCGACTACTCTGAGAAGAAACTCCGTAACAGACTCAGGTGGCCAGTCTCCTTTGTTTTGGGAGCCCTAATTCTTGAATTCTTGAATTTCAAATCATGATTCAATACGTATTAATAAGACTTTCACTACTAACTTCAAATATTCAGAAATTAATTGTTATTCTCATTGTATTTGTTACACAATGGTACAGCTTTTTGCTATGCAACAGACTATTCGAACTGAATGGAAAAAAAGGCGCAAAAACAATCGTCAAACAAACATAAAGCCAAATATCAATAACAAATCGTTAAGTAGATACCTACCTTTTTTTTAAGAAGAAGTAGGTGCACTGCGTCTGCATTCTTGTAGATAATTTTAATCATAATATGCGTGACACAGTAAAAAGTACTTTCTACAATTACAAAAAATGGAGCGGTGATTGCCCTGATAAAGTAATCGCGCGCAGACAGGGTTCTTTATTACAAAGTGAGCAATGACCTACAAAAAAACTAATAAAATTATTTTTTGGGTTCCTTCCTCACCCCAAGCCACTGTCTTGACATGAGTGACTTATGGATATTTTTCGAAAATAATCAAGTCAGGTCAGCAAATATTTCCACTCACGAAGTTATCTCTGGCCTCAAACTGGGTTAAACCTCTTTCTAAATAACATAAGATTCTTAAGTACCTATTACGGGTCGTCACATCCAATTCGGCAATATTTGTTGAGCAATAAAACTGATTTGAAACAATCACCACACACTCGGCTTTCTTTTGGCTCGAACTGTTCGGCTTTTACCATCGCTGGCTTGGTTGGCTCGGCAGAATTCATGCCGAGTACATAAATTGATGTTGTCGCCCAACTGTGCCAACCTGATTATGTGTGTAGCACCCCTCAAATACATGTAGTTTCAAGATGCAGTAAAATTCAGTAGATAATCGCCTCCATAATTAAATACGTGAATCAATGAATGCTAATGAACTCTAATCACGTATTTATTTATCGTGATTCTATGACATTTGAGCAGATCAGTTATTCATTCTAAGATTTATAGAAATAACTAGGTCGTACTTTAAATGGTAATTAATGATTCGACAATTTTTTTTTGTACCCAGTATTGTCCCACTACCTGGTAGGTTCAAATTCAAGCAGAAACATCCACACTCTATTTCTACTCCCAAAATGGTGAAGGTCTCAAATACATCGAGACGCAACTCGCATACAAAAAGTCAAAGACAATTTTGACACCTACTCGCACGGGGCCCTTGTGGTGGATTACAACCCACTCCCTCTCATAGAGAGGAGGCATGCGTCCCAGCAGTGGGAATGTTGCTTCTACCTCTCTTTGGAAAGACCTCAGCATGAATCCAGTTACTTAATATACATCCAGTAGCGTATTTCACCGTAAGTAGGCCCCTTTGCCATACTGCCAATTATAATATTATTCGTTTGACCATAAAAATGTATGAAACAGAGCAACGGATGGAATAATAAAATGTTCTATGTATGCGTATCGTCATCGTAATTGTTTATCTAACAATACACATCTGTAAATGACCAGAATTTAATTACTTTAAGACGTGAATTAGGTACAATTAAACGCGTCTTAAAATTGGATAAACCATTTAAGTAATAAGTATAGGTTTGGAAGATTTTAGAGGCAATTAGATAATTTTGAAAATATTCCTATTGTCTTGTTATCAAATAAACAACAACAAATTATTATTCTATTCTAAATAATGACTTCGAGATCGTTAATAATTCGTATCGAGTTTTTTGTTTTCCAGAATAATATTTTGTAAGAATATACAAAATCAACGTAACATAATTCAGGTAACGTCCGTTTGCCCGACCGCGACTACGCACTTAATGCTACGACCATGGAGACCCGAAAAAGTTGCAAATCAGCCGGGCGTATTCCATGCTTTGCTGCTTCTCTAGCGTAGTCAGTACTACGCTGCTACAAGTCGTACCTGAATAGCATGACTTCTTTAGCGTAGTCAGTACTACGCTGCTACAAGTCGTACCTGAATAGCATGACTTCTCTAGCGTAGTCAGTGTTACGCTGCTACGATTCGTAGTAACCTGGATAGCATGACTTCTCTAGCGTAGGCAGTGCTACGCGCTACGAATCTTAGAGGCCCGGACAATTACAATTACCCGAACGTGCAGGTGATCGGATGCTTGGTTATCGCAAACTTAATTGAAACTTGTTGTAACATAATAATATTATACAGTTTTCACTGTGATTGGTGGAATTAGAGAGTGGCAAAGCATTTCTTTTATGTATTGACTATAATAACATTATTAATGCACCTCGGTGTCACCATCAAATATGAATTCTATGAGCGTGGCGCTAACTGGACATGCAGTATGCATGATTTATCCAATTAAAGTCATAAAACTTTATGAATATTTTAATGGGACTTAATTCACTAGCAACCTAAATATTTTTCTTGATACCAGTTAGCCTTAAGTGTTCATGCAATCTAAATTGCAGTCGTTTATAGCATCGTGGTTAGTCATCCATGTAAGTAAACTTTAACCTAACGATGGTCAATAGAAAATCATAGTAGGTTGGTGACGTAACATAGACGCAGCCCGTAGAAAAAAAATCGCTTCTAAAATCTGTCAATTGTTCTACAAATATGTGTGCAACACTACAACTTAATCTAAAGAATATTTTGTAAAGAGATAATAATATCTAATCTCTCTTCAATGACTTGACTAGAACCTTGGTGCCAACGCTATAACTACTAAGTTGAATGTTATACCGACCTTATATCAGGGGATTTAAAAAATTGTTTGAATTGGATCTACCATATCCAATTCAACCACTTTTTTAAATATCCTTATATAAGTTCGGTGTAACATTACAGGCTGGCAATTAGTATTAGTTACTACCAGTCAAAGTAAAAAAAAGAAAATGTCGTTTTTTTTTTTCATAAATGCATGATGCAATTGACCACTAACTCACCTGATAGTTACCGGTTGAGTTCTTTTTATTCATATCTTTATTTGTATTCCATAATGTATGTGTGTAATGTAAGTGTGAAGATCTTACAATGGGCTTAAGTTACAATTACGGACCTTGCAGGCCACAGCAAAAAGTATAAAATTAATGTGTGTCTCAAAATATCCTCAATATTAATTAACTAAATTATAACATTAATTTTATTGCGATCAGTTAGAAATTGTCTAACCTTACGTTGTATTTAATCCCGGGCGAGTATATAATCCATTCGAGTACATAGCCTGCGTAGCCGTTCGCAGCTGAATATCGCAATAGCCCTATCACAGTTACTGAACTAACTAGTTTTTCTCCTTCTTCCAAAACCATGTACTTCGAACGGATATAGGCTTGTCACAGGTTTTAGATAAATAGTTTTATAAGGACCTAACGCAACGCAGATAAATACATACTCCATTTTAACTTATAAAGTTTGCAATACACTTGAAACCAGCATGCCTGAGAGATATTTCTTGACGGCATGTACAGCCAAGCCAGAGGTCCATGGGCGACATAAAAACTCTGACACCAGGTTAGGCACTAACCATACGATAAAAAAATAGGCTTGCCCCTTATTACATAAGACTTTAACATAACTGGCTAATTTAGGGTGTAGTGACACCACTGCCTAACCCTTCGGGGATTACAGTTATTTATTGATTTATTTTATTTTTTATTTATTCACAATAACTAATTACAGCAACATTACAGACCAAGTCCAATACGATGTTACTAGACATAAAATAAAACAATATAAAAAAACTATAATCACACCCAGTAAAAATATTAATAGCTATAATTAAAATATTAATAGTTAAACACGACCAAGTTTATAGTTGCACACCTTTTGTTTTTTAGTTGTGATGTTATGTTATCTATCTAAAATACGTAAGTACATAATGATTAATGAAACACGTACCAAGTAGATATGTTACTACACATTCTATCTAGCGTGAGATTGTGGCTTAATATTATTGCATTTTGGTATAAATATAAGATAGCGACTAAATGGCTGTACTTAGACGAAATTACTGCACTTATATTGACGTAATCTTGTATGTGTACAAGTGCACATAGTGATCACAATATCTAAATGTGGTGTTGGGATAGGTACCTACTTATGTATTTCAAACTTTCATATAATTTGAAAATTATACGTAATATGGAGTTTTCTAGTTGTACCTTAGTAGGTAGAGCAAAATTGCCGAGATTTTTTTTGTTGCACACACATTTCATAATATTACACCTGTAATCCACAAAGGGTAGGCATAGATGTACCCTATATTATACACCCATATTTCACTGGTAATTTTGCAGTTGTTTCTGTGGCCTATTTGTTAATACCACATGCTGCGCCGAAGCCAAATAAATTGGGATAAGGGCAGTAGAATGCTGATGATAATGGTTTTATAATACATAAAAATATGTATCAAATTATTAATTCGTGTTGTGCAGAGAGCAGAACAAAATACTTGTTTCTTAAACTATGCCTTTATCCTCTTCTTAGCGTGTCGATGGCAATCTAAATTGTGTCGGCCCAGAACTGAGCTACTAGTTTGGCGCTTTCGGTAGCGTCCATCAGTTCCTGTAGTGAACAAACAACAGGGCACGCAGGACACGGTATTAAGTGCCAGATTGTTTGTGGAACAGCACCACATTTACACTCCAGGGCAGAGTCATTAATGTTTCTCCACCTGCCTGTATTATTAGTGCAAATACGAGTCCAAACAAAATAATCTTGTAATTATGTAAATTAACTAAGTTTGCAACCTAGACCTTCTGCCGAAGTCGTATTTTTCTGGCAAAACAAAGTCACGGTTATTCACAGTTTCGATGTGAATAACCGTGACTTTGTTTTTAGTGATAATCTGTAAATTTATGCCTATATAACTGACTAGCGGCCCGTCCCGGTTTCGCACGGGTGCACATTTATTTCTCCCCCCCCCATTTGTTTTTCTAGTAATAAATAGGTATAGCCTATGTTACTCAGGGTGAATGAAGCTTTCTAATTTTTAAAACCGGCGCAGTAGTTTTTGAGTTTATTCATTACAAACATACACACAACAAAAATACAAATCTTTCCCCTTTATAATATTATAGTGTCGATATATTAAATTTCTTACGTATAATCCTAATTAGATACAGACTAGCTGCCAAGTTTAGGGCTCATAGCAAGGCAACAATGTAACCTAGCTGTTGGTAATATTTTAAGCCACCTGTGCCATTTCAACACATAACATAACATCACGCTTGTAATCTACGTAGGGTAAGGCAGAGGTGTACGTAATAGTACACCCACATTTCGCCAGCTATGTTTAAGTCCCATTGTAATAGGGGGCGAGCCCATTGCCATCAACCGGGCACGAATCCCGACTCCCATTGTCATTTCAATTTGTGTTTAAACTGTCTATTAACTATTTAAATGCTTATAAATGCCTGTATAATTAACAATTTCGACTTTCTATAACCTGTTGTGATTCTAACGAATTTTGAACTTATTCATCACGAACTATTTATAGAATATGCGAGATGTTTTTATTTTGGCCTCAACATATGTTTTTGTCCCTTGACTACGACCTTCGTAGAGGTAACCTTTAAGTCAATATTTTAGTTGACTATTAGGAATTTCCGTCATTTATCTTCAAGTTGTGTTGTCAAAGAGTCAAACAAACACTTAACGCATCCTAAGTTTTTATCTCCACGGAATTCATATAATACATTTGTCAATATTTATTTAACAAAACTAGATGTCACGAATTATTTGTAAACCATGTTCTCGTAAATATGATAATTTATAACTTGGATAAATAATTGCGAAACTAATCAATATTATCTTAGATCTTCGATGACTTGTTACACGGAGTACCTGCGATAAGCAATCAATCTTATTTCAATCTTGTTATGTAAAGGAGGAAGATAAAAAATATCTTAGTTATATTGTATTTGAGACGTGACTAAAACAATACGAATGTGTAAGAAGTTATCGCTTGAAGAAAAGCGGAGAAAAGTGATGTGAGGTGTGATTTATGTGCTGCGGGACTGTTCGAAAGAGATACCGTGGCCCTGGAACACAAAGGGCAATGAAGGAACATGGATGGGTTTTAGTCAGTAAGAGTCTGACACTCCCTCCCACTCCACCCAGAGCGGGAGAAGTCATTTGATGATTTCCAATCAGAAAAAAAAGGTGTGATTTATGTACCTAGTTTTGCTAAAGGTACCATTCTGGCTAACCCGGCGGGGAAACAGGCGTGATGGTTATGTTACCATGTAGCAGGGTAAGGCAGATATGTTCATATAAAGAAACATTCCATTTACAAGTTAATGAATAAGGGTATTCCGTAAAGCAAAAAAAAATATCGTTAATGAATCCATCTTACCCATCTCTATTTTTCATCCTGGTTGCGCTTTGAGGAATAAATATAAAGGGTGTAAATAGACCCTTAACGAAGCCGAAAGGCACTTGTTCTCCCTGCTATTGCGATAATTTTTTTGTTCTAGACTATACCTGGGAACCTTCTAGTTACGGAGATATTGGGGGTCAAAGTTCCAACTTTTTCACAAGTTTTTTTTAAAATACTACTTTTTAAGGTTTTAACTTTACTTTAATTACCTCCATGACCCGTTTACTATTCAAAGCATCCATCAGCACCAAGTTTTGGGTGCGTAACATTGAGTTTTACCGTAAAACGTGATTTTTCACCCAAAAAAAAAAGTAGTTTCCCAGCAATAATTTTTGCGTAGGGTGACTTAGTTTGATGTACACAATGCTTGGTTGAAGGCTTCGTGAAGGGTCTGTTTACACCCCGTATAATATTTTTAATTTGAATTTATGAGCGCAACTAATGGTTGCGCTTCGAGGAATAATTTAGTTGCGCTTAGTTGGTTGCGCTTAAAAATAGTTGCGCTTTGAGTAATACCCCAGTGAATAAGGTAGACAATTAGACATGATGTTTTATCCATTGTCTTTGTTTCATGATCCGGATGCAGAAGTCAATAGATCCAACATGCAGATTATAATGTGTTTTCCCACGTTGTAGGATGATAGGTATTATTGTTGAGAACATACTCTTATTAATGTTATAGGTACAGTAACGAGCACCAATATGTTTACACTTTCCTAAATTTAAAAGCAATTTTCGCGAGAAATACCGATCGTAACTTGGAGATTGGATCCATAATTTTTAATTTCATAAAAATATGAGTTGCAGAAAACTATGTTCGTAACAACATAAATTTTAATCAGCACAGTAGGAGAAAAACACTTTTAAAAGTTGTTAAGAGTCTACATATTGGTGTTCGTGACTGTACAAGTGCTGATTTTTATTGTTTTCTCACATCTAGGAGAAAGTCTTGACATCGTAAAAGTACAATTGTGGTAATTTATCTCATCTGACATGTGAATATAAAAACGAAATGACTTTTACATTAAGCTTCCTGGAGGTTTCCTTATTAACTTTTGATGCTTTGTTTACCTTGTGTTTTTGTACCAATATAATTCTTCTTTCTTTATTTTAAAGTAATATTTTTTAACTCATAAGGAGCTCGTGGCTAAATAATAACAGCCGCTCGGGTCGATCTTTAGGTTAACCCGTGCTTGCCTAGGTTGGTCTGTGGATGGGTGACCACCCATTACATACCGAGTTTCCTCCGTGCCTCGGAAAGCTCGTTAAGCCGTTGGTTCCGAGTGCCATTTGTAGATCTTTAACAGTCGTTAGGTAGTCAGTGGCCCGAAAAGTCTGACAACCAGTCTTACCAAGGGGTATCGGATTACCCAGTACTAACTGGGTTGTGGAGATCAGATAGGCATTCGCTCCATGCTGTACTGGTACTCAGCTGCATCCGGTTAGACTGGAAGCCGACTCTAATATAAATAGTTGGGAAAAGGCTAGGACTTTTTTAACTCATGCTGGGCGCTTTTATTTTTGTTTATCCCAAAAAATACCAACGAGAAAAATAACCTGTAAGCCGAATATAAACGAAATCTAAAAAGCAACAAGTCATAAAGGTCACATTACAACACATACGAATGCTAATACTTACTACATCCATACAATTATTTTAATCGCTAACATGCAACAGATGTAACAGGCTTAACACCATCAATTATGTCAAGACTGTTTTGAACAGCAAAGTCTTAGTTAATCTCACTACTTGTGGAATTTAACATCTTACATCAACTAAGTCCCGTAATACAGCACGTCACTCAAGACCCAAGCATTACTTAAAACTAGTTTCAACCAATCAAATTGCTTGAATCTAGTTTTAAGCAATGCTTGAATATTGAGTGAGGTTGTATACGGCCTAGGTCTTGCATCATAGTTTTTTGTTTATTAAATAGGTACTTAATTGTGTAAGCAACAACAACCGGGTCGATCTTTAGGTTCAGCCGTGCTTGCGTAGGTTGGTCTGTGGATGGGTAACCACCCATTACATACCGAGTTTCATTCGTGCCTCGGAAAGCACGTTAAGCCGTTGGTCCCGGGTGTCACTTGTAGATCTTTGACAGTCGTTAGGTAGTCAGTGGCCCAAAAAGTCTGACAGCCAGTCTTACCACGGGGCATCGTATTATTACCTAGTACTGACTGGGTTGTGGAGGTCTGATAGGCAGTCGCTCCATGTAAAATACTGGTATTCATCTGCATCCAGTTAGACTGGAAGCCGACCCCAATATAGTTGGAAAAAGGCTAGGCAGATGATGACTCTTTTAGTGACATGTGTGATACCTAATTGTAAGTACCTACACCAGTACACCACATTTACCTAATATGACCCCAAAGAAGTAAATAGCACCTAAGTACATTTTGTCAATAATATTTAAGGACGTAAATACAATGTGATGAATATTTGTAAATGTTGATGGATGAAGAGGGAGAGGAAGACCAAGGAAACGATGAATGGATTGTGTGACGAATGATATGAAAGAAAAAGGAGTAAATGATAGCGAGACGGTTGACAGAGGAGAATGGAAGAAAAAAACGTGTTGCGCCGACCCCAAGTAACATGAGCCAAGAGCAGGAAGATGATGATTACAGCAAATGCAGTAGAACGAACCTATTAACCGGGCACTAACCCTGACTCAAGGTTATTATTGTAATTTCTGGGCTACCATCTTAATTTTTCGAAAGAAAAACTCTAAAACACTTTTCACATCCGGTGATTCAAACAAAGAAGCCGATTTATCTCATTGGGCGCTAACGCAACTCCGACAGTTGCATGGCGTTGCGTTAATGAACCAAAGATGAGTTACTATTTCTCAATTAAACTCTCGTTTCGAGATTAAAAGTTAAATTAGCCTTGGTTTAACTATTCGTTTAATTGAGAAATCGGTTTTACCTTGGTTTCGGATGTTAGAACAGGCATTATTTTTGTTTGCTCTTCAGTCACCCATCGGTTGTTATGATGGGCTTTTCAACCAACAACAAAACACGAAAATAACCCTTACTGCTACGGCATAAAGGCGCTGTCATTACCACAGGTGTACAGTTGTACAGTCACAACCACCAATATGTAAACACTTAACAAATTTTAAAAGTGATTTTCGCCTCTTGTTCTGATTAAAATTTCATATTGTTACGAACATGAAATTTTAATCAGAACGTATTTTGGAACACAATTTTTTATGAAAAAGATCCTATCTCCAAGTTCAATCGTGATTTCTCGCGAAAATTGCTTTTAAATTTAGGAAAGTGTATACATATTGGTGCTCGTGACTGTACATAGTTACTCGTAGTTCGTGACTTGTTGTTGCGTTATGGTACTATGTACTTTAGTCAGTATTGATAATATTGAATAGAGAGAGGGCATTGGACGACATTGACATAGAAAAGTTCGCCTAGATTCTATTGGTTATTAAATCTTGTAAAATATAACGTCAATTAGGTATCAGTAGGTAAAGTAACTAAGTAATATACATGCATTCATCACTTATACTGTCACTTAGGGGATATCTTCCGTGATTGTTCATAATTTAACCAACGATCATGGCGCTTGCAACAGCGTCGAAATATTGGGAGCTCAAAATTATGAACAATCACGGAAGATATCCCGTAAGTGAGGGTATAAGCGAGGTTACACTATTTCTGTTTCAGCAAAATATTGGCCATCCATTCTTGTTTATGTTTTGTGACTCATAATGATAATTTAGGCTCAGGTTTTACTAAATATAGATTGACTTGGCCTCATGTGGGGGTCAAATCTTAACTTAGGCATAAAGAAGGTTGCATAATTCAATATCTATGACTATATTTGGTGTATTGATCGTATCAAAATTAAACAATATTTTTATTGTGCAATCGGAAGCTAACCTTTTCAAAAATGGACGGATGGATTTTGCATTTTTGGGCTAAATATAGCCCAAAAATGCAAAATATAACAAAAAATATTTTTTTTATATAATAGTTATTATGTCATATTCTAGTAGCCGCAAGCACGACTACAGAGCATGATGTCCTGGGTTCGATTCCCGGCGTGATGTTATGTTATGTTGTCATTTTTCTAGAATTAGATTACTTATAATTCCTTTGCGAGGAAAAACTAGCGGGCTCAATCAATTAATTTAAAATTAATTGGGTATCATTCTCTCTCAACCATAATTGCATGTCTCGGGAGTATGTAGTGTTATGTGTAAGCCCGATATTTCGAAGGATATAAGTGCATACAATACATAAAGATATGTATGGAGGTAGACAGTGGCTTAGCCTTGCAACCAGCCATATGGCAACACCGCTGGTTGGTGTTGTCATACCAACCAGTTAGCAATGCTTTCAAGTAATTATCGGAGTAAGTCTCGTCTGAAGATATTGGGACAGTAACCTCTGGTACCTACTGCGTCAACTTACAAACAGGTTTTGGTAAGGGTACCTGTTGTACAGACGCCAGCACAAAAAGCTACTACAATCTGTCAAATTTCTTTAATAGATTTTCAACTTTATCGCTTAAGCCTTAGGTTCAAGATTGAATAGGAAAATTTGACAGTTTCGGGTAGCACGATTTGCTGGCTGCTGTGGGACGCACGACCAATCAAGCCACACCAAACTAATTAAGCTGATCTCTGATTGTACGGGAAGCTCATACAAAGCAAGGTCAGGTTAAACTGGATATGTAAGCTTGATGTGTCGCCGTGTGTACAAAGGAATTCAACCTTAAGGTGAATACTTCGATGTTTTAAAAGTTCAGCGGAAACTTTTGATTTTGGAAACAAAAATAAAAGATATTATAAATCTTTTAAATATCGCCTTAATGTCATAGTCTGATGTCATACCTAGCCTTTTTGGTTTTAGCACCAGCGTAGACGAAGGATTTTTATGAATAATTTTATCATGCCATTTGCATATGCATCGGCGTTAAGACCCCAAAACTTTTGTATTATTTGGGTATAGATTTTTCGCGTGTAAACGATTTACGAACTAATAGAGCATTTAAAGTCATTTCATTTTCATTTTCATTTATTCAATAAACAATGTGCATTGTGTCTGAATTTGTTACATTAAAAAAAAAAAAGTCTTTGGGGTTCCATGGTCATGAATATAAATATAAAGACAACCTCTGCATGGACGGCTCAGACTTCAAGTTCGTAAAGTGCGCATGCGGCGTCTCCCCACAGACAATGGCCTACCTTTCATCTTGCACCGCATGCCCTATCACCTGATGACCTACTGACTGCATCAGTGACCGGAGGTCGCGTGGCTGTGTTTTGGGCTAAACAAATTTGAACTTTTTGCCAACGATACGCTAAGAAGAAGATTGAGGAGCTCTGTTAAATAATAACATCGCTCGGTTCGATCTTTAGGTTAAGCCGTGCTGGCCTAGGTTGGTCTGTGGATACCCATCCACAGACCAACCTAGGCCAGCACGGCTACCCATTACATACCGAGTTTCCTCCGAGCCTCGAAAACCGTTGGTTCCTGGTGTATTTGTAGATCTTTGACAGTCGTAAGGTAGTCAGTGGCCCAAAAAGTCTGTCAACCAGTCTTATCAAGGGGTTTCGTATTACCCAGTAGTAACTGGGTTGTGGAGGGCAGATAGGCAGTCGCTCCATGTAAAATACTGGTATTCGGCTGCATCCGGTTAGACTGGAAGCCGACTCCAAAATAGTTGGCAAAAGGCTAGGCAGATGATGACGCTAAGAAGAAGATTATAAATATTTTTTAAATCAGAAGTCTACATAGAATCAAACTGGCTGTTTTTTTTAATTCTTTTTACCATAGAACCTCAATAAAAATGATCTTTAGAATTTAAATCATGTCTAAATCAGTCGTCTAGATCAAGCCTTGCTTAGTAACGTTAAATTATGATATCTTTGTATTCTTGTCGCATAAGTACAAGGTCTCACGTAAGATACAATGCCGAGCTAAAAGCTATTAATCTTTAGTGAACTTGATTCCACTGCGTGCTGGTATGAGGTCATGAGTCTGTTACATAAAACAATTATATTATGTAGAAAATTATATCAAGTAGCAAGGGCGTACCCACGGTGGGGCAGGATAGGGCACTTGCCCCACCCTGCTCTCTGACCCTAAGCTAAGAATTTTTGGGCAAAATTAATATAATGAAAAAATTAAGTAGTTTAACATTTTCACATTAAAATAAAAACTTGGTTAAGGTCAACAATGACAGAAAACCGTCTTGTCCCGGTCTGTACGATGAGTGTGCATAGAAAGAGGGTTCTAGAAGCACAAAATACATTTGAAAACGAAATTTTAGCTAGATTTAGCCAGAACCCTCGCAAGTTATTATTGAAATTGTGTAGTGCAGTCAATAAAACGACTCAGTCAGTAAATAAAAAGCATTTTTAATTACCTAATACTTACTTCTGCCCCACCCCTTAAAAATGCTGGGTACGCCCATGTCAAGTAGTTACATTAATATAAAGGTGTTTGAGTTTTTTCTGATACAGGAATGATCAAAATCACATGGTGTAAACGGACCCTTCATAAAGCCGTCGACCAAACATTTTGTACATATCAAACTACGTAACTCTACGCAAAAAAAAACTGGGAAACGATTTTTTTTTGGAGTGAAAAATCACAGTAAGTTTACGGTAGAACTCAAAAGATTTTGCTGACGATGCATTGAATAGTACAGAGGTCATGAAGATATTTCAGGAACTAACAACATTTAAAAAGTGCATTTTAAAAAAACTTGTGAAAAAGTTCGTGAAGGGTCTTTTTACACCCATTCGGTACAAATAGTAGTTACACCATTGTTTTGATCGTTTTTATAGATCGCAAATGATGCCAATTTTACAATTATTATTAATAGCACAGTAGTTTTAATTACCCTATACTTATCTAGTATCGTAAGTTTTTTATTGCAGTAAAAAAAATCAAATTATTTTTATCTTGTTTTGTAGTTGAATAATTTCACAAGCATGACTGAAAAAAAATCAACAAAAATGTATTTTATTTTTGGGCATGTATTTTCTAAAGTATTACTTAGGTAATTATTGTTTTCACTGAGATTTAAAACATGGTCTGTTAAGTTTCAAGATTATAGTATATAAAATCTGCCCGTATTACACCGTATACAAAACCGTACGAAGTTTCGTTCTAAAGTATCCACCGGCAAAAGGTCATACGCACTACTTCACGCAATACTTCTTCGGTTACATAAGGTCACAAGATGCGTAAGAGCATCCTCTATGCGATAACACGAAGTAGCGACAATCATAAATCTATTTCTAATGCACGATGATTACTCCATGGGAATATCCTCCATGTTCTATAGAAACTTTTGACCATTACATGTCTATGGTCTAAAATTATGAAAAAGTATAAAATAACATCGCGACTGTAATCTGCGAAGGGGTTAGGCAGAGGTGAGAGGTGTACCTAATAGTACACCCACATTTCGCCAGTTATGTTTAAGTCCCATGTAATAGCGGGAGAGCCTATTGCCATGAACCGGACACAAATCCAGACTCCGTGGCTACTACTGAGAAATTTATTAATAAATATGCAAAAAATATGATTATTTATTAGGTTCATGAATCTACCTATCGGAAATCGATTATAATTAATGTATATACCTACCAGCAACAAAAAAATATTTGGCAGATCTAATGACAGTAATTTGCATATTTTCAACAGGTTTTAATTACTTGAAAGCCAAGGTTATTTCCGCTAAGTACTTATGTACCTGCGAATATTAAAATCTAAATTATAAATTCTCTGGTTATAATTATGTACTTTAGCAAAAAATACAATATCTAATGAATGTAAGAAGATGATATTACCTACGCTTTGCAAAAAAGTCGAGGCCTTGCATGCAAGATAGGGATAAAAAATCAAGGCTAAAAATAAACTTCGTTTTTTGTTTATATGCATATTAAGCATCCTGTTATGTATAATCTCGTGATCACGAAGCATGTAAATAGTAGGTACCTAATTTATTGTTCTCAGATTTCATGTCAGGCGATTTTAAATGCATTATTTACGATAACAAACAAACATGATCTTTGTTCAACCCTTTGCTCGACCACATATCTACAGGGTGCAAACAGACCCTTCACGAAGCCGTCAACAAAGCATTCTGTTAATCAAACTAAGTAACTTTACGCAAAAATTATAATTAATAATTATTTTTAAAAAAAAATTTGGGGTTAAAAATCACGGTTTACGGTAAAACTCAATGTAACGCAATCAAAACATGTTGTTTATAGATGCATTAAATAGTAAACGGGTAATGGATGTATTTAAAGTAAAGTTATAACCTTAAAAAAAATTGTATTTAAAAAAAATTGTGAAAAAGTTGGAACTTTGACTCCCAATATCTCCGTAACTAGAAGGTTGCCAGGTATGGTCTAGAACAAAAAAAAATGATCGCAATCAAGACGGGGAGAACAAATGCCTTTCGGCTTCGTTAAGGGTCTTTTTACACCCTTTATATTTCAGTCATGCCTTCTTAAAGTTCCACATACACAAACATCCTGATATTCTATTGTATTGATATTTACGTAGAACAATTGCATGCGATCGACCTCTGCGTGTTTAGGATCGACAAATAATGTTCACCATTATCATTGTTCTGAGAAAATCATTTGTTCGCATGCAAAGACGTCAGAAGCCATTGTGTTCATGTTTCCATCTAATATGGATAATGTGATTGTGCACTTAATACTGTTTGTTGTATAGTCCACCTCGTACTTGCACATGTAAGTAGTAGGTTACTTACTTGTACCCGATTCCTTCTCAATCAAGGTGATAAGTAAGAAACGAGTGCAAACCATTTTTTTTAATCTATACATCTAAACAAATAAATAAAATTGAAGTGTCTGTTTGTAATATCAAAATAATAGCTTTTACTGATTGCATATGAAAGAGAATATAGAAGACAGTGAAGCATAGAAGAAATATAGGGCATATTGCCTCGCACTCGTTTGTTATTTAACACCATTATATGAAAGCTTCTTTTGAAAGCCATTGATTATTTTAGCAAATATGTACTAGGTACAATAAAGAACACAATGTAGGTACTTATAACTATAGTAATTAAGAGTAGCCGTGTAGATAAGGCATGCATTGTTCAGGTCGGGACATTCGACACGACAATATTTGTTAAACAACAAAACTTTAGACAATTCCGAGTATTTTGAAACTACACTGAAGTTTAACCACCTAACAGTCAAATAGACCTGTTGATATTCGACTTTAGGGTGGTAAAGCAAATCTTTCTTCGACCATACAACATACTCTTATTAATAATCCCGAAATCAAGTTAGGTATACTAGAATACATAAACTTCGTTTAAAAAAAAAAAAACGAGGTTTAGTATGGCGCAACTTTACTTCGAGTTAATTATTTGGGGGATTTTATGTATACAGGGATATTTCAAACCAATGTTATTTTACTTTCGAAAGCAAGAAGCTATAGTTTTTTTGTTAAAAGTATATTTCGTCTTTTACAGAACCATGCCTGAGGTAGACGCCACCAGAGAACTGGCCACAATCAAGGATTGGCTTAACAAGCAGCCACATCTACCACATGAAGTCGGTAAGAGAACCCTCTACATTCTGTGTGTGTTTTAAGAATTTACTTTAATCTATTGCAAACTTACACTAGTTTGCTTGTTACGCCACAGGGTACAGGGTATCCTAGTGTGGAGTCCAGGGAATATGTAAAAATCTAGCGTTGAAGGTTGTTTGTGTTGTTACAGGTTTTATAATATTGTTCTGACTGCCTCGTTGATCTAGTGGTGTAATCCCCGAAGTGTTAGGCAGAGGTGTGTCTGATAGTAGTGATAGTGCACCCACATTTCGCCAGTTATGTTAAAGTCCCATGTACTAGGTGGCGAGCCTATTGCCATCAACTGGGGTGCTACTGAGAAATTCCTCATGAAAAACCCAGGAGCTCTGGTTCAGCAGTCGCGCTTACGAACACTAGACTAACGAGGCAGTTAATAGTTTCATTCCTACCTTCGATATCATGATCTCGTCACCTAATGTCATAACCATTTAGCTCAGCAGTCCGATCGGTGATCGTAGCATGTTGTTACGTTTCAATTGCCGATTGGAAGCTTGCTCAACAGAAAGTAGCTTAAGAATTTACGTAAATATTGCATCGAGTATAAATTGTATCTTGAAATATAACCATTTAACTGTTACTCAATTTCGGCCTTCACATATCGTCGAAATCCATCACGCACGGCTTTGATCATGATACAAATTGCTTTACCAGATCAAGCGAAAATATATACATTTTTTTTTATTTAAAAAAAAAACGTTGCCCCACACTAGGAAGGGTATTTAGTCTGAACGGCCCAAATTGAATGGCCCACGGGCCGTTCGACCGTAACGAAAAATTGTCTACGTGCGAAAGGACCGGTGTCAAAATAAGTTTGAAGGGACAGTCGCATACAATAAAAAGTTTTTCGTTGGTCCAGTTTAGAATACGTCTCGTGCCTATAAAGTACCAGGCTGTCATAAATAAGTAGGAGCTTACCTCATCTGATACCTAACATTAATTTTGCTTTAATTTAAGAAAACTACTCACATCTATAAAGTACCAGGCTGTTATAAATAAGTAGGAGCTTACCTCATCTGAAATCATACCTCATCTCTTACACTACTCCTCTTCTTTATCCTCTTACCTCATCTCAACCCTCTCGCATTTGTTCTCATAACCATTTAAATCTATTATTTCAACTTTATAACCTTGGCACCCGAATGTACTTAAAGTAGTTTATGACATTGCATTTGTTTTCAAGTTTTATCACCGGTCCTTTGGGACGTAGACAATTTTTTCTTACGGCCGAACGGCCCGTGGGCCGTTCGATTTGGGCCGTTCAGACTAAACACCCACTAGGAATTTCTCCTGTATCGTGGGTGCATTTACAAACATTTAAAACTCACATACACAAAGAGCCAGACCCGGAACAACTGCCTGTAGATCATATAAATATTTGTTCCGTGCGGGGATCGAACCCGCGGCAATCGCTCAGCCACTGCGCCAACAAATAAAGTCATTTAATAGGAATAATTGTGCGCTGTACGCTTTAGAGTGACGTAATTTAATTCCTCGTATTCTTTACAGCAAACCCTTTCATTTGATACCGATATAGATCTTGTAAAATGTTTGATTGAAAAGAGTGTCCATGGAGTTTCTTGCCCATTCTTCTCCATAGAGATCTACGCCTTGGAATGGGCAACTACAGTACTTTCATAAGTTTTTTTTTTTTTTTTTTTTTTTTTTTTTTTTTTTTTTTTTTTTTTTTTTGTTTTTCCTTCTTTGTTTTTCTGACATTCAAAAGTGCCTGTAATGGTCTAATTGAAATAAATGCTTTGAGTTTGAGTTTACCCAAATCATGGGAATGGAATGAATCTAGTCCGCCATTTTGCTTTTAGAATGCCGTCACTTGGCAAACCATGCATTGTTATCCAAACTAAACATAACAAGTATGCAAAATTTCAGCTCTATCGAAAACCGGAAAGTGGGTCAAAAACTTCTAAGAATTTTTTACTTACAGATGAAGCAATTAGAATAGAATAGAATAGAATAGCATTTATTTGCTAATATGGGTAATACATAAGTAGGTAGTAGTAGGTATAGATCAGTTCTGCCATATTTCACCATTCGGCTGCAAACATTTTCATTATACAAAATTGTTAAAATTAAAATTCTCCTTAAAACATTAAATTAATTATAACATTCAATAAATAAGATTATTAAAATTAAAAGCGTAAATAAAAATAAAAAAAGACTTAATTCTAACAAAAGACATCAACGCAAATATCTTTTACCAATAATCTATTAATTTTCTTGAATGAGTTCGGTTTGCCAGTATTCTTGGCTTCGCTAAAACTAGTACCAAACTTATTGCAATATTCCTTCCACCAGTCTCACCCGGTTTACACTTATTGATTCAACGGTTACGACACTTTAGGTCTTAGGTACGTACGTAGGTATTAATAAAACTAGGGTAAAGGCATGTAATTGCCAAAGTGTTATAGAAGCAATAATCTATCATCTTGGAAACTTAAATATTGCGTAGTTTGTAGCTTTATGTGCGTCCGTACAGTGAGCATTTGAGCAATGAGGAGACGGAGAGAAGTTCGTGGCTAAATAACAACAGCCGCTCGGGTCGATCTTTAGGTTAGGCCGCGCTTGCCTAGATTGGTTCGTGGCTGGGTGACCCCCCATTACATACCGAGTTACCTCCTTGCCTCTGAAAGCACGTTAAGCCGTTGGTCCTGGTTGTCATTTGTAGATCTTTGACAGTCGTTATAGGTAGTCAGTGACCCGAAAGTCTGTCAACCAGTCTTACCAAGGGGTATCGTATTACCCAGTACTAACTGGCTGCTGGAGGCCAGATAGGCAGTCGCTCCATGTGAAATAATTGTTTTCAACTGCATCCGGTTAGACTGGAAACCGACTCCAACATAGTTGGGAAAAGGCTAGGCAGATAAGTATTTTAGTAATTCTGTTTGTACTCAGTATGGTGGTTCCGTGGTTTCCATGGTGATCAAGATAATTCCAAGACACCATGCGAAAATCATAATTTGAAATAGCCAGCCTGAGTCTTCATACAAAAGTAAGTCCTCCATGTACTAAAATAAATAAATAAAATAAAAATTCTACTGTCTACGTCTCCCAACGGTCACCAGTTCTATAGTTGCTGCCAGTTAAGATGGCAATGGCGGTCATTGACCCACCTACATTTATTAAAGTTCTTAACTTTGAAATCCACAAATAAGCCTGTTCATGTCTTGAATCGTCATCTATCGTGATCTTCAACATCTTTTCTAATGAAAAACGATACATGGTTCATTTGTTTTGGTTCGTACAAAGAGATATTATGGAAAGAGCAATGACCGCTATTGCCATCTTAACTGGCAACAACTATAGGGCATTTAAGACAATCTAAGGGTATCTCCATCCGCGTGAATGTTATTCATTATATAGAAACCACGTTGGATTTGAGTAAATACACAAAAATTAGTCTCATTTGTGTCGACATGGAACTTTTAATTGGACCTCTTTTTATGTAGATTTAGGTACTTAAAGTTAACTGTTTCTGTTATGGTATTCCCATCACGTTTGTTGTTGTTCCTAAGAGCGTTTGTTTTATTTATAGAATTTTCTTTTATGGTTTCGTTTATCACTTTTAAATTAAAGGTGGGTTATTGATAGACCTATGTAGAAAGGAGTACGTACATAACGAAGCATCCACCATGTTTATGTAATTGTATGTTTGAGTTATGAGAACTCAATGCCGACAAAGGGTTTAGCCGATTGCGAAAAAGCGAATGATTACTGTTATAATATTGTGTAATTTTGAGAAAGTTAAGAAAAAAGCTCTCGGCATTTATTTAAAAGCATGTTTTTTCATACCAAAGTCTTATTAGGTATCGACATATTCCGCATCTAAGATGATACATAGACATAGATTGTCTTTTTTTACTTCTCCGCTATTATTGCTGTATATAATTTCATTGCGCGATCAAGACAGTTCTTACGTTACTCCGGGACTTGTCGAGTTTTTTTCCCTGGCACTTTTCTTCGTGGTCATCAGTCATCACTGTTTGGCCGAGATTGTCCCAATTAAAAGTCTTCTGCGTGAATCTTAAATCAACTATTAATGTTTTTAACGAGCTCGTTGAAAGACTACGAGAGTGATAGTCAACAAACTTAGCTGGGAATCATCGGATAACACGGAGAAACCTGTATAAATTATATATATGAACAGCTAAGATAATGTTTAACATGTATAACACAAGAGGTTTGGGTTTGACCGAAGCTTTGAGTGTTTTGTAGTCGACCGCATCTAGATTAAACTCGTGCCGTGAAATTATGAGATCAATAAATTATGCGTTATGTTTATTACATAGATGTGGAGCTTGTGGCTAAATAATAACAGCTGCACGGGTGGACCGTCAAGGTTAAGCCGCGCTTGCTGAGATAGGTCCGTGGATGACCATCATTACATACCGAGTTTGCTCGAGAGCACGTTAAGCTGTTGGTCCTGGCTGTCATTTGCAGATCTTTGAGAGTCGTTTCGAGTATTCAGAAGCCGTAAGTCTGACATCCAGTCTTACTAGGAAGTATCATATACCAAGGTACTGGGTTGTATAGGTCAGATAAGCAGTCTGCATCCGGTTAGACTGGAAGCCGACATCAACATAGTTTGGGAAAAGGCTAGGCAGATGATGATGTTTCCTACATAATTACAATTGCAAATGAAAGTAATAATGGCTTACTTTGGAATTACACATAAAACATGATGTAAATGAAATGGTCCCCTTCTCTTTGAACTTATTATTATCAACTTTTGTATTGTATTAATTAGCGGATTTAACGGTATAATTTCTTTCGAAACGGTAATTATTTTCACTACATTGTTTATTATTTTTTAATTTTGCTTAATTCTCCATGTCTAACCTTAAGTGGTGTAATCGATTGATTAAGCTACGATTCAAATGCTGATTACTATTAAGTAACTGACTGACCGAATAGTAAGCTGATAGGTCAAATAAAATGAAAGACTTACCTAACAAAATTACTCGTCTGTCTGATTACCATAAACAACAGTGCAACTTTTTATGACTGTTCCTTGCAGACGAAATTTCAGCTGTCACTGTGTAGCATTGAATTATTGTTAGCAACTTTAAAAGTAAAAGTTGCTTTGAATTTAGAAGACCGGTGTCGATGACCCCAGCGGGAAGATTGCCAGTTAAAAATTGTTGGGTACACAAAATGAGGCAACACCGATGTTGCATAAACTAATGCTTTGTTTAGTGACATATGACGTCATTTCTTTGGTTATTAGTAGTCAATGCAGGTCAGCGTTTGTTTGTGATTAACTTTGTGTAGGCTTCAATGTTACGCCTCTTTTAGTTTGTTGGCATTAGGCAATAGAGCAGCCATTGTCTTTATTTTGTCCACATATGCCTAACCTTGTCGCGAGTATGCTAGGGTTTAACAAGTTTTTCAACGTACGAAGGGGTCTAGATATATGGTTACCCATCCACTGATCGACCTCGGGGAAGGTCACCTAACTTGTAAGATCTGCCGATCGTGCGGATGTTATCACTTAGTTACGAGCCTCCCCGGTATTTGTAGACCGAAAATTTCCAAATGGCGTTTTGAACATACGCAAAACATTAATTATCTTTTATGATGAAAACACCAATTATAGCATTTTATAATAGGTAATTGCTTTTGATCGGTTTGTTGTTAGACAATCATCTTATTGTATTAATCGCTTCACAATTCATTATAACAAGATGCTGATTGATTATCTTATAAATAGCTTCGTTTAAAACTATTTAACGTTCTTATAGAATATTGGAATGTTTACGTTTGGGTAACTATAGACTGACCGCTTTTATGAGTCTTCGCGAAGGTTTATAATGAAGTAAATGGAATATTCTGAAGGTTCATCACGTGTTAGTTCAATTAGTATCGTGGATTATGGTTATTTTAAAGCAAATAACCTGAGGGTTATTGGTACCTGCCGGGGCTGAAAGAAGTTTCGAAAGAGATTCGAAAGAGATACCGCGCGGCCCTGTAACACAAAGGGCAAAGAAGGAACATGGATGGGTTTTAGTCAGTACAAGTCTGACACTCCCTCCCACTTCGCCCAGAGCGGAGGGGGTTATTTGATGATTTCCCATGCAAAAAAAAAGGGCTATTGTTAGGACCTTTTGGACGCTTAATGTGCCTTTGATGGGGCAAGACTCATTAAAGCGGTCGGCCTTATACATGTATACAGCATGTATCAGAAAAATGGGATCATATTTATAGGAGTGGGTGGTAAAGCGTCAAATATGATCATCAAACTGAACAGCTTTCTCCATGGGACCAACCTGATAATCGAGAAAAAAACACTGCTGGCCAAAGGCCTCCCGCTATTCTTTCCACTTCAACCGCTTGCCTTCAGAAGCCGAAGTTTCTTATTTATTTGCAAACACATGAGTACATTCCGTACATTAGTATCGTAGATGAGATGTTATGTTGTGTACAGTTCACGCTTTCTCCCTTGGCGAGTAGCTAAGTAGTTCTTGGAACGGTATTCACAACACACGATGTCAACACGAACACCAATCTATAGAAAGATGTATGTATGTAGTAAATAACTCTATTTGCTATAACATACATCTGTCTATTGTTTGGGTCATGTTGACATCATTAGCTTGTACATGATAATATGTACTTTGAATTAAGTATCTTACTACTAATATAAATGCGAAAGTTTGTGAGGATCTTTCACTCAAAAACTACTGAATGGATTTCAGTGAAATTTTGCACACAGATAGTTTGTTACCTTGATTAACACATAGGATACTTTTTATCTTAGTACTACGATCCCGTGGGACAAAAGCCGCGGGCATAAGCTAGTCTTTTTATAAAGTTCTATTAATTTATAAAGAAGAATGGTGAATTACGTGTTAACTTTTCTTTAGGGTTCGGTTTGGTATTTAATATAAATACGAATGAGTTTGCGAGTTTTCTTCGTCTCTTCCTTTCTTTTCATTTCTGCCATTAACTTGCACCCTGCAGACTTGGAAAACAACCCCTTCTCAAAAATGCCAACGTTGACGGAATAATTTATACACATAATATAACATAACATCACGCCTGTAATCCCCGAAGGGCTCGGTAGAGGTGTACCCTAATTTAAACACCAGTTTAGTATACCTCTTTCTCTCTTCTCTCTTCTTCAACCTTTGGCCACCCACTGCTGAGTGTAGGTCTCTTCCAAATCTCTCCACTTTTAGCGGTTTTGTGTCATGGCTGTCTAGTTTCTTCCGACCACTTTTATGAATTTTATTATACCTACGTATTCCTTATTCCATAACAGACGAGCTGACCTTAGGCTCGTCCTAAACGGTATTAAAACTTACTTAAAGAGTTATATTCTTTGCTTAAGGTGACTCCGTTGTATCAATAATGTATCGTCGACCCATATTTTTCTAGGTTTATTTACATACAAAATTCACACATTTAGTCGTGGTCGTTTAACTTGGTATAAATATTTACATAGAACATAATAATATGAAGTGTGACTGCCCATAATTATTTGCTTTTGCACTGCAGCTGTGGTTGTTTACTTATTGACGATGATTAGCCTGAGGATTTTAGAATATATTATTTTTATTATTTAATATATTGAGTTATATAATATATAAGCTTCTTGAGCTAGTTAATAAAATAGCTCAAAGTTACAATATTCCAATTCCTCGGAAAGCACATTAAGCTGTTGGTCCCGGCTGTCAATTGTAGGTCTTTGACAGTCGTTACAGGTAGTCAATGGCCCGAAAGTCTGACGACCAGTCTTACCAAGGGGTATTGTATTACCTAGTACTAACTGGGTTGTGGAGGTCAGATAGGCAGTTGCTCCACGTAAAGTACTGGTATTCAGCTGTATCTTATTAGACTCGAACCCGACCCCAACATAGTTGGAAATTTCCATTCTGCCCGCTAAGCAAGGTCTTTAGGAGTTCCCCATCCATTTAAGATTTGATCACGAAGCCAAAAAACTTTGTGATGATCTGTGGGATAAACCCAGTTCCAACGATGACGGACTCGCAACAGGTTTGTCCAGATCAACAACCATAATTAAGCTAGTTTCTTGTGGTTAATAATTATGCATCTCGTCTGTACCTATTAGAAGGAGGACTTTGACCTGCATTGTCTTCAAGCACAAACGGATGAAGCTGAATATCAGCATTTTTCAAGAGTCGGTTGTCTATCAGCCGTCCACAATTCAGTTACTAGGTGGTACTATACCCCTTAGAAATGCAGGTTTTATGATTTTCGTGGTTCTGGTTACTGTCAAAGATCTATTTTCAAATGACAGCCAGGCAACAGCTGAATTTACTTTCGGAAGCATGGAGGGGTCTCTAAGTGATAGTACTTCGCCCGCGACTTCGCCAGCAAAAATTGTGATAGCTCGGGTAATATACATTACATAAATATAATTTATAGCCTATAGCACCCACGAATAATGTTGCTTCATGCCAGTGAAAGAGTTTTTAGAATTGGATCGTTGGTTCCGGAGATTACTCCCTACATACAGACTTACAAACAAATTTTACCTCTTCATAATATTAGTATAGATGTCTAGATGATCATCCGTTTATTGTCAGATATTGCCAAGCGTTACTGAACCCTGGCCACTTTTATTATTTAGCCACGAGCCTCTCCAAAATACCGAACTACTTAAACAGCTTTACGACTAACTAATTTGTTTGTTCCCAGATGACATACTCCTTCTCCGTTTCCTGACGAGCTGCCGCTTCAGCATGGAACGTGCTAAGCGCACCATCGACCTTTTCTTCACCATCCGCGCAAATGGACCGGAGCTGTTCTGCAAGCGGGATCCCTGGTCACCGGAGATCAGACGCGTGTTTCAAGTCACGTTAGTTGCTTTGCTTTTACTGTTATATATCATCATTGGTCAATAATCATCTGCAATCTTGCCCTCTATGCTCCGAAACATGCAGTCAAAATGGCATCTGCCCCCGACAGCAAAATAAAATTCAGTCGAGCTAGCGACACGGAAAAGAAGAATTATCATTATCATCATTTCGACCAAAAAGAGGGCCCAGATAAGTGGCAAGTGCTTCTAAATAGGGGCCCAAAAAAGTAGCAAGCTCTTCCAAATAGTTTCTTATTAAATTCTGCTACAACCACTTTCAAAAAGATTTATACAGAGTGCAATTGAAGATATGACTTACTACATTTTTATGGTTTTCCATACTTACATTAATAATATTTTTGATTTTGCGTAATAGTAGCCCTAATGCAATAAGTATCGTGAGTAGTGGCTTAGTTTAAAATAATGCCCATGACTTCAACTGCACCCTGTATAAACTTTTAGGTGGCTTTATGTCTGTGCCATACATTTTTGGCTGTTCCATGGAGGACCTATTATATATTATTTATCTATGGCTTTCCCAAACCACCTGCGATTACGTTCCCGTTAACTTTCTTGACAGATAATTTCATACAAATTCTGATCCATTTTTGGACTTATTCGGTAAGTAGTGTAGTGGCTATTTGTGCATCGTGAAATAGGCCCTAAGAGTTATTGTTGTTTGCTTCACAAAAAAGTTATGTACCATAAATAATGTACCTAATAGTTTTGTTGCAAAATAAAGTTTTTGAGATTAACTGGTTACTACTTCTTATGACGCTATAATAAAGGTATTTTTTGCATAAACTTTCCTAAGATAGTCAACGTGTTTTTATGATGCTTTCAAATCATGTTTCGGCGAATTCTCTTCACTTTGAACGACCGGTTTGATCAAAATACGGAAAAACCTTTGCTGCATGTTTATTTATAGAATTTGGAAATTAATAGGACGAAAACAAACAAGAGTTGAAGATGCATAATAGGTGCTAATAATACAGTTAAGTTCAGAGGTGATATTTAAGTAAAGAATTTCTGCTATTGTTTATTGAGTGATTCCTACCTATTGCAATTTCTAGCAATTGTTCCTACCTACAATGCACATTACATTACAATAGAATACCAATTTACAATACAATACAAAGTCATTAAAATATTTTCACGTGGCTTCACAAAGCTTTATGTTAGTAAATAAGAGTAATCGCCCGATATCTTTTTTCCAATAGCCTAATACTAGTAATACTGCAACCATGGTTTAGTAATCATAAACCCTAGGTACTGAATACCACTACTGAGCCTGGGGACCCTGGATTTGATCCCTGGGTCAGGCGTAGATTATTATTATTATTCGTCTATTCGATCTCGCTTTAAGAGCGATTATACAGAAAGTGGGCAACGTCGCAAATAGCTGTCAAATATTTCGCTGTTGTGATTATTGCTCTGCTGTATTACTGTATGGAAATAAGAAATATGGCTAAACAGTGAACTAAAATATTGATTATTACATGCAATAATTTATATCGTAACACCGAATATTCAGCTTTAGATGTAAAAAAAGTATTTGGAAACATTCCAAATGCCTTTTTTACACCTAAAACGGTTACAACATCAAATTCAGAGTTTAAATTGCAATTCATTATTTATATTCTAGTTCACTAGTTAGCCATATTTCTTATTTCCATACAGTAATATTGCTAAATTAATTAAAACAGGTAAATATTGGACAGCTATTTGCGACGTTGCCAACTTTTTGGACGAACGTTCTTAAGAAACTCCCAATTGCCCGGAGTTTTCCTCATTTTTAGGGGTTGTTAAAAACGTGTAGCCCAAAACCTATTGGTATTTTGGCCCATCCCATGATAAAATGATTGTTTCAAAGAAACTTTTGTTTTTCCATCCATGGCTCTTCTTATCTCTAATGACTCTAAGATTGTTTTTTTAGTTTTAGGTTGTTGTAAATAAATTGATTTAAAATTCATACTATATTTTTCTTACTAACTGCACTTTTTGACACACAAAATACTAACTAGCTTTTGCCCGCGGTTTCGCTCGCGTTTATTTAGAATTTGTCAATCAATTCGGGTTGTACTCTGTTTGTAATATATAATTCAGTCATGATTCGAAAGACACGTGGCGCCATCTATTATCATAAAAATCTTATTGTTGTTTTCTTCAGGAATAGTACTATTTTTTGGGATGAAAGGAAAGGAAGTAAGGACGACGAATCGGGAACATCAAAATTATTTATTTTCTTATGATGACGAATCGGGACTTCTTGTATGGAAAAAAATGAGGTGACCAATCGGAACAGACGAGTCGGGGATGAGTCATAACATTATCTTTGTAATCACACATACAATTTCCTTTTTTCAGGGACATGCTGCCTCTTCCATACAAAACAAAGGAGAACTATAAAGTCTTCATCTACCGCCTAAACAACCCTGACCTGGACCTGTTCAACTTCGTGGATGCTGTGAAGACATTCTTCATGTTGGCTGACACCAGGTTGACTGAGGATCATGAGATTCCCGCGGGAGAGATCCCGATCTTTGACGCAGCTAATGTGTCTCTCAAGTTCATTGGGAAAGTGAATCTGTCTGCGCTCAGGAAATATATGATGTACACACAGGTATGTTCTTTGTTTAATACCAACGTTATCAATCTATATATATAAAAGGAGAACTGACTGACTGACATATCAACGTACAGCCGAAACTACTGGGGCTAGGAATGTGAAATTTTATACACGGCTTCCTATTATAATGTAGGGGAGCACTAAGAAGGGGTTTTTGGAAATTTAACCTTTAAGGGGGTGAAAAGGGGGAATTTTGTTTGTATGGAAAATCTTATTACTTGTGTTAATAAACATGAAACTTGGCACGAACACCTATCTAAGTAAATTATGAAGTTTGGCATTTTTTGTTTTTCCAAATTACCTCCTGAGAGGGTTTGAGGGGGTGTGAAAATTTGTATAGAATAATTTAGATACATGCAACGACATCTATTGGGCCAGAATGGTACTAACGAATTATAAAAACTTAATTGTTTTGTTATAGCCATTAACCCGCATATTTCTGGATACATACTATTTCCTATTTTTAGATGTCATTATAGCTCTTTCACGTAGCCAATTCTTCCATACAAAAACTGTCAGATGTCAATAAAAATTATCTATCGATTGAAAAATCAGCCTTCGAATTTTTTAGAGGAAAGTACGTAACCCACGCGGACGAAGTCGCGGGCAAAGTGCTATACTTCTATAATAATACAGGGTGTAAGGGACAGCCCTCTACAAACTGACAGGGTGCATTCAGCTCCTTATTTTCCGGAAGTTTTCTCTGTTTTTTTTTTCAGTTAATGTTCTTTTATTTCAATGTATAATTACTTTCACTGTACGCAGCACTCCATTTATGTAAATAATACTCCTAAAATCAAAAATCCAACAATGGATGTTGAAATAATCTAACGAGCGACGCGTGAAATCAGCTATTCACTTCCTGCCTAGCTAGAGAGTTCATCGAACTCGTCGTCGCGCTTGCCGTTTGCTACGTGCGTTTAGCGGTACATTGCTTACGAGGAAATAAAACAAATCAAATTTATTGGATTCCCATAACATTCCTGAAATAATTTCTTGAACCGGTCATCTTAGTATGATATACTGAATTCACCCCATCAGATTGTGGAGGGTTGTCCCTTTTTTTTTTTTTTACGGATGGGAAATCATCAAATGACTTCTCCCGCTCTGGGTGGAGTGGGAGGGAGTGTCAGACTCTTACAGACTAAAACCCATCCATGTTCCTTCATTGCCCTTACACCCTGTTTTGTAAAGAGAAAAAAATTGTTTGTTAGTTTGTATGGGGGTAATCTTCGGAACTGCTGATCCAATTTTGAAAATTCTTTCACTTACGGGCAGTTACATTATCCCCGAGTGTCATAGGCTACATTTACAACGTTCCCGAGGGTTAATTTCCGTACATAACGGGAGCGAAGTCGCGAGAAAAATCTAGTTTGGCATAAAGCTCCTTTCAGTCCTCTTTGACCGAACTTTCTTCTTTGAAGCCACTTATATCAAGTTAAATTACATAACATGAGTTCAGAGAATCATATGAATTTATCTTATTTTTATTAATTACAAAATATTGATAGGTCAATGTATCACAATTCATTTCCTTTTATGCAACTTACATAAAAACGTGAAGATATATTTCTGGCATTCTAAAGTTAATAAAAACTTTCTAGATTGTTTTAATCTGTGGTTTTAAAGTTCTTTACCGCGTTCAAAAATAACGAAGCACTCCACACGATATTATATTAGTAACTAATATTTCAAATCATGAAGGCCATATTTATTTTGTAAAAGCTTAATTTTTATTAACTTTCGACACGATAAACTTTAGACACGTAAACATTAATAAATCATTTCATGTTTCGAAAAGTTGCGGTTGCAACAAGTAAGTATAAATTAAGAGACGAGGGATTACACAAGGGTCTTGTGTAATCCCTTCTCAATGTATGACGGTCAGCTGGACACTATGTTCTTGTTAAGAATGCAAGCGCGACTGCTGAGAATGTGGTCCTGGGTTCGATTCATAGATCCGGCAATGTGTTATTGGGTCATCAAGAATTTCTCAGTAGCATCCATAGAGTGGATTTGTGCTCGGTTGGTAGAAATATGCTCGCCCCCTATAACTAACTGGCGAATTTGTTGTGAGTGTAATAATAGGTACCCCTCTGTCAAACCCTTATAGAATTTGTTCTTTGTTTTGTAATATCTCTTAGCATTGAATCATTATCTTGGGAAGATAATAATGCTTCTGTGCCTTTTATTGGGATCGTCTTTAGTTAAAGATAAACCGATTATCAGGCTCTTGGTCTCTCAGTACCCGTAACGACTGCCTCAGACAAACCATCATTCATGTTGATACCAACTGAAATTAACGAAGTTGCCAAATTAATCTGATTGAGAAATAAAATAACAGAGTAGTTTCAAAGTTAATGTAACTACGTAACCACTTCTCTACGTAAGATATAGAACTGCAACCACTCATTAAATCTTGCGAACAAAGCTCATGAACAATACTTAACACGACTATTATCCACTAATTGCGATCTTTGATCTCAATGCACATTGCTGTACTACGTGACCCTAAATGGAACAAAGTACTCATAATAATACAATTTAATTGTGAGATGTCTGATACACTTAGGTATTCGACATGAAGGAAGCCTAAAGATAAATATAGATTACAGGAGTACAGTGAATGAATACAGATAATAAAACTGAAGGCTATTAAAGGCATTGGCAAGTCCACAATAAACGATCAGGCAGAGCTTAGATGCTTTGGCAGGGGGCAAACTATCAAACTAGGTACAAAAGTAGGTACACACAAATTATATTTCATCATCATCTGCCCAGCCTTCATCCGTCTAACCGGATGCATCTGAATACCAGTATTTTACATGGAGCGACTGCCTATCTGACCTCCACAACCCAGTTTATTGTGGGTAAAACGATACCCCTGGTTGTCAGACTTTTTGGGTCACTGACTACCTGTAACGACTGTCAAAGATCTACAAATGACCGGGACCAACGGCTTTACGTGCTTTCCGAGGCACGGAGGAAACTCGTTATGTAATGGGTGGTCACCCATCCACAGACCAACCTTGGTAAGCACGGCTTAACCTAAAGATCGACCTCCAGCGGCTGTTATAATTTAGCCACGAGCTCCTCCACACAAATTATATTTTTTGATGAAATTTTGCTAAAGATGCATGTTGTTATTAATTCCAGGAGGCGATGCCGATTCGGCTAAAGCAGGTGCACGTCATCAATGCCCCGTCCTACATCGGCAAGATCTTCGCCCTCTGCAAGCCGTTCCTGAAGACAGAAGTCTCCAAACTGGTTGGTTTCTATCTTTTTCGATTTGGGAGCGCAGTTTGTTTCTAATAAAACGTTGATAATACAAATATACAAGGTGTAAACGAACCCTTCACGAAGCCGTCAACCAAGCATTATGTACATCAAACTAAGTCACCTTACGCAAAAATTATTGCTGGGAAATGACTTTTCTTTTTGGGGTGAAAAATCACGTTTTACGGTAAAACTCAATGTAACACAATGTAACTCAATGTAGCACTCAAAACTTGTTGCTGATGGATGCTTTGAATAGTAAACGGATCATGGAGGTAATTAAACTGAAGTTAAAAGGTTAAAAAGTAGCATTTAAAAAAAAACTTGTGAAAAAACTGGAACTTTGACCTCCAATATCTCCGTAACTAGAAGGTTCCCAGGTATGGTCTAGAACAAAAAAATGATCGCAATGACGGGGAGAACAAGTGCCTTTCGGCTTCGTTAAGGGTCTATTTACACTCTTTATATTGATATTACCTCAGTGTTGGTTTCTAAGCAGATATTAAACTTAGACAGTATTTAGAATATGCATAACTATCAAGCTTCATTGTTCAGAAAATCTTGGTTCTGCGTGCTAGAAACTGTGTTCAGAAATCTTAACATTTTATCCTTAGGTTGACTAAACCACTTTCTGACTTCACTGTAGTTGTGAATTCTCAGAGAAAACAAGCGGTACTGTCAGAACGTTCAAAGTACAAAGTACATGATAACAGTAATCAGTTGCAACTTATGTTAAGTTAACCGTGGTTTGTATTAGAATACTTACAGTAAATTAACATGGAGGAGCGGTGGTTAACTTGCTGATTGTGTAGTTAGATGAAATTATGTTGAATAACCTTTATGAAGTTCGAAGAAACCAATTGCACTGTAAACATTGGCAGAGTATGTATATCTACCTGCTTTGGCATTATGTCCGATTCCTTTTCTAGCAAAGAGATTTAAAAGACTGTTTCGCGGACATTGTACACAAAAAATTTAAATGTCGAACATTTTCGATTTTGACACACGTATGCTACCTGACAAGCGGGCATGTGACACTAGACAGTACGATTTGTTACTAAGTAGTTACAAGTATTGGATTACAATTTTCTTCGTCTTTTCCCGTCTATCGCTCGGAAATATTCGAATGTCTTTGTTTTCTAGGTGTCAATGTATTAAGGGAAAACTAGACAGTACTAGGCTGCATTATCTTTGCCTAAAATGTATTTTTTAATTCACGTTTCTGTATCCTCATTTCAGATCAAGTTCCACGAGCCCAACACCGATACGTTGTATAAAGATATTCCTCAAGAGATCCTGCCATCAGAGTTCGGCGGCAAAGCTGGTTCCATCGAACAGATCAAGAGGGAGTGGATTAAAAAGATGGAGGCCAAGAGGTAATTACAAAAATCTTCTATTGAAAAAGCTCCAAATTCCATTCCTATTGCTTTATAATTTCACAATTCAAGTTACAATGAACCTTCAATTCTTGCCCGCGTAGCATGACCACCGTAGAAACGGGTTTCTTTGACGGAAGAATCGACAAAATGACAGATTGTGTAAAGAGATCTGTCATTTTGTCGACACAAACTGTCATTTTTTAAGCGTGCTGTTGTGTTTTGTTCTAGAGATAAGACATAAGACACTTGCGACGAAATACTCATTAAAAGAATCTTTAAATAATGGGTATATCGAATAATTGACACTTCTGCAAGCGAATATTTGCCGTGAACTAGCATAACATATAACATTTTTTTTCTTATCCTCGACATCCAAAATGTCAAGTAGACATAGGATAGGGCTATTTTTAGATATGTGTTTCTGTACTAATCTGACGTATTATCAATTACAGGGATTGGTTCTTAACAAACGACAAGCGGTGGGCACTGGACGAGTCTCTGAGACCTTCCGGCAACCATGACGACAGGGCAGACAAAGTCAAGGAGCTGCCCGGCTCATTCAGATCACTAGCGTTAGATTGATGATATGCTTATATTTGTTTAAGTACCGTTAGCATTATTTGTAATGCGACCTCAGTGGGATATTAATTACTTAGGCATATTTTTAAGGATTGTGTAAGTTTTTATACAGGGTGTAAACGGACCCTTCACGAAGTCGTCAACCAAGCATTCTGTACATCAAACTAAGTAACTTTACAAAAAATTTTTGCTGGGAAACGACTTTTTTTGGGGTAAAAAATCAATCAATATAACGCACTCAGAACTTTGTGATGATGGTTGCATTGAATAGTACGGGGGTCGTGGAGGTGTTTAAAGTAAAAATCTTACATTAAAAATATGTATTTAAAAAAAAACTTGGAAAAGTTCGAACTTTGACCCCCAATATCTCCGTAACTAGATTCCCAGGTATGGTCTAGAACAAAAAAATGATCGCATTGACGATGAGACCAAATGCCTTTCGCTTCGTTAAGGGTCTTTTTACACCCTTTATAATTATTATTCTTTTTTCTTGTTTTTTTTTTATGATTTAAAATTTTAATTTTTTAACAATGCGGCTCAATTTATTTAATAAGTATACAGAATATTGGTGTTTTTTTATCGTTCATACACAATATCATCCATATTTTTCGTTCATATTGAAGAAAGTATAGTTATAAGTATTTTATGATAATCTAGCTTTAGGTAACAGTCGAAATAAAAGTGCAAATAGTTAAAAATATGTGATCTTTCGATAAAATCCTCAAACATGTATTTTTTTTGTAACTTGGGTGATCCACATTTTGTTTTATTTATTTTGTTAATGAAAACAAAATAAGATCTTATGTTAACCACACAGAGTAAGATTTTTCTATAATATCCAAGAAATATTTTTTTATTATTATTTCGGAATTCATATTTACATACCATTGAGCAGAACTCGTATAGAATGTCGACGAGTAGTTTAAAGATAAATATAGCTAAAATACCTCATTTTATGGTATTTGTACCTATTTCTATGTGATAATTTTTGAGTTAATATATTTTTATTTTTAAATATTTTGAAGTTTTTTTTTTAAATATAGGTTTAGTCTACCGCGGATAAGTGGTAAGACTGAATATCACCCCTACTCCTACAGCATAAAGGCTTTTTCAATGTCAAATTGTTACCACGAATGTCAGGTTGACTGTTCTTTTTTATTCCTTTTTTTAAGTTTCTTGGTAGCGTTCGTTTTTTTTTAAAGTATGAGTTATCTTTATTACTTGATATTTTTTTCTGAAAAACGAATTTAATAATAACTCTATTATTAGATAAAAAAGTAGATAGCTGTCTGCCTTGACATTTGCCCATGTTCCGTGTGCATTCGTTGTGCATGCACGAATCACTTAAATATACATATTTAAAACTATAAAGTGATCTCAATTTGGTTCTAATCTAAAACGCCTTTTGGTTTAACGATATCTTAAAAAGAAATCACACAAGTGATATTGAAAATAGAGTGAAAATATTTTATATTAGATTGCATAAAATTTTTAGTTAAATTCAAATTGATTCCATCGATATTCTCGAACGCAGGGGTTTGGAGATGGAACAATCCCACGGAGACTGAGGATGGGTGGAATTGAAACAGTTTTTTTGGCTTGAATTTCTTTACTTTAATTATTCTACCCGACAGATTCTATTCTACGATATCACATAAAAGCATTATAAAACTATACTTATATAAGAAGCACGCCAGTCTAACTGATGTATTCTGAATTTAATCTATCAAAGAACCTCTAATAACAATACATTATGTACAGAGTAATTCTTTTAAGTTGGACAATATGGAGAAATCGACAAACCAGGGGAAATCCGAATCCATAAGAGATACCGAGAAACTTTCTTAGGAGATTTTAAATCTTTTTTAAGACAATATCTAGTTTGGTGTCAAAGGTCCAGTTTGTCCAAGCCAAAAGACGATCATACATCACCCCGACACCGGTAAGGTTTGTTACCAACCACGAGCGAGCCGAGCGAGCGCTATATCCAAGTTGGTCACAGCGTAATTGGGGTGGTATAAATTGGTAAACCGGTTTGGCCTATGATAAACTAGTTTGGGCTGAAATCGGATTTGTCCGGTAACATACATTTATAAAAATACTTAACTAAAATAATAATTTCAAGATTAGGAACTAACTTTCTGCCATAATACTAATAAGGAACGGTCAAACCGATCCGAGCAGATTGCACCGTGAACACCGGGTTTTGGCAGATACTCAGTATAATCTCAGTCCAAAATTTACAGTGTCTGGAGTCGCGTCTAAAATTCTTCCGTACCAGTTTGACGAAACCTCTGAGTATACAAAAATATCACAATTGATCTAATCTATAGCGAGAGTTCTAAAAGACCCGCTCATGGTAGTATCCCCGGCACCATTCTTGTCCTTCTTACTGATCTCTGCCTTCCAGAGATCTTCGTTTAGGTAGAATTTCCTGAAAACAGAAAGCAAATAAATATGTATATAATTCTTCATATTCAAGAAGATATTAACGGCCAGTTTAGGATTGCAAAAAGTATAAGGTCTAAAGCAAGCCATAAAGTGTAGAATGGAAAATCCTGTGCAGTTCTACAGTTTGCGAAGGAACCTTAGGGTTTAACCTTGAACCTCATCTAGCAGCAGTTTGCCCCTATCCTTTTCTAGCGGGAATAGGCTATTTGACAACATCGAAGAAAATTTAGTCCGTCAGTTAGATCACCAATAAATGTTGGACACGTATTTTTTCTTCTGTCACATAATCAAAAAATTGATGGTCATGACCTGAGTTAGAAAATAGGTGTCAGAGCCCAGGTTATATAACCTTGAACCGAGAAAAGTGGTAGGAATTGGGGGAGACTTTTGCCCAAGAGTGGGACAACTCGGGCTGACAAAAAAAAAACTTTGAACCTAATGCAGTAGCGATAAAGTTGAAAATCTTTTAAAGAATTTTGACAGGTTGTAGTAGCTTGATATGCTGGCGTCTGAACAACCGTTAAGACATGAGAAGACGTTAGACAGAAAGATAGGCTGACCAACAGAGCTACTTTCTCATTTATATCCAAACTCATAAAGTACATTTTTATTAAGCAATCTCTGGTTTACCTGTCATTTTTAATTTCATTGACCCAGTACGAGCTTTGTTCAACCATGCTCTCTGCATCACCACCGTATTCTGAAGGCAGGTACTTCTTGTCTATGTACTTGTATAACGCCGTGTGATCCGTGTGGAAATGAATCTGAAATATATAACAAAATGTTCTTATGTTTTGATACAAATACAGAACAGTTTTTTTGGGAATTATTCTCCATCAAGTTAGCAAAAAGAATGGAGAAACTAATGATCATGCTAGCTCATCATCTGCCTAGCCTTATCCCAACTATGTTGAGGTCGGCTTCCAGTCTAAACGGATGCAGCTGAATACCAGTATTTTACAAGGAGCGACTGCCTATCTGACCTCCACAACCCAGTTAGTACTGGGTAATACGATACCCCTTGGTAAGATTGGTTATCAGACTTTTTGGGCCACTGACCACCTGTTACGACTGTTACAGAAATCTAATGATGCTAGCTATTAGTTGAAAATATTTTTGATTGACCTCATTGAACCTAGCTATGGCCACTGAGTTTTGACCGACCTTCCTCATTGAGACTTTCAGGTATTTAATGGTATTTACTCACGATAACATAACATCACGTCTGTAATCCCCGAAGGGTTAGGCGGAGGTGTACTAATAGAACACCCACATTTCGCTAGTTATGTATGTTTAGCCTATTGCCATGAACCGCGCACAAATCCAGACTATGTGGCTGCTACTGAGAAATTCCTGATGGAAAAACCCAATAACATATTGCCCCAGCCGGGAATCGATCCCGGGACGTCTTGCTCAGCAGTCGCGATTGCAAGCACAAGACCAGCGAGGCCATCACTCACTATACTTACAATTTCCCGAGTCTCCAGTGGCACTGCCGCCTTGACCAAGCCATACATGTACTCTGTGTAGGACGGGCAGTTGATCACGTGGATGTGTGACAAACGGACTGGCATAGCTTCCTGAAAAACGAATACAAGTATGGGAATTTCATCAATGATAAATAGGAAAAGCTTGAGTACCTACAAAACCTGCATAGTATGGTACCTAGCAGTAACGAAGAGTCAATTTTATAAGAGGTAAGCCGGAGTACATAACTTGAATGTGATTATTTTATTTGTCTATAAAATACTGACTGTGCCATTTTTCAAAGGGAAGCCGGTAGGAATCGAGTTGAATGGATCCTTCGCCACTGGTATTTAGTTCTAGTCTGAAAAGCTTACACTGTATCAGCGCGAGCAATGATAACAAGTTTAAAAAATGTTTTGAATTGACATCCCACATTACGGAGTACGCGAGAGAAAAAAACCCTTTACGTGTACAGGAGATACTCTAAAAAAATACTTTTCTAGTTTTTAATTTACTAATTTGTCGGCGTAACTAATCTCTGTATAATCCTGCCAAATTACAGCTTTCTAGTACTAAGAGTCTTTAAGCTAAGCTGCGGACAGACATGGGACAGCAGACGGACGGACATGGCGAAACTATAAGGGTTCCTTGCCGACTACGGATCCCTAAAAATGCCTTGATGTGTCAAACTTGGATTGTACATTTATTTTAGTTGTGTGTTTCCCCGCCTGAACGTTAAGTTGGTTGAAGTAAACGTGTATGCCACGTCATCATCATCTGCCTAGCCTTTTCCCAACTATGTTGGGGTCGGCTTCCAGTCTAACCGGATGCAGCTGAATACCAGTATTTTACATGGAGCGACTGCCTATCTGACCGCACAACCCAGTTAGTACTAGGTAATACGATACCCCTTGGGAAGACTGGTGGTTGTCAGACTTTTTAGGCCACTGACTACCTGTAACGACTGTCAAAGATCTACAAATGACAGCCGGGACCAACGGCTTAACGTGCTTTCCGAAGCACGGAGGAAACTCGGTATGTAATGGGTGGTCACCCATCCACAGACCAACCTAGGCAAGCACGGCTTAACCTAAAGATCGACCCGAGCGGCTGTTATTATTTAGCCACGAGAAACACCTAAAGGAGTATTTAACAAAAATTACTCACCAATAAGAAGATTATAAACTTCTGTAACAAAAATATATTTGTTCTTGCGACCATCTTGAGCGTGAATAATCCGATGTCCGCAATTATGACATGGTTCTTAGGAAGCACTTCTTTTTCCAGCCTTAGCCAATTATCACCTTGCAAAGAGAATGATTTGAGGACGTCGTAGAATTCATACCTCTCTGGGTCAGTGATACGGTGAATTAGGATCTCATCAACACCGGCGGTGTATGTCGCGACATTTCTGTAATAAATATAAAGGTAAATAAGTAAGTAAACTCATAGCAGGCCATAGTTAAGGAGAGCTGCGCACGCTCACAGCCGCCATCACGGGACACGGCTCTTTTAATAAACACCTCTTTGTCATAGGAGTCACAGAAAGCCCTCTGTGCCGAGACTGCATGGAGGAAGACGAGACAGCAGCCTACGTGCTTCAGCACTGCCCAGTGGTTGCAACATACAGGGCAAAGTACTTCGGTAATCCAGGTACTCTCCGCGAGATCGTCAGCAACATCAAGGCGCTGCTGGACTTTCTCGGGAGTTAGGGTGGATCGAATAGATCTCCCACCCGCACGCAAAATACGCGCTTTGACGTGGAGTTGCGGAAACCAGCCCGTTATACAAAACAATAGTTAAGGAGAGACGAAATGAAGAGGTACGATAGTAGACATCTTTAAAAACAAAGGTAATATGCTGGAGTGCAATAACTATAGGATTAGGCATAAAGCTAATGTAACATAACATAACAACACGACTGTAATCACCGAGGTGTATCTAATAGTACTGTACACCCACATTTCGCCAGTCATATTAGGGGCAAGCCTATTGCCATCAACCGAGTGTTAATCCACACTCCGTGGCTGCTACTGAGAAATTCCTGATGGAAAAACCCAATAGCACTTTGCCCGACCTGGGAATCGAACCCAGGACCTCATGCTCAGCAGTCGCGCTTGCGGCCACTAGACCAACGAGGCAGTCTAATGTCACATCGTATAAAAAATTAGAGAAAGTTATTGATTCGTGAGAGAGTGCGAAAGAAGGAGCACGGTCCATACAAAATTAACCCACGTCCTACACCAACGAGAAGTACCTCAAAAAAATGATAAAAATGGGTTTAAAAAGTTGGCATACTTCCAAACTCCATCATTACAGTCTAGCATTTAAAAAATTGCTCTGAAAATTCGTTCAGGGGCAGTAATATCTACGATGGATATTTAACAATATTGAGAAATACTTGGCTATCTTGATTTGACTTCAATTATTGAGTTCCATTATCGAACTTTTTTTTTCTTTTTTTTTCCCAAAAAATTTACTTGTTTCACTGCAATAATTTTGCGGTGAAGTTACTTAGTTTGATGTGCAGAATGTTTCGTTGCATCGGCATCGTGAAGGATCCGTTTACAACCTGAATTCTTTGCAGATATGACTGCCTCTGAACGAATTTTCATAGCATTTTTTTATATGTTAGACTGTAAGGATGGCGTTTGGAAGTATGCCATCTTTTTATACCCTTTCACGAAACAAATTCGGTTTTATGCCTGGGCGGGGAACGATAGATGATAAAGATGACTAAGTTACAAATAATCGTTTACTTACGAGATATCAAACGCTATTTTCAATCTAGGTGACAGTGGGTCCCTGTTGGTAAATATTTCGGTCATGGTAGCGCGCGTTGTGCAGAACTCCTCCATGCATCTCTTGGTCCTCTCTAGACTGCAGTGACAACTGAAGATGAACTTCTTTAATAGGTTGTCCTCTGAAACAATAAGAATGATGTTTTAGGTACTAGGATGCCATTGGTACAGACGCCAGCATATCAACCTATCCGACACTGTCATTTTTCCCAATCAATCTTGAACCTACTGTTTTAGTGATAAAGTTGAAAATCTATTAAAGAAATTTTACAGATTGTAGTAGCTTGATGACTATACTATTATAGACCGACCGCTTTAATGAGTCCTCGTGAAGGTATCAATTTAAATGGAATATTCTGAAGGTTGATCACGTATTGGTTCAATTAGTATCGTAATACCTACATGGATTATGGTTATTTTAAAGTAAATAACGTGTGGGATATTGTTAGAATATACAGGGTGTAAATAGACCCTTCACGAAGCCGTCAACCAAGCATTCTGTACATCAAACTAAGTATATGCAAAAATTATATTGCTGGGAAACAACTTTTGTTTTTGGGGTACAAATGACGTTTTACGGTAGGACTCAATGTAACGCACTCAAAACATTGTGCTTAGTGCTGGTGGATGGATTGAATAGTACGGGAGTCGTGGAGGTGGTTAAAGAAAAATCTTACTTTAAAAATATATATTAAAAAAAAAACTTGTGATAAAGTTGGAACTCAGACCCCAATATCTCCGTAACTAGAAGGTTCCCACTTTCCCAGGTATAGTGTAACTCGTATGAAATTCAGTTGCAAGATTTGTTCAGTAATATAACTAACATAACAAGTTAAATAAAAACTTATAATAAAGTATCCAAAAACTTTATTTCTTTTCGTTTATCTTTTTAGTAGACCACAATTCTTATACTGTTTATTTTTTACATAATTTAATAACTATAAACAGACTTAAATTAATAATCATAATAGACAACAATAAACTCTACCCATAATAATAATAGTTCTCACGCGAATGTAACTTTATGGCATCATAAAAATAAATAAAATTAAATAGCCCCTTTATTTCATGCAAGCAATACTTTATTAGTGAAGCAATTATTTACATTTAAATTCATGCATTAACGTGAGAAATATATTTTTGCCACATAATACGTTTCAAAAACGTTTCATCTAAAATAATGAAATAACGATGAGATCGATTCTCTGCTAATATTTTTTAATTTACAAATGTGCATCTCAAAATATTTTGTATTTTTTAAATACATCACCATCAGCATCATCTGCCTAGCCTTTTCCCAACTATGTTGGGGTCGGCTTCCAGTCTAACCTGATGCAGCTGAATACCAGTATTTTACATGGAGCGACTGCCTATCTCACAACCCAGTTAGTACTGGGTAATACGATACCCCTTGGTAAGACTTGTTGTCAGACTTTTTGGGCCACTGACTACCTAACGACTGTCAAAGATCTACATATGACACCCGGGACCAACGGCTTAACGTGCTTTCCGAGGCACGGAGGAAACTCGGTATGTTATGGGTGGTCACCCATCCACAGACCAACCTAGCAAGCACGCACGGCCTAACCTAAAGATCTACCCGAGCGGCTATTATTATTTAGCCACGAGCTCCTCTTTTTAAATACATCACCAATGTGTAAAATATATTGTGCGACCATAAGTCGGTGAAAAACAGTCCTAAGTTTTGCAACTTTAAGGTACTTTTAAATTATAAACTGGCTAATTAAAATACTTGTTTGTAATTAATTGAAGACAAGAGAATACTTGAAAAACTACCTACCAGCATTATGAATTTAAATAAATAAACATTCAAAAATACTTTTAGGACTTCATAGCCTACATGTATGTTTTTTTTAATGAAATAAATTATGATAATTGGCGACATAATTTAGGTCGATAATAATCTCGGAATTGTATTATTGAATAGGTGTTGTAGAGCTAATTATAGCTTGTTACTTGCCAGTACGTACTTAAGTGGGTGTAAGTTTGTTTTAAATAATATTATACTGGTCAAAGAATTTGCGTTGCCATCCAACGTGGCAATACTGCCAGCCTTCTGGCACTTTTCCTGTTGACAGCGATGTGGACGAATTTTTTGACTTTTCTCTTTTAGATACTTGTACTTACGTAATTTCCATAATTAAACTAAACAGTAATAATAAAGCAAGAAAAAATGTACTTACGAAGTTGGAAGTATTCTATATTTTAATGTTTTAACTACCTATTAATTAAATTTAAATGAATTGACAGTTAATCTTTTTATAAAACATCATAAAATCTTATTAAAAACCTTAACTTAATTAACTATCCTGAGAACTAACCTCACTTAAAAAAAAACTGTCAATGGCCTATTGTACATTAATTGTATCTATTTATCATGGGTAACGACGCGTGGTAACGACTTACTTCATTCGCGACTAGCTTTTTTTCCTCAATATTTCATGAAAAAAAAAAAAATCTTAACATAACATAATATCACACCTAAGTTTTGCTTGGTTAAGAAGGAACATGGCCTGTGAGGTGGGTATTTGAAGAAACTATTGCTGTCGCGCTGCGTCAAGGCTGCCGCCGTAGAGTGCGATAGGGACAGCTGCAGCTCAAACCGATTACATCAATTTTTTTTTGACGAAATCGACGTTGCTTATTCTCCTTTTTCTCCTCGAAAACTGAGCCGATTCAATTATTTTTGACATTTAAATTTTAAGAAAGAGGATGTCTAGGTTCATAGATCAATTTCTTTTCTGTTAAAAACTTTTCGATTTTTTCTGGTAGTCCTCTAATCACGGCCTTAAAAATGGGGCATTTGTGTCCCTTTTGAAAGGTCATATTTTCTTTACTTATTAGTTACTGAAAAAAAGGAAATGACAGGGACGAGTCTACAGTAGACCTTGATTTAAGAAATAAAAAAATGATTGCTCTAGAGCCGTTATTCAGGAAGAAAAAAGAGGAATACAGTTGTTGAATCGCAGCACATGTTCCCTCTTAAGTAGTTTTGGTTGAAGCCCTGTACAATAAGATGAAAATCAACGTTGCTGAACACCCTGTTACTAGATTTTCCCATTTTTTGAAAACTGAAAGTATATCATCAGCATGAAGTGTCGATCTTTAGGTTAAGCCGTGCTTGCCTAGATTGGTCTGTGGAAGGGTGACCACCCATTACACACCAAGTTTCCTACGTGACTCGGAAAGCACGTTAAGCCGTTGGTCCCGGGTGTCATTTGTAGATCTTTGATCTCGGCCCAAAAAGTCTGACAACCAGTCTTACCAAGGGGTATCGTATTACCCAGTACTAACTTTGTGGAGGTCAGATAGGCTGTCGCTCCATGTAAAATACTGGTATTCAGCTGCATCCAGTTAGACTGGAAGCCGACCTCAACATAGTTGGAAAAAGACTACGCAGATGATGATGATGCTGGTAAAACATCTGCTTATGCATATGTATTTAGATACTTTTACCAAAACAATGTGGGTCACTCATCATACAATGTCACATATCAATGTGGGTCAAAAATTGCGCAAAAAAAATAACACTATAATATTATTTGGGATGTTGTTAAGACTGATAGATACCAATATTGTGCCACTACTGTACATGAACATAACATAACATAACATCACGCCTTTAATCCCCGAAGGGTTAGGCAGAGGTGTACCTAATAGTACACCCACATTTCGCCAGTTATCGCCAGGAATCGAAACCAGGACCTCATGCTCAGCAGTCGTGCTTGCGACTACTAGACCAACGAGGCAGTCTGTGCAGGAACTGTGCATGAAGTTTTAAGAATTAAATATTATATAGTTTAGGTATCCACTTACCGAAATTTTTGGGTAGAGTCGATTCCTTAGCCAGCCAGTCTTTGATGGCAACCACATCTTTGTCGCTTACTTGGGGCATCTGAAAAGACAATGTTCAAAATATTATTTTCTGAAAATATTCTGCTACTAATATACTTTCTTCTATATTTCCTAAAAAATAATCTGTCGTGAAGGATGCTGTGAGTCGAAACAACCACTAGGTATGAAGAATCCTGACAAAATCAAAGAGCGTCACGGTAGACCATTAACTGGCTAGCCTTTATCCAACTATATTGGGGTCGGCTTCCAGTCCAACCGGATGCAGCTGAATACTAGTATTTTACATGGAGCGACTGCCTATCGGACCTGCACAAACCAGTTAGAATTGGGTAATACAATACCCCTTGGTAAAACTGGTTATCAGACTTTTTCGGCCACTGACTACCTAACGACTGTCAAATGACACCCGGGACCAACGGCTTAACGTGCTTTCCGAGGCAAACTCGGTATGTAATAGGTGGTTACCCATCCACAGACCAACCTAGGCAAGCACGGCTTAACCTAAAGATCGACCCGAGCGGCTGTTATTATTTATCCACGAGCTCCTCCAAAGAGCGTTACGGTAGACCAAGTAAATACATAATTATAGTGTAACGAGGTCTATGAGGTGTTGCCTGCCCCGTTGGTATCGTCGTCGACTGGTGACCGTTGGGTCCTGGATTCGGTTTGGGTCGGCCAAAAAGTCAATAACACTTTTTGGCCGACCCATGTTTTTCTATCAGTAATTTCTTAGTAGCAGCCACGGAATCTGGATCTGTGCCCGGTTGATGACAATACGCTCGCCCCCTACTACATGGGGCTTTAACATAACCGGCGAAATGTGGGTGTACTAAAAGGTACACCTCTACCTCTTCGGAGATTACAGGCGTGATGTTATGTAAATGCTCCCTAAAAAAATCCCATGATCATGATTGAATAAATAAACAACTTATGGTTTGGTACCTTGAATTAATTGCAATAACCCGAAAATTGTAAATAGTTCTCAATGAAGCAAGTCTAGCAATAACTCCGCCTTCACTCAATGGTGTCGCAACCGTTACGAAATAAATAAATAATAAGATAAACTCGGTTCAATTTTTGTCGGTTAGTTTTTTAAGGCTGAACGAACACAAGACGACTTTGTGAACCCAAATGACACGCACTGTGGATTGTGTGGTAATGTAATTGTCGCAACAGCAATTCGTAGGTCATTGGAATGGAATTAAATATTGCCAAAATATTACATTATGTTGTTGTAACCGCAAATTGTAAATAGCGATGCTATCATCGAAAATGATGTGTGTATGTACTTCTACCGTAGACTTGGACATGTATAATTGTATATTGTGCTACCAAAGACACTGACGGTTGACCTTTATTCAACCGTATCATTCCAGGTATAAGGTATATATAGGTTTCACATAGGCACTGACGGTTGACCATTTTTCGCCAGGTATAAGGGCGAAAAATGGTCGACCGTCAGTGCCTATGCGCGCTTACCTTTTTCCACTTGCGACACAGATTTGCTATTGTCTACTGAATTTTGTGGCATGATTACCATAATTATTTAAATATTTCTAATTCAACGAATTTCATTTCGGCTCGCTACAAGCTACAAGCCTTGGCTTAGGCGCTACGTGTGTTGCTCTACATCGATGTCTCTGCGGTAAAGCTGTCGACAACCTCGGACACCATGGCCTGTCCTGCTTAAGGACCGCAGGTAGCATCACACGGCACGCCAGCATTAACGATATTATTCGTCGAGCCCTTGCCAGCGCCGGCATACCTACCAGCGGTTTTAGAACCAAACGGCATGGTACGTGACTATGAGAAAAGGCAAGATGGCATGACACTGATGCCATCGAAGGTGGGTAGGTAGGCCTTTGGTGTGGAGACGACCTAGCTGCGTCGACACCCTTGCGCCATCTCATGTTAAAAGCACAGCGGGCTGTGCCGGCGCTGCTGCTGCGGCTTCTGAGAACCCCTAACGGCGTCAATACTGCAACCTAATTGGTAGTTACAGTTTTGAGCCGTTTGGGTCATGGGGCCCAAGTACACGACTCCTACTGGGTGATACTTCGCGTGACCAGAGGGCTGGCTCTTGCTTTGCAAAAAGAATTAACATTGCCATTCAACGTGACAATGCTGCCAGTCTTCTGGGCACGTGACCGGAAGACAGCGATGTGGAGGAGTACTTAGATGCCTAAGCGTCCTGCTGTTATCTAGTAAGGTAGTTTATTTTATATACGGGGTGTAAACAGACCCTTCACCAAGCCGTCAACCAAGCATTCTGTACATCAAACTAAGTAACTTTACGCAAAATTTTTTGCTGGGAAACGAAATTTTTTTTTGGGGTCAAAAATCACATTTTACGGTAAAACTCAATATAATGCGCTCAAAACTTATTGCTGATGGATGCTTTGAATAGTAAACGGACCATGGAGGTAATTGGAGTAAAGTTAGAACCTTAAAAAGTGGTATTTAAAAAAAAACTTGTGAAAAAATTGGAACTTTGACCCCCAATATCTCCGTAACTAGAAGGTTCCCAGGTATGGTCCAGAACAAAAAAATGATCACAATGACAAGGAGAACAAGTGCCTTTCGGCTTCGTTAAGGGTCTTTTTACACCCTTTATAGTCCTTTTTTGTAAATCATCATCATCATCATCATTCTCCTTCCCTCATCCCAATTTATTTAGGATCGGCACAACATGTCCTCTTCTGTCATACTTCTCTATTAATTGTCATCTCATCAGACCTCCTTTCTTGCCATATCATCCTTCACACAGTCCATCCATCGTTTCTTTAATCTTCCTCTACTCTTTTACCCATTCACATTCTTACTCAAACTTTCCTTTTTTGGGTTCCGTATCTCAAAAGGAAAAGGAACCACTTTGTTGTCCGTCTATCTGTCTGTCTGTCTGTCAAGACCCATTTTCTCAGGAACGCGTAGAGGTATCAAGTTGCATATCAAATACTCGGGTCTATGATATCTTTCAGCTGTGTAAAAATCAAAGTTTCAAGTTTACGTGATCAAAAGTTATCAGGAAGTCGACGCAATATACACGGACTTTAGCAGCGCGTTCGACAAGGTGAGCCATTCACTCAAGGTAGCGAAACTCGAGCTCAGTGGTGTCCACGGATCGCTGTTGAGGTGGTTCGCATCCTATCTCATAAATCGCTCTCAGCTCGTTGCCGTCAAAGGCTATGTCTCTTATAAATTTCACACACGGCCTGGAGTCCCACAAGGCTCCCATCTTGCCCCAGTTCTGCTTTTGTTATTTGTTGACGGCATCACGAGGCAAATCAATCATTGAGAAACTTTGCTGTTCGCTGATGGCTTACAAATTTATAGAAAGATCACAGCACCTGCTGGGAGTAGGCTTGTTCAAAGCAACTTAAAAATATTGAAAACTGGTGCATAGTAAACAATATGGCCCTAAACACCAAAAAATGCTTCACATACTGTACAATTCCACATTGTCCAAGGGTCGTCAGATAAGTGACCTCAGGGAAGAAGAGAGAGAGTTTTAAACCACATATAGCGATGTGGTCAAGAAGTCAGCACAGATGCTAGGTTTCGTTAAACAACAAAAATGTAAATACTAATAAGAGATCAGACTCATAACACATATATTATCATAATTCATATAATCTCATATAGTTTTAATTAATTTTTATATTGTATTCAAATTGCTACTTTGCGTATTTTTTGGTACAATCTCATTTAGTTTGAAGTAAATTTTATATTGTATTCAAATTTATTACTTTATTATTAGGATCTGAAAACATTATGTTATTGTCCCATGGTGAATGCTGCGTATACTTATAATAAGCATACATACCAGCACTTTTATGTTATTTTTATTGTTTCAAATTAATTCTTAGTATGTACTGCTGTTGGTGTACCAAATAAATAGATAAATAAATGACCGTTAAACATCATATACATAGTTTTAAATTAAATAATAATAAAACTTTTATTTCAGATAATAGCATAATAATAATAAAATAGTCAGAGTACAAATATAAAAATTAACAAAATAATTCAATTAATAAATAGCAATAAAATAGAAATGAAGATACATAACAATTGTATTATAGATTAAATTAAATATTCAATGTCAGTATTAGATATTATTTATCAATCAATTAAATTAGAAATCGTACATACATAATACATTACTATAAAATAAAATAATAAAAATGAATGAATAGATTAATTTAGCAATCACAAAGTTATTTTGGTAACAAGCACTTTAACTTCAAGCAAAAACGAGAAGTTATTCAAATCAATCAATTAAACGCATCGACTCCACGTGTAAAACCAAATAAAAAGTTAATTTATAGCCTCTTAAAAAGATTAACGAATATAAAATTAAGTGAGCTAACATTTAAAATATTCTCATGATTGACGACGTGACTCACATAATATGAATATTCTTAGTTTTAGCTAACAATGTGTGAACTATTCATTAAAACTAAGAACTAGTTTTAATGCTTTGTCACATGACAATGGTAAGAAGTCTGATTCTAGAAAATACAGGGCGTAAACAAACCCTTCACGAAGCCGTCAATCAAGCATTCTGTACAATAAACTAAGTAACCCTACGCAAAAATTATTGCTGGGAAACAACTTTTTTTTTGGGTTGGAAAATCACTTTTTACGGTAAAACTCAATGTAACGCACTCAAAACATTGTGCTGGTGGATGCATTGAATAGTACGCGGATCGTGGAGGTATTTAAAGTAAAGTTACAACATTAAAACCTTGTATTTAGGTAGGTATGGTTTAGAACAAAAAAAATATAATCACAATGACGGGGAGAACTAGTGCCTTTCGGCTAAGCTAATTAAGCCTTTTGTAACTTGACTAGTAACTAATTTACTCACAGAACGAATTCTTTGTTAATGAACTTCTACATAATTACTACATAATCAAATACGAATATAAAAAGTCAGTCAAAAAAGTAGTCAGCCTAGTTATGTAAAGTAAGGCTGCCAAAAATGATAAAACACCGACGGGACTTTTGAAACAGAAGTAGGATAAACCATAGATGAAGATGTGAACACGATATTTTTCGAGGGATTCTGGGTTTATAAAGAGATTTTTAAACACTCGAGTCCACCCCCGTTTCATAGAGCACATGTGCCATCCCACCATACATATTGCAAGTGGAGTAGTGGACCCTCCAGGTGGGTTCCTAGCATCGCAAGTGCGACTTGTGTGAACCCACCTGGTGGGTTCCCGGCACTGAAGGTGTAAAAACACTTTTAACGATTATTTCAAAACAACCCAAATTAGACCCCCGGCTACAGTAGTCAAAAGGGTATCACCCACTTTAAGGAATGCACCTAATTACCAATCATCTTGTATATTACGGGATAGCTGACCCAGAAGACTTGATGAAGATTTTCAAACGCGCCTTATTTTTAGAATTTTTGTCTCCCGAGTTGGATGATTTGGACCGGCTAGACGAGTTCTTCGCAATAAAAACCGATCCTTCGATGAGGATTGGACACAGCGATATTTATGAATTGTAAATGATCTTTTTTTGTTGCTCAAACATAGGTTTAGCGAAAAAAATCCCATAGTTGGACAAAGGTGTCCCCATACTTTTCCCGTCCGGCAAAAACGAGCCAAGACCGTTAAACCAGCTTATTTTTAGGTCTGCTCGTCTCCAGGCACCCACTATGCGACGGTCCTGGCCCATCTGCCCTCATGAATCTTGTACACGTCACCGCTTTGTTAATTTTAAATGTGGTACCTTACAGTAGCGAAGGGTCAATTTTTGTAAGAGTTAAGCCGGAGTACATTATCTTTAATGTGATTATATTATTTGTCTATAGAATACTGACTGTGCCATTTTTCAAAGGGAATCCGGTAGGAATCTAGTCGTATGGAACATTCGCCACTGGTACCTTAAGAGTCCACTACATTATAAGGCGTTATATTGTCGTAATGGATTGACTCTGAACTGCTACCCTGGAAGACACTAAAACTGGGACCAAAGAGGTATGACATCAATGATGTCTACTTTTTGCACCTTCGGTTTGTGGATGACCTCATTCATCCCTGGAAGACCTTCATCGCATGCTAAAAGAACTTTATGATGCTTCCCTACAAGTTGAGCAGTTGTATCTACAAGCATTTTCTGTTTAATGACTTTAATCTTGTTTGAGGAGCTTGTGGCTAAATAATAACAGCAGCTCGGGTCGATCTTTAGGTTAAGCCGTTTTTGCCTAGGTTGGTCTGTGGATGGGTGACCACCCATAACATACTGAGTTTCCTCCGTGCCTCGGAAAGCACGTTAAGCCGTTGGTCCCGGCTGTCGTTTGTAGATCTTTGACAGTCGTCGTTACAGGTAGTCAGTGGCCCAAAAAGTCTGACAACCAGTCTTACCAAGGGGTATCGTATTACCCAGTACTAACTGGGTTGTGGAGGTCAGATAGGCAGCCGCTCCATGTAGAATACTGGTGCCCAGCTGCATCCGGTTAGACTGGAAGCCGACGCCAATATTAAGAAAAGGCTAGACAGATGATGACTTTAAACTTGTTTAAACTCAAGCCGTCACGAACCCGACGCGAGGCTGCATTGAGGCTGTTCAGCATCTAGTTAAACTATTCTAGTGTCTCTGGCATTAAGACGTTATCATCGGCAAATCGGAGGTGTGCAATCCATCGTCCATCGTCTTAAAGAGGTCCTCTTACACATTGGTTTCGGGAATAAAGGCCACGCATGTACAACCCCCATATCCCTTCCTTTTAGCTTTACCGTTGTCGAATATTAGGTAGGTGTGTAGTATGTGAGAGAGTGAAAATATATGTGTACGTTGCATCAATTGTCTCTTGTAGTTCGTATTTCACAACCTATACGAGGTGTAAACAGACCCTTCACCAAGCCGTCAACCATGCATTCTGTACATCAATCTAAGTAACTTTACATAAAAAATTTTGCTGGGAAACGAAATTTTTTTTTGGGGTCAAATATCACATTTTACGGTAAAACTCAATATAATGCGCTCAAAACTTATTGCTGATGGATGCTTTGAATAGTAAACGGACCATGGAGGTAATTGGAGTAAAGTTAGAACCTTAAAAAGTAGTATTTAAAAAAAAACTTATGAAAAAATTGGAACTTTCACCCCCAATATCTCCGTAACTAGAAGGTTCCCAGGTATGATCCAGAACAAAACAAATATCACAATGACGAGGAGAACAAGTGCCTTTCGGCTTCGTTAAGGGTCTTTTTACACCCTTTATACGTTAATACCAAATTGATCCCATCTATATTCTGGAATGCAGGAGTTTGTAGATAGAACCAAGCCCACGAGGACTGAGGATGGGTAGAATTGAAACAGTTTTTAGCAATAAATTCTTTACTTTAATTAATTGTTCCACCTTCATTATGATGAAGATCAAAATAAAATAATTGAACAAAGGATTTTAAAAACTAAACTTAAATACTAAGAATCACGCCAGTCTTACTGGCATATCATTAATTAACTCTATCAAAGAACCTCTAATAATAATACTTAAACTAAGATTAATTATTTCCAAATCAGGAACCAACTCTTAGTCCTAATATTAATAAAGCTCGTTCAAGCCGGTATGGACTACGGAATAAACTTGCTTGTTTGCATGCTTCAGAATAAAGGCGCAAACCCACCGCGAAGCACGCTGTGCACGGCCACGCGGCGCTCTTTAGCTGCGTGGATTCATTTGTTTGACAACGTGGGTTTACGTTTCCACTGCAGTATACGCTACACACCCACAACTATGTACAACTAGCGTGCGTAGCCCACCGCGGCATAGTCGTGAGTTAATATTCGTGCCTAGAGTGCACCGCATGCACAGCGTGCTTGGCGTTGACAGCGTTGAGCTGTGTGAGCGCCTTATTCAAGGAAGCCACGCATGTACTAATGACGTCATTTGATGAATAGCGTGTCCGTGGTTTACAGTGGACACAATCACATACATTTTCTTGCGAAGCTTAACAAACGTGCGTAGCCTATCCGTGCGCTGCGGTGGGTTTGCGCCTTAATATCCACAGATATAAATATACCTAGATAACGCAAGAGCACTTTCTTGCCCAGCTTAAGCATTTTATGCTTAACGTGGCTACTGTCGCAGCTTGCCAATTTGTTTAAAACAGCAACGTTACAACTGAAGAACTTAACTCATTTAAAGTACAAAAACGTAGTCTATTTTGTAAAGTAACTTATTTGTATAGTAACAAAAAATGTAGTCAAAAAATGGCATGCTTAGTTTTTAAACGGATCGTGATACTTGCATTTCTCTGTATATCTAAATCTGTGATAATATCTGTCAAAGTCTCTTGTCCAGAGTCACAATTTTTCCATACCAGTTCGACCGAACCTTTATAAATATAAAAATATCACAATTGATCTAATCTATAGCCAGAGTTCTAAAAGACCCGCTCATGGTAGTGTCTACTGCACCATTCTTGACTTTCTTATTGATGTCTGCCTTCCAGAGACCGTCGTTCAAGTAGAATTTCCTGTAAACAGAAAGTAAAGGCTCGTTATTCTCCTGCAGTTATCTTCTTCGTCACCATTTATCTAGCCTCCGATAAAGAATTTGTCCATTGAAAAAACAGTTAAAGAGACTCTATCTGAAAGGAGAAATGAAGAGCTTACTGCGTTGGGTTAAGAGGGAACTGGGCCTGCGAGGTAGGTATTTGAAGAAACTATTGCCATAGCGCTGCGTCAAGTCTGCTGTGAGTGCGATAGAGACAGCTGCAGCTCAGACCGATTATATCACAAAAAATTTGTCGAGATCGACGTTTCGTATTCCCCTTTTTTCTCTTCAAAAACTAAGCGATTCAATTATTTTTGACATTATAATTTTAGGAAAGAGTATGTCTAAATTCCTATCAATTTCTTTTATGTTAAAAACTTTTTGAGTTTTTCTGGTAGTCCTCTAATCACGGCCGTAAAAATGGGGCTTTTTTGTCATTTTTGAAGGGTCATATTTTCTTTACTACTTAGATGCTGAAAAAAGGAAACGACAGCCTTGATTTTATGGAAAAAAAATGATGGCTCTAGTTAGAGGCATGATTCAGGAAGAAAAAAGGGGAATACAATTGTATGGAGAGTCGCAGCGCCTGTTCCCTCTTAAAGGGGTCCCCCAAAAAGTACCTACTTATCGTATAGTTATTCCAATCTAATCTAAACTATTACTAAATCAACATCAACTATGGTTATAATATATACCTGTTCTGACTCAGTTCAGTAATCCAGTTTGAGCTTTGTTCAACCATGCTCTCTGCATCACCACCGTATTCTGAAGGCAGGTACTTCTTGTCTATGTACTTGTGTAACGCCATGTGATCCGTGTGGAAATGAATCTGAAATATATAAGAAAATGTTCATCTGTTTGGCTAGAAATAAACCTTGTAGTGGTACAGGTAATGAATTAAATCGAATGGACGATGTGTGGTGTACAAATAATGTTTATTGTCACAGTTATTACGGTTATACAGTCTAGCTAGATGTAAAAAAAATCTCAGAACAGGTAGAACATTGCAAAAACATGACCGTATGCGACAGCGATGCGAGCCGGACCCGCGGCGTGCGGTTTGTACCTACATAAGTACGCTCGCTTCCAAGAATGCGCGGGCGCCTCGTTGCTATGCCCTCCTACAACCTACATTTGGTGGTACGTATTTTGGAACGAATGGGAGAGTGGCGTAAATTGGTAAACGTAAGGTAAGTTGGGCACCTAGGCCGAGGGCTCAGATTAGGTGGAGCGACGATCTTAACGGGGTGGGTGGTAGTGGAGAGTTGAATCGCGTGCCATTGGAGAAGCCTATATTCAACAATGGACCTCTTTAGGCTTAAAGAAGTTTCATAAAGAAGTTCTTAAGCACCTTTTATATTTTTGGAGAAACATTCCCCATCTAACTTTGCTACAATAAAGGAGAACTAATGGCACTGTCATAGCTAGTTCGTAGCATCGTCATTGGTTGCAAATCTGTAAATTCTCTCATTTCAAAAAAGCTCGTTTCATTGGTCAGTTTTGGAGCTAATTCTGGACACGCCATTTACAAGCTTTGAGGGATCTTCCCGATTGTAACGTCCAGGTAAGGTAAATTAGTCTCTAATGGATAAGTCTAATACCGAGGAATAGATATTCGAGGTACAGATGGATGGACTGTGTAAAGGATGACGTGGCACGAAAGGAGATGTCTGATGAGATGACGAATAATAGAGAAGTATGGACGAAGAAGACATGCTGCGCCGACCCCAAATGAACTGCGATAAGGGCAAGAGGTTGATTATGATGATATCTATTCTTATAGGAACAATACTTACAATGTCCCGAGTTTCCTGTGGCAGTGCCCCTTTGACTAAACCATACATGTACTCGGTGTAAGACGGGCAGTTGATCACGTGGACTTGTGACAAACGGACCGGCATGGCCTCCTGAAAACGAATAAATATAAGGTCCCATTAAAATAGATGAACAAATTTTAACACTGCGTTAACCAAAGATATCCAAGCAAAAAAAAAACACTGATTAAAGTGATTTTATTTTGTCCTAAAATAATAAATTGCCGGCACTCTAGAATAAACACATCCATTACGGGTAGGTACTTGCACTCGCGCCCCGCCGCGCGCTTTCTTGTAAGTAGGTACCCAGTCAGTTCTGTTAATATCATTCTGTATCTTACCATAGTAACTTTCAGTTGACTAACATTTTAAGTGTATTTTCGTTAGCTGATTTTTTTTCTTGCAAGTATCTAATGCGTTTTTCTTATTTTTTTTTACCATTGTCCTTATTTTGGATGTCTGAATGATTTCTAAAAGTTTGTCTAAGTATCTATTTTAATGGGACCTGATATATTTCATTAACTATGAATGGTGAGCGCAAAAACTTCATAAAAAAAAACCTGCATAATAAAGTGGGTACTACTAGAATAAAATGTTTAAATGAGAAGGTCGCTGGTCTACCTTTCGTAGACCAAACAAGCCTGACCTCAATGACACCAATTTTGCAGGATTAGTATTTTATTGTTATTGGATAATAAAAATCACTTTTATATGATGTTGCTATCATAGATAGCTACATAATAAACATACTCCAGTGACTCTAGTGGCAAGATGTAACTTATCAATTATTATCTATACTTCTATACTAATATAAGAATGAGGTAAAATTTTTTGTCAGTTTGTATACTTATAGGGGGTATTCTTCGGAACTACTGATCTGATTCTGAAAATTCTTTCACTAATGGGAACCTACATTATCCCCGAGCGTTATAGGTATATATGTATACAAGGTTATATATACTTTTTAAAAAGTTCCGGGTTAATTTCCCTACATAACAGGAGCGAAGCCGCGGGCAAAAGCTAGTGATTAAATATAACAAGAATGTTAAATGAAACTGAATTAACTCACCAATAAGTAGATCACAAACTTTTGGAAGAAAAATATATTTGATTTTGCGACCATCTTGAGCGTGTATACTCCAATGTCCAAAATGACGATATGGTTCTCAGGAAGCACATCTTTTTCCAGCCTGAGCCAATTATCACCTTGCAGCATGAAAGATTTCAGGATGTCGTAGAATTCAAACTTCTCTGGGTCATTGAGACGATGGATCAGGAGCTCATTGATACCAGCGGTAATTGTCGCGACAGTCCTGAAAGAATAAATTATAAAAACAAGTAAGAAAACGTCGTCATGATACGTCATCCTCCTGCCTATAGCCTAATTTATTTGGGGTCGGTGCAGCTTGCGATATTCTACCATAATTCTCTATTGGTCGTCACTCCAGTAGGAACCCGCTTTCTAGATATAGTAAACTATTCCAAAGGTCCGAATGCTCATAGCCTATTTAAGGATATTTCGAAACGCCTAGTTGACGCTTCCCGTGACCCAAGGGCTGGCTTTTATTTTGGCCAGAGGCTAAGTGTTATTTATGTTATTTTTATTGACACGCCTATAGAATTAGTAACTACATTTAACTTACTCGGTATAAACATAGACACACAAATATCAATTGGAAAAAGCACATAGAAACAGTGAAATCTAAATTATCTAAATTTACATACGCCTTGTTTCAACTTAAGCACAGCACAAATACAGAAACGGCACTATCGGCATACTACGCCTACGCAAACTCGTGACTAAGATATGGAGTGACGTTATGGGGAAACAGCGTAAATACAAGCGAAGTATTTATAATACAAAAAAAATGTGTAAGAATACTGGCCGATATTGACAATACCGAAAGCTGTAAGCTATATTGTGTTAAATTAAAACTCCTAACTTTAACTTCTATACATATATACATGTTCTTTGCATATTTGTTTTTAAAAATAGCAACATTTTCCCTAAAACGCCATAAAAATAGATTATACCTATCATCTACCTTCTCGGATCAAAATGCTTTACCATAACCCATACTAAATGGCAGTAAAAATCTTCAACAAATTACCGGAACAAATTAAAGAAGAAACCTAATTTAATAAATTTAACAGAAAATTAAAAGAATATCTAACACAAAAATGGTTTTACTCGGTCGCAGAATACTTGGAATAAAATATTTAGTGAATATGATAGATAGATAATTATTTACAGTCATTGAAATAACTAACACAAAAAGCACACATCCATAACAAAACAAAAGAATAAATATAATTGACATTATAAATTAATAAAATATAATAATGAAAACACGCACATAAAACAATAAAATCACCTCACGATATTAATTAAAATAACGACATAAACCTAATCCTAGTAATATTATAGATAATAATCTAAATATATAAAAACTAAAGGTCACTCACTCACTCATCACGAAATATCGAAAACCGCTTGACGTATTAAGATTAAATTTGGTAGGTAGGTTGTTTATAGTTAGTAGACGTCCGCTAAGAACGGATTTTGCGACAGGTCCGGATTAAGGAGGTCTAAGGGCTCCCGCAAGTTTGTATGAAAGGCTTTCATTTTTTTGTGCTACAAACTTGAAATTTGGCAGGGCAGTAATTATCGCGGACGAAGTCGCGGGCAACAGCTAATAAATTATATTTGTTAAACAAACTTGCAATCCTGTGTGCCTACACACTGAATGCTTGTTTTGTCCAGTCTATTATGTTGCCGTGCCCTAACCGGGTTTCATGTTGGAACTTACTTACATACATGTAACAACTAAATGTACAAATAAATGCAATAAACAATTTGAGTTTGAGTTTCTAGCCATTTCATAGTTCACACAATCCATCCATCGATGAAGTTAGAGAAACTACTGTTTGAGAGTAAGTTTGAAAGTAACACCAGTGTTAGAAAAGTTGAAAGTTCAAACTTCAAAAACCGTAAAAGTTAGTTAAAGTTTGAACAGAACTATATAAATGCTGATGTAGATATGAAGAGGGAGAAGAACCAATGCAAGATAGAATGGATAGGTAGTTTGAGGGATGATATGTAAGAAGCAGGAGTGAATTAGGCGTGACTGATTCACATCGTATTAAATTATAATGTAAGAAAAAAAACGTGTTGAGCAGACCCCGAAGTAACATAAGACAACGGCAGAAAGAAGAAGGTATCGAAGTTACAAATAATCGTTCACTTACGTGATATCAAACGCTGTTTTCAATCTAGGTGACAGTGGGTCCCTGTTGGTGAATATTTCGGTCATGGTAGCGCGGCTTGTGCAGAAGTCCTCGATGCATCTCTTGGTCCGCTCTAGACTGCAGTGACAGCTGAAGATGAACTTCTTTAATAGGTTGTCCTCTGAAACAATAAGAATTATGTTTTATATTACGTACTAGATGCCTTTTGCCATCGGTATTGCTCCTACTCGTCATTTCATTTTTCCTAGATCTTACTAAAAAAATAAAGCTAAACCAGATCTTAAAGTTCACTTCCAACAAAAACGTACCTACATCCTTATTCGCGTAAAACGATTGTTTTAACCTTTTGGATTCATATTCAATTCATGTTTTACCTTATAGGTATTTCTTACTACCTGAGAAGTTTGCATACTAGCCAGCTAATGCCGCTTATGTTCGACAACTCTATGATCTCTCTCTCAACACACGTGAAAGACTTGGGCCTGCACATTGACGAGACACTTAGTTGGAATAATCGGGTAGCTCAGGTTAGCCAGAAAATCACTTACTCGCTATAGATTCAAAGATTTTCTCCCATCTAGCACTAAATTAACTTTGGTTCAGTCACTTGTGCTTCCCATTATCGACTATACTGATGTTTGTTACTCTGATCTATCCCAAGAACTTTTAAACAAATTGGATCGTCTTCACAATAATTGTATTCGCTTTGTTTTTGGCCTTCGTAAAGTACGATCACATCTCTTCATATCGTTCTCAGCTTAAGTGGTTGCCTATCCGACTCAGGAGGTCCCTCAGATTCCTCCGTATGATCTTCACTATTCTGACCGATCCATGTTCTCCCGATTATCTAAAAGAATATTTCAAAGTGTTGGGCAGTTCACACAGTCGTAAGCTTCGATCTACCAAAAACCTACTCCTTGAAATTCCCTCACATCGTACTGGTTTTATGTCCAATTCTAACGCTGTCTCAACTATAAAGCTCTGGAACGCGCTCCCCTTGGCATTAAAAAAGCTGACAGCTAAATGGCTTTCAAAAGAACAGTTCGGAAGTACTATTTGAAATCAGACTAAATTGCTCACAAGCTAGTCATAGTAATTATTATAAGGTTTCTCGTATTTTGTACTGTCTGTATGTATTATAATATATATTATTTATTTCATTTTATCTGTAAATATGTGTTTTAGTATGTACCTATGTAGGTATATCAATTTTTGTTAACAAAATGGTATTTTATCTACGAATTTCTCCTGTATAGTTAAAATATTTGTTCCGTGCGAGGATCGAACCACGACACGCAGCGCAGCAGACAATCACTCAGCCAATGCGCCAACCGTGCCGTTGCGTCGTGCAATAGTAAGTAATTCATTTAGAGCTACGAACTTTCAGAGCTCCATCGACTGCCAATGGCCTTGAAACTATATTTTTAACTTGGAATATTTGAATTAATAATATACTAATGAAGTTAAAAGTATTCTTTATTTTGGTTAGAATGTTCCCACCACATATTAATTTTAATGAATCCGATCAAGAAGTAGAATTTGAAAATTAGTTAACTTAATCCTGTGAACATGACTCATTCTTCAAAAATTCTGGTAATGAAATTGTAGGTACATACTTCTCTCTTACTCAAACTTGAAAAGATGGGTGGCAGGGGATTGCAACTTGATCTCTTTCAAAGCTATCTCACTAATCGCTCCCAGATAGTCAAGATCGATCGGCACAGCAGCAATGAGTCCCCCATCTACTATGGCGTTCCACAAGGAAGCATATTGGGTCCCACTTTATTTCTAGTTTTTATAAAAGGCTTATGCAATTTAAATTTCCCAAATGCCAAGATGACATCATTTGCGGATGACACTGCTGAATTGGCTTTTTATCCGCTTACGGTTACACTTAATACCTCCAAAACAAAGTTCATTACCTACTCGGTCACTTCTGCTACCCAACTTACTGCTTAAAGCTTACTTCTTAAAGTCATGCCACTGTGCACCTATATCTTCTACGGATGAAATCAAATACCTAGGTATAATCATAGATAAGAATCTTAAATTTAAATCTCATATTAATGTCCTTACTGGCAGAATTCGTAAACTTATATGCCCTATGTCGCGAGCCGCAGGTATTATTAATATTATAAGGATATCGGAAGATATATTTGGGCAAAACCTGCCGACATTTGTTAAAAGGGCACAAATGATAATTGAAAAAGGAATGCAACTATGAACTTGGTCATGTTTAATTATTAATATTTTAACTACTTATAGCTATTAATACTTTTATGGGGTGTGATTTTACTGTTTTTATATGGTTTTATTTTATGTCTTATAGCATCGTATTGGACATTGTCTGTAATGTTGCTATAATAAGTTGTAAATAAATGTTTGAAACCTTAAGAAATATTGCTAATCCTATAATTATACGTAATGTCTATTTTGCCTTATGCCTATCTATTATTACCTATAGTATTTCCAGTTGGGGTGGTGCTGCAAAAACTATCTTTAAACCACTGGGAGTTGCACATCACGCCATACTAAAAGTACCTTCCGTCCACTAATTTATCCAACTAATCAGTTATATAAAAATTGCAATGTGCCCAACGTGCGACAACACTTTATTTAACAAACAATTCTGTTGCAATACCGCATAATCCCCTTTATTGAAATTACCAAATGCCGAAAAGATCCTTCAAAAACCCGCTTGTCGTTTACTCAAAGATTCCTTTATTATTTAGTTGCGTCTCTTTAAAATACAATAAACAAAAAATGTCCAAGCTAGAAGTTAAAAAAAAAAATTTGTAAATTTTTAAAAAAAATAGGTTGTAAATAACATTGTTTTAATACAATTAGAGGGGATCGGCACTGTTACTACTTAGTACAAGCTATTTCATAGCCTAGCAAGGAGAACATCACGTCACCCACTTGATTGGCAGAGATTTAATACTACCTACTTTGTGAAATCTGTTACACGTACTACAATCTGTTTTTTTATATAAATAACGATTATTATTATATACTTACCATAGGTAACTTGATACTTAGGTAGGTAGCTATTTACTTCATACAGTCGCAAGAAACGCGTATGTAGTTACAGAATTATAATCATTGAAATCATGAATACAACCCACTAAGCCCATTTAACCCCATACAATAACTAGTTCATGAAAAAGTCATTCAATAGGGTTAAATGAACTTAGAGGGGTGTATTGATGATTTTAATCATTATAATTCTGTAACTACATACGTCTTACTTCCGCGAGTCACTTTTCATCAACTTACAACCTGACACTGGCCTGCAATTTGAGAAAAACGTCAGAAAATTTGAATTTCGCGGGATACCCTGGCGCTTACACGGTTTTTGTTTATTTTAACTTCTACTTACAATGTAAAATTGGGTATTTAGTCTGAACGGCCCGAATCGAATGGCCCACAGGCTGTTCGACCGTAACGAAAAATTGTCTACGTTCCAAAGGATCGGTGGCAAAATAAGTGTAAAGGGACAGGCGCATACATTCTGATAGTCGCATAGTTTATGAGTTTTTGCGGGTCGCTTAGTCTTCAATATAAAAATAAAAAGCTTTTCGTTAGTCCAGTAAGCGTCAGTATAGAATCCGTCTCGCGCCTATAAAGTACCAGGCTGGCATAAATAAGTACGAGTAATAATTAGTCTTCAATATAAAAATAAAAAGCTTTTCGTTAGTCCAGTAAGCCTCAGTATAGAATATAATTCATGACAAGAATTTGTGTGGGACACTGACACAACTAAAAAGGATAAAATAAAATTCCAAAAAAGTTTTTTTTTTTTAAATCTTTATAAGCAAAAGGATCAGCCTTTATTTACATGAGACTAGTACTTGCCTACTTTTAGGGTCACCTCTGCCTTAAGGGTAGACGCTTGTTTTCCCTCAAGGAAAATAAGCGTCTATCCTTAATGTCTATCCTATCAATTTGTTTTTTGTTGTTTCTGTTTAAATATCAATACATATCACGGCTATGGATAAATTAACCTAACCTAACCTAACGACTGTCAAAGATCTATAAATGACACCCGGGACTAAACCAACGGCTTAACGTGCTTTCCGAGGCACGGAGGCAACTCGGTATGTAATGGGTGGTCACCCATCCACAGACCAAGCTAGGCAAGCACGGCTTAACCTAGAAATCGAACCGAGCGGCTGTTATTATTTAACCACGAGCTCCTCTTAATTTGACCTTGTAGGTATACAGGTAAAACAATTATGGTAATATTTTTTTAATAAGCACGAATCCAGTCCAATTTGCAATCCCAATATCTGAGACACCCGGCAGTGAAATCGATAAGTAATCTTATAAATAATTAATCGACTTGACTTGTTCTTTTATAGTTCCAGTACCTACACGTGATTACCTAATTTTAATAAGTAGCTGTGTACAGGGTGGCAGGAACACAGCATTATTTTATCGGTAATTTAAAAAAAAATTATAAATGCTAAAGTTAGTGAGGATGGATGTTTGTTACTCTTTCACGTGAAAACTACTGAACGGATTTTGATGAAGTTTGGCACACAGATAGTTTATAATAGATAGTTTTATTTTATCCCGGTAGTGTAATCCCGTGGGACAGTTACCGAACTAAACGCGGGCGAAGCCGCGGGCATAAGCTAATTAAAAAAAAAAGGTGTTCCATACGTTTTGACCGTGTAGGTAGTGCTTTTTTGTAGGAAACAACACATTTATTTTTAAATTACCGATGAAAAATATCTAAAGGGAGTAAAAAGACCCCTAACGAAGCCGGAAGGCACTTATACTCCCCGTCAATGCGATATTTTTTTTGTTCTAGACCATACCTGGGAACCTTCTAGTTACGGAGATATTGTAGGTCAAAGTTACAACTTTTTCACAAGTTTTCTTTTAAATACAAAGGTTTTAATGTTGTAACTTTACTTTAAATACCTCCACGACCCGAAGTTTTTTTTAAAATACATTTTTTAAAGTAAGATTTTTAAACTACTATTCAATCCATCCATCAGCACAATGTTCTGAGTGCGTTGAGTACATTGAGTCCTACCGTAAAACGTGATTTTTCACCCCAAAAAAAAGTCCCAGTAAAATTTTTTGCGTGAAGTTACTTAGTTTGATGTACAGAATGCTTGGTTGACGACTTCGTGAAGGGTCCGTTTACACCCTGTATGTGTTCGGAATGATGTACTGAATACGTGGTTAGCGCTTGTACGTCGGTATCCCTTCCACCCTGTATATATCTGAATCTCTCAGGTTACTATAGTTCAACTCGTAACCTTGAGAAGACATGTGCGAAATGCCAGAAATATACTAAAACTCGTCACTCTCGTTATACAACTTAATTATTCTTATTTTATCATTAGTGATTTGAAAGCTTCGGGATTATAAATTACAATAAAACAAGAGATCGAGATCATAAATTAGAATAAACTAGTTGTGCGCCCGATGTTAGTTGGGTGGTAAAATAGTTTTTATTCTAAGGTATACTAAATCAGAACGTAAGGGAAATCTAAATAACCTGAAAAACGGCATAGCATACTATTAAACAGCTAGACAGGCGCTTCAGAAAGACATTTATTTATTAAAACTTTATGCTCAAATAAAAACTGTACAAAGTAGTATCAAGTACTTAATGCTTTGGGCATTTTCTACCAGTCTACCTGAGGGTGATGCAGCGACAACACGCAGTATTTTATTTTTATTTTTTTTATTACAAAATGCGCCTGCTCTTGACTTCGATCACGGCTGATGGAAAGCGATAGATGAGGTCTATGATGGAACGAGCGTGCCCAGAAAGTGCCTGTTCACTCTTGCTTTGAAGGCAGTATTTGACATAAGATAAAATAATACAGTACCAGGGTGTAAAGTTCCTCACACTCCAAAGGGTCCCCTGATCATCCCTTTTCTATGGAGTGTGAGGAACTAGTGTGAGGACCAGAAACAACCCGTCTGGGTCAAATCTGGTGGACTATACTGTCCGACGGTTGTGGCTTGTGCAATGTAGGATTTTGCACGGCATCAGGTACGATATGTAGTTCGTGTGGCGTTTTAGATGCCACCACATGACCACATTTTTTATTTTATTTTTTCGGATGTGAAATCACAATCAACAAATGACCCCCCCGCTCTGGGCGGAGTGGAAGGGAGTGTCAGACTTTTACTGACTCAAACCCATCCATGTTCCTTCTTTGCCCTTTGTGTTCCAGGGCCGCGGTATCTCTTTCGAACAGTCCCGCAGCCCCGGCACATGACCACACTTAGATAAATAATAAACAAACTTGATTTCTTCCTCGTAAAAAATAATAATCTATTTTAATATAATCTCACATTACAATGTTTGGTCTCTTGATTTCATGCTATTTCTAGATTATTTGCCGTCGTCAACTTACATATTTATGAACCTCCAAAAGTACTGGATTTTTTGTTGCAGATCTTGATTTCAGTTCGACCCAAATGATACCTAATTATTTATTACTGCAGAGCAAAGATTTGGAAGTCACGGGGAGAGGCCTTTTGCCCAGCACTGGGAGGTCAACGAATAACAGTAAGTAACTTAGGAGCATAAGTTTTATAAGTAACACAATAGATCGGTACAGTTTGGTTCAAACTAACTTTCCAAACAAGTGGCGCAAAAGTTTCAAACTTACTTTCGTCTTAATTAACCAACATGTAACATTGTAAAAAGTAAGAGGCACGCGATACTGCAGTTTCCAAACGCACTTACTCATATGATTGTCTACGAAACCGTACAGATTGCTTAAAAAAACTATTTAGGCCGAAGTAAATGGACTACACTTTCGAGGCGTGGTAAGAAAAGAAACCAAGTGCGAAATGACCTTGTTTTTGTACCTACTAGTGATTCTTGAACTATGGTGTTGGTAAACTCACCATGATTTGCAGTAAAAAGGCATTTGACCTTTGTTTTTATGCTTTATTATAGAAACTTTACTGCCTCTACGGCCTCGGTATAGTGGTCGCAAACTGGTGCTGCTGAGCATGAGGTTTTGAATCGATTCCCAGGTCAGGTAAATTGTTGTTTTCTAATATTATTATTTTTGGAACCAAGTAAAAATCGGTTGATGGCGATAGGCTGGCCCCTTTTACCTACTTCAGGTTAATTTTAACGTAACTGGGTAAATGTGGGTGTAATAAGGTACACCTAAATAACTAATTATTGAAATTAGTTAAAACGCATACACCACTATGTGCATATGTCAAAATAATACAACGTGGTGAACGTTGTATTATTTTGACTTTTTTTAAATATGAGTAAAGAGTACTAGGGGTCTATATTATGGCAACCCTGGGCAAGCAAACGGGGGGGGCCTAATATGACCGCTTTTGCAGAATCATAATAGGATAATAATTATGAATTACGTTACAATTCGTAAAATAGTCACAAAAGGACAATTTATAATTTTGAACTGCGTCTATGAATATCTTAAGAATTTTAACGTGATTCATATTATTAAGGCTCTCTCACATAGGCGCGTTATAATCGGTCGATAATACCCGATACGTTATTGCGATATCTGTTTTAAGTACATAATGTATTAGGACGGCTACGAAGTAACACACTGCTGCGATAATAATGACGCAATAGAAGTAGGACGCTTGCATTCCTCCGTCCTGAGATATTCCCATATGAGTTATTAGAACATTTGTATTGGGACGCATGCGATCCCACACACACAGCTGCGAGATCGTTAGTACTAGTAGTACGTCAAGGACGACATTTGGTTTTACTGACAGTTACGAGTGTTCTAAAAATCTATAATGTGGATATAGATTTTTTTTAGACGGGGTTTGTATGCTGTACAGTGTGACCATCATAAAAATGATCTGCCCGACATTAGAGAAAAACCTGCCAAAAACACGAATACGAAATAAAATTATCTGACGATAAAAACGCAGTTGTGTGCAAGGAATTGGGACGCATTATCGCAATAACGCATCCGGTATTATCGACCGATAATTACGCGCCTATGTGGGAGAGCCTTTATCCTATTATTATTCTGCTGAAGCGGCCATTTTAGACCCCCTGTTCAAAAAACTTCGGTGATAAGAGCAAGTTAAGCTTTTCTGCACGTACAAGGGTACCGCTACTTAATTACATCTGATATTTATAATCATATCGTAAAAAAACCATAAAAACATTTTGTAGATAAGTGGTAGGTTTATTACCTAGCATATCAATCATTACCATCATCTAAATAAATATACCGACAACGCAACTAGAAAATCATTAAACGTGTAGATAGAATGATATTTTTTTTATTATAATTATGTATAGCGGCAGGAAATAAACTTATCTAGCCAAGCGTAAAACGATTCAGGTTAATTAACCTTTCCTGCTATTATGAAGCATTGTTTTGGAGAATTATGTAAGAGGTATAAAGGGTGTAACATAATAAACATAAGACCTCTCGTGTGGTGACTAAGACCATGAACCTGAACAACTTTTGTTTTATGACTTTTGGAAATTCCTTTTTTAAATTTTATCATACAACATTTTGATCAACTGGTAGCCTTTAACATGACGTCTTAAAGCAGTATTATTTTAATCTTATATGCTAGACGACCTCTATAGCTACGTCTTTTTCCATCAAGTAAAAAAAATTTTGAAATTACAAACACACGCTTCAATTTTATTTATTTTGTAGTTTTCCTGCCCTTATCCCAATTAGCTAGGGGTCGGCGCAACATGTCGTCTTCTATACTTCTCTATGATTAGTCATGTCATGTTATGAGTTAGTTTCTTTCTACCCACATCATCTTTAACACTTTACAACAAAACAATGACTATGACATGTACAGAGAGAAAGTGGATAAAGTGAGGCACTAATGGCGAAGTAAATACAATATTTCCGTTAGATAAAATAGCTAACATGACAATGCAATATCCATACATAGTTGGCAATCTGACAACCTTTTACGTGAATAACATATGAATCATTGCATTGTACCTACGGTGTGAGAATATTAATAACTTAAGTGTTTAGTATTCTACTGGCACTGTATATTCATAAATTATTTTTGAATAATAATGGTCTATTATTGGTCAATCTTACCTTACTACTTATAGCAGTGATAGCCTAGTGGTGTGACCGTCGGACTGCCAAGTCATAGGTCTCGAGTTCGAACCCTAGACACGCACTTCTGAATTTCGAATTCATGTGAATATGCATGTGTATTCATGCGAAATAATTGTATAATTATCACTTTCTTTGGTCAAGGAAAAAATCGTGAGGAAACCAGCATGCCTGAGAGATATTTCTTGACGGCATTTAAAGCCAAGTCAGAGGCCCATGAGCGGCATAACATCTCTGACACCAGGTTCGGCACTTACCACAGGATAAAGAAAAAAGAATCTTAATGCTATGTATTATAAATAAGAAAGTTTGTCAGGATTTTTGTTACTCTTTCACGCAAAAACTACTGAATGGATTTGGATGACATTTGGCACCAGATAGTTTATAGACTGGATTAACACAAAGGATACTTTTTATCCCGGTTAAACGATCCCGTGGGACAATTACCGAACTCAACGCGGGCGAAGCCGCGGGCATGACCTAGTTACATAGGGTAGAACGAGCTTAGGGTGTCATAAAGTAAATTCGATGTAGCTAGTAAAACTCATCATGTCTGCGGAATTTTGCTAGCTAATTTAATTTGAACCCTCAATCTCAAGCATTGAAGCAGGATACAGGCAGCAGTATTGTCAATTTTTACACCAAGAAATTCTATTTAAATTACACAAAGTTTCTTGCTGTTGTGTGTTGAAACCCACTACCAACGATACGAAAGTCAAGGCCACTACCACTGGCGCCATCACTATTCTCTCAACCGACCCAATAACCCAAAATGATGAATGAAAGACGCGGTTTTGCAAATATTGACATAGGTACTCAAAGTCTTACTTGATAAATCGTCATTGAGGTTAAATATATGCCAAGTATTTGTGAACTATGTAGATACTACGTAAGTGTACGTATACTGATACATACTGTTTTTTTTTTTGGATTGGTTTCAAATGACCCCTCCCGCTCTGGGCGGAGTGGAAGGGAGTGTCAGACTCGTACTGACTAAAATCTATCCATGTTCCTTCTTTGCCCTTTGTGTTTCAGGGGCGCGGTATATCTTTCGAACAGCCCCTCATTCCCGGCAGGCATCGGCCCTTGGGGACCCCTTCCTCGTTGCTGACATCTCTTTGAGGCGCGCATGGAACATGAACGCGCCGTCGACACGGCCTGTCGTCTTAAGACGGACGGACGGCAAGCTACCCCATTGCTCACCGTCCACAGGCCCGCGACTGATACATAGCTTAGGTGTCCACTTACCGAAATCTTTGGGAAGAGTCGGTTCCTTAGCCAGCCAGTCTTTGATGGCAGCCACATCTTTGTCGCTTACTTGGGGCATCTGAAAAGAAATATTTATTAAATATTTTATTTTATTTTATTCGGGAAACTTAGTGTTTTTAAACAATACGAATTTGAAGGCCATTTATAAGTTTCCACAGATAAACACTTGAAAGAAAAAAGGTACAAAATAATCATAAATTAGGAAACAAAAAAAAACGATCGGTTAATACAAACTAAAAATCACTCAGACGCAAATAATTACTTTTCACTAAAAAAGCTTTCAAACAAACGCACACACAAAATTCTTTTTTTTTTTGCTTTTTTTCTGCTGCGTATAATTTTTTTTTTTTTTAACATCCGTTGTTATGAGAAAAACCTACCAAAAGTCTATAAACTCTTTTTTCAGTTGCTATTATCTCCCATCAATCATTTATGTGCTAGCGTAAGTAAAGTTGACCAGTACTTAGTGCAATCGAAAAAGTCATAAAATGTTTGAAATTGTAGTTGAAACTGCGCTTTATGCGTAAGTTTTAAAGTTGTTTTTCGAAAAACTCATCACGGTAATTATAGATATTTAATTTTATTACCATAAAAATAACTTAATTCAATTAAAACAATTTACTTCAAGCCTAATTTTTTCCGTTATATATTAGAATAATAGTACGCAGTTTAATTATAATATGTTTTTATCTTACCTAATTAAGTAATTAACATTTTTTTTTTATTGTTTGCAAAATTGAGAAGGTCATGGGAGACCATGGGGCACAAAGGTATTATATGTACATACCCTATGTTCATCGTGTGAAACTAATTAAAAAAACCGGCCAAGTGCGAGTCGTACTCACACGCACACAGGGTTCCGTAGCACCAAATAAAACAGCAAAACTAAATTTGTTTTTCATAGTATGTTTATGAAAAACAAAGTTACTGCTGCAGTTTGATGAAAAACCCCATATCTTAAAAACTAAACAGCAAATATTATTCAAAGCAATTTTCGTTGAAAGATTTTTTACGTTGTACAATCCTACATTTTTCCAGAATTTTCTTCCACTTCACTTCTTACTTTAGAAATTAGAGACGGGTGGACACACATTTTACTACTTTGGAAGTGTCTATCTTTCAAAAGATTGACTTTGAGATAAAATGGTTTTAAAAACTCAAAGTAATTTTCAAAGACCTATCTATAGACACCCCGCACGCATGGTATGAAGATTTTTTTTTTTTAGTTTCAGTTCCATGTATGGGGAGCCCTCCCTTTATCTTTTAATTTTTTATTTTTGTATAAAAATCGTAAAGCGGTTCCCCGAATACCTACTAAGTATCAAATGTGTATTCCTAATAGTTTCGGAAAAATTTATTATAAAAATATTATTTCCATTTTTGAACCGGATTTTGTTACCAATTTCAAGGGTTTTAAATTTTTTGCAAGGACCCTTAAGTAAAAGTAAGCTTAGTTAGACATTATACCATCAGCTATCTGCCCGTAAATGTCCTGTCAAAATCTATCAAGCCGTTTCGGAGATTAGCCGGAACAAACAGACAGACAAAAATTGAAATAAACAATAAGGTCACTTGGGGCAAGTGCGGTATAGATTTTTAAACTTTACTTTTAGTTGTTAGTATTTTTATTTCTATGAAACCTAGACAAGTTCAGTAGGTACTACTCATTACTACTGGATAGTTTCTTAAGTTATTTATGATCATTCTGTCGAGCAATATAAGCTACGTTTTGTTATGATTTTATGTGTAATTTGAAGAAAACTAGGCGCCAAGACGCAGTTTCCCCCAGGACTGGGGTAAGTGCGGCTAAGCTCAATAAATGGCTTTTCCTTGGTTAAAATTAAAATAGGGTCTTTTTTTCGAACAAAAGCTTGAGCAAAAATAGTTTCGGTAATCAGAAATGTAGCACTATTAAAATAAGGACTATTATCGCCAAAAAACGAAAACTAGGGTGTGTATGTGTGTGCGGTATTATACCGCACTTACCCCAGTTTGAGTTTGGGGGGCAATAATAGTCATTATTTTATAGTTCTAAGGAGCATGGTATTCAGTTCAATTGCAATGTTATGATTATTATAAGTTATCAAGTGAATAGAGCAGAAAATAATAAAACAAATAATTTTAAAGCACTAATATTCTATCAATCATTAAAAACATTACTATACACTGTACGTATTTTAGTTAACTTATTCTACATAATAGCTTATTCTCTGTGGAATGTGAGCCCAATATCTTTTTATTTTTCACAGATTCAACAGCCGCTTCTAGTTTTCCTTCGCTCCATTTAGGCCCATCTTTTTTTCGTATATATTGGCGGACCATTTTGGTGATCTAATACGAAAAATTTCATTTATTTTCATAAGGTCAATTTTATCTGACATACTAGCTAGAAAAAGTTTAAATTCATTAAAGCGTTTTTCCTTAAAATGTTGTCAACTTCTGGTTTGGGGCAAGTGCGTCATTATGCCGCACTTCCCCAATACTAGTAGGCGCCCTTACCTCACTTCGTTTATTTTAGGTTATAAAAATGTGAGCATCGATAAAATTAATTCCTTGTGAGATAGAAACAAAATAATTACAGGTAAATGAAGAATAATGTTTAGAGAATGCGAATTACCTGGTAAAAACCACTCGGTAGTGGTTTTCCCGCCGTTTCGTACGCGATTTGCTCAGCACATGATAACCTGACGTCCACAAAAAAAATGGCCAAAGCAAAATGGCGAATCACATCCTACTATGTCCAGTTACGACATCTATAATTTGATACCGAGGCTAAATTTTGTCGAAGGACAGGTTAGAGCGCGTTTTGGTTTAGGAGATTTTGATGTTCGCCGCATTTTCCCCGTAGAGGCACTTGGCCCAACTGACCTTACGTGGTCCACTTTAATAGCCCGACATAAATTTAATAGCTCTACGCGCGTTTTTTTTTACCTACCATAATAGGTACAAAGAAAAATAAATAAAAAAATAAGAAGTATCCTGTTGAATGATGTTTTGTCAAACGGGAGAACATACCTATCCAGCGCTCGAGTCCAGTAGATCATCGCTTACAACAGGGTGTTTTAACTACGTCATGCGTCATAATACTGAATAATATTTTTTTATTTTTAAATTATTAAAATCTCATAAATACCTTTTTTTATGAATGTTTAGTAGTCATTGGATACATGAAGTGGGCTGCCGTTGTAAGACGACTAAAAAGTCACGGTGTATAATTATTTTCATACGCATTCAGTAAAAAGCTGTTGTTTTGATATTACAAACAGACACTTCAATTTTATTCAAGTATTTGTATAGGTGTATAGAAATGCAAAATAAATAATTCAAAACTGGCTTCGAAGAATCAATAAACTCATTAATTCAATAAACCAAAGTATGCTAAAGTGATTAAGTGTCATCAAAGGAACACTGACCACTGACTTTGCTTTAAAAAAAGATTCGAAGTCAAAGTCGAACTTTTATTTGTGTTTTGGGATATAAATATTAGGCTTTTGAAGCATTTATAAAGTGAATTCAACCAAAAAAACAACAAAAAGATATATTGGATTACCTGCTATTCTAAATTCAATAGATAGGTAACTAACCTTTCCGAACGGCAGTGATCTTTTTCAAAAGTGGTCGTCGAACGGACTCGGTCAAAATACCAAAAAAAAACATCACTTTTTGAAATGACTATATTTCACCTCAAAAACGTTTATAAAAGATCGGTCAAACCAATAAGGACAAATCGGTCGCGGACATTGCCACTTATAGATACTTCAGTATTTTTATGGAGGTATCCGTGTCTGCCTGTTCCAAAATGTACCGTTCTGTAGCCCCAGAACAGCTACAGAATTATGATAATTAAAATCATCAATACAACCCTTTTTTTTTGGGATGGGAAATCATCAAATAACCCCCCCGCTCTGAGGGAGTGTCAGACTTTTACTGACTAAAACCCATCCATGTTCCTTCTTTGCCCTTTGTGTTCCAGGGCCGCGGTATCTCTTTCGAACAGTCCCGCAGCCCCGGCAGGCATCGGCCCTTGCGGGCCCCTTCGTGGTTGCTGACATCTCTTTGAGGCGCGCGTGGAATACGAACGTGCCATCGACACGGCATCAATACAACCCTCAGATTTCATATCATCATATCAGCCCGGAATCAGTCGCTGCTGGGTATAGGCCTCCCCTTTTTTCTGCCTCACTTCCCGGTTCTGTGCGTCCCTCATCCAGGTGATTCCCGCAACTTTGACGATATCGTTCATGTAATCCCTTTAAATCAATTTTTCATGACATAGTCATTAAATGGGATTACATGAACTTGGACTGTATTGATGATTTTAATGATTATAATTCTGTAACTACATACGTGTTATGGTCGTGAATCATATTTGTTTCACTGAAACTGACCTGCAAATTGTAAAAAACCCGAGAACGTTTTAATCTCGCGGGCTACATACCCTAGCGGTTTCCTCTTAAGACATTCAGAAAGTTGGCAACGTCGCAAATAGCTTTCAAATATTTTACTGTTTAGTTAAATAAATTGAAAAAAGAAATGATAAAATGTCTCTTTGTGTTGCACTAAAATATTGATTATGAATCGTAATAATTAGACTGGATTAAGGTGTTAAACCAGTTTTAGGCGTAAAGAGAGCTTAAGAAAAGTTCCCAAGTGCTTTTTTTGCACCTAATGCTGGCACTTCACTTGGCGTATTTGTCAAAATTTTCGCGATATTGTATCAAAACAAAATGTTTTTTATGACTATTGCGATATAGTTCACTTTGTTTTAATGATAGAAGGCGAATATTTGCCCAGATCACCACCATAAAACTAAATTCATAATCAATATTTTATCGCAACACAGACTGATATTTCGTAATTTAATTCATCAATATTAAAAAAAAAAATTGAAAGGCCTTCGCGACGTTGCCAACTTTCTGTATGCTCAACAGATTGATTGTATTTCCATTGTCATTAGTCTACCTTCCTTGTAAGGAACCTTGTTTAAATTAACTACATACCTACCTAAACCTACCTACCTCTCTACCTAGGCAAAATAAAATGATAATGATCTTCAACACCTCATGTCATAATGTGTCATCATATGTCAGTCATAAATGATATACGGTCCTCACTTATAGTTCTGACGAGACTACTAAATATAGTGAAGTACTTAATAACATACTATAAAAATAGGTGTTACTTTCTGAGCTAGCTTGTTACATTCGACGCAAAATATTTTTGTTAAAACATGAAGGGTTAAAATCGGAAGTAATCGGTTAATTTCCTGAACATAATTTTTATCTTACTTAACCTACCCTTATTTTCAGTAAAGATTAATTATTTTAGTATTTATAACGTTAAGGCCGAAAAGCTGTGAAATATTACCTAAATACAAACAAATTAGTGAGTTTGTAGCGAAATGTGTAGTTAATAAATAATTAGGAATTATTCAAATAATGGAAGACCCTAACACACAGACGTGGGTCGCCTAGTTTGGGGACCACCTCAAATACATATCAATATTATGAATGCCAACATATAAGGTAATTTTTGTAACAATATTTCAATATAATTTTGTTATTATCGAACTAAAGATAAAAACAATTAACTGCTGAAAAATTATTTAAAAAAAATACCTATGCAAAGGTCATATTTGCTAATAATTTTATTTTTTCCAAATCAATAACTAAATAAAAAAATAAATGAATAACTCACCGTGAAATTATTGCAATAACACGAAAATCGTAAATAGTTCTCAATGAAGCACGTCTAACAATAAATCCGCCTTCACTCAATGGTGTCTCAACCGTTACTAAATAAATATAAATAAAACCTTATGCTCGATTCGATTTTTAAGATTTCTAAGGCTGAACGAACACTAGACGACTTTGCGAACGCAAACGACACGCACTGTGGATTTTGTGGTAATGTTCTGATTACAACAATACGTAGGTCATTGGAATGAAATGATTGCCAAAATTTGGCCATAGGTTGTTGCAACCGCAACTTGTGAATTGCGATGCTATCTTAGTAAATTACGTAGGTATGTACTTGGACCGCGGACTTGTACAAGTATACAGGGTGTAAACGGACCCTTCACGAAGCCGTCAACCAAGCATTCTGTACATCAAACTAAGTTACTTTACGCAAAAATTATTGCTGGGAAACGACTTTTTTTTTTGGGGTGAAAAATCACGTTTTACGGTAGGACTCGATCTATCGCACTCAGAACATTGTGCTGATGGATGGATTGAATAGTACGGGGTCGTGGAGGTGTTTTAAGTAAAAAAATTACTTTAAAGACATGTATTTCAAAAAAATCTTGTGAAAAAATTGGATCTTTGACCCCCAATATCTCCGTAACTAGAAGGTTCCCAGGTATGGTCTAGAACAAAAAAATTATCGCATTGACGGGGAGAACAAGTGCCTTTCGGCTTCGTTTAGGGTCTTTTTACACCCTTTATTGTAAACTTATGCTGTCACTTACGGGATATCTTCCGTGATTACCGTGTACAGCAACCAATAGGGATTGAGGTACTTCGATGAGGATACTACGATGAATAAAATGTAACTGCGGAGCCTCATCGCAGACGAAGAGCTCTTATCCTGCTCCTTGGCCAACTTCATCTTTACCTTGATGAACCTATCCGAGGCCACTACTATCGCTATTGAGGTGGCAGAGTTCTGGTCGAAGCTTATTTAACACTAAAGGAATCACGATGACACGACGAAGAAGAATACCAACGGTCATCAGTCTTCTAAGCCTTTTCCCAACTATCTTCAGGTCCGCTACCAGTGTAATCGAATGTAGCTGTATTTTACATGACTGCTTATCTGATCTCCAAAACCAAGTTACTGGATAAAACGATGCCCCTGGGTAAGACAACCAGTCTTACCTCAGACTTACGGGCTTCTTATTCATGTTCAGTTTATTTGCGTTCCACAATGTAGGTAAAAGATGTTATAATACTAAAGAAATCATCGAAGACACAAAGTCACTGCCTGTCTCAGTTTGGTCTTGAAAAATCAATCGCAGAATGTGATATTGCCAAAGTTACATATTTAAATAGTGATGTCGCAAGCTTGAACTTAGTCTTATCGATTCTAGAAGACGGTAGGAATCTAACGAATAGTAAATATTGTGAAACTTATTATGCTTATTACTTTAGTAGAAAAAACATAATAATCTAGTTCTAGTGAAAATAATATTGTCAAGATTGTGATCTAACATTAAAACCAGGAACTAGTTTAATTAACTGCTTTGTCGCGTAATTAGAAGCCTGATTTCGGTAAACATGTATTTTGGTGTAGGTGGGTAATTATAAATTATTCCTAGCAACTTTTTCACACACGGGTGGAATTTATGAGCCGCTACATAATACTTATTTGTAATCATTACATTATAAAGGGTGTAAAAAGACCCTTAACGAAGCCGAAAGGCACTTGTTCTCCCAGTCATTGCGATCATTTTTTTGTTCTAGACCATACCTGGGAACCTTCTAGTTACGGAGATATTGGGGGTCAAAGTTCCAACTTTTTCACAAGTTTTTTTTTTAAAACCACTTTTTAAGGTTTTAACTTTACTTTAATTAACTCCATTACCCGTTTACTATTCAAAGCATCTATCAGCACTAAGTTTTGACAGCGTAACATTGAGTTTTACCGTAAAACGTGATTTTTCGCCCCAAAAAAAAAAGTCGTTTCCCAGCAATTTTTTTTTGCGTAAATTTACTTAGTTTGATGTACAGAATGCTTGGTTGACGGCTTCGTGAAGGGTCCGTTTACACCCTGTAATTAATAGGTACTAGAAACTAATAAAAAAAATGTCCCGTTTCTAGTGTCAACGATAATGTCAATGACCATGACCGTTTATAAACTTATATCACATTGTCAAACCAGAATTTTCAAAATTTAGTCTTATAAGCAGTCTGCTGACCTACACGTGTAGCATGACCACCGTAGAAACGGGTTTCTTTGACGGAAGAATCGACAAAATGACAGATTGTTAAAAGAAATCTGTCATTTTGTCGACCCAATCTGTCATTTTGTCGATTCCGTCAAAGAAACCCGTTTGGAGTGCTGGAGGTGATTTCAGTGCATTTTAAGACTATTTTGAACCATTCCCGTTGCCGTGTTGTACTACATTATTTCTACGTATAAATCTACCTAAAACTTTTCAAAAATCACAAGTTCGCGTTTTTTTTTTTCATAGATTAGGCGACGAGTGACGACCTCAGACAGACTCGAAGCTGGAGGCAGACGACAGGGTGATGTGTTGTGACGTAGCTTGTGTGAGGCCTATGTCCGGAATTGGGGTTGACAATTGTAATATGCTAAGTTAATTGATATTTAAGAATTTTATTTGTTTTCGGTATATTATTATAGTAGGGAAGCTCGTGACTTAATAATAACAGCCGCTCGGGTTGATCTTTAGGTTAAGCCGCGCTTGCCTGGGTTAGTCCGTGGATGGGTGACCACCCACCACCCATTACATAACGAGTTTCCTCCGCGCTTCGGAAAGCACGTTAAGTAGCCCTGCTTTCCTTTGTAGATCTTTGACAGTCGTTACAGATAATCAGTGGGTTGTGGAGGTCAGTTATTCAGTCGCTTCATGTAAAATAGAGAATATACTTGTACTCTGTTTTCATTCAGTTAGACTGAAAGCCGTCCCTAACGTAGTTAGGAAAAAGGCTGGGAAGATGATTATAATTTGTTTTCGGTATACGATCCTATGTAATAATGCGCAACAACTAATTTACACGCATTACGATCAAACATTGTATCTTAAAATACCGGGTATGTACGGCAATGATATTAAAAAGAAAGATACCCTACGTTCATACTGGGCGGCGTTCAAACATCGTAGCGTTGTTATGACTGCGATAGATAATACGGAACGTACGATACAGAAAGAGATAGCTATCGCGCTTGAAATAATTAAATTACGACAATTGTCTGAATTTGTCTGCAACAATTTGCGCGCGCTAGTGCGATATCTACCTCTTTTTATTTATAATATCATAGGTGTACGGTAATTGACAGATTACTATCCTATAATAATGTAATGACACTATATCTTGACATAGTAACAGTCGATTAAAAATAAATTTTCTACAGGGATATAATGATCTTACGACGCAAAATTGTTGGATCGTGAGAAAATTCCTTTAATAATTACTAATAATTGGAAATCTTACCTACATGAGTAGGAAGTTGGAACCTATAAAATATGTTAAAAAAAACCTGTCCGATCTGTGAGATTATTATTAGGTATCGAGATTAGATTCTATTTATGCACGGTGATCCCTTTTGGAGAACCAGTAAAAAAAAGACTTGTTCGTCAACTGGCAAGTGTGATACTCATGCGTGCGCGCGAGTTGACTTTCCGAATTTACCTTTTTTTTTGTCGTCAACTCGCTCGCACATAATTATAAAGTACAGTCAAATAAAAACGGATTGAAACCAATAACTATAAATAACTAGTTATTGACCGCGGCTTTGACGGCGCTGATCCGATTAAGTACCGATTACCTACTTAGATTTCGGCATATGTTAAATACGTTTACTATACGAATTTTCATATTTTTGTTTTAAATATTTAGATGATAATAAGCGAAATGTTTCACTGACAAATTGTGAAATTGTTGACTGTTTTTTTGTTTTATTTGCTTAGTTTTAGACAATTTACATAATACGTAAAAAGCCAAATTCTTTATTTATTGTGATACTTATTGTTGATTTGTGATATTGTTGAGAATTATTAGGTACCTAAATAAGCAGTTTTATATTATTGTCATGTTGATTCATATTAAATCTCAAAAACGATACTTTTTAAGTCAAGTCATTTTATAAGAGGTTTTTGTAGATGACTGTACATAAATACGTCTGATTTTCACGGTCGAGCGAGTTGACGACAAAAAAAGTAAAAGCAGAAGGTGCTCTCGCCAGTTGACGAACAAGTAAAAAAAATCATTAAAATGTTTAATTTCATATATTTCTTTCTGGTAATGTCATTGGCACTTGGCACACCAGTCCTGTGCCCCTTTCGGATCGGACAGGTTTTTTTAAACATAATATTATATATTATCTGTGATGTTTTTGTTTTGCAGCCGTTGGACGCGTCAAGAACACCATCATCGACCTTTGATGGTACACAAAGTACCTACTTGTGCACGCCTAAATAAGCCCGAGTAGAATGTTTTTATATACATATCTGTCATAATCTGTGTGGGTGGTATATTATATTGAATTGGCTCTTGCCAATTATACGCTACTAGCTTTTGCCCGCGGCTTCGCTCGCGTTATTTTAGAATTCGACAATCAATTCGGGTTGTATGCACGACCGCCAATCAAGCTATACAAAACCAGTTTATGCGGATCGCTCATTGTATAGGAAATCTATACAAAGCGAGGCCAAGTTATACTGCTTGTAATAATATAAGTCAATCACGATTCGAAAGCCACATGGCGCCATCTATTATCATAAGAACGTTATTGTTGTTTTCCTCGGGAACAGTACTTTTTTCGGGATGAATGGTGCCTTATGTCCGTTTCTGTACACCTGACAACGTATATGCAAAATTTCAGGATGATCGGTTCAGTAGTTTAGGCGTGAAAAGGTTAGGTACAAACAAACAAACAAACTTACTTTCGCATTTATAATTAGTAATTATAATTATTAGTAAAGATAAGGAAGTAAGGATAAGGATAGTAAGGATCGCTTCATAATCAAAATAATTGAACAAACTATGGCTCGGTTCAGCAATAAGTACGTAAGTATCATAAATAGATATTCCCAACTATCTTATATTGTACCTACAATGTGTACGTAATGTCAAGAAAAAATATCAATAAATTACGGGTCACGGTTAGATTAACATACCTAATTATTTTAAAACGTGCCTACCCATTATTTCTAAAAATAAAGTTTTTTATAGTGTTGTGGAGTAGACCTGTTTTCAATAATTAAATGATAATAGAGCAAGAAAAAAAGTAAAATCTTGTTTATTTTCGGATATAAAAAAACAAACTTTGCATAAAATTTAAATAGTACATTTTGATGTAAGTGGGGAAACTTGGTCATAGCATTCGAGGCGGAATTCACACCCGAGCCGCAGGCGTGGTTGTTATGGACCCGAGAACTGAACTACGTGTATCCAACGACGTTTTTCATAGATTTTCGAAGAAAGGTTGAAGAAGAAGCAAAGGTATGCAGCCGCTAAACAGCCTAATATGAAAGTGTTTTTTTTTTTAATTTAGAACACAAATAAATGTTAATTTGTTCATAAAAGTAAATATTTTTAAATAATCATGTTTATTTATGATTTTCTGTATATAAACACAATTCAAATATTCAAAAAATATTTACGCCGTAAAGTAATATCTCTTTGACGAGATTAAAAAAAAATTTTTTACCGCATTAGGAATTGAACCAATTTAGTATAGTTATTTGTGGTAATTTTTATTTGCGCACACGTTGGGATAAATGAAAAAAATCCACGAGTGTGAAATACATTGCATGTTGAACCTAGTTGTGATTTGATAAGAGCCAGTTTTCTAGGAAGTGTGTTGAAAAATACATCGGAGTTCGAGTTGCCAACAAGTTCACTACGATTAATAACCGTCAATGTATCCAAAATGCTGTATTTTACTCTGTACAGTCACCATAAAAAATAAGTGATAATAATTGTTAATAGGTACCCATTTCCTACAACTTTGTTTGTACCAGTTACACACAAACAAATGACTAATTTATTACTATACAGTGTGGCAGGGACACCGACGCCATTCCCTACAACCGAACTATTCCCTACACGGTTAAAATGTAGGGAACTGATGGGTTGGTTCAGAATCATGAACACGTGGTATCCGTTTGTGCGTCAGTGTTGCTTCCACCCTGTATATTGAGGAGCAGACCACCCCATAACAACACGCCCCGAAGGATTAAGCAGAGGTGTACCTACACCCAGTCACCCACATTTAGCTAACGAAATAGGGTGCCAGTCTATTAGGTACCATCATAGGGCACAAATCCAGACTCTGGATGGTGGATGGAAAACATCACACTTTGCCCGACCCGAGAATCGAACCCAGGACCTCATGTACAGCGAATGCTCTAGCGACCATTAGAATAGGTATTTATTTATTTATTTAAACTTCATGTACAAAAGTAGTACAAAGGCGGACACTGCCACAAGGCATTCTCTACCAGTCAACCTTAGGGTCAAATAGGACAGCATAGTGATAGAGTACAAAAAAATAAATAAGAAAAATACCATTTTGTTAACATAAATTGAAATACATAAATAGGTACATACTAATACAGGTAGGTATCTATGTGCCCAAGTACATATCAATTGTCTAGCAAGTGCATCGGTGCGATTATAGTTGTAAATAAACCGTTTTAAACCAAAATCCGTGGTTTAAAACCGATTTTAAATTGGTTTAAAACGATTTAAAACCACGACCACGTGGGCCGTACATTGATTATAAATTATTTTAAAAGGCTAATTGAAATCATTTAGCATTTTTATTAATAAATGTGAAGTCATATATTATCATACTTATACTACTTTTTAGGATTAGAAAGACTGAAAACAATCATGAAATGCGTGTTTATTAAAATATAACGGTAATGCCGTATTTTTATTTTGCAATTTGCTACCAAAATCGTAACGTAGGGTATGAGGAGAGAGAAGAAGAAGAAAATACATTTATTTGGCATATGCCACAAGTGCACACAATAAAAACTAAACAAAAACATTTTAAACCATATTAAACCGCTAATTGTGGTTTTAAATCGTTATAAACCAAAAAGACGGTTTAAAACCAAATGGTTTAAAACCCGTTTTGCATCTATACGTGCGATCAACATTGTTAGATTCTAGTTTTAACAGATAGATACTAGAAATCACTCCCACACAACTAGTTGCTACCTTGTCTAGTTGTTACTGCGAACTGAAATAATGATGGCAATCAATTTTTTGCAATGTATCTACACAAAGCGTCATTTTGATCCCATACCAAAACGGTGACTGTGCGACCGACGCGGACGGTGGAAATTGTAATGTCGTAAGGGACATTGGGCGTGCTCTAGGATTTTCAACTTTCGACGCTGAGCCGAACTCTGAAAAACCACTGACATTTCAAATTTTCACCGTCGTTTGGTGAAGACTGAAAATATTTAGTAAAGAGACTGCTGCCTTGTCCGTCTATAATATAGAGTTGGATCTGTCAAAAGTTAGTATTCTTAGCTTTGCTTTCTTTGACGGTACGTACTTCGTTTGAATTCTTGTCTATTGTATAAAAATGGTATGGATAATTACTTAAAGTCAAGTAATTACTTTTACTTGACTAAAGATACAAGTTAGTTTCTTAGTTCATGTAATACAAATTTAATTACAACGGTTGTGTTTACAACCAATTACAGTAACTAAAATTATAAAAATAAAAGAGACAATTATTACAAAGATGATTTAATAAAATAAAAAAAGATCATTAATCAAGTTAAATTCGTTAGCAAAATTATTATCATTTAGCCTCAGATTTCACACTATCTTAGATCTTAATTAGAATCTTAATTACATTGTATACATTTATTTTTACCATAGGGGCCATCCTTTAATTACGTGAGGTTTTAAGGCCACTTTTATAGCCGCCATCCCCATTGGTGAGGTTAGGTTACTCCTCCTCCCCCTCTCAGCATCACGTATATTTTTTATTGTTTATTATTGAAAAGATCGGATTAATAAAACATATTTTCTATAGGATTTTAGATAAAAATTCGCTTGCTCGGATTTTTTTAAACCTCACGTGATTAATGGACGACCCCATACAGGATATTTAGCCATTTTCAGAACATAAAACTTTTTTGCCGATTTTAACTGGTATTTAGTTTTCTGACTATGATAAAAACTCTTCTATACAGGATGTGAACGGACCCTTCACGAAGCCGTCAACCAAGCATTCTGCGCAAAAATTATTGTGGGAAACGACTTTTTTTTTGAGAAAAAAATTACTTTTCACGGTAAAACTAACAGTAATGCACTCAAAACATAGTGCTGATGGATGCATTGAATAGTAAACGAGTCATGGAGGTATTTAGAGCAAAGTTATAACGTTAAGAACTAGTATTTAAAAAATAAAACTTGTGAAAAAGTTGGAATTTTGACCCCCTATAATATCTCCGTAACTAGAAGGTTCCCAGGTATGGTCTAGAACAAAAAAAATATTGCAATGACGAGGCAAACAAGTGGCTTTCGGCTTCGTAAAGGGTACACGCATTATTATCTTCTATTTAAAGATTAAATAGTAAATTATCATCGTCATCCACCAATCCTTTGTTATCTGTTGAGCTTAGGCCTGTCCAATTAAACACCATCCTCGGCTTCTCTCATACAGCTGCTACCAACCAACGTGACCGTGGTTGTAGATAGTCACGACATCCAGACTTAGGGCATCCTACATTAAGTCTGCTCATTAACAGTCTGTAACATCAACAGTGATGACCCAACTCCTGTCCTCCTTCTTGTGCAACTCCACCTGTAACTTAAGGGACCTGTCCGAGGCCACTACTATCGCTGTTGAGGTGGCAGAGTTCGAGTTGATACGACGAAGAAGAAGAACACCACCGGTCATCATCAGTCTGCTTAGCCGTTTCCCAACTACATTGGGGTCGGCTTCCATTCTATTCGAATGCAGCCGAATTCCTATATTTTGCATGGAGTGACTGTTAATCTGATCTTCAAAATCAAGTTACTGGGTAAAAGTATACCCCTGGGTTAGACAGGTTCCCAGACTTTCGGACTACTTATTCATTTTATTTGTGTTCCACAATGAAGGTTTCAACTTCTTCTTTGACAGTCGTTAGGTAGACGGTGACCCAAAAACCAGTCCAGTCCGGACCAGTCTTACCAAGGGCTATCGTATTACGCATTACTAACTGGGTTGTGGAGGTTAGATAGGCAGTCGCTCCATGTAAAACACTGGTATTCAACTGCATCCGGTAAGACTGGAAGCCGACCCCAATATACATAGTTGGGAAAAGGCTAGGCAGATGAATGAAGGTTTACAGCTAAGAACAGGGCAACAAGGCACAGCTTCTGAGGAAGGTACCCGTAACGACTGCCAAAGATCTTCAAATGACAATCTTGTCTTATGCCTTTTTTTTTTTTTTTTTTTTTTTTTACCGAAGGGAAGTCATCAAATGACTTCATCTTATGCCTTAGCATGTTTTCTGGAGGGGTTTCGATGGACACACATCCACGGATCGACTTAAACAAACACTGCTTGACCCAGAATATATACCCGTGCGGCTGTTATTATTTAGCCACAAAAAGGTTCAAATCATTAATAACACTTCGGATAGGTTCTTACGTCATGCATTGTCAATAAATTATCCATTGTTTTACTATACGGATTTAATTATTGTTGAGGAAGTGTGTCCTGCTTGCAAATGAGCTAATTGGTGAAAATGTTTTGGAGTTAATGATCAGCGCAGCGGAACAAAGTTCAGTAACAATGAAATTGCTGGTAATACTTCAATCGGATTATTTAATAGGTATATAACCCAATTAATTGTTAGTTTGTGAAGGTTATCTAACAAATCAGTATAACCTCTTCCTTTTTTAAGTCGAAGCGTTTTTCGGGCATTTTGATGATTTACTCTGATAGAATACCGACATGCCATAAATCGGTTGGTACAAAGTTATAAATGAACCTCTGACCTCGACAAAACCGCATCGTAATCATCCTTTTGTGTTGCGGTATACTTATCTTACAATAATTACAGCTAGCTAAATCAACAGGCAAAGCGAGATAGTCTGAATATATACATTTTGATATAAGTGGGGAAACTTTGTTATTGCATTCGGGCGGAATTCACGCCCGAGCTGCCAGGCGAGGAGCCGAGAATTGCAGTAACAAATGCCCACTTGTTTTAAACCACGTTTTTCAATACACTTTCGAAGAAATAAAATAATAGAACGAAATGTATTTTTGTCATGAATTACGAGGAAACTATGACTTAATTTGCTTTTTTTTTCCGCTTTGCTTTTGCCAGCTTAGAGGAGAAGCAAAGGTATGAAGCCGCTAAACAGCCTACTATGAAAAATAGAAAATTCAAATATCTTTGAATTTAGAACACAAATAAATGTTAATTTGTACATAAAAGTCATTTTTTTTTAAATGCCTAATCATGTTTATTTATGATAATTCTATTTTTAAACACAATTTAAATATTTAAAAAAAAAATTGCGCCGTAAAGACATAATTATATCAGTTTGCCGAGATTTAAAAAAAACATTGAATCTGTGGAAATTTTTATTTCCGCACACGTTATAAATTAGAAAAAAACCACGCGTGTGAAATTCTTTGCATGTTGTGTACCTAATTGTAGTACGATAAGAGCCAGTTTTCGAGGAAGTGTATTGAAAAAAACAAATTAGACCTGTCTTGCTACTTTTGAGTGTCTAGGTAGGAAACCTAGACACTCAAAGTAGCACGACAGGTCTTTCTTCTTACTATCATTAGTGCTACATGCCATAGACCTGTTTGAAAATGTAATAAATTAAAATTTGTAGGATGTCTAGCTGTAGGCACCGATTTCAATATTGCTGTAGGTCTTTTAAAGTTTATAGACCCCACAAAATATTAACGGGACGAAGGAATGTGGGAAGACAACCGACTGGGTGGTCAGACCACTTTATGGTCGGAAGAAACTGGATAGCCATGACAAAAAACCGCCAAAAGTGGAGAGATTTGGAAAAGACCTACACTCAGCATTGGGTGGCCCAAAGGTAGAAGAAGAAGAATGATATTGAAAACACATCTGTCTCTTTCGTGTGACTGACACTGGCTTGGCCACCATCAGGGATTTTAATTTTGATAATACAAAAAATTAGACACTAATTAGTCGAATTTTGTCGGTCACTGGTTCAAAAGATATAAGGGTTTATAGGAGGCCGATCTGGAGAGAGTCTCCCCAGCTTGGCCACATTTATATCTCACAAACTAGGGCACCTCTCGAACATTTCTAAGGACTTTAGACCGCTAAAACTAGAAGTATATAACACATTAATAGAAAAAAAAATTGGCAATTTTTCGTGAACTCTTCGATCTAGCTCTTGGACCTATACCTTACTAATTGAACTCATTATATCTTCTAAACTAAGACCCGATTAAATCTATGACTTGGCGACAAATTGCGACTAATTAGCGATTAAATTTGGAACAAAATAGATCTACAGTAGGTGCCCTAGTTTTTGAGATATAAATGTGGCCAAGCTGGGGAGACTCTCTCCAGATCCGCCACCTATAAACCTTATATCTTTTGAACCAGTGACTGACAAATTCTGATATTTGGTGACAAATTTGGACTAATTAGCGACAATTTTTTTGTGTTATCAAAATTAAAATCCCTGATGGTGGCCAAGACAGTTTCAGTCACACCCTATTTTAATTTGAAATTCATTTGAACTGTAAACTGAAATTGTTCTGAACAATCACTTCATTTTGGCAACGGATTCTTTGGCCGGTAATGTAATTTTTTATTTGTGTATAATCAAATCTCCAATTGCCTTGAGGTAAAGACTCAAAGAATTAAGTCAAAAATGTATTAATAGTCTCAAACTAGTTTAATATATTCAACAATAAAACAAAACACGTGAAGTGGTCTTAGATCTTTTTATTTGAACCCAGAAGGTCTATTTTAAAATTTAACAAAAAAAAGTACAGAATACTCCTGCCCTTGGGTAACTAATGGAATGTTTTTTTTTACAATTTAATGTTCTTTTACTACTACAGTCATTCTTGCCTAATGTAAAATTTACAACGAGTATAAAACTTTGTATAAAATTACTCACATTTAAAAACACTTATACCAATATACAGGGTGAGTACAAGGGATTTTTAATGTATAGAGATACGTTAATATACACTAACAGGTTAATAAAAAATAACTGTAATATTCGTTTCATAGAGGACTTCATAGAAAACAAACGATTATGTAGGTACAGTCACGAGCACCAATATGTAAACACTTAGGGTCGGTTCATATCTGACGGATGATGCGTCGAGCGTATCATCGGTCGCGTCTATTCGGTCGAATGGGTCGGTTCATATCAAACGGAAAATGCGTCGAGCGTATCATCAGGTCCTGCCACTAGAACATTTTCAAAAAACTTGGAACGGCCTGTATACAAACGATTTCTGCTAATGTTACGCCTAGTCTGAATGCATCAATCAAAATACACGTAGAGCGTGGCGCGCGCGACGTTGCGCTCTTACGTCGACCGATAATGCGTTGACGGAAACGGAATAGACGCTGTACGCTCGACGCACTAACGTATCACCGGTTGAGTGTGAACGGTCGAGTGTTTTTCTATACATTTGTCAGTTCTGGCGTTACGCGACCGATAATACGCGACGCATATTCCGTTAGATATGAACCGACCCTTAATAACTTTTAAAAGTGTTTTTCTCCTACTGTTCTGATTACAATTTAATCTTGTCCTATAAACTAGATCCTATCTCCAAGTTACAATCGCTATGTTTCGCGAAAATTGCTTTTAAATTTAGGAAAGTGTATAAATATTGGTGTGCTCGTGACTGCACAGGCACATATAAAAAGATGTATCATGCACTTGTAAGCGGGGAACGTTAAGTGTTATCCTTATAGGTGTTTTATCGGGTTATTTTTTAAGAGTTAGGTGAAAACCCAAGAGTGAAGGTTAACCCGTATTATAGTGTCAATTAGCCAATAATAACCGGTTCATCACCGATGACCTGCTGAAGATTACGGGGATCCGCTGGTTGCGAGTCGTACGGGACCGGCCAATGTGGCGACACTTAGGGGAGGCCTATGTCCAGCAATGGACGTGTTTTGGCTGAAATGATGAAAATGATGATTAACTGGTTCATACACAGACCTAATTTTTGTGATTAAAAAATATGAAGAAAGTGACCGGAGCCGCGCTCGTTGCTAGGCTCTGTTATTCCAGTTCATCATAATCCACAGCCCGAACTCACCCACTGCTGGATATAGGCCTGTGCTTTCTTGTGCCAATCTCCACGCTCCTGTGCCACACTCATCCAGGTTTTTCCCCCGATGGCAACTATGTCGTCTGCCCATCTCGCCGCCGGACGACCCACGTTTCTTTTGCCAGTTCTTGAACGCCATTCGGTAGAATAATATTCGTTTATTATTCTGGTTAATCAGCATTATTTAAATGGTATAGGTCTAACCGGTTAACCAAATAAATGGATCCCTACTTCGAAGTACCTCCTTATTTTTCTTTTTTTAAACATTTTACAAATTGTAAATGGATGTGACATTATATCTCTCTTGGAACATTTGTATACGTGACTTTACCTATGTTTCTTAATTACCTATTCAACTTCTTTTCATATACACGGTGTAACATAATAAATGCAAGACCTCTCGTGTGGTAACTTAGACCATGAAACTGAACCACTCTTCTTCTGTGACTTTTACAAATTCGTAACTTTTATACCCGACTGCCAAGGAAGGGTTATGTTTTTCGTGCGTATCTTGTGTTTCTTTGTAAATTTCTTTATTACCTCTTATGTTTCAAATGGCTGGATGGATTTCGACTAATAAGGTATCATTAGATTCGTCTCAAATACCCAAGTGTCCTTAGATAAAATTGTTTAAAAAAAAATGGCGGATTTTTGGCGCTAAATTGTAAGTAATATTTTTTTCAATAAAACCTATCGAGTACCTAGGATATCAAAATGAAGGAAATCAAAAGGTGATTACAAATATATATTTAAATATAACTATAGGTAGATAATACAATTTGTAGTTGGGTTTTTGATACTTTTAATTAAATCTTACTTGTTTTAAGTTTTACCATCAATGTGGATCAGCAGATCATGTCTATTCTTATAGAAAGTCCAATTACCTTTTGCGAATTCTAAGAACACATAGTACAAAACTTGTTCAGTTTTATGGTCCGAGAGACCACACAAAAAGTCTTGCTTTTATTATTTTACACCTTGTATATCTAGAGTAAAATCACACCTTAAACGTTAATTTAAATCTAAAATTCGCAAGATCCCGGCAAATTGCGAGGCATACAGTATTTTAACTAATTTAAGTAGTTACTAAAAAAATATACAAAGGTACAAACATAATAACACAGCCAGCTATTTGTATGCCATATAAAAATTGTGCGTTATTGATAAATATATCTATTTTATACATATAAATATATATAAATCTTCTTTCTGCCTACCGAGAGCCGTGAGTGTATGTATGTTCAGGGTGCGGTAGTACTTTCGGACAGGCTGTTGACAGGTTGGAGACAGACCGATATTTCAGTACATTTCTTTTAGTGTGCGTCGTTCGAAGCTACACGCACAAATAACAAAGGCTATGGGGGAGGCCCAGCAGTGGGACAATAAAGGCTAAAGAAAAAAAATGATATCAAACTTATCACATACAGGGTGTAAGGGACAGTTCTCCGCAAACTGACAGGGTGAATTCAGCTCATTATTTTGAATCATATTCCGCCAGATTTGTTCTCAGGAAAATTTCATTTTTGTATCGTTTTTTCAGTTACTTTAATTCAATGTAAAATTACATTCTCTCGAGTTCATCGAACTCGTCATCGCGCTTGCCGTTCGCTACGTGCGTTTTGCCTCGGTACCTAACGGTACTTAGCATATGAGGAAATAAAAAAAAAACTAATTTATTGGATTCCCATAAAGTAGCTGAAATAATTTCTTGTACCGGTCATCTTAAGCGCACGCCACACAGAATAGACGTAAGAGGCGGACGGGGCGCAGACATATGTCAAATGTCAAATGTAACGATATACTGAATTCGGGGTGAATTCAGTATATCGTCGTATCAGTGTGCGGAGGGCTGTCCCTGTATACTCATAAAGTAAAACTTGTAGTAATCGTATAGTAACGCAAAATATTGTCATGTGTAGTGTACCTATACTTTATATAATAATTGTCTACATAATACTAGTCTATGTCTAAAGCTCTAAAAGAATCATCTTTCGATTTCTTTCCCTTCTTCGATGTCTTCCAAAAGTTTTCGTCCAAAAATGTTTTTCTGTAATAAAAGAAAAGTATACAAGTTATACATGGTGACTTACTAACAATAGGCAGTAAGCAATATTACTAACACCCTACTAACAATATTTGTATTTGTAACTGATTAATTAATATGAATAAATGACTTTTTTATTATTTTTATTATATGGTGATTTTTCCAAGTGAGTAGTAGATGACCCATTCTGAAATTACTTTATAGCGAAACTTTATGAAGTCTTTTGAGGAAAATTTTATAACTTAAACTATGATCTCCAGAACCAAATTACTGGGTACTCGATATACCCGATACATCATACATTACTCTTTGGTAAGACTGGTTGTCAGACTTCTAACTACCCGTGAAAAGAATAAAATCTGTCAGCTGGGATGGACGCGATGACATAACGTGCTTTCCGAGGCACGGAGACCCACTATATACAGAGTGGAAGGGACACCCACGCACAAACACTTACCACGTATTCAGTATATCATTCCAACCCCCCCCCCCCCTCACATAGAATTTTTTCATCGCTTATTTTAAAATAAAATCAGCTGTTCCATATATTTTGATTTACGTATAGAATAGAATAGAATAGAATAGAATTTTTTTAGGTAATTGTACTTGTAGGAAACCGCTGTTTTTTTTTCATTGCGATTGAAAATTTCTATGTGGGGAATGATGTATTGAATACATGGTAAAAGTTTGTGCGTCGGGGTCCCTTACACCCTGTATGTTATGTATAGTCACCCATTCACGGACCGACCTCAGCAAGCGTACCTTATCCTTCGATCGACTCATGCGCCTATTATTACTTAACGAGCTCCATATTTTTTTATATATTTAATTTAAAAGTTTTGAGAATATAGTTACCGGTGTGCCATGATAACTTCCGAGGTCTGCTTGTTCATTTCGTCCATACTAGGTCTGGTGCCGCCGTAGTCTGACGGCAAGTCCTCCTTGCTGAGGTATTTGTATATCGTCTCGGATTTTGGCACGTGGAAATGGATCTGTAATCATAATAAAAAGTGGTTTTAGGTATATTTTATTTCTGGTTTATTATTTCCGCAGCATTAATAAATAATAATACTATGCTTTTGCATAATAAATATGCGAAAAAATACAAGAAACTGATTGACTGTTTTTTTTGTGCAGTGATCCCGTCGATCATCACGTCTAAAGAATTTCGTTATCTAATTTATTTACCGTTTCGTAATACATACTTAAGTAACATCACGCGTGTAATCCACGACATACCCCCACGACATACTGAAGAATAGCGACATTTGTCGACATTTGTACCGACAAATGTCGCTATTCTTCAGTTTTATAATCGGGCCTGAGACTCCTTTGAGCCCGGTCCTCGGGCCCGATTTTGATGAAAACTAAAACTGTATCATTGTATTTTTGGAAAAATAATATTCCTAGCCAATAATCCGAATAACAGATAATGAAATCTGCAGACCGATCCGCCCAGTTCGACCGCACATTCACCAGCATTAGATGAGAAACTAAAATAATATTTAAAATGTTAACTTGCCGAAAATACAAAAATACGTACCATTTCAGTGATTTTTTGGTTGAGGAACGGCTTCATGAGCCCGAACAGTTTGTCTATGAATGGCGGCGCGTTTATCACGTGGATCTGCTTTATTCTGATCGGCATGGCTTCCTGGGGATTGCAAAGAGCAGAGTTTTTATTAGCGGCATACAACTGAGCTTTCCCTAAGAGAGAAAGGTGAGGTGTACCTATGAAGGAGGATGCGCAAGGGCAGCACGCGAAATTCAAATTTTCTTACGTTTTTTGCAATTTGCAGGAGTAATTCCAGTGTGGGAAAGAGACAGAGCTATACAGGTCGTCTAGCGCCATCTCTTTCCCCACACTGGAATTACTCCTGCTTTAAGACGTCATGGTAACCCCCAGGTCACTGTATTAAATTAACTTAGAGGGTTGTACTGATGGTTTTCATGATTATAACTCTGTAAAGCCATCAAATGCCGGTCGCAAATCATATTTTAATCAACATACAACTAGACAATGAACTGCAAATTGCAAAAAACTAAAGAAAATTTGAATTTAGCGGGCTTCCCTGGTGTTTCCCCCTTAACACACGCAAATTACAGCAATTATTTTTAAAACCCATGTATCTTGAATAGAGGACAACCCTTAGTGCAATCAATCGGATTTACACCCAGGTCCTGGGTGGCTACTACTGGGAATTTCCTGATAGAATAATCCAATGTGACTTAGCCTGAACTGGGAATCGAAACCAGGACCTTATAAACTGCTAAACTTACAAAACGCTACGAAAACAACCAGGCAAGTGGGAAAAAGCGTCACTCGTTAGATGCATAAGCCTGTGTAGAAATATAACAAAATATTTATACTGTAGATCTGTAGAATGAATAACATAACAATGTAAATGAAGGTTTTGTTAACACAGCTGTTATAAACAGGTGGAGAGCGTACAACATAAATCAATTGTTACGAAACGAAAATATTTGAAAACTTCTGATAGCTTGAGCCTGTTTCCATTCATCGAAGAAAAGTAGAGGAAGTGCTAACACGTAACGTTGAAGGCACACACTTAGTACTAGATAGTATTTCCGCAAAGTATAACGTTGCAGTAGCCAATAGAATTCATCGACTCAAACCAAGAACTACCAATACTTATAAAGAAACTAAATAATTTTAATTATATAAATTATTTATTTTTCCTACCCTATTCTGTCCTACCCCTGACAAAGGCTTCCCTATACTCAATTTTTTTTAATGACATCTCGCAGGTCAACCTATGAGACTGGCTTCTGCTTAACCGGACAATCCTGAGGGCGCCTTGAGTGTAAGGCCTCCAACCAGGAGCAAAAAACTTTTAAACTAAGCGACAGCGCGCTAAGGGCACCCCCTCTGGGGTACGAACCTCGGCTTAGGGCGTTGCTGAGGAGGGCAGCAAAGGGGCAGATTGGATCTAAGTGATATCATTTTTCATCTTCTAGTTTTGACGGATCTTATCTAGGTGCCGCCATCTCGTTTGTTACTATCTCAGGGCATCAATGTACAAGAAAACGCGACTCACCTCTTGATATTTAGACAGCTTCCTCGCAACAGAGATGTTAAACTTCGTGATGAACTTGAGCGTGATATCCTTAGCGTCCATCACCACGATGTCTTCTTCAGCTAAGAAATCGTTCTCCAGCAACCAAGCGTCACAGGACATGAAGAACAACCTAGCGTCTTGGACATAGTCGTACTGCTCAAGACCAGGATCATTAAGTTGCCAAAACCAGACATTCTTGTCTCCTGTTATTGTGTACGACGCAAGTTTTCTGCAAATAAGAAAAGTAATCGGTTAATTATAGCGAATTTTCGACGACTGAAAAGTTGTTTTGCGGTTTTGGCCTGCTTCCAGTAAAAACGAAAGCGTAAATGGAAGATTTTGCGATGTTATTAAAACTAGGGACTTATGTCTTGATTTAGCCAAACATTTTTGTTCGCCATCCCGTGTAATACCCGAAGGGCTGGCGAGACGTTCCCAATAGTACAACCCACATTTCGCAAACTATGTTTAAGCCCCATGTAATAGGGAGCGAGCCTATTGCCATCAACCGATCACCAATCAAGATTCCGTGGCTGCTACTGAGAAATTCTTGGTGAAAAAATCCAATCACACTTCGCCCCACCAGGGAATCGAACCCAGGACTTCCTGCTCCGCAGTCACGCTTGCGACCACTAGACTAACGAGACAATACGCCATGCTGAAATGGCAAAATATGTAGCTACTGTCTCATTTTAGTTACATGACCTGTTTACCTTCACTAATATTTAAAAAAAACAATATAACTTTATATTAGTTATCTTTTATTTTAGTTAAACTCCCAAAAACTGGTATCTTTGAAGCAGTTTAAGGAAAGGTCATGTAATTGTGTAAACACTTCCAATTCACAAAATACTTTTGCTAGACTTGTTTATTAATCATTCTGCTGACGATGATTTTTCCCCTTAGCAAAATAATACTCTTATTCGTTCACAATTGATCAGATAACAGTCTTCCATAGCTACGTTTTAATAGGAGCGGAGAGGCCATTGCCACGGTAATATTATAATACAGTACTCCAACTTCATACAAACGGACGAAACGCGAGCTATACCTACGCGCCTCGATCGTGGGGTGCGCTCGCGGTGCAGACAGTCACGGCTGTACCGCAGTGTCGAACGGACGGTGTGTTGTTTTTTTAACAATAACCGCGCGATTTTTTCTCTAAAAATCAGTTAGTATATTTGTGGGTATCTTCTTAAGCGTTGTTTGGAGAAACATGATGATTGTCATGCTTTGAAATCGTATGTGAAACCCGATCAAAAAAGCATCAGCTCACAGAGTCGGTATTTAAGGTACCGGGACTACAGTAAGATTAACTCGCGAACTTTTTTGATTGTACCCAACGATGATTTTGTGGAATATATAGAAAAAATGGAGGAAATATTCCGAAATTCACTTAAAACCAAACATGTAAATTGTAAAGTAGCTGCAGGAATCTATAACCAAGTAAAAGATATTCCATTTTCTCCACCTTGTCCATGTTTCCCAAAACAATTTTTAATTAAGCTTTATGTTTATAAGAATGCGGATTTATTATACTTTAAAATTTAACAATAAAGCATTTCGTACGACTCAGTCGAGGCGCAAATATTTTTCGGTCGCAAATTTATAAGCCCAATTTGTTTTTCAAACAAAAACATGTTTTTTTTTAATTTAATCTACCAATCAAAAAACAACACGCATTTTTATTGAACACTTCCTATTCAATATACAAAGTCTTTCATTTATTTATATAAAAAGGATATTTACAATCACAAAACTAAATAGAAACAGAAAGTAGGCAAATGTAATTAAAATGCTGGGGACGGGCAGCCCTAACGTATGTTTACGTACCGCGCGGCTGTAGGCATTTATTTCTATCATGCGGCCGAGTTACATTACTGTATTATAATATTACCGTGCCATTGCTCTTGGCATTGACAAACAAAATACGTAGGTATATTATATTATCAGTTCATTGCTAGGTCATCGGCCGATATTTAGGAACTGTCGGTGTTTGCAGAACTTCGCTTGCGGTCTTTTCACAACTTAGCCATAGGTGAAGGAGGGGAGGTGTAGGTGTGGGTGTGTATTTAATTTATATATGTTAGTTTATAAGATCTATGGGCCATTGCAGCCTGAAATAAATGATGTTGTTGTTGCTGACAAATATTTTAAAATTTACAAATACAAGTCTTTAAATTAAAGGTATCGCAAATCCGGCCCCCAAGTTACAGGGGCAGGCTAGTTTGGGGACCACTGTTATCTATTTTTTTCAAAATTTAATATGTTAAGATATATATCCATAAAGATACAAGATTTTTTTTAAATTGTAGCTATGGTTCAATAAATTTATATTTATTCTTATTTTTAAAATAAGCAAGGAGTTGACCAAACCCAAATTGGGACTATGGGACTTGTTCCAAATACTTGTAACAATCACAAAAAATCTTCGAATCATCCTCCTGCCCTTTTCCCAATTTATGTAGGGTCGGCATGTATTTTAGCCGTGTCGTTACCATAATATTATTGAATACACAGTTCTTGTAGGAGAGACAAACGGCAGGAGCGAAGACGTGAACAAAGCTAGCTCACTACACAAAGTTGCCAGTTTTCCATGAACCTAGGATTCATGGAAAACTGGCAACTTTGTATTGTATAAAACCCATAATAAAACTTATCTAAGAAATAATTACTTAATTAATGGGACAAATGTCAGTGGAGCGTGCCCTGTGGTGTAACTAGATATAATTAGTGCAGGTTGCTCTATTAAGCCGTGTAATGATACGTTTGGGTTGCCCTATCTATCTTACATAGTAGGTAATGTTATTTTTTTTATTATAGCTTATGCCCGCGGATTCGCCCGCGTGGAGTTTGGTAATTGATTCTTTCTTTCTTTCTATCCTACAGGTTTCTTTATTTCTTTCTTCTTTCTTTCATCCTCACAAACTTTCGCATTTATAATAGTAAGTAAGATAACACAAGACTTATTATAGTATCTAAGATTATTGAACAGAGGTATATTGGATTCGGTCGCGAAAATTGTAATTGGGTCTGTTTTTTCCATCAGGAATTTATCAGTATCATCCGATGTTTGAGTGATGATGAGTTGCTGTGCAGTTTGTTCCGTCACTTCTTTTCGCTTGCCAAGAGATATGGCAAGAGGTGCACTATTGGGACTGTTTTATATTACTTTTGACATTCAAAAACGGCTTATTCTCAGTCTTGAATAAATGTATTCAGATTTTGACCTGGACGCATCGTATTCATCATCCTATTCGAAACATCATAGTTATGTAACTTTTAACATCAATTTATTATGAATATTTACATTATATACAAACTACAAATCTATAATAGTAAAAAAATATGTACAAGTATCAAAACGGTTACAGGGCGCCAAAAAATTCGTCCACATCGCTGTCAACAGGAAAAGTGGCCAGAAGGGTGGCAGTATTGTCACGTTGGATGGCAATGCTGATTCTTTGGCCAAAAAGTTGGCCAATAACATCAATTTTCATTTAAACGGTGTACTTTAGATAAGGTAAGGTAAGGTAAGGTAAGGTGGTAAGGGTGTTCCAACTACCTATCTATCTATCTACAATTGCAAAGAAACTGCAATAAATGTAACCCAGTTTTAATTCCTCTGTGTTAGTTGGTTCCGCGATTTACGGCAGAGATTAGAACGAATTGCTAACAGCCATAAGCTTGCCCCAGATTAGTGTAGTCACGACCATCCGCAGTATTGCCTGAATACGAGACATCTTGCGGAATAATTTAATTGAGATAGACTTTCTATTCCATTATTTGAAAATGTGAAGTTAAAAAAAAGTAAATGCAAGTTGTCTTTGGTTAAAAAACAAGTCTCTCAAAGAAGGATCTCTGTCGATCTGTCACCTTTTCACACTTTAACAGTTGAATGGATTGATTCTTATGATGAAATAATGAAACTTAGCATGGAAGTAGGCTAGGACGCGGGCGAAGCCATGGACAAAAGCAAGTTGCATATAAAAGAGAGGTTGTAAAACAAGTAACTGGACACTTGTCTTGTAACAATTGAAGGAAGTCAGATTTTTAAAGAACATTGTTCCATGTTTTTGAATGGTCATGTCATTGTTTTCTTTCAATCGTATGTGGGTAAGTATAGGCACATATACTCACGAGATTTTCAAAGCTTTCTGCATAGCAGGTGACAGTGGATCCCTGTGGTTGACCAGCTCTGGAGAATTGTCTCTGATTTTGAAGAACAGCTCTATGGTAATCTTGGCGGCAGCCATATCATAGTAGCAGCTGTGAAGAAACCTCAGTAGGAGTTTGTCCTCTGTAACATGAGAATGGTACCTGGTTATTGTTTGCTTTCATTTTAAGAGTAGGAGAGACACAACTACATTGATAAAAAGTATGTGGCGACTTTTTACGGTACATCCTGATGTCTCGCAAAATCTTGCTGTTGCCGGGTATCTTCGGAATGATTATGCTTACTTAATCATCCCCAAGAAGCCCCACAACAAAGGTCGAACAGTTGTAACCCACCAGACTCAACCCTCGTCTGGTAGGAGCATCCCAACCCTTTTCAATGGAGGATTAGGGACTGGTACTGTTCCTAATACTTTTACTGAGGATACTGAGAGCGACATGACTAACAGAGATCTAAGAAAGAAGAAGACATGCTGAAGCGATGCCAAATAAATTGGCAATAATTGCACTTACGACAAAGCGGTGCCAAACATAATACTGCAAAAACGTACGGAGTATAAAATACTATGATGAAACGAATGCTTTTGTATAGGCACAAGGTGTAAACGGACCCTTCATGAAGCCGTCAACCAAGCATTCTGTACATCAAACTAAGTACCAAAAATTATTGCTGGACTACAACTTTTTTTTGGGTGAGAAATCACGTTTTACTGTAGGACTTAATGTAACGCATTCAAAACATTGTGCAGATACATATGCATTGAATAGTACAGGCATAGGGGTAGTGAAGACATAACATTAAATACTTCTGAACTTGAGTTGGAACTTTGACTTTCATTATCTCCGTAAGTAGAAAGTTCCCAAAAAGGTATGGTCCAGAACAAAAAAAAAAGATCAGAATGACGCGTGACGTGGAGAACAAGTGCTTCGTTAAGGGTCATTTTACGGCCATTATGCCAATCTTGGTGTCACCGTCGACGCTCGGCTTCACATCTAGACCACATTACACAATTCTACGCATAATGGCTAGTCGACTTGGATGCTCACAAAACACTGCCTTTGACCATTTCCGTAGCTTGGAATACATAACAATGTACTGGGAACAAACAAGGCCTCATTTCCTCCAAAGAGTATACACTGTGACTTTTTATTCGTCTTACAAAGGTGGTCCACTCAATGTGCCCGACATAAAATAGTTCTAGGCGCGATTTTTTTTTCTACCTACCGTAATAGGTATAAAGAGAAATAAATAAACATTTGAAAAAATAATGAAACATCCTGTTAATGATGTTTACGTGTCAAACGGGACCCAGCGCTCGAGTCCAGTAGAGCATCGCTCACAACAGGGTGTTTTAACTACGTCATGCGTCATAGTATTGAATAATATTTTTATTTTTAAATTATTAAAATCTCATAAATACCTATTTTTTTATGAATGCTTAGTAGTCATTGGATACATGAAGTGGGCTGCCATTGTAAGACGACTAAAAAGTCACGGTATACCTATAGTTCTCAATCAGACACCTCTCATTCAAATATCGAATCAGTTACTTTGGCTTCAAATACATAATTAAATAAAACTTGTTTTGTTTAACAGACAAAAAGTTGCAAAGCCCAATGTCTATAGTTATTTTTATAAAACTTGTTTTGTTTTTAACCTACGCAAGGAACAGGATTATGTTCAACACGTTTTTTGTTTAAATCGTATAGACCATTGTTTCTTGTGAAGACTGATGAAAAAGCGTCACAAATTGAGCTCTTAAATGTAGGAAACCTAGCGTTTATGAGTAATTGAACATCATCCTGAGCTATTAGCAAGTCATCTAACTCCCACATTTGATGACAACTGCAAATAATAGGATGACAAAGATGATGTGATAATGCTCAAGTGAGTACTTATCTTTTATTTATAAATAAACGTTGGAAGTCTTAAATAGCTAGGTACTAGGTATTTCCAAAGCTGAACTGAAGAACTGAAGTAGATAGGAACAAAGATAGGTACTGTTTTGAGATAGCAGTAGATCGATAAATTACACATGAGATTCTATAGGAAGTCCACTTGAAAACTGTTCAAAGCATCATACAAAAACTACATTCTGAACCTTGTATTAAACGTTGTTAAGTTGAAAGTCGAATATATATTTGTATCAATCGTGGAAAACTTGTTTGTACGTACATAAATGTAGCAACAGATTCCCATTCAGTGTACGTTCAACGATGCTCGCTGTATAGCCTATCGGGTGGCAATTATTCTTCGTGTGATTCGGACGAATCAATATCAGGGACTTGGGAACATATGACTACTGATACCGTAGCCATATTTGTTAATTTTTCATGGCTCAGAGAGCTTGATAACCCGTCATCGGTCATGCGAACAACTCAGAAGCCCGAAACTGTGATAACCGGTTTAGCGTTAGATACCAGCCACTCAACTGACGATGTTTATTTGATGTTAGTTATACAATTATTTTAAAGGTTATTGTAAAGGTTCAAATAGTATGCTTCCTGAATATAAAGAATCCGGATTCAATTCTTCTTAATATAAAACTTGTCACTAGGCTTGCGATTTTATTCAATGTCATCAAGTTGTCGCATTTGGAATTACCTACACTGAATTTTAATAGCCAATTAATATCATTGGTTATGGCTTTACGTCTCTTATGTAAGCTTACAATTTAAGAGTCATTAAAATTACATTTTGGTTCCTGTGCCTTTGGGAATTCTAATGCATTATACAGCAGTAGCGAAGGGTAATTTTTTTTAAGAGGTAAGCCGGATTACATATCTTTAATGTGATTTTATTATTTGTCTATGGAATACAGATTGTGCCAGTTTCCAAAGGGAAGCCGGTAGGAATCGAGTTGTATGAAACCTTCGCCACTGTTATACAGTCCTTTTCAGGGTTCGAATCAAGACAGACGCGCACTTTTCAACGCAAACTCGCAAGTTGATCTGATGACCTGAACAACTAGTAGTATAGAAAAACATTGATACAGTATGGACCATGTTTTTCTATACCCAGGAATACTCGCTGATAGCAGGAGATCAACCTTCTTTTTGTGGAGTTATAGTCGGAAGCAGTACAAAATAATCCCAGAAGGAAAGCGTCTATGAAGATATGGGTATATCTTCAAAAAAAGAACATTGATACGTTAAGAAGTTACGAAGTCAAAGAAAAAATACGGATAGGAAATCAATAGTATTAAGTTACTGGTGGACTTGCTTACCTAAATCTTTGGGTAAGTGAGGCTGCTTGTTTATCCATTCACGAAGCTCCTCCACCTGCTTTTTTGCATCTTGTGAGATCTTGTTATCCATGTTGAAGACCACCTGAAATTACAGGAAGAGTTATTATTAGTAAAGCATAAGAATATTAACAATCAGTTAATAACTGGACTCAGTGATTGCTTCGTTGGTCGCTTAGCTATACAGGGTAGCGATTTAGACGCCTTTATGCATGTTTCGGCGGTGTTTCTTAAAAAGTTGATTACTATGACGGGTAGGATCACCCCGTAAGGGTTCGTTTCTACCACAGATGAGCGAGGATGCGTAGCGAGGGATGTGTGTGAAACTAACCAATAATATCGTTTCTTTTTCAAAGCTTGAGGTATTCTAGCTATGTGATTGAATACTTCCACACACATCCCTCGCTACGCATCAAGAGCATGTGTCTAATAACCACCTTTTATTTTCCGTAACGTTAGAATAATTTTCCTCGACACAAACTTTTAAGACATTAGCGCCAGTCCGTCACTAGCTATCGTCTGTTGCGACCTGAATGAAAGCATTGGCTCAAATGTTGGCTGGCATGAGTGACGACACAATGACGTCATAAGTATTCGGTCATTCTTTACCACAGCCCATTCCATAGTAGTACTATAATCCCATTGTATTATGTTTTCTGGTTAACAATTTGCATAATACACAGATAAATTATGTGTGTTCTTACGTAGGTACTTATGCTGTTGTTATGAATTGTTATGTTGTCTATTCTAATTCTTGTTTCCAATATTGATTTTGTTTACGCACTGAAACGAATATCAACTTTATTCTTGTGTAATTTACGTTGATTTCAGAATGATTAATACTATTGGTGAGGTAATAAAAATGTCTGAACTCGTAGCACAAACTGAACTATTCAGGGTGTACAATCTGTTATGAGTTTTTTTGGGAAAGTTCTTTAATATGGCGGGTAGACTCACCACCTTGAAGGATCCAGGTAATTTAATCACCACTCTGTATATCTACATATTAAAGTTGTTTTTCTAAAAACACATTTGTTTACATGTTTGGAAACTAGTTCGCGTATAGTTTTTCCTGTATTCTATTTCTATCATATTAGTTCATATTCATATCATTTAGTATCATATTCGTTCTAGAACATGAGTTCAATCGAGTGAGGATAAAGATCAAGTGGTATGGAATAATACCTTGGCCAAGTCAAGTAAAACAGACTTCTTTGTACTATCGTTTATTTTTTTTTGTATTATACATCATTCTGATAATTTTAGTGCGTGGAATTTGGTCGGCTCAAAACTGTAAGTACTTCCACTTTCCGACATCCCACGCAAGCTGATAATGAAACATGAAAATGAGATTAGGCGCTGTGGGATTAGTCTCGTGCGGAGAACACTTTTAGGACTGAGAGTTTCATTCGAATCGCAATAGTAATATTTTTCGAGGTTTTCAGGTCGTAATTTTGAATCATTTTAAGGTATTTTTTGCATACTGAAGTAAGTCAGCATCATCTGCCTAGCCTTTTCCCAACTATGTTGGAATTGGCTTCTAGTCTAATCGTATGCGGCTGAATACCAGTATTTTAAATGGAGCGACTGCCTATCTGACCTTCACAACCCAGTTAGTACTGGGTAATATACGGGGTGTAAACAGACCCTTCACGAAGCCGTCAACCAAGCATTCTGGACATCATACTAAGTTACTTTACGCAAAAATTTTTGCTGGGAAACGATTTTTTTTTTTTAGGGTGAAAAATCACATTTTACGGTAGAACTCAATGTAACGCACTCAGAACATTGTGCTGATGGATGGATTGAATAGTACAGGGGTCGTGGAGGTGTTTAAAGTAAAAATCTTACTTTAAAAACATGAATTTTTAAAAAAACTTGTGAAAAAGTTGGAACTTTGACCCCCAATATCTCCGTAACTAGAAGGTTCCCAGGTATGGTCTAGAACAAAAAAATGATCGCATTGACGGGGAGAACGAGTGCCTTTCGGCTTCGTTAAGGGTCTTTTTACACCCTTTATAAGCAAAATTTGTGGAACCATTTATATTTAATACCCTACCTCATGCACACTATTTTATGCAAAACAAAGATGTTCTCTTCAAACAAAGATCATAGATTTTGTTTTGATTTGTTGTAAGTAGACATGATTAAATCAAAATGTTTTCTTATCTACACGTGTTTAAGAATTAAAGTTACCTATTTATTTATTTGAAATTGTCTAATTCCATATCTTAGTACCTACCTATTTAGGTAATTATCTTGATAGCCGATAGCCAAGTTTTGAACATTATGTTGTTAAGCAAAACATTACTGAAAGTTTGGTCACTACATTGACGTACTTACTTTTTTATACCTACGTCCAAGTCGTCCATATATGTATGTATACCTACGTCTTTATTTATTTACTTATTAATATAGGTTTACCAACAGCTTCTGGGTACACATGTCCTAAGTAAAGGTTTCACAGTCTTGGAATTACACAGACGCCAATTACTGCGGTCAAACAGCATTCACAAAACAAGTGATACATAAAAAGAATATAAAATTTAAAAAAAAACGAGTGGCTCTAGGAATGAAATACATCTAAACTAAACAAACACATAAAATTTTAAAAAAGACATAAAATGCAAAAATTATTATTAGTAATACAACATATAAAAATGAGATCAAAACCAAGGTCATTACCATCAGTAAAAAAACAAAAAAAAAGTAGTAAAATAAAATAAAAAAATCAAAGAATGCTATTCAGATGAAATATCTACCTACAGCTGCAATTGTATGATTTTCTATATAAGCAGGGAGCAGGGACAGAGCTAATTGGAGCATTCATTGTACCGAGAAACTAATAAGGATCAATGTAATTATAAGGCAAGAGGGCAAGGTACCTACTTCGACGGTGCAAAAAGTTTTATTTTTAGTACTTACTTAGTAAACAATTATGAAGGCTGAATGAACATTTATTTGCGTTAATCGTGTTCAATAAAATGGTAAATTGTACTTAAATGTTTATAATGGAATTACTTATAATAATAATGAAATTACATTTTCCTGTTTTGCAACTAATCATGGTGAAAAATTAAGCGGAGCGAAGCCCTTTGCTGAAATATGCGCGGAATTAGAAAAAGTTTAATTTCCAAATGCAATAATTGGTGAGGTTCAAAAAGGTAGGGTTACCAATACCTTCCGTCTGGATTTGTCCGTACCTGACGAGTTTTTAGACCATCTGCAGGTTTCTACGTATAAAGAAAATATAGATAAGTTAATTAACACACCGAAGCATGAAATTCCGTTGTCAAAATGACCGCAGTGTGCCGCCTGGTACGTTTACAGTGTTCTTTTCTATTAGAAACGACTGACATGGCCCTAAGCAAGACATTCAACATGGCCTCTTACTTTTATATTTAATATTTTTTAAGAAAATGAAAAAAATACTGTCACAGCTTTTTTTTACCGTTTTTTTTTATCAAAATAAAGAAAAGGGAACACTTTTTTATACATTCAATATAAACCATTTGGAATCAATACGCAAGAAATGAAATTTGGATGATACTGAAAATATACCTTGGCAGTTAACGTGTTAAGTACTGTTCTGTTACAAAAATGTGTCCGGATTTCGGTCAGAACTTTAAAATATCGAATAAGTAAACCTATTTCTATGGACATTATGGATGTTAGGTAAAACCGGCTAGGATCCAGTAGTTTAATGTAACCTTGTACCTACACGAGTCTGTTGTGTTTGCGGTTTTTATCTGATTATGTAATATCTTATCTACTAAATACCTATTAGGTATTTCGACATACTTTTTTTTGTTGATAGTAACAGGATATCAATAGGTAGTAAGTACTTATGATTAAATTATTGCATAGTGACTATATTAGGTAGCTGGCTAACCGGAACTGTTTGCGTGTACTGGCTATGTTTCTATAAGAATACGAATTAAATAAACAAAGCTTCGTGTTAGTAGTAGACTTATTAAGGTGGAAACGTCACGGTAGCCCGCGAAATTCAAATATTCTTAAGGCCGCGAATCATATTTTGTTCAACATACAGCCTGATACTGGCTGGCAAATTGCAAAAAACGTAAGAATATTTGATTTTTCGCGGGGCTACCCTGGAACTTCTTTCATAATTTTAACCTTTTTAAATAACTTTCTGCTTTAAGCTTTAGTACAGTGAGTGATAGCAATTAGCTGACCCACCTTTGCATAAATTACATTGCTCAAATAAATAAAATACAAAAGAATTATAGAATTCTATCGATTCGTTTTCTAAAAAATCAGAGGTGGGTCAGCTAATTGCTACCACTCACTGTACTTACTTACATGTTTATTTAATTTAGGTCTGTTACAAGTCTACGAGGAAGTAATTTCAACATTTTAAACTAAAACCAGCACAAATTGTGGCTACCAGTTCAACCAGTTAACCTCAACCCACATCGTTATATTTTAAACTGACGTTAATCAAATTTTCCTTTTAACCAAATAGTTATTTTCCTCTACTGAAAATAATGTACTTAAACTGTTTGTTATTCTTCATAAGTAGTTGAAGAATGTGCTAATCTGGAAATCTGCTAACCGTTTGCGGGCCCAGGTTGGCCACTGTAAAAATAATCTGGCCAAATGGGGTGTCTTCGACCCGTCCCAAAAACAATGTCAGTGTGGAGCCCCTCTGCAGAATCTGCCCCACCTCCTTTCTTGCCCATCTTGCACAGCCACCTGCACCTTCCAGGATTTAAACGAAGCCAACGACAGAGCTGTATATACAGGTGGCAATTATTTGAGTCTATCGATACGAAAAGAAGTAGGGGACAGAATGCAATAGGCTCGCCCCCTGTTACATGGGTTAAGATAACCTAGGAGGCCTAACTCTTCGGGGATATATGTGTGGGCCTTGATATTATGTTTAATGTTATATTAAAAGGAGGCCCAGCACGAGGGCGCGGTGTAAGCGTAACATACATATTATGTTACGTTACGTTTACACCGCGCACTCGTGCAAGGACCTCAGGGATCTACAAAGTAGTAGAAGTACCAACATGAACACTCATTCAAAATATTAATTATCTTCAGATATTTTTTTTCTCTGGCATTAGAATATAGCAAATAAAACCGTGAGAATAGATGGTATCAGCCTCAAGTACTACCTACCTACATGTACTCGTAATTCAACTAGCTGCGTCATTTACTTCCGTATGTACAGTCACATAGTGTTCGCAGGCGAAGGAAACGAGTTGTTAGTTTGGTATGTTTGCCATCTGACATGATATCGCTCTGTTGTCACTTGTCGCTCTTACACACTTGGTCTACCGACCTTTCTGATGTCTACTATCAGAGAGCACGAAATTACCGCGCCCGACAGCCGCACTGCGAGACGTCCCTATGATTGTGGTCAGTATAGCACGACGTGGTTTACATTGTAGAATCATAAGTACTAATTTCCAACAGAGTTGTCGAAATAGTTCACAGAATAAGTAAGCTGAAGGGGCAATGGGCCGGGCATATTAGCGGTAGAACAGATGACCGTTGGGGTAGACGTTTTCTTGAGTGGAGAAGACCGCGAATCGGCAAGCGTAAGGTAAGGCGCCTTCAAGCTCGGAGGATCTTTGAATGGAATTTAAGTGACGTGCGATTGAAGAGGCCTATGGCCAACAGTGGACTGCTGTAGGCTGATGATGATGATGGTGATAATAATGAATTTCCAACTTCATAGGCACAGGACAATATCTCTGTAGCGAAATTCTGCTGAAACAATGACTGGGACTGTTGCCATTCAAAATCATCATCAGAAATCATGAAAATTTCTAGAAAGATCATTAAAACATGTATTTATTTAGCTAAGAAATAAATTGAGGCTACCAAACGGCTAAGAACTGACATCATTGTATGATTGTAGAGCATAAATATTGCTGTCTATTCATAACTTATTGATAACAAAACGAATCGATTACATATCGTTTCCATGGAAAATTACTTCTTTTTATCAGAGATTTGTACATTTTATTTTTTAATTGAGAACAGCACACAGACTATCATAGATCTAACTAAAGGATATCAAAACAATTGCAAAGCCTGTGAGATGAGAAAGACTCAGTAGAAGCTCTGGATTTGTGTGACGTTGTGGGCTTGTGGCTTTGCTTCTGCAGAAATAGGTCATCATCTTCCCAACTACATTGCGGTCGGGTTCGTGACGGCATGAGTTTAAACAAGATTAAAGTCATCATCTGCCTAGCCTTTTCCTAACTATATTGGCGTCGGCTTCCAGTCTAACCAGATGCAGCTGAATACCAGTATTTTACATGGAGCGACTGCCTATCTGACCTCCACAACCCAGTTAGTACTGGGTAATACGATAACCCTTGGTAAGACTGGTTGTCAGACTTTTTCCACTGACTACATAACGACTGTCAAAGATCTACAAATGACACCCGGGACCAACGGCTTAACGTGCTTTCCGAGACGCGGAGGAAATACTGTATGTAATGGGTGGTCACCCATCCACAGACCAACCTAGGCAAGCACGGCTTAACCTAAAGATTGACCCGAGCGGCTGTTATTATTTAGCCACGAGCTCATTCTTCAGAAATAGGTGAAACGCTTATTATAAAATACGTTCAATAGAAACTGCATCGACCTAATTCCTTTTCTGAACTATTGAAAGACAAAATGTGTTATTGTGTTAATGAAACAGGGAGGTATGAAGGAGCTAAAGTATTTAATTAAAGTTGAGTCAATCATAATATTATTGTAATTTTTTACAATATTTACAAAACAATCTTCTGTCAGGTATCAAAGAATACATGATTATGTAATAGGTAAAATCGTGAGGAGATAATTTTCTAGGAACAGGTAAATGTCATTTACATGCCGTTTAAGAGAGGCTAAATGATAATGTTAAAATAATTGATTAACATGATTACTTACTTGTTATGGAAGGCTAACGATAAGGTGTTGTGCCGTAGAACGGGAGAGACTGAGTTGAATGATGATTACTGGCGACGACTTGAACATTTTAATGTACGTTTTTAGGTATTATATCTCTACTATCTACACTTCCTGTCTCACAAGTCCATATTAAATGTTTTAAGAACATTCTAAGCGCAGTTAAAAGCCATAAATACCAATAACCGGTTGGTCGGATTGTAGATTATGAAAACCAGTTTGTTTACATACCAATGTTTATTTCATTTTGGAAATCTACCTGACCTTTTTGACTTCCAACATCTCAAAGTAAGCAGATGGGTAAAAAGACTGACACAGTCGTGAGTCGTCATAAAAATTAATTGGACCTTCGTCAATCAAGAGTTTAAACTGCAAGTTAAATGATCGGAACTTGTTCGACGAGTTATCGTGTTATCGCAGCTTATTACCAATTTAATTAAAAATCACATTTCTAGAGCTAAGCGGATGCACCCGGAGAGGTGGGCAAAGATCGTCACTCACTGGACGCCTGAAGGTGGACTTCGCCGACGAGGTCGACCGCGGCGAAGGTGGTGTGACGATCTGATAATGTTCGCGGGGCAAACGTGGCCAGAAATTGCACAGAACAGAGAGGTTTGGAGGGAGAAAGGGGAGGCCTTTGCCCCGCAGTGGGACAAAATGTAGGCTATCAAAAAGAGCTAAGCTTGGGCGGTAGGTATAGTTCGGTTCAAACTTTATGGCGGCTCGGAAGTTAGCTGCGAGTGACGGTCCGCGCAGGTATAGCGGTTCAAAATTTGTGGGGGCTCGGAACATCTAACGTAAAGCTGCGCAGAACACAATTTTAGGTATCAGCGGGGCGCAAAGGATGACGAAGAGTGACGGTCTGCGCATTATACAGTCAGATGGTCTTGACTGTATAATGCGCAGACCGTCACTCGCAGCTAACTTCCGAGCCGCCATAAAGTTTGAACAGAACTATAGTTAGAAATATCGCACATAAATCTATCAATGCCCCATTCATACGGCAGTAAAGTCGATAGATAATGGTGTTAGCTAGTATGAATGTGGCAAACCACTATCCATAGTAATAACATGAATCTTCTTATTTATTACGATAATAGTCACATAACACCTCGTGCAAATCGATGGCGAAATAGATCGTAGTGTTAAGCACAGAAAAAACATGGGATGGATGAAATGGCGGCAGGTCAAGGGAATAATCTGCCACTCCCGCATTGCCCTTAAACTTAAGGAGATGAAAATGTCGTGAGGAAAGTTCTTAGTATGAATGTGGATGGGTTTAAGAGTAGAGAAAGACCAAAGAAACGATGGATGGACTGTGTAAAGGATGATATGAGAAGAAAGGAGGTGTCTGATGAGATGACGAGTAATAGAGAAGTATGGAAGAACAAGACATGTTACGCCGACCCCTAATGAATTGCGATAAGGGTAAAAGAATGATTATGAATAGGCTCACAACATCACGCCTGTAACAAGTGAAGGGGTACCTATCTTGTCTGTTTACACAACAGGAGATATAGACACTCACATTCTCTTCAAGAAATGTAAGAAAAACAAGTTTTACGCCCGCGTCCCACCGATCCTAAAACATAAGTAGCGGGGAGTCTCTTGCATTTTCTTTACATTTACATTCATAACACCACGCCTGCAATACCCGGAGGGTTAGGCAGAGGTGTACCTAAAACTACTACCCACAGCCAGTTATGTTTATTCCCATGAAATAGGGGGCGAGCCTATTGTCATCAACCTGGCACGCATCCAGACTCCGTGGCTACCACTGAGAAATTCCTGATGGAAAAACCCAATAACCCTTTGCCCGGGAATCGAACCCAGGATCTCATGCTCAGCAGTCTCGCTTGCGACCACTATACCAACGACGAGGCAGTCATTCAGTATTCTTTACATTTATTTCCTTCTAAGTGGTTCATTGTATTCATCAGTTCTTTGATTTCGTAATTAATAAGAATACCCAGATCGCATGATTTATGCGGTGCAGCGTTGCGTTTTTCCTCTTAGTTTTCCACCTAAGTACTTAAAGTTGCCAGTAACCTACTTAAGTAGTTGTTAAATAAAGAAACTGCATCTAAGAGCGACCTTCATCTCGAACTATAAATCTTTTATTACAGATATCAAGGTATTGCGGACGTGACTATAACGTTTCTAGAATTGTTTAAATGTTGTGTTGTATGTACAGGTTCATTAAAAAAAATATAACTTGGAAAGACACTTAATTCAAGTAGGTAGGTACTTACGTGTCTCTTTAACCGACTTCTAAAAAAGGAGGAGGTTATGTATTCCACTGGAATGTTTTTTTTAATATTTAGATTAATTTAGATGCATGGGTCAGGCAGGCTAAGGCCGTCCTAGCTAACAAACAGCATGTTAAAGTTAAAAGATTAACAAGTCCATTTTTTTTTTAATTCCTAATTGCCAATATAGTACGGATACAATTATCTAGTTTGTACTCACTAATTAATAACCACCTATTAGAGATTACGTAATTAAAGCAATATAGCAATGATACCCAGGTAGAGTACCTAATCTATTTAAAAAGAATAATTAATTAAAGCTATTTCATTCCTGAAGACGTATACAAAAACTAAAAACCACGAAATGGAAATTCTAGCCTATTTAGGTACTAAGGCAATTATCACTTATCAAACTTCTACATTTATTATTGATTTTGTTTGTATCGTGCGATATAGTTTATTGATTATTTAATTCGTTATTGATGTCATTCCTAAATGTATTTTTGATGACTCTCATAGTAATCAGCATCGTCAAGAGCCCGCAGACTTCACCCACTGCGAACGTAGATACTGCGTACCTAGCCTCTTTGCTGGTAATAAATAATTCCATAATAAAGTATTCAAAGGCACTTATGTCCATTCATTCGCCTTTTTAACGGTCCCAAAAATAACAATGTCTTGTATGGAATGGGGGACCCATCTAAATAATGGGTGTACATTGAAAAGCCAAGCTAATGTTACCACAAAAATAACTTTTAACAAGTTTAATACAAAAACAAAGAACTGACACCAAAACAATTCCATAGCCAACACAACACAATTTGTTTAAATAAATAATTAATACAGAAGCCTTCAATATTGATCGAAACTGAATACAGACAGATAAAAACAAAATTGAATTTGGTCCCATTTGACCCAAAACGAGCCACCGAAACACAAGACTACGCAACCCTTGAAAATTATGAGCAAATGAAACTTACTTTTGATCACTAGACTGTCAAATCTCAAGGATTATCAACTTGTCACCGTATAATAATAGCAGACTAGCTGTTAATAAAACACGTCACGATAGCAGCGCGTACGCTTATACACTGGAGAAGTGTTGGCCTTTAGAAACGGAACAACCATGGGCGTTGATACGCGCAATGAACGATCACTTCATAACCGGCGCAAGAGCATTGTGCACGACATGATATGTATAGGTGCAGACCGACTCCCGCAGCTGTCATTAGAAACATGAGCAATTCAAATTTTTGCTTTGCTCTTATTTCCGGAGATGACAAGGTTCGTTCACGAATGTGTAAAGGAGGACATCGTATTCATGAATGCTCATAAATATTTATTGGACGATAAAGTTGCACTTCCTATTCTTCAATATAGCCTTGAATAATCCGATCCACTAAATTTCTCTAGGTTCACTCGCCGGTCAATGCCTGGCTAAATATAAATAGCACGCTCCATGTCTTTTCATAGTGTTTAGGTACCGTATTTAGATTGGCATCGCTAAGAAGTGTTTACTATGCACTGTTAAACATTTTTCATCTTCTTGTTTTCGTTACATCCATATTTATTTATTATTTATTTCTTTACCACCAATTATAACATCATTACAGACTCGTCCAATACGATGCTATAAGACATACAATATAAAATCATACAATAGAAACACACCAAATAGAAAAGCACAATATAAAATAAGTTAGATTACACCCAGTAAAAATAATAGTACCTAAATTTATTGAAAATGACAGTGTTTACAGTTGCACCCCTCTTTCAATTATGGTTTGTGCCCTCTATGGACAAATCTCGGTAGGTTTTGCCCAAATATATCTTCCGATATCGTTTTAATATTAATAATACGTGCAGCTCGTGACATAGGGGCAAACTTGAGAAGGTTAGTCCTAGCCGCTGGCACTTCTATATTATAAGGATTGGTCCCAGTCAGTAGCTAGGGTTATTGGGGAGCCAGAGGCGTCATTTATTTCGTCATGAGTGCAGGTGGACGAACATTTGGTTGCACGTGAACAGACAAAATCAAAATGCAAAGTCGTTTGTTCAAACTGGGCAGATAATAGTCCCCTAAAAAGCCCTTCCCATTCATATAGGGTTACATACTAACTAAACTGATTTTGCTGGATCCCTAAGTGAGAATGGCTTTGGTTCAGCCTCAAAGTAAAAATAATATAAGGTATGGCTCCGAGAATGGGGTGTTGGTCTTTAAGGACCCAAAAACCACCTTGAGGATCTTGACAAAAAAATATGTCGAGGACAAAATCAGAAGAGCACCCATTTATTACTATCGGAAGAGATAGATGAGTCACTGCCAACTCTAGCTGGTCAATAGACGGTCTGTATCAAAGAAACAATAATCTATTTACTTGCGTATACATAATTGTACTAATGTAGCAAATACTGTCTGTGGTGTCGAATAAGGAACTACATCAATATGATTTCCATTGTCTAGCTAAAGCTTTTTATAAATTCCTACTAATGTTGAGATTCCATAACTAAAAAACATTCCTGTTGGCTACCATCACCATCCAGCTGTACCAGCTGAAGATTGTGTTAGCGCATGCTTCGGCTGGTATAATGCCCCGGTTCACATTATTCCAGTACAGTGATCTAATCCAGCGCTGGATTGCAACAAGAATAAGTTATCTAAACCGCTGGATCCAGTGAAAGAGTGGATCCAGTAACTGGATTGGTGGTCTACTATTCAATCCAGCGCGCCCATTTCAGGGGCCACTGGAATTGTGTAGATGGCCAGACTATTGCTGGATTAAACGTTGAAAACAGGCATTGGTTTTTTTGTGATAACGCTTTGTTGTTATTCATAAATTTGTATGCTTGGAATAATGTAGACGATATAATCCAGATCGGCACTGGGCTGGATCAACTCGCTGGATCAGTCCAATAGGACTGGAATAATACGGGAAGCGGGCATCATGGAGTTTTTAGGAGGAAGATCACTACACTTAAAACAGTTATCTACCTTCTCTACATTAATCTTCTATACATCTGTACAAATAAATAAAATTGAATTGTCTGTTTTTAATTTCAAAATAACAGCTTTTTACTGAATGCATATGAAAATATATACGTGCCATAACAAAAACACATTTTTTTCAGTTTTTGTCTGTCTGTCTGTCTGTCTATTTTATCCGGCTAATCTCCGAAACGGCTGGATCGATTTTGACGGGACTTTTACTGGCGGATGTTGTTATAAGGTCTTACATAATAGGCTACTTTTATGTTAGAAAAATAATTAGGGTTCCGTGCAAAACAAATAAAATCATTGAAATTGGTAACAAAATTCGAGTAAAAAAGGGGGAGTAATATGTTTTATAATCATTTCAAGCGAACCAAGGTTGCAGGCAACAGCCAGTAATACATATACCTGGTTCATGCTGTTACTACAGAAAAAGAAAGGAAAAGTACGACATGCGCCAGCCGGAGAGCCTGTGCCCAACTGAAGTCTGCACGCCATCTTTGGAACTCTCACCGAGTGAAGATATAGTTGTAAAAACCCAAAATGACTGACTTCAGTTTATGGGACCAAAATAGTTTTTAGTTGACACTGTTTTAATCCTTTGCTCGGCCAAATACGGTAGCAAAGCAACATGGTCGGTGAACAAGCCGAATATAGCTTTTATACAGGTGAAGGCCGAATGTAACGGTTGAAGAAGCTGGTTTCTGTGCCTCTTGTAACTATTTTTCCTCATGAAACTGGATCCGGCTCAATATACCTTTAGGTATCAATTTTTTTTAAATATGGAAGCTAAGATCAACAAAATACGTCATCAATTACGTACAAGCACGTACATATTATTGTTTGTTTGCCAACTTTTTTTTTTTTACTACTTGGTAATAAAAAAAACATAGGTAGCGGTAATGTTATGTACAAACTTACGTACCTATAACTAGAAACCTTTTAATTCAAAGTACAAATCTACTTAAATTGTTGTGTTATTACAGACAAAATAACGAGAATGGTTTTCTGAAAAGGAAGACACTTCAAACCAATTTAAACGGACATAAAGTTTCCCAAAACATGGACAGTAAATAAGTTCTCTTTAAGTCAATGGTTGATTACATTAGGTACCATACTATTTGCCTTACTACATCAAACTGTCGGTCATGTCTGGACCAAAAAATAATTTTAGCTCCAGTCCACTACCAAAAGAAAACTGAATACACTCGATCCTTTCTTACAAAGTGTAATATGGATACGTATTCCTATGTCTACTCCCGTAAGTACCTAGATCAAGATAAATACTAAGTGTACTAAACAATGATAAAAAATGAGGAAACATAAATAAAACTATTACATACTCAGAAAAATCCTGGTTGTAATCCCATTCTTATCTGGCACTCCATTTTTTCACACATGAACGGTGCGCTGAAAAATAAGAAATTACCTAAATCTACGATAACTAAACAACACCTGTCTTTACACAAATTCAATTGTTCAAATCTGGCGCCAACTTCACACATGTTTCAAACGTCAAATAATAACCAATTAAAATGCGTCATAGTATCCAAAATTGTGACCAATAAGAAAAAGTAAACGATAGTAATTAAAAATTACAAACTAAAATAATATTGTAAGAATACAGTTTAACATTTTCTATTGAAAATGTTCCATTTTTTTATTCTTAAAAACAAATTATCTAATAGAGCACATTTGACCAAAAACCATTCTCCATGAACGCAATCTATATTTTTATTTTTAATATTTATATTGCCAAAGAAAAAATAAACATTAGAGTATTAATTTAAGGATTGCTAGTAAGTGTATTTTATTTAGATATCCTAATTAAAAGCAGAAACGATAGATACTTTTAATAATGTGATTAAATTGATCAGAAATTTAATAATATTTATCACATTTGAATAAGATTACGAATAAAACAAACATTTACTACTCTGACAACACAAACTGCTGCAAGTTTGCGCATGCGCCGAATGGCGAATCAGTGACTATTCTTTGAGTTAAATATTTTATAAATAAGAAATTTTATCGTTAGTTGGTAATATATTTATGTAAACGTGTAGTTTGTAAATTAATTTAGATTAAAACTTTTAGGAATACATCTCATATACCGCAATTTATGAAGTGTTAAAAGTGTAACATTGGTGGCCATTACAAAACCTAAACTTTTTTATCAGAACAAATGTCCATTTGATGTTTCGGCGACGTTGTGACTAATCCTACGGAAAGCTAACTAAAAATCACGAATTGTGCTTCTATTTCCTACAGTTAAGTTTCTCACAGTGCTCTGAACTCCAGTATTGAGAATCCTTGTTGTAAATTATTTCAAAACGTTTTGTGCCGACCGACAATTATTGGGGTTGACTTCTCACAAGGAACTGTCAATTTGTAACATTTTTTCGATACATTTCTTTCTTTTATCAATAAATATTAATTAGCTCTATACATTTAACGTTAATTGCTAGAAGATTTGGTGAGTGCGTGGTGATTTTGGTAATTTGAATAATTTGGACACCCACATCGCTTGTTGTTACTCTTCAATGAACATAACATTGGCACGGCGACCTCTATTCACTCTCGCTCCCTTTGCGAGTAAAATCGTGTAAAATAATCAATTAACACTGCTAGAGAAAGGACAGTTATCATTTTGAGATTTCCGATACGATTTGTCAGGTGTCGCCGAAACATTCCGTCTTCACGTTCAAATTGTGTTTGCAGTGTAACAAAAATGATTTTGAGATAAATTGTATAATAGTGCAGTGGTAATAGTATCGCAGTGAAGAAAAAAATAGCAATAATAATATTAAAAAGAAGTGACAAAAGTGTTGTTGTGTTGGATTGTGTTATGGCGACGCGTCGCTGGCTGGTGTCGTGGAAGTTGTGGTGACATGGGCTACGCTGCGGCCCCGACAGACCGTGGACACAGGGAGTGAGCAGAGTGCTGGGCTTTGAGCCTGCACAACAAGTCTTGTATTATGAATAAGCGCGATAATAGCAAGGACAAAGAACGACAGAGCGAAGAAAAAAGAGCATCGTAAGCACCTTTAATTACTATCCTTCTTGCACCATAAGTTGCCAGCAGCAGCATTGGTCCGGTACAGTTTTTGCACGGCCCAATGTTTCATGTTACGTGATACGCTGTGGTTGTAACTCCACAATCTTCCAATCATACATTAGTATCATCCTTGAATCATGTTCAACTGTAATATAGAGAAAATCTTGTCTTTAACTGTACATTTAAGGTTTCACTTAGTTTGCAGACTTCATGGAGGTTTAAATATAGAATAATTTTTGTATGTTGAGAAAAAGAGGTTAAGTTCCTACACTGGGCTATAATGATACTATTGATGGGCTAACAGCATGTTCTAACATTGCACAATTATATTAATTTAATATTGATGACATCATTAGAAGTAGCAGATCAATGAATGAAGACTAAAAGCTAATGAACCCACCTATCTGACCACATAACTACAAAAAAAAACTTCGAATAAAATTTCCTAAATGTAGTTCCTGTAGCTACTATTCATACAAGTACCTACATGTAGAAACTTGAAGCGATTCATTTAAATGTTTCATATAAACCTAAATATTTTGTTTGACTAGATATTAGGTGATTTACACAGTCAATAAAATGATGACTCACAAGTTAGGTAAGATAATTTCATACGTATAACCTTAAAAAGATAATTTACTATCTATAAAAGTACTTGTAGAGTAGAAAATATAGTTTAAAGTCATTATAGTGTCTTTTGAAACTGACAGCAAAAACTCAATTGCTAATACAAGTCAATGATCTAACAGATTCTGTGTGAATGTAAACACAGTTTTTACAATTCAGTCACATGTTTCTAAGACTGGATGTTAGAGCAATAAATTATCCATTCCAACATTGCATTGATGGAACAGCCAAATAACCATCAGAAATGAAAAAGTGGGAGGAGGCATTTAGATCAGCAGTGGGACAGTATGAGCTTTTACAATAATTGAAACACTTTAATATTGACTGGTATTTTAATGAAAAAACTGGACTTTTGGATAATAGTTAGATAATTAGAGTTTTTTTCTTGCTTTAATCTTGCACTTATCTAAAACTGAAATGATTGTTTAGGTATCATCTGATTTAGCCCAATGCCCAATTTGAATAAACTCTTTAAGTAGTCTGTGGTATTTAGTTTAAAATAGAATCAAAGAATGTGATTTAGTTAACAGGAAACTCAATAGACAATATTACTTAAGTACATAAAATACTTTAGTTTCTATTAAAGTGTCTATTGTGTTGCAAGGAGCATCTATAGTACTGTCTTATTTACTATAAAATAATCAAGTTTCAGAGAGAAACATATTTTAATTCCCTCTCATGCCCAGTCACCATAATGACATAAAATATCCTTAGGCTACTGTCCTATAAAATGAAAGCACATTCTTCTTCTTAACCCTTTAAGCGCCGACGCCGTAATATTACGGGCTCTGAAAACAGTGCCCGAATCGCCACACACGTATATTTACGTTATTTCATTGAAAAAGTTCTCATACTGCACAAACTCCATATAAAATGTGTCAATTTTAAGATGTAGGGTATAATCTTTATTGTTATGGACATTTTTCAATGTTTTGAATGATAAATACCGTGAATTTTGAGGTTCAAATACTTTGTCATCACTGTCTCCCTACCTGTATCGCCAATCACGTAATTTTACGAGTACTAGGGATGGGGCAAATTCGGAAAATACTTAATAGGTTGTCTAAGAATAAACAAGGCACTATATAAATTACTGTCACTATTTGCAATGAAAGTGGGTACTTTCATTACAAAATATCCATAGTATTACTCTGATACAAGTATCTGTACACAATAAAATGTATTTAAGTTTAAAAATTATTTAATTTTTACGACAAAAATATAGAAATCTCATAACGCAGAACCTCACTAGTGCAGACAGTCGCCGGTCGCCGTCACCGTAATATTACGTGCTGCCAAGGAGATTCAAGGTTAAATCGCGCGGTATTGTCAGTTGCCTCAGCGCCGTCACCGTGAAATCACGGGAAAGCTTTATCGCTAAGTGCAACTAGTGTTGTAGGCCTTTTTGATCAGAGACCAAGTGATTCACGAAATGAATACTTCGCGTCTTTAATAGCTTTTGAGCTGGAAACTGTGCGGTCGGAAATCCAAGAAATCCAGAAGTTTACATGAAGATATTAAATTTAATACGACATGCTCGTGGAGAATCCTCACAAACAAAAGAACGAACAACGTGCCCATCTCCCGAGTACTGATTTTGTAACTACAGAAGCACGTTTAATTTTATTTTTTTAATTGATTGAAAACTGAATAATGTTAGATTATTAAGTAACTAAATAAAACATTGATTTAATTTCCGGCTTTTAGTTTTGTTAATAAATAAAGAATTTATGCATCGATATTAAGTATTCCCAACACTATTCCAACCTATACCTAAAGTGACGTGGCGCTGGAGGTAAGTCAAAGGTATTAAATCTTGGCGGTTAAAGGGTTAAGACTAGCGATTTAGTAAACATAAAATATTGGTAAACTAAAATATTGAACAAAAACAAGGTTAATAGAACACTGATGCCAAGAGAAATTGAATAGGTAATAGCCATAGGCAAAATCTTACATAAATTAATTTGCATTAATACATGTAAAGGATAACAACCTGTTTGTTAGGAAATTAATTTCTTAAGTAACCCAAGTATTATTATGTCACTGAGTGTAAATGAACATTAGCTATCTCAATACAAAAGTACTGCTGCAGTACTGATGAATCATGTACCGTAAACATCTTGGTATATCTCACACAATACTTACAGTTGATAACATGTTCTTAATAAAAACATTAACTTATCAAACATTACTGCCACAATCTGTGTCCAGTTATGCATTGTTTATTGTTTGAATTGATTCAATAAAACCTTCAATTAGGTCTTGTAAAGAATATACTGCGGTTTCTTTGTAGAACGGCTTATTTTTTACACTAACTTTGTTAAAACTGTGACATTTCGTAACTAACTTGACCAACTTACTCAGTTTTCCATAGAAATCGAGAGTGCTTTGCTTGTATGTCACTCAAAATTGACAATTGAACTGTCTGCGGTAAAGTGACTAATATTTTTTATATTAATTATGAATATTCAAAGTGACTGTTATTGTATTTATGTAAATACATGCCACAATGCATAGGAAATTGTGAGTATGCAAGAGGAAATGTTGAATTTTATAAAATAATGTATTTTGTTTCTGTGAAAACTGAATAGATATAAAAATAATATGGTTTTCACATGAATTGGTATAGTTGAATCAATAATATGGTTGTTTGAGTATAGTAACAAATAAAATAATAAATTTACGATAATATTGCATGGTATGTTTGTTACATAGGTTCAGATTTTATTTATGGCACTATCCACTGGCTATAAAACAGAATTCTGCCTATTGTTTTGTACAATTTCACGGCAGTAAAACTGCAAAGTGTAGTACTGAACTTTAAACAGGTTTGACATAAATAGTATGCAAATTATGGAGCAATTTAAATTGAAAATGCATTTATGGATTAAAAAGTGTCTGCATGTTATCCAGTGGGGCTTGCACGGCTAGATTATTGTCTCCTTCCATGCTTTTGGTGGTTGGAAGTGCATTGTAACTTTCACTTTTAGACTCAATGCCAATAACGGTTGGTATGATTCACTATAGCTGCTGTACATTTTGATGTAACGCATGAAGCATCTTATAAAATTGTAAATTGATTTATTTTTCAAGTTTAAGGAAGTAAAAATGTTGCTTCCTTAAATGTTTACTTTTATAATTAATTGATTTAGTCATGTGCTTGCAAAAATATTCAAAAAAGGTGAAGGCTAAATCTTGAGTTTGTTTTGGAGGTTAAATATTTTATTTACTTAAACATTAATTTGTTATAATGTATACATATTTATTCATTATTATCATGAAAATATGATATTAGAAACACTTATGTTTTTATTTCTTACTAAAACTTAAGAATGATGTATAATGATCATTGTAATTACTTAATGTTTCTTTTTTAATCAATTAGTATCTAGTTATTAACTGCCTATCAATTGATAACCTGCATAATTAGTAATTATGCAGGCTATTTCGTTATCACTTACAACAAGATACAAATTATTATCTTTTTAAAATTTGACATTAGAAAGATGGATCTTTCGTTCTGTTTGGACTGTGGTTTTAATCAATTAAAAACTACTATATGACAACATGAACCATACATTTATTTTTATCACCTTAAAGTCATTTGCATGTTATTTAGTACAACTAGGCCTATTTGTTTCAAATTATTTTAGATTGTCAAAAGTGGTAAAGACAATATGAGGTTGGCTAATCTATGGTTGCTAGGAAGGTTTGCACTAAGGGTCAAAATCATAAGAATAGCATTTAGCCAGCCACCTCTGTGGGTGTACGGCAATATGGACTACATGAGAAACTTGAGTTATTTTCAATTCTTCTCAGAGATAGTCAGTCAGGAAATTCCGGCGCCAATCTAATCGTCATCCGGCCAAATATTATCGAACTTGTACAAAGTACCTATACATTTTAAGATTTACCATTCAGAAATAATATAACAACACTCTTGCCAGTGTTGAAAACCATGTAAAAGTAAACTATCACGTAAATACACAAATAATTGTCTACTATTCTTTTCTTTTCGTCAGATAAAATAGTACTGATTCTTGTGCAAAATATCATATTTTTCAGTACTTACAAACTACAAATAAAATAAAGCTGTAACATGTGAAAAACTAACAGGATTATGGTTCAGATTATGTATTTAACTCCTAAAGTACATTTCTTTAAAGAGCTTAAGAATTGGTGAGCTTCTTCAGTTAGTTAACTAAGATTTGTTTGGCTGGATATTGGTGCAATTTTTTCTAGTAATTGACAACTAGTTCAAGACACAAGGTGATCTTTTTTTGGCATACAGTTTCGACTACCTCGACCTTTATTGTGCTAGTTTCATCTAGGCATCTAGGGCCAGCTTCTATTTAATGTTTTCCAGATATTAGAAAAAAAAATGTACATAACATACATATTAATTTGTAAATATGCAGTGGCGTAGCGTGGGGGGTGCCGGGGGGGCCATGGCCCCGGGCGGCACATTTCAGGGGCGGCAGAGAGCAAGAGCCAGGACGCAGCAAGCCGAACCAGGCGGTAGCGTCAGGTCATAATTATCAGATCAGGTAATTACTAAAGTCATCGGGACTACGTTGCAAAAACAAGGACAACCAAGAAGTGGAGCATTTTCCTTAATATATGCCGCTGGCCCGGGGCGGCTTTTCATACAAGCCTCACGTCTATTCCGGTCTGCCGCCCCGTATTTTCTAGATACAAGCACTTAATTCTTATAGCCTGCCGCCTCCCTTTTTATATCTGTATTTATGGTAAAAAGAAAATCGAACTTATCTGGGTTGCTAAAATTTTCTAGCTCGCTTCGCTCGCTCTTACAGCTAAGTTTTCTTAATCGTTCCATATCTTTAATAAATTCGTAGATAAAAGTATGTTAAATTCCATTTGTTTGAATCGTGAAAAGAAAATCTGTTACCTATCCGAGGTGGGGTGCTAAAATTTTCGAGCTCGCTTCGCTCGCTTTTGCATCCTACTTAGTCTAAAATCTAAAGCTTGCTAAAAAATTTCGAACTCGCTGTTTTTGTTAATTTCCCGATCGGCAAACCTTATACACTACGTATTAGCTATATTAGCAATTGAACATGACAAACCTACATACATACGAACAAATGATCATCATCATCATTCTCTTGCCCTTCTTATCCCAATTCATTAGGGATCGACGCAGTATGTCTTCCTCTTCCATACCTCTCTAACTCTTTATTACTCGTCATCACAACAGAAACCTCCTTTCTTGAAAGAAATTGTGTATAAAAAAGATTTTACTTTCAAAAATAAACTTATAGTTTTTTTTTATTAATTAAAAAAATTGCTTTGCATTTTGACTATTTCCTACGTTTCTTGAATAATTATGAAATTAGAGGGGGCGGCCAAAATTACATTCGGCCCCGGGCGGCAAAACCCCACGCTACGCCACTGTAAATATGTATACATTTTTCCTAGTTAATAAAATACTTGCGTAAAAAAATATTAACTTAGGAAGCACTAATTAAAATTATAAACTAAACACAACTTAATTTATAATTGTAAATACTCACACATTCCTCCATCCTATTTCCTTAATACCTAGCTGAAATAGAGTCTGATATCATTTGTATGCTTTTGTTTTTGCATAGAGGTACAATTACTATTCAATGTATGTAATAAGGTTCATACAAATTCACAAATTACAATCGGTTCTAATGGCGAGTAATTGGTTGGTGATGTGGTAGACAAGTAGCTGCAGATGGGGCATACTGGCTATGTCCTAAGTCCTCGCCTTCTGTTGCAACATTGAGACTGTAACCCGCTGCGGTTAGTACCGCAGCGGCAAAAGCGTGCAAACGCAATGGGCATGGCAACTGTGAAACTAATGGCGCTAGCATAGCTAGTTCCAAACATTGTCATTGGTTGAAAATTTGGTAATATCATTTTATATTTAAAATATAGCTTGATTGAATTGGCCAGATTGGGACCTAACTATGGTCGCGCCAACTACAATGAGCTTTTAACAGTCTTCCCCATTCCCGACTGCAGTGACACGATTGGTTTCTCTCTATGTAATTCTATCAAATCGGCAACAGGCGACAATGTCGCGATCTCAAATACTTTTCATCGTGTTGTTGCGGTCTGCCATTGCGAATGAGGCTTGCCGTTGTGGTTGTGATTGCCTTGGGAATTGCAACTTTATTTACAGCAAATTCCAAACTAAACCCACATAATGCGGCTGACAGATGCGCTTACGCTTGTCGAACCCAACTTTGAGGCTTTTCTATAGTAATCGTTGTATGAAAAGAATGCAGTCCAGCTGGACGTTCGTCTTGCCATATGTCGCGTTCTAACTATAGCACCTACCGCGTTTACCTCAATGGTATTAAAGCCTTAACCACTAGGGATTGGAACTGCTTATTACGTAATTAACGACAACCTCCCTAACAGGACCTTTTGAACGTCGTAATTCCTACGAGAACTTTTCAAACTTCACAAATACACGTTCCTCTCGATACCTTCCCATAATATCAGTATTTTGTCACACCTCCATGTTAAACAGGATTTCAAATAAAAGACAATGTTTATCTTCTTGTCATTTACTTACATATTTCATAACGTAAATGTAAATCTGATTTTCCTATAGCATTGTTGTAGGCTTGCAGACCTAAATATTGCAATGTATTGTGTAGTATCTATTGTTTTATATTATCTCTACTATAAAACCGTAATCGGGTTTGTTCCCTTGCAAGAACTATTCAAAGGATCACTAAAATGTAAATTTTGAAAATGTTGGTCTTCTCCTCAGGCATCTTATTCATCATAGCTATGCAGTGACCATTTTGTTCTATCGGTCTCTTTTTAAAGCTAAAATCTACTTAATTAAATGCGAAAGCTCTTTTCTTAGGCCCCATCCGTCTTTTTCCACCAGACAAAATCGAGGTCAAGACAAGCGGACCACTCAATTAATGAAAGAAGAAACGTAAATATTTTTTGTTAAACTTTTCCGACTCTGACGCTTGACGCTCCGTTGTTGACTGATTTGGGCACCATGTGACTCTTATGTGTGACAAGATTCTGTTTCTGGTCCAATAAAAGCATTGCAGCATTCCGTAAAAGACAATGTTATCGGTAAAGCAAGATGCAAGGATGTTTCATTCAACAAAATGCTGAAGATAAGTCCTATCTTGCTTCACGACAATCGGTCCCCATCGTACACGGTCGACATTTTTGTTCTCATTATAAGGGGCCACTCTGGCCGGTCCGTAATCGAAAAGGCATGATTCAATGGTTTCCTAAAGATCTTAAAAGATATCACGCACTATTTTTCCGCAAGTGGAAATGAACCAATAATCATGGCGAAAACTTCGCGAAATGGAATTACCCGAGTTTCAATGGGGTCGAAGATTTTTCCTGTAGCTGTACCCGCTGTTGGGTATTTCAATGTTATTCATTTTCAACAGTGAGCATGTGACCTAGCTGTTCGCTGCGAAATATGGCTGACGTGCATAAGAACCATAGAAAGTTCAGAATTCCACAAATTCCTATACCAAATCCATTTCACGCCATAAGGACGTTAAATTGTTTCCCATGTAGGTAACCACTACCCAGTTAGCTGGTATTGCCCCCACTTCAGCGAAGACATTCCTTTTACCACTTATTTTTCCAGCTAAAGCTGGATACTTCTTCCATTTAGACTCAGGTAATTCTGGCGTCCTCACCTTGGTTTACCACGGAGTCGACTAGCGTTCAATGAGACCCGCCCAATATCTAGAAGCTGACTGAATTAAATTAAGTAACGGTTTCATTATTTTTCGCATAATCGAGTACCTTTCAGTGTTCAGTCGCGTGATTAAACAATTTTTTATTGCATTCACTAACCCGTTTGTATAAAATACCGGTAAATGTACTAAAGTAGCTTTAATAATTAATATAAGGTTTAATAATTCATAATTACCTTACCGGTAGTTGTTAATATTCACTAGCTTTATCAGATAGCCGTGATATTTTATCGCTTTGTTATATTTATTGAAACTCTTAAAACACTCGACGTCTTATTCATTCAACAGGCAATTTGAAATTGCTTCTTGTGAGCCTTTAAACTTGGCTAGAAGCCTACGTCATTCATTGTTTAAATAATATTGGACATATTTGTTCGAAATGAATTTAATGGTGGTACTTAATCATTAGGGGCACACAAAAGCTCTTGAAATACCAGAGCTGTAGTTAAAAATAGAGTTGAATTATGTATTACTTGTGTACTATTGCTATTATGGTCGTGATTTCCAATTTTTTTTATTATTACATCTAAGTAATACAAAATAAATAATCCTAACTCTAAGATGTGCTCTGTGCCCACATTGATGGAAGATTGTGAACAAAAATCTCGTTTTTTGCTAATTTGATTTTGACCGAGTTCGAATCAATAGTAAGTCGATTATGTTGGCACTCCTACTACTTTAATGAAGATTTCCGAAATAAAATATCTAAGAAGATATCGGATTAAAAGGTAAAAGTTGTGTCAGTATAAGAGATAACATTGTTATTCTTAATCAGTGAAATGGACGTCGATAATGCATTGATATACAAATATCACTAACCTCACTGATTAATTTTGGCCATGAATCCGGGTGCAGTTTAAATTAGAATATAATATGACGTTCAGAACCGTTTTTGATGGTTTCAAGCTGTTCATAATGCCATTTCTCTCACACTTCATAAATTTTACTCTTAATGACAAGATTTTCTCACATACAAGTTTAGACAAACCGAAATCTGCTATAGAAATCCCTATCCACAGGTGCAAACTAAATTGTAGCAGATTCTTCAAAACCTTATCTCGTTAAGACACCTGTGATCCTGTATCCTGCACGATTTAAAGCTGTGTTTTCAATATTGCAGCGCAGCCGGTGCGGTGGGCGGGCGTGGTGTGGGCGGCAGCAGCGCGATGCATACGTCGAGGCACTCCGTCACCTCGTCTTCGGGCGTTCTTATGGTGGGGCCTAACTTCCGCGTCGGCAAGAAGATCGGCTGCGGTAACTTCGGTGAACTTAGGCTCGGTAAGTAAACATGTCTATACCATCACCTGAAGAACAGTCTGGTAACTAGCCTGTATTAATTCCCGTTTTGGAATCACCGTCCTCGATCATACAGTAATCTTCGTTTGTGTGAAACTCTTCGTTCCACAAACAAAGGAGTTTCCTATTTTTAGTACGTATGCGAAAAAAGGATATCTGCTTTCTGGGAATGTTGCCCTTTTTGAGATCTGCTTGTGAATACCTCGAGTGGGTTCAATGGAAATGTTTTGAATGTAATATTTATGCAGACAACGTCTAATCTCGAATCGAGAAGGGTTTTTGTGTTAGTCGGTCAGCGAAAAACCCTTCAGGTAGATCGGTATCTGAAGGGTTTTCGTTTCAAATTGGCACGTGTCTATCACTAGGTTATAAAAACAAGAACTCACAACGTGATTCTAATCAGCGAACTTTTATACTATGAATCATAAGTGATTGGATTCCTACTCCTTCGAAATTGCGTCGAGTGATGACGCATAAGATGAGAGTTTGAACCACAAAAAAAAAACGAAGCAGCTTATCCTGTTAGTAATAAGTAGTTATGTTGAAAAGGAGACGCCATGACTTTTTACATTATCCTTCTCGTGTTAGCGTTGGCTACACAGCTAATGTACTTAAGTCTCAATGACATGCTCATAACAACGCGTCTTGCCGACCTTGCACGCTTACTGAAATATGTAAAGCTATTAATAGTAACTATTTCAGGCACACCCTATGTTCCAATTCTAAGAGTCCAGTAATGTCCTCGTCTGTCTTCAGAACTGCCATAATGAAAACAAATACATTCCTTTCGCTGTTGCACTCATTTTTAGCAAGACGCAATAGTCTCTTTCCGAAAAGTGTTAGATTTATGTGGAAGTTAAACATCTGGATTTTACAGCCGGCACATTTTGCTCTACAGTTTCTCCGTATATAATTTCGTAATGCGTAAAGATGCGATATTTATTACGGGTTGCCCTGACTGTTATCAGTACCTGGTTGCTCATTTATTGAATTGATTGTGTGGAGACGACGGAAATGAGATTTTTCTGAACGAAGTATAAGTATCTTGATATCATTTCGCGAAGGACCTCGTGGCTAAATAATAACAGCCGCTCGGTTCGATCTTTAGGTTAAGCCATGCTTGCCTAGGTTGGTCTGTGGATGGGTGACCACCCATTACATACCGAGTTTTCTCCGTGCCTCGGAAAGCACGTTAAGTCGTTGGGCCCGGGTGTCCTTTGTAGATCTTTGACAGTCGTTACGTAGTATAGTCAGTGGCCTAAAAAGTCAGACAACCAGTCTTACCAAGGTGTATCGTATTACCCAGTACTAACTGGTTGTGGAGGTCAGATATATCAGGCAGTTGCTCCATGTAAAATACTGGTATTCAGCTGCATCCGGTTAGAGTGGAAGCCGACCCCAATATAGTTGGGAAAAGGCTAGGCAGATGATGATATAATTTCGCGAACGTCATTGATAGAGGAAACAAATCTTGTAACGACATTGGCAAGATATTTAAGTGAGGTCAACTTATCATTGTCATGAAGATCTTGAACTGATAGGAAACAGAGTGAATCGAATGTAAATGTCCCTATTGTAAGAGCTGAGGGAAAATAGGTCACTATGCTGTCTGTATTCGAAAGGCTAGCAAGCTTTCCATCACAGTATACACATAAATATTATTGTTGCATGTTGCTTTATGCGATACAAAAACATTTTTATTTTGATGGTGTCTGGAGATCCGTTATCTGATGCGGAGAAAGCGAAACTAATGTTCGCAAAGTGTAAGTAAGTATATTACTTACGGAAATATTTTGCGATTTGCGAAAATAAAAGCCTCGATGAATGATATCATTGAGACTTGCTTTTATTGGGAAACTTAGTTTAACTAGTACCTTAGTTAATTAAGGGTGAATAAATCAATCAATGATTTGAGAAGACAAACATGTATGTTTTTAAATTACTAGCGTTAAAATAGCTGTAATTGTTATGCTATCTGTTCGCCAATATATCGTTATTGGTTGATTTATTCACCCTTATTTAACTATACCTACCTTAGTTTAATAAGATTGATTGATTGATTTATTCATCCTTATTTAACTATACCTTAGTTAAATAAGGGTGAATAAATCAATCAATGATTTGAGAAGACAAAAATGTATGTTTTTAAATTACTAGCGTTAAAATGGCTGTAATTGTTATGCTATCTATACGCCAATATATCGTTATTTCTCTCACAGCCTATAAACTTAAAATATTCACTCAGCAGGTAGAAGGCAAGCAACATAACAAAGGACCTCTGTAATAATGGAAGACTTATGACTCATTCTTTCGCTGTCAGTATTCGGAAACGCTCTTTCAAATGAACCTCAGCCACCGTTCACACGTGCCATACAATATGATCACTTTACAACGGCCACGAAATCTTTTAAACGAAGTAGTTAGGTAGAATATCATATACTTTTTGAAATGTCAGGGCTCAACACGTGAGGTCGTGGGCCTTATTTTCTAGGCAGTAAGGTTTCATATGGGTGTTGTCTGGGAGATTATATGGCTGCGTGTGGATGAGAATTGGATTGAACGTCGCGTCACTGAAAATAACATTATTGCGGACACGTGCGTGAGGTGATTAAGCCGATACATACATTATTTACTTTCCGAGTTGTGTTTTTTAAAAATGTAACACTCATGGTGGAATTAATCAAGCTAAAAATCCCACGAATAAAAAGTAACTGGCTACTCCTGGCTAGTTTCCTGTGTAGGTTATTTAATTGTTTCCTCCATTTAACATTTTACCGTAACGATCGTAATCTAAAGAGCAATTAGAATTAATAGCATCTTGGTAGGCCATTAGTACTTATATCGCATTCATACTCATTACAGAATCGATTGTTATATTAACTGGTTTTACCCGAAGATTTCCAAAAGGGCAATGAAAATGTTCTTTGTTTATTTGTCAACCGGTTTAGATAGATAGAATGTAGGTACTTTACCTAAGCGATCGAGCTCTGTTCGAGTGAAAATAAAGAAAACGAATTTTCCCAGATACTGGCAGCCGATCTCAACATAGTTGGGAAAAGGCTAGGCAGGAGATGGTGATGAGACCTAGATAGATCGATTTTTCGCCCCCGTAAACGTATACACTGTAACTTTCAACGAAATTGTTAGAGCCGTTTTCGAGAACGTGATTGCAAATATTCCTCATTTAATACATAGTATAGGATACACCAAAATTGTTATGTAGCTATTTACAATATTGCTAATTCTATGGGTTATTACTATAATTTTTGCGGTTGACCATTATCGTTGCAGTGTGCTTCATCGGAAATTCGGAATTGTTAGTGACTAATTGTGTTAAAATTGGAAACACGCTTGATACCTTTACTAGATTTTACTGTATATGAACGGCAATAATGGAAGATAATGTATCGAACCTAATCAGGATTTCAGTCTTCAAGATGTCATTAGTCCCGGCTCCCGACTTTCTTATTACCGTACCCGTGGAAGCGTCATTTGCGTTACCTAATTTAATTTCTGTGTCGCGCCTCACTCAGGCTTTATAACAACAGCGAACATTGTTGTTCCATTTAATTTGTCCGCCAGATAAGATATTGATTATTGAGATCTAATTCTATGTTGATACGATACTATGACGATCTTTATGATCGATGATAACAGCGATAACTCAAGTTGGTGACGTTGATGATAACTTCGGAATGTTTTATTAAGCAGACTTTTCAAAATCCACTGTATTTAATAAATCAAGTTGTATTTATTTTTAAACTGTTTACAAAAGACTACAAACGTAAAAACTGTCAGAAAAATAAGACTTTTTCGAATTACGGGCAGTCGACATGCCGTAATCGCTGTTTTGGTCATATTTATTGCACTTCACTATACTAATATTGGATTTTCTCTTGCAGGAAAAAATCTCTACAACAATGAACATGTAGCGATTAAGATGGAGCCTATGAAGTCAAAGGCTCCACAATTGCATCTAGAATACCGATTTTACAAGTTATTAGGCACGCATGGTGAGTTTTACCCTAATTGTATGAATAATTATTTGAAGCATGATGTTACGAAAATTCTTTACAGAGACCGACAGCGATAGTTCTGATTAAGCCTAATATCAGGCCACGAACAATTTTTAAATGGTGAATCACGATCATTGCAAAACGAAGAGATGTGACTAACCCACGAATAATATGTGCACCAATTGTAACCTTAGTTTTATGCTCAAAATGGTTTTGATGAACCTTTTACTGGTACTGTATTATGTATAGAATGTTATCTGTATTGTGTCTGATATAATGAAATGAGTAGCGAGACTACCGAATTATCTGTCAGCACCAACAGTAGGCTATTCCCATACAATCATTGTCTCATTAACTCAATCAATATTCGCACCATCTGGTCGTATCATAGCGTAGTTTAGAAAATAACCCATCTGAATCTGATAAAATTTACTCAGAGGGCATGCCAAAAGTGTACTACTTGGGAACATGTGGCGGCCGCTACAACGCCATGGTCATGGAGTTGTTAGGGCCCTCGCTGGAGGACCTGTTCGTACATTGCGGCAGAAGGTTCAGGCTGAAAACGGTCCTTATGATTGCTATGCAGCTCGTAAGTCCGTCTCAATTCTCCGGTAGCTAGGTGATTGTCTTTTGGACACAGCACGGTAACCGATATCCAAATGTTTGTCATCCATCCGAGGGTCCGCACACCGTGATCATGGTCGTTGTTGAGGCCCGTCTAAATGTGTTTTTTTTTATTCTTTATTTTATTGTATTTTGGTGAACACGTAGCAATGCTCTCGCGTGTCCTGTGGTGTTTGATGATGTAATTTGTAAATATCGGCTACAGTGTTGTGTCGTACAGGTGCGTGCGAGAGCAATGCTCGTGTATTCAAATGTGAGTAAGTACTTAATTGTGTTCGGTCTGTCTGTCCCCCTCCCTCCCCCAAAATTCCCGTGGCTCCTGTAGCGCCGTCGACTGCGGAGGGCATACCGGAGGTGTATTACTTCGGACCTTGTGGTAAATACAACGCACTGGTGATGGAACTGCTGGGCCCATCGCTGGAGGATCTGTTCGATCTCTGCGGCCGTCGATTCTCTCTAAAGACTGTATTAATGATCGCTATGCAGTTGGTAAGTCGATATACATTTTCTGTTCTATATATTTTGCACAGTCGAGCACAAAATGAAATCAAATTTCAGACTTTCGTACGTATATTGAAATGTTATTATAATCCATCAACCATTACTTTAGCTGAAATCAATTTCTATAAGTCATTGAACTTAAATAGCAGTACAAGAGCGTTCAAGAAATATGATTGTAGAGAGCGCTTTAACTGGCAGACTATTGTGACGTAACTGATGCAATGCGACGAACAAACGCGTGCATTGATAAGTAAATCAGTAATGGGCGAATTAGAGCTTAGAGATTATATGAAATTGGCAATATCGCTCGCAATTTGAGGAAAATGTCCCGAGCCTACGCTTTTAATGAAATGTGAGCTCTTCAAGCGGTCCCGTAACTCGATCCCTGGGGTAAGGAAAGATTGTAAAAGTGGGGCGAGTCGATTCATATCGCAGAAATATATTTTACTTGGCGAAAATACTTTACATAATAATTTGCAAGAAAATCGTGTATCAGTTGATTAAATCTCGATGTTTAAGTCAGTCATTGAAGAACTGTTTCGAATTCCACTACTTGCATGAAATAACCATTAGCGCTCAAATTCAGAAAAATAAACTATAAGTATTCAAGTTATTATCAGTAATTTAAAATCATTTACCTCCAGTATCGATTGACATATTGACCACTTATTGATACTAAACTGATTTGATGCATCAATACTCAATTATGTGATGATATGGCCCTTCAATGAAATGATTTGTACCGCCGTCAATTGATAGTGACAAGTTGAAGGCATAAACTAATTTCGTTCCATGTCTGTTTCAGTTACATCGTATCGAGTATGTCCATACGAGACACCTAATATATCGAGATGTTAAACCGGAAAATTTTTTAATAGGTAGAACTGCAACTAAAAGGGAAAAAATCATTCACATCATTGGTAAGTCACGACTAACTAATATACATATAAGGGTTTAAAAAGACCCTTAACGAAGCCGAAAGGCACTTGTTCGCCCCGACATTGCGATCAATTTTTTGTTCTGAACCATACCTGGAACCTTCTAGTTACGAAGATATTGGAGGTCAGAGTTAAAAATTTTTCACAAGGTTTTTTTAAATACCAATTTAAGAGGTTTTAACTTTACTTTAATTAACTCTATGACCCGTTTACTATTCAAAGCATTCATCAGCACTAAGTTCTGAGTTTTAACATAAAGCATTGAGTTTTAACATAAAACGTGATTTTTCACCCCAAAAAAAAAGTCGTTACCCAGCAATAATTTTTGCGTAGAGTTACTTAGTTTGACTTACAGAATGCTTGGTTGACGGCTTCGTGAAGGGTCTATTTACACCTTGTATAGTGTTAGCGCTAAATAGCAATGTAACCAAAAACGGATTTTCCCATTCATAATGTATTCTCGGAAAATGCGTCATTTTATACCTAGATCCTTAGTTGACTTGGTAGTCAAATCAGGTCAAACCTAGCACTTAAGTAAAAGGAAGAAAATACCTCGCAATGAAAATCTTTATTACTCATCAATGTATGCTGTAAAGAGGTCAATGACTCACCCCGTAGTAAATATTTACTGTTACTACAGCTGTATGTATCACAGTTATGTGTCAAATATTAACTTTTCCATCGAAATTGGGCCGGAAAGCCACAAATGTATGATATTTGGAGGCGTTTGATCCCCGGTTATGATTTCGTTTTATTTTGCACTGACGATTAGGTATAGTCTGTGGTCTGGTCTAATACAAAGACATTTTTATTCGTAGGATACGGTAGGTACAAAGCTGTTAAATAAAATGGTATGTTTCAGGACATAGGAGGAGCTCGTGGCTAAATAATAACAGCCGCTCGGGTCGATCTTTAGGTTAAGCCGTGCTTGCCTAGGTTGGTCTGTGGATGGGTGACCACCCATTACATACCGAGTTTCCTCCGTGCCTTGGAAAGCACGTTAAGCCGTTGTTTCCGGCTGTCATTTGTAGATCTTTGACAGTCGTTAGGTAGTCAGTGGCTCAAAAAGTCTGACAACCAGTCTTATTAACAAGGGGTATCGTATTCCCCAGTACTAACTGGGTTGTGGAGGTTAGATATGCAGTCGCTCCATATAAAATACTGGTATTCAGCTGCCTCCGGTTGGACTGGAAGCCGACCCCAATTATAATTGGGAAAAGGCTAGGCAGATGATGGTTCAGGATATATCCACCGCTAGACGCGGCATACGAATATTTACATGTAGTTCTGCCCATGCTTTAAACTAGAAGAAAGATTAGGGCGCATAATGTTAAGCTAAACAATGAAAGTGAAAATCACCTTTTTTCACGACTCTATTAGAAAATTGAATCTGTGCCAATGTTTACATTCGCACTGTACCATATTTGTCATAATTTTGTTTGGCGTAATTATACGCTTAATTGATTATTCAAATTACGCTGTCATGATTATCGGATTGAGTCATGAGTATTTAAAAATGAAAGTTGCGTACAACGGTCGTTTGTTAACTGTTCCGTTTAATAGCTTCGACGATTTCCTTGTTATTCACGAGAACATGCTCGAAATATAAGATTGAAATTACTCTTTTCGCAAAATAAAATCTGTGCAATACAATAGTCCATTGCTCGATTTGCTATTTATAGAGCTATACGCAACATTTTCCAAATCATAGATAGTATGTCATAGATAGTAGGTAATCTATGGTTGGACACCCCTGCCACAGATAACGAATACATTTTTCAACGAAATATTTGCTATTCTGCCATTGAAACTTTTAATGTGTGCAATTTCATTAATAGCTACCGTAAACCCGTAATAAGCAATGTTTAGTTAAAATATTAGCAGTTCTTGGAACGACAAAATTATTCTAGTAGACTATTCAGTATACTAGTTCGTTCATATCGTGATTATGATCGTTGATAACACGATAATTCCTGATACTGGCTGTCCACATACCTAATAGGACTATATTTACGCATGAATTGGATCTTTGTAGAGATTAGAACAGAAAGGCTTTACCTGAATGCGATTAGCTCGTAGTCGTATTATAAAAATCACAATCCTATTAAATAAAGAACTCCCTTTAAAGGTGACCTTTTCATCTGAAACTGTCTACTGTATCGAGACCAAAAATAACTCGATACATTCGTAAACTGCAAGAAGTAATTCCATTACCGAGACTTGACCTCAAACTCCTCATAAACTAGAAGCGAATTTTATTACACACAAAAATAATGATGGCCGACGGTAAAACCCACGCCGGTGTTAATACAGAAGTCACGCCAATTATAATGGGCAGTGGCAACGAGAGTCATTTGTGTAATGAAGTATTACTCGGGGTTGCTATATCAAGTTTCAGAATTTTCCCCATATTCGTTTTTTAACCCTAAAATTATACGTTTCGCAATTTCCTACCCCATTTTTTTGGTTCAAACAAAGGAAAGGAAATATACGGACAGTTATAAACTTATATTCATTCACAGAAGTTACCGTAAGGTATCGAATTTTGAGTCTGTGTAATGTATACGTTTTGTAGAGTGGTTTAATCTATACTTGGGTTTTACCCCAAAACTTTCATTTCCCCAAAATCTCCCCAAGGATATTTTTTTCCCCCAAAAAACCGAAACCAACCCTCAATCTACCAACACTGGCATTACTAGAGACATCGGGTCGTTTCGCTAAGTGATAAAGTCTCATTCATGACCACGTCACAAAGATTAGGTAATGAGATATAACAATAGTGAAGTAATACAATCTTAGGACGAGGTCTGTGGTTTACTACTCGTGTTCTAGTAAGAACTGTAGGTTTTTCTAGATAACTTATTATGCATAGGGTGGCATAAAACTGACATCAGACGAGGGACTACAAGTATTCCCCTTCTGATGTTAGTTTTATTCCACTTATTAGCGGTTTAAGTTGGGTACTTAGACTAAGATGATAAAGGAAATTGTTTTGACTCGCAAAAATATAATGAAGTCGCCCTCGAATTGAATGGCTTTATTAAGATGGCACTTTCCCTAGATGGCATTCGCTTCTTTTACCCTGTATATATAATATCTCTGAATTTAAATATTTATGAATCAATTTTCAGAAGTATGTCAGTAGTCAGTACTAAGTTTAAAAACGTGTGATTTGATTACAAATCTTACAATGAACACTGAACGTCGGACAGTCATCGATCGAACCGTTGATGTATTGAATACATATTCTTAAACTGATAAAATGAACATCATGACGAGGTCAATGAATTTAGCGGTCTTTGCAGTAGTAGCAATTATTTATAGCCTGCTTTTTGTATAGCCGTCCGTTCATGTTCTGTACCTATCTTTTTCTGTCGATAAATAATTAAGTTAATCGATATGTCTGTTGTGTTTTCCAGATTTTGGTTTGGCCAAAGAATATATAGACTTAGAGACAAACAAACATATTCCATATCGGGAACACAAGTCACTTACCGGGACTGCAAGATACATGTCAATAAACACACATTTAGGAAAAGGTAATGTATCAATGTTATACTGTTTCCTCTAAAAACGGTGAAGGAAAACATAACATCACGCCTGTAATCCCAAAAGGGTTGGCAGAGGTGTACCTAATAGTACATCCGTCGCCAGTTATGTTTAAGTCCAATGTAATAGGGGGCAGGCCTATTGCCATCAATCAGCTACAAATCCAGACTCCGTGGCTGGTACTGAGAAATTCCTGATGGAAAAACGCAATAACACTTTGCCCGACCTGGGAATCAGGACCTCATGCTCAACAGTCGCGCCTGCGACCACAAGACCAACGAGGCAGTCCGTCAGTAAAGGAAAACATCCTGAGGAAACCGGCATGTCCTCGAACCAAAAATGATGTGTTATCCACCAGTCGCAATGGGCCCACGTGGTGGATTACAACTCCTTTTACATACTTAGATGATATACTACGGGTTTTACTCAGTCTTTTATATCCCCACTTCTGATACTAGGCTATCAGAAGTGGGAATATAAAAGGCTGAGTAAAACCCGTCATATTATAAGTAGACACAAGGATGTGTAAATCACCCTTTTAACCTTGGAAAAGTTTAATGACATTTAAACATTGTATAGTACATTCTGTACATTCAAATAGTTCGTGGAATATGCTCTAATTTGTATTCAACATGCAACTTCAAACAATAATTCATACTTAAACTAACATCTATGTTTGTATTTTTCAGAACAATCTAGACGCGACGACCTAGAGGCTCTTGGGCATATGTTTATGTATTTTTTACGTGGTTCCTTACCCTGGCAGGGTTTAAAAGCTGATACACTTAAAGAGCGATACCAAAAAATTGGTGACACCAAACGAGCGACACCTATAGAGGTAAGAATTCATATATTTATATCTTATATTATATTATATCATAACTAGACATAACCGCATTCGCAAGTGGCGTTGAGGCTGCCTTAAAAATACGGCTAGCTCTGACCGGATGCAAAAGGCGGAGAATTGGATGTTTTTTTTTGCAACTTCGGAGACGTCTATGCCCAGCTGTAGACTTCGACAGTCTGAATTTATTGACTGAACCATAGATAATATACTCAACAGTAGCGAAGGGTCAATTTTTGTAAGAGGTAAGCCGGAGTACATATCTTTAATGTGATTATATTATTTGTCTATAGAATACTGACTGTGCCATTTTTCAAAGCCGGTAGGAATCGAGTTGTATGGAACCTTCGCCACTGATACTCAATAAAAGCCCTTTGTAACAAAACCTCACGGAAATTCGAAACCGTACTTTTATCTTTTGTCTGCTGAACTTGAATTTTAGTGTTGTCGATTCGACATTGACGTCATACCATAAGATTACGCATCATTGCCATGGTAAAAATATGAATATCTTACCGTGGTTAATCGATTCGGGTCGTTATCGAAAATACGGATCAAGAGGCTGATTCACTTTATTTTATACTAGCGGCCCGTCCCGGCTTCGCAAGGGTGGACATTTATATTCCACTAGTTCTCCCCCCCCCATTTTTTCTAGCAATAAAGCTAGCCTATGTTACTCAGGGTGAATGTAGCTTTCTTATGGTATGGTGGTATTTTTTTTTTAAAATCCGCACAGTATTATTTGAGTTTATTCATTACAAACATACACACACACAAAAATACAAATCTTTCCTCTTTATAATATTAGTGTAGATTTAAAAAAAACCGGGCAACTGGGTGTCACAAATATTATTATTTATTACGAGCCCCAACCATCAAAGAGTCTGTGTCTCGGTAGTGGGAACCGGCTGTTAGTGGAAAGCTCATAGGCCTTTATTGCTGTTTTCAATTTTGCAATTAAGATTTGTTGTGTTACTGACGATCGGTTTTTTTAATAACAGCTTGTCCTTCGACAAAGGTCTCCTCCAAAGACTTCCACCTATCTCTGTCTCATACAATTCTGGTCCATTCTGGACCGTCAACTCTTTTAAGGTCATCTTCCCAGCGTTTCATTTGTCGACCTTTACTTCTTTTACCATCCCTGGGGTACCACTCTGGTATTAATCTAGTCCATTTCTCATTTCTCTCTCTACTTATCTATTTGCAAATACGATTAATCTATAATCCTGCATTTGCACTAAAAAGTCCCCCAATCAATTGATCCATCACGAACCGATAAATGCATTTATAAATATAATATTATTCAGGTAATTAATTAAATCTCTATCCCGTTGTATTTACGAGGAAATACTAAGATATTATTATTATACATCCATAGTTCACTGATGACGCTGTCAGGCTATCGATGGCGGGAATTTATCGACGTTTATCAGTACGATCACACCACAGATAATACCAATTACAATTTGATTGACCTACACACCGAACCCATGCTTTACATTAGCCTTCTCGCTGTGTCGCAACGATTTTTTAGTTAATTAGACTACATACAGGGTGGCACTTTAGTCACCGGCAATCGTTAAGGGCGTGATTCTGCCCGTCATACCCTATATTTCTTGCTGTATAAAAAATTGGTCTGAAGTTATCGGAGACGATAGTTACCTAGTCATGCTGTAGTAAATGCGATATGATTGTGAACAGCTCAATTTAAGTAGACAAGCTACGTTCTTGGGTTTTTCCATCTGGAATTTCTTAGACGCAGTCTGGATTTTACGCCAGTTAGTTTCCTGTTCATAAAACCTGTAAACAGCTGGCACAATCTCTGCCTACATATAAAAGAATACGAGCGTAATGTTATACTATTCTATCACATTTACAATAGTACACCTATCTGTCGTCACAGTGGAAACACTCACCAACGGTAGGTAACTGAAACGTCACTCAATTATTGAGGCGAATTCATTTATTTACATTGTTATTGCATTGAGGTCAAGATTAGGTTTTTAGGGCACGCCGTCGGCCCGTCCTTGCTTGACGTAAGAAATGTTAAGACCGTGGTAATCTAATTTTGTGCTAGTTTCTTTGATGGTATGAGGAAAATTAGATAGTTATCCTTGCTTGAGTGCCAAATATGAGTTGTTTAATAGTGTCTTAAATATTTATTCGTCTTGTTTCCTCATACCGCTTAGAAATGAGCTGACTACTTGGTCGTTAGTTAGATAGATAGAGGTGTAGATCTTGTGGCAAAATAATAACAGCCGTTCGGGTCGATCTTTAGGTTAAGCCGTGCTTGCCTAGGTTGGTCTGCGGATGGGTGACCACCCATTGCATACCGAGTTTCCTCCGTGCCTCGGAAAGCACGTTAAGCCGTTGGTACCGGGTGTCATTTGTAGATCTGTGACAGTTGTTACATGTAGTGGCCCAAAGTCCGACGACCAGTCTTACTAAGGAGTATCGTATTCCCCAGTACTAACTGGGTTGTGGAGGTCATATAGGGTCATAGTCGCTTCATGTAAAATAGTGGTATTTGGCTGCATCCGGTTAGACCGGAAGCCGACCCCAACATAGTTGGGAAAAGGCTAGGCAGATGATGGGTAGTAGAAGACAAAAGACCTAGAGGACTAAAGTCAGAGTCAAAATATCCGAGCAACTTTAGATACGTTGTCCAGGAACCGGTACTCGGTCTACATGGTGGATTATGACGTCTCACATAGAAGAGGCTTATGTACTAGCAGAGGGAAAAAAGGCTTACTAAACTAAATAAGTATCAGTGCCGCAGTCCACCAGGCCACTGATCATAACAGATCGAGAACAACCGTTGACAAATTGAACGCGAGTCTCGATTCTGAGCAGTAAAAGAGTGATGAGGAAGGAAGATCACGGAGGACCTTGGTCGAAATATTACCCAATAAAAATAAATGAAATTATAGTAAGGCTGACCATCTAGGATGCATCGGATGCACACGGAAGCCAAACCTGCTTCCGTGGAAGCTATTTCAATGTCTAAGGACTGCAATGCCGGTAACACATTTTAACGGTTAATCTAATCAGAGATTAAAATTAAATACATTTATTGAGTCATCAAAAAATACTGCAAAGATATGTGTATGTCACAGTCAAAACTGTTAATCAGTCAAAACTACTTTTGACCGGGGAAAACTATTTTAACAATAAGTAACATTTACTTAGAAAATTATTAGGTTGTTAGGTTTTTTTTTGTGATCCTTTGCAAAACATTATATTGCAGTCATTCTAGGACTAGGTACTTACAACGTTCTGAAACAACATAATTTAAATGGAGAAAACTCATTTTAATATAATAAGGATTTTGACTGACACCAGTCAAAATCACCAGTCAAAAGTGGTTTTGACCAATTAACTGTTTTGACTGTAACATATACAATTATCAGTAGTGATGAGTAATTTCTTGAAAGTAATCAATGTCTGCCCAAAGACTTGTTCTACAATAACAGAATACTTTCTGAAGGACGCGAGTTCGATTCTTGCAGTACTAGGTCGATGTAACTGAGCTACTAATATTAATGACGAGAATTGATTTTTGCGTTGCTCTTGACATAGTTGTAAGGTTAGATGAAATAAGTACTTATCAAGTAATTATTTTCTTAGTTTTCGATGAAATAGTGTCTCGTTTACAAGGATTTTGTTTAAAATAACGCGTAGCACTGTCGCACTGTACCATAAAGGGTGTAAAAAGACCCTTAACGAAGCCGAAAGGCACTTGTTCTCCCGGCCTTGCGATCATTTTTTTGTTCTGGGCCATACCTAGGAACCTTCTAGTTACGATATTGGAGGTCAAAGTTCCAAGTTTTATACTACTTTTACTTACTACTTTTTATGGTTTTAACTTTACTTTAATTACCTCCATGACCCGTTTACTGTTCAAAACATCAATCAGCACCAAGTTTTGAGTGCGTTACAGTGAGTTTTACCGTAAAACGTGATTTTTCACCCCAGCAATAATTTTTGCGTAAGATGACTTAGTTTGAGGTACATAATGTTTGGTTGACGGCTTCGTGAAGGGTCTGTTTACACCCTGTTTACATAGGCAGAAACTAAAACACTTCTTTTACTTCGTCCACGTTCCTACATCTGGTCATACACCTACATCTGGTCATACACGCACGTCTGTTGGAGCACTACGCTCTTGACCTTTCTGAAGAACGACTGATCGAATGCTTTTGTTTATCGAACGTCATGAACTAGTGTGTACGTCATAAATTGTAACAGTACTTAAAACTGTAACTATTATTGACGATCTGATTCTAAATCGAGAGGTGTGAAGAGCAACAGATGCATTATAGACCGACCGCTTTAATGAGTCCTCGCGAAGGTATCAATTTAAATGGAATATTCTGAAGATTGATCCTGTATTGGTTCAATTAGTATCGTAATACCTACGTGGACTATGGTTATTTTAAAGCAACTAACCTGTGGGATATTGTTACGCTTAATGTGACTTTGTGGACGCTTAATGTGACTTTGATGGGGCAAAGCGGAGGACTCATTAAAGCGGTCGGTCTATAGTAGTACTTGGTAGCGTCATTAACGATATTAAGGAACATAGTCTACTGTCCTTAGTCTTTTCATCATCATCAACAGTCTCTCTTTGATTGGGCCAATCTCTACTTTCCTGCCAGCCTAATTCAATTTTTTACTCGTGATGGCAACACTGTCGTTTGCCCATGTCACCACTGGTCTCTTACTAAGCCTACATTTCTTTTCTGTTACTTATACTTCTATACCATTTTACTTTTATGGGCTATCAGTAAGTTAATTAATTTAATGTTGTTCTCAGGTGCTATGCGAAGGCCACCCCGAAGAGCTAGCGACGTACTTACGCTACGTTCGCCGGCTCGACTTCTTCGAGACGCCGGACTACGACCAGCTGCGGCGGATGTTCCGGGACCTGTTCGACCGCCGCGGCTACGTCGACGACGGCGAGTTCGACTGGACTGGCAAGACCATGGTAAACAATTCCGTAGCATGACAACCCTACCTTGTCTGCTCCTCTTGTTATTTCTTAGCTAAGGCTCGAGGCTAGGCTTGTTAACTCAACTAATCTAGCCTTTAGTATAATCATAAGCAATTTTCACAGGCAAGTCCAGGACCGTCGCAAATGTTAACGATAACCAAACCGTAACCTTGGCATGACGAAGAAAAAATCCTGTCAACTCAGTCTTGACTAGATTTTATAGTTTTTACAATCGGGCTGCGGCCCTGCTTTCGTTCACTTATAGGCAAAAACCGTGGCTCTTGAAAGTCGCACTTAAAAGGCGTCCTTGATAATACCGATATGTGAAGTATTTGCATTCTTGCCGATAAGTGAACGCGCTCCTTGACAATCATACACACGATTCTTGGTATCTTCAGTGATGATTAAATCGTAAGTAGCGATTTTATCGTATACGGAATACGGCAAAATAAAAACAGTTCCTGTCAGTCTGAAAGATAGGTAATTTGTCACATATAAATTGGGTATAATAATATCAGTTCACTGCTGGGCTTATCATCTTGTGCGTCACGTTTTCTTCTGATAATGTGACAATGCATAGTTGGTCCTTTGTCTAAAAAATGCACGATTTTTTACAATCTTCTACAGAACCTCGCCTCACCTATCACTCACTGATACTAGATGATATAATCATCTATTGGGCCCTTCAATGTAATGGAAGTTTTTCTTCGTTCTGAGATTTATAAATCCAATCCGTCGGACAAATCTGACTACAATTGCAATGTTATCTTAATATCTAGACGTATCGGTCTGAATCTCATTCAACGCGAACCTGATATCGTTTGTTCAATAGACATTCCGAATTTAGTTACCAAAGCTACATTATTTTCATCTGTAATCATAGGAACTCTGTCAAAGAGTGTATTTCTAGGTCGAATGCGAGTGCCATTCCTGTGCGGGTGAAAAATCCATTTATTTTTCTTCACATAAAATGGCTACTAGCCGCTTACATTAATGAATATCAATAAGTAATTTCCGTATACCAAGAATTCTTAATTTGGGCAGCTTTATAAATATTTAAATTAGAATTTCAGAAATTCTCTGATCTGTTACCAATCATCGCGTGTATGATTTATTTTGAACCCACCCTGGGTTATGCTTTTTTTTTAATTGTAAGGTGTGTACCGCTTGATGAACTATGCTCAGTTTGGTTAACCTGGCTTATCCTAGCTTGTAACAATATCCAGTATTCAACTAAGGTTCATATAAATACTTACTTGAAAACTGTCCGACTAAGATTCTTGATAGCAAAAAGATAGTAGTAATATTTCCATCAAGATATTCGAAAAGTATGACATGGTGATGTTTAGCTATCCAGAAACTTGGTTACTATTCATTTACCCGAGAATATTGGCCTTGCACGAACTGATTCTGCGTATCGGCTTGTTGAATATTTTCAACTCTTTCTTAAACTTTTTAACCTTTTGACCGCCATCACATATACGTGACAAGCAAGCGCGTGCCCTGTACGCCAAACGACACAAATATGTGAAAATGTGGCTTGACGTGGAGGGCACGCGCGTGCCTTTATGCTCTAGCGGTGAAAAGGTTAACTGGTGTCATGACAAGGCAAGCAAGATTGGCACAGATTAGTCAAATAACTAGAGATGCAAAAATTCAGTTCACTTTATGAAGTTCATCAATAATAATTCCAACTAACTTTAAAACGGTAATTGAATTCTCTAGTTTTCTGCTTAGTCCTGCCTAACTCAATGCTTTCAATGATTTGGTCTTAAACTTGGCATGACAGTCTTTTCAACACTTCACGGCACGTCAAAGCCGTTTGTGCCAACGAGTCACACTGTGAGTTGTTACAGTGTGACTCGTTGGGAACAAACGGTCAAAGCCCAAGTTAAACCTATGTGCCCAATCGCAGCCTGCAGTAACGTTTCAAAAGTGTTTCCAATTTCTATAAGCGCTTTATGGGTCCTATAACTGTTAAACCTCCAGAATACGCGATAGGGCATGATGTACTTGTGATTCTATCATTCCCTTTTAATACCTTGCTATGCTACAACGCACAAACTGTATTTTTATCTCTACACTGGCTTGGATGTTCTCTATTCACTGGCTTTATCCTCCAGCAAAAGTTGACATACACTTCGTTTCGGCATTTAAACCAGCAAGTGCTTTGAAAGTCATAACGCATGCGCCAATTTTGACCTTCATTTACTGTCAAAGGATGTAAATACAAAAATCATGGTGTAAATGTCAACTGTTGCACATATTTTTACTGAAGACTGAATGATTCTTAGTCCACTAAGTTTTTGTACTGCTTTCTCATTATATGCCTAATTTCTTGAACTGTGTTTAATATCATTACGTGCTCCGACATCATCAAAAGGCATTATTTATTCACGATTTGTTCTTTGAACATTAATTTTTGTTAATATTTTTTTCTTTTTCTATCGTACGTATTAACGGATGATGGTCTAAATAATTAATGAATTAAAATATTTGTTTGAATTATATTTCCTTAGATAACATCGCTAATGGTAGAAGTTGCATAATTTATTATATTTGTTTAATAAAATAAAAATTTATGCCCATATCAGTGTGTTTTTGTGTAGTGATTGTTTAGAAATTTTCATTGAATTCTTGCTTAATTTAAGCATGGTTGAGAGACTCATTCTCAATTTACTTTTTTGTTGCAACTAGCCATATCAACAAATGTCATAACTGAAGAACTTCTTATTTTGGGCTTTATTTCTTTATCACTAAGTTGAAATCTCTTCACACACTCGTCTATGGTAACCAAAAAGAAGTTTTTCTCGCATTAGCGTGGTCTGTGGTCATTCGTTCATTAACGTTGGTGTTGCATGCATGCTTACCGCTTTTGTTCGTTGCTGATGGACAGCCTACGAACATTCACGTGATGCGAATCTTGCGCAACGCACCGCCCTCCAATGTGGTTAGGACTAAGTCCGATAAGGTTAGTGGTGACGGCTTACTATTATCATGAAGTATCAGGGCAATCAATTCTTCCCCTTCTTGTTGAACTTATTCAAAATGTGAAGATTCAAATTTACAATGTTGGAATGTTTAATTATAGTGCACGACTGCATGTGTTACCGCTTTTGGGATGCAAATAATTAAGTCTTAAGTTTATTTTCATTCTTTTCCATTAACTAATACGAAAGCACAAGGACGTCTGATCTAAAATCTAAATGTGAAACTAAAATCTCAGGAGACCATTGTCGTTGCGACCAACATTTTTTTTTTTTTTTTTTACAAATTTATACTGTCCCACTGCTGGGCAAAGGCCTCTCCCAAATCTTTCCAGGACTTCTGGCTGTGGTCTCCTTATATATGCGCGATGCGTGACGTATGTTCTGTGTCTATTTTCACCGACACTAAGCGATATCCAAAAAAATTACTAAATATTATTACACTGTTGATTTTTAACTCTAAGCGATGAGCGGACGGTTTAAAATCTAACAATACAATTGGGTTTTTATTTATGCATTAATTTAGATGGCATCTAGTGGTGAAAATGGACAGTAGTATAAGATGCTGGTTGTAACGATCATGGTCGCGAGCGCCAAATAGGCAGTCCAAATACAATGGTTTTATTTCTGTAAAATTAATTTTTAACATTAGTTAAAAGAAATGGAGGCTATGTAGCCTTTTACGTATTATTTTGAATGTGTTGTCGGTATGATTTCAGTCTACCCCGGTGGGTTCCATCCAGACTGGACAGGAAATCGTTGTCTCACCCAATCGCGACAGCCATCAGCCCTTCCACAAGGTAAACACATTATTTGACTTTTTGTTTATTTTTTCATTATTTTATTTGGGTTTTCTATTTGACTACAAGCATATGGGTATTAAAGAAGAGCATTCTAATTAATAGAAAGTACATTCCACATTCCAAACAGTTTTTTTTTACCTCTGACCGCAGCACCTCAACAGTTACCTTATTGTATCTTGTACAGTACTTGTACAGTTACCTTGTTGTTCTTTAGGATTTTGATAGATTATTCTCGTTACTATAAGACTCTGATAGATTGCTGCTGCCAGAAATATTAACTGTGAGGACTATAGTACTATGAAGTATGATGGATCTCGAAACGAAACAATTCTGTGATACAGAATAGTGCGTAGTGTTGCGTAGTTTCAGAATATGCATATTCTGAAAAGTTATGCTACTGTCATCTAAATGCTAATATTAATTTTATTTTATTTACTTTTCGAATTCTCTTTTTTATTTTAACCACAATATTCGTTAAATTTCAAAAACACTTTTGTAAATAATTTTCATCTTTCTATTAAATGAAAATCTTTTGCAGAATGATAATAAAGTGTCATTAAAAATGACCATGACCTATTTAATCCCATTTTTATGATATAAAGGGGTAGTCTATGCATTGGATTGTGGAGGAGTGCTCATGGCACTAACTAGGGCCGTACTAAGTGTTAGAGCCATCTTTGTTTTGGAACGAAAAAGGGATGGAGCTACTAGCCTGGTTAATATCGTTAGCCGCATGGACTATTTTTCTCAAGTGACTTCCTAAAACTTCAACTATCTATGGGGTAGAAGACACTTGAGCGTGATGTGCCGCTTTGCCAAGATATTTGGAAATGAAGTTCTTAAATACCCCTATTTAAGAACTTCACTTCCAAATACCTTGGCAAGCATTTTGCCTTGAAATATCATCTGGAGAGAGGAGAATCGTCATTCGGACATGACTGCATACTTTGTTTCTTAAAGGGGACTGCCCATCTTATGTCCCAGATTCATTGTGCGCCACGATTTTGTCGAAAAATGAAATTAGCATTGGTGTGACTGTCAGTTTCCATAAAAAAATTCAAACGCCTTTGTTGCTCTTTAAGGCGCTGAAACAAACAGGAGCATTCGCCTGTAACAATCAAAGATTCAATTTGTACAAAAACGAGTGACTGTTACAAAGTATGTCGTTACAGGTTGCGCACTGTAATGCGCTCATTGACCCAATGCTCGAATCTGAACTGGTAAATAACAGGCGGCAGTAGGTGCCATCACTTTTTCACGAATCAATAGTGGCTCTAACACTTCTCAGTACGGCCTCTGATATAGCTTTTTTGTCGGTGCAGGATGATTTGTGTGATTATATGATTGGTTTGGTTGAGGACGATGAGGCGGCGCTTATATCCGGAGAGGTTTGGTCCGCTTTCACAATCAAACGTTTTTTTTATACCCGCTGCCCTTTGACGCTCGCCTCAATACTCCATCAAGATATTCCGCTGATTTTTTCAGTTACCTAAAGTCCAATTGTGTTCAGTGTTGCTCTGAGATGTATTGGTTTTGTTGTGACCCTGTGCTGATTTCTCCTTTACTCTTTTGTCTGAATGCTGGCTTTCTGCCAGAGCTGTGCGAGAAAGCGGAGGGTTTTGTTGAATAAATCCACAAAAATTATTACTTAATTTTATAATTATAAATTAAAGAGCTGCTCTGTTGTTGGATTTTTTCCGCGCCCACCGCTTCCTTAAGATTTTGTGTAAAGCCAGCCTTAGGCTGTGTTTGAAATTCCTGTTTTGTTAAACTCATCATTATTATAAATGTAGACAAAACAATTTTCGTCTCCTATTCAGTTTATGCTTAGTGCTTTAGGGTTTTCACTGCTAGTTTCCTTCTAACAGACAAAACTGTGTTTTCGTGTGGAGTTTTTAAATGGTTTATACGACAACTGTTAGCATTGTTTCCGTTTCTTACCCCTTTTCAGGAGGTCTACTACAAACTTTTGATGGCTAATTTATTTAATCGTACCGATATTATTTCACATCTAACTCCTCTCTCATCATCGCCACCTCTACATCAAGCCTGTAATGCTTCCATTGATGGGACACATGGCTCCTCCCTGTGTGAGGGGGTCGGTTGGTAAACACGCTTTTATTAGCTTCACCTGTAACTAATTAAAAAAAACTTAAAAGTTAAATTTAACCCACTTCTCGGTTTCCGATTGAACTAAAATTTTGCATACACATTTAGTTTCAATGACAATGCATGGTTAGCTAAGTGACGTCATTCTAAATCCAATATGACGGACTAGTTATTTTTTATGCATACCCTTGATATGGGTATCAAATGAAAGGGTTTGTTGAAAAGAATACGAGAAAGAGTTATTAAAAAAAAATATATAATATTTTATTTTAGTTCTAAAATACGCTGGTACCTCTAAACCAGAAAAAAAGGACCTATCTCGAGAAAAAGAGAACAGACCTCTAGACAAACTTTCTGTACTAGTTTGTAAATTCCCATTATCGATATGAAAATAAGCTACAATATGGTTTCTGAAAACCTGACCAACACGCGTAGCATGACCACCGTAGAAACGGGTTTTGTCGACGGAAGAATCGACAAAATGACATTTCTTTTGTTGAACCGCCATTTTGTCGATTCTTCCGTCGACAAAACCCGTTTCTACGGTGGTCATGCTACGCGTGCAAGTCACTCCTTTCAAATTCAATTGACTTCAGAAACCAATTCTTTACATTTTTTTTCCCTTTTGTAGTAGTCTCCTGAATTCTTTGTTTTATGTGTACTGTTTTGAAATGTTGTTATTGTTCTTTTGTCCTACCCCTACATTGAAACTTGAGACTTTCTATGTGTTTGTTTGTATCCCAAAGTGTTGCTAAAACCCGCTGATAGCTTACAATGCAGGATATAATAGGTTATCTTGACCGGTTTTTATGTATTGTAATAATATTTATACTTTTTCAAAGTCCGTTGAACCGGAGAAATAAAAGCCTACATTATGAACTTGTATTAATTTGTAGCACTAAGCCTTTATTTTACAAGGACAGTAAATTAGTATTTTTGAGAATTTTAAAACCACAGATTACTTTCCAAACAGATACTTGGCTATTGATCTCCAGAGCAGAGCTTTTTTTAAGGTGCCCTAAATTACTTTTGCTAGAACGTGTAACAAATACTGGTACTCCATATCCTAGCTGACGATTCTGTCCAGAACCAAATAGCCCAGTATTTTACCAGTCAAGTATCTGTTCAACAATCTAATCTGTGTCTTATCCCCTCCATTTCTAAGCCCATTTTCCGCCTATCTCCCTAGATGGCAGCGCTGGCAAAGACGAAGGATTTCGGTACCGGTGGAACAGCGAATACGGGCGGCAATTGGCCTCATAGCGGGAAGGCTACGCCGCTTAATACCGGTCACCTTACACCCGCAGACAGACATGGATCTGTGCAGGTCAGATTTGTAAAATATTGGTTTTTTTTTTGTTAAATTATGGCGTCATTTTTTAACGATTTTTTCATACCATGATGAGAACTTGTCAACATCTGAATCAAATCTTCTGAAATCAAGAATGTTTAGCAATCTTTAAACAAGAAAGGTTACAAACACGTTCTTTTTTTTCTATTGCAAATTACTATTCACATTTTCGATAGTGAAAAAGAAGTATAAGCTTATTCTTATATAAACTTATCTCGTCTTAAGCGACAAACGAGAAATGGTGTAACCTGACTTATCACCTTTTCTTACTGGAGATCACAGGGCTGATTTCATATCTATATTATATTTTCTTTTTAATTTCAGTAATGAATTATTATAAACTAAGTTAAGACACTTTAGTACTGAATAAAAATCTTTCTGTTTTACCCTTCTACCCACAATGTATTTAGAACTTTAGATCACACTAAAGTCCAATAACTGTAGCCACTTAAAAGTACACAAACACACTATTGCATGTCTGTACTATTTTATTTTTGCATTATTATTATTTTAAACGTGAATTGTGAATGTATATTGGTGTATTTATTTTTTAGCTATTGAAGAATAAACATTTTCGGTATGTGAAATTTCCCGGATCGGTTTCCACGGTCAGTTTTGATACATATTTGCGGCAATCCTTGTGTGACTGTCTGCATGTCGCTTCTAATGTGCTGCGTGAGGCCTCTACAATATTATTGAATATTTTCCTCTTATTTTTACTAGAAATGGTTTGATTAGAAGTAAAATAACAGGAACAAAGTCAGTCTAATTAAATGGTATATTACTAAGCTTCTTGAGTACAAATTGTTTGTGAAAGATCGATCACTTTTAGCGGCTTGAATTTATGCACAAGATTACACAGTTAGGGATCTTGCGCACTACGCGGCCACGACCACGACTTGGCGCATGACCGGCCGCTGACTGAAACAAAACTAGTCGGACACCCGGTCGTGCAACCAAACTTCCTTCCTGCCCGCGTAGCATGACCACCGTAGAAACAGGTTTCTTTGACGGCAGAATCGACACAATCTGTCATTTTGTCGATGCTTCTGCGGCCATAAGTCTTGATCGAGGCCACGTAGTACGCGAGGTCCCTTAATTTATTCATTGTCAAAATTTATCTAAAAAAAAATACTTCAGGAGTTCTTTTCAAAATTGCACTGTTTACCGAAAAGTCTTAAATAGTTAATAAGAGGAAAATATTTAACTTCGTGAGCCTGGCCGAACTGTAAAAGCTTTAAACCGAGCACTGCCAATATTCATTCATAAAGTATTGTACACGATTGAGCTTCTAATTAGGACGCTACATTTATTTTATGTTTACGTGACACTGCACGCATTTATTTGCAACCAGTAATTTTTCGTTTTCACTGAAGTATTGTCGCTTTATTTTCTTGTAAATATTTTGTCCCCTGAATAATGTGAGATACCACGTATTTTGACTCAAAAAATACTAAATGTGAATTTTTATTCAAACCCTGTTCACCCTCTTCCTTCATATTTTAACAATCAAATAATTTATTTGAAGAATACATGTCGCGAGAATAAGTCAAACTGTCATATTTGATTATCTGACTGAAAAAAAATAGTTATCAGTGTAATAACCTGACAAAAAGCATTTGATGTGGCAACATGACACTGCACGCATTTATTTGCAACCAGTATTTTTTTGTTTTGTATAAAAAATAAGTCAAACTGTCATATTTGATTAAAATATCTGACAGTAAAAAAAATAATTATCAGTGCAATAATCGGACTAAAAGCATTTGTTATGGCAACATGACACTGCATGTATTTATTTCCAAGCAGTAATTTTTCGTTTTATATAAAAAATAAGTCAAACTGTCATATTTGATTACTGACTGTAAAAAAATAATTATCAATTTGATGTTGCCACCTAAAATAATTCAACATATTTTTGAAGTCACTTGCATTATCTCAGGTGACTGGCAGCTTCTTAATTAATTCTATGGAAGAGTTTTTATTAGATGTGAATTTGAAACTCACACAACCCCTTAACACCACATACGGCATTAACTATAGTTAGAAAACCACATATCCCATAATAGTTAAGATTATGTGTTAGTTTAAGGCTATATTGTAGACAGGAACAAGATGTATGTTGTAGGAAAGGTGTCTGTGTAAATATAATCTAATCGTACCTGTTTTGTAGTAGTTAGCAGTTTAAATTAACTTTTTTAGGTAAAACTTGCTTCAACAGTTTTAATTTCAGTTAAATATTATAAATTAATTTACCGTCTGTCTGTGTGTTATTGGCTGACTTACTAAGAGGTATCGTATTATCCAGTACTCCAGTCGGCAGTCGCTCCATGTGAAATACTGGCATTCAGCTGAATCCGGTTAGACTCGAAGCCGACTCCAACATAGTTGGGAAAAGGCTAGCTAGACAGATGATAAGTTTTAAATGAATTTAATATCCGTATTGATTAAAACAGAACCCACTCTTACGAAAGTTACTTTTAAATTATTCTAAAAATCGCACTTTATTAAAATTATTAATTCAATAATATATTCTTGATGTAACATAATATCAGGCCAGTATTTCTCGAAAAGTTGGTCTTTTACTTTATTTTTAAAGTTCATCCTAAACTTTAATACCATTAAATAACCAACTTACCAAACCTCTATCCCAATTAAATCTCCAGGTGGTTAGTTCAACGAACGGCGAGTTAGGGGCGGACGACCCCACGGCCGGGCACAGCAACACCCCAATAACGCAGCCCCACCACGAGGTCGATGTCGTTGACGACACCAAGTCAGTGTTCCAACTGTATGCATTCCTTTTTATTTTATTTTTTTACCTATTTTTAGTTTTACATGCTTGGTGGATGCTTGTCATAACATTATCATCAGCGATCAGATAATCGGGCGCTGATATACCTAAACTTCACTTTTATTCCCACGAAAGAATAATACAGACATGCCTTTCAGAATCCCGGAATCGTTTGAAATTCCTGACTAATATATTAGTCGATTCGATCACTAATCTGTTTGATAGATAAATCAATTTCCACTACTTGACCACATTGTGCACATTATAATTTTTTTATTGATATTACATTTGTTTTGAATAAAATAAAGATACTTAATCAAAATAAGCACTGCTATAATTTCATTAAGTTTGTTGTTGTTTTACAAAATTATTCAATCCCGGAAACCCGGGGTATTTATTCAGAAAGGATTGTCCATATTATTCTTTCGTGGAAAGAAGTTTAGGTATGTAAGCGCCCGATTATCCGATCACTGATCATCATCTACGAATCATCAATACATTTTTGTTGTATTCATTTCACTAATATCATCAAAAATTCGACGGTACACTGACGTTCGTCATGTAGTATAACGGCACTGTTATGGTGCCGTGGGTTGTTTGGCTGCTGTGCTAAATCAGTTGGGTTCGATTCCCGCACAGAACAAATTTTTAAACATAAAACATAACATTTGGGGGAGGCCTTTGCCAAGCAGTGGGACATTACAGGCAACTAAAAAAAAAACATAACATGACTCATGTTAAATCCCTAGGTGTGCCTAATAGTACACACATATTTCGCCAGTTATGTTAAAGGACCGTGTAATAGAGGGCGAGCCTATTGCCATCAACCTGGCACAAATCCAGACTCCGTGGCTGCTGAAATCTACAAATATTTGTGTGACCTACAGAGGTTTCTGGTCTGGACTAAAGATTCAGCAGAATTTAATAGGATGAGGCTATGTCTAAAAACAATATGTTTCAAAAAGTCTTGTGTGCCGACATTAGGCAAAAATATTTTGACAACATTGCTCATTTCAGCTGTATTCATACATTTCTCATCACCATGAAACATTAAATTAATTGTTCACTGTTGCTGTCACGTCCCATTTATTGTGATCCCCACTTTTGATGTTGTAATTTTGTATTTCAAAGCATACTCACAATATCATAAATTCATAATCATCTTAACACTTTCGCTGCGAAAGGTAACTGGTAAAATAACTTGTTTATATGACAACAGGCTGAGGGTAGTTTCAATTGCGAAAAACACTAACAGAAAGATTGGTAAACTTAGCCGGGACTGGTTTTTGATTGGCGCTGAAACGGTGACGCACAAATGCTTACCACGTATTCAGTACATCATTCTGAACCCTCCCCTAAAAAATCAGCCGTTCCACACATTTTGAAAGTGTGTAAGTTGCATTGCACTTTTGTAGGAAGCAGCAGTTTTTTTTTTGAAATACCGATAAATAATAATTTATTATAATATTATATATATATTTTTAAATATATTTATATGTGGGTTTCGGAATTTTGTACTGAACGATGAAAACGGTGTCCCTTCCACCCTGTATATTTGCCTACCTTTTTTTACATAGTGGCCCCTGGTACGAGTACCGGGCGTGTCTTTCGCAGCGAATGTGTCCCACCATATCAGCTAGTTACCTGACAGACTCTGTAAATCGTCATGCAGGCAATCTGTGTATTCCAGATGCTGTTGTTTCTTCAAGCGCAAAAAGAAGAAGTGCGCGGCCCGGGCCGGCAAGTGACGCGAGTGCACGTGACCCGCCCCCCCCGCACGCCCGCAGCCCGCACGCACAGATCGTACGCCCGCATATAGCCGCAAGTCCCCACACGTTACACCCAGTTGCTCCCGTTACATTGTCTATACGTACCTGTATTATACAGCAATGTACTTACTTACTGTACCTATATACCTAGGTGGCTAGGTCATTCGTTTCAGGACCGTTTTTTGATGGTATGGAATTTAGTGACAGTTAAATTCGCTCCTAAATACGTTACATTGAATGCCTCAAATACGCCTAGCGTGTGCGGCCGGTACGCGCTAGGCGTATTTTTCTAACGCGGTAAGTAACTCGCTAGACTAAGATAAGTTATTGAACTTTCAAGGGAAAACTTTTAAAGGCTAAGTAATCAGCCATAAATTGAGATTAGTTAAGACTCGTGTTATCGGTTACGAAATTATAGTGACGACGCAAAGAGAGCGATTAAAATAATCTAGAACATTCTTTGGTGATTGACATATTTTTGTTATATAGTGTAATTGTTAACAGAAGTTTTAAGGCAATAAAAAGAGAGATAGTTGATGCGTTGTTATTAGTTGTAAAGTTAATATATACTTGCGTCGCACTATAATTTAGCCGAAATATATCGAGCAACTGGGTTTAAATGTATGAAAAATATATTGCCGATTTATTTTAACAATCGTATGCTACCCGATCCTCAATTATCAGAATTTTTATTCAATATAATTTTAGATTTTGTAATTTTGAGTAATCCATAATGCTAACTCATTATACGAAGCTATCATAAGTTTTAGTTTCATTTCGACCTTACGCGTAACAAAGGTGCATAAAAATGTATTGAGTGGTTGGCAATCATATATTTCAGAATATAGTAACTATACAAAACGTTATACCCGTATGTACCAGTTATATACCTTTATTACGTTAATTGTTAATAAATAGAGAACACTTCCATTTAGATACTCGATGCATTGAATAACAAACATTACAATTTTCTGTTGTCACTACTATTGTCATCGTGTAAGAAATAGTACTCGTCAACAGTTAATACTAAATGCGGTCATAGGACATTACTAGGAAATGGATAGTTTGTGTTAGTTATTCTGGAACTTAGATAAATCGTACATTCTGACGGAATGTCCGTGTTGGGGCATTCTGCTGAGCTGTCGCTGAATTTCCGACGTTGTGTTCCTTCTGTAGTTTCGAACTAAGACATTCGAGCGCCTTTCAGTCAGGTTGTTAAAACTGATGTCAATTTAATAGTTTATTGCTGCCTCAACCTTATATTTTACAGTGATATGTAGGAAGTGTGGTTCACTTCATCCAAATCATTGTAAAACATAAGGTTTCCGAGTTGATCGTACTGTTTAAACGGGCGTTTAATAATAGCAATAAGTTTGAATTCTAAGCCGTGTGCGGTTGGCAGAATGTTTATTTTTGTGTTCCCGTCCGTAGTGAATAACGTTTAATTTTCACCAAAACTTGTAAATTGTATGTTGTCTTTCTGAGACGTGAGATTTACTTTACCTCATCGACATCACTCGCATTACATTCATGGCCACTCACTCGCGTCGACGATGTCCATTCCAGCACATAGTTCGAACAAATCCACAGATTTGTACATTAGGTCGCTCCTTCATGATTCATCAACACCCGTAGTTTAACAAACACTTACCGAGTAGTTGTATATCGCTTTGTTCCGTTATTAATGAAGCAGTGGAATATTATTTTTGTACGTCGTTTGCGTTCATTACTATCGTGGTTGTCTAGATATTTGAGTAGTGGATAAACAGCCAATAATGTGACTTTATAATAAGTTTTTGTGTGTTGATGAACTTCGTCTTTCGTCCGCTGTGGGTTGAATGTCGCGCACTCTCGTCCTTCTGTACCGCGCAGGTTGTGATTCTTGATTTGACTCGATGATCAATAAGTGTGTATTGATGAAGTATTAAATGTTACGGCTACGTTGCAAAGTGATACTCTCCGGAACTGTTCTATTTTCTTGGATACAATATTCTTCCTAGGTTTAATTTTATCTATCGCTACAGCTCTGGGCTGCTGGACTGTCTCATCCGTCGTGTAAGGCCTGAGTGGGGTTCATTCAACCTACGGCTTGTATGAGTACTTTAGATTTAACTTTATTTAGTCATTGTTTACCTAAGTTCGATTTGTATGGAAACGAATATAATAATATTTAAATTGGCTCCGTTCCTATAGTGACGCCACATAATTTCCTATCTTTATTTATATCTATTATTATAGTTTTTTAAGAGATAACCAGAAATTTATTAAAGTAAGAGATAAAGTGTAAGTAACGATTTACTTTTTCAATACATGCTTTTGTGACAAACATGACCATATTGACGATTGGTTTATTCGATAAATGTTATTATTAAGTGTGCAATAATTTATATAGAAAATCAATACAATAGTGTTAAAACGTAATTTGTTTCAATCGGTGTACCCCGTCGAGTCCCGAGTGAGGTGGCTCTATATTCCTACAAGACTGAATGAAACATTTCACCTTGTGTACAAACACGTGGCTCTGGGCTCTTGTCAATTTGTATTATTGCGATTTACTTTTGTTTGATTGTTAGTCTTACGACGGAAGTATAATATCATTTTTGAATAGACTAATTGATACTTGTAATGAATAGTCAGGGAGTGTTATCGTTGAAGACGCTGCAGCCGCGGCCGCTCGCGGGAGGCCATTCCAGGTGTTGGTCGGTTCGGTGCGCGGATTGTTTAGTCATTTGTTGTAGTTGTCACGGCGGCAGCGGCTGCAGCCCTGGAGGTAGCGAACAGGTTCCCCGTACCGATCACAACGGTGATTTATTTTTAGGAGTCGAATTGCGACGAGACTGAGATCAGGTAGCGCGCGTCCCTTACCGCCGCCACGTGGAGCCGACAGACGATCACTTGTTAAATATTATAATATACGATGTCTACGTCACGAGATCATGTGGCCACACTAGGGCGGTCGCTAACATGATGGTGTATAAATTGTACAGCTTTAAAAAAAAAACATTTGTATATTTTTGCTTGGACTGGAAGCGGCAAGGTTTCGACAAGCGTGATTTGCATAGGAGTAAGATATTGTAGGTGTCATGGCTGCCAGCGCAATGTCGCAACATTATACCGAATTGTTTTCATGTAATCGTGTTCTGATATAATACTATAGGTACATATTTTATACCAAAAGTAAGTTGGGACATTGCGCTGGTCACACTGACATCGTCGTAAGGTATTTTGAATTAGTCACGGATATGTAGTCATCACAAAATTGTATCCAATGCATTAGAAGTTATTCATTTGGCTAAGTACGTTTGAAGTGTTTTATAACATTAATAAAAAAAATAAACATCTTGTTATGTCGTTTTCATATTTTTTAGAAAAGTATAGTTAATGCGAATATTGTCGATATGTAAAAGGAAATTTTTAAATCAATTCTTTAAATAATGGTTTTTGATAAATTATTGTAAACAAATTGAAGTATTCTTCTCGTTAAATGGATCGTTAATACTTATCGTACAACCATTGCAGTATAATCGAGTGTAATAAACCTTGTAAGTCTTAATACATGATTAATACCATAATTGTACCTAATTGTTACTTTCTATTTGCTAGATAGAATAATCAAATTAGATTGGGTATTAAAATCGAAGTGGAGATGTGTGATGTGCAGAGGTGAACGAACGAGCTCTTCGTGTGTGTATAGTGAATGTTTTAAGTAACTAAATTGTTGAGTAAACAGAAGTATGTTGTGCGCCATGAGGCGGACAGTAGCGGACGACGCTTCATTTCGCCGTATCATTGCTGGGAGCTTTGTAAATTATCACGTATGGTACGTCGAGGTGTGAAGTGTGAACTGTCGCCGACTGCTTGAACGTTCACAACTACTATCGTGACTAAAATGTATTCGAAAATAATAAATAACTACGTTATAATGCACATTTTATTTTTATTTTATTGCATTCTTCGACTTAAATTTCTGCTATGTAAAAATTAAACATAACATGATTATTTATTATGAAGGCTGCACCAAAAACGTAGGTAGGTGTGTCAGCGACGCGAGCCTGGCGCCCTCGCCCTTCAGCTCTCGTGGGTAATCACTTTGTAGTTAATTTAATTTTAAAATTTCGCTTACTAAGTAAGTCATGTTCAGACGGCTTGTGGACGCACGAGGAAGATATATGAATTGTAGTTATTAACTTTTATGTATTATACATGCTTTTCCAACAGAATTGAATGTAAAAGTAAGTATAAAAAATAAAAATCATATTCATAGAAACAATTCTGTGTTTATTTTTCTGTAAGATGGTAAATATGGGATATGTATTCAGTTAATGTCACAAACCTTGTTCGAAATTACGAAAATATTTGTTAATTCATAATTAAATAAAGCTTATTATAAGATAATCGTTTTATTTTTTTTCTGTTGACCGTTTCTAATCTATTTGAAAATGCACACCGTACCAATAATTGTACATCAGTTTTATTTACCTCTACTAGTGGCATGGCGTTGCCATCGAGGTCGAACGCAACGAAGGTGCTGTGACGATTGATCATGTTTGCGGGGCAAACGTGGCCAGAAATTGCACAAAACAGAGTGGTTTGGAGAAAGCTTTTCCCTATAGAAAGACTTTTTCAAATGTGTTTTTTTTTTCGATATCTAAGTCATGCCCTATAGTTTCGAATACAGTCTAAAGGCCTTCCAAAATCCCAAGTTCATTTACGTTGCTGACGTATATTCAGGTTTAAATTATTTTTTTTTTTTTGTTTTTCTTCTCAAATGTGTCAAAGGAGGAGTGTAATGGCACACCTACCATCTCAGTGCCCCAAGTCATACTGCACTGCTCTTTGTGCGTCCTGCTGAACAACAAACGAGGCTCTGACGATGGATAAATGGCGGTATACAGTATTAAGTTTCCAAAGAAATATTCGCAGCTAAATAGCGCAGACAGTGACGGGCAGCAGCGTCACTAGTGCGAGAAGCTGACATCTGCGATCGCCACACTGGCCATGCACCCAACGTGGCGATTATGGCCAAACCCTTCAATGGCAAGCCACAGTCAACCACTGTCCGTTGTTCCCGGCGGCCTTGCTTCTTGATTTTGGCGGCGGTCACGGTAACGGCAAGTTACGGGGTGCGAATACCCGAGCTACGAATGGCCGTCAAACCCAACTGACCTTTTCTCAACGTAGGACGCACGTTACGGCTCGAAGAACATTAGTGCAGATTCAGCAAGAACTTGAAAAAGTAAGGTGGCACACTCTTGGGTTGAGTGAAGTTCGAACAGAGGGACACAATAATTCTTAAATCGGGCCACCTCTACCTAATTTATTTTCGAAAGGGAGACCAGCTGTCCCAAGGCGGAGTCGGGTTCCTGGTACAAAAATCCCTTTGTGACAACATAGTAGAAATGTCCAGTGTCTCGAACAGTAGTACACACGGCGGCACATGAAGGTGTACATTTCCTGTTTAACTTCGCCTCGCTTTGTATAGATTTCCTATACAATGAGAGATCCGCATAAACTGGTTTTGCATAGCCTGATTGGCCGTCGTGTTTACCTCATAGTAAAGCTAACCGGGTCTATGCATCGACTTCTGGATACTCGGACGACGTGGTGGAGGAAATGCTTGAGGACATCTCCAAGGCCTTGCACTCCACTACTTTGTACTAAGGAAGGCCCACTATTGGTTGACAATATTCCCAATGGCCGCTCTATAACTCTTTGACCCGGTACCCGTACGAAGCCGGGGCTGGTCGCCAGTAAATAAATAAATATGGGCAACGCAATCCCCGACTGAAGCTGCGTTTCCACCAGAGTTGTGCAAGGATGTGTTTGTTAAGAACCATTAGAATCAATTCATTAAGCCTCGCACCGCCCGGCTACCTTGCACATCTCTGGTGAAAATCAGCCTAAGAATTCCGCCACTGTCAAAGTTCATAAAACCTCTTTTACGAGGTTATCCAAAAATTATTACGCGGATTGGTATCCTTATGTCAAATAAAAGTTTCTTCTTCGTAGGCCATGTCGACGCGGCAACGAAACCATAGCGTGATTCAATTCGATGCCTACACCAACTGTCGAGCTATGAGGTCAACTTGTGCTTTTCGCGTTTGTTTGTAGGAACGCGTTGTTCTTAAAAACGTATACTTCCAACTAGCAAGTGGTTCTTCCCAAAAATAAGTTCATATTTCAAATTTCAATGTATGTAGAACCAAGGTATTAACTTAATAGGCAGGCATCCTGAGCGTTCTTTCAAAGTGTAGTGGGATTGATTAAAAAACGAATATTCTTACACAATTTATTCGAACCAGCATTCTCATTGTAGTCCATTTTGTTGAAACTCTTATATGGTAAGTAGGTAAAACGAGCTATAACTAACGCAAATGAAGTACTTAAAATCAAATTCTAGCTAAAACTGACACGTCAGTTACTAATATAATTGCACCAAGTCGTAACAGAGAAAATGCTTAGTAAATAACTTATACTAAACTCCTACAGTATGATTCGTAAATAAAAATATATCTTGATTTAATTATATATTAATTTTGATTTTCTCAAATAAATACTCAACATCTTTCATTCCCAGAAACGTGACATATTACCGTACTTTACGTCTGAATAATACTTAAAACTAAATAAAATCATTCATAGCGTTCTCACTACAACATAAACATAATTATTATGTATAAACTAGAGGCTAATTCCAAGGGTAGTCAGCATGACTCCAGACAGCGAGCCAGCACATCACGGTCAACAAGTCGAAATAAACGCACACAATCAGATTCCGGACCAACTACGCACGAGGAATAATTTCATTGAAACTATATAATCGTAAAAAATACATTCTGTGTAAAATAATAGTAAAATAGTTATCTGAAAGGAAACAACAAGGAATTATAAAGGAATAGAAATATAGTATCTGTGCTAAACTAGAACTCGTTTAAAGTGCCGTTGACTACGAAACTCTTGACTTCAGTGGTGTTTCTGGACTCGTAGTCGGAGATCTCCTCGATGACTAAGTCGTCGGTCTTCACGGGTATGGGCGGTAATAAATCCAGTAGTTCTCCGAGTTTGCGGCCGGTTGATATCAGTGTATTGGTGAGGAAGCCTTTGTCGTTGATGTTCATGTCGCTATCGTCTTCGGTTTTAAACTTTTTGTAGAAGTGTTCGTAGTTCTCCTCTTTGACGATAGGCGGCATGTAAGCGCCGTCGTTGTAGTCCAGCTCGTGCTTTTTCATGCGTTTCTTGAGATTGGGGGGCCAGTCCTCATCGATGGGCAGGTCCACGTACCCGCCGGCGAGCACCTTGTGCGTCTCCGTGCTCTTCACGACCTGGTAGTCATGGTCGGAGTGTGGGCGGTTGAACGTGATCAGTTCATCCATGTTGAACTCTCCATCGTCTATTACTGTCTCGTCGAGCGCCATTTCTGTTGAAAAACGGAAACGTTTAGAAACTCTTTTATGTCGCAACAAAGTGAAAAGAAATTAGTAACTATTTAATTCAAGTTGAGACAGTTTTTTGCTGTAACTTTCAAAAGTGCATCGCGTTACATAAACATTTCATTTAAATTCGAAAAGTAGTGCAGCCGATTATACATGGATTTCCAAACGATGTAATGAGAAAGTTGATTCGTGAATTCGACCATAACGAACATCAAAATTTACGTAAATGGATTGAAGATAAAAATGTTATATAAATTGTAATAAAACGGTTGTCAGGCACGAAAAAAATAGTACTTTCAAGACGCTTGTATTGTGTATCGTATTGTTTGACCTTAGTCACGATTGAGATATGTTTAATATTATCTATACGACATAGAAAGCGATTATTGTTATCTTTCGGTCGCGGTCCAATTATAAAAACAAGGTGCTTGTATTTCTTTTTATAGACAGAGGACACGCATAATTTTATTTGCTGATGAGTTAGTGACTGTCCGTCAAAACTAGAATTACTTTTGTACTGTGTATTCGTAAATCTTGTAATCGTCAAATTGTTTGTTAAAAGACTACTTGACCCGCTAATGAGATAAACTAGATTATTGCGTATTGAGTTCAGTCGTGAAAAACTAAATTATTATTATGTAACCAAAATTAATGAGCTATCACTACTTAACAAAGTTCACGGCCGCTACGTCTGCCCCTATCTTTCGCTTAGTTCCAAAATTACTGGGTTATTGTGATACGGTTTCACGTTTTTTTTAAGCGTGTTTTGCAATAGTCAACAAGTCGCACTTACGTTGATTAAATATTAAGATAATGTCAGCCCAAAAAATGGATTTCAAATGCTTATATTGCTCATAGATAGAACAACAGGTTTTTACGTCAAGAATTGGATTAATAAATAGCTGACATTTTCTCCAGATCTCTGATTGGTTACAATTAACTGATATAATATATTGCATCGCTTTTATATAGTTCCACAAAAACGACGACAGTGAATCATAGGTAACTTACGATTAACCTACGGGGCGCTTAGCTTCTGACGGTTCATAAGTACCAATTAAGTTTAACCCACCAAATCTTGCTGACTTTCTAAGCTTGTTCATTAGGACAAATTCTAGGCTTCAAATAAAAATCACAATGCTGTCCTATTTGACCCAAAGGTTGTCTGGTAGAGAATGCCTTGTGGCATTAAGTCCGCCTATGTACCACTTTTGTACATGAAGTTTAAATAAATAAATAAAAATCAGGAGGTACTCACTATTGGAAGCTGAGAGAAGCGCTCTAGTAACAGCGGGCGAGTTAGCCGGCGTATCTGACGCACGCGGCCTGATCTCCTCGCGCATGGACGGCAGCGCCACCAGCGCGACCGACAGCAGCAACACGAGGAGGCAGGTGGCTGGCTGCGCTGACTTGTTTGTGGAGCCACCCGTGACGCCTGTTAGGACGTTCTGTAAAGAAACGAGAAGAGGTTTAGCATTTACAACGGTTAGGCAGAGGTGTACATAGTAATCGACGTTCCACCCATTATGTTTTTTAAGTCCCATGTATGAGGTATAAAAATTGATGGAGGTAAACAAACACAACAGAAAAATTGTGGATATTTTCTTGCGGGACTCAGAGAAAAAAAGGTCTTTTCAGTGTAATGGTGCAGCTTTACAGATAAAATGTCACAATGGACTAACTCAAATCGAGGTAACGTATTTATTTATTTTAATGTATGTCGAATCTATGGATATTTTTGCAAGTACTGAACTGAGTCTCCTCAACACTGCTTCTCGATAACTGGAGTCATTGCCACACCCAGTACTATCTCCTCGGGATAAACAAAGTATATCCCTTATAAAATATAAAGTTTTATGATGATACTAGTTTTGTTCTTTTAATTTAATTTCATTATGTTTATTCTCATTCTGTCTAAAAATGTTTTGTTTACTTTTATTCTTACATCTATCATATTGTTTACTTCTAATATTTTTATTTTATTTTTAATTCTAATTTGACTAATTTTATGTAGTTTTACTTGAATTTTATGTTCAACCAATAACTTGTATGTGTGGTGTAAACTGTTAGTATAAGTTGATTATAAATAAAAATAGAATCTGGGCATCATTAGAGTATATTACGGACAAACAGAATTCAATTATGACATGCAACACAATCTAATATACAGTTTCGACCAATCAAGTACTAGTAGTCAATGCTACTTTATTAGAAGTAATGGTTTCTCGCTTTGTAACGGAGACAGCAGTCACTGAACTATCATAGAAAATGAATTATGGGACATAGCAATGTGCCAGATTGTATAAAATATTGACAAAGAAATATTAACTGCCAGCTTTGCACGGGTGGACATTTATTTTTTAAACATTTTGGGATAAAATATAGCCTATGTTACTCAGGGATAATGTAGCTTTCTAATGGTGAAAAATTTGTTGCAATCGGCACAGTAGTTTTCGAGTTTATTCATTACAAACATACACACACACACAAAAATACAAATCTTTCCTCTTTATAATATTAGTACGATTTGGCTATAAAGTTTACAGTTGACATCGGTCAATGACACAGTAAATCAGTATTTTACTAGCAATACGATATCTGACTACTGTAAATATAGCACACACTGATGTATGCAATTATTATCGTTTACTAAGCATAAATGTACTACTCAGTTTCTAGTGATTCTTCGATACAACGAGCCATTGATTGTCAATATTGCTATCATTAGTAGAACAAGACCACGATTGCAAGCAATTGGCTATTAATAGTCATTATTGAACTACTCATAGATACACAGTGGAATAGTAACTGACCTAAATATGAAAATATAAACTAATTAGTTCATTTATTAATATGTATGAGTTATGCTGGGTATCGCATTATGCGTAAGGATGTAATGCAATAATTAAAAGTATCAGGAGAATTGTCCTCATATTAACAGAGGAGTAGAGTATTTCCTCATTTTGCCAGTTATTTTGAAGTCCCGTGCAATTACAAGTATATTTCCATAACCGCACTACGAATCTACACTCAAAAGGAGAAGAGTCAGTTTATCGGTGATCATGGCGCTTGCAACAGCGCCGAAATATTGAGAACTCATAACAAATAGTAGGTAAATGTGGTAAATATCTCGTTTTTAGTGTTCATGCTAAGGAGAAGAACCCTGATATCTATACTAATATTATAAAGAGAAAAGATTTTGTTTGTTTGTTTGTAAGTATCGAATAAGCTCCGAAACTATTGGACCGATTTTAACCATTTTTTCACCAATAAAAAGCTAAATTATCAGAAAGTAACATAGGCTATATTTCCCCACGTAATCGAAACTTACGAGGGTGAAACCGCGGAGCGCAGCTAGTTTAGTATAATTATGTAGAGATTATTTTTTACTACTGCAATTAAAGTGAAATTAGCAACATAAAAGTCGGCATTACATTAGAAACTAGTTTGAATTGCTAAATGCTCTACTGTACTTTATTTAGAGCAAAATTTTACTTGTCACAAAGATTGACAAATGACAATCACAGCTAGAACTTTCGGCGAACTAGTTATGCAATAGAAATAGCTATATAGTAATCGGTCAACGAGATATGAGATTAAAAATGGCGTCGCTACCATTGTTATCGATATTGTCCTCTCGCTCGCACATATATTTGAGAGTGAAAGGCGCATATTGACATTTCTAATGCCATTGTTTAAGCTAATGTGTGTGTATGACTTCTGAGTCTGAAATTCGCAACAATTAGACGTTTGGCTACTACATTGTTATCTTTACTGAAATTCAGTCTTCATCATAATCATCGTCCACGGGGTATAGGCCTCTCTTAGTTTAAATTGAGTCTTACCAGCAGATAACATCAGCCTGTTAAAATGTTCTGTGCTTAATACAGAACTTCCATCATCATTTTCTTGCCCTTATCCCAATTTATTTGGGGTCGGCGCAGCATGTCTTCTTCTATTACTCGTCATCTCATCAAACACCTCCTTTTTTGCGATATTATTCTTTACACAGTCCCTCCATCGTTTCTTTGGTCTTCCTCGTCTCGAATACCCATCTACATTCATACTCAAAACTTTCCTCACGACATTTTCCTCATCCCTCCGCATCACATGCCCATACCACGACAACCGATTACCACACAAATTTTCAGTCACCGGCACCAGTTTCTGACTTCCTCTTATGCACTCATTTCTTATTTTATAATTACAGCTTTATCTAACGGACACATCGTAAACCGCCATAATAACAGCACATAAATGGTCAGTTTATTAGAAGATATGAAAATTCTGCGATTAACCTCCTCACGCTCCTAGGCCGTCCCCTTTTACGACATAGATAGGGACGGCTTCATTCATCATCTGCCTAGCCTTTTCCCAACTATGTTAGGGTCGGCTTCCAGTCTAACCGGATGCAGCTGAAAACCAGTATTTTACATGGAGCAACTGCCTATCTGACGGCTGACCTCCACAACCCAGTTAGTACTAGGTAATACGATACTGTTACGATAGGGAAGGCTTCATTAATAGGCTAAAAACATACAGACCATAACCATATCACGATTTTGCTTAAGACATAAATAAGACGTGCCGGCTGCCGGCCGGTAAAGCCGACTATGTAGAAGTTTAGCCGCACCTACCACCTACACAGCATGTTGCTAAACCAAACTGGGTGGTATTCAGCAAACTTAGATGCCGAGCGACACGAACTGAATTTATGGAGTAACCCGCGTGAATTTCGTTAATTGTATTACGGGATCATAATACCGGGGTAAAAAGTACCCTATGTGTTAATCCAGGTTATCAACTATCTGTATGCCAAATATCATCCAAATCCGTTCCGTAGTTTTTGCGTGAAAGAGTAACAAACATCCAGCCCTCCTCACAAACTTTCACATTTTTAATATTAGCAGGAAGTAGGATTGCTTCAGGTCGACTTTTGTTGTTCAACAAATACTGCCAATTCGAAAAAGGCACTTAGGCACGACCATTATCAACAATAGCTACTCATCTACACCGTGACTTTTTAGTCGTCTTACAAAGGTGGTCCACTCAATGTGCCCGACATAAAAATAGTTCTAGGCGCGTTTTTTTTTTTTGCCCACCGTTATAGGTACAAAGAAAAATAAATAAACATTAGAAAAAATTATGAAACTGATGTTTAATTATGTTTACGTGTCAAACGGGAGAATATACCTACCCAGCGCTCGAGTCCAGTGATCATCGCTCACAACAGGGTGTTAACTATGTCATGCGTCATAATATTGAATAATATTTTTATTTTTAAATTATTAAAATCTCATAAATACCTAGTTTTTTTTTAGGCTAGGCTGCCGTAGTAAGACGACTAAAAAGTCACGGTGTATAAATAAAGTCACTTAACATCTATAAATAAAACAGTTATTTACCTGTAATCTCTTCAGTTGAGCAGTCAGAGATTGGTTCTGTGATTGCAGAATCTTTATCCTCCTTATAAGAGTCTGGTTTTCTGCTGTACACTGTTTTACTCTGAAACAATAGATTAAATTGTGTTATTTCCTTAAGTTTCAAAGGCAAATGACGTGGTTTTGTTGCTATTGAATATAACTAAGTGTAAACCATAGCCATCTTAGAACTAAGCGGGCATAACTACTATTATACTTTTTTCATGACATTTTAATTAATTTATAATCTAAATCTCAAATGACGATATTTATTATTTTTTATTTAACTTTTTTAGATTGTGGACATTTTACATTTTATTTGACATGGATCATAAGTATTGCATTAATTTAATTTTTATAGATTATTTTGACGTTAAATTTAGATGTAATAGTATTATTTAATTACTAACATTATTTTTAAATGTACCTACTAACAAAATTATGGATCGTTGTGTCTGAAATAAATAAATTTAAATTGAAATAAACTACTAGTTTGCTCGCAGCTTCACCCAATTGGAGGTCTGTAATTATTCCATGGGAGCATACTACTCGTACCAGGATAAAGAGTATTCTATGTCCTATCTCCGATCATGGTTTACGTGTGTGTAAAATTTCATCCGTAACGAAATTATTTCAATTGATAAAGAGTGAAAAGGTGACCGACAAACAGAGTTTCTTTACTATCTAGTTTATGCGCGCGGCTTCACCCGCATGGACTTCGGTAATTGACCCACGAGATAAAAAAAAGTATATTGTGTTAATCGCGGTTATAAACTATTTGTGTCTTTCATCCATATCCGTTCAATACTTTTTGCGTGAAAGAGTAACAAAGATCTCAAAAACTTTCGCATTTATAATGGAAGTAAGATTTTGTACCCAAGACACGCACCTCTGGTTTTTCGCATTCATGTGCGCATTGTATAATTATCACTTGCTTCGGTTAAGGAAAACATCGTGAGGAAACCAAACCAGCATGCCTGAGTGATATTTTTCGACAGCATGTAAAGCCAAGTCTCACAGAGACGGCATAAAAACTCTGACACCAGGTTAAGCACCAGTTACCACACGGAAACAAGAATGTGTTGAAGTATACGGGGTGTAAACAGACCCTTCACCAAGCCGTCAACCAAGCATTCTGTACATCAAACTAAGTAACTTTACGCAAAAAATTTTGCTGGGAAACGAAATTTTTTTTTGGGGTCAAAAATCAAATTTTACTGTAAAACTCAATATAATGCGCTCAAAACTTATTGCTGATGGATGCTTTGAATAGTAAACGGACCATGGAGGTAATTGGAGTAAAGTTAGAACCATAAAAAGTAGTAGGTATTCAAAAAAAAAGTTGTGAAAAAATTGGAACTTTGACCCCCAATATCTCCGTAACTAGAAGGTTCCCAGGTATGGTCCAGAACAAAAAAATGATCACAATGACGAGGAGAATAAGTGCCTTTCGGCTTCGTTAAGGGTCTTTTTACACCCTTTATATTGCTATTATTGCGATAAAAATAACAATCCTTGTCTTTATAGATCATCATCTGCTACTGCCTATCTGACCTCCGCAACCCAGTTAGTACTGGGTAATACGATACCCCTTGGTAAGACTGATTGTCAAACTTTTTGGGCCACTGACTACCTAACGACTGTCAAAGATCTACAAATGACACCCGAGACCAAAGCCATAACGTGCTTTCCGAGGCACGGAGGAAACTCGGTATGCAATGGGTGGTCACCCATCCACAGACCAACCTAGGCAAGCACGGCTTAACCTAAAGATCGACCCGAGCGGCTGTTATTATTTAGCCAGCCTCCTTGTCCTTATAGATGCTTTATACAATATAAATGTGTATTAAAGTCAAGTTCCAACATTCAAGGGGGTCGTTTTCACAGCTAGGTAAATAATTAATAATGTATAATTCATACTATAAATACGATTCTGTAGACAGACATCACTGTATTGTAAATTTAACATCTGAATAAGCAATAACCTGTATCATTCAGAATGTATTTGTCTCAAGGACGTTCGCAATAATGTTGAATATTCGTTGCTAGCAGCATAAAAAGGCTTTTTAAATGCTTTTAGGTAGGTAACTACTGCCTTCCGTGTAGTGCATAGTTGCATGATTTTTCGCAATTTTCCGTTGTAGGTATGGCGTGCGGTATATTGCTTCATAGAAATTAAAATTGTTCTTTAAATAAAAACTGTATGTCCCGCGGACATCTTTGCAAGCCTTCAAATTATATCTTATCTAATCAAGTTAATTGATACCGGATTTAGATTTTAGACCAGACACTGGAAATCTACCGAATAAATATTATTTATTTGTTGTGTGATAATTGCGCGACTTTAGTTTGATAATCTTTTGTTTATTTAGCCTTTATAGGTCTAGCGTTAGGCATAGCCTTCCTCCAAGTATTTCTAGGTTATATGACCGAATTATTTGTAAAAATAAGTCTTAGTGTACTCCTGGACACGGCCCGTATTGTAAGGAGGTTCCACTCTCTGGAGCCGGTAGTTTGGACTGTGTACCCGATACCGGTGGGCTACTATTTTTTATATTTTAAAATTATCATTAACTTTAGAAACAGGATATTTATGTGTGTTTACTCTAAAGTTAATGATAATTTTAGTGACCATGACAGTTTAAAAACTTATATTTTAAAATATTAAAAAAAAAAATATTTTGTAAAGGAATATTTAAAAAATGTAAATCTTATATATGGAAATGAATAAAGGGAATTAAGTGCTGCAATATTGATTAAGGTGTACTTCTTAACTGGCATGGATCTGTTTTTTTTTGTTACCCTACTGTGTCCAGCTGCTTAGCAAAGGCCTCCCCTTTTTTCTTCCAAACATCTTCTCCAATCCAATCTGTCTACAGATGTCAGCACATCAAGCTACTACAATCTGTCAAATTCCTTTAATACATTTTCAACTTTATCACTAAAGCATTAGTTTCAAGGTTGATTACGAAAATTTGACAGTTTCGGGTAGCTTGATGCGCTGGCGTCTGTACATTTGCAAAATGAATAAATAGATTATTACCTGTCCTCAAGCCCGTCAACGTACTCCTTCTTCCTCTTACGGGAATCTTGCGCGGAGATCTTATTCCTGATCTTCCGCCGGATCCTCTTTAGTTCCCTCTCTTCGTGCTTAGTAAGGGGATAGCTCGTAGGTAGTGTGATGCCTTCCTTCGCCAGCAGTCGTCGTTCCTCGGTTGTTAGAACGAGACGGGGATATCCATTCTTGCCGTCGGGTACCGTGTCTTTGTGATCGTCGTCGTCATCGCTGCGATCACTGCCTGAGTCATCTGTATGAGGAAATAAAGGTTTTGAGGAAAATTTAAGGTAAAACGTTATCTATTATTTATTTTATTTATTTATTTATTATATTTAGTACAGCATAAGCCATTAATACTAAATGAAGTTATCCTTTTATTCGGTCTTCTCACAGAACCACAAACATTCTAACATTATCGTCTTCCATTCATCAGCAAACAAATCCAATCCAGTGTTGGTCTCCACGAGCGCGTTGAGCATCCTAAGCATACGCGGTATAGGGGAAGTGGATCGAGCTACAGTGCGACAAAATGGGATATTAAACAATTTATGCTTCCTAGAGCGATTATAATTATTTGGAACAAATAATTGACACAGCTCCGCATGTAAATCTGAGGCGTCGGTATAACCATGTAAAATTTTATACGCTGTTGTTATTTGGTCAATTGGAACACTGGTTCCTAACCCCTTACAGAAAACAATCAAATAAATAAATAAATAAAATAAGTAATAAGTAAATAACATCCTAACTAATATTATAAATGCGAAATTACGTTTGTTTGTTTGTCACCTTTTCGCGCCTAAACCACCGAACTGATCATCCTGAAGTTTTGCATATACGTTGTCAGGTGTACAGAAACGGATATAGGGTACCTTTCATCCCGAAAAAAATTACTGTTCCCGAGGAAAACAACAATAACGTTCTTATGATAATAGATGGCGCCACGTTTCTTTCGAATCATGATTGAATCATATTATTATAGAAACTTAGTAGTGTGTCCAGAGTTTAACTGTCAAATTCTATATTAACGCGAGCGAAGCCGCGGGGAAAAGCTACTATGTAATATTTCTACACTTGGCCAACGCATTGACGATTATCGTAATGATATTGCAGATATAGCGATGCTACTGCCATTTACTGATGTAGTCAAAAAATAGGTCAAACCAGTAATTACCAACAAAAAGGTTTTACATGAATGAGATTTCGGAATTTAATTTTACATGAATGGGTCTTATTTGGAAGTAGCCTTGGCCTCATTACAAAGTTCTGGTGCCTTTTAAAGAGTAAACGAACTTAAAGTTTTAAGTCATTGAATCGAAAAAAAAAATAATAATAATAATATCGTGAACTATAGACAGGCACATTCACTTAGTTTAGGAGTCAGAGTATTAAAATTATTGTGACCTAGTTATAAGCCCGTCTTTGGATATTGTATTGTGATGGCTTTCGGTCATCATCTGCCTTTTCCCAACTATATTGGGCGGCTCCCAGTCTAACCGGATGCAGCTGAATACCAGTATCTTACATGGAACGACTGCCTATCTGACCTCCACAACCCAGTTAGTATTGGGTAATACTCGTACCATACCCCTTGGTAAACCTGGTTGTCAGACTTTTTGTGGCCACTGACTACCTGTAACGACTGCCAAGATCTAGAAATGACAGCCGGGACCAACGGCCTAACGTGTTTGCCGAGGCACGGAAGAAACTCGGTATGTAATGGGTCACCCATCCACAGACCAACCTAGGCGAGCACAGCTTAACCTAAAGATCGATCCGAGCGGCTGTTATTATTTAGCCACGAGCTCCTTTGTGATGGCTTTTGGTGAAATAAAGAATTTATTAATTTACCATCAATCAATTAAAGTCGCCAGTACAAACTTTCGTTTGAGATACATTAGATAGTTATTTTCGTACGACACTATTAAGAAAGTAAATATTTAACGAGTCCAATGACCAGTCCGACCGGTTCGTTACGTTATGTCACCATGTCCGTACAATTGCTACCAATCAACCACAACGAGGTGACCGAAAATTTACTGTACATTAAAATGAGCTGTATTCGGTCGCAATTTCGTTTGCGACATCTTCACAAATGGTCCTGAATTTTAGAGAAGACAATTTCACGCAATTGTAAGCAAATAATGATCTAGAATATCTAGATAGTTTCCTATTCAAAGATAAAACCACGTATTTTGTACTCTGATAAAAAATAAAGCTAGTGTGAAATAATGTAACAGTAAATTTGTATATCTATTGGGTTTCTTTCTTGCGATCTATCATTTGAACTATTACTGGGGTGGTTTCATATTAGCCTAATCAGCCAACGAAGTTCCTAGTGCGGGTAATTATACACTACGCGGGCTCAGTGTGGGATGATGAATGTCAAATGTCTTTTTTTTTTCTTAGGATGGTAAATCATCAAATGACTCCTCCTGCTCTGGGCGGAGCGGAAGGGAGCGACAGACTTGTACTGACTAAAACCCATTATGTTCCTTCTTTGCCCTTTGTGTTCCAGGGCCGCAGTATCTCTTTCGAACAGTTCTGCAGTTCCGGCAGGCATCGGCCCTTGCGGACCCCTTCCTTGTTGCTGACATCTCTTTGAGGCCCGCGTGGAACACGAACCCGCCTGCGACACGGTCTGTCGTCATACAACCGAACATGTCAAATGTCTCTGTCGGACTCTGTCATGTCGGTGTCTGTTTGTTCTACGACATGCCTGTTTTCTCACGAAGAAGGTTTTATATAAAAAGAATCATAACCCTAAATAATTAAATTTCACTCACCGTTATTTCCGCTGTGGTCATAATCATAGTCTCTAGCTTCAACCTTCAAATCATGCAACTTGCTCTGAGACAGCAAATTCGCGGCAGCCAGCTTAATGTTCGAAGCATTCTTCAAATCCGCAGCATTGATGATCTTGATCGATTTGAGATCTTTCATGTCTTTTATCGTAACAGGAAGGAGGATTGATCGAGGGTTGCCAGCCATGGGAGCTACGCGGATCACACGCCGTTGAGGAGCCACGCTTTCAACAGGCTTCGAGTACACCTTGGTTTGTGGGTTTAGAACTTGAATGTTAGCCACTTTGACGGGTTTCTGAGGCTGTGCCTTCACAACCAGTTGTGGTTTCGGCGTGCTACTTGAAGTAGCTGGAATCCTGATCGTTGGCTTCTGGACTTTCGGTTGCACAGCCACTTGTGGCGTTTGCGATAGACGCCGTTTTCTGTTGCCTTTACCTAGGAGAAAGATTCCTTGTTATTAATTTGAAAGTAAAGTGTTTATTTATCATAAGTTCTGTCAGTATCATTAGTACTAATTGCATCAGACATGTGACTCAATCCGGGCTAGAAATAAGTGCGCAGATTCGGAGCATTGACCACCGTTTCCTACGTTTTACGAATATCGGAATTTGAATTCAATTAACCACCTATTATATTTCCAGCGTGCAACAATTACGAAAAATTCTTTTCGACATTAAATATTATTGACTCAAGTGTCGCATTGAAAATGAGGAGGACAAATTGACAAAATATTAATATGTGAAGGTCGCACGCAGAATTCGATAAACGAAAAACAGATAGTGTAATAGGTATCTTTTGCATTGAAATAATTTTAAAAGCTTGATTTGAAGACTGAAGACTTAGATAAGAGCGCCTAGTTCTTGTATAATATAATATACTTGTTATTCTGATTCGCGAGAAGCGGGCAGGCCACGTGTGATTCGATATTTACATAAGTCGGGCTCGCTATACATATGTAGGTACTACTTGATTCTGAGTATCTGCGTAATAAACTGGTATTTACGCCGGTTATATTTCTTCATAACTTTTACGAGCTAAGTGATCTGTTTTTTTGCTATAATTAAATCAAAGAAGTATCTCATGGGAAGTTATTGCGAAAAATATCACCAGTATTAAATCTTTTTTCCGACTTCGAATTCGATAAAATGTTTATTACATTTTTACCGACATTCCAGCACATATTAACATACGTCACAACACATTGGATACGGCGGCTGAAGGCTTTAGAAAATCATATACCTAAGTAATAAATTCTTTCAGTACATTTTCACGTGTTGCCAAGCGTAAATACCATTTTATAAAACATGCAAATATTTAATAATTTTAGAGTTTATTTTCACGATTTTGAAACGCTGACACAAAATGAGAAAAACATAATAATTTAATTCAATGTCACCCGTGAAATAAAATTATGCTGTTATGTTAGGACTAATAGGCCCTTTATAAATGAAAAATATTCGAAGGTTTTTTAGCTCACTTGACTTTTGAATAAATTATTTTCATAAAACCATAAATCATGTTCTTAATTTACAAAAACATAATAAACTGAATGGAAAAATTACACCATAAAATTATTTTTGCAAAAACATGTGTAGATAATATACATGGTATGATGCTTATTATAGGTGTTACAATACAAGCTACTCTTTGGCTCAAAATGTTTGACCATGGCTGGTGTACAAATTAGGTCGAAAGACCATAAGATTTTCAAAAAAATCAAAATACAAAGAATAATAATATAAATAAATTAGGTGAAAGATTACTTTTTCTCACCAAACAGCCCAATATACCACAGAAACTAGAAGAGTAATGTTCGTTGTATAACCTGTAATAAATAAAAATAACTTACCAGGGCTTTGGAATGTATTTTTGTTAAGGAATCCAGGGACAACATTCTGCTCAAAGTTCAACATATCAAAGGTATCATCGACGACTTCGCTCGAGGAGTTGGATCCATCGCTGGAGTCCTGGATGATAACATCCTGGACGTTGCCAGGACTGGTTGGCTCCAGGCCAACGGGGGAAGCCCCTGCATCCTCGTCGCAAGAGTTTTGAATCAGGAATGGGGAGAGTTGCTGCTCGAAGTCGCTGTAAAGAGGGAGTACCATTAGAGAAGTGTTGCTTGGCTGTTTAACAGGATGATCGTCTACTACAAGATGGATGGTGATTCGTAGTGCACACGTATAGTACACCTATAAAGGGTGTAAATAGACCCTTAACGAAGCCGAAAGGTTGTCCTCCCCGCTATTGCGATCATTTTGTTTTCTAGATCATACCTGGGAACCTTCTAGTTACGGAGTTATTGGGGTTCAAAGTTCCAACTTTTTCACATGTTTTTTTTTAATACTAATTTTTAAGGTTCTAACTTTACTTTAAATACCGCCATGACCCGTTTACTATTCAATGCATCCATAAGCTCAATGTTTTGCATGCGTTACATTGAGTTTTACCGTAAAAGGTTATTTTTCACCCCAAAAAAATCGTTTCCCAGCAATAATTTTTGGTAGGGTTACTTAGTTTGATGTACAGAATGCTTGGTTGACGGCTTCATGAAGGGTCTGTTTACACCCTGTATATAATAATATTATGTCTCATGTGCCTCTAATTGAAAGGTACAGTGCTATGTTGTTGTAGGCTTGTATCCGAAAGAGCTGTATCGTAAGTAAAATCAGTCAAGTCTCTCGACGGCATGTAAAGCCAAGTGAGAGGCCCATGGGCGGTATAAAAACTCTGACACCAGGTTAGATACTACACACTTCTACTAGTCGTCCCTATTGCAAGTAGTACTGCCTCGTTGGTCGCAAGCGCGACTGCTGAGCATGTCTTGGGTTTGATGCCCGGGTAGGGCAAAGTGTTATTGAGTTTTTCCATCAAGAAATTTCTCATTAGCAGCCGGTTGCTGGCAATAGGCACCTCATACTACATGGGACTTACAACATAACTGGCGAATTGTGGGTGTACTATCAGGTACACCTCTGCCTAACCCTTCGGAGATTACAGGCGTGATGTTACGTTATGTACTACCAGTAAAAGTTAATTTCCACCTAACAATAGGTGGAAATAAACTTTGCATGGTATTATAGAATTACAATGCGATAAAGGAAAACTATGTTATCAGTCACAGTAGTTCTACATGGTTTATAGTTATAGCTATGCATGACCTTGCTTTTCGCCACAAGGTCACTAATTGAAGATCGTATCAACACAAATCTAATCGATGGCATGTTTTAGCGAGATGACATCGAACGAAAATTCAAATACACCGAACAAACTATGTGAAAAAAAGGGTTTTTACATCATCTGCCTAGTCTTTTCCCAACTATATTGAGGTCGGCTTCCAGTCTAACCGGATGCAGGTGAATACCAGTATTCTACATGGAGCGATTGCCTATCTGACCTCCACACCCCAGTTAGTACTGGGTAATACGATACCCCTTGGTTGTCAGACTTTTTGGCCGCTGACTACCTAACTCTGTCAAAAATGTACAAATGACAGCCGGGGCCGGGCTTAACGTGCTTTCCGAGGCACGGAGGAAACTCGGTATGTAATGGGCGATCACCCATCCACAGAATAACCTAGGCAAGCACGGCTTAACCTAAAGATCGACCCGAGCGGCTGTTATTATTGAGCCACGAGCTCCTCCCCTTTACGGGTTATAACATTGACAAAATAATAACCAAGTGTGCCCGTTAGTAAGAATTTACAGGAAATAAATAATGGTCGAACACACGCTAAACCCAAGACAGTTACTTTGAAATTGTAGTTTACTTAGATTACATGGAAATTATCAGGGATCTATGACATGTAACGTGGAAAGTGTAACTATGAGTTCACACTGGAAAAACATTCACAGAAAACATGTTGAAATCTCTATTTTTAACCCCCAACGCAAAAAGAGGGGTGTTAGTAGTTTGGCCGCAATGTGTGTGTGTGTGTGTGTGTCTCTGGCACCGTAGCTCTTAAACGAGTGAACCGATGTGGATGCAGTATTTTTTTATTTGAAAGCTAGTTTCTTGGCGATGTTTCTTAGATACGTTTTATCAAAATCGGTGCAGCCATTTACTAGATATGGGGCACACACGCACACATTTTCAAATATATACCCAAGTGGGGTATCAAAGCGCATGATGTGTATATTACAATTAGACATGTTTTATCAAAATCGGTGCAGCCATTTACTAGGTTTGGGGGATGAAAGTGGGTATTAATCTTTCATCTTTTATTTTTTCGAAGGGGGTTTTTAAAAAATTAATTTTATTGTCCCTCTCTCTCTTCTCTTAGTTGAAATCTTGTATCTCATCAGACAAAATGATTTTATATGAACGCAACGCTTCTGGGTAAATCTTACGAGAACTTGTTACGCACTTACACATAAACAATTCTATATCCTTATCAGCACTTACACATAAACAAGTCTACATCCGTATCATATCTTACAAAAAAATATATTACGGCAAAACCAGACATTATTTTGGTAGCCATGTTGCTTTGACAACTGATATTGGGTATTTTCGTCTTGAGGAAACGGATACTTAAGTTGTTTATGATGAATTGATGAGTATCGATTTTCTGAGCACTTGACATACATTTAGGGTTTGTGCCACACACTACGGGCCGAATTCAAAACGTTTCCTGCTAATCAGAGAAAATCAATGATCAAAAAAAGGTTTCATTGATATTATAAAGGGTGTAAAAGACCCTTAACGAAGCCGAAAGGCACTTGTTCTCCCCGTCACTGCGATCATTTTTTTGCTCTAGACCATACCTGGGAACCTTCTAGTTAGGGAGATATTGGGGGTCAAAGTTCGAACTTTTTCACAAGTTTTTTTTAAAATTAGGTACATGTTTTTAATGTAAGATTTTTACTTTAAACACCTTCACGACCCCCGTATTTTACAATCCATCCATCAGCATTATGTTTTGAGTGCGTTACATTGAGTTTTACTGTAAAACGTGATTTTTTACCCCAAAAAAAAGTCGTTTCCCAGCAATAATTTTTGCGTAAAGTTACTTAGTTTGATGTACAGAATGCTTGGTTGACGGCTTCGTGAAGGGTCTGTTTACACCCTGTATATTTAATGTGATTATATTATTTGTCTATAAAATACTGACGGCGCCATTTTTCAAAGGGAATCCGGTAGGAATCGAGTTGGTAGGAATGGAAATTTCGCCACTGTTATACACTCTTCTGCAGTATTTCAATGGTTTTAAAGACAACACAGTCAAATTAATGGTCTTAATTCAATTTTGTAGTCCCCACCAAACCATCGATTGGTCCAAAACTGTGTACAGGTGGATACCTTCCCATTAATCTGACATAAGCCCCTTGTAATCTATTTATTGACATTTTAATTAAAAGGTTTCGCGACCTACTTTATCCATAACTACACCACTGTCAGAATTATTTATTATGAACGTTCTAGTATACAAAAAGTCCTAAATACAGGTAAGAAAATTGATCTGGAAGATTGCCAGATATTAAAATCAATTCTTTGCTCATTCGAGAAGAGAAAGTAAGAAAATAAACGGAAATAACAGCTGAATGTCACCCCACTTGCGAGATAAGTATCGATGGAAAGATGTAGGTTACGACGTCTACTCGAAATGGGGTAAATGGTGTCACAGTCAAGGGGTGTGGCGTACGACCGATTTAACGAACTATTGTTGGGGTCAGCATGGACTGGAATACTAGGTGAACTGGAAATATATGAGGACCCCCAAGTAACATGAGACAAGGGCAGCAAGATGATTAGAGTAAATTAATGTAAGTAAGATATTGTTATTTAAGAGGAATCCATAGACTCCCAAAGTACAGATATTCCTTGCCTAGTTTGGGGTCCTACGGTCTCAACTACATATAATATTTACCCATAGATTTGGTACACAAGATTTTGATCACGGATTTACTCTTGTGTGATATTTGAAGTTATTGAATGAATAAAAAAAAAATTGTAAGTATTGACATTGTTTATCTTATCGCTTACAGAAACGGACATAGGGTACCACCTTTCATCCCGAAAAATGTACTGTTCCCGAGGAAAACAACAACAACGTTCTTATGACAATAGACGGCGCCACATTTTTCGAATCATGATTGAATTATTATTACAAGCAGAGTACAACCCGAATTGATTGTCAAATTCTAAATTAACGCGAGCCAAGCCGTGGGCAAAAGCTAGTAATTTTATACAGTAGGATGTTTCTTTTTATCTAACTATGAAGTTTCTAAACTTACTCTATCAAAGAACAGTTTTACTGCTTATAACATACCATGACTAATGATGAAAAATGTGCGTGTTCAATAACATTTTTTCTTACTTATCAGCGAATTACGCACGGCATTGAGCTGGTTATAATCGAACGCAATCAAAAAAGTACTTAATTACCTATAAGTACGGTATCATTATCTAGTATTTAAGTGAAATGTTCATTCACTGTCTCGTGTGTCTAGTGGTCCCTAGCGCTACTACCGAGTATAAGGTCTGAGATTCGATGCTCAAGTCGGAAAAAAATTAATTGGGATTTTGAATTAACAATTTCTCAATAGCAATCTGAATTTGTGTCCGGTTGATGGCAATAGGCTCGCCCCCTATTACATGGGCCTTTTTTTTCGAATGTTAAATCATCAAATGACCCCCCCCCCGCTCTCGGCGGAGCCGAAGGGAGTGTCAGACTTTTACTGAATAAAACCCATCCATGTTCCTTCTTTGCCCTTTGTGTTTCAGGACCGCGGAATCTTAAACATAACTGGCGAAGTGTTGGTGTACCATTACGTACACCTCTACCCAACCTTTCCGGGATTACAAGCGTGATGTTATGTTAAGTGAAATATTCATTCACCGTTCACTGTAGACAAAAAACTCGATACTTAATCGTTCGTCGGTGTCCGAGTCTGCTCTCGAATTTTGACGGCTCTGACAGCAAGTGAAAGGCACAATATTACATTTCAGATACACGTAAGCACTGTTCAAAGGCTATAAGTGCCTTTCCAGAATGCTCACGACGATGTAAATCAGCGATATTTATAGTAGATACTTGCTTATTTACTAAGATAGTAAGTAGTTAAGTACCTATACGATAATTTGGAACAAGCGATGAATGCACTTTCTGTGTTTTTAGGTTATCAAAAGTATTGCGTAAATGAGCTATTATTTTCGTTTAACGTCGGCATTATTATTTACGAAATATAATGATTTATTACAAGTTTATCTACAACGATTTAATATTAATCTGAAATTCAGTAACAACGCAATAAAGAAAGATATAGCCGTCTATATCGAAGGTTTTCCTGCGGAAATAATGATAAATGGCATATAATATACCGATGATTACTGCCTACTTTAAGTAGTTTATTGGATAACCCTGAATAAAGGACAGCAACCCATGAAAAGGCCAAGTAAAGGGCGATGCAACTTTTTCTTCATACCATCTTTAGAGTGCGCCTGCGCAAACAATCATGAATTTTATCTCAACGACTACGTGTACTCTATATGATAAGCGTGGCAGTAAATCTCACATTATGTGTTGCTCGTACTGTAAAAAGAGAAATATATAAGTAGTTACTTTGAATGACTCATTCGATACTGTTATAAAAGTAGAAATACCTTAGTTCAACGCCTACGTAAAAGTGAGCCTTGATTTTGTATCGATTTCATTTATGTGAGTAGTCAATAATCTGTTTTAAATAATTTCCTGTTAAGGTCTATTTTATGTAAAAATAGATCGTCTGATATACTTAGTCTTTTGTTGTGACATATTCTGGTAAAATGTTACCCCTATACTATGTGAGGTCATAAAAATGATGAAACGGCTGATGAAATAAATGCGAAGTTTTGGTCTATAATAACCATACGATGTCAATGTGTCAATGTGGTATTATAGACCAAAACTTAGTTTGTCCAAAGTAAAAAATATTCAGTATGATCAACTTTATTTTCAACTCAACCCATAGCAGTGCTGGAGATGGGTTTGTCCTGAGCTGCGCTACAAGCCACACCACCCTATACTCTGACTTCCGTATCCAGTCACTTGTTTAAGGTCGTAGATTGGGGCCGTCCCACGCAAACAGTTCCATAGTTTTGTAAAATAAACTAGACATTGACTGTCTCTTTGTCTAGTGGTCGCAAGAGCGACTGCTGAGCATGAGGTCCTGGGTTCGATTCTCAGGTCGGGCACAGTATTATTGAGTTTTTCCATCAGGAATTTCTCAGTAGCAGCCACGGAGTCTGGATTTATGCCCGGTTAATGGCAGTCGGTTCGCCCCTATTACGAAATGTGGGTAGTATAATGGGTACACCACTTCCTAACCCTTTGGGGATTACCGGCTAGATGATAAGTTTTGTTATGTAAACTAGGTATTTGTCTACAAACTCATCTCTATCCCGATCGTGGGAAAAATACGTCATTATAACACAATTTATATAGAATGTTATTTAACCTAGATATGCCCTTAGCCAACCTTTGTCGTTGTTTAACCAACGCGAATGGCGTGTCTTTAACCGTTTACACGGGCCTTTATATACAAGTTATTGATATACTACATAGAGTATCTATCTATTTACTTATTTACGTAGATAGACTGGCACACGTGTTGACCTGAATGCTACAAATGTAGTTCAACCTTTTTACTTTGTTTTCTATTTAATCATAGGTAGTTATGAGAGCAAGTGATTATGGTATCAGTTTATTATAAACGTGAGTAACTGCTGTAAATATTGATGATAACATTCTGATAATGAAAAGGAGACTGCCAAGTTCAGGCTAGTAAGATGCGACAAAAATCTGCGCAATTTCATAGGTATTAAGCTTATGACGGAATTGCACGTTAGATCGCCTGTATTGAACCTAACAGAATAATCCTACCTGGACAATTACCCAGATCGTAGAATACGGAACAGTTAACTAAATATTTATTAGGTACTCCAACAGAATTCTAATGTCACTATCAGCAACAAACATTACTTAAGACACACAAATATCATTAAAGACCCCATGAATGACATCAAATTGAATGGATAGAGCCTGGATAGCAACGGCAACCCCTTTGCAAAATCTGCTACATTCCTTTTTCATTCTCAGTAACTAATTTAAAGGACTGGTAGTCGTACTCATATTCATATCATATATTTACGTCCTTTGTATACGACGATAACCTGTCAGTCCTTTAAATAAATAAATCTCTACCCGCTGGTATATTTATGTACACCAACTAGGGACACCTGCATAGTTATTAATTAAACCTTAGAAAAGAAGTCGTACTAAACTGTCTATTCAAGCAGGTATGCGCGATAATACAAAATGTATAATTTAGCACGGAAACCCATAAACTTAAGTATCAAACCCTACTTTAATGATCCACGAAGACCATTAAATACTCCATGAAGACATTAAAAACAATTACTGGCTGGCAACAGCACAATCGATTTAAAAAACACTACAAGAAAGAATCTGATACACCATTTTATCAGCATGCATCCTCTGTGTGTATCTTTATAACCTTTGCCTATTATAAAAAAAAATTCTTATCGCGTGCCGCTTCGTCGTCGGTACTGATTAGAATACTAAACAGTAAGTGTCACTAACATTTTACACTTTACAAAAATAAATTGGTCACACGCGCACCAATTGCATCAACACTTGTGTCATTGCCTTCTTAACGGTCCTATGATTGGAAGCAATAGATAAAATGAATGTTCTTAGATTCGAGCTCTGTGCAAATTGTAGCAATGAAACAGGCTCTTATTATACGCAGTAGAATCTCAGTGTAATCTAATAAGATTTTGCGGTTAAGGTTAAGGATCTTTTAAGAATGTTATGCTGAATTCCTTTGCCGATTAGTCAGATAGGCGCTATGCGTTGTGGCGACATTCCGTAGAAGAAATGAGAGAAATATTTTGACTTTGAGTCATACTAAAAGCTTTTCAAATCCAAGAGGTTGGCAGGGCTACATAATGATGACGTCCTTTGCAATATTCAAAAACTCAAAACTAAAATGTTTACCTAAGTCAAGTTGTCTCACAGGTATTCAAAACCTTGTTCATTAACCCGAGAATAGGGTGGACTCGTCCGACAACTTCACGATTTGATAATAGTCATTAGCGTCGCGCTAAAATGGCCTTTATTATACGGCAATAAAGTTCCTTGAACTTGACTTAGCGGCTCTTACGACAAATATGAATGTGTTTGTCGAGGTTCACTATAAATCTTTACTACTGCGTCTTTCTTATATCATGGGGCTACGTGACTATTACAAATATTTTGTAATAATCCAATCAGGATAGTTAAGCGCGTTACACTAATTGAATTTTAAATTTGGCCCAATTCGGATCCTGCCACGCCTTTGGCCTTTCCGTGAACCAATTCCGGGCGAAGGTTTGATACTGCAACTAATACGCCTGCAGAAATTGTTCAAAGAAAGTGTGCAGGTACCATTTTTTGGTGTCTATATGGCGTTTAAAATGACGCCCAGTTCAATGTAATGTACTCGTAATTACAATTAAATTTTACGAGTACGTAAAGGAAGTTTCTGTAACCTGTTGTCGTAGCATGTTCGACGCAAATTACAAACTTAAATTCTGCGTTTATGCACAAGGATAATTCTAGCTAGTTATATCAACAGTCCACAACTCCACAAGGCCAGTTTTTCAGTAGGTAAAGCCACCAAGTAATTGCATTTAAAACCCGTTGTTTTATTCAACTAATTTCTTTAGTTTTTCGCACGCGAGGTTTCATTTCGTAATAGTTTTTTTTTTGCAAGTCTAGATGTCTAAAATGGTGAACCCTCTTTCAAGTCAGAAGAAGTAACTATTACGTTTTATCAGAGCTGCAGAGGTTTGTTAAGGAGCATCCACTTTCTGATTGATAGACGTCATCATAATCATCATATCTTAAATCAGGATTTTTTACGCAAAACTGCTACTTGCTTGCTACTGGTTTGGAGCCCAGAAAGCCCTGACCCTGTTCAGTGGGTAGACCATAATGCTCCAAGATAATTCTTAACAATTTATACAGTCCAATGTCAGAGTCCAATGTGCAATTGCAGAGAATGCCGGTTTGTTACGTAACCATCTAGGAGAGATACAATTCTTACTGCGAATATACAGCTTAATGAGCTTACGTAACATCGTGTTCACTTATCAAGTTATCAAGCAACATACATTTTAAATTAAATTCTTTTTAAAATTCCAATAACGAGTCCTTGGTCCAACACTAATCGGAAACATCTGTGGTAGCAATTTGAAAGCAGCAACGAAAATTGATTATACAGATGCTGATTCATTACTATGAGTGGTTGCATGCAATGAAGTTGTTGCCACGTTAGAGACGGCTCGACGTCCCCAATAGGTTAGTAAAATTAATTTGACGTGGTGATGTGGTGGTTTGAAAGACTAGGTGTTGGTTTAACCACAGACACATAAAATATTTCATCTTTGGTATGTGGGATGAAAATAAACCGAGGATAGACTATTGCTATCCCACTCTCTCTTACAGAGAGAAAGCCTGTCTCCCGGCAGAGAGAATGTTTAGGTTAGATCTAGGTACCCGAGACCTACGAAGTATGCCAGCTTATTTACTACCCTATTACATAAAAAATTAACTTACAATTCAGCCTGGTCACTTGACAGTCCACTGTCGGAACAAGAACTGCTGATGGCTTCCGAGGGTTGCGACACATTGTCACAAAGGTTGAACTCTGGCATAGCATCGTCGAGGAAGTTCAGGGAACCTTGCTCCAGGGAGAATATATTCTCCAGCAGATCGTCTGACGTCGGCCAGGAGTCCGACTGTAAAGAAAGGCTGTCATCAGAACTGTGATAAAGATACCTATGGACCACGTGGGGTTCGAAGATTGCTCCAAGGGAAAGTTTTTTTTTTTTTTTAGTAGCCTGTACTGTCCCACTGCTGGGCAAAGGCCTCCCCCAATTCCTTCCATGTGCTCTTTTCTTGTGCCTTACCAAGGGAAAGTACAATGATAAAAACCGTTTCCTATATTCTAACCCAGGTCAATCCTCTGCCTAGCTTTTTCTCAACTATGTTGGGTTCGGCTTCTAGTCTGACTAGATGCAGCTATTGCCTGACCTCCATGATCCAGTCCGTGAGCCAAATATTATATTTTCGTATTTAAAACTTTATGTACAGGTTGTTTATAGGCAGACTGAATACAGCAAAACAGTCCAAATTTATCCAAATCCATTTGTTTGTCAAGGCATGAAAAAGTAACAGACAAAAATTACTTTTACACTAAACCTATAATATTGATAGCCAAACAGATTTAAATAATCTAACAACTACCTAAACTGAAACAAGTCACCGTGTTTCTGACTCATTGTTGTCTTATTATGAATGGCTTATGTAAGAAACTTAACAAGTTACCAGATTATTTTCTTGCTTAAAAGATGGTGAAAGAGTGAACCTATGAGTCATCAGCAAGCCTAAGCAGAATAACTGTGCCAAGATTCTCCCTTCACACACTCATGAATATATTCAGAGTACTCATCACTCACTTATACACATTCATGAATGTATAACTCAGCACCATCATTCTTTTGCCCTTATCCCAATTTATTTGGGGTCAGCGCAGCATCATAAGCAGTCATCACCTCATCAGACATCTCCTTTCTTGCCATATCATCCTTCACACAGTCCATCCATCATTTATTTGGTCTTCCTCTACTCGTACCTATCCACATTAATTCTCAAAACTTGAATTTATAACTATTATAACAAAATAATTTATTACAAGAATTATTATGGAATAGAATTAATATTCATTAGTTAATGATTTCTTATTTTAGATTTATAATATTGCTTTAATTTGCTCAGTATCATTAAGGATGTGTTCAGATTATACATACAATTGGAATGTCACTCATTAACATAATATTCATTTAATTATGTAACTAATTCAAGTCTGATTTACTAATGTATAGTAAGGTGCAAGTAATTATTGTTTTTAAGATATTCAATGTTTTTTTTCTTATATAGTTTAATTCAAATGCAGTGAAATCTAGGTGAACTGATGACAATTGCTTTATTGACTGTGAACCTCGGAATCAGAAATATTGTGCAACTGAACTCTGAAGCCTACATTATATTCTACATTAGGTAAACAACTATTGTAAAAGCAGAAATGCAATTCATTTCAACATTAAGTAATCAAGATATTAATGACTCAGTAATAAGCTTTATTTCACAAAAAAATATTCTATTTCATTTACTAATCACCTTTTTTAATTTTGTGTTAAAAGGATTATTTTCTAATAGAATCTGTTGTCATTTACCATAATTCTTCACAAATCACTGACTTATCAAATCCTTCATCAACCTTTCAGTAGTCCAGAGATAGCATTAACAAACATAAACAAAAACATTGCAGGATACGTGTCTGTTTGTAATCGAAAGATATCATTGTGCAATGTGAAAATCAAACTACCCTTTGACTGATGCAATGTATGCAAATCATTGCTGACTCTTTTTTTTTTGTGTATCTCAGCAGCAACATCTATCTGTCTGGATTAGTCCCAGATTGATAGCAATATGCTCAGCCTCTTTTACTTGGGACCCTAAATATAACTAGCGAACTGTGGGTGTACTATAAATACCGTTCTGCCTAACCTTTCGGGGATTACAGGCGTGATGTTTTGGTTTAGTTTTTTATATTAATGTAAATGGCACATTTTTTATGTTACAGTAAGCATGCTTTCTTTTTGTATAATTTCTGAATTAGAATGTAATTTAAACAAGATAAAAAACATTCCATCAGCTATGAATGAAATGAAAATTTCTGTAACAACTATCAATATCTTCAACTTAAGAATACTTTGACTTTCATAAAGTATTTCTTATTAGACAGATTTCAGATTTAAATCTTATATCCTAAAAGATTGTTAGTCATACAAGAATCACCAAGGCCCAACAAGATAAATACATAAACTGTGAGTCAGTTCCGCACTTTGCATTTAACTTAATATAACTACTTTCATTTTCTCGATTCACTGAAGACTTCTTAAGTGAAAGGAATTGCATATTCTCATTCAAAGTTTCATATATGTAACATACTTTTTATCTTCTTACAAAAATTAACAAAACAAGTGTTTCTTATCAGGTTTTTAAGTGAGTATTGTACATTCGAGTTCCTGTACTGTTATCTTTAATTTAATTTAGATATTAGAGCAGGTAGTTAATTACTGATAAGAGTGATGATTTATATTACCAGGGCAGATAAATTGTCCCAATGGCCTTGTAAAATAATAATAAATATGACTAACTACCCTCAAAACAAATGATAATTTATTTAATGAATAAAAAGTAAACAATAATTACCTCAAAAAGAGACATTAAGTCTAGTTTTCTATCCATTTTAAACACTTGTAGTTTGCATGGATATTACATCAACACATTAACATTGGTGATTCACACAAAACTGTTCTTTTGAGGAAAAATATCACTGAAGATTGTTTCGGAGCACTTGAAAAAATACACTGTTTATTCCTGTGTTTGGTAACTGTAAAGTTGTGATGTCCACTAGTGAATATTTATTAAAAACTATGCGGCATATGGAAGTGATAGCGACCGCATGGTGCTTAGCTGGCAAAGTACAACTTGTTTACGCGGCGCACGACCGGCGCGTCGACACTCAGTGACGCACTGCCCTAACTAAAGAAAACCACAACACAACACGCTCGTTAGGGGAAACCCTCGCTCCAATTAGCGGGAATTAACTAATTAGATAAGGAAGACACGGGATTGTTAAGTTGGTGAGACCGCGAGTGAGCTACGTCCGTTCACGAAACCAAATGAACGTATAACGGTAAAAGTGGGAGCGTGAGTTCACGAAAGCTGCTCAACGAGGTTCGACAATCGCCGGGCGATCACTATTACTTCACCGAACGTCTACGGCACCGCGCGCACACTCTAGCGACCCGGTTCATCACAATATCTGCACGGACCGATAGCTTATCAGCATACAGATTACTAAATGTGTAAGATACGTACCATTAGGCCGTCCTGCTGAAAGTTATCCATTTTATTTGACTTCTTATTCACTTCGGTAAGCTGATGGTCATTTCCAGTTAGATAATCCAGGATCCTGTTCACTTCGTCATTGTGGAGAGTCATTTTGATATGACAAGATCCACATTGAGGTCATCGTTACGAACTGCTGCTTTTACCGGCACAAATATATGTTTAGTTTAACACACACAATGGAATTAAGAAGACTTTGTTCTGAATTTACAACATCTTGTTGGATTTTTAATTTACAAACATCAGTTTACAAAATAAAAAGCGACATGACATTTCCTCCCAAGTTCCAACGTGGAAATAATGACGTCATGAAAGTGGGACACTTATCAATATTTGATTGGTCGCTCCTATGGTACAACAGTGCACATGGAGCTCGGCGCCATCTATTAAACATTGTAAGAACTGTTACAGCGTTTAGTTTACAGCTCTTACAAGTTACGTTTGGATTTGATTTGACGTTTTAAAGTTTATCATCATTAATAATTTCCCTATTAGTGGAAATAAATAAATTAATGTTGCTATTTAAGCCAAAATGACCGCAAATATAAGTTTTTTTGCCATTGAAAAAAAAAGATAAAAAGGTCAATTATTCTCATGGATCATGATAACATAACGTTTTAATACAAAACATAGCGGCAAACATAAAAAAAAGAAATGCGTGCTGATGATGGAAATAATCGAATAAATTATAAATAAAGCGTGTATAATTAGTTGGTTTTTGTTTTTATGCTGACTATTGTTTTATTTAAGTGAGTTGCGTAAGTACCTACTGTTAAATAATGAAATTACGATGAACGGAACTTGGCATTGGGAAAGTTGGATGAGGAAACTTTTTTCACCCATTATCAGAATTTTAAGAGAATACTCCCGTGTCACGGATTATGGAATAATGCAAAAAGTAAGTGAAGTTGCGAATAAATACGCACAAACTGCCTAAATACCTATGTATCTACCTGTTTACCTATTACAGGTAGCTAGGTTAATAGATCTGCCTCCCATAGTTTCGGAAGGTATCATAATATACCATTTTTGCCACTACATAACAAAATAGGTACATACATACATATTTTACTTGGCATTTTGCATCGAAGGCGTCTAAACCTTTTTAGTTTTTATCTTCCCGTGCCACCTATTAAACCAGCCCTCACGGTTCACGGTAGGTACGTCTTAGGTGTCTGGTCACCACCAACAGTGGTTCTTTTTGGGCTGACCCGCAACCTAGGCGGCGCCGTGCATATTTAGCTACCTACTCAATATTAATAGTTGATGAGAATCTGATAAGATATTGAAAGACGTCGGTAGCCGAGGTAGGTATGTATGAATCTAATCTACTGTGAAACTAAGACTCGAAACTGTCTACTTAAGTAGGTAAATAGAGCCTAATTCCTACTCAAGATGAGATTTCAGACTAATGTTCATCATCTTCCTGCCCTTGTCCCATTCTACTTGGCATCGGCGCAATACGTTTTCTTCTTCCATTTTCCCCTGCCAGGCGTCACGTCATTACAGGCGTCATTTACTCCTTTCTCTTTCATATCCATCCATCTTTTTTTTAGCCTTCCTCTGCCTCTCCCTCTCCATCCATCAGCATTCTTGTCCATCACTCTTCTAGTCACATGCGTTTTATTTTATCCCTCTTCATTACCCATGTACATACCAAGATAAACGACTTGCTTTCAATTTTCTGTAACAGCCGCCACTTTCAAACTTCCTCTATGATAATACTCATTCCTTGCTTTATCCATTCTTGTCACTGCACACATCGATCTCAACATTCACATCTCAGCTACATGCACAAATTTTTCATCCATCTTCTTCACAGCCCAGCATTCTGATCCATACAGTACGACAGGTCTAATCACGGACTTGTATATGTTCAGCCAGAGAGAAAACATTATCAAATATGATAACAGGACGTGCAGGTAAGTGGATAGGTATGTACTAACGACAGCTTCCCATTCCCACAACACAACTCCGCATCCCTTTCGTTGGAACGGCATCAAACTGGCCTTTGTGCATTGCTTGTCCGTGTCACGGTGTCAACTACAATAACATGTAGGTAGGTAACAAATACCTTGATTCGTAGAACATTTGCTAGTGAGACAGTGGTGGTAACTCAAAGCTCTTACCATGTTTTGGGAAGTTTTGGCGCTTGATATTATCAATACACACGCTAATTAGCTATCAACTTCATGCAGGTTCATTCCTGCATGATTTATTTATTTATTTATTCACAAGACATGTTTCCTTTGCCATTACAGATAATAAATCTAATGCGACAAAGTAACTTAAAATATCCTTAACTATACCTTACATGCTACACAGTACGTGGCCCTTGTGAACTCACCCAGTGTACAGGTGAATATGTCTATGGCATTCGCCACCGTGTTGAGAGTGCGCAGCGCACGAGTTAGCGGTGCGCGCTCCAGTAGGTCAGTGCGCGCACTCGGCACCACCAGCAGCTGCGGCTTGCGCCGCCGCGACACGTACCTATCCGGTAAATTAAACCCTATTTCCGACAGAACACCTGAATTTTGTATATTACCTCTTAAAACTTTGAAAAGATACGTTGCCAGTGCCACTTCACGCCTAATTTCTAATTTGTAGTAGCCCACCATACCGAGACAGAATAGGGTAGGATACAGTAACGGGTATCCCGGGTATCTCCCATACAGCTAAATAAATAAATCTGACAAATTTGTTCTGTATCCGTTCGACCATATGTTTATATTTTATTTCACTCGGGCTCCAGACGGTCGCATTATATTCCAGATGACTCCTCACAAGAGCCTCATACAAAGCCCGCAGTGCACTGATGTTTGTGAAGTCATTTGCCTGACGCAGCACAAATCCCAGATTCCTGTACGCCTTTTTACAAACGTGTACCACGTGTTTGCGAAACTGCAGATCACTGGTGAAATGAATGCCTAAATCCTTAACCTCCATGACACGCTGCAGCGGCTCCCCGTCCATGCTGTACTGGTGGTATTGTGGGTTTACTTTATTGTGGGTGGTACGTGTGAATGAAAGCACCGAGCACTTTGATACATTAAAGTATAGTTTATTGCATTGACTCCATTCAGTGACCCTATCCAAGTCATGCTGCAGCGTGTCACGATCCGCAGTGTCTTTTATGACTGCTGACAACTTAAGGTCGTCAGCAAATAGCATGCATGTTGACCTGACTACCTTTGGTAAATCATTTACCATAACAATAAATAATAAGGGTCCCAAATTAGTACCCTGACTGACGCCCGATCTGGTGTAGTAGGGCTCCGAGAAGTGTCCGCCACAGTCCACATACTGACGTCTATCTCGAAGATAACTGGCGAAGAACTTTACAGTATGAAATGTGCAGCCTATACCCGCCAGCCTTGACAAGAGTATGTCGTGGTCGACTGTGTCGAATGCCTTCCTAAAGTCCAGATAGGCTACGTCAACCTGAAGCCCAGCGTCAACAGCTGGTACCAACTGTGTCATGAGGTGAAGCAAGTTCCCCGTTGTACCGCGCCCTGGACGGAAGCCGTGCTGCGTATCAGACAAATAAGGGCCGATGATGTAACCCGCACATCAAGCTACTACAATCTGTCAAATTTCTTTAATAGGTTTTCAACTTTATCGATAAATTAACTACCAATTCGCATTGTTGACTTTTTGATGACCTTAAACAAAACGGGTGATATGTATGTTTCTGACTGACTACTAAGTAAGTTACAATTAATGTTAATTTAAAAACTTTCTTGTTGCACTTAATCTGACCTTTCCTTTCCGATTTTCTATCCGAATTATTTTTCCTCTACTGATACATACCAGTTTTACATTTATTAAGTCATATTTATTCCTAAAATATAGAGGTAAGGCATGCATTTCGAATGTCGTGTGCCAACAATGTTTTTTCAACCCCTCAATAAGTAGGTATAAATAATCCTGTGACCTTTGTGTATTATAACCGAGAGTAATATCTTTGGAGGGTTGCTCCACAAAAAACCTTTAATTTAAGAAACAGGCAGGAGATAGTGGTCCAATTTTTCTCTAAACCTTGAAGGGATCTTTTGTGCGTCCTTTTATGCTACAGTAACAGGTTCCATTAGTGTCAGACACGATGAAAAGATAGTCGGGAACTCATGAGTGTAGCACACTTTATACTTGCATTTAAGAAGTTTATATACACGACCAGTTTCCTTTATGCGATGTGGACCCTGACAATAGACCGGGAAAACCGGTATGACGAAGTGTATTTCTGCGTTTTGTAAATACGGGAATCGGGTCGTGTAAAATCTATACATAATATAATAATATAATAAATGCACAGTGCGAATATTGTCTGGCACGTGGCAGGGTATCAAGTCTTGAATTGTTTTTTTTTAAGTGGTCGTAACTGGATATCGATGTCCTTCTGCGGGTAGAAGTGACATGGCTTAAGTTAGGAACTTCGAGAAGGATGTCTCAGGATGTTTTTTGTGAACGCAACTCAGGAACATAGAAGAAATCATGATGTTATCATTTATAATCCAACTTCATTCATCGACTGCTAGGTAAAGCCTCTTTTTTTGATTGTGCCAATTTCCACGTTCCTGTGCCAGCCATAATGATTAAAGTGATTTTATTTTGACCTAGAATCTTTGAGTAACCATCATTCTTAGTGTAACCTGTTTTTTTTTCTTGTAAGTATCTAATGCGTTTTTCTTATTTTTCTTTTACCATTGTCCTTATTTTGGTGGTCTGAATGATTTCTAAAAATTTGTCCATCTATTTTAATGGGACCTTATAAAGGGTGTAAAAAGACCCTTAAGGAAGCCGAAAGGCACTTGTTCTCCCCGTCATTGCGATCATTTTTTTTGTTCTGGACCAAACCTGGGAACCTTTTAGTTACGGAGATATTGGACGTCAAAGTTCCAATTTTATCACAAGTTTTTTTAAACCACTTTTCAAGGTTTTAACTTTACTTTAATTAACTCCATGACCCGTTTACTATTCAAAGCTTCCATCAGCTCTAAGTTTTGAGTGCATAACATTGAATTTTACCGTACAACGTGACTTTTCACCCCAAAAAAAAGTCGTTTCCCAGTAATAATTTTTGCATAGAATTATTTAGTTTGATGTAGAGAACTTTTTTTTGGGGTGAAAAGTCACGTTGTAACGTGACTTTTCACCCCAAAAAAAAGTCGTTTCCCAGTAATAATTTTTGCATAGAATTATTTAGTTTGATGTAGAGAATGCTTGGTTGACGGCTTCGTTTACACCCTGTTTATAACACAAGAGGAATATTAAAGCTCAAAACCCACATAACATTGAGATTCAGAGTTGAATAATAAATAGTTGAAAAGAGCACACAAACAAAAGAAGGAAACTTCTATGCATCAGAAAACTAAACATTGAAATTCGCACTCGCCTTTGCACACTTACATTTTCTCCTTTGCGGATCAAAAGCTTGAACACAGTGGCCATGTGATAAAAGTGTTCAGAAATGATAGAAGTGTTCTGGAAAATGTTGAGAAAATCCTCGAGATAAAGTAAAATCGTTTACAGTGCCATATGTGAAGGTTTTTAAAAATGTCAAGACCAGGCAAGAACAAGGAAGAATTGGAGAATGAAGAAACAAAATAGGAAATCTTGCAATGCTAAGCAAAAAACTGTTTTTCTAATTTGAGTTTATTTAGGTACCATATCATCTCGCTGCTAAATAATAATAGGCACTTGGATCGATCTTTAGGTTACGCCGCGCTGGCCTGGGTTGGTCCTTGGATGGGTGACCGTACATACCGCTTTACCTCAACGCCTCGGACAGCACGTTAAACTGTTGGTGCCGGCTATCGTTTGTAGATCTTTGACAGTCTATACAAGTGGCCCGAAAGTCTGTCAACCAGTCGTACCAAGAGGTATCGTATTACTAGTACTAAGTGGGATGTGGAGGTCAGATAGGCACTCGCTCCATGTAAGATATTGGTATTCAGCTGCATCCGGTTAGACTGGAAGTCGACCCCAACATAGTTGGGAAAAGGCTAGGCAGACGATGATCATACATCAACGTCCAAAGGAGAATATGACTGAAAAAAGCTAACTATGGGAACTTTTTTTTTTTTTTTTTTTTACGGATGGGAAATCATCAAATGACTTCTCCCGCTCTGGGTGGAGTGGGAGGGAGTGTCAGACTCTTACTGACTAAAACCCATCCATATTCCTTCATTGCCCTTTGTGTTCCAGGGCCACGGTATCTCTTTCGAACAGTCCCGCAGCCCCGGAACTATGGGACCTTAGAGCACCATTATTAGATTTTTTAGAGAGTTTAAGTTAGCATAGCATAGCATAATCAACCTATAATATTCCCACTGCTGGGACACACGGCCTCCTCTCTATGAGAGGAAATGGGCTATAACCCACCACGCGGGCCCAGTGCGGGTTGGTAGATGTCACATGTCTACGTATTTTTTGGTTCTAGGACATGCTGGTTTCCTCGCGATGTTTTCCTTCACCGTTTTGAGAGCAGTGGTGATGAAATAAATAACACAAAGTAATGCGCCTGCCTAGGTTCGAACCCGCGACTTACTTATTTTTACTTAGAACTCATGTTTGTTTCTTTCTGACACCATCCACTCCGGTTCCAGATACATTTTAAACGAATATGAATTCCTACTAAGTACAGGACGCGTCACACGCCATATTTCCAATCAAATATTCTTCAGATCCAAGTAAGACCACAAAGTAACCGCAGAAACCACCGTTCCGGTCAGTTTTTTATCGTATATTCTTCACAATGAGACCTTGGTTAAGAAACTGTAGTTCTCTATCTACGAAAAAACTAGATACTTTTGTAAAACATATTAATTGGTTCAGAAAACCCCGTATCAAGTTCGCTTTCCCAAAAAAGACTTGAAACAGCAAGCATGTAACTTAACGCTTATACAAGACACAAGTGGTATACATAACGGTGTTAACGGTTTTTAAAACAAAAATATATCGCTGTGTATCTCTAGTTTTTTACTATGGTTGGTTTCGTTTTTTATGTACGTTTTTTGCAAGCATTTTCGAAGGAATTAACGTGCTGAGGTCGTTGCCTTCATGTGGTATGCAAGCATTGTACCTAACCTACCTATACAGGGTGTAAACAGACCCTTCACGAAGCCGTCAACCAAGCATTCTGTACATCAACCCAAGTAAGTTTACGCGAAAATTATTGCTGGGAAACGACTTTTTTTTTGGGATGACAAATCTCATTTTACTGAAGGACTTAATGTAACGCACTTAAAACATTGTCTTACATTAAAACATGTATTTAAAAAAAATCTTATGAAAAAGTTGGAACTTTGACCCCCAATATCTCCGTAACTAGAAGGTTCCCAGATTTGGTCTAGAACAAAAAAAATTACCGCAATGACGGGGAGAAGGGCTGCGGGACTGTTCGAAAGAGATACCGCGGCCCTGGAACACAAAGGGCAAAGAAGGAACATGGATGGCTTTTAATCAGTAAAAGTCTGACACTCCCTCCCACTCCACCCAGTGCGGGAGGAGTTATTTGATGATTTCACATCACAAAAAAAAAAAAAAGTGACGGGGAGAACAAGTGCCTTTCGGCTTCATAGAGGGTGTTCTTACACCCTTTATGACGCTTGAAAAACAGAACTGTCATATATTTTGCTGGAAATACGAAATGATTCGTGATAATATACGCAATGCATTTCCCGATAGTCTGAAAACTATCCAATGGGTTTAACGGATTTTCGGAAAATCGTGTTAGTTGGTAGATCATACCACTCAATAGAACTGAATTTGTTAACAACCATCCGTAAAGTTTTTAATTTTAGTTCAATGGGGTTTATTCATGAACGTTGATCTAAGTTAATAACTAACTGGGTTGTGGTGGTCACCTAAGCAGTCGCTTCATGTAAAGTACGGGGGTGCGCCAAAGTTCACCTAAATTTTCAACTCCGATAATTGGAAATCCGAAAATGTTCTTCCTAACTTTTTTCATCCTAACAATCACAATTCCTAACTACTCTGTCTCTAATGTTCATAATTCCGAAGAATTCAACTTCATAATGTCAGTAGCAATAAACATCTATTATACTTTTATTTGTTTTCCTATTATTTCTCAACATAACCATCTTTTACACTATTATTCAAAGTCATATCTTTTTTGTTAAGATTTCTTTGTTTAGACTTAGAAAAATTTAGCCAAAAAAGTGTTATTTTTGCAAACCGTTTATTTTCTCGATTCTATCGTATAAAACACCTAAATGTAAGGCTAAAAGTATCCCGGTGATTTTTGTCTCCGACTAACCGTTTGTCGTAAAAACGATGTGGAAGGGATCCATAGGTTAGGTTAGGTTAGGTTAGAACTGTGACCGGCCGGCGAGCGCTACTTCGAAATTGGTCGCGAAATTTTTCTAAGTATTTTTTTCATAGTGCCCCCAAGACGACACTCTGACCTGTAATTATGTTTAGGGATAAAAGCGTTATGATAAAAAACAGTAGGAGTTTAAATATATTTACATTAATAATATTATTAATTACAATTTTCGGAAACATGAGTGTTATGAACATCGCCGGTAGCACTACAAATACTATGATGAATGAAAACTTTAGGATGAAAATTTTTAGGAAGAGTGATCATTCGGATTGCAAATCGTTAGGAAGAACAATTTCGGGTAAAGAACTTTAGGTGAGCCAATATGGACCCAAAGTACGGATTTTCAGGTGAATCCGGTAAGAGTGGAAGCCTACCCCAACATAGTTGGGAAAAGGCTAGGCAGATGATGATGCTGGTCATCCTTAAAAGACATTTTAACGTCAAAAATTGTTTTCGCAAATCAATATTTGTAACGCAGTTTTTATGGACGAACAAATCCTATAACATTTATTATCTTTTCCGTGGTTTGGTACCGACGGTTCTAGGGTACGTGTGCACCCCAGTAGGATTCTAGGTAGATTTACTTTCAAGACAAAATATGATGGATGACAGGCATGACGAGAATGTAATTTGTAATTTAATAGGCAAGATTTGTTAAACCACAAGAACTCCATACATACTAGGTTTCTATTGTATCGAATAGGCACAGAGGTATGTGTTTAATTAAATTTTGGTCATCGTGGCCACAAGTTGGCACGCAGTTTAACCACATTGCGTCTGAATTCACGCCCTATATGGTATATGAAATTATGTACTATATACAATATTCTCAAGGCTATACGTGTTGAGAATTTATTATATAAAGTGTGGGTGAATTTCGGGTGTTTTTCTTTGTGTTGAATAGAAATTAGTTGATCTCTAATTGCGTAACTACTTATTATTGTGACAGTCACTTTCATTAAGATAGATAGATAGATAGATAAATCATTTATTTAGTGCACACAAAAGACATAGCACAACACACAGAAGCACAATTAAATAATAAAAAATATACGACTATATAACTATATAAAAACAAGGCGCCAATATACAAAAAGAAAAAAAAAATTACGAACGAAGTAGGTATAGTAACACCATGACATACTTCAAATCAAATAATTTCGTTAGGTTCAGACCCACCTAAATGTTGATATACAATATATATAACGATTATTAGGCAACTTTTAACTAAAGAGCGAATTTCTGCTGAAATAGGAATACTTATTCGTTCTTCACTGTAATTCCTAGATCTTAAGGCGTGGCTTTTCATAGTAGGTATGTCGTGCAGACAATGCCAATATTAAAGCACAAAGTTTCTCCAATACTTAAACAACATAATAGGTACCGACTCAACGTATTCAACTTTCTATAGGTACTAACGAGTTGTTCTCATACAGATCCCAGAGCAATGATACCAAAGTTTTAATATTTATGGGTAAAATGTTTTTTTTTTTTTTCAGAGCTAGGACAACCTTTTTGCGTTATATAAGAACGAGTTGCTTGACTGTTTTAGGGTTCTCAAGGGGAAGTTATGTGGGAATATTCTATTTCAAAAATCTAACCAAAACTTTACTTATTTTTGGGATCCGTAGTCAAGCTGGAAAACCTTAGAAGTAGTTTATGTTTAATATTATATTTAGGCGATGTTTAAAGTTAGTAGTGGGGAAAACGAGGGCGAGTCTTTCATGGGAAAACGCAACAAATCAATGGGACGCCGGAATTTCTAGTGATTAAGTTCCTATCGTACCTAATAGGTACTGCGGTGTGAAAAAGCAAAACGCACGCAAAGGTTCTATTTCTGGGAATAAAGTAAAAACCAGCAGCTTTTTGTCACATTATTTAATTAAAATAATATAAAGAGAGAAATAAAAATGGTTAATTCTGCGTAGATTAAAGGCACTTTACAAAAAAAAAAAAAAAAAACATTAAAGCCAAAAGCCCCGCATTCTATACTTCAGGTACTTACTGGTTTAATCAATTCGCGCCTTTGTTTATTTGTAGGGAGAGCTTGAAATCTCTTGAAAATCTTAAAATATCTTAAATTCAGTTAAGTAGCAGAAGAAATTAAAAATCGAAACTTATTATATTTTCACTAAGCTTTTAAAATAGGCGGCCCTCATCCAGTCTAGGCGAGTGACCTCATTTCAGTCTTATTTAAATAAATCTGCTAAATAAAGTAAGTAAAATATAAATCTACTTTATCCTATACTTAGGTAAGTATAGGTACTTACTTATCCCGAATTTTACTTTACTTTGACATCTTATTAACCTACTTTTCTGTGATTTTCTACTACGATATACTACTACTTATTATGTTAAAAAAAGACGAAATCTAGAAAATAATGTGCCCCTGTAAGCTATTCTAAGAAGTAAAGTATCCAATTTGCCACAAATTAAGATAAATGTGTGATCGACTATTGATTATTTCACCCCACTATTTTGTCCCCAATGTAAGAGGAATTACGACAGGTTCAGTAGAAGCTTTTGTGTTTGGGACCCCTATAATAAGGTAATTTTTAAATCCAAAATCAATAGATTTGGGATTATTTATAATTTAAGATAATTCTGTATAACATCAAACAAAATCATCTCTTATAAATTCATAGATCATTTTTTCTGTAGGAAGAGTAAGATAGTATACAAAATAATGCCTAAAATCATTTTTTGTGTGCCACAGTGCGGCCTTGACCAATACTTTCAATAAATTATTCAGTTCGCGTAGGTACAATGGTAGACACCTACATAACACTGCGGCTATAGAAAAATAAAGATTTATTTCTGAAATATCGACAGTTTTAGCACCTATAAACATATTACAGTCACAGAATAGAAGTAAATCAAGTAACTGTACTCTATTCATGCATTGTCAACGCGTGTTATTTACCATTAAAAATAAAATAGCTTGGTTCGCTGAACCGGACGCTCGAACAGTCCTATCGATTATAGCGCAAGTGCTAATTAGGCCAACTCCGAACCAAAACCCGTCCCAACTAACTATTTTGGCGACTAAAATTATTTACACTCATTTAACAGATGTCGAGTCATTTTCCCCATTTCTGGGTAAATTCCCCAAGTGTGGCAAGGTAGCGGTCGTCTCGGGCTCCAATCGCGGCGAACGCCCGAGAGCAAAGTAGCAAACCAACCAGTCAGCATCACGTGCGCGGACGTGACGGCTGTGTTTTGTGCCGAGCCGACGGATTATTCACGCGCCATTTGACAGTTATGCCGTGTCCTGTAATGACTATAGTGCATCACAGTGTAACGTAGTGATCGTTGCTGCCAATAAACATGTGAGGAATTTGTCATAAAAACGCATTTAGGAAAGCGTAAAGTGATAACAGGGAGGCGGGATGCGAGAGGTGAACGCTCGTCACAGCGGCGCCGACTCTCACCGGCTACTATTGTCTAAGTGCCACGGAATCTTGGTCCTTCCCATCGGATTCCATCGATGAAGCATCCGCCTTTCGACGTGGGCTGCACGCGAAATACTTACGTCGGCGATTAGTCACAAAAACCGAATGTTTACATAGCGATCCAATGGAAACAGATAAGATAAAAACTTGTCTTGTGATAGTAGATTGTCTTTAGTGGTCCGAATGTTTTTGTGTCCAAATAACTATGGAAATTACGAGCCAGTTTGGCATGCGTTTGCTTGATAAATTATTGTCGATGCTAACTGTAAATAACTCAGCCAGGTAAACGCGCAAGCTGAAGGTATGAGTGGCCTACTTTTATAAAAATGCAAATATAAAAACGAGGTAATCATTGACGACAAACGTACGTATAATTGCTGAGTTACTTTTGTCTAACCTAGTGCTTTTTACGCAACATAGGTATAAATTATTTTTAATTGTGGTATTAAAAATTTCTGGTATAAATACTTGCTAGGTTAATAGCACAAGCATTATTATCTTTAGCATCACAATTATTTCTACCGATCTGTTTGGTAGTTTTAAAATTACATTAATGTTCCTTTATTATGACCTTCCGATATGGCATTTGTACCTAAAACTGGTTTATAACTTAAAAATTATATTACCCTGTATTGACCACACTTATCATCAAAAAATAAGTACCTACCTAGATAAAATGATAAATGTAGATAGTAGCAAAGATGTAAACAATAATTGATCAGTTAAACAAGGTGCATATAGATAAGTCGACAAACAACACGGTATAAATAACCAAGAAGGAGCATACAATAACAAGCATTAGTATGAAATATGTATTGTATTGCTGGACGAGGTTATCTTCCAATGTAACTAATAAATATTTCTAAACAACTGATTTAATGAATTCTCGTTTGTGCGTTACGAACTGCAATCTATAGCCTTGAAACAATGCGGGCTAAATGCGTGAAATTTTTCAAATAAGTTAAATTATTCGAGTAGGTATTATTGAGGACGTAAGTTCCAAATCAAATTCATGTTAAATAAGGAAAAAAGAACCAGTTTATATTTTTTTAATTACCACACAGGAAAATATTTAATATAATTATTTTTATTAGAAAAGGATGTTCAATTTACATCAATGTTGATGCTTACTTCTGTTGGTAGCAAAAATATCTACCCTGAACTCCTAACGCGGTGTTAATAAATAAACAAAATATCCAATCCTCTTTGTATGGGGCTCGACACGCAGCTACGATATGGAACAATAAAAGCGCTGATACAAACCACAATTCCATTCCAGGCACGGCTTACAAAAGAAAAAAACAAACAGCGAACAAACATGAATCAAGTTATAATACTAAATTATTTACTTTTTAAAAGGGAATAGGAAACGCGTCCAGACTCGCGGAAATGATCCATGTCTTGTTTATCCAGAAAGGCAAACGTCAGACATAACAATGCTCTCGGCAAAGTAGGCTGAAGTAGAGCCGATGAAACGCACTGTGATTAATGGTCGTCCAGTGATACAGTAATAAAGAACCGCATAACAGGAGCTCCGTCAGGGCCTATACTTTTGTCCTTCATGTATACTTGACCCACTTATTGTGGAAGTATTGCCAAAGGCCGTACGCTAGTCCAAGTTTTAATTTGGCGGAAACCGATTTCCGATTGATTGCTAATTTTCTTGCACAGACATGTTAGGAAATTTTAGTTCGTAAGTAAAGTCATCAAATAAATACCCATCTACCCATTGTGATTGGCAAACGAAGTCCTGACACGTTTTACGTCGGATTTTAATGGATGTGGATTGTGGGTTCGATCAAGTTTTTTATCGCTTTTATGACCTCCAGCTGGAACTTCTTTAATGCAGCCACGTCGAAGATGTGTATGTGATTGGAATTTGTAATTGAAGCTTGCTTTTGAGATAACTAATGATGCATTAGCAAGTCTTTTTACGACCATAATTTCTGAGCAATTAACTCATAATAATGTTTCAGTAGATAGCCATGTGCAGAGCCGTATGATCAAAGATAGCAACAATCCCTACGTTACAAAAACAAGTAATATTTAATTCGAGACTTGATTGAAACAAGTAACTCTTTGGAAAGTGTGTGTGAAATGCTGACAAGTACTAGCCGGTGAGTGTGTGAGAGTGCGTGCGATGGCGCGGGGTGCCGTGTTATCGTCGACCATCTTGGTGTCAATTTTATCATTATTGGAGACAACGTTTGCGCATTACACGCCTACATGGGCCGTCCACATACCGGGAGGGAAGGAGGCTGCCGATGCTGTGGCCAACGACCACGGTTTCGTCAACTTAGGAGAGGTAAGATACTCGTAACATTATTGCATCATTGCATCATGTAACGGTCCTTCATAACTGTTATTGCAATTCGTTTGTAAATAACCTTTGTCTATATTAAGTCATTGTGATAACAACCTACCAAATAAATAAATATAAGACCTTCGTTCTCATCAAACCCTTTCTTCAATAGAGACATCTCGATGTTGCCAAGGACCGCTTTTACAAGAATACAAAAGACGCAAATTCCAGGACATTTAAGCATGGCGTTAGCATTTGTTGCTATTCTAATCAAGGAAATCCGGACTTGGGTGGTCTTTAACTAGAAATAGGAACAATTAGGCTTGTTTCTATACATGCGTATATAGTTTTGAAAGCTGTAGTTAGTCCAGTTAGTCTAATTTTGAAACCCATTAACTCGACGCCAGATTTCATATTTCGGTTACACCACGCAGTTAGGATTTTGCATTAGTTGAGTGAGACGCGGCGTTGCGCTGGCTAGGCCGTTACTCATCATTCCCAACGTTTCTCGAAGAATACGAAAATTTGGGTGAGCTTCCGATCCAACCAAATGCGGACAAATTCGTTACTATTACAGGAAACCCTGCACAAGAATAATGGTAAAATTACTAATAGGTCCATAAAGTGTGGTTTTTCATGTCAATGTAACAGAACCGGATTTGAGCCCCACTATTCCGTACTCCGTAGTTAAAACGGTCATTGCCAGGTTACGAGTTTACTGATCTAACCTTGAGTGTTTCATTTCAAATTCCAAATCAATGGTGTGTTCTGCTATTGTTTTTTTAAACAATTAAAACTGCGTTAATGTGTCTGCCTAACCAGTTTAGTGCCGATTACTTTATGTCCAATTTTTGACATTGACCGAGTGCTTAATGAATGAATTGCAAATAAAGTTACCAAACTTCTTCAATTAGGCATTGTTTTGTATGGTCGAGATGACGTAGTTGTACAGTCTGAAAAGTAACAATAGCCAATATATACCCGCTCCGATATGCCATTGACCTTTTTCTATTAATCTTTTCAACGAAAAATGGTATCCAGTAATTGCTTTCTGGGAGTGGGGATAGGATTTTGTATGAAACGGTTGAAACTATAAGCAAGGTGATTGTTACAAATAGGTGGAAGTGAGTTAAGGATCAAGTAACAAGTGAACCGCGACGTTAACACTGCACTCAGATAAAATTAGTATGTTATTCCGAGGCAAATGCTGCAAACTCATGTGTTGTAACAACAGATTTCAGGAAATGTTCCATTTAGCATCGCCGCCCACTTCGCCACAATTCACGAGCTTTCAACATCTTCATAAACACTTTGTTTAAACATGCAGATTAATAGTAAAATAACTACGTGCAAAATCCAAATATTTTGCATGCCTGTATGAGACGAGAATACATTTTGGAACTCAGTTCTAAACATCTCCCTCGGTTCAACAAATGACAATATGGTAAACTCAGAAAATCCGAATGGAAAAATTTGGAGAAATCATTAGGGGTATCCTGCACTAATCTTATGATAATTCTTTGACCATCATTGTCCTTAAGGTTATTTAAAGCTGATACCAGAAAACCAAAGAGCGATCAGACTTCAATAATGTTATGCCGTTAAAGTTACTGCGATTAAACGAGATGCAAAGAGATTATTTAAATTATTGAATCTTAAATCTCCCAAAACACATCCAACTCCACGTTTAGAAAGCACTCGCGTGCGAAGTGGGGGGACAAAAATAAACAGGAAATTTTAGTGAGCACAGTTATTTATTTAAAGCGACATCTTCATTTGGTATTTCTTCTACTTATGGCTGTCTATTTATATGCCGGAGAGCTGTTCCTACATATAGCACAAGAGTATCTTAAGACAACGAAGAAACCAAACATTAAGTCGTCACTCTAATTACAATATTAAGTAAATTAGTACGAAGAATTCAGAGAATTGTGTGGCTTAAAATACCTTATTGTGTTTTCTTAAGATTCGACTGAAGTAACCGAGCTGGAGAAATTTATTTAATACAATCTAAAACAAAGGCTGATAATACTGTCCTAGTAATATTGTTACTGTAACACAACGTTTGTGCGATGCCAGTGGGAAGAATGGGAGCTTTGAGGCACACTGAGCTAGGGACAAAAGGGGGCTGTCACTCGAGCCATCGCTTCCATGTATCCGATAACAAAATGTTGTCGTTGGTGCCAGACCTGGGTGACGTCACACGTTCGCAGATACAATACTGGCACATCTGACGTCATGGAATGTATTGCCAATACTTGCGAAAGTGGATCTTATGCTCAGCGATATCGTCTGCCGAATTTTCTGATATAAAGCACCATGTGAGTGCAGGATGTGGTATTTTTATGGTCTGCCTTGCTTGGGCGATCAAGCGAAGATCGTTAGCAAGTTCATATGCCTCAAACGTAAGATTTGGGACATCGTTTTATCATAAAATGCAACCAATGAAGTTTCGTCCAAGCCAGCCTTTACCTACTTCATCATCTGCATAGTCTTCGGCTTCCAGTCACCAATACCAGTACAGCATGGAGCGAATGCCTATCTGAACTCCACAACCCAATTATTACTGGGTAATACTGGTTGTCAGACTTTCGGGTCTCTGATCACCTGTCAAAGATCTACAAATGATAGCCGGGTCCAGTATCTTAACGTGCTTTCCGAGGCATGGAGGAGACTCGATATGTAATGGGTGGTCACCCATCTAAGCAGCAACCTAGGCAAGAAAGACCTACCCGAGCGGCTGTTATTATTTTAGCCACGAGCTCCTTGACTTGTCATGTATTATTACATTATCATGTTTTCTTTGTACTTACGTCCTATACGTATTGTTCTGATATCGGTCCAGTAACCTTTGTAGTAAGTTCACTGATTATATTTTCATACATTTTGCATATTTCCTGTAGTCTGTATATTATTGTAAGAAGTTACTGCTTATTTACAGCTTTCTGAGAAATATCTATGTCGATAAAGATTTTTTCTACAAAGGTGAACTTAGTCGTAAAGTTTTATAATACGTTACGATTTATTTATAGTTTTATCACACAGACGCAAACAAGTTGCAGAAAATTACCGACAGAATGATTAATAGCTTTATTTTCTGAGGTTTGCTATCTGTAACATTAAAGTTGTTTACGCTGAATGTTATGGTTTTGATACCCCCAATCGTTAGAAATAATTATATTCTACAAGAACTTTACATTTCATAAACACATTATTCTTTATAATCTTAACAATTTCGCTTTTAAGCCATAACACCAACAGTTGTTTTGCCAACTTGCATTTCCACGCGCAAACCAAGTTCTATTTCCGAGTCCTATTATTTTAACTCAACAGTCAGTTTTATTCAAAGAATGTTTTCTATTATCGGAACATCTGATAGAATCACACAGGTACCTACATCCCTGATGCTGCCGTGTATTGTTCACCTGGCAGACGAGATGCGACAGACAGACTCTGTGTACATACGTATATATTTATCATCGTATGCTACTATTTGCGTCCTACAACCGCGTAAGACACCCCAAATATCTCTGTGTACTTAGGCACCTACATATTTTCTTAACAACCTGAGTAAATAATTCTCATCAGACAGGAGCTTTTACTGGTCATTAATTTGTTTGGTTAAACGTTCCTTTGTGTAGATTCAGTAAAGACATTTGATTAATAAAATGAATCTGGAAGTGTTAACACATTTTGGAAATTCCCTCTCAATGGCGATAAATTTTCTGCCATAATTATCTTGAGTGTTTCATTAGCAGTAAAGGAATACTTCGGTAATGGTAAATTCTTTAAGTCGTAAGTAAGGCGACATTTGAGAGATATTCCGAATGGGTTGGCTGAAAACTATTTGCAGAGACGTGCAGAAGATTTATGCGAGTTGGTGGTGAGAAAGATTCGAGTGTCTCCCAAGATTTGAGACGATAGTAGGTCGGTGAGCCGTCTAGTGTCTCGTGCGGACTGTTTACATTAATCGCAATACTTCGCTGTTGTTTCGTGTAGACTATCCGAGGTGCCTCTTTGTGTTCTCGACACAGAGGTTTCTGCGACAGCGGCAACGCTATCTTTAGTTGTGGCTTGGTTCTCATAATCGTTATTGATATGTTTTTTTTTTAATAATATTACTATTTAATGCTTTTCTCATAGGTAATATTAAATTATCACACAATTACTCGAAAGCTAAAGAAAATCCACCTTTTATTTCGTTTACTTGAAATTAAAAAACTTCACTTTCAACAGGAACAGCTTTGTCAATAACATCACAATAAATAACATAAAGCACGTTCTACATTTAGTCTCGCCATTCGACCGTGGAGCCCTATCAAAGAATGGGGTTCACCGCTGTAAAGGAATGCCACGTGCTAACCAACGATAGCGGAAGGGTACGGCAGGACCACACCCTTTTACATTCAAGGATATTCCCAAAATTAATACGTCAAACTTGGTACCTTCTTACAACACAGTTGAATTTTTCGAGGAAGAAATTTTACCGATCGTAATAAGTGAAGAAAAAGGAGTAGGATTTATTTCTTGAATGCGTAATGAAGAACTACGACAGGAAATTACCTTGAGCTTTAAACGTTTTCTTTATGTTAGAGTTCATTATTGTTTGTTTCATCGTCGCGCTTCCGTTGGTACATATTAAGCCGGAACGTGCACTCATCACAACTGTCGGCTGGTTGCCAAAATGCGTTGGCGCCGACAGACAGAGAGTACGGCGACATGTTCAGCGCAAGCCGCGGAAATGGACAGCTGCCTTTATTGTGCGAGTCATTCACACCGACGCCTTTAAATACTTTTTAGGTAATTAGGATGTGTATGTCAACGCTCCCGCGAATTTTATGTTTCGAATAACTGTTAAAGAAACACACATTGTTTCTTTCGCGTGTGCCAGTTTTCAGTCAGTGTTTTGTGAACCGTTTGCGTTTTGTAGAAACAATAGAGAAGACATCATAGCATTGCTGTTTAAAGATTCGTTGTTATGATAATAAAATCACACTAATGAATAGGTAGACGTACCTACTATCTACCTAATATAATTCACAAATCGTGCCGATTGCGTGAGTCGAGTCACTAAAACACTTACACGCACGCGACAAATATAAATGAGTTAACAAGAAGCACCAAACAGTTTCATGGATAAAGTTCGTACAACATACGATAAGATTGAGACGGTTGATAAAACGCCAAACTAACAAGGAATACTTCAAGAAGATTGTAAAATTCAAAAAGCAATTGTGAAAGATTCTCAAACAATGAGCGCCGGTACGGAATGAGATTTCGTTTTCTTTCGGATCCATTCTGCAGTCGAATGCGGGGTGAGGACGGACGGGCGGGTGTCTCGACTGCCTTTTGTAAGGGGCAATCGTCGTTGCCTTAAACGTTCTCCCCGTTGGAGGGTAGAGGAGGCACGAGGGGCGGAGGGGCATCTGCTTTTGTGTGTCTGCGGCTTTATCTCCAAGCAGCCACAAACACAGTCTACAATACCCGGCCCCAGCCTTCGCTAAACCGATTGCATTAAGTCTACTAAGAAATAACTGCTCCGCAACGACGAATCACAAAAGATATTGCGACAAACCAAAAGTTTATTTTTCATCAGAATCACTGAGGCTAATTTAATTTAAAACGAATCATTCGTCGTTAGTACCAAAGTTAAGTAGAAAACAAGTTCGTTGAATTTTGAGAACTGGAAATTGCTTTGTTTTAACAAAAGCAACATTTAATTCCATTACTTATTGGACAGTGAGTTGCCACTGTTCTTGGAGTTTATTGCAGTATCAATTAACAATCAAGAAATTAAATCAATTAAAGCTTTAATGATTCTGGATACCAAATGATGAGCCAAAGGCAAATAAATGACTGTTTTTTAGGGTTCCGTACCTCAGTCGGCAAAAACGGAACCCTAATAGGATCACTTTGTTGTCCGTCTGTCAAGACCCTTTTTCTCAGGAACGCGAGGAGGTATCAAGCTAAAGTTAGTATCAAATACTCAGGTCTGCTACCCCTTGCAGCAATGAAAAAAATAAACTTGTAAGCCAACGCGATCAAAATATATGACCGTTTATGTTGCATATTTTGCGATTTCACAATGTAATCAAAACCTATAGGATACTTCCCGTTGAACTAGAATCATGAAATTTCGCAAGACGCAAAGTTTGAAAACCGTAAATGTATATGGTGTAGTTTAATAACAAAATACCTACAAGTTCATACGAAACCCTTTGTGCGCGAGTCCAGCTCGCACTTCGCCAGTTTTTTCCTCTATCATCATCATCAGCCTAGCCTTTTCCCAACTATATGTTAGGATCGGCTTCCAGTCTAACCGGATGTAACTGAATACCAGTATTTTACATGGAGCGACTGCCTATCTGACCTTCACAACCCAGTTAGTACTAGGTAATACGAAACCCCTTAGTAAGACTGGTTGTCAGACTTTTTGGGCCACTGACTACCTGTAACGACTGTCAAAGATCTACAATTGACAGCCGGGACCAACGGCAATTTTTTCCTCTTTTTTTTTAGTTAGCCCGTATTGTCCCACTCCTGAGCAAAGGCCTCCCCCCATTCCTTCCACTTCTCACGATGGTGTGCCTCTTCTCGCCAACTGGCGAGGAAGCCATCCAAGACGTCTCGCCATCTTCTCTTCGGTCTACCGCGACCCCGTCTAGCTGTTTCAGGGCTCCAGTCTTGCTTCTTCTTTCAGCATACTCAATGTTTTTTTCCTCTAATAAAGAAAAAAAAATCGTTTCATAGGATACAGAGTAATTAGTATTTACTTCAATGAATCTCTTTCCGTCTCTAACATTGATATGGGTTCGCACATTCAATCAGATGGGCTAGGCCTTCAATTTACATAGATTAATGGTGTTAAAATTTAATTTGAACAGAGCGGGGTCGTGCCATTCGTATCTTCCTTTTTATTATTATTATATTATAGCTAGCCCATATTGTCCCACTGCTGGGCAAAGGCCTCCCTCCATTCCTTCCAACGGTCACGATTCTGTGCTACTTCTTTCCAATTCTCAAGGAAGACATCCAGTTCGTCCCGCCATCTCCTTCGTGGTCTGCCGCGACCCCGTGTCACTGTTTCAGGGCACCAATCCTGAGCTTTTCGGGCCCACAGTTCGTTCGGCATGCGACAGATATGTCCTGCCCAGTCCCATTTAAGTTGGGCAGCCTTTTGAGCCACGTCAACGATTTGCGTTTTTGATCTTCCTTTTACAATTGAATAATGTATATTCAAGTAAGAGACTGGACGAAGATTAGATAGGTTTTGAGTTAATTAACAGATTATTGGAAGGACCTAAGTAATTACTTATTTGGATTAACGTAAAGTTAGTAACTATTGGGTTTAAAGATTCTTTATTTATTCTCAAAGAATACAATAAAAATAAATATATATCGTATAAAAAGACCCTTAACGAAGCCAAAAGGCACTTGTTCTCCCCATCATTGCGATCATTTTTTAGTTCTAGACCATACCTGGGAACCTTCTAGTTACGGAGATATTGGGGTCAAAGTTCCAACTTTTTCACAAGTTTTTTTTTAAATACATGATTTTAATGTAAGATTTTTACTTTAAACACCTCCACGACCCCCGTACTATTCAATTCATCCATCAGCACAATGTTTCGAGTACGTTACATTGAGTCCTACCGTAAAACGTGATTTTTTACCCCAAAAAAAAGTCGTTTCCCAGCAATAATTTTTGCTTTGTTACTTAGATTGACGTACAGAATGCTTGGTTAACGGCTTCGTGAAGGGTCTGTTTACACCCGGTATATATATAACTTAGGTAAAGATTAGTCCAGTAGTTAACAGTTTTGTTTTCTTAATGTAGGTAGGGTACGATGTCGAAATATTATTGTGCGAAAGACTAGCTTATAACGTTAACTTAATAGTTTTGTGTTGTTAGCATGTTGTTAGTGACGTACGGCTTGAGTTTAGCTTTAAATAAGTTGAAAGTAGATCTGCTCCTGATATCTCGCGGTAGATTATTATAAAGTTGAACATCGTACTTTATATTGTTCCTGCCATATTGCGTTCGCGGCGTACCTTTGGTCCATGGCGTCGTCCAAGTGGATCCCAAAAAATATTCCCCGTGAACTTACTACGGACCAGACCTGAAAAAGTATCCTACGTCCCTAACCCAGATAACGGCCTAATCGTATGCCAATTTCTATCCAAATCTGTCCAGCCGCTTAAGCGTGAAACATGAACTGAAAGAGTTACTGTCGTATCTAATTAATAGCAATAGAGCTTTTAGACTTAAAAGCCACAGAGTAGTTGTGTTTTTCTGTGTTTGAAAAATGGCTGAATTGGCCAGTAGAACTGTGGCTCGTGTACAATCACAAACACACGAGTCTACTAATGAACGTATCCACTGATTGCTTCATTAGATGTCTCGCCTCTTTACTTGTTTCAGTTTTATCTCTCCTAACTGCTTACGAAACAAACAAACTTAGTTTTCGAGATGAAATCAGTAAGAAGTTTTACTGTTGCGATTTATTATCTACGATGGTGTTTGTTGAAGTTTTTATTAGGCTAGAAATGTCCTTTGAATCGTTTATTGTCGATATACTATCATGTTTTTCTATCTTAAATTCTGAATTGCTATAAAATTCAGTCTAGATTTATAGACCTGTTTTCTTCTTACTGCAATGCTTAGGGCACAATCAAGAAATGTATCGGATAAAACTCCTCAAGAGAGAAATGGTATATAAAGGGTGTAAACGGACCCTTCACGAAGTCGTCAACCAAGCATTCTGTACATTAAACTAAATAACTACGCAAAAATTATTGTTGGGAAACGACTTTTTTTTTGGAGTGAAAAATCAAGTTTTACGGTAAAACTCAATGTTGCGCCCTCAAAACTTAGTGCTGATGGATGCTTTGAATAGTAAACGGGTCATGGAGTTAAATAAATAAAAGTAAAACCTTAAAAAGAGGTTTACAAAAAAAAATTGAAACTTTGACCTCAAATATCTCCGTAACTAGAAGGTTCCCAGGTATGGTCCAGAACAAAAAAATGATCGCAATGACGGGGAGAACAAGTGCCTTTCGGCTTCGTTAAGGGTCTTTTTACACCCTTTATGTCTACATAGACCATTTTAATGATGCAAGTATTCTTCTCTCTTGAGGAGAATCTGATACATTTGTTCTAGAGAACGATAGACAGCAAAAGAGTTAGAAATTCCGAATCCGTACTAACTTCTGTTTCTCTATTTACTTGGATAAAAAATTTCGCCTACATGGGTACAATATTCATCTTCATAAAAGTACTTACATTACACATTTCTTATTTAAACGTAGCAGCAAATACGAAAATAAATAATGATGTCTTCTTGCGGTAGAAAATTTAGAAAACATTTTCCAAATAAAGGGACCGTACCTAATATTAGGTTACGTAACAAAACAGGTAGGCAAGCCTAAGGTAAGCCTACAAATCTTTTGACAAAAGCAATTCTTTATTATATAGTCTTTTATCAAAAAAGAGTAAGCGACAGATTTTGTATTCGGTAAGGTCTGGTCTCAAATTTATCTTGGCTCCGTTGACCCGGTAAATTGTCGTCTTAACTTGAGGGAACCATTTATTTGCGTTTAGTTTCGATACTAGGCCTGTCTTATATTATGCAAACGAGTTTTCATTCGGTCCTTGGTTTTGGGACGTAAATGGAAACCTTCTACCAGTTCTGACAAAGAAGTCAAATCAAAGGAGTTCAATAAAGGTTTTTCATATTCTTCTACGAGTATTATCGTCTTAAGTCAAACTGTTGTCGCATAGTGATTTACTGTCTGTTATCAGACTAGCGTATTGTTCAATAGTTTCATATTGAACGTTATTCAAGCTAGGGGGATCGGTTTTTGTTGAAAGGATTTCAAATAATCGGGCTTTACTTGTATCTACAAAATCTTGTTTGCCATTTTAGTTTGTTCTATTGCCAATACAACGGATTTGTATTCCATTGTGAGTATACAAAGTTCATCATTATTTAAGGCCTTTGATTCGTGGCTGCCGGCACGAATAACTTCAAATTGTAAAAAGAACTGGTTTGGGATCCCCAAACTGAAGGTCAGACGGTAGTTGCTTACCAAATATGTGATATAGTTATTATGCATATAGTAACCAACTGCTCCAACAAAGCACACAATGAATTAGCAAAAAAAAACCGATGCTTGTAGAATACATAACCTCCTCCCTTTTTAGAAGTCTGTTAAAATGAAAGTAGTTCCAGAAACTGCTGAAAGTTAATACGATAATTTCGGTTTCGCTGCATTTGATCATATTAATACTGCTGAACCCTGTATACTTCCTATTCTACTTAGACAATTGTTGTTATGCCGTAGGCTCTCAAAAACGATAGAATCATCATCATATATCATCAATCTCAAAACAAAACAATAATCGAAAAGAACGTAAGTAATAAAAAGCCCGTCGTGTTGTCAGTATGTTAGGGGAGCGATTACGAGTCGATAATAAGGTGGTTCGACATTGGGTCGAGAAGAAAAAAACTTGTACCTGCCGTTGTCCTAATGAAGGTCGATGTTGGGAACAGACAAATTATTACCTTCGCCGGATGTTGAGTCATACATTACAAAGGTAATCAGTAAATGGCGGGCCATTTGAGAACTATTCCCCTTTTTGTGTCTTCTGCAAAATGGTTCTGCTCGAGTAAGCTATCAAGTTTTGCAATTTTTTCGTCGTTTTTTTCTTTCGTGGCTTCGTGTGTGGAATTTAAAACATTGAAGTCTTGAAATTCTTCTATTGTACCTATTGTAATATGATCTAGAATTTCTGATATGAAATTAGTCATCATCTTCAATATGATCATGTTTACTATTAACATCAACCCTTTCTTGGTCTCTCAAAGCATTAATATTGTTGATCTTCACCGTCGTGCATGAAATAACATAATTAATTATCTAAGAAGTTTTTTTGTTGTTTTTGAAAAAGGATTAGTGGTCAGACCGTGGTCCCGTCCCATGCGCTCGCGGTAGGTCGCACGCCGACATAATAATAAGTCCATTTGAAACAATCTGCCTCCATCTTTTTTATTTGGTTAAGTCCGTTGTGGCCGTCTCGGACTCTCTGTCTTTTTCTTCCTTTTGGCGGCCTCCTACCTTTTATTTTATAAGATTTTTATCAGTTGGTGCACTGCGTCCAGGTGGTTAAATTTTGCTCGATGCGGTTGCGTTTGTTTTTTTCTTTTTATTTTGTCATGTGGCCTGTTTTGTAGAATTTTTGTGCTAATTAGCTCAAATTTTGTTACTTATTTTTAGTGTTATACGCGTTCAGAATCCCTTTTTATATGTTCAGTCAATCCAAAAATTTACCTACTTACGTAGGTATAATCGTGCAGTCGGTCACGTTTGTTAATCTATAACTTTATTATTATATCTGACGTAATCACACTCTTTCGCAATTATTTGTAAACAAAACCATAATTAAATTCTCTTCGTCTAGGAATCTATGAAATTATTTTAATTGGATCGGCACGTATTTATGTACCAACACTAGATTTTAAATCATTCAGCCGAGCTCACACCTCATTATGAACAAGTACGAAGCATTAATTAAAACACGTAGTTTGCATATTTTCTGATAGGAAATTAATTAAACTTTTCATGAAAGTTAAAAGTGGGTTCCATCACAAAGGACGGATTGTGTTTCCATGGCTCTGGATATTAAATTCTTGATTACGGAAGCCATTATTGTGAGTAATTAGAAAGGTGTAAAGGTAGGCTAGGTAATCGAGTCGAGGGTGAAATGGTGTGTTACACAGAAATGATCATCTTAACATTTATACTAAAGGAGAAGTCAAGTTTGTGAGTGGGATGGTAGTTTGAATTTGAATGTAGGAGGTAATTTCCGAAAATTCTTATTCAATTTCAAACATTCTTTCTCTGATGGGAAACTACATTAGTCTGATGAATAACGAAGTCGTTGGCAGAAGCTACTCCACAACATAACATCACGCCGCATAAATAAAGAGAATTTCCTAATTGAAAAACCCAATAACACTTTGCCCGACCTGGGAATCGAACCCAGAACCTCATGCTCAGCAGTTGCTCTTCCGACCACTAAACCAACGAGGCTACTCCATAATATTTACATAATTAAGTAAAGAATAATTTCCGGAGATTAAACATCATGAAAAAAATTGAAAGCGTAATTGGACATGTTAAAGGTAAAATACTTTATAAAATTGGATGCTGCAATCCAATTTTATAGCATATTTTACCTTTAACATAAAGTAACTTCAGTACTTCCCACGCCCAAATTATCTTTAAGCTAAGACCCTTATTACAAGATGATTTTGATAAATTACCTTCATCCCGAGCGAAGAAACAAACAAAATAATGAAGTATTAACCTTATTAAAGTCAAATTGGATTTCCTTAATCTGAAATTCAGTGTGACGTCAGACGCATCAGATAGTCAGATTACTGAGCAGACAATGCTCGTCTCACTGTCAGAACGAACAGTGGAGTAGCAAGAAAAGCCGGAGCTTTAGATATGGATGCATTTTCAGCTCCGAATATCCTGCGAAACGTTTGTTCAGGCCTTAACTTTGAAGCCAGAATTATTCACGAAGACACGACTCGTGAAATGTGACATTTATATCTGAAATTGTATCTTTTGTTTGGAAAGTGGACAGGGATTTCTTTTATAACTTACAAAACGGCTTTGGAGTGATTAACAGTTTCTGTGCGAGTATTTCAATTGCGTATATGAGAAGACAGTATTTTTTAGACAATGGGTAATCGATTTGGGGTATTCCTCAAAGCGCAACTATTTTTAAGCGCAACTAAATTATTCCTCGAAGCGCAACCATTAGTTGCGCTCAGAAATTCAAATTAAAAATATTATATGTTTATGCCTCAAAGCGCAATCATGATGAAAATATCGTTTATGAATACCTACATCATACCCATCTCTATTTTTTATCATGGTTGCGCTTCGAGGAATAATTTAGTTGCGCGTAGTTGGTTGCACTTAAAAATAGTTGCGCTTTGAGGAATACCCCATCGATTTCACTCAATCGTTAACAGACAGGCATCTACATTACATTGTCTAAGTTTTTGCTTTAGAATTACTTAAAACAATTGCAGGCAATTAATACTCCCTAGGTATACTTGATCTGTTCGATACAATACCCATTCACTCTACCTTTGTTATCCTTTCAATATATTTCTTCAATAACTTCATTGCCGTTCTGTTAGTCTTGGGGTTTTAATATAAAGCTTCAGACAGACATCGGCACGTGCGTGCGACAGAGCCGTTGTCTATGGACCTGTGGTACCGCTAATTAATTATCTGTGCTCTGGCTGTATGCTCGCGACTTGTTGTTCAGGGATGGTGAACCTTTTTGAATCATTTTATCTGCATTACTTGCAAGATATGAAATGGGCTTCCTACAGAGATCTTGCCGCAGAGCCACAATACAACCATGGATACTTTCTAGGTAAAATTTGTGTTCTAAAAAAAAGTCGTTTCCCAGCAATAATTTTTGTGTAGGGTTACTTAGTTTGATGTACTGAATGCTTGGTTGACGGCTTCGTAAAGGGTCTCTTTACACCTTGTATATGACTGGGAACTGAACTATAAATGCCTAGCCCAGAATATTTCATCGCGTACCATAGGTTCGCCATCCCTACTTGTACTGCAGTTACAAGCGGGACTTCGGGATGTACCTACGTAATTACTTGGCGAGTTCGTTTGTCATCTAATGAATTAAACTGTTAGCGGCATTCGTACCTCAGCTCTTTGTGTTTGAAATGACTCAAGGAATGTTGCTGTTTGCATACGTACTGTGTTTAGATTTTGAATAGTTGTTTAGAATTTAAATTCTTAGAATTTCACTTTGTTTAATTTGGTCGCAAGAGTTGAGCTGGTCCTGGAGTGAGGGGTCGGGTTTAGATCCCCAGATTGATCTTCTCCATAGAGATCTACGCTTTGGAATGGGCAACTACAGTACTTTTATAAGTTATTATGCCTTGTGTCTGGGACTGTAGCTTCGCCTTCTTTGTTTTTCTGACATTCAAAAGTGCCTGTTACGGTCTAATTGAAATAAATGCTTTGAGTTTTGAGTTTGAAATTGCGCAAAGTATTAATGGAATATACCTTTAGGTATTAGGTAGGCTCAGAGCCTGGAATTTAAGCCCGGTTTGTGACCCAAGAATCGCCCTCAGTATGTACTGAAATATGGGTGCAGCAGGAACTGTGAATAGAACACCCACGTTGAATACACAGAGGTGAACCTCTGCCTATCCTCTCTGGCAGAACAGGCTTGATTGTATGTGCGTACAGATATAGAGACCCTTGTATATCATCGAAACTGATGAATGTCCCATCGCGGCATCGCCACACAATAGCAATCGTTATCAATGAGTTTCTAGTTGCAAATTAATAATATCAAGTATGATGAGGTACTACGTTACCTGCTGTTAAATTTATCGCAGAGCAAGCAATCACAGTTACAAGTTGCCTCTATAAGCGAGATTAATCGGTTCCATGCACGTTCTGATAGTTATATATCGCGCAGTTATTCAGATTCCTGATAAATAGCTCTATCAACGCATTGTCATATCCGGTTTCTGTGATAAATAGATTAATTCTAGCGAGCAGGAGCAATTTATTGGATCGCTAACTGTAGCTAGTTGCTAGTAACTGTAATTTCAGTGAGATGCTCTCGGAACAGTGCACCAGTAAGTTCACTTGATTAGGTGCAAACAAATGATTAGTATTCTGATTGTTCGGAGCTTAATTAATTAGATTAATTGCTTCGTAACTTATGTTGTTGACGTTTCAATGCAATTACGGTTATTGCTATTACCGACTTGCTATATCAAGTCCGTACTTACTAGATCCGTACATGTATGCAACATACCGTTTCACGATTGTAATTCGAAACACAGATTATGTCTAGGTTATGACAATATTCCCTACGGTTTCGGATAGGGAATTCGGAAGGCCTAGGTAAATAGGTATAAGTAGTTATTTTAATTAATTTTAGTGATAATTTCTAGATTCAATTTGATTGATAGTATTTATCTGCAGTAAAACAGTTTAAAAATTATTACGTTAGCATTGAAATTAGGCTGTTCAATGGTGCTTTGACGAAAATGTTTTCAACGTGGAATTAAGTATATTTTCTATTATCACCTACGTTTCATAGAATAATTACATGACAATACTCTCTGCCGGCATCTGTGTTCCCTCCCACTTTAACCCGCCTGCTTTCAAAGCAAGAGTGAACAGGCATCTTCTGGGCAGGCTCGTTCCATCATAGACCTCATCCATCGCTTTCCATCAGGCGTGATCCAGCTCAAGAGCAGGCCTATTTAGCAAAAAAAAATGATTCTTTATTTATTAGCAAGCAAAGAAAGTAAAGTATTACTTTTTTAAAAACTTCAATACTTTTCTTTACTGAACGAAAGTACCAAGATCCATTTTCATCACATTCATTTTAATAAAACTGCTAAACGTAAAGTATACGTATTGTGAATCTGTGCGAAAATAGCACGTGTTAACGACGCCGCCATTGTTAATCTACCACAGCGAACAATACGTTACGCATTAAAGAACTTATTAGAGGCTGGGTAGCACGCACTAGTGCGACAATAGAATGATGAAGTGAGCTGGTTAGATGGGAACTTCGTCTTTAGTGCTTTACTTAGATTTATCAAGGTGATACCCTTCAGAATAAGTATTCTTATTCTTTATTGCACACACAATAAAACAAATATACGTAAACATTGCAACAATATAGCTTATGTACAATGGCGAGCTTAACCCAGAATTGGGTTTTCTTACAGCAAACCTAATTTCGATTAAGAAATTTGCAGAAGAGGATATACCTATGTGCATTAACAGTACCTACATTTTACTACTTAAATTTATTAATTTTATAAACTAAACTACATTCATACAATAATACGTAATACATACAATATGTATATTCGCATGAAATTCACATTCAATATGAACATTTCTAACTCACTTCACTTTGTTTCTTCTTTCTTTCGCATCTTCATTTCTTCTTCTTTCTTTCTTCTTCTTTCTTCTTCTAAGTACATTAAAGTAACAAGGCCGGCCATAATTATTAGCATTTGAATTGATGATTAAACAAGATCCAATTAAATTAGCTAGAGAAACTCAACCGGGCCCTCAATAGGCACTCTATTACATGTAACTTAAATATAACTGGCGAAATGTTGGTGTACTATTAGGTATACCTCTGCCTATCCCTTCAAGGATTACAGGCGTCATATTAAAATATTTTACTGTAGTACTATGCAGATGATGCCGTATGACGTATAAGTACACTTAGAACCTAGTCCACACGGCGCGTTGAGTTGCGTCGTCGCAACGCAAATATTTTGACGCATAGCCGGCCACACAGGCGCTGCGCCATCGCAGCGTTACTACGACGCGTTCCGTCGGCGCAGCGGCGACGCACAGTTGCGGCCAGCATTTTGTAAAAAAATCGCAGTCAGTCTATCAACGCACAAGCAACTGAGCGCTGCCGCTCCGACGTCGCAATGAATACACCCGTTTCGTCTCGGGGGCTGCTGTCCGTCATGTGTGCGTTGCGACAACGCAGCGCACCGTGTGTACACTTTGGTTATTTGTATGTAAAACAACGCAACGGCAGCGCTGCGTCGACGCAACGCTGACGCAACGCGCCGTGTGGACTGGCTCTTATGAACGACGGGCAAAGCCGGGCATGTCAGCTCCTCTTCCCCCATGCGGACTGGCTAATCCTTTACCGCGACATAAGCTTTTTCCGCAAAGCCCGTGACAACATGGTCTATATTTTACATGAACCGTAGGAAGCACTAATTAATATCTAATGATACTAAAGTCTGGTTGGGTGCTGTAAGTGGACTGCCCGTAACGACATAGGTCGAAGATAATCAAATGACTACCGAGAAGAAACGTCTCGAACCCACCGGGGTTGGAGGCATTGTATATTTTATCGAAATATTGAGCGGTCACAATCTGTAAAGATGGAGTGTCCTTATTCAACCATAAACATAAAATCACGCCTGTAATCCCCGAAGGGTTAGGCAGAGGAGTACCCAATTATAGTACACCCACATTTCGCCAGTTAAACCAGTGTGATTCTGAATACGGATTTAAAGTTTTCAGGGTCTCTGATATATTTATATTGTAAACTTTACACTGGTATGAATAAAGATTGAAATACAAAAACTGATTCGGGCTAAAGTTACATCTCGTTTTGTAACATGAACACAACTACTAAGGAGTCCTTAACCAATCGGATTTTATTAAGGCCCTTATTCAATTAGATCAAATGAGGAGCTCGTGGCTAAATAATAACAACCGCTCGGGTCGATCTTTAGGTTAAGCCGTGCTTGCCTAGGTTGGTCTGTGGATGGGTGACCACCCATTAAATACCGAGTTTCCTCCGTGCCTCGGAAAGTACTTTAAGCCGTTGGTCCCGGCTGTCATTTGTAGATCTTTGACAGTCGTTAGGTATTCCGTGGCCCAAAAAGTCTGACAACCAGTCTTACCAAGGGGTATCGTATTAATTGGGAAAAGTCTAGGCAGATGATGATGATATATTTATATTGTAAACTTTACACTGGTATGAATAAAGATTGAAATACAAAAACTGATTCGGGCTAAAGTTACATCTCGTTTTGTAACATGAACACTGTTTCTTAGTACTAAGGAGTCCTTAACCTATCGGATTTTATTAAGGCCCTTATTCAATTCGAATAAATCCGTGTCACATGCCAGTCTTATCATCGCCTATGTGCTAAGGCTTCTTAGTCATCATATCAGAATATCTTTTCAGGTATAAAATTATATTTTCAGAATTCCAAAATTCGGTTATACTTTATTCATCCGTACTTTTCGTAAATGTACTTAATTGAATCCCGCGGTTGCTTCGCAACAGAACAGTTCAGGAGCCCTAATCATGTGCGTTAGTGGCCAAATTTCATCCATAAATGATTAGGCATTGGTCCGGGGATGGGTTAATATGCCGCTGGGAACCACGACTTTGTAGATATTACGGACCTTTGCTATTTTCGAGGGATGGCGGTATTATCCTATTTTTAATATGGGTAACCTCTTTTTTATAGTAGGTTACTATGATGATATACGTTAAGACGCTATGTTAGGAATATTATTAAAGTGTCGCCATTCATGAAGAATGAAGACACATTAATAGTAATTCTTTGACATAATATAAAAGCTGAAAGAAAGTGACTGAAAATCCAAGCTCCAATGATTTTTGTTACCGCATACGGCCGAAAAAAAAAACAGAGTAAGACATATTTTAAAAGATAAAGCCACACAAATTATGAAATATAAACCCAACATACTAAAAAGAGGCTCTATTTGTAATTTTAATTAACGTTTCCGAGGAAATTTTGAGAATATGGCTACCCTTGAACATTTCTGCTTGCGATTCGAGCTGCACATAATGAGTGGTACCACTTGTCTCCTAAATCAACAGCAAAATTAATTAATGTCGTTTATTTTGTCCTTGCAAGCTTCATGTTTTAATTATGCAACCACTTGTGAATACAGTGCTTTAAGACTTTCAAGGCTCTTCTGAACATCTGTGAATACAGAATTGTAATTCTAGAGTTTACTAGTTATTTGGTACGATGAGCGAAAAATATCGAAAACATATGCATGTCGGAAATGTCAGGATTTATGCCGTTAGGCTCGTACATCATGTGGGTGGACGATGGGTTTCGTACTATGAAGACACACTGGGTGCGATACACTGTTTCTAGCATAACTAACGAATTACTTGAGATAATAACTTAACACAATAACATGGGGCACACTGAATCGGCTACAGTTACAACTCCACCGCAATCAGACATTGTCTGTCGCCCTCGCCTCGAGCTGAACATCAGGGCTCTGTAGAAGCACGCTGTGATGACAGACTTGTCAGTAGGTTGCGTGATGTCACCACTTCCGATCACTTCCGGCGCACTTCCGATTCATTTGATGTCCATACTAAAGACCAGATCCGACATGCATATCACCTATATAAATACAAAATTATTCGGTAAATTGTATTACAACTTTTTTAAATAGGTACTTTATTCAAGATTTATTTTTTAAATTGGAAAAAACAGACAGTGCGCAGCATGTCTTCTTCTTCTTCATTACTGGCAAAATGTGGTGTGTAGGTACACCTCTGCCTAAACTTTGGTATACAGTCGTGCTGTTATGTGTTGTCATTTGTATTGATTAACCTTACAGATGAGTGCCAAAAATAAAACAGGAACAATATAATACGAGTATGTTGGATATCGGCTAATGATCAGTGGTCTTCACATAAAAATATAGAAACATCGCTTGGCTTCATAGCAGAAGAAGCCTTTAATTTTTGAGGTACCTAAATAGAATCTGTGTGGGTCGACTTTCATTTACATTTTAATTAGTTATATCTGCGACATGCGTGTTTAAAATTAATTAATATATCCCAAAACAATTTTGTGAGAATAAGCTTCGTAATTAATGTAAAAGATATTCATGGATGGATTATGATAAGTGTGTAATTAATGAATTACGATTAGTGAACACATCGATCGCTACACCAATTTTATAGGTATCATCGTTATATTTCTTTCAATCATTTAAAGATGCAGAGATAGTACCTATGCTGTGTTAGTTACAAAAAGCGCTGTATTTATTTAGACTTCTACAAATGACACCCGAGACCAACGGCTTAACGCGCTTTCCGAGGCACGGAACAAACTCGGTATGTAATGGGTGGTCACCCATCCACAGACCAACCTAGGCAAGCGGCTTAACCTAAAGATCGACCCGAGTGGCTGTTATTATTTAGCCACGAACAGGTGAATACAGAATTTAATTATCTTATTAGGTACGCACCTATATGCGGGCGGGTCCCCATCCCCCCCCAGCCCTACATCGCAGGCGGGATGTTGCAAAACCAATATGAGATTCAATAAACTTACCGGGGAGGATGCACTAGATTGCGTTAGGTATGTGCACAATGTGAACTCGGCTGGATTCGGGAAATAAAACTACATGTGCACACACCACGCCTATCTATTGTAACAAAGAGGTTTACACCCACATGTCGGCCGTTATTTTAAAGGCCTATGTAGTAGAGTGATAGGCCAAATTCTGAATTTCAACATAACAGAACATCGCGCCTGTAAATCCCTGAAAGATTAGACAGAGAACTCTGAAACTCTGAACGAACGATGCTGGAGCTCGTGGCGAAATACTAACTGGGTTGTGGAGGTTAGATAATCAGTGGCTCCATGTAAAATACTGGTATTCAGTTACATTCGGTTAGACTAGGAGCCGACCCAAACATAGTTGTCAAAAGGATGGGATGTACGCACGAAGGCCAATCAAACTTTAATATACCAGTTTATGCGGATCTCTCATTGTATAGGAAATCTATACAAAGCGAGGCCAAGTTATACTGGAAATGTACAGCTTCATGAGCTGCCGTGTTTAGTAACGTGGAAATCTTTCGTGAAAAATGACGTTTTACTTTAATTAAAAAAAAATTGAATTGTTTCTTCAGAATCATTTGTTAACAAACATCCTAGACAACTGATGATACTCGTGTAGTTCCTAAGTAAAGAGAAAACCAATGTTTTTATTATTTAAGTGCCTATCGATGTCTAACAAAAAGCCTTTCCGATAGATAATCCGGGGAATTCCCGAAAGATTACATAGTAAGAACCCGCGGGAAATCACAGAACGTCGAAGAATCAACGGAGCCTTTAATAAGTTTCTTTTCAAACATAATAAATAGCGTTTTCGATGAAACTTAGGTTCGATACAATCGTAGTGGTCTGTATAAAAAGTAGATTAATTACTTAGTTTTCTTCATCGTTCAGAAGATTCCCTTTATTAGGGTCGATTTAGCTTCGACCAGAAATCTGCTGCTTTGTCGGCGTTGGTGGTGGCTTCGGAAAGGTTGCTCAAAGTGCAGGTGAAATTACACAGGACAGGTGTGAGCCGTTTGTGTTGAGACACCTCAATTATTTAGTAATCTTTAGTAACTATCGAGCATCATTTTGTATCTCCTGCCCTTTCATCAACCAATCAATGAGCTTAGCCTATTGCAGTTCCGTGTTGGTTTTAGGTCTGCCCTTTTCCCAGTTTATTAGCGGTTGATGCAACATATCTTCTTTTATCATTACCTTTAGAAACGGGATATTTACCATGTTTACTTTTTGGTTTGAGTTCCCGATATTTCGGCGCAGTTGGTGCTTACCGTGATCACGGATAAACTGAAGTTATTGCGGGTGGGTGTTTATAAGCAGATAAATCGGTGTACCCTCTTTCTTGTTCGTTTTTTGCACTCAGTACCGCTAGCACTGTCACTCGCAACTCAATTCTGTTCCCGACACACGAAACTCACTGTGTGTCATCCCGTTTCTACAGTTAATGATAATGTTAGTTTAAAAACTTATATCTTCTGTTCCATTCCAGACATCTGAGAGAGAGCTTTCTAGCCATATCGTCTTTTACACAAAGCATCCATCGGTTGTTTGGTCTTCTTTGACATTAAAATCATACTCAAAGCTTTCCTCACGACATATGTCTAGTATTATATCTAGTGCTGTATATCTAGTATTTTAGTACTCACACAAACCTTAAAAAGTAGAGTAGGTTTTATAGATAATAAAGGATCAATGCACCGAACGATACGGCTGCTGATTGATATCAAGGAAAAACATTTAATTTTCCTTATAGGACCATTGCTAGAGTAACGAATGAAATGCCGTGGATAAATATGAATGTTACAAACATAATTATCTACGCATTTTTCTAACATGATATATTGAGTATGTATTATGTCAGAAATAAAATACTGTAAGGCGCATTTGGTGCTTGAAACACATTTTCAGGCGGACGTTGTTGGTAAACTGTATACCGCCATCTTGTATTGAAAAACAAGATGGCGTGGTTAGTTCCGATTATGACCCTCTTCTTATTATAATGGGTGTAAAAAGACCCTTAACGAAGCCGAAAGGCACTTGTTCTCATCGTTATTGTGTTTTTTTTCTTCTGGATTCCTGGCAACCTTCGAGTTACGGAAATATTGGTGGTCAAAGTTCCAACAATTTTTTTTTTTTAAATGCCTGTTTTTAATGTTATAACTTTATTATTTGTACCAAAAAAATACACGTGACTTTGGGTAGGGGGGAGGGGTAGTCTAACATCTCACCACGTATCGCCATGGGGGAGGGGAGGGTTAAAAAGTTGCTTAAAAATATTACGTGATTAACGGACGATGCTTTATGCCTAAAAGTGACAATTATCTATTTCTTCCGTTCATGTTGATTAGCAGTTATTACAACGCTCTGCGATAACATATCTGCTTTAAATGTTAGTTTATGTTGTTATAATCACGCTATAAAACGATTGTTTACTATAGGTACCAACATGCTGTTTACTAACTGTTTTACTAACTGTTGCCCGCGACCTTCGTTTGCGTCAATTTATTACAAAAAATATTACTTCCCTTTTTGAATTGGATTTTGTTAACAATTTCAAGGTTTTAATTTCTTTTGCAGGGACCCCTAATTATGTTTCTAAAATTAAAGTAGCCTATTCCTTATAACATCAGCTATCTGCCAGTAAAAGTCCCGACAAAATCGGTCAGCCGTTCCGCAGATTAGCCGGAACAAACAGACAGACAGACATACAAAAATTAAAAAAAAAAATGTCTAAAGTACCGTATATGGTTTTATATGCATTCAGTAAAAAAACTTTTATTTTGAAATTACAAACAGATACTTCAACTTTATTTATTTTTATGGATGTCAATGACAAACATGATTTTAATTTTATAAAGTAGTAGGTTTTCGTTTACAATAAAAAAATCCAAATAATAACATTGTTGTTCCTCATTAGACAAAGTGCAATTTTTTTTCTCAAAACATTTCCCTTAATTTTTTCGTTGTTAATTTAAACTGTTGTAGGTCAAATTAAAATAGATCCCAATTTCAATTAAACCTAGCTATTTCGAAACTTTAATTGAAATAGACATTACGCTTATACCAACGTTATGAGCTGTAGTTAAAAGTTTTCACTAGGGTTCAATCGAAAAGTTTAACTTTAAAAGATAATTAAATTATTTTAATACCTGGTTTTAGTTACTTTATGCACGACCGCTCTCTAACGAGCGCCTGACAGTTTGTACGTAAAACAATACAGGGTGAGTAAAAAATCGTGGATCAAACGAAACAGGGCGATAGTTGGGGTTATCAGGGTAATTTTTTGATAGTACATCTTTTTTTACAGTAACGTTCTACAGTAACAAATAATTTTTCGTGAGACTTAAAAGATATTGAAAAAAGTGCCAGTACTCATAAAACATGGTACCCACTGTCAAAAAAGGACTTTTGTAGTTATGATACATTTCCTAGGAGCAACTAAATACCATTTTATTGATTTAAAATTTTTACTCTAACTGCCATATTTATTAAAAAATTTGGTATTTTCTTAAAAAACACTCGAATAGTCATAACTTTTGAGAAAATCAAGTTAGGGCTCTGCCACAGCAATATTTTTTACTGCAAATAACCCCAACTATCGCCCTGTTTCGTTTGATCCACGATTTTTACCCACCCTGTATAAACTTTAGCTACTGAAAAAGGACCACAAAGGCTTGTTTCAAATTCAAAGTCGTAACACGTAATTAGATTAAACCGTGAAGTCTTTTTTAGAAGTGGGTTCCGTCGCGTCTGCTCGCTCTCGCTTGTCTTCAGATTTATTTTTAAATTATACCTCCTGTGTTGCCCGGCTTCAGGGGTAAGAGGTTCGTGGTTAAATAATATTAGCCACAGGGGTCGATCGAAGGTTATGCTCCGCTTGCTGAGGTCGGTTTGAGGATGTGTAGCCATCCATTACATACAGACATTTTCGGGCCTCGAAAAGTACGCGGCTGGTCCCGGCTGTCATTTGTAGATCTTTGACTGTCGTTACGGGTCCGAAAGTCTGATAATCCTTACCAAGTGGTATCCTATTATCCAGCAACTGGATTGTGGTGGTCAGATAGGCAGTCGCTTCATGTAAAATATTAGTACTCAGATGAGTATGGTTAGACTGGAAACCGACCCCAACATTGTTGGGAAAAGGCTAGGCAGATGATGATGTGTGTTGCCTGCAATGCAGTTGGGAACATATTTATTTATTTTAAACTAGGGAATTTTTAATGAGGACAAACTAATTTATACGTTGTATGTCACATGTTTGAAACCGTTACATCAATTTGACCTCTAAAATGCGTCGTTATCAGCTTTTTAGGTCACGATCGTTAATTACTAAATTATAATAATCAGAGTTTAATTGCGTGGTAATTGCAATAAAATAAACAAATTCAAGACTTAATTTTCCACGAATATGATAAAATATATTTGACACTTGATTAGTATATGAGTCATACATAATCTATACTTACTAATATTATAAAGAGGTGAAAGTTTGTAAGTTTGTATGTAGGGAAGTTATCTCAGGAACTAATGATCCAATTCTTCTCTTCACTGGCAGAAAGATACATTATTCGAAGATGCAGTGGTATTGGCTATAAATTATATCTATACCATGCATATTATCACAATTTTTGCGGACGAAGTTGCGGGCGAAGTGCTAGTATATGATATTATGAGAAAAATGTCATAAAACAAACGTGTACTCCAATATGCACACTACAACTGACTTCTCTCTTATTATAAAAATGCACACTTGTATGACCACGCCTTATGCATCCATTTCGTTCGTCTCACTCGCTTTTTTTCTTATTTCTCTAAAAGAGCACTCGAAACGAACCTGAGACGTGCGGGATCATAACACAGTTGCCTATTGCGGTGAACTAACGAAGTGCTCTCAAGTGTCGTCAAAGGACGCCAAGCCAACCCAGCCATGGCAAGGTAACGTGGCCTTTCAAACGGTCCCGTAGAGGGCACTCCCCGGGAACGAGCTCCTTCGCAGGATCGCAATGTATACAAATGTTGCCTTAGATTTACAACTTATTTGAGATCTGCCTCCGAATTTCGTATCACATGTAATACGAATCGTGATTCGGTCGGGACGGAGAATAGATAACTACTTTTTCAACCTTTGATAGGACGGTCGACATTGTCAAGATTCGGGAAACTCCAAAGAAAATCTTTTAAAAGCCAAGCTGATTTTTACAGCTCGCTGAATATCCGAGATCGCGTTAGACCTTTAACGTGGTCATGCTGAGAAAATATGAGTGAAAACTTTTAAAAGATAAAAGGTAACGATGACTCGCAGAAAATGTTGGTGTTAAAAATGCTTCGAACATTGATTGCGAATCGTTTTCGGTGCTTGTAAATTGAAAGCTTTTGATATTGGCAGTTTTGTGTTAGTTTGTAGCTAGAGCGCAATCAACTAATACCGTAGCTATTCCCAATGGCGATACGCGAACGTTCTCAGTAAAACAGAAAAAAAGAACCAACAAGAGCTTTAATTATTCAATTCTACTTGTATTTTTGTAATACCGTTTGGGATTACTTCGGCACACTGGTAATTTGGGCTGATGAGGTCGAAGATTCTGACAAGGCAAGCCTCAAGTTGACGATGGTTTTGCATCTTATCACCGCTAAAGATAACAAAGACAAAACAATGGTTAATTTGCCTTCTTAATTGGCAACAGTTATTACAATAATTAGTCTTCGACCATTCAATTAAGTAAAATACTCATTTTTATATTACCATAAGCGTCGAGGGAGTAATTTGCTAAGTAAATGAATGAATATTTTGTGTAATCAAGAGCGTTTTTGTTATACTTGTTGTTTTTGTCTGAGGTCTATACAAACCGTAATTTACTCGAAGTATAGGATAAAATGTGCACATCATCATCATCGTCAGTCTTCCTCTTTGTTTCGATGATTTCCATAATTTAATTAAATTTGTTTCGACCAGAACTCAGCCACATCGAAGGCGTAGGTATTGGCTTCGGACAGGCCTCTAAGGCACGAATTACACAGAAAAGGCGTACGGTAAAGGTGCGGCGCAGGCATGATGCCGCTTCAAAACGTTTTCATACAAAATGTACGTAGGCGACGTGTCGTAAATTACACACAAGCGGCGCGGCGCAGGCACGCCGTTGTTTCGTTTCCTTATAAATTCCACGCCGGCGCCGCACCTTACTCCTTACGCCGTAGCTGTGTAATTCGCGCCTTAAAGTGCTGGTGGATTTGCACAAAGAGCAGGTCAGGAGATAGGCCATGGTGCGGGATGAAAATCCACAATCGGTACACCCCCACCAAACCAAGTTGTACCTTCAGCGGCTTTCAGTCAGTGGCGTGCCTAAGGGCCAATAATATGGCAAGCCCCTAAGGCAAGCAGATTGTTCAGAAACCCTAACAGCTTTTAGGCTTATATGAAATTACCGCCACTACTTTCCGTTTCTTTTAACAAGAGTGTCAATGAAGATTTTCATTGACACTCTTGTTCCATCAACTGCTTATGACAGACTACCTTCATGTTTTGCCATGCTACCTTCGTTTGTGCCAGTCTCTTAAAGTCTTTTCCTCGTTCATCTCGTTCATGTTCTGTAGGATGTACATTTCATGTAGAATAAAGCGACCGATACTCTCGTAGTACTAGGTATCTTAAATTATTCAGCAGAACTATAAATCCAGTTCGTTAGGGGCTCATCAAGTTGTCGTAGCATAAATTTTGCTGAAGTTTATTAAAGCGCAACATTCATCAGTTGCCTAGAGCCGGCTATCACCAGCACGCCGGATTTAAGGAGTCCTCAGCTTTATGAGTCCAATTAATCTTAGACGGCATGTCCTTAATAGACCTCCAGAGAGTATTCTATGAACCAATGCTTGCAGATCTATATTATTGTCTATGCATCTATATCTCTGTCTGAGTGCCTCGTTGGTCTAGTTAGTGGTTGCAAGCGCTACTACTGAGCATGAGCTCCTTGATTCGATCCCCAGGTCGGGCAAAATGTGATTGGGGTTTTCCATTAGAAATTTTTCAGTGGTTCTTGGCAATACGCTCGCCCCCTATTATTTGAGACTTAACATAACTGGCGAAATGTCGTCGGGGATTAAACGCGTGATATTAAGTTTCTGTTTTATGGTTTATGTATCTATATTGTTGTCTATATTTCATGAGAGTTTCTGTGTCAATCGAGTTGAGTGGCGTGCTACTGAGGAGGCTCATGTCCAGCAGAAGACTGCTGTAGGCTGATGATGTCTATGTTTATTGCTCCACAATTTGTTAACTCTTAGGTTAATAGGTCATGTGTGTTACGAAGATAAATGCATATCTGTTTTTGGATATCTGCCCAAGTAATGGCTAATTCTGACGCATGCATGCAACATTGTCGTAATAATTTTGTCGTTTAGTTTTCAACATTCTTGTTTTATGGACAGTGCCATAGTAATTTAGGCCTACTTGCACTACAAATAGCTAAAAGCATTTAACGTTAAATGTATTTAATTGTATTGTCTTTTTATGTTCAATAAATAGAAATTGTATGACATTTTAAATTCGATTAAGTAATTACTTTGTGGTGCAGGCCTACATTCGTTTGTAAAACTCCACAATTGTGATAGTAATGTTGATTTTTGCCGTTCCAATAAAATAAACGTTCCACGAGAGGGCGATCGCAAACATAAACGTTTACCTGTCCGTTCGACCGTTCAGACTTGAAAGCTATATAAAATTTTGAAACACAGCAAAATATTCGATGCTCCAATACAAAACTTACAATAAACGGGCAAGAGATATTATAGTTCGCTGTTTTCCCAATATGGTAGACTTATTCCCGGTCCACGGTTTGACATGAATATGATAATCCGAGTGAACACATCGAAAATCACAGGTGGTAAGAATTCACGACGAAGCCGCAAACGCAATATTCTATAACGCCTTTGATATGACAGATTTTTCGTGTAGCGTATCGTGGCACGGCAATGTACGGCGATTATTGAGGATTTACGTAACCACCTGTGCGGTGTAATACTTAGTGAGGGGAACCGATGTGATGAGACAATAGCTGACGGATTGCATTTACGTTTTATGCGGTTTTTATTGTCCATCCTTCCGAGAAATTGCTATGACGCACGCATACACTATGGCACATGATGTATTTAATACTCCCTAGCTATTAAAATAAAACGTAAACATACCATCGCGCCAGTAGCTAATACCCGAAAGGTTATGCAGAGGTACTACTCTGTCAAGAAAGTACCGGGAAACGATCAATAATACACAAAATGTTAGTTATTCATCCAAAGTAATTTTATCGCCTTTAAAGGATGCTCCTTCAGAAACGATACACTTACGCCAACGAATAATCCAATCATCAAAACATTTTAAACGCTTTTTCCGGAATTGAGTTCAGTTCTCGCCGCGAATTCTCCTTTATGTCTTCTACCGAATGAAAATGGGTGCCACTCCGAAGTTTGTTGACTACTTTGCATGTCAAACTCGTAAACCCATGTCTCGTCACCAGTAAGTTTCATGAATGTTGGGTCGGAATTGACTCGTTCTAGCTCAGCGACTCTTATGCAATTGAGTTTTTGAAGAAAATTCAGGTCTTTTGTTCAGGACAGTTCCATGTAACAGGAGCTGAGCCTATTGCCATCAACCAGTCACAAATCCAGGCTCTCTGCTACTACTTAGAATCTCTAATAGAAAATTCCAGTAAAACTGCCCAACCAGGGAATCGAAACCAACTAGACAATCTATCTATTCCAACCGAATAGTCATAACTATTTGGTTTAAACTGCAGTCATATTGGTAATGTCTAGTACCGACATTATAGCCAAAAGGTCGTTACATTCTATAATACACAATTTTATTGATGCGAATAATATTTAGGCTAATAAAAGTAAACGACCGCAGGGCAGACTGGGCCATTACATCGAAACGAGTATAATTTCGGGTGGCCATCTGTGTAAAATGGACATCGTCATTTTCTCCCCAGATACTCGTTACCCTAGAATATCAAGGAGTCAGGCGAAAAGGTGGAAAAAATTGGGTTAAACTTGGCAACACAGGTGTTTCTTAGAGAACAGTTTTCTTGCGTTCATTTGCATATTAATAAAGACGCTTTGATTTTCCTTAGTTTTGTTTTCGTGCCCGGTTGATGGCAAAAGGCTCGCTGGCGAAATGTAGGTGAACTATTAAGTACACCTCTTCCTAACCTTTCGGGGATTACAGACGGATATGTTATGTCCTAATTTTAGGGAAGTCACGATTAGGGCGTGTTCCTAGTTATTTTTGACGCGAAAACGTGATATTTTCTATTTCGTTTTTCATTCTATTTTGTCCTGTTGTCGGCACAGACGTCGGCCTCGATTGTGGAGCGATTGTCGTGGGATGACGAATGATGTCCTCCGATGCTCGACGTCTCACAGTAGGTACTTTTTACTCCCTTTGTGTAGCGTTCAACTCGAGGCCATCTTCCTTGATGCTTTGATCGCCTTTTTATGAGTCAGTAATTTTATTATTGTTATTCAGATTGTTGAAAAAATGCTTGTAAGCGTTCCCGTTCGTCTATTGAGACTTCAAAGGGATTTGGGAGTCAATATCAGATCATCTTTTTTCATCACTGCTTGTTTGAGTTCGTAAATATTGTTTTTGATGTTTTAGGTAGCGGTGTTACTGATGTTTTTATCGCGGGTTTTTTTTCACAAAATAATTGTGTTACATTTTTATCTGTTAGTACAACTAACAGCCGTATTTCCTTTTAAAGATAAACTAACATTTACAATATGAAACAGTTATTATCTCGAATAATTACTGTTAGTAGGCAAGTAATCTGTATCGTTAAAACTGTTACTTGCAACTGTCTGCGCCACTTTGTTTTTTGACTTTGAAAAATTTCGAATCTAGAACTCCGAAAAGAAAGAAATACGTATTGCCAAGTATAATAAGAATGGATTATTAATAGGGTATTTGACTGAAAATCTATTTAGTCCGTCAGTTAGATTATCAAAAAATATTGGACTCGTATTTTTTCTTTTGTCACACAATCAAAAAATGACGACGATAAGCGCATCAAAGTTCAATAGAGGGGGCTTGTGACGTCACTGGACAGTAAAAAGTAACAGAAATAGTGACATCACGCGAGATTTCAAAGCGTTGTATCTTGGTCATTTTTCGTTTACATGACAAAAGAAAAAAATACGTGTCCAATATTTTTTGATAATCTAACTGACGGACTACATAGATTTTTTCAGTCAAATACCGTATTGTAATGTGTTTACCAAAGTAACTTAAAACAGACGTATTTTTAATTGTAGGGTGAATTATCGTCATGTCTCTAAGTAACTATATGATGTGCGGATGACTGGAATAAAGTAATGCTTATATTATATGTCTGGTGTATTGTGAGAGAAAGTATGCAAGAGTGTCCGCTGTTCCGTGCTACTCACATTTTACCCATTGAATGTTGTCAACTTGATATTTTACCTTCGGTTTCCATGTTAATTATTGTAATTGGTGTTAAAATGTGTTTGTGGTTAAAAAATAAATGAATACTATTTACTTAGTATTAATACTCATTGTACTGATGTAGCTATACCAAAAATAACATATTTATAAGTAAACTTAAGTATCTATGAATCATTGGCAAAATTCTAAGGAAGTGAGTCAGGGCTTGGCTGCGGTTGAATAAAAAGCTCTTTGAAAGAGATCATTGTCATGTGAACGGCGGACGGAACGCTTTGAGACTCACAAATGACGGTCCTATAGATATCTATATTGTTTTAGAATGATGCGATCGCTACTTGGGTGGAGGAGACTTTCTATGCAATCTTAAAACATTCTTGAAGGTGTAAATACACAATGTTTGTCGCAAAATATAGAATACTAGCGGCCCGTCCCAGCTTTGCTCGGGTGGACACTTATTTTATAAACATTTTGGAATAAAATATAGCCTATGTTACTCAGGGATAATGTAGCTTTGTAATGGTGAAAAAATTTTTGAAATTGGCATAGTATTTTTTGAGTTTATTCATTACAAACATACACACACACAAAAATACAAATCTTTTCTCTTTATAATATTAGTATTTAATTTTAGATTTTAGAATGATACTTGGGTGGAGGAGAATTTGTACTTAAACTTAAAACATTTAGATTTAGAGATTCTTAATGTATCCCCATCATTCTAATAATTAGGATGATTATGAATTTAGACATAAAACACACATATTGCCTATAGAAAGAGAGACAAACAAATAAAGAACAAGCTTCCGTTCGAAAAAGCTGATGGACGACGCGCGACGTCAAGAGTTTCAAAATAAGAACAGTATTATTGATCTTGACGCCATATTGTGCCGTTTGAGCTGTCAAACTGACGTCAAAAGTTTAAAACAAAACTGTTCGATACTTTTCGATCTCAGAGCTGTTTTGTTTGTCTTGTGTCAGAAAAGATTTTTAGTACCAACAATTTGACAAGTTTGAGTATTTTGTTTCGATATATAGATATGCTGCCGACAGCCTTATGTAAGATTTGAATAGATTGTGCTGACACATCAATTTGGTATAAGTAGGTGCGACCTCATTCAAGGATTATATTTCGATCACATAGTACTTATACATACAGAGTGCAGCAGTAGTTTCTTGCGTGTTAAACTCTACTAGGTTATTTCGCCATGCATCATAAATATTCTTTTCTTCCCCATTTTTTCCTTATTTTGTCTGGCAACGAATTTATGTTTCTGTTGTTTTCAGAATTATAACGTCTGAAACAGGGGTGGTAGTTAATTTTGCCAAAACTAAGATAAAAATAAAATATAGTCACTGTTATAACTACCGACTAACTGCTAGTTTATTACAATTGTTTTGTTTTTTGTTTCAGGTATGTTTACGGACCGGAAAGAAAATGTTTCTACTTCCTCCAAAATTATTAAAGAGTTTTCTCTTACATTAAGTTCATGTAAGTTAAGATATTGAGAAGTAGTTAATAGTCCAAATGTCTTGTTTTACGCTTCTCGACTACCTAATTCGATCAGTATTTCAAATTGGAACTGGATGTACTGCCTGAGTCCGGATAGCCAATTAAGCATTCCGATATCCTGAGATCGATTTAAGCAGATCACCGACCACCGCCTTATAAGGAGGGCATCTCAATTTTGAGTCAGGACACCTTAAACTGTCATGTTTTGTTACTCCAATAATACTTTAAGATCGTCTAAAATTGTCGTTTCTGCATTCGAGGAACAAAGTATTGAGAAAATCTCATTACTGGCAACACTATGTCCCAATGAGATCAGCTTCAACTGGTCTCGTTTGTATTACGTAATTGAAAACAATGCTCCCCAATCATTGTGATGAGCACATTGCCCAACAAACAATCGCAGTGTATCTCGTGGCACGCGCCGCCATTATTGTTTTGTTGCTGTTTTGCAGAGTACTTGTGTGTTTTGCAATTTCGCGATTGAGGCGGCGTCTTTAACGTTGATTTTATTTTCGACATAGGTCATTTGATAGGGAATCGAATCGCATGTGACTAAAAGAGTCATCGTCTGCCTAGCCTTTTCCCAACTATATTGGGGTCGACTTCCACTCTAACCGGATGCAGCTGAATACCAGTATTTTATATGGAGCGACTGCCTCCACAACCCAGTTATTATTGGGTAATACGATACCCCTTGGTAAGACTGGTTGTCAGACTTTTTGGGCCACTGACTATCTAACGACTGTCAAAGATCTACAAATGACACCCGGGACCAGCGGCTTAGCGTGCTTTCCGAGGCACGGAGAAAACTCGTAATTGGTCACCCATACACAGAGCAACCTAGGCGAGTACGGCTTAACCTCAAGATCGATCCGAGCGGCTGTTATTATTGAGCCACGAGCTCCTCCTGTGACTAAAAGAGTGATGAACATAAATGTTGATGAACGGAGAAAGAGGAAGACCAAGGAAACGATGGATGGATTGTGTCAGGAATGATATGAAAGAAAAAGGAGTAAATGATAGCGTGACGGTTGGCAGACGAGAATGAAAGAAAAACGGTGTTGCCCCGACTCCCAGTTAACATGGAACAAGGGCAGGAAGATGATGAGATGATGAATGTGGTGTTTCATAGATCTAGATTCTAGGGGCTACTTGGAATTTTGTTAGTAAATGTAGGTAGCGTTTACAAGGAAACATGTTCAAAGCGTAGTTTACTAGCTTTGATAGAGAGAGATGGCTTTATGATGGCTATGAGGCTTTATGCTTTTATGATTCAGAACATAAAGCCTGTATTCCACGAAGTGCTAGGCAGGAGTTTACTAGTACGTTTAATTTTGCTAGTTATGAAATTCAATATAATATTGATGAACCTATTATAACTGGCAACTCATTTAGTGTACCGGGTGCTACTGCGAATCGCTGTAATAGGTCATTACTGCTTATCCCTGATTGGTTGTTTAGCTAATTGGTGGGTAGTTTCCAATAATAGAAACCAGAGGGGGTTCAGGGATTCGGCGTGGTCAAAATTATAAATAATAAAATTTATTCAAAAATATAAGGTACAATATTTACAGTTTTTTTAATCTTTGCCAAGTTCACCCATGTTTTATGCCTGAACTAGGTAATCCTGCGTTTCAGGTGATTGGAGGTAACATTAATTGATTAAATAATCAGATATCATTTTAAACTTATTGGTACCTATGTAAAAAAGGTATATAAAATTATATTATCTCAACTTAGCTAACTAATTTAAAAAATAACAATAATACGAACAATATTTTTTATTTTAGCACAAGTAATAACTTCTCTGTATCTTCATAGTGAATAGTTTGAAGAGCTTCCTTAAGGATTTTCTTGCAGTTAATAAATAATTGAAAGTGACAATGTGATTTGTCATAATTATTTTGATTAAATTGTCAAATTCGGGTGTAATTTGATCAAGCATAGTCTATGGTCATAATTAATCATAACCGTAAACACTAAAACCCGCAGAACAATGTTGTAGCGTATAATGTGAGATACAGCTACATCCAATTAGTGTTGTGGTCATGTGCATTATAATTACCTATCATAACCATTGCTACTGACGTTAGTAACTTGCTGTCAGTAATGGACGACTGCCTTAAAGACGCGATCAGATTTCAAGTCCACCATCTTCTTCTTCTTAGCGTGTCCGATGGCAATCTAAATTGTGTCGGCCCAGAACTGAGCTACTAGTTTGACGCTTTCGGTAGCCATCCATCAGTTCCTGTAGTAATAATGAATCCAAGTCCACCATCTACAGGACTTGGGTTCATCTGATGGCTTTCCTCCTTCTTGAGAACAGATGGTTTTTCCTGCCAACTTAAATCACTCGGGGGATATATTCCGTGATTGTTCGTTATTTTGAGCTCCCGATACTTCGACGCTGTTGCAAGCGCCATGATCGCGGGTTGACTGGAGAATGCGGGTGGATGGAAAATAAAATTGTTAGGAGTAGACAAATCTGTCTACCCTCTTTCTTTGTTTGTTGCTACGCACACTACTAGAACTCGTCACTAAGTCAAGGCAAAACACACTCGCAGTACCACCAGCTTTTGTGGAGTCATTATTAAGATGTCGACTGCTACTTTTGAGTATGCTCAAAATATTATATTGGATTCCACATACTTGACAATTTGAAACCATCCTCTCGATTGAAATTTTTGTGTAATCACGGAATATATCCCGTAAGTGACAGTATAAGTTTAGTTTAAACCGTGAAAACTTAAAATAGTATTTGAACTACTCGGTGTATACCATGATATAACGTATCTGTGCGAATCCACTGCACTGTTTATCAAGGTTTCCATCAGTTACTCCATTCTGATTTTGAAATTTTTTAACGACATTTTAGGAAATCAATTATGATGGCATTGTTCCAAATTTAAAAATATTAGTATAAATCGTCTGAACGATTACGACCACAACAATATTGTCAAATACAACAAAGTATTTGTGAAATTCAATTTCGTTTGATAGTCAGGTTTTTGAATGGCGTCGCGAATAGTCGCGATTTGTAAAACATGTTCATTCTGTAACGTCATTTGCAGGTGGCGCGTTTACAAATATATTTACATGAAAGTTTAACAGCTGACGGGACGGTACATAACGTTTAAGAGTTTTAAGCTTGTTTAGCTCTGAAAACATTAATTAGGAGTTTGTTTGAAAGTAGTGTTTCGTAACTATTTGAAGCTGTTTTACTTTATACTAGACAGCGGATTATCCCCAAGCCTAAAATTGAAAAGTTGAGTGAATAGAGGTATATGGAACGAGGTGTCAAGATATTTATTTTTCATAGAAAAGATGGAATCCTCAAACCGGAACGGTTTTGTGTCTGTAGCGAACATAGATAATTTAACAACAAAATCACTAGCGACATCTATGACTTAAGTCAAGAAGTAAAGAACTAATAATCCTGCATCGCGCAATCAAAATTATCCGCGAGATAAGGATACACGCTGGAAGGTATACCGACGCACACACGGTTACAGGTGTTCAGTACATCATACTGAACATAGACTGCGACATAGAATTTTTTTACAAAAGTCCAATGTCCAAAGGTAAAAATATATGGAACAGCTGCTTTAAAAAAAAATTACCGATGAATTATTTCTATGTGGTTTGGTTCAGAATTATATATTGAATAAGTGGTAACTGTTTGTATACAGTGTGGAAGGGGGAGTCCACCTTGTATTCAGCTGCCCGACGGTTCTTTGCGAGCTGTAGTAAACATAAATACTTATCATCTGCCTAGCCTTTTCCCAACTATGTTGGGGTCGGCTCCCATTCTAACAGGATGCAGCTGAATACCAGTATTTGTCATGGAGCGACTGCCTATCTGACCTCAACAACCCAGTAAACATATATACTTATCTCGCAAATAACTGTAATTTGAAGTAATTCCAAGGAGCACTATATTTGAATAACATTTCGAATTTGGTTAAAGTCAAAAATATATGCCGTACTAGATATAAGCTGAATAAATATTTACACTATGTCTAGACAAGTAGACACCGAATCCCAATTAGCAAATTGAGCCTTAAGAAATATTGTTTTGACTCTTGTAGTATTAATAAACCATACGACCTCTCCTTTAGAAAATCACGTGGGTAAAGTCACCCTGCTACTGATTTATGATTACTTAGCTAATTTCAAAGTTTCTTTGAAAATTCAAAGATTTGTATGGTTTTTAAAGCGTATACTAGATAGATAGATAAAACATTTAGTTAGTGCACACAAAAGACATAGCACAACACACAGAAGCACAATTAAATAATACAAATTAAATACAAATTAAAATAATACAAATTAATACTACTAATCAATTTTGTATTGTTTTCTTCTGAGGCTTCAAGCATAATCATTATTTAGAATTGCTCCTTTAAGGGTAATTACGACAACTAACGACTATTAAACAAAGTACAGTTATCTTTTGTGAAAATATTCAGAATTTTTCAAACATTCGAATGTGGATTCTGTTGAATTCTTTTTTGTATGCTTCGCAGTGCAGCACAGCAAAATCCTTTTAGCGTTAGTTGGAAATCAATGTAAAGGAGAATTTTAAAAAATAGGAAAGAACTAAACTCGGAACAGAGTCCATTTGATGGCAGGTCATAAAATACTGCCCGTTTCGACTAACAGTAACCAACACCTGAATGTATGCCTACATAATATACTACTAATAGACTGTTGATCGAGCTGGTGGCTAAATAAGGGAACTATATTTCTTGTCACCAAAATTTATATTTGTCACCTAAATTTATATCGTCACGAAATATTTTTGTTCTCAGATAAACAAAAAGTGTTCCCAGGTATGAATTATCAAATTAATGTTAATATACATATGTTTAAAATAAGAGATGGATTACCAATAAAAATGTAGTGCATTAGATGAACATAACTTCGTTCTTATAATAATAGTTTTATTCCTTAAATAATAGCTTTGTGCTCAGAATGGTAGATCTGTCATCAAATAAATCGATTACAAACCTATTATAATACATACAAAAACATTTATTTGGTACTAGACCCTATATCTCCATGATTTTAGGTTATTTATTGTGGAATTGATTTTATATTGTTTGGTGTCTACATTTTGGTGACAAATCTACTATTTTGAGGGCAAACCCTATTATTTAAGAAACACAAAACTAATTAAATTGGCGATAGCTTAAATGATACCCGCTAAATAATAACAGTCGCTCCGGTCCATCTTTAGGTTAAGCCACGCCTGCCTAGGTTGGTACGTAGATGGGTGACCACCCATTACATACCGAGTTTCTTCCGTGCCTCGAAAAGCACGTTAAGCCGTTGGTCCCTGCTGTCATTTGTAGATCTTTGACAGTCGTTATTGGGAGTCAGAGGCCCAAAAGTCTGACACCCAGTCTTACCAAGGGATATCAGTACTGTAACTGGGTTGTGGAGGTCAGATAGGCAGTCGCTCCATGTAAAATACTGGTACTCAGCTGCGTTTGGTTAGACTGGAAGCCGACCCTAACATAGTTGGGAAAAGGCTAGGCAGATGATGATTATGAACTCTAGGTGTTGAATAAAGCGTTTAAATTTGAACAGAGCGCATTTATTTCATGTTGTCCAGTGTAACAGCAAACGGTCGTAAGTGTCGTAGTTACACGTTACTCGAACGTTCTAGGGACCAATTTCAAACTATCGAATGGACGGAGTAACAGAAAAAAGGTGCAAATGTTCGAACATGTAACAGTTCCGCATTATTCACGTGTAGAGTGAGCAATAACTCAGAGGACCGGAACACCTGTTCTTCTATAGCAAACAACGGCGAATGATCGAAATTCATACCGGATCTGATAGTTTCGTGACAAAAGACTGATGCGATATCGTGTTGGCACGGTACCTGTTATTGCGTTACGTCGTCCTTTTTGGTATTTTTTTGGGAACTGTTATAAATCCTCTCTCGTATTGTGCGACCGAAATTGTTCGTAGATTTTTTGTTTTTGATGACAAAATCTTGAAGGTGTATTAAGTATTTCTTTAACTCAGAAGGACCGGAGCACTTGTTCTTCTATAGCAAACAGCGGCGCATGATCGAAATTCATGCCGAAATTGATAATGTCATGACAATAGACTAATGCGATTCCGTGTTGCGACACGATACCTGTTATCGTGTTACGTCGTTCTTTTTAGTACTTTTTTTTTTTGAATTGTTATATTGTTATACCGCTTTCATTTTGTGCATTTGCATTTGAAGGTTTTGTTGAACAAAATCTCAGAGGTTTAGTTACTGAAGGTTTAGTTGAAGTTTCGAAAGTTATAGTTTGCAATAGTTTTAGTTGGTTCATGATGATCTGTTATGGTTAACCATTGTGTCAGCTGCCCATGATTATTAAGTTAAACAATTTTGCTACACCTGTTGATAACAAAGTATCTACTTATGGATTTATCCATTACTTTGGTGAGTAGAAGTAAAATAATAAAGTTATCTTAAAATCCTTAACTGATACTTGTAGGATGCAAGTCTAAAGTAATTATTTTTATTAATTTAATTATTAAAAAAAAAAACTCAAAAAACCTGTTGAAAAGTTTTATAAAACAAGCCATATGCATTAGTTTTTAAACTGTGATGGTCACTAACATTATAATTAACTCTAGAGACAGGTAGCGGTATTGAGTGCAAAAAACGAACAAGAAAGAGGGTAGACCAATTTGTCTGTTTATAAACACCCACCCGCAATAACTTCAGTTTATCCGTGATCATGGTGCTTGGCAACAGCGCCGAAATATCGGGAACTCAAACCTAGAAGTTAAAACATGGTAAATATCCCGTCTCTAAAGGGTGTAAAAAGACCCTTAACGAAGCCGAAAGCCACTTGTTCTCCCCGTCATTGCAATCATTTTTTTTTCTGAACCATACCTGAGAACCTTCTAGTTACGGAGATATTGGAGGTCAAAGTTCCAATTTTTTCACAAGAATTTAAAAAAATACCACTTTTAAAGGTTTTAACTTTATTTTAATTAACTCCATGACCCGTTTACTATTCAAAGCATCCAACAGCACTAAGTTTTGAGTGTGTTACATTTAGTTTTACAGCAAAACGTGATTTTTCACCCCAAAAAAAAAAGTCGTTTCCTAGCGATAATTTTTGCGTAGAGTTACTTAGTTTGATGTACAGAATGCTTGGTTGACGGCTTCGTGAAAGTTCTGTTTACACCTTGTATAGTTAATGATAAAGCCATAAACAATCAATCTAGATCAACAGATAGATAGATGCTGTTGCTGATAAACCCAATAACACGTTTAGTATGAAAGGTCCATGGGATAAACCCTGCGTGTCAGGGAGAATATGGCAAGCCATGTCACATCTGCAATAATATTGAGGATATGTTTGTTCAATATCCTATGGCAACATAAAGGGACATCCCTTTGTTGTCATAGGATGTTCGACTCCTTATTCTTCATTAACCCATGGGTATAAGGTTTTGACCGGTATGGCTGGGCCGCTGTTGTATGTGGGAACATAACATAATATCACGCCTGTCCACCCTGAAAGGTAAGGCAGAGGTGCACCTAATGGTACACTCACATTTCGCCAGTTATGTTTTAAGTCCCATGTAATAGGGGGCGAGCCTATTGTCATCAATTGGGCACAAATCCAGACTCAGTGGCTGCTTCTATGAAATTCCTGATGGAAAAATCCAATAACCCGTTGCCCGACCTGGGAATCGAACCCAGGACCTCATGCCCAGCAGTCGCGCTTGCAACTACTAGAGGACCAACGGGGCAGTCAACCAGAACAACTTCCAATAATGTTTAATTTTTTGCCCGACTACGGCGAGCCAAAAGGAAGGGTTATTATTTTAGCAGTCTATGTATGTGTGTATGTATGTTCCTCCGTAGCGCTTAAAATATTCATCCGATTTTGATGAATAAGGTGTCAATCAATTCGTTATTATGACCTGGGTAACATAGACTACATTTTCACTGACTTCAACGGTAGTACGAGTTGTTTTTATCTTGTAAACCCTGAATTTAATTAGAGCGCAATTTTTCAGCAGTCGGGGTTTTTTAGTTTTTGTAAACCACACAAATTCTTGATTCTCCATGTATAAGAGGAGAGTGTATTCGATTGTTATCAACCGGTCACAAATCAGACCCCAGGCTGCTACCGAAATTCCTGATTGAAGAACCTCAACCTAGGACCATAATGATCAGCAACGAAGCAGGCAATTTATACGAAGAAGCGCTTTTGCCTTATAATCAAAGTGACTTTCTTTTAAAATTATATCAGCCTATTCTGTTCCACTGCTGGGCAAAGGCCTACTCCATGGCTTTCAAATTTAGTTTATCATTTGCCTTCTCCGATCAATCCGTTAAGAATGAGTCCAGATCGTTACTCCAGTTTCTTGGTAAAGTGAAGTAAGTTTTATTTATCTTATCGTCGGAATATAAATGTACCTAAATAAAATAAAAATGGATTTATAATTCTCGAACAGGATACCAAAAAAACTCGTGGCGATTAACACATATCCTGTATAGATACGCGTCTTGTCTGTAGACTTTGTCAGCCAGTGGGTAGTAGTATCCTCCTCTACACATGCCATCCTGAAGCATCCTATACCTATTCTGCTCCCGATGTCATAATTACAGTAAGTCTTATCGTAACTTTGTTAAAAAAAAGAAAAAGTTCCTTAAAGGACTCAATTTAAGGATCACAGTACTTTAAAAAAAGTCATAACACCAGTACACGACTTACTGTATGACATAGGGGGCAGTATTTTGGATGTAATGCATACATGTTATTATCCTAATAGCATGTATTACCAAAGGGTATCGATTTACAGAGCCATTGGGTGCTGGAGTTCAGACGGTAATCAGCATCATTTGCCTAGCCTTTTCCCAATTATGTTGGGGTCGTCTTGCATTGTAACCGGATGCAGCTATCGAGAATACCTGTATTTTACATGGAGTTACTGCCTATCTGACCTCCACAACCCAGTTAGTACTGGGTAATACGATATCCCTTGGCAAGACTTGTTGTCAGACTTTCGGGCCACTGCCTACCTAACGATTGTCAAAGATCTACAAATGACAGTCGGGACCAACGGCTTAACACGCTTTCCGATGCATGGAGGAAATTCGGTATGTAATATGGGCGGTCACCCATCCACGGACCAACCTAGGCATGCAGGCAGATGGTAATCGCCCTACTCAACTATTTCGGTCGGTATTTTTCATACCGACCGAAATAGTTGAGAAAAGTCTAGATGGATGGTGGGACATTAAAAAAAAATCGATATTTAAGAAATCATTCAAGAAAATAGAACATTTTCAAAAAATACTTGAAACATGCATTACATCGACAACAATGATCATAGAAACAGACTAAATTGGCGTTTAATGGACGCATGCAGGTCACAATATTACGCCACATAATGAATTCGTCGAATTTGAAGTTATTCATAAAGGGTGTAAAAAGACCCTTAACGAAGCCGAAAGTCACTTGTTCTCCCCATCATTGCGATCGTTTTTTTGTTCTAGACCATACCTGGGAACCTTCTAGTTACGGAGATATTCGGGGTCAAAGTTCAAATTTTTTCACAAGTTTTTTTTTAAATACTACTTTTTAAGGTTTTAACTTTACTTAAATTAACTCCATGACCCGTTTACTATTCAAATCATCCATCAGAACTAAGGTTTGAGTGCGTTACATTGAGTTTTACCGTAAAACGTGATTTTTCACCCCAAAAAAAAAAGTCGTCTCCCAGCAATAATTTTTGCGTAAAGTTACTTAGTTTGATGTACAGAATGCTTGGTTGACGGCTTCGTGAAGGGTCTGTTTACACCCCGTATACGAAAAAAAAATATTCCAAGGGAATTAAAAAAAAAGTCGCGAGCGGCGAATTTTTTTTAAATTTCTTTTCTGTGTACTCAATAAAAAAAGGCCCATGAAAATCCGACCACTATAAACTTCGTTCCACCTTTAGAGTATTTTTTGTCTAATTGCACTCGGGCTAGTAATTAGATGTTTTATGTAGTTGACCACATAAACCACTCTGCGGTAGGTACGGTACTAAAAGCAGAAATTTTAATCTAATCTCAACACGATCGGTAGACCATTCTCTACGGACCTACTTCACGTGCATGTCATTTGAGTTTATATAGCTCGTAAAGAAAGGTATTAGGAACTGGTAAGATAAACCGAACTAAACTCATATTCTAGAACGTGGCTTAGTTTGCTTGGGGAGCTTTATTATTATATTGCAACTGAGATAGTTTCTTCAGCACATAAGCTGAACAAACAGAGGGCTTCCAAGAAGTTCTAAGTAATATGCTCGAATCAAATTGTCTTTATTGGCTCTTATGCTTACCATCAGGGGTCGTCCTGAAATCACGTGGGGTTTGAAGAGGGGGGAGAGGATCAGAAATAAAAACATTAATTTTATGTGTGACGTGTATAGTATTTTTTACCAATAATTAATTTAAAACTTGAGAAAGTGATTTTTTGACACAAAAACCCGAAATTTTGTTCTAAAAGCGATTTTTTGGTCTAAAAAATCCGATAGAAAATATTTTTTTATTAAAACAGATTCTAAAACTATCTGATCTTTTCAATAATAAAAAATACACGTGATCCTGGGAGGGGGGAGGAGGGTTTGCACCTCACGACGACCAAGGGGGTGGGTGGGGGACTGTAATAGTGGCCTAAAAAACCTCACGTAATTAAAGGATGGCCCCTCAGTGCAAGCGTCAGTCACTCATTTTTAGACATGATTTCATGCCTTGCACATAATTAAGACCATAGGCTAAAACGAACTCTAACATGTCATTAACGTCCGTCACAATTCGCCTCGCTAGACCTCTCTTGAACATCTATAACGAAGTCACATAAACTTGTTTGTTTACGTTGTTTCTCAAACGTACTTCAATTATCCAAGTTGGCTGACTAAAGACCTGTTTTACGAAAGCAAAGGTGATTTACTGCGATAGCACCCGCCCCATATAGCCGAAGATATTCTGCTCCGCACTCGGCCCTAATGTTTGCACCTACGAGAATAGATTTTAATAGTGGCACGGTAAATTTACTCCTTTTATGGCGGTCGTAAAGTGTACGAAAGAGTTAAACAACGATTTGCTTCAACCACAAATAGGTGGTTTTACAGCAAGCTGTTACCTACATATTCCGGAGTCGAAGTCGATGTGATCGGGGCTGTGGATCGGGAGTACTTTTTTTCGGGACAAGAGATTGTATAAATATGGGATTGGGTAGTTTGAGGGCCTTGCCCACGCACGCATGACTTGCTACACCTAGTAGTACTTCAAACATACGTTAGAAGTGGTAGAACATAAGTGGCAGTAAAAGGAGAAACTTCAACTTACCCAACTTGTATTTTCACTGTGAAGACGTGTTTTATAGTTATGTGCTTGTCGACATGAATGGGCTTCTTGTTCTTGTCCGTTGTTATGGGACCTAAAACTTGCATAATTCTTGTTTTATTATCTGTGGCGTAAAATAACAAATAACCTAAGTTGAGTAACATCGACACATCCTTATGGTTGCGTATACTTGCTTCTGGAGCTTTCTATTATGTTTGCGTGATAGCTAGGATGACATACATTTATAAACTCATCCTTTCTTTCATGGACCTTGTCAAGAACTAACTGATTTACGCTAAGATAAAATTTTAGTCTATAATGTGTTTGCCAGCTTAACTGCACAATCAGCTGCGGCCAGCCTGCCTTCGACGAGACTATGATTAAGCTATTCTTTGCTGAAATCAGTTTCCTCGTCCTAATTTACATGCTTAATAAATAGCATTTGCTTTCATTTTTCCTCATAATGGACGATAGTTATTTGTTACTGTAATGTTTAAGGTGCGGAGCACCACGATAGCCCGCGAATTTCAAATTTTCTTACGTTTTTTACAATTTACCGGCCAGCACTAGGCTTTATGTTGAACAAAATATGATTTGCGGCTGCGGATCATATTTTAATCAACATACAACCTGACACTGACTTGATAATTGCAAAAAACGTAAGAAAATTTGAATTTCACGGGCTACCCTGGCGCTTCCCCTTTAATTTAATATTCTTAGGCGCGAATTACACAGAAACGGCGTAAGGCGTAAGGTGCGGCGCAGGCTTGGTATTTATAAGGAAACGAAACAACGGCGTGCCTGCGCCGCGCCGCTTGAGTGTAATTCATGACATGTCGCCTACGTACATTTTGTATTAAAACGTTTTGAAGCGGCATCATGCCTGCATCGCGCCTTCACCTTACGCCGTTTCTGTATAAGTCGCGCCTTATACAATTTTAGCTATAATATTAACAAATCACCTTATCTTGTTTGTTTCAAGTAAATTCTCGTATCGCTATCAATTTACGAAGAATTATTCCGAACAATAGTCTCCTCTAATTTCATGTAGCATCATAAACAACATGATATTGTTATTAAACCAACACTTGTAGTTCTAATTAATTTTTGTTGCTGAGTAAGGCAATTAAATCTCTCACATTTAGTGCAATGAATTAGGTTGGGGGCGATTTGTAGCCCACATTAATTTATCTAATTTAGGGCTGTTGTTTTCTTTCATCACTCGGGTTGTTGTTTGAAGCGGGCCGCTGTTTATTTAAAGGATTACGGTACGATGGCGCTTAGTTCGCCCACAGAATAGTACAGAAGGTCGGTTTGAAAAGTTTCTATGTTTTCCTGCGCCTTTTAGTATTTCACAATATTTTCTTACCTTTGTATAGATTCTTTTTTACTGATTGTTTGTGAATGTGTGAACATTGTAGGCTTTGTAGATTCCCAGCTGCTTGTTAACTTTTTATCTTTTTTACATCTTTTGTGTAGTAAGCAAAGATTTATTGTCTGGCCTACGCTGTCCCCCCATACTTAAGTACAAATGCTGTAACCATGATAATATTGTAATACCAAATGATTTGAAAAGAGTAACCATGGAGTTTCTGACCGGTTCTTCTCCATAGGAAACGACCAACCCGAACCGTGCACCTTTTTCTCGACGTTTTTTAAGTGCCCATCTAGGCCTATGGGAAATAAAATTTTTGATTTTGATTTTGCCTGTACTAGTTGTATGAAACAACGAGTACATCTTCCTGCCCTTGTCTCATTCTATTTGGGGTCGGCACAACACGCTTTCTACTTCCATTCTCCCCTGTCAGACGTCACGGCATCATTTACTCCTGTCTCTTACATATCAGTCCTCACACAATCCATCCATCTTTTCTTTGGCCTTCCTCTCCTTCTCCATCCATCAACTTTAAGTAACCAGTACAATCGCACGCAAACATGGAAACTGACGAAATGTCGTAAGAAACATTGAGCGTGCTGCAGGAATTCCAACTTTGTGCGTTGAGTCGAACATCGCAAATCTAAGAGAGCTAAATATCCTCACTGCATTTAGAATTTCCATCGTTTTCGAGTTAATGTACTGCGATAACAGGCTACCTAAATTATAAATCGAATGCCGGCCGTGAGTGCACTTGTACTTGATGTACTTAATACATGATCAGCGTTTCGTTGTATGGAACCTTGTAATTGGACCTTCTGTGAGTACTGTTTTGTCGCTCGTGGTTTATATTCGAATAACTCTTTGAGTTCACATGAAACGTTATTAATTAGTTTAATGCAAATTCTATTTGTGGGTTTTGCGTAGGTTTTTAATTGTTATGGCGTGAGCTCAATAGCTGGCAATTTACGAATATAATTATTTCGGAGAAAAAAAATATCTGTGTCTAAAAATAATTCTAATACTTTGAGAAAGAGCACAAAAATATAAGAAAAATCTGAATGTTTTGCTGAAAAAATGTGTTGAAAAATAATGTAGATCAGATACCTAAATCAAATGTTGCCCTAACTAAGTGATTGTGTTGTGTGCTCTATTTATTTAACATGATATGAGTCATAAGTTATTGACCTACAGGTCAAAAGGTGAGGAGTGATTTAGGGTCTGACATTGAAGGTTTCATTAGCCGTCACAGACAAACAGCTTATGTGGTCTGATAGTCTGACGCTAAATTGGTACATAGTTACATAGCTTTCGTCTCGTGGTATCAAATTCATTAGTACGAATTTTAGTTTCAGAAAATTTATTACTTTTATAGTGTAATGAAAGGAGGCCTTTGCCCTGCAGTGGGACAATATAGGTTTATAATAGTGTAACCAACTTTGTATGTATAAAAATTGTAACAACCGCGTCGCGCGGTGCTTTGCACGTTTTTTCCGTTTACGGAGAGGCGGCGCCTGCAGCGGCCCGCGTTATCACACGCCCAAACACAAACATATGGCAATGTACGATGTTGTTTATGAAGACGCGGTGCGTGACGACTCTCGTGGTGCAATGCGTGAAGAGCATCGTTGCCCGCGGCGGACAACGCTGCGGCGTACGCGGTGTTGCAGGAGGTGGGAAGGAATACGTGCGGCGCACCCCGCTTGATCGGCTTGTCGATTTATTTAAAAAATCGGTCTCTGATTCAATACAATTCTATTTGGTGTGCAGTGCCCTATGATTTTTATTTGTGCGTGTGGCGCCGCGTTGAACGCAGCGTGCGACCCAGCGGTGTCATCTGCAGGCAACGCGGCATTTCAAGCAAACGCGTCTAAAATCGCTGTTCCGTGAACGCTCTCATACATCGCCATATGTTTGAATTGAAACCGAACCGCCGCATAACGCGCCGCATTACGCGCCTTGTTTCCGTAAATGAGCCCTGAGGATTACAATGAAATGAAAAATATAATTGAGTCTTAAAAAATCCAATATAAAGAAGACTCCAGTAACGATATCCATAAAGTTAATGATGTTTTTATATTTGTTTACGCAGCCCCATTTTATGTAATATCAGGCAGTATAAAGTTATACAAAATAACGTTGCTGCTTAAAGAAATAGAGAATTTATGAGCTCATTACTCATTTCTGTTGATGGATACTTATGTCCCCAAGTCTTGCTTGAAAAGAACTTAATCTTAGTACTTACATAGTGTATAGAAAGCTTGGAACAACGCGCAAACAGCTGTAATCCAAACTCGGGTAAGTTTTGCAATAAATAAAAACTTGGGTGTGCTTGTACAAGGTATGGTTCTAGGTACGGTACTGTTTCTAATGAGAAGCGATGCGACGGACAGTAAGCAATTATCTACCGTTGTTTACTGTTCCAGACTTTCAGCATCTGTTTTGTCTGAGCTGAGGAGTTATTAAGTGTCGCCAGGAATCTTGAAGGTTAAAGTGGAGTAGGGTTATGATTATGACTAGAATTATAAATTTTAACTTCAAATTATAGTCCCTATGTCTTTCAAATATTAACATTTTTTGACGAAAGGAAACTTCGTGAGGAAACCGGTATATCCTAGAGGCAAAAATTCGAATACATTTGACATTCATCTACTTGCACTGGGCCCACGTATGGACCCCGTGGGCCCAGTGTAATGGACCACGTGAGTTGGATTGCGGCCTACTCTCTCTCACAAAGATACCTGTTTCCCTCCAGCCCCCTCCATCATCTGCCTGCCTTTTCCCAATTATGTTGGGGTTGACTTCCAATCTATAATATAATGCTAGTATTTTACATGGAGCGACTGCCTATCTGACCTCCACAGCCTAGTTAAGTACTGGGTAATACGATACGCCTTGGTAAGACTGGTTGTTCGCACGTTATAGGCTGATTAAGCTACTAAAATTCTCCAAAAAAACCTTTAACAAACTATGGGTGGCCATAGGCGTGTGACTCCTACACTAGCTCAACGATTACTGTCTCGTCTGGAGCATGGCGCCAAGATAATAACTTATTTACTATAAAAAACCCTTTTACTAAGTAGCGATAAACATTAAATGTGATAGTATTTGCCAACAATGTGTTCGTGTAACCAGCTTATCGTTGATCCAAAGACACAATAGGTACATAGGCTAAAGATTTGTGATTACATTCAAAGAAGTGACCTTTGGAAGGAATGGAGGGAGGCCTTTGCCCAGCAGTGGGACAATATGGGCTATCTATATATATATATTCAAAGAAGTAATTAAAGAGAATTGTTATCGTTGGCATGAGAAATTGTAGTTCGATATGCTGTTATTAATATGTAAGTAAGTGTAGTAAAAAATATTTGCCCTCACTGTGGGTAATCAGAATCACCTTTCGACGCGGTTGGGTGAATCTAGCGATATTAATCATGGAGAGCACAAATCTGTTATGTTCATAATGGAATTAAACACACACGGAGTTCGGAGTTTCGGAGTTTTTCTCTATTAGTGCAAAAAAAAGGTGTGTCCGTAGGGATCGATATTTAAACGGGACAAAACGAAAAAAAAAACTTTTGGTTAAATGATCGAAAATATTGCAGTTACTGACGTTATAATCATATTTTTAACTGTATCTATCTCGCTATTCTCTCTCGCATCATAAGTTAAAAGATGAGACATATCCCCCTGTTAACCATGAACCAAATAGATTGTTACAATAAGCGGCCATAAGAAATATAGCCACAATTACCTCTCAGCAGACGGATTGATAGCAAGATGTTATAGTTAGCAGACGGGAGGATGCTGCCCATCCTTGTAAGACAAACTACTAGCTAGCTACTGGCTTACTTAGACAAATAACACTACATCACCAGAGTAACTCCTCTGTTTACCCTGTTTTAAAAAAATGTGTAATGTGATTTCTTTTACTCATTGTATTCACATCATCACCTGCCTAGCCTTTGCCCAACTATGTTGGAGTCGGCTTCCAGTCTAACCGGATGGAACTGCATACCAATATTTTACATGGAGCGACTGCCTATCTGACCCCAACAACCCAGTACTTTGCATATACGTTGTCAGGTGAACAGAAACGGACATGGGGTACCTTTCATCCCGAAAAAAAGTACTGTTCCCGAGGAAAACAACAATAACGTTCTTATGATAATAGATGGCACCTCGCGTCTTTCGAATAATTATAAAATTACAAGCAGAGTACAACCCGAATTGATTGTCAAATTCGAAAGTACCGTGAGCGAAGCTGTGGGCAAAAGCTAGTTTTTAAATATTTTCTTCTAAATTAAGGTCATTGTTTCTTTTGATCCTTTTATTCTATTTATCATTAGTTTCAGTTTTCATCCTGAAGCCCCATCTCAAAATATTCACCCTGTATTCACAGGTATACAGGGTGCTTGCCAGTCTCTTTAGCAACACTAGTTTCTAAGTATTTCTAACTAACAATACAGTCATGTCCCTCGTTTTAGCGAATACTTGAACAATACTTAGCGTATGCAAATAGCACGAACTATTGTTGACTCTAACAACAAGTTTGAATGAATTACACGCAAATTGTACTACTCCTTGGCAACAGCAGAATTCGCCACTCAACTGGTTTGACCGCTTTATACGTTTATTTACAAATTAATGACGGAAATCAGTTCAATGGCCTCTTACTCCGAAACTCGTGCATTTACGAGTAAGGAGAGCTACACACGTTCGGGTCGGCATATTCTATAAGTCGAAACGAAACGAAGCAATTACTAGGCGTTTTCGGCTTTCATTCTTTTGCCGATCGGCTAACTCCTTTCGGCACCTCATCATCATCATTTCAGCCGAAAGACGACCACTGCTGGACATAGGTAGACCTCCTCCAAGTGTCGCCACATTGACCGGTCCCGTGAGTCTCGCATCCAGCGGATCCCCGCAACCTTCACCAGGTCATCGGTCCACCTAGTGGGAGGCCTTCCAACGCAATGTGTTCCGATTCACGGTCGCCACTCCAGGACTTTTCGGCACCATCGGCCATCCGTTCTGCGAGCAATATGCCCCGCCCATTGCCACTTAAGTTTGGCAAATCTTCGGGCTACGTCGGTAACCTGGGTTCTCTTGCGGATGTCTTCATTTCTGATTCGATCACGCAAGGAAACCGAAGCATCTACCATCGCGGAATCACATTTTCGGCTCGGCACAATTACCGCTAAGGCTAAGCCGAGCGGATTTTCTCCGAACGTACACAATATGCGCTCATCTATTCGATATTACCGCCGATCAAACTGAGATGAATATGTGTGTAGCTTCCCTTATATTTTGAATTCAAGCTTCCTAAATATGTTGATTTACGTGCTTTTAAATCTTTCAGCGTAAACTCTCAGTTTTAATGTTTGTTCATACAAGGTTTTCGCATTAAAAACGTTGTTTTATCCGGATTTTGGCACGTTGAAATACGGTTGTGTATAAACAGAGTCGAGTCGGAATGCGAGTGCAGTTGATGGTGTGCCAACTAGGCCCACAGACGACGCTGAATTAAATTAAATACTAGGCTGCACGTGAAAACTGGGATATTATTATCTTTCTTTGTGTGTCATCTTTGGTTTATGGTTTTAAGTGTGTGAAGCAGGAGGGGATTTTAGGATAGATTTATTTAAAATGGATGCGCTGTGGGTAGCCAAGATTTCCCATGTACTGATCTACAACAATGTAGTTGAACTGGTATGTTCATTGTTCAGTACCTTCAAATAAATATTTAAACAAAAGTTCAACATTTTTTTACAATATTATACAAAAAATACAAGACCTCCTTAGTATGTTCGACTGCTTCCCCACGGACCAACTGGATGGTCCTTGGTCCTAGCATTCCTACTATTCAACGCAAATTCGAATGCTTTTGCAAGATCCTTCCCCATGGCACAACCGGATGCGTAGTTTAAGATAAAAAAAAAAAAATGTTTTACTTAGTCTCCGACTAACCTCGATTAGGAGGTATTCCATCCATCTAAAACACAAAAAAGTGTGATCTCAGTTAGAAGGTACAAACATTTTGCAGTTTTCTGATAAAAGGAGACAGTTATACCCACGGGAAACAATAAACATGTTTATTCATCATCGTCATCATCTGCCTAGCCTTTTCCAACTATCTTGGGGTCGGCTTCCAGTCTAACCGGATGCAGCTAAATTATTTTACATGGAGCGACTGCCTATTTGATCTCCACAACCCAGTTTGTACTGGGTAATACGACCCCTTGGTAAGACTGGTTGTCAGACTTTCGGGCCACTGACTACCTGTAACAAAGAAGTTTATTCAATTCCCTTCTTTTTCATATACATTTCGGGTTCCCAATTATTATTACATTTATCAGGACGAACGAAATTATTTTGGTAAAATTGCTGTATTGCGAATTTCTTATGGAAGTATATTACGCGTGTATTTCATCAGGTACGGTTTCACGAAGCATATTAATTGATTATTTTGCCATTCGTTCCGTGCCTGGAGACGAATGTAAGTAATTATTGTCGCTAATACAGGTACATTATTAGATTTATGTAATTAACTGTACCTCTAAGCAAAAACGTGTAGAACGGTTTTTTTTTCTAACATGTTTTGTTATCAGAAAAATAAGGTAATTATTACAACTTTGTAGTATAACCTTTTTTTTTTTAAATCGCCTCTTACTAGGAATTTCTCCTGTATCGTGGGTGCGTTTATAAACATTTAAAGTCTCATTCACAAACAGCCTGACTCGGAACTAACTGTAGGTCATACAAACATTTGTCCCGTGCTGAGATCGATCCCGCGACAAGCAGCGCAGCAGCCAGTCGCATAACCACTGCGCCAACCTTGTCGTCAAACCTCCGTCTCTTATGTAATAACTATAAATTGACAATAAACTAACTTACTAAAAAACTAAAGAGCATTGTGTTGCCTTACCCTGAAATCGTTCTAGAAAATTCATCAAACCCAGTTTCAACTGAACTTTTACTCGTAGAACCAAGTTCAGTAAATTATACAGCGCCAAACATTTCTGTCTTCACACTCACGATGGCAAATCGAATCGGAAAGTAAGCAAGCAGTATTATTTTCTTGTAAGTGCAAACGAGTCAAAGTTTTATTGGAATGGCTCGAGTTTATAGCAGTACGCGATAGAGTGAGACATCTCGAGCCACGAGCCACGAGCCACGTGATCTTGATACAAATTTAAACTTTCCTCCCTATATCTTTTCTCGACGCGTCTGCGTTCTTGCTTTACGACGCCCGTTTATTTTGAAAAATGTCTCTTTCTTGATTTGCTTTTTGTAATTTACTATCTCTACGACTTGATTGCTTTTACAAGTTACGAATTGAACCATAAATAAGTTTCGCATGAATAGAGAAAAACACTTTTCTTTTTCGAAATGAGAATACGATTTGACAGCGCTGTCAGAGAGACATGACAGATTTGTGAAACAGCGAACGTATAAATGGAATGGCGGCGCTATCGGATGTTGCTAAATAGAAATTTGAATGTTCGGCGCGTCGGGTAGCGGGTAGCGGGTGGTCACAGGTAGGCTAACAACGTTTCCAGGATGTGTAATGGCCGTCGTTGTGCCGTCCACAGATCGCATCGCGATACTAATCGAAATGGCCATTGTGTTACTCCGGATGCAAACCGCACGCTTCAAACTCGCGCCCTCGCACAATGCACGCCAGCACACGATCGCTGGCACACACCGCATACTCCATTCCTCCCAGGGTTGCCAGCTTGCCATTCAAACCCCACTAATTAACTCTAATCTGATTGCCTGCCTTCGCTCAATGGAATATCGACGTCGTATTTCCTAAGTTTTCCCAATTAATTACGATTTCGCTTCGAAGGACCGTTGTTTTACTTTATCGGGGAAAACCAATCTACTGTAGCCAAACATGCAATTAATTCTTCTGGATCTGTGATTTAGCGTAACGTTTTGTACACAGGTGATTTTGTAGGTAATCATTTTGCTGAGTCAACGAATTAGGTTCAAATGGATATTGGTTTAATACTTACAATGTTGATTCATTCAGGTAATCGAAATCAAATTCTGATAATGCGTTAAAGAAAATGTAGTTGCTGGTATAAGTAGCATATAACCCCAAACGTCTGTCGTTGTTATTAATTACAAAATTAAAATAATTCTATGTTTTGTAAGCATAATAGTATTTATTTAACGCCATGTTAATGTTCACAGTGCAAATAAAATGTGTGACAGCTGGTAATTTTCACTGTGTCAACCCTACAAATCACAATTAAATTTATCTAGCTGGAGCATAATCTAATACTCCGGAATGGGTGAAAACTGTTTCATTCACCATTTTGAACAATAATGTACGGTTTTGTGTAAGAGTACACTTTGAGTGTGTTATGGCATGCCCTTAATACGAGAATAGAGGGCCTAATTTATGTATCTTCGACACCGAACACTTGAATAATTAAGTGGTATTTAGCGAACGTTAGAGCAATAATACATATTGCGTCTTTACTGTTTGATGTTCGCGTAAGTACAAACGACAACGAAGTGATGTGTCTCACACATTCTAATTAAAATTAAACACCGAATAATCTGTCTCGTTAAACACACTGGCTTTATTACCAATATATCATGTACTACCTGTGCCCCGCGGTTTCACCCGCCGCTTCCGACTTGTTTTATTTTTGCTCAGCTCCTGTTGGTCACAGCGTGATGTTATATAACCTATAGCCTTCCTCGATAATTGGACTATCCAACACTAAAAGAATTTTTCAATTCGAACCAGTAGTTCCTGAGATTAGCGCGTTCAACCAAACAAACAAACTCTTCAGCTTTATATATTGGTATAGATTTTTTCCAATATTACGACGAAAAGGCCTTCAATTTATCCAGTTCGAAACATCGATGTGTTCCCTAATAAACAAAATATTTTAATAAGTAACAATGTTTGATTAAAGGAAAATATTCCCATTATGTGTATTATTATAGTAACGTTATCAAAGTATGCTCAGCCTGTTTGTGTATACCTATCAAATTGCTGCCGAACAAATAAGGGGTGACAAATTAATGAGGTGTATTAGTGTAGGTATTTTAATAGTTTGCTCTTTGAAATAGCGAATTAAAAGTGGAATTTTAATCACAGATAAATTCCTTTGAAAATTATTTTTGTTGTTTCATCTGTGGATATCGAAGCGTTTACATATTAAACAGTTCCCACTTTGATTGTAATATATGGTTTTACATTCTATGGTTGATATTCTTAAACGAGTGATGAGGAGGGACGAATCGCATGCGACTAAAAGTGATGAATATAAATGTTGATGGATGGAGAGGGACTGAGGGAGAGGATGTGGAAGGAATGAAAGAAATGTGGGTGTACTATTAGATTCACTTCTACCTAACCCTTCGGGGATTAAAGGGGTGATAAAGGGGGTGAAAGGTGATGGATGACTATGATGTCTACTTGGCTAGGATAGCTACTTTCTGTCACCGTTCCCGTGAGGTATGGGTAGGGTCTGTGATGCGGAGGAATGTGGAAACCATCGTGAGGAAAGTTTTGAGTATCAATGTGGATAGGTATAAGAGTAGAGGAAGACCAAAGAAAAAATGGATGGACTGTGTGATGGATGATATGGCAAGAAAGGAGGTGTCTGATGAGATGACGAGTGATAGAGAAGTATCGAAAAAGAACACATGCGACACCGACCCCAAATAAATTGGGATAAGGGCAGGAAAATGATGATGATCGCCGTTAGTCGCGATAGTTTTCGACCTCCACTTGGTTGAAGCTGTGGTCAAAAGCTATTACAACATAAGCTGTTTTCCATAATTGCTTTGTAAGTGTACATATGTACCTACTTGGCAAATGCAAATACGTACCACTTACGAGGCAAGTGCATATAAATGATTTGATTCATACATGGAGAAAGCAAATTGTATCATGACTGTTACATCGACTTTAGTTCTTATTGCGTATGTATTAGAGTTGACATGTTTTCGTTAAATTAATTGCACATAATCAATCTTTACTTAGCTTGTGTTTACTATGTTAATACCCTTTATTATTTATGGGACGCTGTATGATTAAATGTGCCGATTAATTAATTTTATTCAGACTAATATAAAAAAATATGTCAGACTATTGCCTATACTTATATTAACACATAACATAACATCACGGCTGTAATCCCCGAAGGGTTAGGCAGAGGTGTACCTAATAACACACTCACATTTCGCCAGTTATGTTTAAGTCCTATGTAATAGGGGGCAAGCCATTCGCCATCAACGGGGCCCAAATCCAGACTCCGTGGCTGCTACTGAGAAATTCCTGACCAATAAAAATAATATAAAAAATATCATGAAGTGTGCTGAAGAAAATTAGATTTGTATTGTTGCAAATATTTGTTTCTAAAAGTTTCCTTTTGTTTTTTGTTTGCACTTGTTTTTGTGACTTTTTTTTCTTTCATTGTAATATACCGTTGAATTCTACAAAACTATTGTTTGTTGTTTTTACTTTCCAATGATCAGTTTCCATTTTACGTACCATTTAGAAGTCTTTTTAAAGCGAATTTCTGATAATATGAAAGAAAATCTGAACCTTTATTAGTTATCTACTAATAATCTGTTCAGATTTTCTATTCCAAGTAGATGAGATCCTAAATCCACTGATAAATCAAGAACGAAATATTTACCTCCCAAATTGCTATTTTATTTTCGTCTCCCAGGCTCGGCTTATTAAAAATTTCGCGCACAACTAGAGCGAATAACGAAAAGGCTTGTCCGCCTATCAAAGGTGAAAGGTTTAGCCTTCCAACGTCCAAAAGTCTAGCTTTTTTGGGGTCAAACGATTTTGAACAGTCAAAGGGGTAACGTGTTGTTTATACTTTAATTTGATGGGATTACGTTGACGTCTCTCTCAGTGAATAGTCCCGGAAAATTGCTAGAGGATTCTGAACTTTATAAGCCCTGGTTTTACTTCATTTGAGCATGAAAGCTGCGAAATTAATCACTAAAAATTGGTTCTGAGATTGATTGCGAGGGGTTACCTCCTAAATAGTATTAAATGGATTATAATTATTCGTATTTGTAAGGCTTTGGTGCCTAATTCTTGACTAATTAGTTTCTGAATACACAGTCTTTTGTGTCGCTAATTAGTTATAATAAAGCAGTGAATGGAGGACTTTCTTGAGTGGGAATACTCAAGTAAGAAGTACCCTGGGTCGTTACCCCGTTACGAAGTTTGATGACTGGCTAATCTTTATAGGTAGACCGTACTACCTTCATAAGTAGTTGTCGTACATCTTGTAACAACACGAAAAAGTGCGAAGTTATTTTAATCAACTTTCTATTTCACCAATAATATATGAGATAAAAGTAAAACAAGAATGGCGATAAATACAGGGTGTAAACAGACCCTTCACGAAGCCGTCAACCAAGCAATCTGTACATCAAACTAAGTAACTTAACGCCAAAATTATTGCTGGGAAACGACTTTTTTTTTTGGGGTGAAAAATTACGTTTTACGGGAAAACTAAATGTAACGCACTCAAAACATTGTGCTAATGGATGGATTGAATAGTACGGGGGTCGTGAAGGTGTTTAAAGTAAAAATCTTACATTAGAAACATGTATTTAAAAAAAAACTTGTGAAAAAGTTGGAACTTTGACCCCCAATATCTCCGTAACTAAAAGGTTCCTAGGTATGGTCTAGAACAAAAAAATGATCGCAATGACGGGGAGAACAAGTACCTTTCGGCTTCGTTAAGGGTCTTTTTACACCCTTTATAACATATTTTTAGGTACATTTTTGTGTTACTAACACACTAATATTTAATGTTTTGTGAAATATAATAATGTAACGTATATGGAGATTCACTGAAATAAATAAATAATAATACGAATCACACAACCTGACCAACATCATCTCATAATATCACCACTTTCCCGGGGTAATACTTGGCTTCGGAGTTCGGCCCGTGCTATTCTATAAATCCGGCAATAAAGCCGAGATACGTAAAAGTATAAAAAACAAAAAATAATAATAATAGGGCGTTTGTGCGCCGATATCCCTTCCACCCTGAATAAATCTTGGAAACCAGAATACGAGAAGTTATATAACTGAAAAAGCGAAAAATTCTAGCTTATAATATTTTTTACCCTAGATTTCGCTGATTTCGCTGTACAGTGACCTTTATTCTCGTTGTCATAAGGTTTTATATTAAAGGTGAAAACACTGACAAAGGCCTATTTGTACCTACCCTCCGAAAAATCTGTCATCTCCCTCATACATCAGAATTAACTCGTATTAACGCAAAAAGGAAAAAGTCCTAATACCCTTTTCTCCGTTGTCAGCCTCAGCACCGAACTTCATTAATTTCGCCGACAATATCGGATTTATGTCCTGTCGGCAAAAAGAAAATTACAATGATTGGAATTTTTAATAGGCGCCCGTTCTTGGCGAGTAAGCATCGAACAAATTGTTCGATTTATTTGATTTCATATCTCTTTGCCCGCGTTTACACTCTTAAACTTGTTGTGATACTTGTTTTGTAACAAGTTGTGTTTAAAACATGTACAAGTCGATGTCCAAATCTTTATTTTTTAAATTTTCTTTATTTTTTATATTATTGACCTAAGGGATTTAATGACAACAAGTGAATATTTACCTTATATACAAACTACAAATCTATAATAGTAATAAAAAATAAAATGTTCAAGTATCAAAACGGTTACAGGGCGCGGGCGTCAAAAAATTCGTCCACATCGCTGTCAACAGGAAAAGTGCCCAGAAGGCTGGCAGCATTGCTACGTTGATGTTGTGTCAGACATGTCATGCTGCTGCTGTCATTTTTGACATTTCTGACAAATTTTTTAGATGACTTGTATGTTCACAACTAGTCTTTACAACTTGTATTAAGTGTAAACGTTAACAAAAACGGGAAATTTAACATGTTATTGCATGTTTTATACTCTGTTGTAAACAAGGATTTACAAACAGCCTTGATCATTGGATGTTTCATAACGCCATTTTCACCTTCCGTTTCACTAACAAAAGGTCTTCGTCCTATTAATGGTACTTATTAGTATCTTAACAAGAAATGTCAGCAGATAAATCGTAGAAAATATGCCAATTAATTATATTAATTATTCGTTTTAATGTCTCAATTAAGATTGGTGTGCTATTTGCGTTAGTAATAGTGTAGTCCTTTGATTTTGAGAGCTGTGTTTGTAACCGCAGTGTTACCATTTAATATTATAATTAAACGACCTAAGTGGATCGGTATGTTCTAGACATTCGCAGAATTTGACGAGATTTGATTGCTTTTGACTTGTGAAGATTATGTGCATATTACTCTGTAATGAATATCTTAATATCTGTAATGACAGCTCAAGCAAATTAGAATTGACTCACGTTCAAATTATTTAAATATACATAGATCTATGTTTTCTGAAATATGAATTAATATTAGATCTGGAAACATATTCATCATCATAATATTAATACGTTGGCAACACTGGCTTTTATACACCATTTCAATGTATACCGGGGATATTATGAACATGTTTGTACGTAAGTATGTGTGTAGCTGTTAGATGTTTTAAAACTTTTTTGGGGTAGAATAGAGGGTTGCATTTCATATTTAACACGTTGCGTCGGTCTCAATTTCATTTAATAACATGAACTTGCCACCAATTCGGGTTCCCATTGGGACGGAAAAATTGAAACATCCCCGCTGCCCAATTTTTATCACACCAATTTAATATTGTCCAGGGGACATTTTAGGGGAGACTGTAAAACTCATCTAGGACTGACGCCCCACGGTAATTGCAGGCAACATTAATTTTTTTAGGGTAACCCCACAAAACTTTTAAGCGCGCAAAGCCGCAATTCCATCTACCGGAACGATGACGGTTCCTCATTTCAGTAGAGAGCCAGACAAGTGAATTAACAATATCAAGTAACGTTTCAATTTGAACACAGCATAATAATAAAGGACACATTAAAAGCACCCGGATGTATTCTTGTGATTAGTTTTTGGCAGGAGACTCAAAAGTGGGTCACAATGTTCGGCAGTTTGCATTTCACTCGAGTTTCTGCCATTATCTTTAACGGAAAACATGGAACGTTATGAACCAGCTGTAAATTGTAATTATGTCATATTCTAGGGCTGTATTTCTGTTACATTCATTAGGGAATTTAATTTGACAATGTTTTATTATCAAAGTGGTCTCACAGCCAATTCTACCGACGAAAGGAGGAAAAATACGAGGGTCTGCTGTCATTTCCAATGATGCCAAGCTAAAGTACAACCATAAACTTATAATATCATGCAATGAGAATCAGTTTTCGCCAAAGGTCGAGGAGGTCAAACGCCAATCGCGCCACAGATACTAAAAACGTGCCATGTCTCGGATGATTCCTTGAAGTAGACCGAAGTTTTACGATAGGCCGAGAAAACGAATGAAGAACAAGATTGAAATATAAATTGTGAGATGTAAAATGTTGAGTGAAATTATGACGACGTTGCGGGTTTATTTCCCACGGGCAACATTGCTGGCTTTCCCTGCGAGGCTTCGGTTCATGTGTGAATATTAATCGTGAAGGTCGTATAGCTTCTATAATGAGTACTTAACGTTTCCATGCAGGGAGTTGTTCCATCGCTTGTTGATTTAAACTTGCGCAGGCTAAATGTCAAATGTCAAGGTCACGGACTCGGCTCCCCTCCACGTGCAAGCTCTCGCGATTGTATATTAAAACACCAATTTAAGAAAAGAAAAAGAAATATTTGCTTTATGTTATGTCATTTACATAATTGATGTTCAGAATAAATTAGAAGATAATGTAATGCGATACGCTGTTAACGCGAACATTAAAACTGACAAACGTAAATATCTTTAGGTTGATCAAGTTTATGAGTTAGCTACTGAACGACGTTATTTTTACGACTCTCCCTTCATTACTCTTGTAATTAAAATAAGCTGTACCGTTAAAACGGAAAATAAACATGGCCGCCATATCAGCATCGTGCACGCAAACTAATCGATTCCTAGTATAAACAGAAATCAAAAATTGTTTCTTTTATGCGGATTACGGGAACGTAAACCGAGTGGGATTTTTCAATTAATATGCAAATCGGTGTTATTGCCACGCCGCATTGGTTTGAGAAGCTGTTGTAACAATAAGCTGTGGCTGACGATCTCGTCTATCATTTGCCACGTCGTGTATTTTTTTAAAGCTGGACGCAGTCGAAATTTCCCATATCACTACTCACGCTAAGAAGAAATGACGAAAAAACTATGACGTGTAAAAAAATAAATAAAAAAATATATATATATATATATTAATTATAATATAGCGCTTGATTCACAAAGCAGTACTTCTGGACACGGTGCGTATCGTTATGAGGTTCCTCTCTCAAGAGCCCTGACCACCGGTAGCTCGGACCCTGTTCCCAGTGCTGCAGATGGGCTACTATTTTTTTAATATTTTTAAATGTTTTTTTTTATATTGTTTTATTAGCGAATATTTAAAAATGTAAATAATATGTGTTAGAATGAATAAAAGAATATAATTATATATAATATTTAAAGAATGAATAATTTAATTTAATTTAATCAAGTCATAATAACAGTAAGTGCGTTATTGTATTTTGTTGAAGCGTATAAGCACCTCTTCCACGAACATGATTACCACATACCAAGAATATTAATTAGAGCGAGATTAATTCCCACAGATTCCAATTGATTGTACCATTGTATACTGAACTGCACCGCATCGTATAATTTAATACCTAGAAGCTTACCTAGAAATAATAAATATTATTTAGAAATAATTTATGGTAGATAGCTGCACCTTTCAAATAAATTTAATTCTGTTAATTTTGTTTTAATATAGAGGAGCGTCTTTAGGTTAAGCCGTGCTTGCCTAGGTTGGTCCGTGGATGGGTGACCACCCATTACATGCCAAGTTTTCTCAGAGCCTCAGAAAGCATTTTAAGCCGTTGCTCCCGGCTGTCATTTGTAGATCTTTGCTAGTTGTTATAGGTAGTCAGCGGCCCAAAAGTCAGACCACCAGTCTTACCTAGGGGTACCGTATTGCCCAGTACTAACTGTGTAGAGGTCAGACAGGCAGACGCTCCATGTAAAATACTGGTTTCCAGTTGCATCTGGTTAGACAGGAAGTCGACCACAGTTGGGAAAAGGCTAGGCGGATGATGATGAATTTTGTGTTAATATTTGTACGCCTTTGACGGCAAAGCATAGAAATCTCTAACTTTGTATTTACATCTTTGTCTAGCAGATAAAAAACTTTGACTTTGACTTCGTAGATAAGAGGTGACGACGGCATATAATTATCAGGTTTTCTCGACTAGTCTATGGCCCACCTTCCATCTTGCACCGCATGCCCTATCATCTGCGCACTTGATGATCTGCTTACTGCATCAGTGAGTGGTGTTCGCGTGGCTGAGTTTTGGGCTAAACATACCATTTGAACTTTTTGGCATCGTCACGCTAAGAAGTCTATTGTTGACAATTCACTTGACGTGGGCAGGTTACGGTACTTGTGTGCACAACAAATGACTGCTATCACAAAGGTCGACCGATTAGGCTGGGAATATGCATCGTCATGGTCAAATGTCTCTGTTAGCAAACATCCTTGTACAATAGCTGTAACTCAATAGCTGAAAAAAAAGTTCTGACCTCAGATTCTGGATAATGTCATCCAATTCATGTAACTGATATGGCGTTTTGATATACAAGGTGTAAACAGACCCTTCACGAAGCCGGCAACCAAACATTCTGTACATCTAACTAAGTAACTCTACGCAAAAATTATTGCTGGGAAACGACTTTTTTTTGGGGTGAAAAATGTAACGCACTCAAAACTTAGTGTTCATGGATGCTTTGAATAGTAAACGGGTCGTCGAGTTAATTAAAGTAAAATTAAAACCTGTAAAAGTGGTATTTAAAAAAAAACTTGTGTAAAATTTGGAACTTTGACCTCCAATATCTCCGTAACTAGAAGGTTCCGAGGTATGGTTCACAACAAAAAAATGATCGCAATGATTGGGAGAACAAGTGTCTTTCGGCTTCGTTAAGGGTCTTTTTACACCCTTTATATAATTTTTGGATAAGACTTTTATTTTTGGACAGACAATCTGTGAAGCCAGAATTATTTCCTATTAATTCTTTTGTTCCATTGCTACGTCCGACCGTCTTCAAACAGACACAAAACAAAATCTAGCCAAAGGATACCTTCAAATAGGAAAGCTATAAATGTATCTTGTTCCGAATCCGTATCGCATTGGGTGCGAACGGCCGTTCGAAGTCAGCCAATAAATTCAGCCATCTTCTTTTACCTCAGTGTATGTGGTTTTTTTGGTCAGTGGGGGTTTTTCGGGGAAATTTTTGAAGAAGAATTTAAATCCATGAACTGAATCGAAAAAATGTAATCCTGATAATCCGTAAGTGATAAATTTTAATGAAGACGAAGTGTCGCAGGTTCTAAATATCATCCATCATTCAGTAAAAATATTCATAAAATACGAAAATTTTATTATGAATATTTACATTATATACAAACTTCAGATCTACTTATAATAGTAAAAAAATATGTACAAGTATCAAAACGGTTACAGGGCGTCAAAAAATTCGTCCACATCTTTTTTTCGGAATAAATATACATTTTATTTTTATTTTAAATGACCTCAACTTTGTCCTGAAGACAGAGATGAGGTCAACGATGGAACGAGCTAACCCAAAAGAAGCCTATTCACACACCTATAATATCTTTCCATTTGCTTTAAATCCCGATAGAAAAACTGCATAGAGAAAACTTGAAACTTGATCTAGCAACCCTGTTGGTGGGAACCATGTGAACTTGAATGTTCGACAGATATATCTTTCCCGGAACAGTTTCTCGTTACACGTATGTGAAAGGGAACCACGCTATAATTTACTATTATGGTCTCTGGGACGTAACGAAGCGACTGGGTTATCTAACCGTTTGCGTAGACGACGCAATTTCTGCAGCGGAACGCTTGCATATTGCCTATTCGGCGACCTTTAGGATCATCGGTAGTGTCAAAGATAAGTATAATCGACTTCGTGAATGAGATATGATTATTGAGTTCGGATAGGTTCGGATAGTGTTGTCTCTTTCTCGTTAGAAGAGCGACAGGCGAGCTCTTTCAACGCGCACGTCCATTTTCAAGATTAAGCAGCGCTTGCCCAGGTCGGTCCGTGGATAGGTGAGCATCCATTATATGCCGAATTTCCTCCGTGCCTCGTTAAGCCGTTTGGTCTCGGCTGTCAGTAAAATATGTAGATGTTTTGAGGTAGTCAGTGGCCCGAAACTCTGACAACCAGTCTTAGCAAGAGTATCGTATTACGCAGTACTCACTAGGTTGTGGTCAGATAGGCAGTCGCTCTATGTAAAATACTGGTGTTCAGCTGCATCTGGTAAGATTGGAAGCCGACTCCAACGTAGTTGGGTAAAGCTAAGCAGATAGATGCTGGCGTTGTCTCTGCCTAGCATAGTGGAACAACTGTCTATGGTTTTATAGTGTTGTCCATGTTCAAGCTTATTTAATTTAGTGCTGTCTTCGCAGCGGGGGTGTTATGAGAAATGACTTCGTGTTTGCAGTATTGTCGTTTGCATTAAAATATAAATTAAATGTTTATGGTACCAATGCGCAAGTGGCTATTCATTTAATTAATAGGTCTGGCTGTATAATGCGGGATTTGAGTTAGTGTTTATGATTTTAGCGATGTATTCTGTTCGTAGATTTTATTTGTGGTAGCTGCTTACGAGGAGTCCATCCAAAACGTTCCGCCATCTTCTCTTGGGTCTACCGCGACCCTGTCTAGCTGTTTCAGGCCACTAGTCTTGCGATATTCGGGCCCACAGCAGACATGGCCTACCCAGTCCCATTTTAGCCTGGCAGCTTTATAAGCTACGTCGGAAATTTGCGTTCTGAAACGCAGTGTGGTGTTCCTTATCCGGTGGAAGGAATGGGGGGAAGCTTTTGCTCAGGAGTGGGACAATAACTAACTAACTAAAAAAAAAGAAGCTGCTTACAAGTTTTTTGTTTTAAATAATCACAATGCAGAAATCATGTCTAGTTTTAAATAATTGTGCAATCATACAAAAACAACATCCTGAGCAATACTCATGTTGTTTTGATATGGAAACAAAGGTTTAAATACAATACACGTGGTATACGCAATTGTTCCAAAAAGTTTATCATCCATACTAATATTATAAATGCGAAAGTAACTCTATTTGTTTGTTTGCTACCTTCTCACGACTAAACAGCTGATCGGATCGTAATGAAATTTGGCGAGCAGATAGATTATATCCTGGAGAAGGACATAGGCTATATATCTTTTTTTTTCTCACTCATACCCATCAAAATTACCACGCGAACGAAGTCTCGGGCAACAGCTAGTTTAAAATACGCACACACAATATTGCATACTTAATTTGATTGAAGAGCGTTTTAACTTTCATGCCAAACGAGAATAGACCTTATTGTTAAAAGGGAAGGGTTTGCAAAAAATAACGTGAAGCCTTTAAAATCAATTACAGTAACATAGTTACGGGTGAATGAAGTCTCGCTAAAGTCATTTTCAGTTTATTGGAGTGTAAAGCGCTCCATTGATGCTTCAAACATGAGTTGTTACTCTAGACTTTCCTACTTTGTCTATGTTTTCTTCGGATAAATTGCCTTTTTGAAGTAATGCTAGAGCCACATTGGCGGTAATCAGCGAATCTTTTTGGCATGGGAAAGGGATGGAGCTATACAGCACGACTAGTGCCATCTCTTTCTAACACTGAAACAGTACTTGTGGCAATATTTGAATTTAGAAACTCTAACGTTTGTTTTTTTAAATATTATGTCAATTGTTTTTTTAAAAACAAAACGTTTTGGCTTATTATGCTTTGCCTATTATTATGTTCTTGATTGGAAATATGTAATAACAAAAGAACAATCATTTTACACAAGGGCGATACTGACATTATATTGTATAGTAAGACTATAATAGCATATTTTTATATTAATTAGCCAGTGTTTTTATAACAGCACTTTAATTTGCGTCATGATAATCACTTAATCAGTCAACAGGTAGCAAATAATATGAACAAAATTAACGATTTGCCTGACGATTTTATTTTCGTATTTTCATAATGAATATCTTTTTGTCCATTTTAATGGGCACTTCACTGTCATCCGTAGTCACTCCGTGTAAAATACTGATATTCAGTTGCATCCGGTTAGACTGGAAGCTGACCCAAACACCACCTTTTTACCACCGGACCAGCAGACGTACCGTACGTCTGCCTTCAAAACAAGAGTGAACAGGCATATTCTGGGCACGCTCGTTCTATCATAGACCTCATCTACCGCTTTCCATCAGGCGTGATCGAGGTCAAGAGCAGCCCCATTTTGCGTTAAAAAAAACACAGTTGAGATGATGATGTCTCACCGGAATACACACATCCCTCAAATATTTACTGTGATTTTTTGTGTTATAAAAGGTACCTGGAGTCTATTGGAGTTTTATATCCTTTAGAAATACGAAGCAAGAAAAAATGTTCTTTACAATAGATGGTATTGAAACTGAAAGTTGTTACGCGTATTTATCGGTCTAATTCGAAATATTCAATGGAACTTTCTCTTTTTTAACAATTGTCGGTACGCGAAAAGTCTTACAAAAGAAAGTATATACTTCGATAGATTTAGTTCTTAACAAGAAATTGTCAAAAGAATAATAACTCCTAGAAACTTTATTTCTAAGTTATACTAGTTCTTCATTAATGTTGTTACTGCTCAGTCAAAGTTAACTCCAAAAAAAAAACCAATCCGTAATTTTAATTTTATAACTATGCGACAAGTAACTCTATATGTCGGTCTGTCTGTTGCTTTTTCACAGCTGAACATACAAGGTGTAAAGAGACCCTTCATGAAGCCGTCAACCAAGCATTCTGTACATCAAACTAAGTAAAAATTATTGCTGGGAAACGACTTTTTTTTTGGGGTAAAAAATCACGTTTTGCGGTATAACTCAATGTAAAGTACTCAAAACTTAGTGTTGATGGATGGATTGAATAGTAAACGGGTCATGAAGTTAATTAAACTAAAGCTAAAACCTATAAAAGTGGTATTTAAAAAGAAACTTGTGAAAAAGTTGGAACTTTGACCTCCAATATCTCCGTAACTAGAAGGTTCCCAGGTATGGTTCAGAACAAAAAAATGATCACAATGTCGGAGAGAACAAGTACCTTTCGGCTTCGTTAAGGGTCTTTTTACACCCTTTATTTAGGTGACCCACCATAACCTGGAATGAGGAAAAGCAGGGGCGTGGGACGCAGGACCCCTGGAGAATTTTCGGCCTCCATACAGGTGAAGCTGCGGGCAGACGTTACATAGCAACAAATAAAAATAATTTTGCTGAACCAACAAAAACAAAACATACAAAAATATTCAGAAAATACGATGTTCAATAAGATGGAGAACAAACAGAAATAATTTGGTATTTCTTATACTTAATACGATTTGCTATTCAATCTTCAAATTGTAATCATTGTACCAAATAAAGATAATCCAACGATGTCTGTGATCAAATATTTTTCCTTATCGACTTACAATAGAAATCGTAATGACATATCGGGAAACATAGGACTAGAAGTTATATACATATTCCCGGTACAAGAAATTATTTCAGGAATTTTATGGGAATCCAATAAATTTGATTTGTTTTATTTTCTCATACGCAATTTATCGTTACCGTGGCAAAACGCACGTAGCGAACGGCAAGCGCGACGACGAGTTTGATGAACTCTGCAGCTAGGCAGGAAGCGAACAGTTGATTTCACGCGTCGTTCGTTAGAGTATTTCAACATCCATTGTTGGATTTTTTTATTTTAGCCTTATTATTTGCATAAACGGGGTTAAAGCTTAAAGCAGCAGTAATTCGATTGTGGGAAAGAGATGGCGCTAGACAACTTGTATAGCTCTGTCTCTTTCCTGTGTGAGAAGTAGTAGGCCGTTATCACCATTTTGCACTGTAGGTCCATTTTCAATTACCAGGCTATTTGAAATTCCAGTTGATAGTCTGCCTAAGACTTTTCAATCAAAAAGATTCGTGATCTTATCTTCACCAATATGGTAGGTGTCGTATTCATACCGCAAATTATCCCGAATCCGTCCAATACAATACCAGTAATACCTTCTAGTACTCACAAGTACTCGGGAGATTTTCTCTCGATATATTCACGGCATATGTTGAATAATATCGGGAAGAAAATGTACGTGCTATTTGAAGGCTTTAGATGCAGTGTATTTTTAAATTGCGTCTGCGTTCGATGTGGTTCTTAGTTTTGTTTTTCGATGAAATCCATCTCACGATTGTCTCGCTTTTTATCGAGATCCTTTTATTTGCAACGTGTTTATGTGTTGTGGGTTCTGGTTTCCCGCTACCGTTTTTGTCTGAAATGCAGCGTGTTATTGATTGAAGATTTTTTGTTTTTGTAATACCTATGTAGATATATATGTTACGGCTAAAAGCCGAAGTAAGGTTACACCTAGTTCTAGCCGGCTATACCTAGGTGCGGCCGGTAACTATCCTTTTTATTACTAGGACACACCGACCAAATGGATTAGCTGAGGCCGACTCCAATATATTAGGGATAAGGCTAGGCAGACGGTGATCATACATAAATCACCAAAGAAGAATATGACAGAAAAAGCTAACTATGGGTTTCTTATTAGAGCAGTGTTTGGCAATCTTGTTGTGTTCAAGGTTCTTCTAGGAAATCGGAAAATTTTGGAGGTAGACCATAAATGAAAAACCATTTTTTACATAATATTAATCAACATTTAAGTTAAGTAGGTATTTTTCTTAAGTCTGTTTATTTAACTTCAAGAGATAGCCTTATTTTTCCGGGGCACACAGACTTATGACCACATTTTAGTGAGAGGAAAGGCAGTAGTAAAGTCTATATATCCACATACTTAAAAACTGTGTAACTTCCTTAGAACAAAATGTATCATTACAGGCAGTTCTTCGGTATACTAAGGGCAAATATCCTCAAAACCAAAAGAGTGCCAACAATAATATTCTGACCTTGCGGGAAGCATCGCCCCGGGACATTGGGAAAGCAAATACTTCAAGAAAAGGGAAAAGGTTTAACACAATAAGAACGTGCCAGAAACTATGATATTACTTCTTATTCTGGAGTTGATATTCCTGTTTTGTATGTTGTAGAATAGGGACGCTTTGATCTTGTGACCATTATAAAGGTATGTCGCGAATTTTGAAATGCTTTTGCGTTGTATATCAATAACCTTCACGACAAAGTACAAAGTCTTCAGTGACAAAGTATTGTGTTAAGATCTCCACCATTATGGTCTCTATTGTACCTATGTGACTAAAAAAGTGATGAATATAAACGTTGATGGATGGAGAGGAGAGGAAGACTAAATAAACGATGGATGGATTGTGTGAAGAATGATATGAAAGATAGAGGAGTAAATGATAGCGTGACGGTAGACAGAGGAGAATTGAAGAAAAAAAACTGTTGCGCCGACCCCAAGTAACATGGGACAAGGTCAGGAAGATGATGATGATGATGTACCTATGCGGTATGGCCTAATATTTTTTTGCTATCGATCGAGTAATTGGTTCACAATTCCTGAAAGGCATTTGTTATATAAATGGTACATGGTCGATATTCTGGATTACTATTTTTATTTAATTTATTTATTTAAGATCTACCAGAATCCTAATATCACGATAAATATGTAGCGTGTAAGTAGCATTTACCTATTAAGACGCGATTTCTCGACCACTTTTTTCTCGTCTCGAATAAGGTCAAATTTCTCAAGGGTTCCCGCTTCGAGAAATCTCGATGAGAAACCCTAGTTGTGTCTCTTCCACAAGTCACTAACAATAAATGAAGTTGACATATTAATGTCTTGCCTCTATGTCTGCCAGACAGTCTTTTCGTGTCATCCAACGACTGGATTATAGAGGTCGATTACCAGTGGTTCCATGTTAAATACTGGTTTTCGGCTGCATCCTTTAGACTGGAACATAGTTGGGAAAAGGCTAGACATTTGATGATAACAAACACTGTTTTAAGCTTTCACAGTTTACAACTAAACTTATACTGTCACTTACGGGATAAACCATACCATGGAAGATATCCCGTAAGTGACAGTATAAGTTTAGTTGTAAACCGATGACATGATGTACATGATTTTAATTTAATTTGATTTTAATTTATTTAATTTGATTTTGATTTATTTAATTTGATTTTAATTTGTTTAATTTATTTTATTTGATTTTAATTTTTAAATATGATTGTTTGTGTTTTATTTATATTGTATTCATTTTTGTGTGATTTTGTATTTATTTATTATTGTATAATTTAAGTTATTTCCTAATATGGGTTATGGTACCTGAAATAAGTGAATTTATTATTATTTATTTGATAAAACGTCTTGTATATCACAGGCTAGTTTTACCTTTAAAACGGCTTCAAAGTATTTATCTAGGCCATTACTGCGCACTGCATCACTGCACGTTAAAATTAGCAATTCATTCTTAATTTAGAAAGTTTCTCAGTAATCGTGTGTCACTTGTTTTTTGTTCTGCGTATCATGCGTTGCAACAGTGCCATTGAATTACTATGACATCATCGCTTGACACTAATGTAGATTTTAATTGCGAGCGGTACCTGTTCTAAAAATAAACTATCTTGGTGCCTACGTAATTAACCCTGCACTAACTAAATAAAAATAGCTCAGACGGTGGTACAAAACCAAATATACCGGAGGTATAGTGAATCACATAAGGCGCGAATTATACAGAAAAGGCGTAAGGTAAAGGCGCGGTGCAGGCATGATGCCGCTTTAAAACGTTTTCATACCAAATGTACGTAGACGACGTGTCGTGAATTACACTCAAGCGGCGCGGCGCAGGCACGCCGTTCTTTCGTTTCCTTATAAATTCCACGCCTGCGCCGCACCTTACGCCTTACGCCGTTTCTGTGTAATTCGCGCCTAAGGTCGTAGTAGTAAGGGTGATATTCGAAGCTCAAGTCTTCGCCACTAATGTGCAGTTGTCTGTCAAGTATAGTCAAAAGTAGATGCTACTTTTTGATCAGGATAGATTAGGCTATCAGTCTAATAATACTGGAAATGACAGGTACTTCGCCGTCCAGATTGACCCTGCGAATGTCCGCTGGGATAATTACCAATTTGGTCCAATTAAGAATACCATTGCTGTCCATTCGACCGATTGTATGTGAATGTGTGAACGTTTAGGCTTTGTAGATTCCCAGATGCTTGTTAACTTTTAATCTTGTTTTACGTTTTTTGTGTAGTAAGGAACGACTTATTGTCGGGCCTGCGCTGTCCCTTCGAACTTAAGTAGATACTAATGCTGTAACATGCTAATATTGTAATACCAAACGATTTGAAAAGAGTAACTATGGAGTTTTTTGCCGATTCTTCTCCTTATGAAACGGCCAACCAGAACCGCGCACCTTTTTTCGACGTTTTATAAGTGCCAATGTAGGCCCATGTGAAATAAAATATTTTGATATAGCATCTTTTAGTCCATGCAGGGGCGAAAAGATCACGCTAAGCATTTTCCTTTTAAACAACTTATCACAACAGAATAGCGTTGCCTATTAGGTCCAGTATTGGAAAGATGTCTGAATCTCATCGTTTACATGTCAAAAGTTACTACATAACTTCACGCCTGTAATCCCCGAAGAGTTAGGCAGAGGTGTAACTAATAGTACACCCACATTTCGCCAATATGTTTAACTCCCGGGGCGAGCCTATTGCCGTCAACCGGGCACAAATCCAGACTCCGTGGCTGCTACTGAGAAATTCCTGATGGAAAATCCGAACAACACTTTGCCCGACCCGGGAATCGAACCCAGGACCTCATGCTCAGCAGTCACGTTGCGACCACTTGACCAACGAAGCAGTCTGTCATGTCAAAAGTTCCTACAAATAAACTTCCTGCAAACCTGGACAGTGAGTAGGTAGTGATTAGCAAAACTTTCCACCGATTGACGGCCTCTCGAGGCATCAGAAAACACTGTATTGGTTCTTTTTAAAACAACAAGTTCAATTTAAAAGTTCCTGTTACCGCGGTAAAGCAGAAGTTTGAAGTTTTACCTTTCATTGGTTTATTGATTGATCGCTCTGCTCTGGTTCCCGCGTGAATTGTTGGTTTTTGAGATATAACTATTGTTTGTTGTTTCATGTTGATGGGTAAGTGAAAATTTGAGGAGCTCATGGCTTAATAATAACGGCCGCTCGGGTCGATCTTTAAATTAAGTCGTGCTTGCCTAGGTTGGTCTGTGGATGGGTGACCACCCATTATATACCGAGTTTCCTCCGTGCCTCGGAAAGCACGTTAAGCCGTTGGTCCCGGCTGTCATTTGTAGAACTTTGACTGTCGTTACAGGTAGTCAGTAGCCCAAAAAGTCTGACAACCAGTCTTACCAAGGGGTATCGTATTACCCAGTACTAACTGGGTTGTGGAGGTCAGATAGGCATGCGCCATCTCCATTTAAAATACTGGTATTCAGCTGCATCCGGTTAGACTGGAAGCCGACCCCAATATAGTTGGGAAAAAGCTAGGCAGATGATGATGGGTAACTGGAAATTTAGAAGCTGAATTTGCAGTCGTTACGAAGTTACGAGTAGTTGGAAGCCCGAACGAAAGTCTTACAACTAGTCTTACCAAGAAGTATCGTGTTACCTCTCTGGGTTGTGGGGGTCAGATAGGCAGTCGCTCCTTATAAATTACTGATATTTGGCTACATATTGTTACAATGGAATTCAATCCTAAATGGTGTCAAAAGTCGAGGCAGACGACGAGTTTGATGTTTATTTGCTAGTAGCTTGGGAAAATGTTGGGCCTTTGACACCCAATATCTCCGTATTAGAAGGTTAATGTATGGTCTAGAACAAAAAAATATCGCAATAACAGGTCAATATATAAGGATCTTTTTACACCCTTTATATCTAGCATTATATATTATACACTGTATTTTGGATAGTCATGGATGTGTGTAGCAGGTATGCAGAATTTCATAACGGAAGATTTGACAGTAAATAAAGATGGCTTTAGGAGTAGGAGAAGAGTGGGTTTTGAAAGTAAATACGGCTAGAAAATTTATCTGGGAGACGTCTATCAAAAATGTATGAAAGAAGAAGACCAGCTGCACGTTAAACCAACCTCCAGTAAACTGGCATAAGTGCTGAAGGATGATGTTCAAGTGGAATATCTATAGTGCACAATTTTACTAAGGCAATCGAGGTTGCAAAACAAATTCCGATTCACCATTACTCTCATTGTATCGAAGTAAAGGAAAATAAAATACATTGGACTTTATTTTGTCCCACAAAAGTCCATTTAAGTTGACTTCTAAATAGACTTGTAAATACGTTTTAACTGGACAAAAAGATTTAACCGACTTCGTTTTCAGTTACTTAAATTAAACAAAGTAGCAGTTTATTTTTTTTGAGAAAAGTTTTGATAGTTAGGGGTAGTCCAGTATCAGTAGCTATCGCTGAAGACTGGAACTTGGGAGCCTTCAAGTCTCAGACGAATAGGGTATTGCAAGGAACGTGTTAATGATAGTCGACCTTAATTGCTTACTATCACGGTCGAAGCTAGATTCCATTTTAGCGGCACTATAAAAACCACTACAGCAGCATAGTACAAAAAGTACTACAGCGCCATCTATGCAACAAATGAAGAACTAACATCAAATTCCTAAATCGCGATATTAAAGTTCTCCGCGACCATATAGAAAAAAACGACAACAACTGTTGGGTAGTAGCCGACCAGACACCCGTCTGGTCGGAGGATCTTCCCTCTTCTATCTGAGATGAAGAACTCTACATCCAGTTTTTCATACACGTATTCTGGTGACCTCATACAATCAACATAATCTATCGCGGTTCACTGTTGGACATAGGCCTCTCCCAAGACACACCACATCACCCTGAATCTCCCCCCTCCTCATCCAGTCGGACCAAACCACCTTTTGACGGTCATAAAACCAGATTAACTAAACATTTTGCTAAGATCAAAACAATAGAATTTCCGTTTATGTTTCTGACTTCACAGGTATTTAAAGTTAAATTGTTAGCCTTAGCCTATAATGGCTCTGACCTAGTTTTTAATGTGTCTGGTATTTTAATCGTTACTTGCTTGTGGTGAAGTAAAGGCAACATGGGTCAAGTTTCTCGAGGAATAAATACTACTATTCCTTTTTTATATTTCTGGCTGAGCGATTGTCAGCAAGATGTTTCTAAATGTTTTTTTTTTATTTGAAGGCTTTACAAAAACAAAAATACAAATGTTGACTTTTTTTTTGTAAGCCAACAGGAAAAAAATCTCAATAAAAGATTTTATCAACACTACTCACCAAAATATCAAAAGCTTTATATTTATAACGTTTAAAAATAAAAACTTATTTGTTCCAGGTACGATCTACGAGTTTTGCAAAGGGCATCAAACCGGGTTGGCATTAATCTTCCTGATGGCTTGGTATGCCAGACTGCCGGTGAGTGTAAGTGATCTGAAGGCAATCGGCTGTTTAATGTCACTTGCAAATCGACCAGTTCCGTGTGGCCTTGTGGCCCACAGTGTACACACTTAACGGCCAGTGTGGCCACGCTGCATTCCTAAAAGAGGACCGTTGAAATGAGATCGAATTTTAAACTGATCTTCGTATCGCTTAGAGGACGTCATGATTTTTTGGTCAGGACTGCGCTATTGTAAACATTTGTCAAATTGTCTATGGTAATTGTGTTGAAAAATAAAAAAAGATGGCGGCATTTGGTCCACTATGGCCTGACGCCAAAAAACCATAACTCTGCAGATTTGTAGAACTTCGATAACAAACGAACAACGTTAGATTCGAAGCACTTTTGTTTTGTTTGACATTTATTTTATGCCTCTGGCAACTAAATCTATTTGCGACGCACAAAAGTGAACCTTCAAATGGCTTAGATGAAATACGGCAAAAAAACGTCAGTCTCTTTCTGTAAGTAAGTATCTATTTAATGCGAAACAAGACAATAAAGAAAATAGATCATACAAAGTGAAAAACAAAACACATCAGTCAGGTTCAAGAAAGATCAAAAGTTCTTCGCTGTTAGTAAAATGGTTTCCGAAAATATCTCTTCAAGCAAACAAATAGTGTATGATTCTTTTGGGCATGTTGTCAAAACTGGGCATTGTTTCCCTTATACCACTTCAGACTATTAAAGTAGAAGGCAGAATGCTGACTTGTACAGAGACAACATCATAAAGGGGAATGCCAGGCCGCCATAGTGATTTAGGCCCAGAGTGCCCACATATAAGACCGAATGCTAATTACACCACAAATAATTTATTGATGAAAGAAAATAATTGAAAAAACTCAGAGTTTCCAAATTATCATTTTTTTTTCTTCGATCGGCGCATTATGTAGATGGGATAGTGTAGGATTCTATTTAAATGAAACTGAGATTTTCTATTTGCACAAAAAAACGTAATTCCGCTTTATTCAGTACAGCCACAAATAAAGAATTTCGTTATTGTTGCAATATTTTATATTTTTTCAAATATGTTTCCAACTTCTATCGCGTCGTAAAATTTACATAAGATTTTTTAATAAAATAAATTGCTTGGGCATTCTTGGGTCTAAAATCGGCATTCCCCTTTAAGAGTATGGTAGCTTTTATCACGTTAAAGAGAGGAAATTGCATTCATTTTAAGGTCTTTTGTGATTGTGTTTCATTTATCAATATAAATATTATAATATTGGATGGTTTCAATCAATTTTCATAAACCACAAATGTGTTTCAATCTAAATGTGAAATTTTAGTATTCATTTAACTGTTCATTAAATTGTAAATTGAATATAAAGGACAATGAACACAAAATTAGAGGACAATGTAATGTAGTTTAAAATAGGTTTATACTTATTAGAAACCTATTATGTTAAATAAAGGGAAATTATTTGAGAGCAGTATCTTTTTTGCTTTTAATGTACTTGCCGTCTCCCATAGGTGACATAAGCCGACAATGTTGTCTGTAAACTTCGCTAAACTAAAAGTACTTGAAACTTCGCACAGGTAGGCGATATATCTATAGTTAAACCTCTGTTGGAAGTCCTCGTATAGAGCTTATCGATAAGTCTGACATCGTTAAATCCTACGCGGGCGATCCAGAGAGCACTCAAGCCTGCCTCAACTCTTCACGGATATGTAGAATGGCCACAGATTTATAAAGAAACGAGACTTTTTTGTTTTGGAAAAAATCGCTGAGTAACATCTGTTTGTGAAGATGCCTGACTGGAGGCTCGATTCTTTTCAGCGTCGCTTAAAGGGTAACAGTTCAGCTCCAATGAGATGTAGCCAGCGATGTTGGCACTACGCCACGTTTGATATCGACTGCCCCAACAATAAGATCTCACCAATATGATTTTGGACTCGAACAGTCGCTATCTACTGCAGATTGTAGTCACAAAATAGATAACCAATCAATGTGTTTATTTGATAATGTTTATAGCATAATAGTCGGATTACAATTTAATCCTCACAGATTAGAGTAAATAATGACTATACTAATGAATAGATTAATATTTCATTTTCAAGTAATTATGTTTGCGTATTTACTTTTCATACGTTGTTTGTATTCGATGCCCTAGCAAACATATAGTCGGTCAATATAAAACGTAATTGAAAAACCATAGGTATCTATTCAGAAATTCGTTTTAAACCAACAATGGTTTCAATTTTTCTATTTTTAGTATCAGCCTATTCTATGGGTTCATTCCATTTTCCTACTAAAACTGTGGTGAATATAGTTCACTCGGAACGACTATGTGCTTAGCCACCCCGGTTCGAGATATTAGAAGCACTGAGTGGCTTATACCTCGAGTAGTGGGTTCGGGGTGGCCGCAAGCATTTTGTTGGGCATTCGACTGTCTGAAGCGTCTGCAAGATATCGGCTTTAGGTTATCTGTAATTATGCCTGCATATAAAGGAGGTTTTACCGTCTTGGCACCGCTCTCAGTCTCAGAACAAATGACGACTACGTTCTTGATTGGTTGTTCGGTTACACAACTTTTCGTAGAGAACTTCAAATTGTATTCCATTTTTCTCGTCAATTTGTTATCTAGCATTGAAGTATGTTTAGTATAATCGGATCTGTGTGATCTCCGCCAAATTAGGACGCCGTATCGACTCAAGAACCATGTCTTTGTCCCTCGTCATGCCAAATGGAAAAATTAGGTTCCATCGTAATGATTATATTCTTGGCATCAAACAGCGGGTGTAAAATGTTCACCTACATACTTGACCCAATTTGAGTGATTGTTTCGAAAAGGAAATTGCACCCTTGGCTTATTTTATGTGATATTGGGGAATTTCCTTCTACGACGCCGATCTTTTGTTTTTTTATTACAAATAAATCCATTTGGTTGTAATTCCCCAGGAAATACAAATTATTTCTGTTTCATATCTGACGAGAATATTGTATTTAGGAGTGGCTGGGGACCGTTCGTTTGTCTTGGAGAAAAATATTGAGGATGAATATTTATGTCAGTGGGAATTCGATTTGTTTTCCTTATATTTTTGCTGACTTTATTTTGAAGGGTGTCTCGCCATTACGGCCACTGTTTTAAGTGGATCTGAAAACACAAAGGGATTTAGTTTTTAAAAACTCCTTTGACTTCGAGCTTTGAGTACGAATCGTTAATTTGCGGTTCGTAAATACAATTTTATTTTAGACTCATTCTGAAAAGTGAGATGATGATTGTTTTTTCTTGTTGTGTATGTACAAGAATCAATAAAGACAAAGTGACAACTGCTCCAGACGGCTGCCACATAAATTGGATACATTGTATTGCGACTACTTAGACGCTTCTTGCTAGACGTCTGATTACTATTTCGTGTGGGTGTCATTTAATATTCCACTCAGTCAATTGATGGGAGCGTTTAGCTGGGTAACACACTGATGAGCTTAATTCGCCACAATTACATTCGCTATGACCTGGCCGATGATCAGGATACGTTTAATTGAACTAATGTATTAGTTACCTGCGCAGTACACACTAATTACTGACCACAATTGATAAATTGGTACAATATGCGCTGGAAACCGTACAAGCAATAAGGGGTCGTATGCGTATATAATTATAATACAAGTTACATAAATCTGCGTGTGTGGACGAGGCGAAAGTTGTATGTAAAGATAGTTCTGTAGTTTCCGCCTATATCCGTGGGGAAAACGTGTGGGTTTATACATCTTACTAATATTATAAATGCGAAAGTTTGTGAGGACGGATGGATGTTTGTTACTCTTTCACGCAAAAACTAATGAACGGATTTGGATGCAATTTTGCACACAGATAGTTTATAACCTAGATTAACATATAGGATACTTTTTATCCCTGTAGTATCCCGTGGGACCAGTATCGAAGTCCACGCGGACGAAGCCGCGGGCATAAGCTACATAAATCTTGATGCCATTTTAGTCCAAACAGAATTAAGTCCGTAAAAGATAGACACAATTTCAAATATTATTATAACACTATTATTTATGTATCAGTAGCTGCGATGTCGCCCACTTCATTTATGCCAAGATCAGGGTCAGCGTAACATAAAACCTGAATAAAACTTACGACGTGACTAACAGCAGAGGACAATAAAAGTTATGACCTTACTTCAAGTTCGTCCTAAGTAGACCTATTTATCTCTGGGTATTCGGTTACTTGAAAATCTGATTACGTAACAAAGGCTCCGGTATATGGACAGTTCTTCTTTCCAAGTTTTATTGCCATTGTCTTTGTGAAGTCGGTGATGTAACAGAAAAATCACTAACTACTGCAGAACCGATGAAAACTTCAGTGTCGTATAATCTAGCCGGAGTAGTTAATCCGATTAAGTCAATTCAGAGGAAGTTTACGCTACTTCTGTCCATAATACTTTAGCTGACAATGAATCTCTTTTCGCTGCAGCATTGAAAATTGTAAAAGAATTGGAATTCGCTGCTAAAATTTCGTTCGGAATATTGTTTGGAGGCTCTGCCTTTGTGCTTGCATAACTTAACAACACGCCTGCAATCCCCGAAGGGTTAGGTAGAGGTTAGGCAGAGGTGTACCTAATGATAAACACATATTTCACCAATTATGATTAAGTCCCATGTAATAGGGGGCGAGCCTATTGCCATCAACCGGGCACCAATCCAAACTCCGTGGCTGCTACTGAAAAAATCCCGATGGAAAACCCATAAGCACTTTGCCTGACCCGGGAATCGGACCCAAGACCTCATGCTCAGCAGCCCCGCTTGCGAAAACTCGACCAACGAGGCAGGCAACCTCTTTTAAGACAGTGAATCTCTTTTCACTGCAGCATTGAGAATTGTGAAAGAATTGGAATTCGCTGCTCAAATTTCGTTCGGAATATTGTTTAGAGGCTCTGCCTTTGTGCTTGTATGTCTATGTATTACCGCAGTTGTGTTAAAGTTATATTTAGATACGTAGTCTGTAGTTAACATGTAATAACGCATAAGTTACAAAGTTCTGACTAAGTTCTTCCGCTCCCCGGCGTCGCTGTTTATAATTCCTTCGCCGGTTGGTTTGACCTTTGCAACTTTCATTTGTCTTGTTCCATCAAGCAACTTCGTTAGTTCTTCTTAGTGATTGTTTCCTCTGAACAATTAATTAGTTTGATTCGAGGTGACTGGATCTTTATTAGTTCCTGTGGTGGCGTGTTGGCTTGTAACGACATCGATAAATTTTGACGACTCCATTTCCCCCATTTTCTTAATGATTCTTCGCTAAATATAGGGCAGTTATTTTCGTAGTGTATTCACATTCTACGTGAATTAGGTGGCGTATCAATGAATATATATGTTGCACGGTAAATATACTCGAAGTTAGGGTATAATTACAATTTGTGGGGAATCGATGAAGTTGTAATTCGTGTTTCCCTGCGGAGATGTAACGGAGCGTTCCTAATGAAAATAAACGTACGTTGGATGCCAACAATTAGGATTTATACCCTATAAGTTCTTGTATAAAACAATTCGTAGTGTGAGTGTCGAAAGCGTTAACCTTAAATATGTAAATTCCAATTAACATTCATTGAACGGGATAATAGTTTTGGCTGGAAACGTAATTAATAAGCCCATAATAAACAGCGAATAATTGGAAAGGTTCTGTAAAAGTGGGACGCATGAAAGAAAGCACGGTGAACTTTTTACCTGCTGAATGAATGAAAGCATACGTATATGTATATTGCATTATTATGAAAACAAGCTAGTTGATTCGCTCTAACACAGGGGCGTACGTTGTTTAGAGCTAAAGGCGGCAATTCCCGGTTATCCCGCAAGTGCTCTCACTTGCACGAGGGTCGTTAGCGAGCCCGTCACAACACCACCTGATTTTTTAATTTCAAAAGCCGTTGGTGCTGCTTTTTGTTGTGGAAAATATTCATGGAGTAAAATGTTGATATTTTTATATACCTACCTAAGATGCTTTTCATTATCAAAGAACCTTCAATTGGAATTATGAATTTAAGGGCCTTTGCACCAGGTTTTTTTTTCTTCGACGACGTGCGTTTTTGATTAGCGCGTCTTCTGTGCGTTATCAACACGTTTTAGCAGATTTTACAGGTTTGTCGTTTGTTTGTCACGCGCGCTTACAGCGCGTTTGTAGTGATGTATCAGCGCGTTTATAGCGATACAAACGTGACTTCAGTCTTGTGTTTGCTGAGCGTCCTGACTGCGTTCTACGCGCGTCATCAGCCCAAAAAAACGTGGTGTGCATGCCCTAAATTCACAGTATTACTTACTAAATAACCAAACTCCTCTCAACTTCTTCGTTTTTGCGTTGCTGCTAGCTTCACCTTAAAATATAAGTATCCTCGTATATTAAAAGTGCTTGTAAACATTTTATACGGAATTATGTTACAGATAAATTAAAGGAAATTTATCACACCGGCGGTGAAACCGAGCAAATGAGATTTAGTAGCTCGGCTAGACGACGGGGACCGAGTACCCGACGATGCTCGGGAAATAAGGCTGTTAAACTATTTTTTAATGGAACAATAAATAAGAAACGATCGGTTGACGGGCGATCCTCTGTAAGCCGATTTTTCCTATCGCCGCGCCCAGCCATTGAGGCGAGATTGTGAAACAATGCCTTTTAATGGGACTATTTACGTTTCGTTTTATTGTGAGGTCGGTGGCTGGTTTCGTGATTTATCTAGGATTTGTTGTTGATAAATGTTTTAGGATTGCACCAGATCCGTTTGTTAGAAAATATCCATTTGAACGTTAAATGATAACGACATTGGCTATTGCGTTGCGCAGCTTAATAAGGTAAAGAAACATCGACCTACGGTAGCGCCAGTAGGCGATTGATACAAACTATGACAATCAGAATTTAACTACTAAAATTTTCGTCATGTTTCCAATGACGCTGTAATATAATTCAAGTAAGTTATTTTCTGTACTTTTTCAGTTTTAGGCAAATTCGGATCCTGTATGTGTACTTGATAGGTTGAATTACATTTTGATACATTATAAACACACAAAAGAACTTAGGTTACCTCAAAGACGAAACGCGAAGTCCCAGAAACCGCATCTTCAAGTTTCTTCTCTCCTAGTACTGCCTCAATACACTCCCAATAGAGACTTACTCCACTCAATCCGCTTCCTAATTCCCGAAGCACAATAATTAGCAGCTATTACCCTGCTTCTGTGCTGCCAATGTCGCAGCCTTAATGAGGATTAACGAGTTTAGATCGCGAACGTGCAGTTAAAGTTCCCATTGCACATTTACTACTGCTATTCGGCGCACAGTTACGCGGAAGTGGGGAAACTTGTACAGCTTAAATCACTGAGAAATATTAGTTGGCAACGTCACATCTTTCGCTATGGAGGATATCCTGCGCTTTGTGTGAAGGGGTAATGTTATTTGAATAAACAAAGTCAATGGAAATGGAGTTAAAGTCGCACTTTATGCATAACATCATCATCTGCCTTGCGTTTTCGCAACTATGTTGGGGTACAGCTGAATACCAGTATTTTACATGGAGCGACTGCCTATCTGACCTCCACAACCCAGTTAGTATTGGGTAATACGATACCCCTTAGTAAGACTGGTTGTCAGATTTTATGAATGAATATTTAAGAAAAAAAAAATCGTGTTAAATTACCGATTAAGATATCGGAACAGCTGTGCGCCCGAATACAAGACTTGGAGTCTTGAAGCAGATATACGAGGTCGCGGCAGACCTTATAATTATATATATTAATTAATTGGCGAAAAGAAGTACAACACCGAGAGAAGTAGAGGGAATGGGGAAATGCCTTCGCCCAGGAGTGGGACAGTTCAGGCTAATAAAAAAACTTACTGATTCGATCTGTAGAGTTTCGCTACCTAACTTAATTGACCCTGTGGGTATACGTGAAAGCTTCCCGCGATTTCCAAATGCATACGCTTAGAATTTCAACTCATCGAATGCGGGACAGCGCTGACTACGACAAGGCCAAAGCACTTATGCCAGTGCATGGCATCCAATCATCGATTCTGGCACGACGACGTTTCTGGCAAGCGTGCTTTAATTTTAATCTGTGGTGTCATGCAGCTGGGTTTATCCCACGCAAACCTCCCTTTGGGCCTATTAGCCTTGCTCTGTTCTGTCTTCTACACTGATCCAAGACAGTTCAATTGTTTTTCTGGGACTTCGTCGAGCTTTATTGTCTCAAGCCTTTGAGGCAGTGTTTAAGAAGGATGCGGTAAGGTAGCTCGTCAATTTCCTCTAAGTGCTTTTTCATCAATACGGGTTGTATTGATGATTTTAATGATTATAATTATGATAATACATTCGTGTTACGGTCGCGAACCCCATTTTGTTCAGCATACGGCGTGACACTGACCGGCAAATTGAAAAAACGTAAGAAAATTTGTATTTCGCGGGTTATTCTGGCGCTTCCCCCTTAAATGCAGAATAACTCATCTGCCTAGCCTTTTCCCAACCATGTAGAGGTCGGCGTCCATTCGAATCGGATGAAGTTTAATACCAGTACACAGTACAGCGACAGAGGTACTCACGACGCTTCATGTAAAATACTGGTTCTGCATGTTACTGCCACAACCTACTAACTGGTCTCACTATGGTAATCGTTAATGATATCCTTGTTGAGACTGGTTGTCAGACTGAGGAGTTACAGTCTACCTGTAATGACTACCAAAGATTTTGAAAGACAGCCGTGACCAACGGCTCAACGTGCTCTACGAAGCACAGCTTGAATTTCGAACAAAATATCTAAATAGCAGTGCGAGTTAGTTCACTGAATTTAAATGTAAGATTAAATACGGGCACGACAACATCAGTTATTTTTTATTTGAATATCGAATAATCGACTGTTCAAGTGGAAGAGCTCGTGGCTAAATCATAACAGCCGCTCGGGTCGATCTTTAGGTTAAGCCGTGCTTGCCTATGTTGGTCTGTGGATTGGTGATCACCCTTTGCATACCGAGTTTCCTCCGTGCCTCGGAAAGCACGTTAAGCCGTTAGTCTCGGGTGTCATTTGTAGATCTTTGACAGTCGTTAGGTAGTCAGTGGCCCAAAAACTCTGACAACCAGTCTTACCAAGGGGTATCGCATTACCCAGTACTAACTGGGTTGTGGAGGTCAGTTAGGCAGTCCCTCCGTGTAAAATACTCGAATTCAGCTACACCCGGTTTAACTGGAGGCCGACCCCAATATAGTTGGGAAAAGGCTAGGCAGATGATGAATAATCGACTGTTCTAATTAAAAATAACCGATGTTGTCGTGCCCGTATTCACGATCGTCAATTGTTATTTAGGTCTAGGCTACATTTGAGTCTAGCTGAATTAACAATACGCTTGAATAAGGCATTGCACAATACAATTCACAACGTACTAGTAAAGGTCAATAACTGGCATTACCAACTTCTTGCGTACGTATCAATCATTCCCGAAAATAGAAATGATACAAGAATACTAATTGTTGCATTCAGTGATAGTGTTATCAGAATGAATGCTTGTTTTCACGAACACTAAGCGTCACTTGAAAGTAATTCCTAAATAAAATTATTCTGTTTGATTTTCGACTCTTACTTCAGCTCAGTGTTAGTAAAATCATAAGACGTAACTTTAAGTATTTCTAGAATATTACTCGATTTAGACGTCGTTCACTGTTTATGTTCGATAACAAAAGCGTGACAATTAAGCGATAAAAAACCTTCATTATAACCGATTTTGGATTTTTCATTATGCGATTAAGATGTTTTATTTTTCACACTTCGGGAATTATAGGCGTGAAAAATAAGGTTGTACGTTGCATTAGGAAGAAATGAGGTTGCATGCAGCACGTCGTGTTAGCTCTATGGAAAGGAGTGACATAGAGATGGTCGCTGGTCGGGTGACACACTGGTCGGGAACATCGTTCAAGGGGCTGTAGGATTTATAATTTCCCATTTTGTTTACTTTCTCACTGGTTTTTAATGTTATAACGTGTGAATTCAGTTCATTATGTTTCGTGGTGGTTTAGGATAGTTTTCTGTGGTTGTTGTTTTGTTCCTAAGTTATAATAAATGGTTGTGTTTATTATGTTATGGATCTTGTTGTCTTTTTATTAAACATCTTCACTTCTGGTTGCTAAATGTATAATATTAAATTGTAGGAAAGAGTAAGTTTCAGACTCAATCGTGAATCTACCTCCATATTGTTTAAACGAACCATGTCGTAACTAGGTATTAATCTGAAGTTTCGCTTTTGAAGGCACTCGAGGTACATAGGTACATATATATACATGCGTAAACTAAAGCCTTATTTGAGAGGTGAACCTCTAGTTTCACGCGAGTAGAACTTTAGAAGGCTATAATATAAGTTCTGCGGTAAAATTACTAGTAAAAGCTTCTAGGTAATATTAGTAACTTGGAGTAAAATTGAGCTAGGTTACTTCCCGTGGCTTTGCTCCTCTGGATTCTGGTAAATGATGTTATTTCATAATAATTGAATAACGTTACGTTACTAGGTAAGTACTAGGTACATGGAGGGACTGAAATTAATTAATTTCTGATACTTAATGATGTTTCGTTCAATATTTTAATATTACATAACATAAAATCACGCCTGTAATCTCCGAAGGGTTAGGTAGAGGCGTACTTAAAAGTACTTACACCCACATTTCACCAGTTATATTTAAGTCCCATGTTAGAGGCGAGCTTATTGCCATCATCATCACCCCCGAGTGTCGCCACATTGACATTGCTATCAATCGGGCACAAATCCAGATTCCGTGGTTGCTACTGAGAAATTCCTGATGGAAAAAACCAATAACACTTTTGCCCGATCCAGGAATCGTACCCAGAATATATACTTAGGTATATAGAACTCTAATCTATTAAGGGTTGCCCCCACATCTATAAGCACGGAATCGCATTTTTCCATGCTCCTATCCTTTTCTGTCGCTTAGAACCAGTCATTTGCTACAGCAAGAAACAGAGCGTGCTGCCGAGCGCATCATCGATGCTGCCGCATGCGATAGATCCCGTGCTGATGGATGAGATTCAACCCTAAGACTCTAGACCTCCGTTCTTCTATTGATTCCGGTTTCAACCAGAAGGAAAGATGTGCCTGCTTTCTCTCAGCTTTGAGAGCTGAACCATTATACAGGGAGGATGAGACACCGATGCTAAAACAGTTAACACGTATTTAGCACAATATTCTGACCCCCCCCCCCAATAGAAATTATTCGTCGGTTATTAAAAAAAACAACTGTTTCTTGCAAAACTGCAATACCTACACGGTCAAAATGTATGAAACCGATGAAAAATCTTTATGTGATGCTTCAGAAAGATGTACTGAACACGTGGTACCCGTTTTCGCATCGGTGTCCCTTCTAACTTGTATAAAAACAGGTCTATAATACACCGGGATATGCAATATGCATATCGTGTGTACTCGCAGTAAAGTAACGGATATCTAATTCTTATTTACTATTTATTACTGCAATTTATCTTCTCTATGGCCTGTAACAATTTGCGCAGATAAACACGCAACCATTAACGGTTGATTGGTTTGCAATATTCCCACTTTAAGAGAGAGGAATAATAAATATTAATCTTGGATATTTCATTACCGAGCTCGGCCCTTAGCATCGTTAAGTACTTATTGCTATAATTTGTTTCGCAGCAAGAGCTTGAAGTAGGATATACAGGGTGTAACGAAGCCATCAACCAACATACTGTATATCGAATTAAGAACTCTACGCAAAAATTATTGCTGGGTAAAGACTTTTTCGTTTGGTGAATCACGTTTTAAGTTAGGACTCAATGTAAAGCACTCTAAACATTGTGCTGATGTATGCATTGAGTAGTGTGGGAGCAAGTAGGAATTGTAAGTAAAGTTACCTATAACATTTAAAAACTGTACTTAATAAAAAAAATTAAAAAGTTGGAACTTTAACCTTTAATATCTCCTCGAAATAGCCTTCTAGTTAGTAGTATGGTCTAGAACAAATAAATCATGGTAAAGACTGGCAGAACAATTGCCATTCGGCTTCGTTAAGAATTTTTTACACCCTGTATAAGTGACACTTGTACCTTACAGTGATATATGAAAGCAATTAAATTCTATCAGAGTTAAGAACGATGGAACAGTCAAAAGTGTGATGATATTATCCTAGGCTATCGAAAAGCTTATACTCGTATCAATCAAAAGCAAAGTATTAGGCCTAAAATCATCTTCCTAGCCTTTTCCCAACTGTTGAGGTCGGCTTCCAGTCTAACCGGAGGCGGCTAAATACCAAACTATAAGGTCTAATATTTTGTGACTATAGTTAATATGCTAGGAGATATCTCAGTTTTAAAATAACTCCGCAGCAAAATAATGATCGAGCACCGCGCGCGCATTTCCGTTATGCGGAATCGTGTGTGATCCGTTAGAATTGTATTATAGGCGCCTACGACCCACTCTCTCTAACCCTCTCTCTCTTATGTGACGCAGACGAAGTTGCGCGGGTCACCTAGAAGTTAATCATTTTTAACGTCCTTGAAGACGAGGACAAACCAAAGGCACTTGCAAAAGGGACTAGCGCTAATAAAGCCTAAGAATCCCAAAAAGGACGAAAAGATACAATAGCTGAAGAAAACCTACACGAATATTACTTCCCAGCCCAAACAGATTAAAGCCCAGGGTAGATATTCATCCGTTCTCATGAAAGTTTAACATTAATCCAGCAACAAATAACAGACTTATTAGAAACCAGATTCGTTCACTACAACAGTCTTTAATCTCGACTAAGAAATCCGAGCTTCAATCGTATTTTCAGCGTAACTAGATAAATATCGAACTCGTCTCGGTTATTTCCTTCAGCTGGTGCTGGGATTGGCGGAAATAAAGGTGGTGGTTGGAATTATGCGCGAGGAGATTTGGGTTTTCAATGAAGGGTGCATTAGTAGAGTCTTTGCACCCTTTGATATTTGCAAGCTATTGCAGTTCAATGTTGAAAATAAGCTTTAACCAACATCATCATCTGCCTAGACTTTTTCCAACTATTGGGGTCGGCTTCCAGTCTAACCGGATTCAGCTGAACACCAGTATTTTACATGGGTCGCTCCATGCTTATAAGACCCCCACAACCCAGTTAGTACTGGGTAACACGATACCCCTTGGTAAGACTGGTTGTCAGGCATTCGAGCCATTGACTACCTGTGACGACTGTCAAAAACGGCTTAACGTGCTTTCCGAGGCACGGAAGAAACTCGGTATGTAATGGGCGGTCCTACCTAGGCAAATGCGGATTAACATTAAGTTCGACCCGAGCGGCTGTTATTATTTAGCCACAAGCTTTAGCCAACATAATGACATTAATATTGATTCCTAAATTTCCGGCATTACCGCTTTATGCCTCTGCATTACCCGGTTGCCGGAATGCCGGTATATAATGCGTATGACATGAAGTCAGCCTCTGTTCATTTGTATTCTTAAAGTATTAATAGGTAGCATTATCCATTTTGATGGCTACTGTGTTCTTTGGTTTGTCGATAATGCATCTAGATATAAAGAAGAAAGCTATTCTTTTGATCATATTACTTCCAGCTTTACTGAATACCGTTGTATCTTCTACCATATTTTTTATTTGTTTTAAATGCCACAGATGACTGCACTTATGGCATGGGGAAATCCCTTGCGTCATTTTCATTAACGTCATTGCGATTGTGTTGTAGATTAGCTCGAAGAACATATTTTTTTTACATTTATTATGTTACATAATAATTTATTTTAGAACTAGCTTCTGCCCGCGACTTCGTACGCGGATCCTGTTGCTTATGCCAGCGACAACGGGGTCGTCAAAATCGAAGATCTGAAACGTCTGATGTCGAATTCTAAGAGCCCGGGGACGGGAAAACAACGGGATGCGCGAGACGATTCGAGACGTTCCATATCTTTCATTTTTGTAAGTCAGAAGTCGATGCGTAGATACGCTTGGAACTCAAGCGCAATTCTCTATCCGTGAACGTCTCCGACTCGCGAGACAATGCGTGACGTTCACAATCAGCGGTCAGTCGCGCATCACGTTCCCCACTTGTCTCTAGAGACCTAGAAGTCGATGCGTAGATACGCTTGGAACTCAAGAGTAATTCACTATCCGTGAACGTCTCCGATTTGCGAGACAACGCATGACGTTCACGATCAGCGGTCAGTCGCGCATCATATTCTTCACAGTTCTCTAGAGACCTGGATATAGATGCGTAAATACGCTGAGAACGCAGGCGTGCTTCGTTATGCAAGAGGAAGAGAAGAGAAGAGAGGAAGAGGTTTCCACAGAGCGAGTTGCAGCCTGATGTTCTCGAACAGCATCAAGTCTCTCCTGACGTTCTTCGGTAGATTCTTGGGATCTTATGATCCTCAATCTTTTAGCTCCTTTGGAACATTGGGAAAGATTTGACCTCTTTCTAGGCACGGTTATAGTTTTATTGTGAAGATACCTGATCAATTAAAATCTAAGTGACTGCTCCCCTGCGTTACCAGGTAGGCTACCGTGTCACGAAGATAAGTGGAAAAAGTCTAAAACACTCAAATAACATAAGCCCGAAGGCATATTTATTCGATAAAATAAAAAAATAAATAGGAGTTTTGTCCAGTAGAGTCAAATTTTCAATGATATACCGTCGTCATCGAATATCAGTCCTAAACTGTTACCGCCTTCACCGCGTGGAGGTACTCCCAGCTTATGTTATTTTATATACGGGGTGTAAACAGACCCTTCACCAAGCCGTCAACCAAGCATTCTGTACATCAAACTAAGTAACTTTACGCAAAAATTTTTGCTGGGAAACGAAATTTTTTTTTGGGGTCAAAAATCACATTTTACGGTAAAACTCAATATAATGCGCTCAAAACTTATTGCTGATGGATGCTTTGAATAGTAAACGGACCATGGAGGTAATTGGAGTAAAGTTAGAACCTTAAAAAGTAGTATTTAAAAAAAAACTTGTGAAAAAATTGGAACTTTGACCCCCAATATCTCCGTAACTAGAAGGTTCCCAGGTATGGTCCAGAACAAAAAAATGATCCCAATGATGGGCAGAATATGTGGTTTTCGTTTTCGTTAAGGGTCTTTTTACACCCTTTATACAGTGAAATTAGTGATAGCTTTGATTTCCACATCAGATGTTTCTGATCTTCGATTTTTATAAGTCAACAGGAAATGCCCATCAGACCGAACAACTTTTGCTAAGACGTAATTCCTATATGTGTTATGGTGTAGCTGGGCTCTTGGAGTTCCACAACAGGTGTTCCACATCTTCGATTTTTATAACTCAACAGAGAGTGCTCATCAGATTGAAAAATGTTTGCTAAGACTTCATTTCTATATGTGTTATGGTGTAGCTGGGCTCTTGGAGTTCCACAATAGGTGTTCCAGATCTTCGATTTTATAAGTCAACAGAGAGTGCTCATCAGATTGAACAATGTTTGCTAAGACGTCATTCCTACATGTGTTATGGTGTAGCTGGGCTCTTGGAGTTCCACAACAGGTGTTCCAGATCTTCGATTTTTATAAATCAACAGAGAGTGGTCATCAGATTGAACAATTTTTGCTAAGACGTCATTCCTATATATGTTATAGTGTAGCTGGACTCTTGGAGTTCCACATCGGGTGTTCCAGATCTTCAAATTTATTCTCTCAGCAGAAAATGCTCATCACGTGGAACAATTTTTGCTATGGTACCATTTTTGTATCTCTTATAGTTTAGCTATTCTATTGCGGTTCTGCATCAGGTGTTCAAGTTTCTAAGATAAATTATAGCCTATATGTTGCCCAGACTTAATACCTATACAACAAAAAAAAAATCTTTCAAATCCGTCCAGTAGTTCCGAAGATTAGCGTGTACAAACAAACAGACAAACAGACAAACAGACAAACAGACAAACAGACAAACAGATAAACAGACAAACAGACAGAATTTTTTTTTTGGATTCGTGCTCTATTACTGTTTCTAAACGCCCCTCAATTTTTTTTTTTTAAATATATTCAATGTACAGACACAGTTTTTTTACTGTCTTATTATATGTATAGATATAGATGAAAATATGTTAGATGAATACTGATAAGATTAATACTATAATTAAAGTTTGTGTCTGCCAATCAGTGCAATATTTTGACAATTGAGGTCTTATATAACTTACTTAAACTGTCAACTGCCTTATTAACTAGATCCGATGACAGGATATTTTCTAAGGATTTTTTCAGGATTTTTTCTGTCGAGACTCGACACTGATCTGAGAATCAATTTCCTTGTGGAAATTCTTATTTCCTTGAAAAATTAAAGCCGAAACACGCTGGGCGAAGTGTTTTCTTCTATATGGGTCTCAGGATTTTATTTACACCTATTCTAAAGTAATAACAGAGCCTAACTCCAGACTCAAATGTTGCTTGAAACTTGTGAAGGTCAAGATTGCTTGAAACTTGTGAAGGTCAAGATTGGTTGAAACTAGGTTTTAAGTAGTCTTAAGTGAGGTGCTGCAATTTAGTTTAAAGAAAAAATCGGGGTATTCCTCATTACTTTAGCATTAGTTGCGCTCACAAATTCAAATTAAACAATGGTTGCGCTTCGTGGAATAATTTAGTTGCGCTTAGTTGGTTGCGCTTAAAAATAGTTGCGCTTTGAGGAATACCCCAAAAAATCACATCTGCCTAGGACAACAATAGTTATACAATAAAGCTGATTCCAGGCTAAAAGATTAGCCAGTCAGTAAGTTTTATAGCGGTACTAAAATGTACAGGGTGTGTGCCCGACATTCTTTATGGTAGTTACTATGTAGTAGCGTGGAGGTTATGCAGGGTGTGTGTATCATCGGCGTGTACACTGTTACCAAGAATTCAGTGCATAATTCTGGATCCGCCATCGTTGAAATTTTTCCTAGAGGGTCTAAAATCATGAGTCCCAGCTATGGGAACAATACAGGGTCGTGATTTAGTTACTTGCACCCTTCAAGGAGGTGAGTCTACTCGTCATAATCAAATCAAATCAAATCAAATCATTTATTTCTTTGCAAACATGGGTAAAAAAATACATAGATGTTTCATATTTAAAACCAAGTTCTCCACACATTTTACCAATCATATTAAACAAGTTTCCCAAAGAAACATATACCAGATTCGAGAAAATAAAAATCGAATTCCTATACAACAGTAGACAGATTGTTTCGACTTTTGATGCATGTATGAAAAGCTACATTTTTTTTTTCATAAATATGATACGAGTTTCTTTGGGCAAGTTATTTAATATTAGCTTATGCCCACAGCTTCACCCCCGTGGAGTTCGGCAATTGTCCCACGGCATCGTACTACCGGGATAAAGAGTATCCTATGTTAACATAAAGGATACTTTCAATCTATCTACGTATATCGATCCCGGAGATAAACTATCTATGTGCCAAACTTCATCCAAATTCAGTCAGTAGTTTTTGTGTGAAAGGGTAACAAACATCCAGACATCCATACATCCATTCTCTTAAACTTTCGCATTTATAATATTGCTATCCTACAGTAGGATATTAGTACGATGACGGGTAGATTCACCTCTTTGAAGGATACAGGTAGCTATATCGCCACCCTGTATAGGCGTTTCAGTGACATTGATTCATCATCTGCCTAGCCTTTTCCTAATTATATTGGGGTCGGTTTCCAGTCTAACCGGATGCAGCTCAATACCAGTATTTTACATGGAGCGACTGCCTGTCTGACCTCCACAACCCCGTTAGTACTGGGTAATACGATACCCCTTGGTAAGACTGGTTGTCAGACTTTTTGGGCCACTGACTACCTAACGACTGTCAAAGATCTACAAATGACACCCGGAACCAACGGCTTAACGAGGCTCGGAGGAAACTCGGTATGTAATGGGTGGTCACCCATTCACAGACCAACCTAGGCAAGCACAGCTTAACCTAAAGATCGACCCGAGCGGCTGTTATTATTTAACCACGACCTCCTCTTTCAGTGACATTGATTATTAGATTTAAATGTCGATAAGCTTTATAACACAATCAAATTTCGTTACTCAACGCTATTAATATCGGTACGTGTTCCAGCTATCACCACATATGTACCTATTTAGCATACATGAATGACGTACGAAATTGATTGCGTGTTACTCACGCCTGCATTGCATCATGGGTTAGTGCTATTTTAGTTCAGGTTCTAAGGTTATCGGTGTGGTGGTTTTGAGTATGAATGTGCCCAAGAAACGATGTGTGAGTTTTGTGAATGATCACACGAGGGCCAAGAGCCTGGGCTGCAGGACTATTCGAAAGAGATACCGCGGCCCTGGAACACAAAGGGCAAAGAAGGAACATGGATGGGTTTTAGTCTGTACAAGTCTGACACTCCCTTCCACTCCACCCAGAGCGGGAGGGTCATTTAATGATTATCCAGCCGAAAAAAAATAAAAAAGGGTCTAGACTATCGGTTTCAGAACATTTCCTATTTCTACAACGACTGTCCTTCAAAAGTATTGACGTATGGTTTTTATGAGATTTTATTTAACTAGCAATGTTTGTATGTTTGTCTAGGTTATCATTAACACTAGAAACGGGATATTTACCATGTTTAGGGGGGTGTTTTTGTGTTTTGTTTTTGTTGTTAAGGGTAACCTGAACAAACATACAAACATTTCATTTCGCAACTAAATTTTAAAACGGTTATCCTCAATCGATTGAGTTGAAACTTTGCATACACTTTTAGTTTGTATCACAATGCATGGTTAGCTAAGTGACGTCATTCTAAATCCAATATGGCGGACTCCCAAAGATGGAGGACTATTTATTTTTTATGCATCCCCATGATATCAATTCAAAGGGTTTGCTTGCTTGTAGCTAATGTCTATTTCTTTACTTTTCCACCAACTAAGATGAACTAACAAAAATATATGGCAGTAGAAAACATTCTACACTCATCATCTGCCTAGCCTTTTTCCATCTATGTTGGGGTCGGCTTCCAGTCTAACCGCTGGAAAAGAAAACTACATTTTACACTGACCCTAATTAAATTGATATGAGGGAGGATAATGATGATGTTATTTGTACTGGTTTATTTCCTTGTTTTAATCACGACTTCTAACCGCTGATGCCAACTGGTGTTGGGTTTTCCATTGCTAATCCATTGCCCATGCCATATGCCCATTGATTCGAAAACGAAACAAGAAATAGTACTGTACTGTGTAAACTATCTGAAAATAACCAAAATCGGAATCCTAAAATCGTTCTGGGCGTTTATGGGCTAAGTTCTCCAAATCAGCCGATTTTAAGGATTCGAGTCCGATTGTCGGAAATCGCAACCACAATCTGTTTCTTATTAACACGTCTGCCTACCCCTAATTTGAGGAATAGAAGCACAATGTCGAAAGGTTATCGGTACAAAATCTAGCGTGACTCAACGTGATAAATGCTCAGTTCACTATTCACGCCAGTTCTTCACGGCAGGCGTGACAGTTACCAGTTCACGCCCTAAGTGTATTGAACAAGTTTAGAATTTATAGCTTAGGTGCAGTTCAAAGATATTTTTCTTCGTCTTTCAACGAGGTGTGGGTGATAAATAGATGTTCGTATTTCACAATCTGCATCTTAAACTGCCAGCGAGATGTTAGTGCCAAAGAATTTGAACCTAAAACCTATGAAGAATCTAAATTGAATTTGATTTGGATCTGCTAAGCTTTTTACATGGGCAAATTGGAGATTGGTGAATTCGAGGTCTGGGTAACATAACATCACGCGTCTTAATCCCCGAAAAGTTAAGCAGAGGTGTACCTAACAGTAGATCCACATTTATGTTCAAGTCCCATGTAATAGGCGGCGAGCGTATTGCCATCAACTGGGCACAAATCCAGACTCCGTGAATTCTAAAACCCAATAATACTTTGAAGTCTTCTTTTAGGTCTAGGCAGTTAACAAATATTATGTTGTCACCTGCTGCGATTGGCTGACTAAACTTACAAATCCAATTAATTTACTTGGTCATCCATTGCGTTATTTACGTTTTCAAGCGGACGATGTTGTCATACCCATGAAGCAGTGGGTAAAGAATTTCCTTCAAAATTCTTCGGATTGTGAAAATTGAGAAAGTTTGTCACGCGATTGGGGTCCTGTTTATTGTGGTATTAAATAAAAACATTTACGTAATGTTTGCTCGGGGGTGTCTTTAAAATGGGGGTGATAAAAAAAAGCACATTCATTATAGCTTGTGCTTACCTTTATGAAATGCTACGATTATTTTCATAAAAACGTCCACAGAACCGAGGGCAACTAATCTTGTTCATTCCAAAGGTGACAAAAACGCTCATTTGCAACCACATTTCATGTGTCACCCGAAATTTCATTCTTGACAATAATTTATGATCACCAAAGTCCCTACTGAAACTAATTGCATTTTATTCTTAGGATGTGTGTACGTTTTTAAACCGAAAGTACAGTCGTGCGGAAAAAATCAATGCGAATTTCTCGCACGGTATCGATTCAAATGTTTTTAGTTCAATAAGTACAATAGTATATTGTGTTCGATGATTTTATTAATTAAAGATACGGAAGGCGTTGAACCGGATGTTTCGGCGTAACTTGGGAGAGGCTAGTCTAGAAGCGAACTACTATAGTCTAAATCAAGTTGTTTAAAGCATGCGCATTCAAAAAAAAAGAAAAATTGTGTGAGAAACCTAAAGATGATTTTCAAATACCTATTCAATAATACTCCATTCAATATATACTTATTTAGTTCGTCCACTTTCACTGTTTTGTTTTTCACAATATGCCGTCTGGTTGTCGCCATATTGAATTTTGATTACTGTCATGTCTTTAGTGACACTCGCAAGATTAAGATAAATCGATTAACGTAAAAATCATCTAAATAGGCCCACGCGTTTGGTCAAGGGTGGGTTTAGAGAGCCACAAAGGAACAAGCATACATATACATATAGGCTGATAAACACATTACCCTCCCTCAGTCGGGTAATTAGGCCGAGATTCAGCAACTTTTTGTACCTTGAAATTACACAAGACATTTCCCCAAAACGCCCGATATTCACCAGTTCCTAGAGTTCAGTTTTCCGCGAACTATACGAGTAAGTGGCGCAACAAACTCCCCAACTAAGTTACGACACCTTTAATTTCAATCAATACTTTGGGCACCGATATAGACTACCTGAAACTGTGAACATGTTACTTCAGGCGACTGTACCTTCAGAAGCCGTTGGTACGTTTTAAAACCGGTGATTACCCCGAATGTCCCCCAGGTGTGTCGTCGCTTACACCCCATTTGATAACTCCCACGAGGGGGTGTAACCGTGCAATATTAGCCACTTGGTACAAAGAATCGTGCTTGAAATAAGACTAGATAGCGCTTCGGAAAATATGTCGCCATGACATTATCTTTATATTGTTTCGCTCTTATTGTTGTTTGTAAACGGAATTTCAAGTAAGTTAGTATTTGTTTGGTCTTTGTTCTAAAGTTATCATTTGGTATTAAATCGCTTTCTTACTTAATAATTGTATAGGTATTGGTGAGAGCGCTGATGTCAATCTGGCCATTGTACTTTATGCAAAAAAAAAGAAAAGCAAGAAAAAAGAATAGGTATCTACCAATTTATTTTTGGTTATCAAACGTTGCCCCACACTAGGGATTTCTCCTGTATCGTGGGTACTTTTGCAAAGATTTAAACTCACATAAACAAACAGCAAGACCAAGAACAACTACCTGTAGGCCATACAAATATTTGTTCCGCGCGCGTAAATGAATGCCTGAATTAAAATGCACAGTGGTAATTTTTTTTTTAATTCTCGTGGCTGAGTGTTGAAATTGAAAATGAACAGTAAAATAATATTTAGGCAATAAGTAATTAAGATATCGCCCAGTGCAAGCAACTTAAGTTGTGCGTTACATTTTTAACTAAAAATACAATTATGTAGGTCCAAAACAAATCGCATTTCAATCCAATGTTCTAGTCTTGACTATCCAATAATACCTTGTAAAAAATAAACCCATGTCAGACGAGTTCATTGCAATATTTCAGATTTGTGTTCAGTTTGTCAGACATCATCTGCCTAGCCTTTTCCCAACTATGTTGGGGTCGGCTTTCAGTCTAACCGGATGCAGCTGAATACCAGTATTTTACATGGAGCGACTGCCTATCTGACCTCCACAACCCAGTTAGTACTGGGTATTACGATACCCCTTGGTAATACTGTTTGTCAGACTTTTTAGGCCATTGAATACCTAACGACTGTCAAAGATCTACAAATGACACCCAGGACCAACGGTTAAACGTGCTTTCCGAGACACGGAGGAAACTTGATATGTAATGGGTGGTCACCCATCCACAGACCAACCTAGGCAAGCACGGCTTAACCGAAAGATCGACCCGAGCGGCTGTTATTATTTAGCTACGAGCTCCTCTCAGTTTGTTAGACATAGTATCAAAATATATAGCGATACATATTATAAACTTCGGTCTGTACATAATTGCTGGTTGGTTGCGATGCAGAATTTTTACGTATATTCAGTTTAAATTCCTTTATCAACGACAAAAGCTAACGTTAATGCATTTAAAGTCACATTTGCAGTGTAACGAAATTGTACGCGAAATTTATTTTGTTACCGAATTGCCTTGCTATGGAAACTACGCTATTTTGTTCAGTTTGCATGAAGCTTTTTTGGGATATTTCAGGGAAATTATGATACCAACAATATTAAACTAATTCACAGAATTCGCTAAAATCAACGTGAAGAGGCAATTTCGTAAAATCAAATTTTGATGGAATCGTTTTCACAAAATTTATACATAGTATAATTACATGTTCTGTCTGTTGAGTTTTTCAACAAAATTAGAAGTTTTCAAACTTTTTGTGGATTCATTGGTTTTGAAATAATAACCGATTTGATTTTATTGGAAATTCCGCGAACCTCAAAAATAAGGTATTCTTTAGAATAATAATTTGTTTAAGGGCCGACTTTCCAATTGTTATCCGACTACTTCTTTTTTTATACGATACCTATCGAAGTTTAACAAATTGTCCGATCGTCATCTGCCTAGCCTTTTCCCAACTATGTTAGGGTCGGCTTCAGCTGAATACCAGTATTTTACATGGAGCGACTGCCTATCTGATCTCCACAACCCAGTTAGTACTAGGTAGTACGATACCCCTTGGTAAGACTGGTTGTCAGACTTTATGGGCCACTGACTGCCTGTAACGACTGTCAAAGTGTCAAAGATCTACAAATGACAGCCGGGACCAACGGCTTAACGTGCACGGCACGGAGGAAACTCGGTATGTAATGGGTGGTCACCCATCTACAGACCAACCTAGGCAAGCACGGCTTAACCTAAAGACCGATCCGAGCGGCTGTTATTATTTAGCATCCAGCTCCTTAACCAATCTTGTTCCTAATTACAAACTATTAAAAGACAAACTCTTAAAGCATCGAATCACCATTCACCATCACCGAAGTTAATTCTTCTCAGAACATTATCTGTGCCAAGATTGTTCAATAACCTACGGTCAAAGGTTAAATACGTTAATCACTGTACCTACCATAGTTCAGTTTAAATTAAACTCAACTTACTAACTTGACTATTTCGTCGTCATTCCCCCACCTCACTCTATTGTATCGTTTAATTACTTGCCTATTCATATTAACTGATAAACATAACTGTCGAAGCATAGACTAAGAAAGGATAGAAGCGAATCTCCTTGTTTGGAAGCATTATAAATGCCTACTAGTCTAGTTTTGTTCAACGCAGTCAAGATCGTATCGGATTCGGAATAGAGTCACTTGCGGCGTTTGTCATGTTTCCGCGGCGATCGTCATTTGTGTATAAAATTGAGAATCCGGATTTGGCTTTAGCTAGCATGTGCCTTTCTAACACGCTTTTATTAGTTTCACCTGTAACTGTGTAAAAAAATAAAAGTTAAATTTGACCCACTTCCCGGTTTCCGATTGAGTTTAAATTTTGCATACATGTCTAGTTTGAATGAAAATGCATGGTTAGCTAAGTGACGTCATTCTAAATCGAATATGGCGTACTCCCAAAAATGGCAGAATAGTAATTTTGTATGCAATCTCATGAAATGGGTATCAAATAAAAGGGTTTTTAAACTATAATATTTTTTACAACATTTACTTTACCATTGAATCTGCATCATTGTCAAATCTCAGTGATCTGTATCCCCCTTCAATATGGTTGCAGGCTCATGCTGTCACAGGATCTATGATAACACTATTCGTTTGACGGGCAGCAGTAGCTAATTATGTCGGCACAAGCACTAGAGAACATGAGTTCGCTTCTGAACAGATTAACTAATCTATGGTCGAAGTTATTCCGACGATATATCGGAGTCACGATGCCATTGTCATGTACAGCCGGTCGTTTAAAGGATGTGTCTAACTGTCTGTTGCAATATCTTTGCGGACAATAGTTGGTAAATGAGAATGTTGTGTACACCATAATGTAGGAAAATTAAAAGGACGATTCACTAAGGGAATGGGCGACTATTAAGGATATCTATGATCGAATTGTTGCCAAATTTGGCGGTTCTTTCGGTGGAAATTGGTCTTCATTGTTTCCACGAGCAGACCGAATTATTTCTCAACCTACTGTTGAATTTCTACGGTGTTTCTTGACTCCATAATTTGTACAAAGGGCGTAGCGCCACTTAACATACATAAAGCTAAGATACGCTTACATCCACCCCCCCCTGATTCCCCTCTGCTTAATACAGGGTGTAAGCGATTATAAAAAATAACCGTTTCAAGGACTGACCCTATTACCCGACCCGATAATGCGTTGCGTGTTCAACCACATTATACGGAAACAATTTAACAGCACACAAGCCAAGATGAATTACTTTCCTGTTACAAACACCATGTTACCTATTACTGGAAACAAGCAACGAAACATGTTTTTCGTTGGTCTAGTGGTCGCAGGCTCCATTCCTAGGTTGGGCAAAGTGTTATTAGGTTTTCCATATGGAATTTCATCAATAGCAGCTACAGAGCCTGGATCTGTGCGCGGTTGATGGTAATAGACTCGCCCCTATAACATGGGACTTAAACTCTACTGGCAAAATGTGGGAGTTCTATTAGGTACGGGGATTACAGGCGTGATGCTATGTCCAATACTTGTGTGTGTCTGGTTCACTCAAACTTTATACGAATACACGTAGTAGTTCAGGTCATACATGGTGGGAGCAGTACGGTGAATGTAATGTTACATGTCCTAAAATGACTAAATTTCGTGTTGTCTCACTCCCTCGTTTCAGGACCGCGGCTGCTGTGAACGTTGGCAAAATTATAGTAGGTAATGTTTTTCTTTAATTTCCCTAAGCCCCCAATACCATTTTGCAATTACACGCCAGACTTGTTTAAAAGAAAAAAAGGCCTTTCTTTGAACCTATTGGGAATTATTTGCGATACATTTCAAAGAAACTCGTAGGTATCAGTTAGAAACTAAATAAATAGCCGTTATAAAAAGGTCTAATAAACTTAATGTATCTCTTTATTTTATTGGTTTTGAGCGGTTTTTATCTTCAAATTCTTAGACATAATCGAACTTCGTTATAAGTTTCTTTTTATTTGTCATATAAATGGCAGTTTTATTTTACGGATCAATATTTATTTCTCAACGTGTTGCCAGTATTTCATCTAAACGGGGGCATTTATCTAGACACCCTGTATTAAGTTTTATGCCTACTTATAAGTATTTATTTTCAAATGAATAAGCGTTAAAAAAAACCTCAAAAATATGCACATGCAAAAATAATAATTAGCATGCCATGCACCCAAAGCTATACTGCAAAAATTAAAGCATAGGTTTTATTTCATCCAGGCCTGAATGGTTTTCGCGGAATAATGAAAAAAAAAATACATGTATAAATAAAATATTATATACTAAAATAAATAATAATAGGTATATATTTAATCTATACTTATAATATTATAAAGCTGAAGAGTTTGTTTGGTTGAACGCGCTAATCTCAGGAACTACTGGTTCAAATTGAATAATTCTTTTAGTGTTGGATAGCCCATTTATCGAGGAAGGCTATAGGCTACACCAGGGTTTTTCAACCTTATTCGTACCACGGCCCTTTTAGTATGAAGAAATATGTCCCCTACCCGTTGTTTTTTTTTGTAACTAATATTGAATCCAATACATTTACTTATTTAAAACATTTACTTATTTTAAGAATTACGGTTAGGTTCAATACCTACATAATCAATATTTTTTTACATCTTTTAGTTAACATTTTTCTAAATAAATCTTTATAAATGTAATTTTTTCTTTTTTACTGCTGTAACTTTTCCAACCTTTAGCAACTCCATTATAAAAGCTTCGCGACCCCCCTGGAAAGGCTTCGCGACCCCCCTGGGGGTCGCGACCCACAGGTTGAAAAACCCTGGGCTACACCAACACCACGCTATGACCAATAGGAGCGGAGCATCAATGAAAAATGTTGAAGAAACGCGTAAAATAGTTTTTTATAGTAATTTCACGCCGACAAAAGTCGCGGGGAACAGCTAGTACTAAATATTTTGCATAACATTTAATAGAGAAAACTTATTAAAATAATTTTTAGCATTAAATCTAGTCTATAGAACAGTAAACAGAGATCAGCATGAAATTCTGTGCACCCAGATGCCTAGGTCTAAGTTTTGTTTGCACACATAGTGCAGTAGGATCAGTTTGAGTCTAATACAACTTTGTCTAAATAGACTCAGGGCAAACAGCGGCGAATATTAACAGTGTTTGGTCAGGCTTCATCATTACCTACGTCTAAATTATATATAGGGTGTAAATAGACCCTTAACGTAGCCGAAAGGCACTTGCTCTCCCCGTCAATTAAATTATTTTTTTGTTCTGGACCATACCTGGGAACCTTCTAGTTACGGAGTTATTGGGGTCAAAGTTCCAACTTTTTCACAAGTTTTTTTTTTTAATTCTTATTTTTAAGGTTATAACTTTACTTTAAATACCTCTTTGACCCGTTTACTATTCAATGCATCCATAAGCACAATGTTTTGAATATTACCGTAAAAGGTCCCCCCCTTCACCCCAAAAAAATCGTTTCCCAGCAATCATTTTTGTGTAGGGTTACTTAGTTTGATGTTCAGAATGCTTGGTTAACGGCTTCGTGAAGGGTCTCTTTACACCCTGTATGGTTCTAAAAGTCTATTAATCAGAGATAAAGATTTCTTAAGGTATTCTAAAAGCCAAGCTTTTCTCTCTAAATACCTCGGTCTTTTGGGACATAAGCCCGGCTTTTGGTCCTTTGAGTTTCGGTTCGATTTCGGCTGAAATGTAATTGGTTTTTTCACGAAGAAGTGTTGCTATAGCCCTGGATTAGAACTATGGCTGATAAATGGAGATAGGCTCGCCCGTCGTCACCTTGGGATCAATATGGCGAATACTCTACGATACTGGCCTATCTCTGCAGGGATCCTTTTAGAGTTGATGTAGTGGTTTATCTATACATACCAAAAAATAAAATTGAAGTGTCTGTTCGTAAGCCGCGGGCAACAGCTAGTATGGCAATATTAAACCTTTTGGCCATGAGAACACTCCAGCGTCTTGCAACAGCGAGTTGCGGCAAAAACAAATGAAGTTGTTTAGTTCATACCACAAATCACTGCGATAAGCCTTGCAGTGCTACGGAACTCACGAAAAAAATGATGCACGCGCGTGTCTTTTGACGCAAGTTGCATCGCCCAAAGCCGTGGGCAGAGTATTGCAATATAAACTTGCAGCTATAAACGTCTGCACAGGCTGACAAAACAGCAAATGTTAATGCAATTTATTAATATGATGTCACGGTGTCAGTCAAGCGTGAAATGCAAGTCACGCCGGTTTACTGAGCGGACCCTGCACAATGTGTTGGCAACATTACGTGTACAAGACGCAAATGATAAAGAAAATGGCGTCGTTATAAGGCGACTAGTGATCGATACTGAAACACGTGCTTGTACTTATTAACTTTACATTACGAACAACTTTTATTGTAGGAACAACTTGGTAATCGCGAAAAAATCAGTTGTTCAGTACATTTGCGTTGGAGTACATTGGAAAAGCGTAGGGTACTTTTTTTCGCGGTTTCTGAAGAACTAGAAAAAGTTATTCATAATCATCATCTTCCTAGCCTTTTCCCAACTATGTTAGGGTCGGCTTCCAGTCTAACCGAATGCAGCTGAATATTAGTATTTTACATGGAGCGACTGCCTATCTGACCTCCACAACCCAGGCAGTACTGGGTAATACGATACCCCTTGAAGAAGTTATTCATAATGATGGCTACAAATATAATCACGTGATTTAGTATCGCTCACTCATCACCAGTCACCCTGTATACAGATTGTAGCAAACTGCAATTTAAACGCAAAACTTCTTACAGTTTGTAACCCAACCAAAGTTCGTAACTCGAGACCAAAATCTAACACAAGTTTATTTGAAAAGCATCTTTGATATTTTTACTTTCGCCTCAACTAAATTTAGTCTGAGCTCCGTTACCATGTCAAATAGAACCAGGGAAGTAAATTAGATAACTTTTATATTAAATGGCTGACGTTAAATGTCAAACTTGGCCAATTTTGCACTTCCTTGTAAAGTCTATTCGTGCGTAAATTTCCTGTACGACAGTTAGGTTATAAAATATGCAGCATGTTTAGTGAAGCTACATTTATGAAGTGTTTGTGAGTTTATTTACTTAACTTGTTTTGGAATTTTTGGAATTTTGTCATTAGGGATTGAATTAAAGTGTGTAAACAGCTTTAGAGTGGTCGTTACTTTATACTTTGTGATGAGATCGTGGATGTCCAGTGGTTTGATATATGATATGCAGAGATGTCGCACATGGTATAAATAACTGGCTGCGGAGCGTTGACCGAACACTGGGTTGCCATTTAATTTATAGAAATTCCTCTGAAAATATTACGGCTGTCATCTGTTGCATCAAGATTTTATTTTTGATTAGTGTCATTCTGACATTCCTCGTCAAGTGTAGACGGTGAAGACGACGATCGCGACAGGAAATTTGATTTATAAGATTTCCTCGGAAGCAAAGATCCCCTCGTTTAATCGTAGTTCAAACGCTACCTTAAAAATAATAAAAAATAAGACGTACGTTTTTTATCGGGACATTCCAAGGTATAGGAATTTTAATCAAACAATTTGTGCCAAAACAATTTATTTAGCGGAATTAATTTCGCCTTCCGAGATAAAAAAAAAATACGTTTGCATTGCGATTGCGAATGTTTTTCAAATTAACGGTAGGTGCAGGTTTTATGTGCGTGGGGGAATATTTCTCATTATTCGTCGAAGCACCCTCGTCTTGCCGAGTTCCCGCACTCCATTCTTTATAGCCTCAATATTGTTTCGGGAGGTGTTGCCAGGACAAAATAAATGTTTGTATGGACCCCGCGTGCCACGACCGTCGTCTTCGACGGATCCGACAATTCAAGCATTATTGCTTTTCGTAGATATTTTACAGGGGGTGAAGGAATTTTATTGTTCTTTTTGTTATTAATGACGTAAACATAGATTGATTAATGTGCCACGTGTGGAGGCAAAGCGTTCGTTTAGAAATATTCTTTGTGGCTTGAATTTCCTCGTTAATACCTTTTATCGTTCTGAATAATTGAATCCAAGTGTTCGCCTGCTCGCTTAACCTCAGATGTTGGATTGGTTTTAATTGGATTATTGTTCGGACGTAATTCAATTCTTTTGATTTATCTCGAGTTTATGAATATTGGAATGGTCATTTGTAAGTATCAGGGTTTTTTAATTGTCTTCGTTTCAAACAGAAATTGCTTAACATGAATAATAACTTTTATTGTATCTCTATCAGATTTACTAGCCTCATTCAGTGTTTATTTGATGGTAAGAAATGATAGGTACCTAATATAAGAAACATGTGCTGATAATGAGAATATTCCTGATAGAAAAACCCAATAACACTTTGCCCGACCCGAGAATCGAACCCGGGACCTCATGCTCAGCAGTCGCGCTTGCGACCGCACGACCAAGAGGCAGTCAAATTACTTTAACCGCCTGTAATACTATGTAATTTACAACAATATTCGAATTTCAAGTTTATGATTCTGACGTCACAGGCCTACCTATCTCCTTTTCAATCTCTAGAAGTCTCTTAGCAAGATCTCTTGTTCTAACTACCGTCCCAAGAGAAATTATGTTTTCGCAGTTTGTAATTAGATGTAATGTCCTAGATACGAGTATAGTCCTTTAGTTGCTTTTACGACACCCTCGGGAAAAGATAGGGTGCCCCAACTTTCTTAGCTTACACCCCAACTATGTTGAGGGTTGCGGCCGGCATCCAGTGGAACCAGACGCGGTTAGGGGTGTTATTTCACACAATATGCTGTTTTAGGTGCCTAGTTTTAATTAAAGCTGGATTTCTAGGGTGGGTTTTATTAAACAACAATCTGACCCGACAAACGTTGTCTCGTAAAGACTTCAATAATGTTGGACTTAAGATTTACTGTTCCATTTTTATTTTACTAAAAATCTTATTCGCAATTTATCAAACATAAAAAACTAAAAACTCGGCCAACTGCGAGTGGGACTCTTACGCACACACAGGGTTCCGTAATACCAAACAATATTTTTAACGCTCATTCAATGTAAAACACTCAACAGCAAAACTAAATTTTAGTTTCATACTATGTTACATAATTTTACATCATTTTTGTGTAGCCGTTCATAGTCCCTACTCTTCAAATTTCAACGGTGTGGTGCCAACAGTCTCGGAGTAAAATGGCTGTGACACACGGACGGACACGCAGACGGACAGGGCAAATCTATAAGGATTCCGTATTAGTCATTTAGCTACGGAACCCTAAAAACGGAAAAAACCAGTTGTGTGTGTGTGTGATGCGCCTACCAACAAACAGCATTTAATTTTCATTTGTTCTGTTTTTTATTACGTTTTGGTTGAAATGCTACCATATTTACGTACCGTCCGCACCGCTTGGAATTCGTTTCACGACAAAAACCGTTGCAAGAACCACATGCACGAACACAAACAAAACATTTCCCCTAAACAAAGCATTGTACAGTAATTTATCATTCAACCGTTCCGTCCCATTTTCCCTGTGTTCCTGTTATGCTGCATCAATATTTAAGGAATTCTTTATCACACAGGAACTAGCAAAATACATATATTCTGATGTAAAAGGTGCAATTTTTTCCCCGGGGCTTAGGTAAAAGGCCCCTTTCCTAACAGCCCCACTGACATGGCAACCCCGTGAAATAAATCAAGTTGAATAACAGCAAGGCAACAAAAAGTCCATTTCAATTTAGAATTTACAAGAATTTGCATTTTCGCACGTAAATGAGTTGTGTTCCACTACGAAGAAAGGAAGCCTCCTAAGACCTGCCTTTTAATTAAGTTGTGTTTCTTTCGCTTATTGTTATTCTAATAGACAATGAAGATAGTTAATGCTAATGAGTTCTTTAATGTCTGAGTAAATACTAATGACTAACAGATTGCGTCGAGAAACTTGGTGCAATCTTTTTCTCAGTATTACGTTTATTTTCGACAATACTAGAAAGAAAGAAAAAATATTTATTTATCGCAGGGACATGACGTGCGTCATACAAAATGTCAAAAAAATACAATAAACATACAAAGCATAACAAATATTTATAAATTCAACAGAACGGCACAAAAAAAGAAAAAAAAAAACGTTAACAGCTTGCACGTCGTGACTGCGATAAGCAGGTTACCACTCAGCATGATGCTGTGCTATGGGGGGCCCACAGCACAGCTCTGGTTTTCAGTTGTCACCTGTGAAAAAACGTACGGAAGCCAAGACAGCATAAATATTTACTAAGGCGTCTAGCAGATCCTACGGTACTTTCATAGAGGCCTAAAACCATGGCTTGCCCTTATAATCTACTATTCTTCATGAAGAACTCATCAGAAACCCTTCTGAACAGTCTGCTTGCCCTGGGGGCTTGGGGCGCCTAAGCACGCTACTGCCTACCTAGGTATATAAAGAAAAGAAACCCGCTTATCTTTCTCGGTAATGTATTCCACGAATATATTAAGGTCTAGGCCTCTGCGGCACCTTGAAAGGGAAAACAAAACCCTTTCACAATCCTCTAAGAAACTCGGTCTTAATAGCTTAGCGAGAGATTACGTCACGTGAAGTCGCTATAATATAAAAGCGGTATAAAGACTAGAACTCAATAAAAACATAATTTCAAAAACCAATTTTCGCAGTGTCGGCTGCCGCCTCTGAGTTCACTATCAAGAAATTGTGGATCGACTCGCTAAACTTTCTCAATAACACCGTCAAGGAAATTTTCAATTATTAACTTTATCCACAAATCGGTTCCGAACTGCATCAAATTTTACACTGAATTATTACGAAAAAGGAAATGAGGACCAATGCGACTACTTGGACCACTCTCCCCGATACCGCTAAAGCATTTGTTCTTTTAATCCTATTTCCTCTGTCCTTTGAGACACCGATACCTTTTATTTCCGAGGATTGACTATTATGTACGTCAGTAGGATTGTCTTAAAACTTTAAGAGAGAACATAAGTAATCCTAAGTAATGCGAATTTGGGCAGTTGTTTGTCGTCCCCTATAATCTTTTAGAAGGGAATTAAGAGCAAAACGAACTAAAGAGGACTGTCGAATGTCAATAAAGGATCAAAGACTGGCACACAGTATTTTGTAATACTAATTTTATTGGGAAAAATCACGTAGTTTTATCGTAATGATAGGCAATTTAGTCCTAACGGTCTGTTATAAATGCTTTTGGCTCTAGCAATTTTAGGAGGATCATGTCTTAATCACTACGTTTGGCAGCCAGATTAGCGTTAGCAGTATGATCAGTATTCTGAAGGAGGCTGCCAATCCCCTTGGCGTAATCCCTTAGGCGTGTTTTATGATACTCGAAATGAAAGACGGTGGATTATCTTTTGCCGAGGTCTACACATTGCGAAGAGGCTAACAAAGGAGTTCTTGCAAATTAATTTTTGCATCTTTCTTGGAGAATTTTTCAGTATTCCCTCAATTAGCATTGAGGTTTAAGCTCACTATTGTAGATTGCATTCTGGGGTTTCCGTAACGAGCGCAAAAGTATGTGTATGTGTATCCTTTGTATGTATATTAGTGGTACTTACGTTTAGAGGCAAATGACATCAAAGTGGCACAGAATCAGCTTTTAAAGTGCATACGGTTTGCGTTATTAAACCTCTGCTCCCGAGTAAAGCTCCATTCTAATTAGTGAATAGAAGCTGTCTTTAATTTACATTTAATTATACAAATGGACTGAAATCTTGTTGTTCTTTAAATCTGTTGTTGAGAATTGGGTTACAGACGACAATGAAGCCGGCGGTGTACCTAATCTAGATGGAGGAACTGTATAAAATGAAATTGTAAAACAAAGAAATGTTTTTACTGTTCTTACCGAATAAAACTTTCTGTAATTTTTTGCTGGTAGAAACAGACGAAATAAATACAAAGAGTTTTAACGAGAAAAGAAAGAAATGGTTAATTTTTAATTGCCTGAAACGCATGAATTTTAAGATCTCGGCTTCGAGATAAAGTTAAAATTCAGGATTGGCAAATATCTATCAAAACAAGTTATCCTGTTTTATATGATAACACTGATAACGTTTCTAAGCAAAGCAAAGTAACTTAACTCCAAGGATTTCCCCCATCGTAGAACATACAAATCAAGAGATAACATCAACAAACATACTCAATACGAGTTTATATTCGTAGATATGAGTTAACAGATGCGCCACTTTGTTAGATAAACACGACGCTTAGGCGATTATCTCAAAATGTGAATACATAAACAACGTAGCTTGAAATGTTAGCAGTGATGTTGTCGCCCTGCTGTAGAACATTATCGTGTGGATTTTAAATTGAATGAACAGCCATCATTAAATGGGCAGCCTCCTTTGTCTAGTAGCGCAAGCATGACAGTTTAGGATGAGGTCCTTGGTTCGTTGTCCCATCGCGCAACCAGTTATTGGGTTTTTCCATCTGGAATTTCTCACTATCAGCAACGGAATCTGGATTTGTACCCAGTTGATGGCAACGGACATAAACAAAACTGGCGAAATGTGGGTGTAGGTACTATACTATACTTCACGGATTACAGCCGTCATGTTGTGTGTTACGAACAGCTTTAATATTAGATGCCTTAATTTCCGACAAAACACCGGGGTTTGAATATTCAGCCTACTTTAAACGGGCAGTATTTTTGCGAGCGTAATCTACATCTATTTTCGGATCCCTATGTTAATATTAGACATCCATTATTAAATTGAAAGTAAAGTGGATGACGTTACTAAAGTTTCAAAGGATGTAGGCGGCTTCTGAATAGATATTACTTTTAACAAGATTTTTGGTGGAAAAAATAAAAATAATGAAGTAATCAAAAAGAAACAGTTAGAGGGATGAGATTGGCATGGGACAGAGATAAGTGTAGCAACATAGTACAAAAAGTACTACATCGCCATCTATGACACAAATGAAGAACTAACGTCAACATTCTAAATCGCGCAGTTAAAGTTTTCCGGGACTTAAGACTATATAGAAAAAACCCGACATCAACTTTCGGGCTGCCCTGGCTGGAGGATTTACACTCAAGGCACCCACAGGATAGTCCGGTTAAGCAGTCGCCAACCTCCTTGGTTGAACTGCGAGATGCCATTAAAAAAAAACAACTTTCGGGTAGTAGCCCACCAGTCTGGTCGGAGGATCATCCCTTTTCCATGATGAAGGGATGATGATGATGATGATGATGGGATGAAGAACTTTACACCCCATACTCCCATACAAGTATCATAACTAAACTCAATAGACTCAGTAGTATATTGAAGGATTCAGATGAAGATAAAACTAAGACCCAGATAAACACTTCATAGCTCCAACCGCAAAAAAGTCAAGCAAAAACAAAAGCTTATAAAATACTGAACCGCAATATCGCTTCTTTTCGCAAAACTTTTCTTTCAAGCAAATATTTAGCTGTTCCATTGCAACTATAAATGTTTTATGCATCTCTCTCTCTCTTAGACTATTTTTCAAAGTCGAATAGCAGTTCCGTCGAAATCTTTTTTCCTCACAATGCTTGAGCTTGGCAGTAGGTATGCTTCAAAGTCAATAGTGACCTATTTCATACGGAATCTTTCAATTTCTCATGAACTGGAACGCCTGTGTCGCTGTTTATGATCGTAACCTCAATTTTTACTGCGATTAACAAGAAATTAATGCGTTTTAAAAAAGATCAGAGGGTATTGGTGGATTATTGGTTTTCTGCCATTCTTCTTTTGTTTATAATTGCTTTTGAGGTTACTGTGAATGGGAATTGAGTAATAAATGATTATTACAGTGCTAATGTCTGTTTGTGTCTAATAATCTTGATTGGACTAATAACTACCATAGTTTTTAATGCTATCACCACACATACATACCTTATTTCTATTCTCAGAAGGGTTTGTAAGACGTTTAGTCTTTCGTGAAAATTCTGGAGACAGCATTCAGGAATTAAATGGGATCATCAGAAGAATCCACTTTCGGCCCTTTAATTTTGCATTACTTCCATAAATAAAATCTCAAACAATTCACCCTCCACTTATACACAAGAAACGAAATTCAAATCTGCAGTAAAAAGGTAAAAATCTCTCCATTTCTTTTTTCTATTTCCGTAGTAAACCCGGCGAAGTCTGATGAATAAACTTTGTATTGCTTCACTTGGCTAGGATGCTACCTGACGTGGACGATGCCGCGTTAAACTCAATTTAAAGTTCCACTGTCAAACTTTAAATTCCTGTGCTTTGTTGCAGATGAATAATATCGTGGTGGTATTTAGAGTGGGATGTGTGATGGGATGTGCTTGAGTCTCTTGCTCCGGCTTTGCAATTGATGTTATCCAGAGGACACAGATAAAGTGGCAAAATAAACAAGCGCATAGTAAAAAAGTATTTTTTTAAACAAGCCTTTGAATGCAGGTGTATATTCTTCTCAGGAAACCCTTTTAATTGGTACCCAATATCATGGGATTGCATAAAAAATAACTAGTCCGCCATCTTTGGGAGTCCGCCATATTGGATTTAGAATGACGTCACTTAGCTAACCATGCTTTGGAATCCAAACAAACTGGGTATGCAAAATTTCAGGTGAATTGTTTTGTGATTGTTATTTGGTGGAAGGCCACTTTAATACTCCTTCTTATTCTACTGTCTGGTGTATTGATTATGCCAACGTTATCTTAGATTTTCGAAGTGGTTTTTTGTAAAACACAACAAAGACTCTTACATACTTTTTATGTTTCTAACCAAAATAATGCAGCTGTAAACACAGTCAAAGTTATGAATAAATTAAACAATTTCAAAAACAAACAAAGTACTTCAAATTAATTACATGGGCAGCAAAGACCCCTAAAATCAACAACAACATTGGGCCATAATGTTAAACATGCACACAAAACAAAACAAAATCAGAGGAATCTGGAGTACCAACTTCAGAAAAATTAAATCCCTCGCACGGTTTTGGAGTCGTGCAATGAAATTAAGTATGTGGCACACTCCGGGACGTCTGTGACCCAGTTCCAGAACTGACAATTGCTGAACACACATATTTTAGCCGACACGTCAATATAATTGAGATTTAAAGCTTAATTGGAAGCACATAAATCGTTAACCCTGCAATCTTTGGCTCGAGAAGTGTTATCATAGCACAATCAGTCTTTAGCGTTCCAATTTCTGACACCGAGCTGTAAGACGGACGGGGTCGTAATCAACCAATGTTAGTGAATGTCACTCATTTTGAATTTTCGAAAATATCGTGAAGAAACCGGTAGGTCCTAGAACCACATCATCTGCCTAGCCTTTTCCCAGCTATGTTGGGGTCGGCTTCCAGTCTAATCGGATGCAGCTGAGCACCTGTATGTCATATGGAGCGACTGCCAATCTGAATTCCACAACCCAGTTAGTACTGGGTGATACGATACCCCTTGGTTGTCAGACTTTCGGGCTACTGACTACCTATAAAGACTTTCAAAGATTTACAAATAACAGCCGGGACCAACGGCTTAGCGTGCTTTCCGAGACTTGGACGAAACTCGGTATGTAATGGGTGGCCACCCATCCACGGACCAGCCTAGGCAAGAGCGGCTTAACTTAAAGATCGACCCGAGCGGCTGTTATTATTTAGCCATGAGATCCTCCCGCTAGCAAAGACAATGAAGCAATATTATTGGTCTTACTGACACCCTCACTACACATCCTCGCTTATCTTAAGTGGAAACGCAGCCTAATACCGTCATTTCACGATACAGGCGTGATGGTTTTAAGCTTTGACGGTAAATGGCTCCCGACTTGGGACTGTTTCGGTCGATACGCAGCTAATGAGGCGCTCAGAGGGCGATGTCGGCGACCGAATCTCTGCTACTAATATTACTCTAGTTTACGCAGTGTGACCGAAGGCTATAAAGTTGTTTATTTTGGTACGTAATGGTAGCTGAACTGGTAGTCATAGTTATTTTGTTCATTTTATGATGATTGTTATGACACATACAAAGACATTCAAATATAACTAGCTATAGACGGGACAAGACCAAGAAACTGACAATTCCAAAACCTGTTACAAATTAGTAACAAGTCGATCAGTCCAGTGCGATACGTCGCCTTGTCAGGTCGCATTCATATGACAAAAAGACACTCAAATATTTCTGAGCTATAGACGGGTCATGACGAAGAAAATCGTAATCCAAAACTTGTTACTACTTAGTAACAATTCGTTCTGTCTAGTGTCATCTGTGTCACACGCCCGCTTGTCAGGTAGCATTCGTGTGTCAAAATCGAAAATATTCAGGATGAAAATTATTGTATGACAATATTCCCAATGTCCTCTCTATATGTGTTTTAAATCTCTTTGGACACATACAACCACTTATACTTAAACTTTGACATTGCGTATGACGTAGAGCGATCAATAGTAAGGAGGTTTTTAAAGGCTTGTTTTGGTAATGCTGTTTCTTATAAAAGTGCAAAATGTTTGGAACAGCTGATTAATTTTTTAATTACGGATGAAAAATTTCTATGACAGTCGTCCGAAAGTCTGACAACCAGCCTTACCAAGGTGTATCGTATTACCCAGTACTAACTGGGTTGTGTAAGTCAGAAAGGCAGCCGCTCCATGTAAAATACTGGTATGCAGCCGCATCCGGTTAGACTGGAAGCCGACCCCAACACAGTTGGGGAAAGGCTAGGTAGATGATGAGTCAAGAACAAGTCTAATTCTTAACACGGACATTTTCTAGTTGGTCACGATGCCAAGTGTAAAGGCATCCATTTCCTGACGACCCTGGAACTTCCTATAAGCATTCGACAAAACATTATTAATCGACATAAATGTACCTAATGAACCTCTCAATTTGTTTGGTTTATTACACTCTAGTTATAAACCTAGTCATCATCTGCCTAGCCTTTTCCCATCTATATTGGGGTCGGCTTCCAGTCTAACCGGATGCAGCTGAATACCAGTATTTTACATGGAGCGACTGCCTATCTGACCTCCAAAACCCAGTTAGTACTGGGTAATACGATATCCCTTGATAAGACTGGTTGTCAGACTTTTTGGGCCACTGACTACCTAACGACTGTCAAAGATCTACAAATGACGCCCGGGACCAACGGCCTACCATGCTTTCCGAGGCACGGAGGAAAGTCGGTATGTAATTGGTGGTCAAACGTCCACAGACCAACCTAGGCAAGCACGGCTTAACCTAAAGATCGACCCGAGCGGCTGTTATTATTTAGCCACGAGCTCCTAGTTATATACCAAATTGTCAGCCACAACACTTGTTCCGTAATACCATAAATGAGTGAAGGCAACAGCGGCTAGAGCTAAAGTTGAAACCCCATATGTACGCGAATAATAGAAAACCCCAATTAAACTTCACCCGACCTGAGGAACGGTGGGTATGTGGAGCTTCGAGTTTTCAACTATGTATAAGAGCTTTATTTGAATCTAATGAATAAAACTGATTTGGAGGAGCTAGTGGCTAGCGCTTGGCAAGGTTGGTCCGTGGATGGGTGACCATCTATTACACACCGAGTTTCTTCCGTGCCTTGGAAAGCACGTTAAGCCGGTGGTCCCAGATGTCATTTGTATATCTTAGACAGTCGTTACAGTTCAGTGTCCCGAAAGTCTGACAACCAGTCTTACCATCATCATCTGCCTAGCCTTTTTCCAACTATTTTGGGATCGGCTTCCAGTTCAAGGGGTTTTGTATTACCCAGTACTAACTGGGTTGTGGGGGTCCGGTTGGCAGTGTCTCCATGTAAAAACTAGTATTCAGCTGCATCCGGTTAGACCTCGACATAGTTCGACTAAGGACAGGCAGATGATGATGATGAATAAAACGATTTTTTATTCAGCCTTGTAGTTCAAATGCGGGGTAAGAGATCTCTCGAGACATGCTTGAGTGAACAGGTCAATGAGTCCATCGAGATATATTATACTCGTACCAATATACATATTCATGTAGGTCGTATTCCCAAAGAAACAAATTCCGAATATCGTAAAAATGTCATGTGTATTGAAATTATTCGAAAACTTTCTGAATCCATAACATTGGTATGTACATTTTCGTAAAATATGTGACGTTATGCGAAGAGGTATTCCTATTCTAAAGAATATTGATATCGGTGCTGGCAAGGATTCCTGAATATACTTCGTTGACCACCGCACTTGCTTCAAGTATATTTGTGACTCATATCATACCTGTACCGTCATTTTCAACTTTATCTTCAGTAAAATAAGGTGGATAACAACACTATCATTGTCAATTAGATTCATTAAAGGTATCTCTGAAATTCAAGAATTGTTTTCATTTTGTCATGTACTATGCTGACCTAATTTGTAAGGTTTTCAGAGCGGTTTCAGAGTTCCAAGTGATTGTTGATAAACTTTTGAATTTAATTAACTTTGGCAATTTGCCAAATGGGACTGCTAATAAAACTGGTAAATAATGTTAGCCTGATTAACAAGTCTTTGGTAGGTCATTATAATCATTTTACTTTTATCAGCTGGCCATGTTGGGGTCAGTATGGAGGTGTTGGTAGATCCTTTCAATTCTACAATTAGATTCAATTAAAATGGGGAAGGAAAGCAAAAACCTGATGAAGAACCCAGTAGCAACATGATGTCGTAAGAACAAATATTTGGAGACATGTGCCATCGAGCTCTCACAGACACGAGGCTTGCGTCCCAACAGTAGGAATGGAATGCTGTCGGCTTATTATGCTTGGTAGATCATCAGCATCTTCTGGCTTCCTTTATCCAGCTATGTCGGGTTCCGTATGAGGGTGTTGATAGGATTGTTTCTATTCTATTCCCAAAAGCTCTTGTAACTTGACCAGTAGAAATATCTCCAGTCTCGGTTCCAGCGTTGACACATTTATTAATTTATGCCGGTGAGCGATTGTAAGCGATATCTGAGGGGTTTAAGAGATTGCGAATGGATGGTGCTATTAATTATGCACCGCTTAGTTCCGCCCGACTGTGACCCAATTTAGTCGCGCGCCTCCTGCGAACATCTGCGATGGTGTCGCTCTCGACTTAACTTGTCTGTAGTGATATTACTGTATGAAGTTCTATGCACTATGTCAAGTCATCATTTTACATAACATACTGACTTTCATGGAGATTTGCTCTGAGAATCCAAGGAAAAACAAAATAGAGAGTTGGAAATGAAAGCAAAGACCAGTTGATGAACTGTTAGACGATTTAATAATAGGAATAGGGAAACACTTCAGCACTTTCCATCCACAATGCAGTATTAAAACAGCGCGCAGTAACAACGACTTACAAAGTTTACATAATTAAGCAACTTGCAAACAGATTCTTAGTTTGGTCTAGTTTCGTGTCACTTAGCTATTCACCAGACAAATCTCTTCAAATTCTGATTTATGGAGAAGAGCCAGATACTGAAATATTCATCAAACTTCCTAATCGCTTCAAATCGCAGAAAATTTAACATCAATATGTAAACCGTATTACGAACTCCGAACTCATCAGCGTCGTCGATAAAGTTTGCAAATCTTTTGGGCTGAAAAAGTAAAGCTGCTTTGTTCTCGGCAAATGCCCTGATTACTAGCTCCGAAATGTGTTGACTCGGTGCTCCCAATACCCTCCTATTTAACTTAGCTCATCCCGCGACTCTGGCATTCCGGACCAAGTTATCCTGCTTCGAAGTTCCGAGTTGGGTCCTTCATTTGGTTTAGTTCCGGACATCGCCAATCGCTTCAAGATTGCGAATTTGCAACTTTACACCGTTGCGTCCCCAGTGTGCTCGCACAATTCATTGCCAACAGCTGTTAGCGTCCTCAAAGTACTCCTGTTGCATATCAATGACGTCGGATGCTGTAGTCCGGAGTTTATATGTGTTTGCTCTTATTTTTTTCCCATCGGACTATGTAAAGTTTGCAGAATATATTTCCATTTATTTTGTTTTCATCAGGTGGGCAAAGCTTTTTTTTTGGCTTGTTAGCTGATGAAAAATAGTATTTCTGTTTATTTCGTATTGCCTTTGAATTCTCTCTATAGGAAGGCTCTTTTTAACTAAGTTGATAAAGATCAAATCTCAGTGTCCGACTTCAGAAGAAGAAAAACTCCGTTTTAGGTGTTTTCTTTCCATTTCAACTTTAGGAAGTAATGTGAAATTCCTACAATATATGAAGTCCTCGTTTCCTCGTTCTTTGAAATTACACGTTCTCCCGAAGTTTTAATATAAATTCCAATTTTGGATTTAGCACGATCGTCAGTTTCAAAAGTTTTGAAATGGACGGACATTTCGACGGGATAGTCATTTCGATCGTCGAGTAAGCTGTGGCAAGTTGCTCGAAAGTTTCATGCTCTCTCTACGGAGACTTCGTTAATAAACCGCATCTGAGTGGAGTTTTGAGACTGTCCTGGAGTCTTACTTATATACCAAACATCTTTATTTAAAAGGCAAATTGAATGAGTCGAATTTTTTGCTGCAAAAGTCTTAATAAGCTTTTTTTCTCGCGGTTTCTCTTGAACGGATTTGTTTGGTCTAGATTCCATTGTGAAGATGAAAGTCTCAATGTTTTCGTGGAACTAGAAGTCTCTTGTAGAAACAGTAAATTGTATTATGCACTGCACGTACTGTTTCTAATAAGCGAGGCCAGTTCATTTAGTACTGAAGGGTAGAGAGTGGATGGAGAATCCTCAGGGACGTCTGTGAGTGGTGTTATTTCATTTAGATTTCCTATTAGCATCGTAGGTATATGTATGTATGTTCATTGTTTATTTCCGCAGACTAGCTTAGCCATCTGTAGGAACTCACCACTAATCTGGGCATTAAATAATATCTAGTAAGTTAATATTATACGTGTCTATTTTCACTATCACAAAGTTACCACCTAAACTATAATGCACTGTTGGAAATTCAACTCTAGACACAGAACCAAGGGTTGAAAATTCCACCCGAAATCTTTTATTTAAGCATTCGTTTACGTGTCACCTAGCATTACTGAAAATGGTGAATTAGTGGTCTTGTCTAACTTTTGCGTAAATCTCAGCTCTAACATACCTAGTAGATTTAGATGAAAAGGGCTTAAAACTTTGCCGAATTTAATGTACTAGCAACCAGTTACCAGCAAGAATTCAGAATGAGGAAAATGTCGTGAGGGAAGTTTTGAGTATGAATGTGGATGGCTATGAGTAGAGGAAGACCAAAGAAACAACGGATGAACTATGTGAAGGATGATATGGCTAGAAAGGAGGTGTCTGATGAGATGCCGATTAATATAGAAGTATGGAAGAAGAAGACATGCTGCGCCGGCCCCAAATAAATTGGGATAAGTGCAAGAGAGTGATGATGTATTTAGAATTCAATTCTAAACAGTTCCTAAGCGTCCAATACATGGCTGCGGGGCCCTGGAACACAAAGGGCAAAGAAGGAACATGGATGGGTTTTAGTCAGTACGAGTCTGACACTCCCTCCCACTCCGGCCAGAGCGGGAGGGGTCATTTGATGATTTCCCATCCGAAAAAAAGCGTCTTATACATTTTGGAAAGGAAAAAACCGTCTCGAAAATTTCCTGATTTCGTATTTCCCCAAACATTAATGTGCCTACGAAATACTCAGCTAAGCCGTCTTAACATTTTTGTGTCTTTATTTTTTTCCTTGCTTACCTACTTTTCCATGTTTCCAATAATCTTCATAATGGCTTTTAAGAAGCGTTTCATTATTTAATGGACGCCTCCAATGATAACAGACGCGACTCGGGGACACGAGGAAAAGCGGTCAAGTGTGAGTTGGTGTTGTTGGTGCGGGGGTTCGCAGTATTTTGATTTGATGGCTTTATGTCAATGAACGTGTAAACGTCACTGTTTTAACAAGTGTTTCGCTTGTTTAATGAAAATGTTTTCGCTATTTTAGGGATTACAAATAGGTCTATATTGGGTGTAAGAGACGTCAAAAAGTCAGCTGTGCTATACATTTTGATAATGTAGGATTTGTATGAAACAGCAGATTTTATTTTTCTAACCAATGAAATATTTTACCTTGTAATACAGTGTTTGAAGACATCAAAATATATGGTTTTGTGTTTTAACATTTACACGTTTTATAAGGAACCCAAATAAATAAATCATTTCCAACTTAAAGCTTTGTTCTGAAAGTACAAACAAAATTATAAAGAATATTAATTAGTTGAGTGTTTCCTAAAATAATTTCTATTTCTTTCCTTTCAGGTAATATTCTGAGAAAGCTGTGTTACAAAGTTCCACGAAGTAAGCGCATCTGGTAAAGTAAATATACATATTCTTCCACTAGCAAACAGTTTTTAGCTAAAAATATTAACATAACGTAGGTAACATTAGCTCTCTTGCTTATTTAGTTGGTTATTTTTATAACCAACAAACATAATTTTCTTTTATTTTTGCGTGGTACTAAAACTGTAACGTGTTTAAGTTAGAAAAAAGACTTCGGTTGAAGTTTCTAAACACATTCTATTTTCTTTTATAATCTACTTATTATTTTTGTGTATGAAATATTTGTTTACGAAAATTTTTTTTTCCGGTAGGCAAAAAATCTTAATGTAAGTTCTCATATTTCTGATAAAATGTGAGTAGTTGTTACAATGCAAAATTTACTCGAGACATCTTTTTTTAGACTAGTCCCTTTACGACGTGTTTAAATACCGATACGTACCGATATAATCGAATAAGGCAGAGGAGCTCGTGGCTAAATAATAACAGCCGCTCAGGTTGATCTTCAGGTTAAGCCGCGCTTGCCTAGTTTGATCCGTGGATGGGTGACCGCCCATTACATATCGAGTTTCCTCCGTGTCTCGGAAAGCACGTTAAGCCGTTGGTCCCGGGTGTCATTTGTAGATCTTGACAGCCCGATAGTCTGACAACCAGTCTTACCAAGGGGTATCGTATTTCCCAGTACTAACTGGGTTGTGGAGGTCAGATAGGCAGTCACTCAATGTAAAATACTGATATTTAGCTACACCCGGTAATACTGGAAGCCGACCTCAACATAGTTGGGATAAGGCTAGGCAGATGTTGGCACTCGAATAAAGGCTTGAAAAAAAACCGATATATCTTACACGCTTCAAAAATATCGAAGTTCCAAATAAAATATTCAACGAACGTAATTTAAAAGCTTCCGGGTCACTAACTCAAGCCCACTTTGTCATCCTACACTTGATTGCTTCAATATGCACCTTAATCTCTTACGATAAAACATGAATTCGCATCCCGTCACTCTTTTCAGACGTGATTAGGAAGATAACTTGGCAACACTGAATTTAAAAGCATTAAGTTATTTTTTACTCAAAACGAGCATATTTTTTCGTAATTTTTAGGATAAACGCATTGTGGCATTACAGGGGTCATCAAAATTTCCAGTAGACCGCTATACAACACAATGTTACCAATAAACAAAAAATACTTTATGTAATTATGTTGAGAAAATAAATCATTATACAAACAAGCAAATTTAATTTACCTCCTTTTATTTTATGTATTTTTTTGGGGAAGTATGGCCTCGTTATGCTGGCAACTTTGTACTTACGGGTGCTAATAATAAGTACTATTATGTCTTATCTATATGTATACATTGTATACGCTATATGTTTGCGCTACTGTGAACAAATTACGCACTTAAAGTATTCTCTTATCGGCATTATACTTAGGTATAACAATTATAATTGAACATACGAGTACATCGATAATTAAGTTTATTACATTTATTATCTTTTAACAGAGTTTTAAAATAATAATCAGAGCGCTCAAAGGCGTATTATTTAAAACTTATAGGTACTGTCACTTACGAGATATCTTCCATGATTGTTCAGTATTATTATGTTTTATCGGCAGCTCAAAATAATGAACAATCACGGAAAATATCCCGTAAGTGACGGTATAATTTTAGTTGTGAACCGTGAAAGCTTAAAACACTTATGATGTGAAGTTAAGATTATTTTAATACAATCTTCCGCCAACAAAAAGTTTACGTTGGTGTCTACACTATTCGGAATAAGTAACACACGAGACGAGCAATTTTAGCATCTTTAAGAACATTCGCTTTGTAATTTCGGTCTCATCAGCATCATCGCTATCCTGTCCTTATCCCTACGGGTGTTACCACACCAATCGATCGCCCGTCGATCGAGGCCATCGATCGATGGTAGAATGGATAAGATGACGTCGATCGACAGTTTCTACTACACCAATTGATCGATCGTCGTCAATTCTACCATCGTTCGATAAGTGATCGGCGATAGATTGGTGATCGGCGATCGACTGGTGATCGGCAATCGATCGATTGGTGTGGTAACACCCTAATCAAGTTGGGGTCGGCGTAGCATGTTTTCTTCTTCCATAATTCTCTATTACTCGTCATTTCAGCAGTCATCTCCTTTCTAGCCATATCATCATTCAAACAGTCCGTCTTAATTCGGTCTCAATCTGTCAAAAAATCCTCTAATTTACATAAAGCGCATATTTTTGCGCTTGAATTAAATTGACAAGCCGTTACAAGTCTATGACATTGATTGTCGCTGAGATGAGATTGAGACTACATTTTGAAGGTTTTAAGTTTTGAGAATTCACCTTTAAATCTACAAGGAATTAGGCCGCTAGGAAAAAAATAAAGTAGAAGAAGGCTCCATAATTAAATATGGAAATTATGGAGCCAACTCAAGGACAAAAAAAAACTTATAACATCGACAACATCTCGGTGAGATAATCCCATAAAAAATAATTTAATTTATTAATTTAACGCTGAACATAGTGCACTTAACGCGAGCGCCTACGGGTACAGTCAGAAGCACTGGTATGTATACAGTCAACAACTTTTAAAAGTCTTTTTCAGCTACAACGTTGAAAGTAATTGTATGTGTCCACAAACATCTTGAAACCAATACTGTTATAAAATAGGTCTCATCTCTAAGTTGCGATTGTTATTTTACGAGAAAATCGCGAATTTCATTAATGAAACTGAACGCGCTCCGTCAATATACAATTGCGATTATACCACTGAAAACTCTTGAACGCACTTTAAATTTTCTGATCGCGTTCACTTTGATTGACAAAATTCACCCGTAGTGTTAGTGCTCGATGTACCGAGAGGCGAATCATATCTGCCACTACAGAAAAAGAAGAGAAGTCGCCCAGTGAAGAAGAGAGAGAAGTTAGTGCCGGTGACTGTACACACACGTAAGTGTCGACATACTTCTGAATAAAATAAAATGTAAGGCACATTTGCAAGAGAACTTTCACAGTAAGAACTCTGCTTCATTTTCATGTCTGAAATGTCTTAAAGTTTCGAGGTGTTGCTTTTATGGCCATCATTTGCAGAAGAAATGACGTGTACGCAGTAAGAAAGCTAAATAGAATCTGTATGAAAACACGATTTGAGTTTTTTCTGTATATTCTGGCAGGATATACGGTAAGAGGAAATGATAAATGGAGATGCAAAACGATGATGATATGGTGTCCGAGTGCCAGAAAGAGGAAACCAAATTTAAAAGATGAGAAGGATGATGAAATTATTAGAGATAGCGGGAAAATTCAGACCAGAACAGCAAAAGATAGAACAAAATGGAAACAGTTAGAGGAGGCCTTCGTCACGGGACGAACAGATATTGATTAAATTATTTAGAACTAGCTTTGGCCCGTGGCTTCGCTCGCGTTAATTTAGAGTTTGACTATCAGTTCGGGTTGTACTCTGCCTGTAATAATATAATTCAATCATGACCGAAAGACACGTGGCGCCATCTATTATCATAAGAACGTTATTGTGGTTTTCCTCGGGAACAGTACGTTTTTTCGGGATGAAAGGTACCCTATATCCGTTTCTGTACACCTGACAACGTAATATATGTCCAGCAGTGGACTGTTGTAGGCTCGGATCGGATTTTGGTAACAATTTAAATTATTATAAATATATTATTTGTTCCTATTGGAAAGTAATAATAGTTACCGGCCGCACCTAGGTACAGCCGGCTAGAACTAGGTGTAACCTTACTTCGGATTTTAGCCGTAGCATATACACACATGTATCTCCTTCACCTTTATCTAACGATTAATAAATAAGAAGCAACATACCGGGTATACCTCGTTTATTCCGCACCAGTTGTAAGGTCAGATAAGGGATAGCCAAGGGTTTGCCGTGTTCATGATAACGGCTTGTGCGACCCGACCCGTCATCACGTAGGTACTGTATTGTCGTGTTTTAGGTGTAACTTAAGTGCCTCTAACTTTCTGTGGTCGTACTTATCTGTATCTAGTTTAGTGTTCTGCCTTTTGATTGGATTCTCACGGTGACTTTGTGGTGGTAGATTAGAATTATTCGTTTTTACTTTCTCAATTTGTTCAGCTATGAGTTTAGCGTCTTCAGTATTGTCCATCAGTTCCTGTAAAGGACACGCAGGACACGTTATTATGTTTATAAGTATTCCCATGGTTTATGGAACAACACTACATTTACACTCAAGGGAATCTCCATCTTTTAATGAGCAGGTTTTCCTTGATTCAACCAACTTGGTGAGTCTGCTTAAAGACTTCCAAGATAGTAGAGACGATTGGAATTTAGTCAAGACAGCTATAGAGAAATTACCTTCCACAACGTTGCAGTCGTGCTTGGGAAAATCCCTGACGGAAATAATTAATTATGATAATATTTATGACTATAATTAAGTACGTGACTGCAAGCACCTACTTATCTCTTTTCACATGAATAAGTTAATCTAGAATACTGACAAGAACATTGATGTCGTGAGTGAGTTCGTGACTTACAAATCTTTGGATTAGGCATAAGATAGATAAACTAAACAACCGGCATTAGTTGGTCTCTAGCTTGTCCAGTAACACTAAATGACACTCGTGATTTTCAACTCTCGGCGATGAGCTTAGCATTGCAAATCCAAAATCGCCTTTTCAATCGTTATGGTTTTGCCATGTCATTTGTTTCTGGCTCAAGGACTCGAAAATTGGCACAAGTAGAGAGAGGCCTTGCTGGGCATAGGTCTCCTTTAGCTATACCGATTTATGGGTGGATGAGGTCAGGCTGCGGATGATGATGATGATGATGATAATGAAGGTTTCACCAAGTGTAGGGCATAAACAGCACAGATGCAAGCAAATATTGAAATGTTCAAAGGTGTCTCGGTCAAGTCAATATTGTGTTGTCTCATTTAGTGTTGCGCCTGTACGTTGTGCGGAGTTGACCCGCTGATAACGCTATCTGTTATTAATTACTCGGAAATATCACCAATGGTCGATATCCCTTACTTTTTGCTCGAATCCCTTTGTTGAAGTTTGTGATGTATTTCCTTCCGAAGTTCCGACCGAGATTCGATCACGGTGGCCAGTTTCATTAGACATTAGCCAAGTAAGCAAGCGAGGAATATTAATGTGTATAATCACAGCCTGGGTGTGTTTACCCACATATTTACACATTTCTTATACAGAAAGTGCACCTGGACGCCCTGGTACACCTGGTCTCCCAAAGTCAAGTGGAGCGGCAATCTGCCTCGACCGGGGAGAGATCAGAGCTGGACCAACGGCTTTACGTGCTTTTCGAGACACGTGGGTTTCACACTACTAACTTGCTTACACCGAGCTTCTATTGAAAATTGCTAATGGAAAACCCAATAACATTAACACAAACCCAACCTGGGATTTGAGCTGAGGATCCCACGCTCAGAAGTTAAGCTTGTAACCACGAGTTTAAGGCTTCGCTCATCAGCACCCTGATTGCGTAACGTAGTCCTAACGACGAATCGCAGTTCAACAACATCCATTGCATTCAGTTGGTTATCGTGACGGATAAGACATCCGACGCAATGGATATTGCCTGTACTGTATAAACCATAAAATATAAAGACTGCAATTTAAACTCCATTATCCTCGAAGTCAATATGAGAACGTTATTTAACAACGTACCCTAAAATATGTATTAACTAAACTGTCAATTTTACAGTCTGTAGCTACGCATGCCAATGACATACTTACTGCTTAAAGAGGCCCATCTCGGCTTACTCCAGACTAAACGTGCTTGTAAAACTGTATAGGGATTCTAAATTTATGTTATTAGACCAAGATGAGCGATATTCGTTCGAGAACTCTTGATAAGGGACGTAACTCTGAACTCACGCTTGTGAGTAAAACATTTGATAAGATAGTAAGTGTGACACAATGCTGCCGAGACGCAATTGAATGGGAGAGTTGGGAACAAGTCTGAACGAGTCAAGTCAAGTTTAAAGTCTCATTTACGAACGGGAGCTTACAAATAAAAATTTGGTTTAGATTTCGACTATGTTGGTTCTGTTTCCATTGTTGTGGTTTTGGGTTCTCCGATAGGCGATTTTATGTCATTCTCTTAGTTTTTGACAGTAACTGAACCATGTCGCAGTTTAATTAAAATTAACTTCGTTTGGATCATAAAATTGTAAAAAAAATAAGAAAAGAAAATGTTTTCGTGCACGTCTTCACGCATTAAGTAATTGAAAAATTAGGAAACAGGTAAAGGTGCCTATGTATTACTAGATAAATATTTAAGACGATTCGTACGCGTATCAGGGTTATCAGTAACTTGTGAAATATTGATCATGACACGTTATGGATGCTGGATTTCCCCGATACCCGGTGTTAGGTATCTTACTGATAATAAAAAGAAATATGCAGATTCTCGGTATTGTTTTTTATAACATTGGCAAGGCCAGAAACAAAGTAACATAACACAAATAACATCACACTTATTATCCCCGGAGGGTTAGGCAGAGATGTACCTAATAGAACACCCACATTTCGCCAGTTATGTTTAATTCCCATGTAATAGGGGGTACCGCGAATCGGAAGACGTTGCGTTGGAAGGCCTCCCACTAGGTGGACCGATGACCTGGTGAAGGTTGCGGGGATCCTCTGGATGCGAGTCGCACGGGACCGGTCAATGTGGCGACACTTAGAAGGAAGGCCTGTGTTCAGTAGTGGACGTCTTTCGGCTGAAATGATGATGATGATGATGAATAGGGCACAAATCCAGACTCCGTGGCTGTAACTGAGAACAAAATAATTACTGAAAATAAACTTAGGAATAACTAAAATTGGCATCTTTTCAATGTGCTACCCTTTTTGTAGCCACAGTAGAGGCTCGTAGGGCCCAAAACGTAAACAAAAACCATGAACTAACCAAAGCAGATACATCTCTGGCTATCTCTTCAGGAACTCAAGCGTGACTTGTTTCGTCTAATACCGTGATAGCGACGCAATCGACTGAAACAAACAAAGGCGAGATAATTAATCGATTGTCAGTGATGGTGCCGATTGCGAACGTTCGATGTATCGGTGCTGTCTCGCTAATCACTCGGATTAACGTGTAGTTCACTTTTGTAAGGTTAGAAGGTACTGCGGTGATGTGTTTGAAAATCTTTAGGAAAATCATTTATTTTAGTATACAGGGTGTAAACAGACCCTTCACGAAGCCGTCAACCAAGCGTTCAGTACATCAAACTAAGTAACTTTACGCAAAAATTATTGCTGGGAAACGACTTTTTTTTTGGGGTGAAAAATCCCTTTTTTCGGTAAAACTCAATATAACGCACTCAAAACATTGTGCTGGTGGATGGATTGAATAGTACGGGGGTCGTGAAGGTGATTAAAGTAAAAATCTTACAGTAGAAACATGTATTTTAAAAAAAACTTGTCAAAAAGTTGGAACTTTGACCCCCAATATCTCCGAAACTAGAAGGTTCCCAGGTATGGTGTAGAACAAAAAAATGATCACAATGACGGGGAGAACAAGTGCCTTTCGGCTTCGTTAAGGGTCTTTTTACACCCTTTATAACATCATGCCTGCAATCTCTGAAGGGTTAGGCAGAGTTGTACTTATAAAACACTCATATTTTGCAAGTTATGTTGAAGTCCTATGTAATAAGGGGCTAACCTATTGCTATCTTTAATACGTACAACGTTGTCCCCACACAAAGAATTTCTCCTGCATCGTCGGTGCGTCCAACCACAACAACCATTAAAACAGGAAAACTACCTGTGCAAATATAATTACCTGTGGCTATACAAATATTTGTTAAAATCGAACCCACGACACGCAGCAAAGCTGCCAATCGCTCAGCCATTGCGCCAATCTTGCCATCAACTATAACCGGACACAAATCTAGACTGAGAGAAAAACCCAGTTACTCTTTGCCTGGCCTGGGAATCGAACTCCACCCTCACCCTCAGCAATAGCACTTGTGACCTAAAACCAACGAGGCTCTCATAAATATAGAATCCCCCCTAAATAATAAACGAAGTTTGGCCCGCAGCGGATTCAATTTTATTTAACCTGAAAAAACAAAACACGCCGATAAAGACTAGTTCCATTTGTTTTCGCTACGGTCCATTTAATTTCAATAATGGATAAAACCCGTAGTTTATTCCATGATTTTGTAGAATCGCACGCTAAATTAGACCTTACGTACTTTGATGTAGCATCAACAATGTTTGCCGTTTCGTCTACCGGAATGACATTGGCGACAGTAGCAACATTCCAGACATTGTCAGCAGCTATTTGGCAATTGAATGTCGTCGTAACAGCTCATGAATGGTCAAAGCTAAACCTGGGTTTCTTAAGAGCTACAATGGACGATTTTACGAGATGGTTCCCATTATCACCTAGTCTGGGTGTATATTCTTTTCAGTTCAATTCTCTTTTACCCCGGTTTCAACTTAACTGATCGCCAGATGTTCAAATGATGGGGCAGATAGCTCCTACTATAAAAATAATAGACGGTACTGACATATGTAGACGGTGGTCAGATTCGATGGTCCAAATAAAAATATGGTTGCACTATAACGGATTTATTTTGATCAGAGTTCTCACTACAGCTTTCTCATTTGAGGGTTACAAAACGACTGCCCTCACACCTAAACATTACAATCAAATCACTCAATAAGCTGTGTAATATTAATTAACTGCTAGTAACAAAATTATTGATCAATAATCATTAAAATCTTAACTAATTATAATATAATATTCGGTGCACCGGAAGCTGACAAGCGGAAGGTGCCATAAAGTCAATTAAATATAACTTATTAAGATCAAACTAGAATTATTGACGTTCATTAAATATCATCGATAATGTAATCAGGTCGAGCTGGTATGAAACGTACCGGAAGTCTGCAACATATATTAACTGGCAATACAATACTTGTAGCTTAGTTCTGGAATGACAGCATTTGGAATGCCTTAATCACGCTTTGAAGAGATCTTATCCAGATGCGAAAAACGCGATCACAGCCGCGTTGTATTATAGCATACTTACAATAAAACATAAAGAAGCGTATAAAGTTACTCATAGTAATATGGATACTGCAGAGGAAGGCAGTAGAATCAGGGTTTCTCTTGACATTACCATAGTTAAGAGCACATCTGCTCATCCTCTTGTTAATAACCCTACGTCGTCTTTTACGACACCCACTAGTGCCCTACTTATTGAAGATACTCCAGAAATCCATAATATAAACCCAATAGTCGAAGTAAACACTATGGTATTGTAATTTACTGTAAACTTAACATGTAAATAGACACTTTGAAAATTCAAGACTGCTGTATTGTAATTGAACATTAAATTGTATTGTTTAGTCAGTAAACTTGGCAGCCTTTACTGAGTAAACACGAAGCAAACTATTTGAACAAAACTTTATAGTAATAACATCGTTGAAAGTATTGATAATTGAGCTTTTGAAGTCTCAATTGTGAGGAATGTTGACTAAGAATACTTGAAATAGGGTAATTTGAATCATGATTTTGAAGATAAATCTGAGTGAAGGACTTCGATTAGACTAAACAAGTGCTATAAGGTCTAATAGTTTGAACGCCCCCATTGCACATCATTATGCTTGTCGCAGTCACGACGTGCAAGCTGTTAACGTTTTTTTTTCTTTTTTTGTCCCGTCCTGTTGAATTTATATATATTTGTTATGCGTTGTATGTTTATTGTATTTTCTTGTCATTTTGTATGATGCTCGTCATGTCCCTGCGACAAATAAATTTTATTTTTTTCTTTCTTTCAACGGTCGGTCAAGAGTTACTATACATAATATTGTTAGGTACAGACGCCAGTACATCAAGCTACCCGAAACTGTCAAATTTTCCCAATCAACCTTGAACCTAATGCTTTAGCGATAAATTTGAAAATCTACTAGCTGTTCCCCGCGACCTTCGTCCGCGTCAAGTTATTAAAAATACAATTTTCCCCGTTTTTGCAACATTTTTCATTGCTGCTACGCTCCTATTGGTCGTAGCGTAATGATATATAGCCTATAGCCTTCCTCGATAAATGGACTACCCAACACTGAAAGAATCATTCAAATCGGACCAGTAGTACCAGAGATTAGCGCGTTCAAACAAACAAACAAACAAACACTGCAGCTTTATAATATTATAATAAGTATAGATATAGATTAAAGAAATTCGACAGATCGTAGCAGTTTGATGTACTGGCGTCTGTAGGTACATAATAGTGTTGGGTACAAAAAAGGGCGATAGACTATAAACTAGGACGTAGTCAACAACACCCAATCCAGTAATGGATGTTTTTTTTATTTCCTTTGATGGTAAACCATGGGCCCAGTCTATGACCCCATTTTCCCAATTAGTTAATTGCTTCAACCGCCAATTTGTCCCCCATTTTCACCTAAATTGATTCCTAAAATTGGAACTATCGCAGACTATGCCATTGTATGTTTGTGTGTTTGTTGATATATATTTCAAAGCAAATGCTTACTTTTCGTCGTTACGATTGCATTCAGTCAAAATTGGTGCGTTAGAGTCGGGGCGGTCGATATGTGCTTGGCCTTCCGCCAGAGGATTCCGTCGCCGTTTCTGCCAAACTTAAGAAGCATGCCAGTTTCTGTCTTACGTGACAAAGTTATAATATGCCTTTAAAATTACTTTTAACAATTTCGAGCTAAAATACTTCCTCGCTGAATTGGAACTTCGATTAAATTCTATGTGTCAGCTCGTTCTTATTTATTAGAGAATCTTTAATATTGGCTTTTGAATGGACACGAAGAGATTCGTAAAAAAACCCGGCCAAGTGCGGCTCCGTACCCGTACCAGCGTAGTAGGGGAGCCCCCTTTAATTATCAATGTATTTTTATTATTTGTTGTTTTAGCGGCTACAGAAATACACATTCTATGAAAATTTCAACTGTCTACCTATTACGGTTCATGAGATACAGCCCGCTGACAGACAGACGGACGGCGGGGGCTTAATAATAGGGTCCCTTTCAATTTTGAATTATTTATTTTATAGGATATCAAATCGCAATTTCACAATATCATTGCAAGTACGGCTTCAACAACAGCATTGTAGTTAATTGTAACTAAGCTGACCGGGGATCATAATCACGCCATGTATGACACACAAAACATCACAGTGGAACGGTAAACAATGATTCCATGCTCTGAATCCACACCACATTCATATCCTTCTATATTTTCCCACAAGTCAGAAGGTTAATCAGAGTTCAGTTCAATCGCTGGATCAGTCTTAATTACTTGGCTTGGCACTGGCTAATTACTCAACATGACAACGCTATCTATCACTGCGGGCATCTGCACTTACCGGTGTATCTAAATAGAACTCGGGTTTTCCTAAATACATTTTCCTTTTCGTATCGTATAGGGGCCTGTAGAACGTCACGTCAACGGCTTTATGATTGTTTATCTTTTTGCGTTTCATATTCATGATGGTTCTTTACATGTATGTGATTACACGCTTCTAGAGTTTTTGGTGTCGCCTGAATAAATATGAATGTAGATAATAAAATTATGTGCGTATTTTTTTCTTCCTATCTACAGGGTATAAACGGACCCTTCACGAAGCCGTCTACCAACCATTATGTACATCAAACTAAGTCACCCTTCGCAAAAATTATTGCTGGGAAACGACTTTTTTTTTGTGGTGAAAAATCACATTTTACCGTAAAACTCAATGTAACGCACTCAAAACTTGGTGTTGATGAATGTTTTAAATAGTAAACGTGTCATGGAGGTAATTAAAATAAAGTTAAAACCTTAAAAAGTTATATTTTGAAAAACAATTTGAAAAAATTGGAACTTTGACCTCCAATGTCTCCGTAACTAGAAGGTTCCCAGGTAAAGTCCAGAACAAAAAAAATGATCGCAATGACGGGAACAACAAGTGCCTTTCGGCTTCGTTAAGGGTCTTTTTACACCCTTTAATAGTCCGTCTATGGTTGATTTTAACTTTTGTCCTGTTAATTCAAGTGTAAAAGAAACCTCCACACGGTCGTCATGTTTTCTTACTTCGATAGCTGAATTGTCGTATTTCTTATTCTCAGTAAATAGTAGCCGTTATCCTCAATAGCTTATTGATTGGGTTTGTATAGGCACTTAGTTACTTTACTTTTCTTTATCATTTTTATTCCGGTCAACGGCCTCCCGTTCTTGGAAGAAATTGCGTCCTTTTTAAGAAGAATTTTACGCAAAGTTGTTGACTGGTTCGACCCAATTTTGAAAGTATGAAGAGGCGTAAATTAATCGGCTGATAGATTGAATATTGTGTTAAAGAATATACCGAGCACTTTTTGTTTCCTTTGATCTTTAGTCAAGGATCCAACCTTGCAGTAGAAACCTTCTCGATCCTCGATTTGCAGTTTTTATACGCACATACGATTTCCTTTGCAATGAAGTTTTCTTTCTTTTTACTAACCCCTATCGCGGCTTCATTTTCCAACGTATTTATAACAACTTCGTTACGATATTTTTCCTCTTTGAAAACTTCTCCTTTTTCTTCATAGACGTTAGTAAACGTTTATGACGTAGGAGTTTCTGTGCCAGTCGGTCGCTGTGCTGGAAAAAGGCCAGGGTCCTAAGGTCGTTCTAGTAAAATTATTAAACGGGTAGCGTGCGAGAAATTGCATTGCCGCTATATGTTTATCATATCTTATATGGCAACAGGGATTAGGTTCTTTATGTTTTAAAAACGTATGCAAGCGGACGCGCTACGTCGTCGACACTTTAATTTGTTTACCCGTTTATATTTTTAGCTAGTATTTCGAAATTATTTTTTCCGCGTAACGAAAACCTCTGCAGTGTACTCCACAAAATCTAGTATGAAGGAGATTATGTTACTCCAACAGTTTTCTTGGCAGCGCCGTTCTGAATTAATTCTATTGAGAGAATTAAATTTAAATGCACAATGGTAGCACAAAACTGGCCATTCATTATCCTACATGCGGACACGGTCCCGATAACAGCGTGCATTATGTAGTCGGTCGCTTTAACGTGAGCATTTTCTCGTATGCGGATCATATTTTATGGATGCCTTCTCTGGTCATTAGCTTACGCCGTTTATAGGTCATACGGTTATACCCAGTGGGTCATTTAAAAGGGGACCACAGATAAGGGTAAATAGGGATCTGAAGGTTTGTTATCGATTACGATAAAATTTTAGGTTGGTTTTCAAATCGTTTGTAACATTGTGAAAGGTAATGGTCATTAAAGTACCAATTACTGTGTAGACAAAAGTATTTAATCTAAAAAGGTTAGTCATTAAAATGTCAAATTGATATTATAACCTAAGAGAAAGTCAGATTTTAGATCTTTTACGAGCGTCCAATTATAACATTTTACAACAATTTAATGAGGTGTTGATGCTGCCAAGATATAAACTTGAGACATTGTTGACGTCCCGATTTTCAAGACACTTTGTTTATAATAATTTTGCCTGTTATCAAAGGACAGAGATATTTCTAAATGTCAGATGTCAACGCAGACAGACACGTTAAAATGTCCCTTTTATTTTCTTAATAATTTAATCGAGCAATATCCGTTTCTGCACGATGTTTTCCTTATTATCTTGAAGCCTGTAATTTATTTCGAGAAGGCTGACATTTTGTTTTTGTACAAACAAAACATTTAAAGTCGACTGTCTGCGGGCGTATAATTTTATGCGCTTACGTGCTTTAAAGATCTGAAGGATACGACATTTCATTTTATTATTAGCGTAGTAAAGACTTAAAATATCCTTTGGTTGTTATTGGTTGTTATAAACAGTACGTATTTCAGTCTTAACTGTCCCATTGCTGGACAAATTCCTGATTATTTATACTTCTCAGGGCTGTTGGCCCCTAAATGCGAAATTAACTCTGTTTCTCGGATTTCGATTTTTGGCACACAGGTACATCCTGATCTGGGTTTAAGACATAGGATAATTTATATTCCGGTAGTATGTTTCCGTGATCCGTTACGGGCGAAGCCGTTGACAAGAGCAAAATTTTCATAAAGTAGGCAGAACGTATCGCCATCTTCGTTTGGGCTTGTAGCGGCACAACAAAAAAGTACAACAGCAATTTAATCATTAACTCTAGAAACGGTATATTCACCATGTTTGTTTTGATTTTGAGTTCCAGTTAACATGGTAAATATCCCGTTTCTAGTATTAATGATAATTTTAGTGACCATGACAGTTTAAAAACTAATAACAGGAATATAGTACAAAAAGTACTACAGCGCCATCTATGACACAAAAGAAGAACTAACATGAAAATTCTGAATCGCGCTATTAAACTTATCCGCGACTTAAGACTGATATAGAAAAAAAGTAGCCCACCAGACACAACACCCGTCTGGTTGGATCTTCCCTTTTCTATGGGGGATGAAGAACTTGACCCCCTGTTCTTCATACTCCATAGAAAAGGGTGGATAGGCTGGAAGATCCGTTTTCGTTATGTTTCCTTCGGCAACCATTGCTATATTAATTTCGTGTAGCTATATGATTGCTAATTACAGTGATAATGTGAGGTCCCACTGAAACTTGGGTCTGTCTGGGGGCAAGTTGATAAATGAGTGAAGACCCTTCCTTAAATTACTTTTGAAACTGTTGTTAATTGATCCCTTTCCGTTCCATTTGAAAGTATCCCTCACCACTTTATTTTACTAAGTGTGATTGAAAGTTTGACTGCGGGCAATTGGAAAATTAATGTTAGAAGTGAGCATGGGCTTTTTGGTTACTAAATTGATGGGTACCCCTCATCAAGATACTTTTCTAATGTATCAAAATCGAAATCTAAAAACGAACAAGAAAGAGGGTAGACCGATTTCTCATAAACACCTACCCGCATTGACTTCAGTTTATTCGTCATCATGGTGCTTGCAACAGCGCCGAAATATCGGGAACTCATAACAAATAGTAAATATGATACAATAGTAAATATCCCGATTTTAGTGTTAATGATAACTTTCTAATACTTTTGTTCTATATTACCCCATTTAACCTATGGTTGACTGGTAAAGAACGCCTTGTGGCATTAAGTCCGCCTTTGTGTTTATAGTAGTAAATGATATTGTAAATAAAAAGAGGTAGATATCGCACTAGCGCGCGCAAATTGTTGCAAACAAATTCAGACAATTGTCGTAATTTAAATGCTTCAAGCGCAATAGCTATCTCTTTCTGTATGTTGTTACGACAGCGATAGATAATACGCCAGTGGTTCCGTATTAATAGATAAGTAACAACGCAACGATATTTGAACGCCGCTCAGTATGAACGTAGCGTATCTTTCTTTATAATATCATCGATAGTAGTGGCATGTAAATAAATATTACTTGAATAAATGGCATTAGTGGTTGAACTGCAGTAATTAGGAACATTGTCATTCAAAAGTTTTGATCTCGAAAATTTTCTGTTTTGACGCACGAATATGCTACCTGGCAAGCGGGCGTATAACAGACAGATCGACTAGTTACGAAGTAGTAAAAAGTAGAAGATTACGATTTTCTTCGTCTTGTCCCGACTATCGCTTGTAAAAATTTGAATGTATTTATAACGTTCGTATTTGGTATGAATTACACCTAGGCTAGACTGACCAATCCTATCTATATTCGTATTGTCAGATTTTTTAAAAGGTTAGCCTTGAGCTCATTTATAATTCCATTTACAAAAAATAAATAAAACTATCTTATCCGTACCGGCAATAAAACTACGATGCCATAAAAACAGAGAAATAAAATCAATAGCCATTAGAACACGACTGCCCTTTGCGTTAACAAACTTTATGGTACATAATACGGTTTTAAAACGTATTCTGAGAGATTGGCCATTCGTGGTATAGAAACACAGGTATTAATTGTTACGGATCATCGGTTTTATACCCGCTGACAAGGTCATTTCTCATACGAATACAAAAAGAGTCGGTAACCGCTTTTTGTATACGCAACGAGACAAAAAGTACAGGAATTATGGCGTCGCCGAATTCCAAATTCAAATGTGTCCGGTATTTTTTTTTGTCGTCATTGCCATGTCTCGTGCGGATCTCTTTGCAAACAAATTCGCGCGAACTTTGCCAAAACTTAGCTCAACGTTAATTTCAAGCGCTTTACTTGTCAAAAAGTTTAGCAATTGTGCCCGTTTGAGTAAGGCCGACTTTATGAATTAATCTTAAACGTAAGACAGCGATATTTCAAATTCAAATTCGGGCGCAATGAAACTTTGATTCCAAAGATAAAAAAAAAAATAGAATTTCCATCACGACTTTTCTTAATTCAAGAATCATAATGACTTTTTATATCAGCTGTTCTAACTTGGAACAAACAAAAAATGTGACTTTGACTTAATGGTTTCGAGTTGTAAATTGTTTTATAAGTTAAAAACTCTTATCGCAAAATTTTGTGAAGAATTAATGGCTGAGTGGGGTATGGTTAAGGATACGGTTCATTGAGTATCCTCTTTTTGTTTTAAAGAACCTGTGACTGAAGACTTTGTTTCTTTGAGTATGTGTTGAAAAGGTTTTTCTACTTTAGTGCCTTCGAGATTTACAAGTACCTACCGAGGTTAACTCTGTGCTTATCTTAAAAGTACAAAATGTATGAAAAATCGAGTGATTTTTATTTTAAAACTGTGCTCATTTTGAGATATGCTCATTTTGCGAAGAGCACATTCTGCTACTGAGCCTCTGTTGGAACCTTTTTCATTAAACTGTTACCACTAGATAAAGGCCGAAAATTATTAATGATCCCCACGATCGCCAAAGTATGACCACAGGATTTGTCCGCTTATTGTAACATAAAACCGAAAATATCTGGGTGGCTAAAAGCTTTTTGATGGCAACCCTTTTTACGGGACTGATGCGTGATTTTTTGAGTCCCTTTCTCTAAAATCTTTGACAGCCGTGTCCCATCCATTTGCCGGCTTCATGTCAAAGGTTAATCATATTTTGATGTGATAATGCGGTCTACCTTAGTGAGGGTTTAGGACCGAAGTGACCGGTTAAGTGAAAACCGCTGTCATGCAAATGTCAAAAAGTCCCAATGATTTTTTTTTGGGATAAACGCGAGACGGTTCGCATACATACCTACTTCAAAGAGGTTTGTTATGTCAAATTAATAAATGGTACGTGGATAGGAGGGTTGAGCATAAAAAAAAACAACATTCCCTATTATAACAATAACGCATGAGTTTTTAGAAAAATATTTTTCCTAAAAGTAGAGCTGAAATTTTCCAGAAGCAAATATTGAAAATGTTTGCGTGATACTTAGTACCAGCCGGTGGAGTGGCAACAGACGAGAGATATTTATCATCTTGTAGGTGCAAGTGTGCAAGTGGCGTGCATATTTAACGACACACCGCGCTTCGGCGAGCGCATAACATATTGGACAGTGTTGCAAGCTTCAAAAAAGTAAATGTCACAGGCAAAAAAAATCAAAGCCATATAAAACTTCGCTCATATCAGAACTACACCGAAACTTTAAACTTACTCTGCCAACCGAAAGTGTCCAATACAGTTTCATTTCTACATCCAATATCGATATGTACAGTTTCTGTACAATCACTTAGAGTAAGATGGAGAAACTTTCTCAACCGAAAATTCACATAAGTGGGAAAGTGTGTTTCCTTGCAAAAATTATCCTGGAATGTCTGATGCGAATGAAGAGGGTCGGATATATCCGAAAGACGACGAAGAAGATTCGATGACCTAGATAAAATGGGATTGCGGCCCAGTAATTACAATTGGTAGATTTACGAGTAAGAGATTTACGTCAGCTGGGGAAATGCTTTATTTATTCTGAACGTCAGATGCGAAAATAAACATTACTTGTATTTATTTACTGTTGAAACAGTTCTGTCCTAAAGAGTACTCCCAAAGTCCAAAAAATACCTTTTAAATTCTGTATACATTTAAAACATTGGCCAATGTTAGTTTACATCACGTTCGAATCGTCACGTAGGTAAAATGAACATGAAAATCAGATTTTTTTCAAAGGATCACACGACCGTATTCATGTACAATTTGGGTGTAAATTGAAACAGAATCTGTTCTTTAATTACGAAAGTATAAAATACTTTAGCAGAGTTTCGGCTAGTTCCCCTCCAATTCAAGTTAATGTCTTACAAGGTACAAGTAACTTCCAAACTTAACACTTAAACGTTTAATAAAGTTTTATGTGACGCATATTAGTTCGTCAGTTGAGCGTTTACTTGTACTTTCGTTGACATCGCGAACTACATAGTCGAACTTGGTAAAACCGAGTAACTGCAATTACTTAGTTTCATAAAGGCGTCGAAAGCGTATAGGGTACGTCTGACGATATTATGGCTCATTTACATTATGCGCTTAGACGCTCGTTAAAACGTATGAGGATTGGGGGGAATATGTGGAGAAACTACAAAATGTGAATACTTTGTTGTTTCATAAAAGGCATTAGGTTCTCCCCGTACACGAGCTCGGGCGATACGATTTTTGTCGCGCCTTGCGTCAAGAAAAACGCGCGCACGTCAGTTGTTTCCATCTGTAGCTCCGCAAGTAGTTCGCGGTGATTCGTGGTACACAAGGCAACTTCTTTCATTTGTATTAGAATAAAATTTTACAATAGAAAAATATTTATTTATGTAAAAACATGGTTCATTACCGGTGGTCTTATAAATAGGGTTGTGATCTTACTCGTATGTTTCGCCATAGAATGGCATATAAATATTAGAACATGTTAAACGTATTTAAATACGAAACATGAATATTCTAATATGCCTAGGTAAAATTTAAGGATTTGAGTCTATTCAAAATATTAACAAATAATTGATGCATAAAATTAAAAATTAAATATCAACTTAGAATACTTTGTTGGACTCAGTAGCCATTTCTATCAGTTACTTTTTTATCAAGAAATTCATTTACATTATAAAACAATTATCTGATTCTATAGGCTATTGATTTAAAATATTATTTCCCCGCCATCGCTGCTGCTAGAAGTGTGTCGCTTGAGTTTGTAGGTCGTGGCCAAGCAGTTAAGCATGTAATGTTTCTCAACGCCATGCCGTATAGGGTCTGTTTGTACCTAAGTTGAAAGTTAAAATGTAAGTATTTGTGTTTATTACACTGCGACTTGCTAACTTTTGTTAGTTGCTGTATTAAGGGGTATTGTACTGCCCTTTATGGTGTGATTTTAAGGTTCTTTATGTTGGTTTTGAAGTGTCGTTATTATGGGTATGCTGCGGTTACCTAAATTATTCTATTTCTAAGGAATTTTAGAATGGGTGTATTTTCTTTGTTGTGTGATTTGAAATAAGTTATTACAGTTAAGAATCGTATTATAAAGTTAATTTAGTTTACAAAGAAGGTAAAAATGTGCAATCACTAGGAGAGAAAATGAAACAATGTTGCCACTTATTAATTAAAATTAACTGAAAAACTGTTTCGAGTCAATTTTGTTAGCAACACAATTGCTAACAAAATTGACTGTAATACTGACACAGCAAAAGTTTTTTCATGATTTTCCATCAAAAAAGGTACTATTTATTACAAAAATCGCTAAGGTTTTCTACTATTCCTTTTAACCCAACTTAAAACACCCCATACAGTGTAAAGTTCTTTGTGACTGAACCATTTTACTTTATGAAAAGGCGAGAATACTTATCGCTTCAGATATTCCATTACTTCGATGCATGTTTTCAGTTAGTCTGTCCCAAGGCTTCTTAATAAAAATTCTTCGGATATGGAGTGCTAGGATCACGTATTACGAACGTTTTAGTCGATGTAAGATATTGAGTTCGCGAACACATGTTACTTGTAAGTTTTCTTGTTATTATGTCGTCATATCCCTCCGGGGAGTAGAGTCCCAACATATCTTGGTGTTTTATTTTGTGTATCGGTTTTAGGTGACCATATGTTAAGGTTGTAGGTAAACTTAGGTCTACTACTGACTAGGTCACTGCTGAGCATGAGGTCCTGGGTTCGATTCCAGGGTCGCGCAAAGTGCTATTGGGTTTTTTCATCAGGAATTTCTTAGGTGCAGCTACGAAGTCACCCCCTATTTCATGGGCACTTCGCATACATACATAACTGGTGAAATTTGGTGTACTATAAGGTACACCTCTGCGTAACCCTACGGGGATTACAGGCGTGATGTTGCGTGATGTAAACTAGGTTTACCCGCGTGGAAGTCGTAAGTACAATCGGGATAAAAAGTTCTATGTCCTAACCTAACCAAATCAGAGGCCCATGAGCGGCATAAAAACTTTGACACCAGGTTAGGCACTAACCACAAGATAAAGAAAGACCTTACCTAACCCAGGTCTACTTGTGTGCCTAATTTAATCGAAATCTGTTCTGCCGTTAAGGCGTTGAAAGGTAAAAAATATACAAGCATACAGACAAAGTTACTGATGTATAATTTTCTAATATTAGCATTGATAAGATATTAATTTTCTGAACGTCAATTTTAAACGCCATATTTTTTATGCTATACAACTATGTTTCAAGTTCCTAAAGCAATTAATTTTAATTATTTAACTAAGAATTTACATAACTGATGAATTTATTAATTACTGTTACGTTCTCAAGTATCTACGTAAAATATTATTTAACAAAGTTTCAAGTGCTTAATTAATGAAAAGTTGTTAATTATTATTTTGAGAGACATCTAGAGCGACACGTGCGAGAATTTCACACTGAAATGGAAATGTGAAATATGTCCATTAATTAATATTATTATGTGATATTGCTACATAGAATAGTTTTTTAGGTCAAACAGTCGCTTCATGTAAAATACTGGTACTCAGCTGCGTCCGGTTAGACTGGAAGCCGACCCCAACATAGTCTGGGAAAAGGCTAGGCAGATGATGATGCTACATAGCTTTGGAGAAGAACGCTTTTTAATTTAATTTCTCAAGCTTCATATACATTACATCTCTTTACACGGGACTGTGGCGATTCTTGCACGAAACCGCTAGTCCGCGCGGTCAGGCGTAGGTGATGAAGATATTTGTCGCTACGCCGCGCGGAGAGGCGGTGAGCACCGCTCGTCCGCGTGGTCGGACGGTGTTTACCCTCATCTAGCAGCACAGAATCGCACTTTTCCATTGTCCTCTGTAGCTCAGAACCGTCATTTACGAGAGCGAGAAACAGAGCGGGAACGCGGCAGCATCGACGATGCGTTCGGCACCCTTAGGCATCAATGGATTGCATACAAGCCAATGCGACGTGAGAACTTTTGCACCGCCCGACCGCGCGGACGAGCGGTGTCGTGTGAGAACAGCCAAACACCTGGATTCTAGAGCTATAACTTATCCATGCATCAAAATTAAACGAAATTCAAGTGTTGCAACTGTCTATAAAACTTTTTATGGGACAAGCCCGCCACACTATTCCCAAACCAAAAAAAAATGGATGTAATACCATTACCAGATTAGCTAAGTAGACTATTTGTTTGCTGTTTTTTTAAATTGATTTTCGTTTCAGAAACTTGGAACCTTAGGTTAGGTAGGCAGGCATATTCCAGGTTTCTAAATAACGTATCATCAATGAAATACCTACCTAACATAAATCCAATATTCTCCAAAACAATTTAAGACTCGCGTAGGGTGCTTCCATTATACAATAGACACTGATTAACTAAATACGTAATGACGTGCTTTATCCATCAAGATCAAAGCGCCTTTTAACACATGGCGTGCCAAACCGTCGTACACCATTTTATTGTAGTATTAATAACGCTCTGCATTAGCATTTACCAACCTCGAACTTTGACCTAGATTACAATTTAATATTATCACCCTGTAAATGAAATTCCGTAAATAAACGCCCTGCATAATGTCAAGTACAGTCTTTTGACATTTATTTTACATCTTGACAGCTGCAGTATACAGCAACCTCTATTATCATCTTCTTGTCCTTGTCCCATGTTACCTGGGGTCGGCGCAACATATTTTATCTTCCATTCTCCCCGGTCAGCCATCACACTATCATTTACTCCTTTTTCTTTCATATCATTCCTCTCACAATCAATCCATCTTTTCTTTGGTAGTCCTCTCCCTCTCCATCTATTAAAATATTCATCACTCTTTCAGTGCAAAAGTAACCTCATATTCTCGAAAACAAAGATCATTATCATTTTGTCAGACTCGTTAGTGCAATCTGACAAATACCTAATTACTAAGAGGATAGAGATCAAAGCGATTTTTACAGCGGAGCAGGGTCTGAGGTGAAATAGCTGTGCAAGGACTGTACGACATGTCAAAGCAGTACTTTGATATTGCTTACACGTATATTAACTAAGATCCAAGAAATTGAGATATTTCAATTTTGTATAAGATGTTTCTAGATTAAATACTTGTTCGTTCAAGCGGTTTCTATTTTATCTTGATAGCTAAAATGTTTTGGAAACAGGTGGAGCTAACAAGTTATAGCTAAGTTAGTTTTAAGTTTTTCTTAGGGTGACTGGTAACAGCTGGTTCAGAGTAGTCGTAGATTGAGTTGAATTGCGTGTGATTTGAGAGACGTCGTCTGACGTAGCGGGGGAGAGAGAAAGAGATATATAGATAAGTCGGTATAGGTCCATCTCTTTCTCACTCTAGAATAAGTTGAAACCAATACTTCTTTATGACGTCATGGTGGACCAACAGTAGTCTGTTATAGGCTGATGATTAAATACGTACTTGCTACCTTATTCATCTCCATTCTTGTACGTTGAGATCAGGACAGTTCCGCCTACATAAAATAACATAAAATTACGTCTGAAATCTACGAAGGGTTAGGCAGAGGTGTACCCAATAGTATACCCACATTATGCCAGTTTTGTTTTGAGTCCCATGTGCCACCAATCCAGACTCCGTGGCTGCTACTGAGAAATTCCTGTTGGAAACACCTAATAACACTGCCCGACCCGGGAATCCAACCCAAGACCTCATGCTCAGAGTCACTCTTGCGACCACTACACCAACGAGGCAATCTTTAACAAAAATAATGTATGTTAATAAAGCTGGTTAATCTTATGCCGAAAACATACCTATTACACGCCTCCGCTCCCTATTGGCATCCTAAAACCATCAATCAGACACGCGACGTAACGTGTCACGAATAACAAGACCTTCCTACCTTGAAATTTCCTTAGCCCCAAACAATACGATCTAACAAAGCGTCGATCTGGCACCTGTACGCTATAATTCAGCCAATATGTATATCGCTCGTTTTTCACGGACATAAAACAGCGCTTTTCGGGCGTGCAATAAGTCGAAGTGTCACGTCAGCCTTCAATGTGCCCCTGTATATCACTGGCAGAATGCTGGCAGTATAAATAAAGTCCCGTACGTGTGTGTAAACTAATTCCAAGAGCCACACAATCGATTTAGATGTCTATCGCTATCCATCTGGGTGTGAGAGTGAAAAGAAATAAAGGAATAACGTTCTGTTTTGCGCACTTGTGTTGAAATAAAACGGAAATTGGAAGGAGTTGCAATTTCAACATCATTTAAAGGCGAATAACTGAGTTCAAAATTGGCGTGGAATATTGATCGCGATCAGTTGCATTGGTGAAACCCACACTAGATGCCTTCGTAAAATCTGGGTTCTAGTTTTACCTAGTTTGACGAAGATCATCTTAAAGTAGAACAATAGTTAGAATCAATCGAGTTAGATCCCACGAACTTTTAGTGAGGTAAAGAAAGATTACATGAAAGATAATCAAGATCAAATTAAAAACAAAAATAATAAAAGAAGGCAGGAGAAGACAAGTTACGCAGATAAACATATATAGGGTGACTGGTAATAGTGACCGATACTTAAACACGTCATTATACTCATGATAACGAACAACTTTCCCAAAGAAACATTTTTTTTTATACCTACTCGTTCACTTTTATCCCAATAACCAAATAGCCGTATGAATTCGCACGCGTGCGCCTGTTACCTATCATCTGTTAGCCGCGTGACGCCGTTCTGTCGCGGGAGACAGAAGGGCGTCACGCAGCTTTCATACGGCTGTTGTGTTATTAGGATAAAATTGAACGAGTTGTTTGTTATCATGAGTATAATCACTTGTTTAAGTATCGGTCACTAATTACCAGTCAACCTATATACCTAGACTTAAAAAGTAGAGTTGAAACTAAGATTACGGAATTAAAATAAGTAATTAAACCTCATAAAAAAATAAACGACCAGCAATCCATTTCATCCCCTTTGGCCTTGGCTTTAAGTACTAAAAACACAAGGCAACAATTCGGGTCAAGAATATAAGTCGTACTGAAATCGTTCAAAAGTTCCTTTTCTAAGGGGCTGTGGGCGTATCAATTACAAACGTTCTACAAAGGAACATTTGAGATATTCATGAATTTTCAATAGGTATTCATTACCCTTGCTAAATAGTGTTTCCATCGCTCTAATGTTTGCTTTCACTAACATTAAGCAGTACCTAAATATTATTTTACTAGGTGTTGCCCGCGACTTCGTTCGCGTGGTCGTTTTGATGAGTATGAGTCAGAAAATAAAAAAAGATAGCCTATGTCCTTCCCTCAGTATAATCTATCTGCCCGCAGAATTTCATAACGATCCGATCAGCTGTTTAGTCGTGAAAAGGTAGCAAACAAACAAACAGAGTTACTTTCGCATAATATTAGTTTGGATTAATCTTACATACTTATTTGTTGTTGAGATAAAAAAGATATGATTATGATTTTATATTTTCACTATTGGTACTGGGTGTCGAAAATTCAACGGAAAGCTTTAATTTAGGTGGCTCTTGGACTCATAGAAAGGCAAAAGCGCCAGATTTCATCACTAGTTTATTTAACAAAATTGTCACGTATTTGGCCACAAGGTGACCCTTATTTGTATGGTAATAAGTTCTAACTTATTCAGATATTGTGGAATATTATGTCATTAAAATGTAATGTAGGTATTTTATTTAAAACATGTCTTGTTCTTGTTTCTAAATGATATATTTCATACGGAGCTCCAGTTTCTAAATAAGTATTTCCATTTTTGATGAAAGTCTTAAAGTTTTGATTTATATCTACCAGGTTTTCATGAAATGTCGCAGTTTTCTTGAATAAAATTGAAACACATTGTTTTAAGCTGTCTTAAGCCATGTTTGTTTCATTTTGTTTAGGAAAGAGTAAAGTTAAAGTATTTACTGCGGGACTGTTCCAAAGAGATACCGCGGCCCTGGAACACGAAGGGCAAGGAAGGAACATGGATGGGTTTTAGTTAGTAAAAGTCTGACACTCCCTCCCACTCCACCCAGAGCGGGGGGGGGGGGGTTATTTGATGAAGAAAAAAAGAGTAAAGTTATGCCTATTCCTGTCTATATTATATAGGATTTACAATAAAATTATTGGCATTTAATATATTTTACGTTTTGAAAAACAATCCGTCTTACAGTACCCGCTGACATGTCATCATAACATGACCCATTGTTGGGACGTGTGGTCATAACCAAATAACGGATCGGTCCTTTAACTGTCAACTTGACAGATCACCAAATAAACAACTTTTTTACCATATTTAACATAGCTTCACGCCATTTGTGCCCGAAGAGTTAGACAGTTAGATAATATAGATAAATCTCTTTACCTTTACCTTCCCTTCTTCTTCTTCTTTTTCTTTTCTCCTTCTTTTTCCTTTTCTTTTTTTATTTCTTTACCTTTAGTATTATCTCATTTTTCAGTTATGTTTAAGTCCCATGTAATAGGGAGAGACTCTATTGCCGTCCACCGGGCGCAAATCAATGGCTGATGGGCTGCTACTTAGTTTCAGATGGATAAACCCAATAACTCATTTTCCAACCTAGGAATCAAACGCAGAACCTCATACTCAGCAGTAGCGCTTGGTTGACCACTAGACCAACGATGCAGTCGAGTGTTCTCTATCATCATCATCTGCCTAGCCTTTTTTTCCCAACTATATTGAGGGCGGCTTCCATCTAACCGGATGCAGCAGAATAACAGTATTTTATATGGAGGGACTGCCTACCTGACCTCCACAGCCCAGTTAGTATTGGGTAATACGATACCCCTTGGTAAGACTGGTTGTCAGAGTTTCGGGCTACTGACTACTTATAACGACTGTCATAGATCTACTAAATGACAGCAGGTACCAATGACTTAACGTGTGATAAATACGGATCCCTAAAGGATATCGTCGACCTCGTACATTCCTGCATGTTTACGCCAACCGCATGAAAACTGCAGCGTCGACATCCGTCCAGCCACGAGCCGAAATTCACCATAGCAATTAATTATTATTTTTAAGTGTTTTTTCTGTCATTCCATATTCTAGCCTCGAATAGGTTTCACCATATTAATTGAAGTAATTTCTCTTAAATTAAATTAGTTTGGTCGCGGCAGACCACGAAGGAGATGGCGGAACGAACTGGATGTCTTCCTTGCGAATTGGAAAGAAGTAGCACAGAAGCGTGAATTTGGAAGGACTCGAGGGAGGCCTTTGCCCAGCAGTGGGACAATATGGGCTAGCTAATAATATAATAATAAATTAGTTTTAAAATATCTTTAGTTTTTTTTTCGATCCACCGTCTGCAGTTTACGTAATTCGTGCTCACCATAGTCGTGCGAGTGTTCACCATATTTATCGATATTTGTCATATCAATTCTCAGGCCTTCTCGACAGCTACTATATTAACGCCTCAAGGGACCAATTATCGTTCATACGCTAATATTTTTCGTGTAAATTCACGGTATTTAGTACGTCCTTTATACAGACGGGCTGCCTATTAACGTAACAAATGTACCATGTTTTATTTTGGGCCGTTATTTCGCACCGGACTGTTTTTTCTGATGGTTTATGTGCACATTTAACTGAACGAAGTACGCGAATTTTATTAACTTTGCAACCGTTAAAATAATGGACTCTTGATGTCTATTTTGAGTTCAAAATAAATATGGCGAAGGATTCGTTTTGGGTTATAATTTTTAATGTCTTTTGATATTTTACGGGTTACAATAAAACGGTACATTGTGTAAACGGTGTTGCTAAAGTAAATTTTGGAAAATACAGGGTGCAAGAGACAGCCGTCCGCAAACTGCCAGCGTGCATTCAGCTCCTTATTTTGAATCGTATTCCACCGGAATTTTTCTCAGGTTTTTTTTTATCGTTTTTTCAGTTCCTTTATTTCAATGTAAAATTACATTCTCTGTACGCAGCACTCCATTTATTTAAATAATACGGCTAAAAAAAAACCACAGTGGATGTTGAAATTCTCTAACGAACGACGCGTGAAATCAGCTGTTCGTTCACTTCTTGTTCACAGAGTTCATCGAACACGTCGTCGCGCTTGCCGTTCGCTTCGTGCGTTTGCCACGGTAACGATACCTTGCGTATGAGGAAATAAAACAAATCAAAATTGGATTCCCGTAACATTCCTGAAATAATTTCTGGTACCGGTCATCTTAGTATGATATACTGAATTCACCCCATTAGTCTGCGGAGGACCCTGTATTTTCTTGATCCTCTAAAAACTTATTGATCTTCATATTATGTTACTGATGTTTACTAATAAAGACTTTTTAAACGTCTAATAATGTACTGTTAAATAAATAAACGTGCCTTTTTCGACTTTCTGGCCTTTTCTCACAGTTCGCAGTTACCAAGCTGGGACACTCCAACCAAACGGATTAGGTAGATTTTATAAGTCAGTCCGGAGAATAAATCCAACGAGAACTGAAATACGTTGAGTACGTACTTTCGGACATACGTAATGCGCGTAATGTAGACATCGCATTTTGCATTAAAATGAGGTCGTTGCGAAATGAGGTCCACTTCAGGGCTTGAAAGCGGTTCATAATAAACCTTTTCTAACTTAAGGAGATATGTTGAAACTTAAAATTCTAGAAGTTTTATTTAGGGCTGCCTCGTTAGTCTAGTGGTTGCAAGCGCGACTGCTGAGCATGAGGTCCTGGGTTCGATTCTCAGGTGGGGTAAAGTGTTATTGGGTTTTCCATGAGCAATTTCTCAGTAGCAGCCACGGAGTCTTGATTTCAATAGGCCCGGTTGATGCCAATAGGCTCGCCCACTATTGTTAAACACAACTGGCGAAGAAATATGGGTGTAGTAATCGGTACACCTTTGCTTAGCCCTTCGGGGATTTATATTTGTTATCTTTCTGTCTAATCTTTATTAATAAACTACTAGCTTTTGCCCGTGGTTTTGCTGGTGTGGAGGTTGCAAAATATCCCACGGGAACGTAGGTACAACCGGAATAAAACTATGTCCCATTACCCAAGTCATAGTCAATCTAGGTGACTTTTTCATGTAAATCCGTGCAGCACGCATTCAGTACAACATTCTGAACGGACCATTGAAATTTTTCATCACTGTTTTTTTTTATTACCTGTACTGTCCCACTGCCGGGCAAAGGCCTCCCCCAATTCCTCCCATGGGTTCTCGTGCCTCCTCGAACCAGCCGGTACATAATTTAAAAAAAAAACTGCTGTTTCCTACAAAAGTGTAATGACTACCTACACGTCAAAATTTATGGAACAGGTGATTTTTTTATTTATTATCGATGAGTTTCAAATCCACATAGAAATTTTTCAGAATGATTTACTGAATACGTGGTAACCTTTTGTGAATCAGTGTCTCTTACACCCTGTATAGTGTTATTTAAACTACAATATAGTTCAAGTTTTCAGTGAATTTCCACCGGTAAGTTTGTAAAGACACGAGTTTGCCTACTAACGAAGTGAACACGCTGCGGTGACCAAGGTGCTAAAATATAAATCTGACACGCTGTAACGGGAAATTGAGGAAACAAATATAATTAGTACCTAGGTAGGTAGTGCCCACAGGTTCATTGCACTTAGAAGACTGATTTTTATAAACATAACGTCACGCATGTAATCCTCGAAGGCTTAGGCAGAGGTGTACTTATTACAACACCTAAATTTCGCCAGTTATGTATAAATGACTTGTAATAGTGGACGAGCTTATTGCCATCAACCGGGAGCAATTCCAGCCTCCATTGCTGCTTCTGAGAAATTCCTGATGAAAAAATTACTCGACCTGATAATCACTAGCCAGTAGATCAATAAGAGAAATATTAAAATCCCCAACTATTGGGTCATCCAGTGTTGACCTAAATAAAAGAACCTTGCATATCAAATATCCTCACAATACTCGTCAAGATATTCGATATTAAAGGTTATTTCAGCTGGAAAAAGGTTTGAGTTCATTTTATTTGATTTTCGACGGCCAGAACTATTATGTTACTGCGCTCTGGCGGATTTGATGTGTATCGTTATTCTTTTCATTGTATAGTACTTTCAGGGATACTTACATCTGTACAATTAAACAAAATTGAAGTGTCTGTTTGTGATTTCAAAATAACAGCTTTTTACTGAATGCATATGGAAGTATATAGGTACGGTAATTGAACAAAAAACATTTTTTGTCCGTCTATCTGTTTGTTATCTTTAGGTACTTATTTTGACGGGACTATGGACGCGCAGGTAGGTGATGTGTAGACAAGTCATATTTTTAAAATAATTTCACGTGGATGAAGGTCGCGGGTTGCAGCTAGTTCATACGTAAACTCATGCCTTTTCTCCAAGGGGGTAAGCAGAAACTACAAAACAAGACCTACCATGACGTCTTAAAGCAGGAGTAATTCCAGTGTGGGAAAGAGACAGAGCTAAACAGGTCGTCTAACGCCATCTCTTTCCCACACTGGAATTACTTCTGTCATAGTAATCCCTCTGATACGACCTCTACACACTCCTTTTGCTTCGTCTACTTTCATACTTTTTATAAAGAACATCATTGATATCCAATCAGAAATACAGACCGAAAAACTCGTTAACAGACACATAGTAAAAGCAAATTGTATTATTTGCTGTGTAAACATTCAATTTGCACAGACTGCACAGCGGAAAATATTACGCCGAAAGGCGAGGCAAGAGTTGTGTTTGCATAGAACTTCTAGCAAACACTGAATCTATGGACCGTGTTGTGTGGAAGGAAAATGTTGCTCCCGAGATATGGGCCGTGTTAATATATTTACTGGTGTGCAACATAACGTGTTTACAGAAAAACAACATTAGGCTTAAATGACTTAAGGACTAAAATAGGAACACAACTTCAGTATATGTATAGGTACTGCATTCATAGATCACACTTGTTTTAGGGTAAGCTTTGCTGTCATTTGTAGAACTTTGACAGCCGTTACAGTGGGCCGAAGGACAACCAGTCTTACCAAGGGGTACCGTATTACCCAGAACTAACTGGTTTGTGGAGTTCAGATAGGTAATCGCTCCATGTAAAATCCTGGTATTCAGCTGCATCCGGTTAGACTGGATGCCGACCCCAACATAGTTGGGGAAAGGCTAGGCAGATGATGACTGGTTTTGGGTAAGAGCCCAAACTCGGGCACTTCAATTTGCGTAATTTATTCCATCACCACTTCTCTTAAAACGGTGAAGGAAAACATCGTCAGGATACCAGTATGCCCTGGAACCAAAAAAAATCGAACATATACAATAACATCTAGCAACACAGAATTTTTACGCGGATTTAGTATGTATTTTGATGTGGGTTGTTTTCGCAACTGGTGTTCTCCTCCCAATAAATCAGCCATCAAGTGTACATCGTCTATTCAGTCCACATTCTCCAAACATCAACGTCAGCACAAGGTTCAATAATCCTGCTCGACCAACGTTACACTGCAAGCCAAAAACAATGACCCAATATGCCGACGGCCGGCAAGAGCGCTAGCCTTGCGGTACCTAAAAACAAACAGTTTGCTAAGTCTATAACCTCTTTGGTCCCGCCCGTTTTGGAAAAGCTTGTGTCTAGTGGCTGTATAGTGAAATGAACCTTTTGTAGTCTCCATATTGTGTCTGCTCTTTGCATTGTGCAGCCCCGGTTACATAGTTGAAAGGTCGCCGACCACTGAATTTACGCCAAGTCAGAACTTTAGCAAATTAAATCGAAAGTTCCCGAAAGAGACCCGTATTTTAGTTCAGTCAGAGTTTATTTTCTTGCGTTAAAAACCGAGCTGCATTATAATGTTCTTAATTAATGGTTTAATTATTCAAATTTTATGATGAATGTTGCTTCTGTGGTAAATTGAGTACACAATTTGAATTATTAAAGCAAAAATCTCTCGTTTATTTTGTCTCTTTTGATTTATTTTCATTTTAATTATGGAGTTTTAGGACTCAATTAAAAAGTAAGTTTATTTATGTATGTTTTTACTAACACTATACTACACCCAAATAATTTACTAATTAAAAACAAACGGTTGGATTTTCAACTGTCAGCTCAGCTCCAAATGCTGAAAATCCAATGGCGGGACTTTTGTTTAAGAAATTATATATAATATAATGCGTTTTCCCCATTCCTAGACACAACAATGTTACGTAAACTAGTTTAAGTATAGCCTTAACGTCATATCAATGTTGGAACCGACTTACAATAACTTTATTAAGTAGCTATAGAAGCGCAACCACGTGGAAAATGACTGCCTTTGAACGCCAAACAGATTTTCCAGTGTTGAGTTTACTAATGAACTTCTTATGCAGTCAATTATTCCGGAAAAACTGGCTGAAAAGTAAGTGATTAAAAGAAAACTAGGTGGTTGAAAGTTGAAAACGGTTACATGGGAATTTTTTTGTAGTTTTTCTTGATTTTGCTGAAGATACATTTTTGTATATAGTAACACTTGACAGGTTGAACTTAAGCTGCCGTATTTTAGGAATAGATAGGACGAATTTTAATAAAATAAGAAACGTGCTTAGCCTAACTTCGTTTAACATTTTAATATTTTTGCTTTTACACTTCGACCTACATTTTGTTACACCCACACATCTGCAAATATAAATATATACGGCTGAACGTTTCATTTTCATAAAATCATAAACGTGTCTAAACGTACTTCAAATTATTTGACACATAATAACAATAATAAAAAAATAACAAGAACGATTTATCCGTGCGCTATTTAAGTGAACAAATAAAGGGTATCATTAATAAAAGCATGTAATATCTGTCACGTACCAGATAATCTCTTTGAAGGAAAACCCGAGATCGTCTTGTAGATTAAAATGATTCTCTACCCGTAACAAGGAATTACCTTTCGTAAGAATACGCCTTATCTTGTCTTAAAGCTTGATTAACGATAAAATTAAATTCCACACATGATTTATCACTGTTGCAATATTTTTGGAACGACAGTGCAATGTGGTCGTTGACCTAATGAGGAGGTGACTATAGAATTATGAGTTCACACATACAGTATGTTCTAAAGTAGTGTTCCGCAAACTTTTTGTGTTCACGATACATCTAGAAAATCGGGAAATTTAGGAAGTACACCAGAAATAATAAAAGAAATATCAACGTTTTCATAATATTTATCAACATTTATTATTAAACTATTCAGGCTGTTTAAGTAGGTATTTTTTCTTCAGTTTGTCTATTTTACTTTAAGAGATAACCTTATTTTTCCAAGATGATGACCACGGTACACCAGTGTGCCGCGGCACACATTTTACGGAACACTGTCTAAAGAATCGTGTAGGAAAATCGTCATCACCAATCTTTGTGATCACAGTTGAGTTAAGAGAAACAGGCATGACTGGCATGAGTTTTTGGTTCTAAGTCATGCCTGTTTCTGCGACATAAACTAACCTACACTGGGTCCTCGTCGTGAGTTAAGACACCCACTTAAAGAGAGGAAGCCCGTCTCCCAGCAGTCATCAGATCATTATAGGCAATTAATGCTAAGCTGAGGTTATAGTTGAGCATGACAGTCTGTAGGGGTTTTTAATGTTATTAAAATCTACACGAAAACATTGAAGTTAATTTTACTCGTGTTTTAACGTGTTGTGTTAGTGCTACTACCGAGTAACATGAAACGATACTTATTCATACATTTTGTTGAGCTCTCACATTTTGTGCTTTGCAAAATTAATGTGAAAATGTATGATAAAAGGAGTTGGTCTACACTGTGTTAACTGATACCGCAACCCGGAAGCTGGAATCCATTATAATTAGCAACCTCAAGCGCGGTACTTGAATCTTTCTCATACATTTTACATTATCTTACCTACGTTTAAGAAAAACCTTCTTTGTTGTACCGTTTTCCCGACTTTACGCTCACCTCTTTGTTATTTAGTACCGGAATTAAAATAACATCCTGTATTTCTAGAAAAGCATTGGAGGAGCTCGTGGCTAAATAATCACGAGCCGCTCAAGTCGATCTTCAGGTTACTCCGCGCTTGCCTAGTTCTGCGGATGGGTCACGAACATCACGCCTGTAATCTCCGAAGGGTTAGGCAGAGGTATGCCCTTTAGTACACCCACAATTCGTCAGTTATGTAATAGGGAGCCTATTGCCATCAACTGGGCACAAATCCAGGCTCTGACGCTGCTACTGAGAAATTCCAGATGAAAAAACCCAAGATCTCATGCTCAGCAGTCGCGCTTGCGACCACTAGACCAACGAGGCAGTTTTATTATTAGCAAGTATAAATGCTGGCACCACTTGTCTTTTACATCTGGCGTTAAGACCGATCCGACGATCCGATCCGATCCGATCGTTGGGGCAATGAAAGATCGGTGCCTTTTCGGCATCTACCCTATACTGAAAACTGAAACTTCCCTAGTAACTAAATCAAGTACTACCGAGATCACTGACGGTGCCACTTTTTTCAAATCTCAAATCGTTTATTGCTTTATCCATAATGTACACTTACAGGTGGTAAATAAAAAAAATAGAAACAATTATGGACGGGCACAGCACATTATTTAAAATAAGTATAGAGAGAGGAAGAGCGCTTTTCACCCTTATGTTCTAAGTAATAAGATTGAAAAGAGGCAGACCGTCAATGAACATGGTAGTACATAGCAGTCAGTGGTTTTGCGGAAGGGAAGTCGGTTGATTAGCAAACTAGTTCCCTCATCCATGATTTATCAAGTTTCTTACTCACGGGAAACTAGTCCATCTACCTTCAAGACTGTAAGAGGAACCTCTTATGTATGCAAACGTAACATCATCTCGCCTGTAATCCCCCAACGGTTATGCAGAGGTGTACTAAATAATAAACCCCTAAACTTATACTGTCACTTACGGGATATCTTCCGTGATTGTTCATTATTTTGAGCTCCCGATATTCAAAGAACCAATTACGGAAGATATCCCGTAAGTGACAGTATACGTTTAGTTGTAAACCGTGAAAGCTTAAAACAGTGAATAAACCTGTATTTCCCCAGTTATGTGAATGCGAGCCTAATGTCGTCAAACGGGTACAAATGTAGACTCCGTGCTACGGAGAGGTTCCTGGTGGAAAAACTTAATAACAAGTCTGGGAATAGAAGCCAAGACCTCTTGTTCAGTAGTCGCGTTTGCGACAACTAGACCAGGGCCTGCAGTCTCGACATTAGATAACGACAAAAATCGGTCGTTAAGTGTAATCGATGTCAAATTTCTGTAATACATTTTCAACCTTATGCATTGGAAATAAAGTCAAAAATCTATTAAAGGAATTTGACAACGATACGACTTAGCGACCGATTTTTGTAGTTATCTAATGTCGAGACTGCAGGGCCAGGTTCTTATTATTTAAAAACATCTATAAGTCTGTATTGAGACATCTACATCAGTGTTCCTCAAACTTTTTGTTTTTAAGATGCATTTATTTATTTATACTTCATTTACAAAAGTGGTACATAGGCGGACTTAATGCCACAAGGCATACATACATATAGAAAATCGGAAAATTTAGGAGGTACACCATAAATGAAATATCATTTTTTACATAATATTAATCAAAATTATTATTCCTTTATTTATATCTTTACAAATCAATTACATTTTTAAATATTCTTAAGAAAAAATCAATTAAATTATTTAATTTAATTATTATTCTTTTAAATGTTTTTATATTTTAATATAAAAACATTTAAAATTTTAAAAATGCAGCCCACCGGTATCGAGAATTAATCAACATTTATTAATAAAGTATTGCGGCTGTTTAAGTAGGTATTTTTCTTCAGTTTGTCTATTTTACTTTAAGAGATAACCTTATTTTCCCAAGGCACATCAACTGATGACCACGGTGCACCAGTGTGTCGCAGCACACATTTTGCGGAACACTGATCTCATTTCTGACATGAAAGTCATTTCGTTTAAACATAAACTGAACTTTACGGTAAACTATAATGGTATTTGCATGATATTTGAGAAACCACTTTATCAACTTCTCAAGAGTAATAAACAGAATCTATTTGCTCTATCTTTACGTCCCTTTTACGATCACTAAATTATTTTAAGTATCGTCACTTTAGTACTTACTCATATTAATGTTAGAACATCCCATCATTTTTATCTACAAATGAATCGATATATCCCATAACCCCTCTTAATTTACGATAATCACCATACTTTTCCCATTTCCAACTTTGAAAGACTTATAAAAAAGTAATCATTAACTACGACGAAGTTAACAATAGTGCTTCGTTAATTAAAGATCATTGAGGAAACCGATGCAAGTCGTACGAAAGTGTTCTCACAATGGGCCATAGCGCCACGCCGTCTGCTGAAAGATGGGGAGGGATCAGCTGTGCAGGGTGAAAGGGGGGAAGTCGAGACGTGCGGGGGAGTGGAGGGGGTGTATAGCCGTAAAAGCCTCGCCTCCCACAATAGCGCACGTTTTCAGTACATTGCGTTTGCTCCGATCTTATTTCCAATGAATTTCAGTCGCTGTTGAAATCAGTGCTTCCATCAGCACGACTGGTTGCGACCGTGTCGTCACTGCTCGCCGATGCGGCGGCTATTGTACCGTATCGGAACTGTTACTTTTATGCATTCACAATGGCTGTTTGTGTTATTGTGTTCTTCACTGATAAGTACTGTTTGGTTGTACTGTGAGTAACTGATATTGCTGTTAGTTTTTCTAGAGATAAAATCCCCGTTCAAATTACCACTTGGTAGGTTTAGTCATCGCTAGTAACCAAGCTCTGATATTGCAAATTCTAAACACATAAATTCGCACTGAACTGCGGTTCTTGGCTCGATTCCCTGGTCGGGCAAAGTGTTATATTGGATTTAAGAGGCATGATAGGAACGGATAGAGATTACCAACACAGCAAAAAAAAAACTCTAGTTTCATTTCCAGGGAGAAAACCGGAAAATACGTTTTTTTATGGAATCAATGCCGTCAACTGTCCTCTTAATAGTCTATCAAACTTAGGCCACATTTCAACGACATTATTAAAATTTATCTTAACATGGATAGATAATCATCACACGATAGCCAAGACCAGCCGCGCCTCGTAGTTTTCATCCTATTTTTAAAATTCATAATGGATGGCTGAAGAGGAAAGCTTATTAAGTCGATATTGGATCTGCAGCTAACGGCTCTTTGTGTTTGTAGTATGTTGCGGTTATTGAAAAACGCTGGCTTTAGCCTTTATGCAAGCCGATGATGATGGAACTATTTCCTGAAAAAAATGTGTTTTATGGATTTATTATGCCGTAGGTTTAGTAAATGATTCAACGGGAGTTCATTACTTAAGTTAGGACTTACTTGACTTCTACTTAAATACGAGAAGGTGGAAGGGACACCGAAAAAAAAGAAAATTAACTATTTCCTACTGCAACATCTACACGGTCAAAAAAAAATACCGATCTAGGGGGGGGGGTTCAGAATGATTTACTGAATTCGTGGTAACCGTTTAAGTGTCGGTGTCCCTTCCACTCTTTATATTTAGGTGTCTATGACATATCGAGACTTATAGAAAAAATCTGCTTTTTAGAGCCTCCCCCTCCCCTTCTTTTATTACTTGAGTTGTCTGTCGTTATGCGGTATCTTATTAGTGTCTGAACTGTTGGAATTCAAACGTGAGTGTTCAGCCCAGCGCTGATTTTGACGATATGGAGCGCAATGTACGTCATTGCGCTCCATATCGTCAAAATTGTAAAACAGCGCAATTCTGACATATTATGTTAAACTTTACAGTGCAGTCACTTCAAATATTGTTATTGATTTTGAATAACTTTTTTAATTCTTACTATATCTGTAATGTTAAAAATTTATTTAAAGGTTTATTTTAAGATGTATAACAGCTAGTAATTATACGGTTTTCTTGAAAATCACATATTTCATTTGACTTCGTGTCAGATCCGTCACTGTTCTACGATTATGACAATATGTGATTCACGCCTGGGTACTGTACCTACATAACCTCACTTTTGACATGCAATTCCAGGACCAATTGACCGTCACAAAGAGCAAACCAATCCCACAGCCATCTTTTCTCTGTTAAAACTTCAGGTATCAATTGGAAATCTCAGTGAAAACCTCTCCTACATCAATATTGTGCATCGTCTGCAGCAAATGTTCCCGAGAGAGTAAATAACTCCGGACTGTTTTATTGCGAAACTTCCATTGTGCTTCTTTCTAATAATGAAAGAAATCGGAGAAAAATGAACGTTACTTCAAATCGTTGAGAAGAAGTTTCTTATGTTCGGAGAATTATTTCTGGCAGTGTATTAATGGAGCTCATGGCTAAATAATAATAGCCGCTCGGGTCGATCTTCAGGTTAAGTCGCCTAGGTTGGTCCATGGATGGGTGACCACCCATTACATACCGAGTTTCCTCCGTGCCTCAGAAAGCACGCTAAGCCGTTAGTCCCGGTTGTCATTTGTAGATCTTTGACAGTCGTTACAGGTAGTCAGTGACCCGAAACCTGACAACCAGTCTTACCAAGGGCATTACCCAGTACTGACTGAGTTGTGAGTTCAGATAGGCCGGTCGCTCCATGTAAAATACTGGTATTCAGCTGCATCCGGATAGACTGGAAGCCGACCCCAACATAGTAGGCAAAAGGCTAGGCAGATGATGATGATGATTTATTAAGGCAGTTTTTACTGCCTCGTGGGTTAAGTGGTAGTAACCGCTTCTGCTGAGCATGAGGTCTTGTGTTCGATCCCCAGGTTGGGCGAAGTTTTATTGGGTTTCATCAGGAATTCCTCAGTAGCAGCTCTGGAGTCTCACTATAGGTGCATATCTATCTAACCCTTTGGAGATTAAAGACGTGATGTTATGTTTCATGTAAGGCGAGCCCAGGGCATAGAGCAATGTTTGCCATAACACGTTTCTTGCGCCATTTGTGAAGTTTATGGCTAAACATCTCAAAGATTAATGTTGGTGAAGGCAAAGATCATATCTTTATGTACAGTCACGAGCCTATACCTATGCATTCACGCAGTAACTTTCAAAAGTGATTTTCTCGTACTGCATTGATTAAAGTTTTATGTTTTCACGAACATAGTATTTTGAAAGCCACAAAAGGGATGAATGAAAGGCATTTGCATGTGGCTGATATGAGTATGCTGAGGGGGATGTGTGTTGTTGCGGGAATGGATAAAATAAGAAATGAGTACATAAGAGGAAGTCTGAAAGTGGCGGTGACTGAAAAGTTGTGCGGTAATAAAGGAGGTGTCTGATGAGATGACTAGTAATAGAAGTATGGAAGAAGAAGAGATGCTGCGCCCCCCAAATGAATTGGGATAAGGACAGGAGATTGATGATGAGTATTTTGAAAGCCATACTATTACAAAATAGGTCTTATCTCAAATTCTCAAAGTAGAAACGCTATTTCACGAGAAAATTGCTTTTGAATTTTACTAAGTGTTTACATTTTAATGCTCGCAACTGTACATCTCTAAGGTATTTGACTTCGATTGACCCTATAGTGTAATAGGGAATGATAGTCATAATATCCTGCCACTTATAAATGGCGTCGCAATCAAAAGTTATTCTTGCAGGTCATGCACCTAAAAGTGTGACTGTTTGATTTATGAGGACTCTTGGGGCGAATCTTACTTACCCATACTGATCGCGAACAACAATTCTAAACTGACAATGTCAATATTCCACACTGACAGCTCTTGAACGCGGTTTAAACATGCTGATCGCGTTCAATGTCATTAGTAAAATTCACCCTTAATCAAGCAATATTGGCTTCAACTCAAGCATTTTTTCAATAATTTATTTTCACTCTCAAATCAGCGGGCAAACATATTTATTTCCGGTGCACAAACAGGTAGGTACTAAAATAATTCTCCCGCTCGAAAGCTAAAACGCGTTGTTTCACACATAAGCCCTTTGACTCGCTCCAGCGATATTGTGCGGAAAATATTAGGGCCCATAATGCTTATAAATTCCGTTGCTGTGGTTGTATGAATAATAAGCGATTCCAATTTCGGAATGTGTTGTAATAATTTTCATTAATATTTCACGTAGAATTTATTTATGAAATCAACATCTGCTCGTATGTTTAACCAATATTGTAAAATACAACAATGTTTTACGAATGTACTGAATCTACTGAATAAAGATGACTTTAAATATTCCCCTGTTCCACCACAAAATAAAAGCAGGCTGAACGCAGCTTCCCGTGCCGGTTAATAATGCACAAAAAAAAACAAATGAACAAGCGAGTTGGCTACGACGAAAAACGCGCGGAAGGAGCATTTTCCAGTTTGGAAATAATAAATCGAAATTGTAAAATTTTATTCAAGTCAGCCAGGTTTTAAATCTTTCCCCAAAGTGATTTACTAAGTTTAATTTATGATAATTACGGCCGGTCGGCTGTGTAGAATGGGTAAAGTACCAAAATTGAGTTTTCTTAAATATTTTGCTTTTAACATTTGATTTTACCAAGGTACCTCAATCCAACGTGCTTTTTATAGTACATAGTATTTTTGTTGTTGTATAAATTTATGACATCTGTATCTCTTACACCGATGTCATCGATTTATACATACAAATATGCATGAAGGTTGAATGCGAGTTTAATTTGAAATATTATGCTTTGTTTGCATGGTAACTTCGCTCGCTGTCATGACAACCGTCGCTACTATTTCCGCATATTTTTCCTTTTGTAGTGGTTCGTAACATTATTGGAAAAAGAGGCTCTTGAGCGCCCATGATAACATTTGAGAGAAGCAATATCTTTGAGGTTTTTTGAAAAGGCGAATGATATAAATATTGAATTTGTTTGTGGCTTTGTGTGAATACACAAAGATATCAAAGGTACGTAGGTAATATGGGATCTTTATAAAAATGCAAAACGAGTTCTGTTTTTGTCATACTTATGTAATATATGATTCGCCCTCGTGGAGTTCAGTAATTGTCGCACGAGATCGTACTACCGGGATAAAAAGTATCCTATGCCTTACTCCAGGTTATAAACTGATTACGTGCCAAATTTCATCCAAATTCGTTCAGTATTTTTTGCATGAAAGAGTAACAAACATCCATACATCCTCACAAACTTTCGCATTCATAATAGTAGTAAGAAAGATTAATATCTCTTTTTCATGATAGGCAATCTTAGTTAAAAAGGGCGGTGGCCCCATGAAACTTCTGGTATTCAGCTGAAGCCGGGTATACTGTAAGCCGGTCCCAACATAATTGGGGAAAAAGTTACGCAGGTGATGATCTAGATAATCCAAATTGTACAGTAATCTTGCTTAAATAAGCTACACAGATTAAAAATTCTGAAAACTTTATTTTTAAAGTACTTATAAGTTCTAGGGAGAGACACTGCTACACATACAAATGGACTTAAAATATTAACTAGTTAGTAACTTCATTAAAACTATGATACTCAACAATTTTACTCGACTTCATTTCGCACGTGACTATTTTTTAAATCAGAATTTTTACAAGTGGCAACACTGGGAAGTTGGCGACTTCGAGCTAATACTTAATTCTTTTACTGCTTTAAAGCTATGATATTTGAACTAGTTGAATTGTTAGTAACTTTTCCTTTGTGTATTAGGTAAGTACTGACCTTTAGTAACTGATTTTGTTTTTCATATTTCATTCTGAAAGTGTTTACCTGGGTCACTTCATGAACTTTTAAATTGCTGAATACCACTGTCTAAGGGAAATGCTTTTTGCTTTTTTAACTATCCAAAGTATCATCATCTCCCTAGCCTTTTTCCAAGTATGTTGGAGTTACCTTCCATTTTAACAGAATACGGCTGTATACCAGTATTTCATATCGAGTCACTGCCTATCTAACCTCATTACTGAATGTCTTGGTAAGACATACCTACTGGCTGTCAGACTTTCACAAATGCCAACTGTCAAAAGTATAAAATAACAATAACAATTTAATGCATTTTCTTCTGAATTCTGACATTAACAGCTATAAATTATTTGACGTTCACGACCGTCTACGTCGAAAGTTTCCGTATGTGTAGTAAATAAATGAGAACACGTTGGATACAAAGTAAAGTTTTTGCACTACCCGCTTTTGTCGAACGTTAATAACTAACAACGGTTTGGCTCGCCTTTTATTTTACGAGGCAGTCCAGGGTTGGCTGGTTTATCTAAAGCATCAAAAGGATTTTTATTTATTTATTGTGATAATCTTGATTTAATAAAAAAAAATACACTTGTATATAAATAGTTTTTTTTTTTTAATTGAGGAATTTCAATGATCAGTAATTCATTAAGCAAAACTGGAAGCAATTCAATGACACTAATGGTTTTTCTTCAAATAACTTTGAAAGACTTATCGATCAACTTGTCTTGTTCTAAGAAAAAAAATGGTTTTAATAGTTGACATTGTACTGCATATACTTGTATAATGTTTATTAATGCCAATATTGTCAACTTTACTGTTAAAACACGTCTTATTTAAAGAACAAAGAAGTTCACCAAAATACATGAAAATCAGTCGATTTCCAAATCAAAAACAGATTTTTTCCCAGCCCTACGTTTCACGGAAGTTGGAGGGCTCGGATATTTTATGTTATGGCGGGGGAGCTTCACAGATCCGTTTTTGGTGTAGGTCCGAGTGCCCCGTTTTCCCCGTTTCCATGGAAACGGGACACGCGCTACCTGTACAAGGATTCGTTAAACAAGATTATGTGCAGGTACCTACACAATTCGATTTTCTTTTTTGACTTTGAAGTACGTTTTTCTATTCTGGTACGTTTGCATGCTTGCTGAATCCTTTTTCCTGTTTGTTAGCGTTTGAGATAGACTTTAAACTGCGATTTTTATAAAATTGTATAGTTTAGGGTAGATTTGTAATTTATTTTTTTATTGATTAACACTGGACAGAGTTGTATGCTCTGTATTGTGTACCTACTTTTAATGAAAACGTATGATGACAAAAATTTAAATTCATAGTACTACAGGATAGTGTTTCATAATATTTGTATTGTTTAGTTCTGCTTTATTATTATTCTTAATTATATTTTGTAACTTAAGTCATAAGTTATAATAAATGTAGGTTTATGACGCCATAACAGTTTCTTAAAAGCTAGTACTACTAGCTATCTACTTATTTTACTTACCTATTAATACTTGGAAAAAATATCGCATTTTTTTAATTTACATTGTTATACTATTTGTGTGTTCCACCCAATAGTGGGCATTCATTTATTCGTCATCACATTAAACCGAATTCCGCTTTTAGGTAAGTACTTAATGATACCCTTAACCTCGACTTATAAAGCCCTAAGGATCTGCCTTAAATTCGAACTGGGAATTAGGACCTAGTGACGGTAATACCTACACATTTTTTGTACCACTTTGTCGAATAAGCCCGACTTAAAAGAAAGATTTTCGAATAAAACCTAATTATTAGTACTTTTGATCCGATTTGGGGATTAGGCCCTTGAAGTAACCACAGCCCTCATTTCTAAACGCGTAGTCGTCGTTTAGAAGCAAAATAATATGCTATTTGGCTTTAGTATAGTATCGTCAAAAGAGACGTCAATAAAATGAAATGTGCGGAAATTGACGTCACTAACATGTCACTCGCAGGTAGCCGAAAACCAGCTTAGATTTCGTTTTTTTTTATATATCTTGGTACGTTTTGCAAAAATGTAGAACATGAATTGAATTTGACGACACGGTTGGCGCAGTGGCTGAGCGATTGACTGCTGCGCTGAGTGTCGCGGGTTCGATCCCCTCATGGAAAAAAATATTTGTATGACCTACAGGTAGTTGTTCCGGGTCTGGCTGTACCGGTGGATGTGAGTTTAAATGTTTGTAAACGCACCTCCGAATACAGGAGAAATGCCTAGTGTGGGGGCAATGTTTAATAAAAATGCGATGTTCCCGATTTCAACTTTCTCCTTAGACTACAATATTTCTAATGTTGGTGCTTACACCAATCCTAATTGTAGTATTTGGAATAACTGAACCTGTGTAGGCGTATAGCTTTATAAGTAACGCTAAGGGCCAAGAATCTTCTGGTTAAGTAACACGATATTTAATTGCTATTAGCCATCATAATGATCAACAAGAAATAGGAAACGGCTGCCAATAATTGCTCTTGTTTACCGATCTCTGGTTACGTTAAATAAAAGCTTGTTCCAAGTTCTCTTGTTCTTCAAAATGCGGTACAAAACTTGTTCAACACTGTTAAAACAACAGTGCTGTTGTAAATGTGATTGCTAGAAACCCTCTTCATACATATATACAAATACTTTCCAGCCAGTCGCTACTTTTGAACAAGAAACCTAATATTCCCCTATGTACACTTACACTACAATGTTTTCCGTTTTCCACTTGATAAAAGGCCAGATAAAGTTTTTACTCAAAGGCATTAGGTACGCCATTTTCATTCGCTTATTTAAAAAACTACGCGTGGTGAATTTATTGGGTGCGTTCGGAAACCTGAAACACGACTGAGTGGCAGCCTGTGGTTGCACGTTCCCGATTGCAATTGAAAAAGAGAAAAAATAGATGAAAAACATTGAGTGTAGAATGGTCTGATTGAAAAAAAAATACGGATAGAACATGACGAATGTAATTCTGAAAGGCTTTTGGTATGCGAGTCCAAAGAGAGCAGTGAGTGTTGTTGTGAATAGCACGTTACTATTGTAGTTTTTCAGCTATAAGCTTGCAAAATTCTATTCGGAAATATTCTTTGTAAAAAAAACCAATGGTTAAAGCTCCAAGTGTCTGATTAAAATGGTTATAATTCTAGATATTCTAATGAAACACTAAGGGGAAATTTCACTAAGGAAATTGAACTACGTTTAAGAGATCCTATCAGCAATTTTTACGAAACCTACAGCTCTTGAACTTGGTTTAAATATGCGTTCAGTTTCATTTATGAAATTTGCCAAAAGGATGACTAGGTAAATTTTATAAATTTAAAATATGGCAACATTTTCTACTCTCTAGGGGATTAAAATCTGTATATGCTTAATCCTTTTCCCTTCACTATCGGACTTACTCCAGGAGTCCCCATTTATGGAATATGTAGGGATTACATCGCCAATAAATATATATTCGCAATCTTTCGCTACACTCTGTACGTAAGCCTTTAGCCAGCTTAGTGTCAACACTTTTAATAAAAGAAACCCAGCTTGCAGCAACTGCGAGTAAAGATTACTTCTAAGCTCCTGAACTAACTAGGGAACATAGAATTTTAAATAAAACCCAGTATTTTAATACAAATACTGGGTTTTATTTTGCTCTGGAGATTTGCTTGTTTGGTATTGGCTGTCAAAAATACATTAAGTCTAGTCGAGTTAGCTAGTGGTAATAAAGTTGATTTTCCAAAAACACATATTCAATATACAATTTATTTCTTTCAGACACAACGATCCTTAATTTTGTTAGTAGGTACACTTAAAAACAATGTTAGTTATTAATTAATCAAAGACAAATCACACCACACAATACTATTACATCTAATTTTAACATCAGAATAATCTATAAAAAAAACAAAAATTAAATTAATGCAATACTTATCCATGTCAAATAAATATAATATGTTTATATATTTAGAAACCAAACTTCGGACGTAGTTAATGAATTTCTATAAATCTTGTCTCGCAAGCTGTGTCAACAAATCATTCAATATCTAGAAATCTTTAGGGACAACAGAAATTTAAACCTAACAATGAACAAACGTGCTTTATCTATATAAAATCATTAATGACTCGACTAAAAACTGACAAGCATTAAATCTATCAACAATGAACATTGAAAATTCATATTTTCGTCAATTTAACGCTCAAAGGATAAGCAAGAAGGATGAATATCACACAAAGGTGTCCGTGTCATTTGTCACCAGTCTCCCCCAGCTAAGTCGGCACAGGTCACGATTCCCCCTAAGGGTGAAACCACAGATACAGATAGACCTAGATAACGCAAGTATCACGATCTGTATGAAAACCAAGCGTGCCATTTTTTGACTACCTCTTATGTCGTCACAAGCACTATTTCTAAGCCGCAATGTAATACGAATGTTTTGTTTTTCTCAAATTTGTACAGATATACAGTTTTTACAATTTATATCAGCACAATTACCCATTCAACATGTTATACACCGATGCAAACTGAGCGCGAAAGTGGCCACTTACGATTTTTGTACGTAAGCTAGGCACGCGAAGCAGCACGCGAAGCAGTTGTTCTTGCGTTATCTAGGTCTATCTATATCTGTGGGTGAAACGGTTTCTAAGGACTGTGTGCACTGACACGAAACTTAAACCCCTTTTTGTGACGAAAATATTGTAGCAAAAACTTCCTTTATTTAGTAGAAAGATGATATAAATATTGGTGGAGGAGCTCGTCGGGTCAATCTTTAGGATAAGCCGTGCTTGCCTAGGTTGGTCTGTGGATGGGTGACCATCTATTACATACCGAGTTTCCTTCGTGCCTCGGAAAGCACGTTAAGCCGTTGGTCCCGGCTGTCATTTGTAGATCATTGACAGTCGTAAAGTCTGACAACCAGTCTTACCGAGGATATCGTATTACGAAGTACTAACTTGGTTGTGGAGGTCAGATAGGCAGTAGCTCCATGTAAAATACTGGTATTCAGCTGCATCCGTTAGACTGGAAGCCGACCCTAACATAGTTGGGAAAAAGCTAGTCAGAAGATGATGACGAAATAAATATTGGTTATCGTTTGCATTTAGATAATAAAGTAAAGGGTTTTCGAAATACCTATTTTATCTTTAAATAATGGTAACATAGAGGTAAAGAGAAAAACAGGAAAACTGAGCAGTCTCAAAAACCGTCTGTAATTAAAATATAATAGAATGAAACTATTAAGATTAGATTAGGTAGGTATACTAATTGCTACAGCAACACGACAGTTTTTTTTTAACATTTATCAATATTTAAGGTTGCGTGAACATTTTTGTAAAATGTTTGACATTTTTGATACACAAGCGGACGTGCCCACGGCTTTGCATTCGTTAAATTAATCATTCATGCGTACAAAGCTCTAGTACGGTAAACTGTTCGATAGATTTGCAAAGATTTATACGCTTTTAGCAATGGTTTAGAGTGGTTTTATTTGTTCCACAAGCTCCGAAGCCTTAAAAAAATTATTCAATTTTTTGCAACATTGTTGCCAGCAGCATTTAATGATGATGTTGCGAGCTTTTGTTTTGTTTTGATCACTGAAATAATCAATGTTGCCAGAAACATTGTTACACAACACTAAAACATGTAAATAAACCTTGAAAACATGTTCAACATTGCTTTGATGCACGAAATCTTTTACAAAATCCTTTAAGCTGCCAAATTGTCAAGTACGTAAGACGCCGGAGCTCCCTGTATTCCTATCGGGTTGGCTGCATGAAATCCCTTTTTCCACGTGAGTTCATAAATACGGCAAGCGCGGCGCCCGACGGCACTTGCCCAAGATCCTTTGCCATAGACCCGTTTATCGTTGACCGTAATGAACCTATTTTACAAACAAAGTTAAACATTATCTAAATCATGTTCCTAGCTACAAAGCCTAAAGCCCAGAATTCATTGTAATTAAATGTGTGCAACATTGTTCACATACACAAAAACATGTAGTTGAAACATATGCAACTTGTTTTACAGTCAATACTCGAAATTTTTGAGCGCAACTAAATTAATTATCGCGAACACCTTCGACATCGGCATTACTTTGACGCACGAAATCCTCTGTTAAAAGCCAGTAAGCTGCCAAAATGTTCAAGTACATAAGACACCTAAGCTCCCTGCATATTGTATCGGGTTGGCTGCATGAAATCCCTATTTCCACGTGAGTTCATAAATACGGCAAGCGCGGCGCCCGAAGGCACTCTTACCCAGGATCCCTTACACCCGTGTCTCGTTGACCGTAAAGACTGCTTTAAAATACATCGTGTTGAGTTACATAAAAGGAAAACAGAAAACAAACAGCTGTTAAAGTTTGTAAAGGGAATGAGCGAGTTCCCAGAAGCTTAAAATATATATTTTTTTAAATTGTTTTTTCACCCAATATCTGTCTTGTATAAGTATTTCATTGATACTTTTTATCAAATTTCTTCGAGAGATAGACGTAAATACCTTTTTTACTCATTTTTAATTTTCAATGAGGTATGTTATAGTATGATCATAATTTATTATGATCACTTTAATTGAAAACAGAAAAAAAACAGCTGTAAAATTTTGTAAAGGAAATGAGCGAGGACAAAGGAGTATTTTTTTTTTTTTATTGTTTTTTCACCCAATACCTGTCTCGTATACGTATTTCATTGATTTCAATGAGTATGTTATAGTATGATCATAATTATGATCACTTTAAGTGTGCAGTTCAAGGTGGCGTTGCTTGTCAAGAAAAATTGCATCGAAATGTTAAACTTGGTACATTTATTTTAGTGCTGCCTGCACAGATAACTTGGTTGATGCATTATGGTGTGATGACAATCAGTATCGATGTATAGAAAATGTGCCTATCTATTTTCACTATTGAACATTTTCATTTTGAATGAGCAACTATATGTATTTTGTTTTCGAAATGCACAGAAAGTTTTGAGTCAATATTGCTCTATAGCAGAATTAACTATTAATGCTCACATAAGCTTAACTTGGCAGTAAACAGAAACCTGGCTAAATAATGAAAAAAAAAACTGTTTCTACCCTTGTTTCCAAATTCAACTGTTATCTGCTTTCTAATATTTTATTTTCCACGAAAAAGGTTACTACGCTAAAAACCCATTCGCAAGCCAAAAATATTTATAGCCTCTCAGGATGGCCCCGTATCTGTCCCGTGGGGACTGCTGGAAAAAAAGCCAGCACACCAACCGTGGAAAATAAACTTTAAAATTAATTGAATAATCAAATAAAGCTGAATGTTTCCAGAAAGGACGCCTTTCCCCTATTTCGTTTGAAATGGAACGACTAAACTCGCCAAATATTATTTTCAGCTTGTATTATTCTAAATTATAACCATAAAGTAAATTCGTGTTAGCAATAAATAAATAACGTCGAAATCGTAAATTTTTATCATTATTATTACATTCATGTTATGATGGTAATGAAATCTTCACGTACTAACATTACACGTAAATCGAAATAAAATATCATCGTGTATTATTCGGAATTATGTAATGAAATTCAAATAACATATCAGTACGACACCGCATTGCGGAGATGGCAGTTATATGAAAATTTCAGCAATCGTGTAGAAAGATGGCTTTGCCAAAATTTTTCCAACGAACCTCAATTTTTCAAGTAGCTTAAAATCATTACTCATGTCGAATGGGAGTGAAAAATAAATATGACTTTCCCCTAAAACTGGAATTAAAAGAACTTAAAACTCTTCGCTCTTAAAACTAGACAAATAGAACCGTCGCCGTCGAGGTCTTTTTTCATAACAGGCCACTCACACTCTGGAGACTGTGAGCGTCTTTTCATAAATTTTAAATGCCAAGGCGAAAAACTGAAATATGGAAAACGTTATAAATTGTATTGAAACTGAGAGAAATTTTATATTAATATTTCAGGATATTTATTACAATTTTAAATTACTTTAAAACGGAATTTATTTATTTATTAATATAGGTTTATCAACAGTTTCTGTTTACAACATATCTTAAGTATAAATAGGTTTTACAGTCTTGGACTTACACAGTCGCCAATTAGAGGTTAACCAGCATTCACAAAAATAAGTGATAACATAATAACAAAATTAAAACGAGTGGTTCTACTTATCAAATACAAACTCCTTACATTTAAGGGTTTACTTAGCTTACGAAATCTACACTAATATTATAAAGAGGAAAGATTTGTATTCTTGTGTGTGTGTATGTTTGTAATGAATACACTCAAAAACTACTGGGCCGATTTCAAAAATTTTTTCACCCTTAGATAGCTATATTCACCCTGAGTAACATAGGCTATATTTATTACTAGAAAAACAAATGGGGTGGGAATTAGGGGAAAATAAATGTGCACCCGTTTGAAGCCGGGACGGGCCGCTAGTATAATATAAAGAAAAACGGTATCGCTACTATTTTACTACTCAAATTAAAAATATAAAAATTATTAGTGCTACAACAAATTAAAAATGAGATCCAAATTGAGGTAACTGAGATGAATAAAAAACCAAAGGAATCATTCATACTAACATAACAAAACATTGTGTTGCGATTTTCGGGAATCCAGTAATTGGTTTCATCCTGTCCAGTAATTTGACTTTGTGAAAATGTATACATACATTCGACCGAATTTTGCGAAATGTACGTATTCCGAAATCCGACACGTTACGTGTAAATTTTAAAACATTTTCCACTGAACCATTTAAATACATTTTCCACGCATTTCTCTTTGTTTAGGATTTTTAGAAGTGTTAAACTGGCATTCCATACAACTATAACCATGCACGAATACACAGCGCGGGTCACTGGTCACTTCGACCCCTGGTTATTTGAAAACACATTTCAAACCTAGCTGACTGAACCCAGTTCTACTGAACTGTAAATTAACGTCATTAGTTGAACTGAAGGACTTTTCAGCAATGTTGAGTTGAGGAAAAAATATTAAAACTCCTAATTGTGAATAATAAAAATATATTTCTGCGCTAAATTGGATTGGCTTGGCAACGAATTTTTTATTTGCAAAGTACTTTTTTGTAATCGATTTAATATCGTGGAAGGTGCAATCAAAATGTGTAATTAAAAATCATAGCGATTTGTTACAAAAAATACGGATTGAAATGAAAATGTATTCATGGTTACGCCGGTATGTTTCGTTGTAAAAAGCGTATGAATGGCTGTGTTAGCATCGAAATCATTGTAAAACACGATATTTTCTGTGTCGTTCTCCTGTAGAATTCGTTTTTAGTCCACAGCTTCATGTTTAATTGAAAGTTATTTCTTAAAAAAAAAAACATTAAAACTACTATTATTAGTTTTAATGTTTTTTTTTTAAGAAATAGCTCATCAAAATCATGTTCAACCTCTTTGACCAGATTTTGGAGTAATTTTAAGAGGTTACAAAATGTAAAAATAAATGTAAAAAGGCAAAATAACATCTACTGCTAATAGTTTTAAAGTTCAGCATCAATAAAGTGGACCTAGTCCCAACAAAGAATTAGACAGACAAAGTTAATTTGAAAGCGGTCACGTAAACTCGTAGTGGTGCTTTCATAAATATTTCGTTCTGCACTCTGAATTGAAATTGGGTTATTATTAAAATTAAGCTTGCAAATTAACTTAATTAGTTTATTCACGTTTATTACAGTGAAGAAATACGCTATCTTTTACTGTATCATTAGACTGGACTGCGGACAGAATAAACGGCTTTGTATCCTTACTAACTGGGTTTAATTACAATTTATTTGAATGTTTGGTAGGAATGTTTCTTTTTTATTATGCCAGAATTCTAGGCAGCGGTAACCTCGACCCTATTACATAAATTGGGCCGGTGGAATGTTCCTGAACTGTGTAAACTAGTCTACCTAACCCATCGCGTTATAGAAGCTGGATTCTATTATGTTATGTATTAGCTAACACTGTTCTTTGTAGCTACCTAGCTAGTGGGCCCATTTGGCTATGTGACTTAGGTTAGTCTCGCAGGGGTAGGTACTTGCGTAACGTATTTTTATGGCACTTAACTCAAACTCAAAGCACTTATTTCAATTAAACCTACAGTTAAAGACACTTACTCACTTACTTACTCTTATTTCAGTTAAAGACACTCTTGAATGTCAAAACAAAAGGTTGGAGCTAGTCCCAGTCACAAGCATAATAACTTGTGAAAGTATGGTAGTTGCCCATTCCAAAGCGTAGATCTCTATGGAAAAGAATGGGCAAGAAACTTCATGGACATTCTTTTCAATCAAAATTGTTTTTCAAGATCTTGGTTACATCATTCATGTTGAGATTATACGTATACACAAGTGAAAACGATGAAATAACTGAAATAGTTATTACTAATTTTACAACATTAGTTACATTATTTACATTCCTAACATATTCTTCTCTGTCTTCCCCAGATCTTCGACAACCACTACCACTTCCACCACCACGCCATCGTGAAGCGGTCCATCACACCAGCTCACGATCACCATGGCCAGCTAGAAGGAGACACCCGAGTGCGATGGGCGAAGCAACAGCGTGCCCTCTCGAGGAAGAAGAGGGACTTCCAGACCATACCAGACTCATATCATTCTACAGGTATGTTTGCTTTAGTTGGTGTTTTTCTTTGCAGTCTGGAGTAGTTTTCAAATGGACGGGGATGATTTAAGTACTATAGACCGACCACTTTTAAGAGTCCTCCGCCTTGCCCCGCACGCGACCACAAAGTCCTAACAATATCCCACAGGTTATTTGCTTTAAAATAACCATAATCCACGTAGGTATTACGATACTAATTGAACCAATACGTGATCAACCTTCAGAATATTCCATTTAAATTGAAACCTTCGCGAGGACTCATTAAAGCGGTCGGTCTATAGTAGATTAACATTTTTTTTTTTGTAGTGGAAGTATGATTCAACGTCAGTGTCAAAAATCTCAGGATGTTGATGATTAATCCATCTGATGTGTTCTATTTGAAGCAATGCAAACGGACGCCACAAGCTCTGATTTGTAAAAGATGAGCAGTTCGTGACTTCAAAATCCTATCTAAATGAAAAACTTCTTTACTATCTACTCGTTTACTAACTTAATCACTTATTCTTAGTGAGTAAACCGTTAGTAACCTAGTTGTCACTTTCGAAATCTCAGTAAAAACAGTAGTGGTAAAGTTTTGAATCAACAAATTTTAAAACATCTTCGAAGAAGAAGACTAAAACACAAAGATTTCAATTCGTAATAACACCATCACAACACCGCAGCGACACACTATCCCAGATCTCGGTACCTCACTCCAACCAAGCGTGCGACAAGTCGTGACTAATTTTTTTTCTTGTTGCAGCTGAGACGACGTCATCGGATGCGCCGGCGCCGTCAGCCGCGTCGAAGCGCGACACGAATTCGAAACGAGAGCTCCAACCGTCTCGGGTGAAGGGACGGCCAAGAGCAGCAGACTCCAAGTTCCAACTCAACGACCCGAAATGGCCTCACATGTGGTATTTAGTAAGTATTTTGGCCTTGAAAGGTTCATAGAACTTGTTAATTGTATGGATAATCTCGCAGAGTACCTATGTAAGGCCTCCCTCCTCCACTTACGACTTTTAAAGGTGGCTTGATGCAGAAGGTGGATAAACGAGTTCCATAGCGCAGTTTTGGAGAGGCCTATAATGCTGTAGGTAGGCATTCGTGTGTAATCAACTGGGATAAATGGGTTTCAGGAATGCATCTTTACTGCTAGATAAGACAAAACTAGGCTTGACCTTAATGCATGTAGATTCGTTTACCAATTTCGGTTTCAACCAACACTTATGTAACTCTATGACATACAAAGAGATCTTGATGGGCAAAATCAGGTCACTTATTGAATCTATCATCGCTGCAACGCCAATCAAACGATGTGCAAGAGCTCTTTAGATCCAACACTTCCCTTATATTATATTACTATATATTTACAGTTGTAAAAGCCAAGCACTTTACTCTGAGTGCCCGGATTTAAGAGTGACTTTGAAGAGTGCCAATGCGATTAATATGGGGACCGAGTTCTGTTCCTTTTGCAAAACCAACTATCTGAAAATGAAATATGGGTCCTGGAAAGCTTGAAGCATTACTTTTCACAGTTGAAAACGTTTGCAAACGTTAGCTAGCTTTGAAAAGCAAAGTTAATAAGTAAATAAAAATGTTTCATAAAAGCACCCTAAACTACTTTGTGGTTAAGTAAATAATAAATGCCAGAGAAGTTAATCTGAAATATAAAGCTAGTTATATAACAAGTGTTTGACTAGTTTTTTGTACCAACGAATAAACTTTTAGGTGCTAGCGCATCAAGTTGCTACGAACTGTCAAATTTTCTAATCCGATTTTGAACTTAACCATAAACATTTTATAGTTTAAAATCATTTGGAAAAATTTGACAGTTTTAGGTAACTTGATGCGTTGGCGACTGTATCTACAAATGTTTTTGTAAGAAGATATTGACGAAATACTGTTTGAATTAAAAAACAAGAAATTCATTATCAAGAAACAACCAATTTTTAATTACTATTGACTTGATTATAATTGCAAAGGTGTCATTCAATTAAGATTCAGAATATCGCCAGAGTTTACCAGAAAGTTCTCAAGTTACACTGTGTAAGCACTCGATTCGCGTCGTTTTTGTTTTTCTTTACCGATTCAACCGAGCTGAGAGCGAAGTTTAATTTTCTTTGGGAACTTTATAACGCTCTTCTTAAATATTGACGAAGTGGAAGCCAAAAAATTGAGTTTTATTAAGCTATCGCGAGAAATTTGCCTAATTCTTACATAAAATCGCTTTAAGAGCCTAACGAGGGTTCATGTTTTGATTTCATATCTTTAAGTATCTCGGTAGGCTCGGGTGAATTAATTTGTATAACATGTTTTATGTAAGCACTGTTTTACTTTATAGTACTGATAAAGAAAGTATTGATATTGCTTGAAAGTATTGCTTGAAAGTACTGAGTATGAGTATTTGGTGTTTAAGTCCGGAATTTCTTAGTAGCGACTGTTGCGCTTGAGGTCTTGGGTTCGATTCCCGGGTTTGTCAAAGTGTTATTGGGTTTTTCCATCAGGAATTTCCCAGAAGCAGTCTCCGTGTCGGGATTTGTTCCCCGCTGATGACAAAAAGGCACGCTCCCAGTTACGCCTCTAATGCCTTATACACCGTGACTTTTTAGTCGTCTTACAACGGCAGCCCACTTCATGTATCCAATGTCTACTAAACATACATTTTAAAAAAAATGGTATTTATGAGATTTTAATAATTTAAAAATAAACATATTATTCAGTATTATGACGCATGACATAGTAAAACACCGTGTTGTTAGCGATGATCTACTGGGCTCGAGCGCTGGGTAGGTATGTTCTCCCGTTTGATACGTAAACATCATTAACACGATGTTTCATAATGTTTTCTAACGTTTTATTTATTTTTCTTTGTACCTATTATGGTAGGTAAAAAAAAAAACGCGTCTAGAGCTATTTTATGTCGAGCACATTGAGTGGACCACCACCATAAGACGACTAAAAAGTCACGGTGTATATTTATTTGACTGGCGAAATGTGGGTGTACTATAACTACCAATCTACTATGACCGGTGCTTAATCCTTAGGGAAAATAGAGGCGTGATGTTAATGTTCTTAAGTTACGTAGGTATTAAATAACGATCTATCAGCACCACAATTTCCAACTCCAATTTGTATAAACTTGTCAACACACAACACAAACAAAAGCCACAAACAAAGATATATCTACACGCTCGCCAATCAATCTACAAAAGTAATTCCAATTTAGGATGCGTTGTTACCCTTTGTTCGCTTTCATTATTCGAGCGATCCGAAATAGTTGATATAAAAACCAATTTCGTATAGATATCAGTGAAACAGTCCGTCAATACAAATTTCCAGTGGTTGCTCTGATATTTCATTTTCATTCGCCTCTGCCACTGTTGCAAATATATTTCAACAAATTCGTTTTTAGTAACAATTTTGTAAATTAAAAAATCTTCGCTGATGGAGGCTGAGTAATTGGTTTTACCCGTGCATTTCGTTTTTGTGGTACATTTCATGAGTTTACGACCCCCGAAGATTAAGTGGGTCATTGGTTTTATTTTATTACTTCTTGTTTGTAGATATTTTGCCAAAACATTTCGTAAATCATGTGCTTAATGATAATAGGAGTAGGTATTTACTAAATATTTATATTGCCAACTGGATACATTCATTTTTTTTCGAATCTTTCTATTAATCTTCTTTTTGTGTGTTATTTAGAACCGAGGAGGAGGTTTGGACATGAACGTGATACCAGCATGGCGGGAAGGCATCACTGGCCGTGGCGTAGTGGTCACCATCCTCGATGATGGCCTGGAGACCGATCACCCAGATTTAGTCGCTAATTACGTAAGTACACGATATTCGTCCATTGTTCTTTATGTACTTGCTTTAATCTAAACACAAACTTGTAGGATGTCGATTGGTTCATGTCGTAAAACAGTATGTTCCAGATTACGTCTCACGACATTACAAATGAATTTCTTCGAAATCGTCTCATTGTATGTTTTATGACGTCGGTACCTCTGTTCCCTTTGTACTTTTTACTCAAATCTTTATTGGCAAATAAGAGGCGCAGTTTCCACGTACGTTAGCAGGAAACGTTTGAAAAACACCCATGAAATCGGAACGGGAACGAGTAAGTGGGGGAGCCGCGCTTTCGCGGTAAAAGGGCGTAGAGTGACATCTGTGTTTTGTGTTGGGAACAAAAGCTTCGGAGTTTCAAATTACACGATTCATCTCGCTGGCTTTAATTCCACTGTTGGCGTTCGGAAAAAAAATGGGTAATTGGGTCGCGGGTATACCGAGGCGATTTATGTGCGATGTACGTAAGGGCCTTGCCTAAGGGAGTAACCAGACCGCGGTCGATCGACGTCAGTTTGACATATTTAGAGTATTATAAGCTAGCTGTAGATATACTGCCATTCTAGCTTTTTCCCAGGACTACATCTGCAGGAAGTTGGAAAACATATTACACAGTCAAAATCATAGTTTTCCGGTACGTAAATAATTGGAAAAACAACATTGCATTGAGTACAGACTAACTACGATTTTATTATACATATCTATTATACGAGATCTTGTTGAGTTAACTAATAAAACTCCACAGATAGAAACAAAAAAAAATGTTTTTTTTTTTTTTTGGGTTTATTTCTGTACTATTTCATCGTGTTTAGATATACTATAGGTAATAAGATATACTCACGTCACGTCTGCAGTAGTTTCACTAGTTATATTGATTTTTCCCCGTATGTTTAACTTCTCAAATCATCTCTGGAAAAACTAAAGACAAGATGAAAAGTTCAAGATTCAAGGCGTTGTTTGAGGAAGGCCTTCCAATTCTCAATAAGGTCACTTACCTGAACAGGCCGCCTTTGTATTCAAGATTGGCGACCGTGACCTATTTATTACCGGGCGCTTTACCTGTACTACCTAGGGAAAATCAATAGAAAAATTTATTTGTTTTTTATTAAGTACCTAAGTGTTTACCTGAAAAAAGGGGTGTAATTCTTAAAAACAGAAGTCCATCATCCATGTAACCAAACTCGACGCCGCTGGCCCTGCGCATAATCTATCTCCAGTTGTGTTGGGTTGCTGTCCTATCGAACTATAACAATGAGGAAACCGAGAGACACCTGCGTTTGCACATCCTCTTGTACATTATAATATCTCTTCCGTTGAGGACCAAAAACGGTTAGGAAGTCCACACAACACTACAGGGTGTAAACGGACCCTTCACGAAGCCGTCAACCAAGTATTCTGTACATCAAACTAAGTACGCAAAAATTCTTGCTGGGAAACGACTTTTTTTTGGAGTGAAAAATCACGTTTTACGGTAAAACTCAATGTAACGCACTCAAAACTTAGTGCTGATGGATGCTTTGAATAGTAAACGGTTCTTAGAGTTAATTAAATTAAAGTTAAAACCTTAAAAAGTGGTTTAGAAAAAAAAATGGATCTTTGACCTCCAATATCTCCGTAACTAGAAGGTTCCCAGGTATGGTCCAGAACAAAAAAATTATCGCAATGACGGGGAGATCAAGTGCCTTTCGGCTTCGTTAAGGGTCTTTTTACACCCTTTATACTAGTGTATTTATCAATTCTTATTCTCTTTAACAGGATCCCATGGCATCATATGACGTGAACTCCCACGACTCGGACCCTCAGCCGCGGTACGACATGATCGACTCGAACCGCCACGGCACCAGATGCGCGGGTGAAGTCGCTGCTACTGCTAACAACTCGCTGTGTGCTGTGGGGGTCGCTTATGGGGCTAGTGTTGGAGGTAAGAAACATATTCATAAGGATTTGGCTCACTATGAATTTATGTTTTTCATTAGCTGTTGCCCGCCACCTCCGTTCGCGTGTAATTATTATAAAAAAAGATTACCTCCCTTGTTGAATCGGATTTTGTTACCAATTTCAAGGGTTTAAATTTTTGCACGGACTCCTAATTATTTTTATAACATAAAAGTAGCTTAAGTTAGACCATAACACATCAGCTATCTGCCAGTAAAGTCCCGTCAAAATCGGTCCAGCCCTTTCGGAGATAAGCCGCAACAGACAGACAGACAAAAATGGAAAATATGTGTTTTTAATACAAGTGCTGTAAATATTTTCATATATTGCATGCATTTAGTAAAAAGCTGTTATTTTGATAGTACAAACATACACTTAAATTTTATTTATTTGTTTAGATGTATAGATAAAAGAAAATAACACATTTGAAATGAATAGGTAGCGTTTTAATGGTTGCGGTGCCAAAAGCAGATGTGTTGGTACCCTTAAGAACTCATCATCCACCTAATGTTTTCTCAATTGTGTTGGGCTCGGCTGCCCGTCCAACCGGATGCTGCGGTAGTCTGAAAAAGCCACTGCCTTTTGACTTCCATAATTCAGTTACTGGGTTACTGGTTACTGGTTTGCATTTAAAGAGTGATGAATATAAATGTTGATGGATGGAGAGGGAGAGGAATGATATTAAAGAAAAAGGTGTAAATGTTTGCGTGACGGTTGACAGGGGAGAATGGAAGATAAAAAGAAAGAAGGGACAAGGGCAGGAAGATGATGATGAGTTAGTGTTAGTAAGAGACCCTTTGAGAACATATTCAAGCCAAAACGTGACACCAAAATAGCCCCTTTTTACCAGACTAGACCATCTCGATATTACTTTCTTCAGATACGATTGTTATTAAAACAAAAAATTGCAAAATTAACAGCAACTTTGTCTTGTTTCTTTTCTTGCACTATCTAATGGACGCTTAAGGTGTGACAAACACGGACCATTATCCTCAAGAGTGCACAAGAGTGCTCTAAGACTCACACTTTGCACGAGAGATGTGCTCTTCAAGTGCGTTGTCAAGATTTGTCTTAGGTCACCTTAGTTTGTAAGTACTAACTGTACATGTGAATGAAGTACGTACGACGAACAATCAAGCTATACATAACCAGTTTATGCGAATCTCTCATTGTACGGGATATCTATACAAAGCAGGGTCATGTTATACTGGTAATGTATAGGTTGATGTGTCGCCGTGTGTACCTTTTACCTTGATCTCTGTTGGACCGAGGATTCCTCAATAAGAGGTCCGTGAATTGGCAAACATAGTGTCGGATTCCCTTGAATAGTTGGGTCTTAGGTCTTCGCAAGATCATTGGGAGAGATAGATGATAGCCCTGTGGTACTCAGTGGCCCTTAATTAGGGACATTTGTGCAGTATGCACAGCCGTAGCGTTTGAGTTTGAGCCAGTGGGGAGCGGAGCCACTCTGCAGGATATGTTCCACCTCCTGTCCTGCCCATCCTGCACAACCACTTGCAACTACCAAGATTTAATTGAAGCTAATGTTAGAGCTGTGCAGGTGGCTACATAAAGGTCTAACACAATTTGAGTTCATCGACACGTAAAGAAGAAGAAGCAGATGTAGGGTATATTGGTGATAATTTCTCCACAGAGAAACAAACTGATACATGCAGAAATATTATTATGAACCCAAATGATAAGAGAGTCATAACATTTTATTGTTGAAACAGAATAAAGTATATATAAAAGGTCCCTAGTTTACTACCAATTGATATTCTCATAGTTTAGTGTCGTTCAAAAAACGTGACATCATCAATAAAATCCCAAAGGATTACGGACTATAAGAAATAAAGAAGATAGATCAACCCCGATGTTATGTAGGACAATTTATGTATGCGTAATAAAGAATAGTTTAGCTTGACTGAATATATTCGATACGCAACAAATATTAAGTAAGATAGATGGACTGGAATCTAATTAATAAGGTTTTTTGTTTTGCTTGCCGCGTCCTTGCACGTTCTGACACGGTTGGCGCAGTGGCTGAGCGATTGGCTGCTGCGCTGCGTCGCTGTCGCGGGTACCATTCCCGTACGGAACAAATATTTGTTTGGCCTACAGGTTGTTCCGGGTCTAGCTGTTTATGTATATGAGTTTCAATGTTTGTAAACGCATCCGCGATACAGGAGAAATACCTAGTGCGGGGCAACGTTTTTCAAAAACAAGACTTCAGTATTCCGAATGGATTTTCTAAATAATTGTGGAAAATGCATCAAATCCATTGCAAAGTTTAAAAGAAAATGGCGGCAGACAGATAAAAAGCAACTTCAATTTATCGAGTTTCCTCCGTGCCTCGGAAAGCACGTAAAGCCGTTGGTCCCGGCTGTCATTTGTAGATCTTTGACACTCGTTACAGGTAGTCAGTTGCCAAAAAGTCTGACAACCATTCCTACCAAGGGGTAACGATACCCCTACTACTGGGATGTAGAGATAGGCAGTCGCTCCATGTAAAATACTGGTATTCAGCTGCATCCGGTTAGACTGGAAGCCAACATAGTTGGGAAAAGGCTAGGCAGATGATGACAGAATAAATAAAGATCCTTTATGGACTATGCTGGTCATGATGTTTCTAATCATAGACATTTTGACTTGAGTGATGCTTTCGATATAAAAATGAGCCGCACAGCCCGATGGCTTTAAATCGGCTGTTTTATACTCCTTGAAATAACCTACCAACCTATATCTTACTAATATTATAAAGAGGAAAGATTTGTATTTTTGTGTGTGTGTATGTTTGTAATGAATAAACTCAAAAACTACTGTGCCGATTTCAAAATTTTTTTCACCATTAGAAAGCTACATTATCCTTCAGTAACATAGGCTATATTTTATCCCAAAATGTTTAAAAAATAAATGTTCACCCGTGCAAAGCCGGGACGGGCCGCTAGTTTTAAATAAAACAGCAGAACGTTTTTCCTGTAGTGTGTGGGGTGAATATTGTTATTACGATTGCGCCTGGGTTAATATCCCATTTTACAGAACATTGACTATATTTCGTAAACCATTGCACATTTTATTTTATATGTATAAGTATGTACAGTCACGAGCACCAATATGTATGCACTTTCCTAAATATAAAAGCAATTTTCGCGAAAAATGACGATTGTAACTTGGAGATAGGATCTTTTTCATAAAAATGTGAGTTCCATAATACTATGTTCGTAACAATTTTAATCAGAACAGTAGGAGAAAAACGGGGTATTCCTCAAAGCGCAACTATTTTTAACCGCAACCAACTAAGTGCAACTAAATTATTCCTCGAAGCGCAATCATTAGTTGCGTTCACAAATTCAAATTAAAAATATTATATGTTTATTCCTCAAAGCGCAACCATGATGAAAAATATCGTTAATTAATTCATCATACCCATCTCTACTTTTGCGCTTTAAGGAATACCCCAGAAAAACACTTTAAAAAGTTGTTAAGTGTTTACATATTGGTGCTCGTGACTGTACTTTCACTAAGCACACTCAGTCACGTAAAACGACCAATAACAACGGTTCACTGAAAGAAATTCTCAAGATTACCCACGAAAGTTCGTTGTGCTAAGAGAAGACAAAGAAAAAAAAAAGTATATTTTCAAGTTTATTGTTACGCCGTATGCATGTTTTTATGTTGCCTCGTAAGTTTTTATTGTTTTTTTTTATATAAACAGCTGGTATATAATGTGGGTTGTAAAACGCCGATAAAATGGGTATATTATACTGTCGGTTTTGTGCTGAATATTAAGTTAGTAATATCCGAAATGAACAATGAAGTAAAGCTGAAAAAAATTTAATCAGCTCATTATTTTAATTTTATGATAACAAAAACCCAATCGCATCGGTATTTGAGGTGTACTGAATTCAGGAATTACATACATATAACAGAAATATTTCTGAAAAATTTAATTATAGCAGATGCCAAATAGGTCGGTTGCGTATTTACAGAGGATAAATAATTCAACGTTATTTTTGTTTTTAATATATTATCATCTGCTAGATTTTGACTGTGGTTTCGGCCGCGTGTTTTTCGGGAATTACTTTGCGGGAACGTACTACCTACCTGGATAAAACTATCTTAAGTCCAAGCTAAAGCCATGATCTACCAGTGTGTCAAGTATCATAGAAATCTGATCAGCCGTTTATTGTGAAAACGTAGCATACTAAAAAACAGATACTTATTTTCACATTTAACACATTAATTAACAAAAAATATAATTCGCTTAAATAAATAGTAGACAAACTTGTTAAATATTCGGTCTTATCTTTTACCAGACTGACGTTGAAAAGTTCTCCTAAATGTGTTTTAGCAAAATGTTTGTACAAACAAGAAAATATGAACTTTTCCGTGTCAGAGCGTACTGTGTAGCGATATGAAAACGCTGCAGGATATAAAGTTATTAGCAAGTCTGCGTAGCTACAAAGTATATTCGTTTGTGTAACTCGCTTTACAAACACTGTTTAACTTGTCCCTTCGCATTATAACTTGCAAAGTTTATCGTAATCGCCGTACTGATTTAAACATTAGTAAACTAGTCAAAAAAGTTCTGCTCTTTTGAAATATAGGTTAGTTAGGCTATTTCAAGGAGTATAAAACAACCGATTTGAAACCAGCGGGATGTGCGGCTCTTGTTTATATCGAAAGCATCACTCAAGTCAAAATGTCTATGATTAGAAACATCATGACCAGGATAGTCCATAAAGGATCTTTATCTATTCTGTCATCATCTGCCTAGCCTTTTCCCAACTATGTTGGGGTTGGCTTCCAGTCTAATCGGATGCAGCTGAATGACAGTATTTTACATTGAGCGACTGCCTATCTGATCTGCACAACCCAGCTAGTACTGGGTAATACGATACCCCTTGGTAAAACTGATTGTCAGACTTTTCGGGCCACTGGCTATCTGTAACGACTGTCAAAGATCTACAACCGAGAGCCGGGACCAACGGCTTAACGTGTTTCCGTGGCATGGAGGAAATTCTGGGTGGTCACCCATCCACAGACCTACCTAGGCAAGCACTTAGGCCACGGTTAGACCACTTAGAGCACTTAGACCACGGCTTAACCTAAAAATTGACCCGAGCGGCTGTTATTATTTAGCCACGAGCTCCTAGTAAACTAGTATTACGATAATAATGCGTTTATCTTCGCCATCTGCACTGCAAACGTGCCTCGGTGCATAAATTCGGGATTTCATCGCAAATACACTTGTTTGTTTGGACATAGTTGAATATTTATCGTCATAGTCTGTTATAGTCCTCTATATCTATACAGTGGAATCCTCTCTTTACATTTATATCGTAAAATCCACTGTAAAGGACTCTCTAATTATAATTTATATCAAACATGCGATCAAAGGCAACTAGACGGAATTCTGAGAATTTCAGAGACCCAGATACATGCTATGTTTTGATAAGAAACAGGGAGCGGTTCTATAAGGTTATAAAACAGTTTACGTTCATCACATGAACGGAGGCGAAATGGAATGATAAGATTATGTTCCTGATATAATTTATTATTCGGGAAGTGTCACGTTTTAAGCCATTAGAAGTTTTACATCTGAATGTTTCAAAACATCGGCCCCTGGGATGAGCTGAAATAAATTACTCAAGCTGACATCTCCGGAACTCTAAATTAACACGAATTACTGTTACAAACGGGATAACAAAACATGTTTTTGTTGGGATTAACATTTATCTTTACTCGGGGACTTCCCATTTTATGCTAATTACACTTTTGTCCGAATACGCTCCCACGTCCTTCTGAATTTGAAAAACACACGAACTAAGGCTAAACTTTTTAGGCCTTGTGTTTGAATAATCCATTAGTCTGGCCGGTGTTGCGTGTATTTTTCCAATGCAGCGTGGAAAAATAGAAATAAATAATAAAAGTTCCGTTTTTATTTCATGGCACGTTAGTCAGTACATTTTTATAATCATTCTAGAAATTGAAGGGTATTTTTTTAGTAATTGAATCGTGTAACGAGATTTACATAGCACCAACATTTTTATGGAACACGCTTCGTTTTAGCGTTTCATGGCTTGCAAAATAATGTACTTAACTTGAAAAAAAAAACGTAAAACGTTGTACGCGTAATTCTAAAAGTAGCGCCCGCACTAGGACGGTCAGACCCGAAATCATCCTTACTGACTAATCCACCACGACCAACCAAAGCGATCGACCGCGCGAATTCGTGATCGTACACATTGTCATTCATTTGCTTGGTAAATTGGAAGGCTTCGGCGCGACCACGCCCTCGTCAAACAACATGAACGCGACAGTCATGTGTTCGCATGACCGTATCGGTTAGTTAGTACGCAGCCGGATTTTTTTTCTTGTAGGACCTAACTTACGTAAGCCTAGTTATTTTTCGAGGAATTAATATTTTGCCTCGTGTATATATATTTCTTGGTCTGCCTCGTTGGTCTAGTAGTCGCAATCGCGACTGCTGAGCATGAGGTTCCGGGTTCGATTCTCAGGTCGGGCAAATTGTCTTTGGGTTTGTTCATCAGGAATTTCTCAGTAGCAGCCACGCAGTCTGGATTTGTGCCCGGTTGATGGCAATAAACTAGCCCCTTTTACATGAGACTTAAAAACAACAGGCGAAATGTGGGTGTACTATTAGGTACACCTCTGCCTAACCCTTCGGGGATTACAAGAGTAATGATGTTATGTTTAATATTTTGTATAATATTGAATGAACTTGATATTCTATGCTTTGAACGACTTCCCACTTTAAAAAGGAGGCCCACGATATATTATGAACATACAGAATCATTCCCGTTATTAAACATGTCTCTCTTTCCTCAGGAGTACGAATGCTGGACGGTGACGTCACAGATGCTGTGGAAGCTCGCTCCTTGAGCCTTAACCCTCAGCATGTGGACATCTACAGCGCGTCGTGGGGCCCTGACGATGATGGGAAGACAGTCGATGGACCAGGAGAACTCGCCACTAGGGCGTTTATTGAAGGGGTAACTAAGGTAAGATCTGAGTTTAGCCCATACCTAATATCACAAAAAAATATTCAGCAATATTCTGTTCTAGCTTTTGCCCGCGGCTTTGCTCGCGTTAATTTAGAATTTGACAATAAATTTTCGTTTTACTCTACTTGTAATTCAGTTATGATTCGAAAGACATGTGGCGCCATCTAAGAGCATAATAACGTTATTGTTGTTTTCCCCGAGAACAGCACTTTTTTTCGGGATGAAAGGTACGCTATGTTCGTTTCTGTACACCTGACAACGCATATGCAAAATTTCAGGATGATCAGTTCAGTAGTTTAGGCGTGAAAAGGTAGCAAACAAACTTACCTTTGCATTTATAATTTTAGTAAGGATGTCACTATTAGTAATAAAAAATATGCAAAACCGTCCCCAACAGATGTTTCTTGGCAAGGTATTGTAACTACTGGTTCTGACGAGAATGTACACGTAAATGAGCGTAAATAGTTTGTGTGCAATGTTTTTACTGAACACCCGATGCTTCAAGATCTATTCAAACATTGATGAAATAGTTTTAAAATCTATGTAAAACGGACGTGGTTATGTGTACGGTATTAGAAAAAGTTCAGATTTGAAGAGCGCTCTCTGTATATGCCTCACTTTGTCTTATAGCAATAGAAAACTGCATTCCTGGACTATCAATTATAACGATGGAATATGGCATCTGAATTGAATCGAGTAAACACGAAAGTTGGCTATACCTTTCATTTCTGCGTTTTCAATCAAAGTGAATCAATTTGATTGAACCGTATATCGTTGCTATAAGCTTAGCAGGCACCAACTCTGTATCGATCAAATAACCTTATATCCATCTTCACTAACTCTAGCTAGAGTATAAATCTAAGCGAAATTATGGACAACTTTCTTTTTTTGACTTGAACATCGAAAAACATTTAGGGAAAAAAAAACTGACTTCCAAAAAAAGAGAGAAAGAAGCATCTAGAATTACTTGACTTTCGTAAGTCGATGACTTTGTTTGTTTTATTGACTTTTTATTGTTTGTAAATTTAATAAAAATATCAACCAAATGAAAAAAAAATCACGTAATCGGCCCAGTAATCACGGATTAATCGGAGTACATATGTACATGGAAAAAAAGATGCTAGTGGGAAACGTAACCTTCTCCTTTTTTAGAAGTCGATTAAAAATCCCCCAGCATGGGTCCAGTAATCACGGTGTACATACATGAAAAGAGCTGGTGGAATACAAAACCTCCGGCTTTTTTAGAAGTCGGTTAAAAATTCCCCAGCATGCTTTTATTTAGGCATTAATTTAGGTCCCAGTTAGCGAAAACAGGGCATAAGCCACATCTCAGCGAAACCGTACTAGCGTTAACGTCAAACGTGCTCACATCAAAGCTACGGAAACGTGCCGGACCTCGAAGACCGCAGGCGTGCTCGAGTAGTGATTGACCAACGAATTCTATAACCTAGAATTACTAGTGCCCACTTACATTGCCTTTAATATTAAGTGCTGTTGGTTACGTAACTTTTTTCTGCCTAAAGTTTTGAATGGATTTTGTATTAAAATTCAGTCTCAATAGAATGAATATGATGAGCTCGTGGCTAAATAATAACAGCCGCTCGGATCAATCTTCAGGTTAAGCCGCGCTTGCCTAAGTTGGTCTGCGGATGGGTGACACCATTACATACCAAGTTTCCTCCGTGCCCCTGAAAGCACGTAAAGCCGTTGATCCCAGCTGTCATTTGTAGATCTTTGACAGTCATTACAGGTAGTCAGTGGCCCGAAAGTTCGACAACCAGTATTACCAAGGAGTCAGCCACAACAGACACAACATGAATGTCTGCGTGTGGTGTGTCTGTTGTGTCTGTTGTATGAGTTGTGTGTGGTGGTGGAGGTCAGATAGGCAATCACTCCATGTAAAATACTGGTATTCAGCTGAATCACAAACAACTAAGTAAAGTCAACAAAGAAAAGCATGAAAAATCTTTACTATCTCATCATCTGCCTAGCCTTTTCCCAACTATATTGGGATCGGCTTCCAGTCTAACTGGATGCAGATGAATACCAGTATTTTACAAGGAGCGTTTGCCTAAAAATCTTTACTATCTACTTACTTACTTAAAAAATATTTTTAGTAGAGTTTTGTAAATATATAAAACTGTGCCTGTTTCCAATTATTTTAACATAAGTACTACGGTAAAGATCAAAGGTATTAAATACAGCAAAGTTTAGATGTTTTTCATAATGAATTTAATTTCGCTTGATAAGCCTACTATGATATTAACCTTAATTAAAATACACAAATGACTATTTTGATGATCAAATACAACGAATGTTTTCGTATCTCGGTAGGCAGACAATAGGAAATTAGACAAACAAGCTTTTGTCTGTCTAAGTTATTTGAAGTCTAGTTCTAGTTAACTAGATTGTCTACTTTTTAGAATGAAAAACATAAAACAAGAACGCTTTAATTACTTTTAACAGAAAAGGTTAAAATAGGGTATCTGACTGAAAAAATCTATTTAGTCCGTCAGTTAGATTATTACAAAATATTGGACACGTATTTTTTCTTTTGTCATGTAAACGAAAAACGACCACGATACAGCGCGTTTGAAATCTCGCGTGACGTCACAATGTCTGTTACTTTTTACTGTCCAGTGTCGTCACAAGCCCCCTCTCTTGAACATTGATGCACCGTATCATCGTCATGTTTTGATGATGTGACAAAAGAAAAAATATGTGTCCATCGTTTTTTGGTGATCTAACTGATGGACAACGCCCCCCTATAACATGGGACTTAAACATAACTATCAAAATGTAGGTGTACTGTACTAGGTACACCTGTGTCTGCTTAACCCTTTGGGGATTACAGGCGTGATGTTATGTTATGAATTTGAATAGTTATAGTAAAAAAAGGTTTCATGATATGAATCTTAAAACTCCAACTTCAAATAAATCGATCTAAAACGCTGTAGATCTAGTTGTGTTACACTTTCCTTATATAATATACTAGCGGCCCGTCCCGGCTTTGCACGGGTGGACATTTATTTTAAACATTTTGGGATAAAATATAGCCTATGTTACTCAGGGATAATGTAGCTTTGTAACGGTGAAATTTTTTTTGAAATTTGCACAGGAGTTTTTGAGTTTATTCATTACAAACATACACACACACAAAAATACAAATCTTTCCTCTTTATAATATTAGTAAGATCATTTTCATTTACTATAAGTGTGCACAATCACAACTACACATCTACTACATAACTTAATTTACATAATATGTAAGAACTCCTCCGTGAATATACCTGTCATCACGTACCGAATACTGAGTCGCACGTATAAACGAAATTACTGAATAAATAAGATTTCAGATTCACACAACATTTTCAGCGCGACTGTACACCTACATATAAATGCTATAGGTACAGTCTTAATGAAAAGTCACCACTCTGTTAAATACTGAACGTTAATTCTTCAATTTTCACTGAAAAGCGAGATTGACACGTATTATGACAGGACTAGGGTTTCTTTTTACTCCTTTTAATCCACGTGGATTTTGTTGCTAAGTGGAATAAACAAGATTTCAGATTCTCACGAAAATTTTCTGCGCCTCTGTACCCACAACGCGGTACAGTCATAATGAAAAGTCACAACACCGGCCTCTGTTAAATCCTGAACTTTAATTCGTCAATTTTCACTGGCATGTGACATTGACACTTATACTGTCACACGTAAGGTTTATTTTCAATCCTTTTGTAATCCACGTCGATTTTGTAACTAAGTTAGTGAAGGGTACCGGAGCAGGCAAGCGACACTGCTAAAGCAATTTCTGTAATGATGCAATTATGTTCTCTCTCACTCTATTTCTTTCTCTCTCACTCACTTTCCCACACTATATGGTCAAGTGTTCACACAGTACACAATTTACTTAAAGCTCTTTCCCTTTTTAACCCTAAAAAGCCTGAGGGTCGTTGTTTATGTAAAACGAAGTGCGTTAAAAAAAGTTTTCTTGCTAACGTTTTTTTATTACCTACCTTCTGCGGTTTTTTCGGGATTCAAATTTAAATAGAACGTGTAATATAGTCGGGAAAAAAGTTTTTTGCTTTGCGCCTTATACACCTGCGTCGCAAGTTTTTATGCGTCTTTTATTTAAAGTTTCGAGTTCGTAAAATCGTGGTAAATGGAACGAGAATAGGAAATGAGAGGGAATGAGACGTTTGTGCGTAGAAAAGTCACGTCTTTTGTGAATATATAATATCTCAAGTAGTCAACTTTAAGGTGAAAGCGCTAGAGTAGCCCGCGAAATTTATTTTTAAATAATAATTTTGATTGAAAATAGTGTCCATGGAGTTTCTTGCCCATTCTTCTCCATAGAGATCTACGCTTTGGAATGGGCAACTACAGTACTTTCGCAAGTTATTATGCCTTGTGTCTGGGACTGTAGCTTCGCCTTCTTTGTTTTTCTGACATTCTAAAGTGCCTGTTATGGTATAATTTCAATAAATGCTTTGAGTTTGAAATTCAAATTTTCTTACGTTTTTTGCAATTTGCAGGTCAGTGTCAGTTTGTATATTGATGAAAATATCATATGGCGTCCGTAACACGTATGCAGTTACAGAATTATAATAATAAAAATCATCAAAACAACCCCTTCAGTTCCATTTAATCCGATTCTAAAGGGGTATTATAGTACATATTTCTTATTCAAAAGTAAAAACCTTGTGTACATTATTCAAAACTAATTACTGATTTATGACCGGTTCGCTAAGTTACACCTAACGAAATGGTTATGTAAAACACTACAAGATAAATAAACATATTCTCAATGTTTATTACTAGGAAGTGGCGAAGGGCGGCCATTTTGGGGGAGTGTCTTCAGCCTAGTGCTGAAGACAGCTGATCTTCAGCTTAGTTTGAATAAACGACTTTTGATTTTGACACTCCGCTCAGCGCTGAAAGTCGAAAATCCAACGGCTAGCTTTCACTCGGGCATTGATTACTTGAAACTGACATTAATAATTCTAATTAGGCCTTGATTCAGAAAGCGTTACTCCTGGTCACGGCTCGTATTGTTAGGAGGTTCCTCTCTCTTCCCACTGGACCCTGTTCCCGATACCGGTGGGCTACATTTTTTTAATATTTTTTTTTAATTTTAGGAATATTTAAAAACGTATTAGATTTGTATAGAAATAAATACAGGAAATTCTAATTATAACGAAAGAAATCAAATTCCTAATACCAACATTTAACAACAACCATCACTCTGTAACGAATCATTCTACGAATTGAATGACCACAGGTTGGTATAACCTGAACAGTATTGATCCAACGAATCCCGCTCAATTGTGCAGCTCGCGGGCCGGAGCAGCGACCGATGTCAATGACTGTTTAGCTGCCAATCACAAGGCACGGCTACTAATTACACGCCAACGAGATACGTCTCAATATCAAGCATACAACATAATGGGTGTAAAAATACCCTTAACGAAGCCAAAAGGCATTTGTTCTCCCCGTCGTCATTGCGATATTTTTTTTGTTCTAGACCATACCGTAACTAGAAGGTTCCGACCTTCTAGTTACTGAGATATTGGGGGTCAGAGTTGCAACTTTTCACAAGTTTAAAAAAAAATTCAATGTTTCGAGTGAGTTACATGGAGTCCTACCGTGAAACGTTTTATTTCACCCCCAAAAAAAAGTCGTTTCCCAGCAATAATTATTGCGTAGAGTTACTTAGTTTGATGTACAGAATGCTTTTTTTTTTTTTTTTTTTTTTTACGGATGGGAAATCATCAAATGACTTCTCCCGCTCTGGGTGGAGTGGGAGGGAGTGTCAGACTCTTACTGACTAAAACCCATCCATGTTCCTTCATTGCCCTTTGTGTTCCAGGGCCACGGTATCTCTTTCGAACAGTCCCGCAGCCCCGGCAGGATGTACAGAATGCTTGGTTGACGTCTTCGTGAAGAGTCCGTTTACACCTTGTACATCAGTCTCTCCTAATTCCTAATCTTAACGAATAAAAGTGAGTTGGTATGTTTGTCATGCCTTCACGTCATATCGACTGAACGAATTTCGATGAAATTTGACATACAGACAGACCATGACCAGTTTAACTAGGACGTTCCCGTAGGATAATTTCTGACCTCCACGCGAGCGAAGCCGCAGGCAAAAGCTAGTGTAAGTTATAAAATAAAGTCGTTTACGTATCTGTTTGTGTGACTGCGTTGTTATTATAAACTAAAAATGATTTTGATGCGTTTTTGCCATCATTTGTGCAATTAATAAAGAAATCTCCATATTTTGTCATAAAAACCGTGCAGGCTAGCCATGAATAAAACTAAATTTATTCACCCATATTTCGATTCGTCTGTCCTTCAATAACAAAAGATTTCTAAGTTCTCGTAACAGAACGTGGGCCCAGTGAACCGGATAAAAAGAGGCTTGGATATTCGAGTATCTTTCACCCGGTTCTGCGGTTTTATTCTAAAACACTGTGAAGCCAGACTTCGGCTGAAACCCGGTTTTATTCGGGAAAACTTTTTAATTGACCCTTTTGATCGCTGAATTGCGCGTTTACACAAATCGACTTTATGTTAATGTATGTAGATGTGAAATTTTCGTTCAATGAATGTGTGGTACGACTGTGTAATAAAACCATCATGCAGGCGGGTAGCTTGGCTAGGCAAATGACGTGACATTTGAATATGATCAGCTGGAGGCAGGGAATACGTTCCTCGTTTGTACGTCATTTGCCACGCCCGCCTCTGATGTTTCCGCTCCATGAAACTACGATTCATAAAAAAATGGATGTTCATTTATGCTGCCGCAATACGTCAAACCAATCATTCAAGCGTGTTCAGATAAATACAAACCTAGTGATAGGAATCAAAAATTGTTCTATGATTTATTTCGCGCGGAATATTGTATCGAAAAAATTGTCTATGCTGACGGCCTATCCGGACACCCCATGGGGATAAAAATGTCCGTAGATTTTCCGGATATATCCTTTTGTTCCAAACAATAACATTTTGTTTTTATATAAAATTATGTGAATAGAATTTTTTAACGTGAGTGTTTGTGGACGTCAAATTCATCGGAAAAGCGAACTAAACTCGTTTAGCTCGTTTGTTCTTGTTTTACACACACGGTAATTGGTCAATTTGAAATTTAAGTATTCATCACAAACATTTTTTTATTACAAAAATATTTTGTTCGCAAAATACAAAGAGTAGCGCCCAACGACGTTCTTGGAAACATTTTAGAGAGATAGATAAATCATTTATTTAGTGCACACAAAAGATAAAAAAATAAAAATTACACGACTATATAACTATATAAAACAAGGCGCCAATATACAAACAGAAAAACATATTTACGAAAGAAGTATAGTAACACCTCATGGTGTCTCATACTTGTATAACGAATATACAAGGTGCGGCGTTTTCAATGCCAGTCTGTAATTTGAAGCCAAACGATAATTTACTCTTGTCCATCGAAAACAAAGCACACTAGACTACAAATCGACTGTTTGTTAGTCTTAATCTATCACAACTGTCCCGCAACGTCAAGCGAAATGCCTTGCCAAAACCATCACGTAGCGCCACCTATTAACTGGGACATGAACTAACACAAATATGATAAATCTCCCTCTAGCTCTAGTCATGAGTCACGTGCTCCCAAATGCCCTATTTCCCCGAAGAAACGAGTTTGTAATATACTAAGAAATATTATTACATTGATACTTCCACAAATGTACCCTATTTTTTCACAGAAATATACTGGAAGATGTCTATGTACAGTCAGAGAAAACGATTTTTCGGCAAATTGACTATCAGTTTACATGTCAGTGTTTTCAAATCCTCTCTTCTTTCTCGTGTGGTTAGTTTCTAACCCTTTGTCAGAGTTATTATGCCGCCCATGGGCCTCTGACTTGCCTTTACACGCCGTCGAGAAATATCTCTCAGGCATGCTGGTTTCCTCACTATGTTTTCCTTCACCGAAGCAAGTGATAATAAAACAATACGCACATGAATCCGAAAAATCAGAGGTGCGTGTCTTGGGTTCGAACTTGAGACCGATTATTATTGACTCGACAGTCCGACGACGGTCACACTACTAGGCTATCACTGCTAAAATCCTGTCATTCTTAATCTATCAGTTGTATAAAATCGTGTCAATATACCAAAATAAATAGTAGCTATAATACGCTCTGTCTGTACATAGCCTCGATAAAAGAAAAAGTATCTCTACTGACTAGACTAATGCCTTTATTTCCGTCCACAGGGTCGTAACGGCAAAGGCTCCATTTTCGTATGGGCCTCAGGAAATGGCGGACGAGAGCACGATAACTGCAACTGCGATGGGTACACCAACTCCATTTGGACGCTTTCAATATCTTCGGCCACGGAACGGGGAGAGGTGCCTTGGTACTCAGAAATGTGCAGTTCTACATTAGCAGCTACTTACAGCAGTGGGGCTATTAATGAGAAACAGGTAAGCTGTTCATAATAACTAGGTATATTCTTCATTTCTTCGAAAAGGTGCCTAATGGATAGTTGCAACCAGCGTGCGTGTATGATTAGGTGGTCTAAAATGGCCGCTTTAACAGAATCATAATAGGGTAGGAATTTGAATTACGTTACTATTCGTAAAATGGTAACAAAGTGAATTTTTGATTCATACAGGGTGTAAGGGATACCCCTCCACAAACTGATGGGGTGAATTCAGTATATCATACTAAGATGATCGGTACAAGAAATTATTTCAGGAATTTTATGGGAATCCAATAAATTTGATTTGTTTTATTTCCGCAATGTATCGTTACCGTGGCAAAACGCACTTGGCGAACGGCAATCGCGACGACCAGTTCGATTAACTTTATAGTTAGGCAGGAAGTGAACATCTGATTTCACGCGTTTTTTGTAAGAGTATTACGTAAATAAATGGAGTGTTGCGTACAGGGAATGTCATTTTACATTGTAATAAAGGAATAGTAACTGAAAAAAAAAAAGTAACCGGAGAAAAATTCCGGCGGAATATGATTCAAAATAAGGAGCTGAATGCACCCTGTTATTTTGTGGAGGGCTGTCCCTTACATCCTGTATTATTATCCTATAATGATTCTGCTAAAGCCGCCATTTAGGCCCCCAGATGTATGTATGAACGTTGATGAAGCAAAAGGAGCATGTATGAATCACAGAAAGTGGCGCTCTTTAGTTTCTACCTACTCCCATGGGGAAAATGCGTGATTTTCGTGTGTAAGTAAGCTATTTTTAACTCTCATTAAGAAAGGATATTTTCAGCTTTTTAATGAAAAGGAAAAGAAAGGAATGGTTTTTGAGATTTTTCCTTGTCCTGTAATGATCGCATGTAAATAAGGCCTGCTTTGCTCCCCTTCTTCTTTAGCAATCTCAAGAACAGTCTGTTTATACAGATTTTGAGAGTTTCCTAAATACATTTTACCTAGTTCTCAATCCTTTTTGAGTAAGATAAATAATCTAGCTTCATCCTACTGTTATTAGTAGTAACTAGTATCTAGAGACAGGCGTTTCATTAAGACAAATTGATGGTTAACATCATTTGTCAAAATCAGCTCTGTCATGTCGGCGGTTACAGAAATAGATGGCTAGGGACACAACTTTTTGGTTTCGCGTACCCTTGTAAAGTTAGCCATATTATGTTCGATAATAGACTAGTCTAGAAATACACCAGGGGACAAAACTTAGACATATTACTCCATCATCTGCCTAGCCTTTTCCCAACTTTGTTAGGGTCGGCTTCCAGTCTAACCGGATGCAGCTGAATACCAGTATTTTACATGAGGTGACTGCCTATCTGACCTCCACAACCCAGTTAGTACTAGGTAATACGATACCCCTTGGTAAGACTGGTTGTCAGACTTTGGGCCACTGACTACCTGTACTTGTGACTGTCAAAGATCTACAAATGACAGCCGGGACCAACGGCTTAATGTGCTTTTTTAGGCACGGAGGAAACTCGGTATGTAATGGCTGGTCACCCATCCACAGACCAAGCTAGGCAAGCACGGCTTAACCTAAAGATCGATCCGAGCGGCTGTTATTATTTTAGCCACGAGGTTCTCCGTATAAAATTAAATTAGCTCCAGAAATAGCCTTTCTCGTTTGCAAGATTTAATTTCTACCAAATAAGAACTAAAGTTGAAGTAGCGCGTTCGTTTGATCTCTATTAAAACTGACGTCTAACTTGGGTTGTCCAAGATCAATGACACGTTTTCTATTTTCAGCATGTTTTTATTATCCCACTTTGTTATGACAACACGTCTCTCGCTGAATGTGTTTCGTTTTCTTTGATTCGTATCCCTAATCCAAGCTTAACTACTTATTATTAACACCACACCTAAAAGTAGGTGTAAAAATATTTTTACTAGCAGCAACACAAAGAACAGAAAAATATTCATTCACTCCCACGGATTTCGAAAAGAAACTCGCTATTATTATCATTTTACCGAGGGTTCTACCTTTTTACGTATTTGGACCCTCGATCCCACTTACCCAAAAAGTAGTTACGTCCTTCCCTACACGGTTTTACACGGAATACCTACATAACGTCCTTTGTCCCTTTAGCAGGACGAGAGGTAAATAAAATTATGTCATTTCAATGTAAATTATGAGGTTGGTCTTGTTAATTCCAGGCGTAGGGTGTCTGTGAACTTTTGTATTTGTCCTTTAGTTACGATACAAAGGACGTGACTACTCAATCAAAGTTGTACAAACTTTTGGGTCAAACGAAATTGTTCCGAATAGATAAACTATTGGGGCGAATAGTAGCCGGTGGATACTTATTTAACCGATGTGTTAGGGGACCTCATATCGAGATAAAAGTAATTCCAAATGCAAAGTTATATATACCCACCAAAGCTGAGTTACCTATCGATATTTTATCAAAGAAACCGAAACCATTCATGAAAGTTATTGCTTAAAATATTAGTTCAAAATATACATTTATTCAAATTGCATCCTTTTCAGGTTAGCATAACAAATATGCAATTCTTTTACATTATTTCAAATTAGAATAGAACAGAATAATAACGACTCATTTGCAATGAAATCGGTGTCACTGAAAAACTGAAAAACATCGTCAGGTATATATACGGGGTGTAAACAGACCCTTCACGAAGCCGTCAACCAAGCATTCTGGACATCATACTAAGTAACTTTAACTTTTTTTTTTGAGGTGAAAAATCACGTTTTACGGTAGAACTCAATGTAACGCACTCAAAACATTGTGCTGATGGATGGATTGAATAGTACGGGGGTCGTGGAGGTGTTTAAAGTAAAAATCTTACTTTAAAAACATGTACTTTTAAAAAAACTTGTGAAAAAGTTGGAACTTTGACCCCCAATATCTCCGTAACTAGAAGGTTCCCAGGTATGGTCTAGAAAAAAAAAAAATCGCATTGACGGGGAGAACAAGTGCCTTTCGGCTTCGTTAAGGGTCTTTTTACACCCTTTATTGGGTGAAAAGCGTTTTCCAGTTTGCTAATGCGAGTTAGCTTAATATACCACTTTGAACTAGTTCAATCTTAAAACGTGAAGTTTAAAAAATAGGATGTGTTATACAAAGTGTATAAAAGACATATTTTATTATTCGGACTAAGTTAACAGGACTCAGTTGTTTGTGTTAGCAAGAAAATTCGTATTCAAGTTAGTGTTATTTTTAAAACAACCTGTATACTCCACACCACATACAGCGAGATTACTTTTTTCCTTTTCCTCCAAACCTCTTGTATTGTTACGCTATTATTTATGGGGGTGTATTTTATTTGTATATATTTTTTAGAGGATTCGATTTATAGTAAACAAGGATTCTCATAAAAATAGATCTAAATCAGGCTCTATTGTCTGTTTGAAAACTTGTAGGGCGTTAAATTAATTGGTTGTCTTATTGGAAAGCTCCTATAGCAACAGGGAAAATATTTTAATTTACCAGAATAGCAATGATTGGATGTGATTTGACCTTTTCATTTTGGAATTTACTTTTCTTGGAAGCTATTTGAGAATAGCTTTTGTTGGTAATAAGCCTTCCAGGGAAACTACTCAGTTTATTTCTGTAATATCGATATCGTGTTACAGAAATAAACTACGAAAAAATTAATAAAATAACTGATTGTGGAGCTCGTGGCTAAATAATAACGCTCAGATGAATCTTCAGGTTAAGCCGCACTTGCCTAGGTTTGCCTGTGGATGGGTGACCATCACGGAAAGCACGTTAAGCTGTTGGTCCCGGCTGTCATTTGTAGATCTTTAACAGTCTTTACAGGTAGTCAGTGGCCCGAAAGTTTGACAACCAGTTACCAAGGGGTATCGCTTTATCCAGTACGTACTGGGTTTTGGAGGTCAGATAGGCAGTCGCTCCATGTAAAATACTGGTTTTCAGCTGCATCCGGTTAGACTGGAAGGTGACCCCAACATAGTTGGGAAAAAAGGCTAGGAAGATGATGAGTTAAAAGTTATTTTTTTTAAACTGATTTCTGTGCTCATCATCAAGACCTTGGGGGGTTACCGTGAGATGACGCTAGACGTCTTGTATAGGTCCATCTCTTTCCCGCATTGAGGTAAGATTAAAAGAATACTCGGTTTTATCGTCATGGTACGCCACCTGACATTACGTCACTTATGTGACGGGCGGCCAAAAATTAAGGGTCGGAACCTAAAAACTCCTGTAAAATTCTGAATTCCAGGATCGTCATCTAATTTTCCCCAATTTTTGTCCAGGTGGTTACAACAGACTTGCACCACTCTTGCACCGCGGGACACACCGGTACGTCGGCGTCTGCGCCGCTCGCTGCTGGCATCTGTGCACTAGCCTTGCAAGCCAACAGAGACCTTACTTGGAGAGACATGCAGCATATTGGTATGTATCCCCCCAGCTAATTTAATTTGTTCGGAGACTATTGAAAATCCCGAAACGCTAAACGAAGGCGGACTCTTAAGGCCGGTGAGTTAGTCCAGTTTTACATTGAGACATCAGATTGAAGATGTGTGTATGTATTTAATCTTCTACTTCTTGCTCTGCTCTGCACGCATAGCATGACCACCGTAGAAACGGGTTTTGAATCGACAAAATGACAGATTTCTTTTCACAATCTGTCATTTTGTCGATTCTTCTCTCAAAGAAACCCGTTTCTACGTTGGTCATGCTACGCGTGCTGGGGAGGGCGCAATGTCTTTCTCAAATACAAGGTGAAAGGGACATTGACGCTCAAATGGAACACGCAAAACAACAAACAAATGGCTCGTGGAAACATAGATAAACATTGAAATTTTTCATCGGTAGTTTAAAAAAACAACCAGCTTTTCCATACATTTTGACCGTGTTGGTATAACACTTTTGTTGGAAACAGTCGATGTTTTTTGTGGATGTATTGAATACTTGGTAACTATTTGTGGGTCGATGTCCCTTCCACCCTGAATACGTATTGTCCCCTCCCAGCCTTAAACACTGCTAAGTATTTAGTTTTCTAACGACTACTAAGGCCATGTCCTAGCCAAATATCTCGTCATGCGAACACATGACTGAAACGTTAATTTTGCTCAACGAACACGAATGCGTGATCGCACCGACCGAGGGCGCTTATAATTTTTCCCAACAATTTGTGACCTATAAACGTGACCATCGCTTTGGTTTAGTAAACGGAGTTAGATTAGCAGCTGACCCCATTTTGGTAAATGCTTGCATGATTGTTTCCAAGAGCTTCCCAGATCTCGGAGACCCAAAGACGATCAGCCTCCTATATCAAAAGCCCCACTTGCCCTGTCCGAGCATAGTTCCCGAGTTTCAATTATGTATGAATAGGATTCTATTCTATTGTTGCCCGAATCGACTTAGTACTAAGGCCGACCAAGATGCCTAACGGGCAGTGTCGATTTATTCACTTATGCGGCCTTATTGTTAGGGATGAACTACGGCACCTTCTAAATTATTCAAAGCAATTTGGTGTCGAATGACAAAGTTAAGTAAGTTTAAAGGATTCTGCCCACTACACCGTACCATAAAAAAACATATCGGCACCAGCAAAATATTCTCGTCGACAATTGTTGACGCTCCGTGCATGGCACGCGACGGTGTTGTAGGTAACAATCTAGTGGGCATAGATTGTTACAAAAGAATAAGGTATGATGACCGTTTTAAATCCGTTATAAACGGGTATGATACGCTGTTGATACTTTCTAGTTGATAGTAGTCTGTGTCATGTTTCTTTCCGTGCTTGATACGTTCATAGCACGGTTATGGGATGGTACGGTGTAGTGTGCAGACTCGAAAGTCAGTAGCAAGAAAAGGTAGAGTGTACTTGTTCGGATGGGGACATTAAATTCAGTAGTATTTGTCGAACAACGAAGCCCACCCGAAGCATTTACTACACATATTCGCCTTTCATTCGTGCCGATCGTAAACACCATTCCGGATCTACTATCGCTAAATCATATCCGGGTCCGGTCAGTACAATTCGAGCTAAACCGAGCGGCTTTTTTCCGAACATATCTTGTCTAAACTCGCTTTTACCGCCCGACAGTTCAGAATCTTGCCGACCCGCACGGTACGCATCCTTTACTTTCAATACAGATTTACTCGAGGTTCATAAAATCGAAGGTTACGACAAATAAATCTGAGAAAAGTGTGACAGATTGAGTTATAAAATTTTTATACTTCAATCCTTCAAGCCGTATTGGCTCTCGGCTTTAAACCTAACAACCGACTTCACATAATATCAAAGGCTATAAAGCGAAAGTGGCAATGAGCGTGTACTTTACTCTTTTACTGATTTTTTTTATAACACTAAAAACATACATAACATCTCGCCTGTTATTTCGAAGGGTTAGGCGAAGATGTACTGAGAGTACCCCCCATTTCGCCAGTTATGTTTAAGACCCATACAGGGTATAAGGGACCGCCCTCCACAAACTGATGGGAGTGAATTCAGTACATCATACTAAAATGACCGGTAAAGAAATTATTTCAGGAATGTTATGGGAAATTTGATTTGTTTTATTTCCTCATACGCAATGTATCGTTACCGTGACAAAACGCACGTAGCGAATGGTAAGCGCAACGACGAGTTCGATCAACTCTGCAGCTAGGCAGGAAATTAACAGCTGATTTCACGCGTCCATTGCTGGATTTTTGATTTTAGCCGTATTATTTACATAAATGGAGTGCTGCGTACAGGGAATGTAATTTTGCATTGAAATAAAGGAATAGCAACAGTTTTTTTTTTAAATAAAATTTTCCGGAAAAGAATTCCGGTGGAATATGATTCAAAATAAGGAGCCGAATGCACCCTGTCAGTTTGTGGAGGGCTGTACATTACACCCTGTATACTAGAGGGCAAGCCATCATCCGGGCACACACCCAGATTCCGGGCTACTACTGAGTAATTCTGAACGGAAAACCCAACAATTCTGACCTGGGCACCGCACCATGAACCTCATGCTCAGCAAATGGCACTAGAACGAGACAGTCGACAAACGAGCAGTTTTTCTCACTGATCTTTTATTTGCCAAACCACGCAAAGCAAATAACGTGTTATAGTACAAATAATAAAATATGAAGTATGTGGACGTAGACCCGATGATCTGTGTGGATTTCTAACCCTCCCTAGCTATAATTCTTGCTATCCTTTAGTTGGCAATCTTCTTTACGGCTCTCGACGCTATTTTTGTCGCCCTTCGGCTTGAGTTTTCGACTGAGGCACGACAAATAGTCGATTCTTGTTATTGTTACTATGACATCGATAAATAAAAAACGATCAAATAATTCAAGACTCTAAATAAAATTTCACCGTTTCTTTAAGCTTCAGTAATCATTTCAGCCGAAAGACGTCCACTGCTGGACATAGGCCTTCCCCAAGTGTCGCCACATTGAGCGGTCCCGTGCAACTCGCATTCAGCGGATCCCCGCAACCTTCACAGGTCATCGGGGCATAAGCATAAGCTTCAGTGGATAGTCAAAATACTGCTTGCCTCGTTGTTCGGTCCTGGGTTCGATTCCCAGGTTGGCCAGTGTTATTATATTTTTCTCAGTAGCAGCCACGGCATCTAGATTAGTGCCTGGCTGATGGAAATAGGCTCGACCCTTAGTTACTGGAACTTAAACATAACTCGGGAAATGTGGGCGTACTATTAGGTACACAACCCCTTGGGGGATTACAGGCGTGATGTTATGATGTTCAGTCTGAAATCCAGATTAATACCAAAGCTCACCCATTACATTGCAAGAAGTACGTAAACATAACTGGTTGGTCTAAACACCTCTGCCGAACCTTTCAAGGAATACATGCGAAAACCAAAATACAGAAATTCTAATAATAAAGTTTGTTGCCTACTAACATCTAATAAAAGGTACGGAATCTGTATCGGAAATCCCTAATTTTATTGGATTAGATTCTTTATAAAATGAAAGGTACGAAAAGGTTACGAGATTGCCGAATTCCATTCGAATGTGATGTCATAAGGATTGTTCACATGTTTCACGAAAATATTTCATCAACAGCCTGTTGGTACTGAGCATAAGGTCTTGCGTTCGATTCCCGGATCAAGCAAAGTGTTTTTGGGTTTTTCATAGGAATTCCTCGTAGATGGTTAATGGCAAAATAGACTCCTCTTACATGGTACTTAGACATTACTGGCGCAATTGGGGTGCATTAGGACACATCTTTGTTTTAACCATTTAAATTACTGGTATGATGTTATGATGTATTTTTTAAGTTTTAATAACATAACGGAATAATTTAAGTGGAATTTGGTATAATAAATTATGTATTTGCATAAAATAAATATCCACGCGTACCTATTCAATAATGTTAATTCAGAATTAAATACACACAAGTAAAATCACTGAACCAAAATTCCGTTAATGATGACGCAAAACTAACACAGAATTTAATGAAAATACGTGTATTTTCTGTGCTCCCTTTTAAAGCTTGTCGAACACACAATCCACACTATAATATTGTAAATGCAAAAGTAAAGGATGATTTCCACCAAACGGCTCGCATCGCTACGGATCGGAAAGGATACGAACGGGTGCGGCGACAGCATACGACCGACTCCGTACCGTCGCTTGCGAACGTGGTGACGTGTTCTAATTTTTGGAAATGGTTGAAGTTTACGTAGTATTGTTGGCTATTGCATTAGAAGAAGAAGAAAATAATCATAAAAATAGATGAAAAGAACAATTTGGATTGATGATTTAGGAGCCGATCGGATACGACGACAAGCGAACGGAGTCGATCACGCGTTGCAGCATACTTTCGGCTACGAGCGCGTGTCGCGGAAGAAGTCTGCGGTCAAGCTGCTGTGCGCGGCTTGGTAATATAGACTGTATAACACGATTAAAGATTATAAAATCCGTTCCGATCCGATGCGATGCGAGCCGTTTGGTGGAAATCATCCTTAACGCCGTCTTTCTGTTACCTTTTCACGGCGAAACAGCTTACCGAAATTAAGTAATTTCGGCACGCAGTTGGACGATGACCCGGGGTGGGACATAGGATACTTATTATCCCGTAGTAGTACGTTCGTTAGATAGTCAGTGGCCCAAAAAGTCTGACAACCAGTCTTACCAAGGGGTATCGTATTACCCAGTAATAACTGGGTTGTGGAGGTCAGATAGGCAATCGCTCCATGTAAAATACTGATATTCAGCTGCATCCGGTTAGTCTGGGAGCCGACCCCAATAAGGTTGAGAAAAGGCTAGGCATATGATGAGTACGTTCCCGTGGAATTATTCCCGACCATCACGCAAGCAAAGTAGCGTGCAAAAGCTAGTAGACTAAAATGAAAATCCGTGTTTTATCTCCCTTTATTCAAGCTTTGTCGAACGCTACACAATCATTTATGTATGAGTCTTTGTTTATAAGCTGATTCCAACGTTTTTTCATGATGTTTTTCATGTACTCCGCGCTCACTGACGGTCGACCACTTTCAACCTTATTAGTCAGGGCATAAGGGTGAAAAGTGATCGACTGTCAGGGAGCTTGGTAGTACTTACTCCATTTAATACTCTCTCATCTGGATCATCCACGTTTAGAGACAAATCGTCTCGGGATTTTGGCCATATAGTGTGTTTAAAGTACTTTTTTAGTATACATGTGTAAGTTTTACTATACCGAACTTTTTTAAACTCTATGAAAATCTAATTACGGTTGATTTTGTTACTACTGCCTCGTTGGTCTAGCGGTCACAATCGCGACTGCTGAGCGTGATGGTCCTGGGTTGGATTCCTGAGTCGGGCAAAGTTTTTCCATTGAATTTCTCAGTGGCAGCCAGGAGTCTGGTTTTGTGCCCGGTTGATGGCAATAGGCTCGCCCCCAATTACATGGGAATTAAACATAACTGGCGAAATGTGGATGGAGGTACTATTAGGTACACCTCCGCCTAACCCTTCGGGGATTCCAGGCGTGATGTTATGTTATTCTTAGTAAAAGGTTTTATCATTTTTGTACCAAGAGTGATAAAGAAGTTCAAGCTTTGTCCAACGCTACACAATAATATTGTTCATAAGAGAATTAGTTTTGTTTTAGCTTTGTGAGCATTTTAATTATTTTGAAATTGAATTGTGTTTCTAGATCTTTGAGATTGGCCACACCGGCTGTCATTTGTAGATCTTTGACAGTCGTTACAGGTAGTCAGTGGCCCAAAAATTCTGACAACCAGTCTTACCAAGGGGCATTACTTAGTACTAACTGGGTTGTGGAGGTCAGATAGGCAGTCGTTCCATGTAAAATATTGGTATTCACCTGCATCCAATTAGACTGGAAGCCAACCCCAACATAGTTAGGAAAAGGATAGGCAGATGATCACTTTGTTTATAAACTGATTTCAACGTTCCATTTAATACTGTTTAGAACCAAATTGTCTCAGGAATTCCGCCTAAACACTTCAAAGTGTGTTAAAAGAACTTTTGTTTCGCAAGGCCTATTGGATGACAAAGTTTTCTAATGTCCACGACAAGTTGGACTGAAGCGGGTATTTTGCGTAACGTAGTTTCTGAACCGCTTTTGTTTTTTGTTTGACATGCTATTTTTGTAAGGAGCTCTTGGCTCGTAGCTCTTACACTTTATGCCACCTTAGTACTTTACTTACCTATTAATGCTCTGACTTTTCTAAACGGATTTTAAGATTTTCCTTACTAACTTTACAGGCAAAGTTAGGTATTAAATAGATAATGCCCGTATGCACTAACGTCAAGTTTTCCCCGCCACACTATTTCCAAATCACTGCAACTCAGAACTACGACCACCAGAAAAGCGCCGAGACAATGAAGCTCGACGAAGTCCCAGAGAAACAATTTAACTGAAAACCATAAGAATAGCAGAGTGAGAAAAACATAATTTCCACTTCCCTCTATATTAGCAGGAGACAGAACAAAACACGGCCAATAGGCTCCCCCCCCCCCGCTCTGGGCGGAGTGGGAGGGAGTGTCAGACTTTTACTGTCTAAAACCCACCCATGTTCCTTCTTTGCCCTTTGTATTCCAGGACGCGGTATCTCTTTCGAACAGTCCCGCAGCTCGGCCAATAGGCTCAAAGGGACATAACATGAAGTTTAGCACTATCGAATTAGGCAATGTCTAGCGTAGCTTCAGTTTCAACGTTTAGATCTGTGGTCTGTTAATTTTGTTACAAATCTGTTCCTAAACCAACAGAAAGGCTTGTTAAAAGCAATATGCATCGTGTGCCTTAGTCATTACTGATGATTCTGCTTTACGTCTACGCATTACATTTCGGTATCATCAAGGTACACTGAAAGCGGGTTAATGTTATCATTCGGCACAGAATCAGTTGCATGTCCCTTTGATGACCTATTTAGCTATGACGGCTAAGCTGATTGGTAAACTAAGATTATTGAATGCGTAATATCAGTCCTATCTGGTCTGTAGACTTAGTGTAAACAGTATTAAACTAAAATAATAGAATAGGAGAACTATCTCGCTACTCTGAATAGAAGCTGTGACTTGCAAGTTACTAAAATAGGTCTAATTTAGCTTCGGGATTCTTGGGATAGGTACAACATTGATTAGTTTAATTTGTGCCTGCTAAAGCCAGGTGCAATTAAATGAAGGTTGTTTTTCTAACACGACATGTTGTTGTGCTGTAACAGAAATAAAATGCTTTAAAAATTAGAGTTAAAAATACTTGTAAAGTGAAACTTAAATATACACGATACATTTTAGTCACCCAGTGCTTACGCAAGTTGATTTTATACCCTGCCCTCATTCATGAATCAGCTGAGGAGGCTTAGGAGCTCGTGGCTAAATAATAGCAGCCGCTCGGGTCGATCTTTAGGTTAAGCCGTGCTTGCCTAGGTTGGTCTGTGGATGGGTGACCACCCATTACATTCCGAGTTTCCTCCATGCCTCGCTCCATATTTAGCATATCCGTATTTAGCTGCATCCGGCTAGACAGGAAGCCGACCCCAATATAGTAGGGGGATATTCATTCATGAATCAAATAAAAAATGCTTTCTTTTTCAACAGTGGTTCGCACGGCTCGTCCCGAACGCCTCAGCATCGGTGGCGACTGGCGTGTAAACGGCGTCGGCCGCAACGTCTCCCACTCCTTCGGCTACGGGCTTCTTGACGCCACTGGCATGGTGCGACTGGCCAAGACTTGGCGGACTGTACCACCGCAACGGAGGTGTGAACTTGCGGCACCTAGACCGCAAAGAGCCGTACCACCGAGGGCTTCTGTTTCACTGCAGGTTAGTAACTTGAAGGCTGTGGTTTGCTCCGTTAAGCTAAGGATTACTAGTCGCTAATGGTGTGGTGCAACCGGCTTACACTTGGGGACTGAGTCTTAAGTGCAACGCATTTCCATAAAACTCTTCTGTAACACCGCAGGTAAGTTAAAGTTTGACACAGGGATAAATTAAAACAATCTAGTGTTTAAACTTAATGGCCATTATGCAACGTATTCTGTCAACGTATAGGCAATAACATGTGGAGATATTCCATAAAACCTTGACACGCCTGCATGATATCAAGAGTTCCTAGTTCGAGCTACCTATAAAGACTCATGATAAAAGCATTATATCCAATCTACGTGCACATAATATCCATTTAAAAAGCAGTCGTACCACATAAATATAATCGATGGTGAGTGATCGGGCGCGAACTCGTGACTCGAATGATGGCGCACACAAATGTGGCTGACACCGAAGCCGCGGTGAGTAATGCGGGTAAAAGCCTCTGTCATATTACACGCTTAAATTAATGACACAACCGGATAAGCCGAATTAACTCCTCTGTGACACCATTACATTCAAACCTCATAAAGATTCTCCAGATTCGTTTGAAACTCCTGAAATTTTAATACAAAACTCCAAAACTTACTACATTTCCGAAGTTTAATTGCCCGATAAGGTCATAATAGAAGGCTAAAGACGAAAACTTTCGTCATAATCGTTTTTAATTGCTTCTTAAACGCTGAACATTGGCCATCATTAACAATTGCAACGAGAACTCGAAATAAGTGATATTATGCACAACGAAGGCTTTTAGTATCACGATCGGAGTTCGCCAGTTTATGCTAATGGAGTCGGAAAAGCATTCACACACATTACCATACATAGCCATTCAACATCTGTGTGCGGTACATTCATTACACGAAGTCCACTGTCATATTAAATTCAGTAAATCAACGAATGTATGGCCGTCATTAAAATATCTAGTGTTCCGACTAGTGTTGGGACAATCTAGTCCCAAATGTATCTTGTGCGAAATTCTCGTATGTCGGCAGTTGCCTTACAGTATGTAGGGAGCGAAATGTGTTTTCAGCTTATTGCATTTCAGCCCATCTCCCGAATGAAGTGATGTCTACAACCGAGCCAGCGAATGGAGTTTGCTTTGCATGTGCAAAAAATACAGAGCTACGTATATTGAAAATCCAGGTTTTCATAAATCCAGTTTTACATCGTATTTTTTTCGTAAGAGCTTTAAAAGCTGTTTGTTTATTAGCCAGGCCAATGCTGTGTTGAAAATTTTTAATACCATTTTATTTTTTAATCGTGGAAAATGAATTGGCTTTGTGTGTTACAAAGCAAACTTCACATTATTGCCGTTTCCGCCTTAGATCCCCCTTTTCTTTATAATAATATGGCATGTACCAAAAAGCTCATATTTCAGCGTGAGATTCAGACCAACAAACTGAACAAATTTCTCCATGGGACCACCATCAAAATTCCAAAAAAAAACTAAATGCTTAAATGAGGGTTATTTAATAAACAACCTGATTAATGCAGCCTACTTTTGAAAATTTAGGAGTTCGTGGCTAAATAATAACAGCCGCTCGGGTCGATCTTTAGGTTAAGCCGTGTTTGCCTAGGTTGGTGTGACCGCTGATAAACTATCGAATATATAAAATCGGAATCCTAAAATAGTTCTGGGCGTATATGGGGTTAAGATTTTTGATAATGAATCAATTCCCCTTTTTTGCCGGACGAGCTTCTATCGACTAATTCTATCCACCTAACCATCCATTCTTCTCCAGCTGGACGTGGGAGCGTGTCCAGGCGTTAACTACTTGGAACACGTTCAAGCGCGCGTGTCGCTGTCTGCTGCAAGGCGAGGTGATCTGCGCATCGTGCTGACTTCACCTGCTGGGACAAAGGTCACTCTGCTTGCACCCAGGTATGTATACAATGATATGGTGTGTAGCGCTAGTGGCGGTACCTTTACACAAGCCCAAAAGCTTGGCTTGAACTTATAACCTACTACACTCTCCTACTATTCATAATTTAAGAGCGTTTACAACTTACGGTATTTCATAAAAACTTTCAAGTTCCTGTTTTTCGAAATGACTGAACCGATTTTAATGAAACTTCATAGGCATAAGCAAGATACATAGGTCTAAAAAGTTATCAGAGAACATTTTCCCATAATGCATGTGTTTATTCTAGAGTGCCGCCAATATATTAATTTAGGTCAAAATAAAATCACTTTAATCATGGTTTTTTACTTGCATATCTTTGGTTAGATGTACTGAACGCGGTTCCTGTAATTGACGGACGTATCAAAGCAATAAATATCGCTTTTATAAGTAAAAAACTTTTTTTTTAAGCTGTCTAAGTTAGGTACTTCGAAGTCTACAAAGCTTTGTGTTCCATAACTTGAGGAAGAAAAACATGAAAGTCCATTTCCAATAGGTTACACTTCAATAATAAAATCGTTACCTTATTTCTAACAGTTCAAATATAATAACTTAAGGTTTTCTTATGGCAAATCGTTTGAGAGTATTTTAGGAAAAAAAATACTTAATGTTCTGATAACTTTTCTTGTGAGGTTTTAAAACAAACACAAAACGATTCTCTTTAGTGCTTCGTATCACAATTTTTAAACTCAGAAGTCTCTGAACTTTTTGGAGTTAGTAGACTTTGCGAAATACTGTCTCAAAAACCATCATAATAACCTTAAGAACATATTGAATGTTAAACCAAAGTACACACACACAGCTAAACCTCGATAGCAACGTAAGATTCGTCCAGTTCATTCAACACAAATGTCGTTGCTATGTAGATCGCAGCTCCACAGTAATTGAGGTATAATGGCACCAGTACACAATGGCTCTCACATTGGCAGCTTTACTGCGTCCATTGAACGGTGAAGATATACGTCTATGTAGAATATACAAGGTGAATGCTTGAGCTGGTACTGAAAGGTCAAAACTGGAACTGTTTGGAGTTAAGAATAGTGGGCCACAAGTTCTTGTAACGGCACTACTAATAAGTACTACAGCAATTTTGTGCAAAAAGTACTACAGCAATTTTGTGCAAAAAGTACTACAGCAATGTTGTGCAAAAACTACTACTTACAGCAATTTTGTGCAAAAAGTACTACAACGCCATCTATAGCACAAATGAAGAACTAAGATCAAAATTCTTAATAGCGCTATTAAAGTTATGCGCGACTTAAGACCATATAGAAAAACCCGACAACAACTGTCGGGCAGTAGCCTACAAGACACAACACCCGTCTGGTCGGAGGATCCTCTCTTTTCTATGGGGGATAATGAACTTTACACTCTGTTCTTCATTACCCCTATAATTGCCCTTTGTTGTAGCGGCACTGCACTCTATCATCTGCTTAGCCTTTTCTCAACTATGTTAGAGTCGGCTTTCAGTCTAACCATAATATTCTACAAGTTACTAGTAATTTATATGAATTGTCTGCCTACCTGACCTGCCTCACAATTCAGTTACTGGTCACCCGTCTACGGGCCGACCTCGGCAGGTGTAACTTAATCTTCGTTCAAACTGCGGGGCGGTTTTTGCTTAACCACGAGCCAACCTACTCAAATTTGAAAATTTTGAATTTCCTTCGACTTTCCACATGTGCAGAATTTAATATTTTATATGAACAGTCACTTTTGTAAAAATGGTAACTCTTTTTTTTATCAAAAGGTCAGATTCAATTTTTGCCTTAACCCAGATCATTTTCCAAGCACTGAATTGTAGTCTAGTTTCCTCAATACTTGTTACTTACCCAGCTTCGATTTTCGCCCTGAATTCTGTCATTATATAAAGCGTTTCAAAGCCAGTGTTTGTACTAAAGCCAAACATTTATCGAATGGCTACCAAGAAACGTTTTGTCAAAGCAAGTTAAGCAAGATTGGGTTTTACCTTGCTTTGAGAAAACATTTCTTGGTAGCCATATTGAGGTATTAGTTGCTGCAGCTTTAATAACAACAATTTAGAGACTGTTTTAAGCTTTCACGGTTTTCAAATAAACTCATATGTCGAAATATCGGGAGCTCAAAATAATGAACAATCACGGAAAATATCCCATAAGTGACAGTATAAGTTTATATATATCTGAATATATAATGACAAATAACAACCTTTTTAACATCTGAATGCAGTGGATGGGTATATCTAATATATTATCTAGTATGTAATTGCTACCGTGACGTCTGTGACGAACTTTAATTATAATTTATTTTAAGCATTTTTCTCATGTAAGTGACTTTGTGTCTTTTTTGAGAATAAATATCTTTAAACCTAAGTTTAACAATTTAGAGGTTTAACTAGTTGAAATAATAGAACGATGAAAAAAAGTTTTTCCTTAAAAAAAACAGAAAAGCATTAATTAGGCGTTGTGGTGCCTATATCCTAGGCACGAACATCTAATTCATGCTCATGATCACTAATGAATGATAGCAAAAAAAAAATTGTGTAATGAAAATCTTTTGAAGTAAGTTTAATATGGCTTGTTTAATTAATGTTAAATTAGACGCTCGTACTATCTCTATATGAAAACTGGCCTTAGCCCTGAAGTGGGAAAGTTGTATTTAAATCATCCATCGAAATCGGTTTGCGCGTTTAGAAGTTATGATGGAATAAAGAAACACACATGATCCCTGAAAACGTAACACTCCTTTTTTGGGCAGTCGTGTAAAAATACCTCTTAACCAACCAAGACTAAACTTTAAGTGCCAATTCAAGTTATAAACTTAATAAAATAATTCCAGCATTATTCAGAGTTAGGCTACTGTTTAAACAGTCACTGCACGTCAAAGCTAATGCACGGCGCTATGATGTGCTGTGACATGGAACAACGTGGCCGCAAATACAAAATGCGCCATCTATTCAGTTTAGAATAGACGTGATAATGTTTTACTACGTCCGTCATTGTTTACCTTTCTAGTTTCCAGCTCACGACTTTATATGCTTATGTAAAACGTTGTTAAAGCTAAAATACGGAGAAATTGGATATTTTTCGAAAAGCGACAAAGAGACATTTTATCACGGTGCTTAATTTTCCAGAATTAAATAAGATTATATCTGTTAACCTGTATTTAAAGATAATATTTTCATTTTTTTTTAAGATACTTTGTACCAAAAAATACACGTGATTTTGGGTAGGGGGAGGGGTAGTCTAAAACCTCACCACGTTTCACCATGGTGGTGGGGGGGGGGTTAAAAAATTGCTAAAAACATCACGTGATTAATGGACGACCCCTTTAGTGAAATAATATATTCTTTTCTCTACTCTCACTCTGTTCGCTGTGCGATTAATCATGTACAGTGTGTTGTTAGTTGTTCACTTTATTAAAGCCGACACAAGACACTAACTAGCGCTCGCTGGGTGTAATTAGACGGTTAATTTTCCGGCAGGCCGCACGACTCGTCCCGCGCTGGCTTCAACTCGTGGCCTTTCATGTCCGTGCACATGTGGGGCGAGTCGCCTCTGGGCGTCTGGCGCATAGAAGTCACCAACGAGGGACGATATATGGGTAAGCGAAATGACACTATACAGGGTGCATGTTTTCAACAGGTGCCAAATTTGACAGGCGAATTTTCGTACTAATTCAATCATCGTGCTAACTAATCTTAGGATTAAATACTCACCCTGTATAAGTACCTACATACTTTAATGGTTCTTTAATAACAGAAACTCTGACTTTAATCTGCAAAGTTTTTATGACCGCATTTATAACGAATGGCTTGTCACAAAAGTCGGCGGTCTGGAAATTTTAAAGGCCCAAGAAAGGCTTAAGACGACAGCTCCAGAGATTGTTTATTCAGCTCCGCTACTTATCATTCTATTGAGCGAAAAGATTTTCACTAATCCTCGGTAGCCGTAGAATAAAATGTTTGTAAATCAATATCTGTTTGTTCAATTCCACGTCATAGGGCGAGCAACGTTGCAAGATTGGTCTTTAACTTTATATGGAACTAGCACGCCTGCAGCTAAAAACGATCCCATACCGTTCCGGAATCCAATAATACGCAACAAGGGCAACGCGACGCGACCCATAGTGGTGCAGGCGGGCCGCAAAAACAATAGAGGGAAGCCGGTACCGATCGTACCAACCTACACTGTTGGGCTGGTCAAGCGGAAAAAGAATAAGAACTCTAAGAATCCGAATAGGAATTCACAAAAGTCGAAACAAAGTCGGCCGGCGACACGATCCCCGATTGAGAGCACGACCGCGCGGGTGACGACGTCGACTGCGGCGGACCTGAGTCTGAACCTGCGTGCCGACCTGGGCGACCCGCTGGCGGACGCTAGAGGGCGCAAGATGTCCAGTCTGTTCGAGCAGTACCCCAAGATACAGCGCATATACCCCGCACCACTACAAGCCCACGGTACCGCCATGCATGTCGTGTCCGTGTTTTGCTCCGACCGTTTATTTTCGCCGCTAGTTTCAACCTGCACGTCAATTACCTTTGTTCCAGAATCCGCCGCTCTTTGCATGTCGTGTGTTTGCATTATTTAAATTTTATTTTGTAGTGAAACTTTTATTTAATTATACAGTTACGGTTTGAATTGAGTTTTGTTTTCGATTAAGTAATTACGTGGAGTAGATAGTAATGGTTAATTTCGTTTGTGTGAATTTTTGAGTTTATTTTGTAGTCGTTGCCGTCCATCAAGCCCTTTTTTACTAGTATAGTATTCATATTCACGCTTTGTGTATAACTGCGTAATAACAAAAAATAGAGCTTTAATTGTAGAACACCATCACTCCTCCACTATAATTCCTACCTATTAAAATTTTTTAATTTCCGCAGCGGGTCCACTAACACAATGGGAGTTGATATTCTACGGTACAGAAACGCCGCCTCAAGAGTATGACGCGTCTCCTGAGACGAACTTACTGAATGGCGGAGCGGGAGCGGGCGCGGGCGGGGTGTTGGTACCTCCAGAGGTGTCACCTAATGGAGGTGGGACTACATGGAGCGGGGCGAGCGAAGCCGCCGAGTCAGTCGAAGAAGTGCGACAGAACGCACTCGACGACGACCTCACGCTCGTCTGGCACTCGCACACGGTGAGTTGGAACTCTGTTCGTTGTTTACTCTGTGCAAACAAATCCTTGATTCATATTTTGTTTCTTCTGTTTGGATGCACTATGGAAACGTTTGTTTTGGAGCTACAGTAGCATGTTGAAGTAATGGAAGTTATAAAATAATAACGTTTGTGGAGAAGTACAATGCTACAAAGATCTGGCGTTCGAAAGACGTTGATAGAGGAGCACAGTTAGTAAACCTATGTGATTTGTTTTGTTAGTTCTCATTTTTGACACGCGCCAAAATATCCTTGTACACCCTTGTACAGCTGTATAGATGGTAGATATTGAAATTCGTATCTTCGGACCAGTTAGGTAGTAATGAATAAATATTGAGTCTCTTAAACAAATAAAATAAGTGGCAATGTCTCATCCATCTTTGTTCTCATATACTGTAGAAATATCCATACAAGTCATACAACATGATGGCGCTGCATTGTCCTCATATTATTGTTATACCCAGTTCAAACATTTGGACTTAAGTCAATAACTAGACAATGGCTGTGTGTGGCGTTATTGTTTTAAACACTTGTGCGCCAATGTGTAAACATTGAATTGAATTACCTAAATAACACGACGCCTGTTATTCCGGAAGGGTTAGGCAGAGGTGTACCTAATAGTAGACCTACATTTCGCCAGTTATGTTAAAGTCCCATGTAATAGGAACAAGCCTATTGCCATCAACCGGGCACAGATCCAAACTCCGTGGCTGCTACTAAGAAATTCCAGATGGAAAAACACAATAACACTTTGCCCGTCCCGGGAATCGAACCCAGGACTCCTTATTCACGGTTGCGACCACTAGATCAACGAGTCCGTCTAATATTCAGTTAGTCAATCTGTTATTATTTGGGGTCGGAATAAAAATGAAAATAAAAATTCTATCTATAAAATACACCTGTAGATACTTATCGTAAATATCTTTGACCGTAGGCCTGAATTTAACATAAATTTAAAACAAAAAAGAGATAAAGAATAAGAGAAGAGAAATGAGATATAAAGGAGAGTATTTAAGCGAGTATGTAAGAGTATTTAAGCTCAATACATACTCCGTGGCTTTTTAGTCGTCTTACAAAGGTGGTCCACTCAATGTGCCCGACATAAAATATTTCTAGGCGCGATTTTTTTTTTTACCTACCCTAATAGGTACAAAGAAATATAAATAAACATTAGAAAAATTATGAAACATCCTGTTAATGATGTTTACTTGTCAAACGGGAGAATATACCTACCCAGCGCTCGAGTCGAGTAGACTATCGCTCACAACAGGGTGTTTTAACTACGTCATGCGTCATAATATTTTTATTTTTTAATTATTAAAATCTCATAAATACCTATTTTTTTATGAATGCTTAATAGTCATTGGATACATGAAGTGGGTTGCCGTTGTAAGACGACTACAACGGCAGCCGCCGTTGTAAGACGACTAAAAAGTCAGGGTGTATAAATGACAATATCATTACAACACTCCAAACAGTTATTACCATAGAAATAATGGTTCTCACAGACCGTTTACAATACGGTAAAATAAAATAAAATTTTATTGACGAACAAAATGTGTCTCTTACAAATGTACAGTCGCGAGACGGTAAAAAAGCCATTTACACACGTTTGAACGCAATACAAATCTTCGTTAAATAGAAATGGCAAATGACAAAATGGTCAGAAATTGCCGTGAAAATTTTGTTAATGGGGCCTTTATTTTGACGATCCGTACGACTTCATAAAAATCTAAGATAAACCCCATTTTGACCGTGTAATAAAAATATAGTAGTTAGTTACTACGTCTCTAGAGTTAATGATAATGTCTACAGTTTTGTATGAATATGTACTTAGAAAATGACTGGGCTAGTTTAAGGAATCTCAAGACGGTCAAGCGGTTTGAAACCAACGCGAGTCTGCGTGTTGGATTACAGCCCTCTCACCTCATAGAGAGGACATCAGCGTCGCAGCATCTTATTAACTGTTTCTCATTATTATGCTAGCTGTTATTATTTAAAACATCGCGCCTGTAATCTTCGAAGGTTTAGACAGAGCTATTCCTAGTAGTACACCCACATTTTGCCTGTTATGTTAATGACCTATGTAATAAGGGGTGATCCTATTGCCATCAACCGGACAAAGATCTATACTCCGTGGCTGCTACTGTAAAATTCTTGTTGGAAATACCAAATAATACTGCCCGACCCGGGAATTGAGCCCAGGCCCTCTTGCTTAGCCGTCCCGCTTGCGACCACTGGACCAAAAAGGCAATCAATTATTCAGTCAGTCAGTCATCTATTATTATTTACGTTCGAAGAATAGCTGAACAAAGAAGCCTAGGCTCTAACACCTAACCCTAAAACCTAATTTCATAACACATTTCCAATCGCAATTAAAAATAATATCGACAGACTACAACAGAATCCATTGCTCCACATATTTGATAACTTATGCTCGACAAGAAGAATAACGCAACATGTCAACACGAGGTATTGCAATTAGGATGCAGATTTGCTGCTGCATCAATCATAATTAGTTTCCCTAACACATGCAGTGCAGACCAGTTAAACTAGACCTCCAAGGCAATTATTTCGCTTAGATAGCACCTTTATTTCGCAGCTGTTTCCTAATTACCACTGCCGATTGACCATGGCTGCGGAGAGCAGTGGTGGCACAGTGCAGCCCCGATTTACTGGTCGAAGTTTGTGTGTTTAAACTCAGACAGGCCTTTTTTGTGTAATTTATAACACCTGCGCTGCTCTCATAACTTTTTAAGGAGCTCGTGGCTATATAATAATAGCCGTTTCGAGGGGTTAAGCCGCGCTTGCCTAGGTTGGTCCTTGCATGGCTGACCACCCATTACACACAGAGTTTCCTCCGTGCCTCAGAGAGCACGTTAAGATGTTTGTCTCGGCTGTCATTTCTAGATCTTTGACAATCGTTACAGGTAGTTAGTGGCCCGAAAGTCTGATAACCAAGGGGTATCGTAATAGCCAGTACTAACTGTGCTGTGATTGTGGAGGCTGTCGCTCCATGTAAACCAACGTAGTTAGGAAAAGGCTAGGCAGATGATGATGACCGCTGCTCTCATAACTATGAATTAAAACATCGTGAGGAAACCAACCAAAAAGTCGAAGAAATGTAACAACCACCAACGCAGTGGGTTCGCTTGGTGGATCATAACCCATTCCCTCTCTCAGAAAAGAACTGCATGTCCCAGCAGTGAGAAAGAGAAAGGCTCCACTAATAATGCTATAGCTCAAAAAATATACCAAATCGATTGCTACAAGACAGAACCACAGAACATAACAGACAGACATGCTGTGGTCAAGTCAATCCACTGGACCATGACTGTCCATCGGCTCGACTAATTGGCTAATGTATCCTTGCTGCCGGCGTTAGATTTGCTAATGCAGCACACTGTGTTATCGGCCTAATTTAACGGTTGATTCGATTCGCCAATTAGTAGAGTTGCTTGTACATTTTTAACATCGACAAGTTGATTGGACAACAAGCGGAATAAATGTTGTGAAAAGCTTGTTACACGTGTCGAAAATTTTAGGGTTCTCATTGGCAAACCTTTGCACACACTGAATGTTAAACATGACCGCACAAACTACTCCTCCGCTATTCTTTTCTGATTAATTCCGTTGCGGGATCTAAGACAGTTAAATTGTTTCTCTGGGACTTCGTCGAGCTTCATTGTCTCGGCGCTTTTCTGGTGGTCGTTACTGTTGATTCTGGCTTTCAGGATTTGCAGTGGTTTGGGAATAGTGTGGCGGGGTTGTCGAAATAACCACATAATTTTTTTTGAGCCCGTAGTGAAAATATACATTGCCATGTAGGCAGCAGAAAAGGACACTAGTTACGACGAAAAAATATAACAGTGCACAAGTGTGTCAAACGCAGGTGCACTCTCTCTTTCTTTACTCTCATAGTCCGTTGAAACAGCAATTTAAAATTGTCGAAGAGAGATCAGCCGCGGGAGCAACGGCAACCACAAACTTCAGGCTGTTACTAAGTTATTATTGCTTTAAAACTCTGGGAATTGAATGCAAGACCCTACTCTTAGTTGCCCAGCAGTCATGTTTACCACCTTCTAAGTTTCCATTTACACGAAGTGACAGCCATCTCACCTCCTTGAATATGCCTCCATTGAATAATTCCACGAACAGGACGCAGCGAGAATTTATTAATGTAGTCATAGCTTTAGACACTCCATCCGTGACATAATAGTGCGTGGAGCTGACAGTTCCCTTCAACTGAAACACGTCACATTTAGGACCGAAATAGGAAACGCAAACAGCTGTTGTTCCCTTGACACCCATTCACCAAAAAACAACGTTTGTTGTGTTCAAGCCCTTATCTGGGACTGTATTATTAATAGAATAATAGATAAGTAAAAATGTGTGTGAAATCATTCGTATATATAAGACTTTTTTTCGTTTCCACTTATCTTAATTAATGACTAAATGTTGCGTTGTTGTATTTTTCAAAGCATTCATCTCATATCCAAGATCCTCTTACAGAAAATTAGAGAACAAATTACATAATACTCCCTCGTAAGACTGCCTCATAAGACTGCCTCTCTGACTGCCACGTTGGTCGAATGGTCGCAAGCGCGACTGCTGAGCATGAAGTTCTGGGTTCGATTCCCGGGTCGGGCAAAGTGCTATTGGGTTTTTTCATCAGGAATATTTCAGTAGCAGCCACGGAGTCTGGATTTATTTGTGCCCGGGTGATGGCAATAGGCTCCGCTCCTATGGGACATTACTGGAAAAATGTGGGTGTTTTTTAATACATCTCTGCCTAAACCTTCGGGGATTACAGGCGTGATGTTATACGGATATATTATAACGTAAGCTGTTGCGGAAAACAAAGCTGCAAAATAAACTAATTTGTTCAAGTTGACACAAAACAATTTTCCGCTCATTCACCTGAGGTTATCTCCCCGTTGTCTCTTACAAACCCACAGCACCCCTTATGGGGAACAATTTCGTAGGTAGTTCATTTATTTTCAGCCAATGTTCGCAAGCTAAAAATAAATGAACCACCGTTTTTTATTATTTCACGACTTGCACGCGTAGCATGACCACCGTAGAAACGGGTTTCTTAGACGAAAGAATCGACAAAATGACAGATTGTGAAAAGAAATCTGTCATTTTGTCGACACAATCTGTCATTTTGTCGATTCTTCCGTCAAAGAAACTTGTTTCTACGGTGGTCATGCTTTGCGTGCTGGGAAACATCGAGCTTTATCATACCGGAGATTGGTAACACATAAGCCTTCCGAAATAATCTTCTCAATGATGGCGGAAACCACATATAAAGAATCCATTGCGGAGTGGGAAGAACACCGCGGTGCCTTTAATTTATAATAGGCCGAAACGAGTTCAATCATTAAAATATCAGATTTCTATCCTTCGTAAGTTTCAAAGGTCGTCTGAGAATATCAAGATTTAAATTCAAAGAAAAGATAATAATAGAAAAGTGTTTTAGCTCAAACCCAAGAAACCTATCTTAAAATCTAAAATAATACGAGACCGAATACCCATTTGAATAAAATATAGTCAAATAATTTATTCGGTGACAGATTTGAGACATCTTTGAGAAAAGATAGCATAGTTCGTTGAGTCTAATGATAAATACCACCAGTACTCTTAAATTACTGTTGTTATGATTTATTTCTTCTTCGAAGATTTATAGCCCTAGATTATTTATTAGGTAGGAAAACTACTGCGTTTTGTATCTAGGCTAATATCCTCACGCGATTCGGAAATTTACGCCCCATAGTTAGGGTGCTTGCATACAGATACGGGCTCCCCGTTCGGATAAGTCGGAACAGATCGGTAACGATCGGTACTGGTATAATAGTATCATGCTGTTCTGTTTGCGCTCGCATATAAAGAGACAGATGTATTAAAACATTTAAATAGTTAAATTCTAAGGCCAACCGATAAAGGATGATTTCCACCAAACGGCTCGCATCGCATCGGATCGGAAATAATACGAACGGATGAGACGACAACCGATCGCGTCCCGCAGGATGTCAACGCACACGACCGGCTCCGTACCGTCGCTTGCGAACTTATCCGTTTCTGCGCCTGATTAAATAGTTTCAATCCGGTACACGGTAGCGTGTTGACGTATTTGTGTTTTGATCCGATCGGAGACTACGACAGGCAAACAGAGCCGATCACACGTCGCAGCATCCTTTCGGCTACGATCGCGTGACGCGGAAGACCACGTTCAAGCTGATGTGCCCGGCTTGGTAATACGTTAGTCTTTAAATACTGTGTACAAGATTTAATATCGTTTAAAGATTGTAAAATCCGTTCCGATCCGATGTGATGCTGGTGGAAATCATCATTGAGTCGGGAGCGGTAAGCTCATTTTTCTTCTGTTTTTGTGCACTGTGTTTTGTTTTCTTTATATGCGAGCGCATACAGAAAGTATGGGACTATTTTACCCTTACCGATCGGTACGGACTACCGATCCGTTCCGACTTTTCCGTACTGGGAACTCGTATCTTTATGCAAGCACCTTACACAAGAACACCAGTTTAAACTCATCAAGACTTTGCCACCCGCTATTTTTGCGATAAAACCTGCTATTTCATATAATAGAACTAACATTTCTTCATATACTGTACAGACGGTTTTTATGTTATTTGATAAACGAGAGACGATGATGAAATGAGAAACTTTATGGAGATTGTTTCTCTCTTTAGTGTGCATTGAAAGATATTTACTTGAACAAATGGTAGCAAGGACCAGACGAGTCTGAGTGAAAATTTTGGAATTTTGTTCGTATACAGTCGCGAGGTCTATGCTCCTGAACACTAATCAACTTTCGCAAGTGGTTTTCTCCTAATGTATTGATCGCAATATTTGTTATTATGATACGAAAATTGTTTTTGGAAGCCATACTATTATTACCCATACATTATTCCACGAGAAAATCACTTTTGAATTTTAATCACATACTTTATATAAAACATTTGTGCTCGTGAATTTACATCCACTAATTTTGTGTAGATTGTGTCTCAGAAAAAAATTACAATTAAGTACTTAGGGAGTTATTATGGTAATTGGTCAAGGATTTATTTGCACAATTGTATTTGTAGATATTGTAACTGAATACACGATAGGGTGCTCCCAAATAATCTGGTAAAATCGACATTTTTTTTGTGATCCCAAGTTCAGTATTAGTGTTTAGTATGTTTACATATTAAGTTCAATAAAAAATATTAATTGTGAAGTACGCAAATAATGACTTCAATAAAGTATTTTTCCGTTTGGCATAGATATTCGGATAATGGTGAAAACGAATGAAGAATTCGGTAAAGTTACATGGTATGAAAAGTGTATTTTTATAACAAAATGTACCTAAAATCTTAAAGTTTGTTTGATTGAGTATTTTGTTATTAAAATCGTAACGTTTGAAGATCGTTATTTTGACCATCTTGACGTAGTATTAATAACATTTCAACTGAAATCCTTAATTTTTATTAAACTGTTTTGGTAAAACATGTTTTACTTCGTAATTTTAGCACTCAAATATATTTTTTAGTTATGTGATTTATTTGTATTAAAGTTAGCCGCTATTTTACTACCAGAATTCATTTTGTAGCGTATCTAATAGAATCTTATTTGTACTTATCCTATCAAAGTATCTCATGAAATGAATCGTATTTCTTTGAACATCTCCGGGTGAAAAGAGACTGATTTTCTTTTTAGAACTAACGAATTATTTCTTTTTTTTACTAGATAAGCGAAGATAGTCCCCCGGAGACGGTGGACTCAGGCAGCGCGGGACAGTACACGGGCAACGCTTTGGGTTGCGCAACACACGCGCCACAGTCGCTACACTGCCTAGGTTTGTGCCTCTTCATCATCATGTTAATGTCAGTGGCCGACGCGTTGGGTTTACAGTCCTCAGGTGTTAGGTCTCAACGCAGACAGCCCCATAGAGTAAGTAATCGCGATTGTGCACTAACTGCTAGCGTAAGGTTAGAGTTAAGACGCGCGTGGTTCGGGTCGCGGTCGTCGCGGCCTCCGCGCGCGCCATGCTTGCGACGCCTAACGCCGACCTCTGTCGCCCCACTGGGTCCCTAGTACTGCGCCTAAGGCATTGTGATTTTAGTTAAATTTACCGGGTTTATATCTAAGTACAAGCTGTTATTATTGATATGTTTGTTTTTAAGTTACGATTATGCTGCTGTCCGATCACAATGTGGGAAGTAGCGATGCTGTATGTCTGCCGATTTTGTCTGAGTCTACCTCTGGTCTAGGTCTAGCAATTATAATTGGTTTATAAATGTAAATAAAGTAAAACTTTCAATGGCTATGGTAGATACAAATTGAACAAAACTATAATAACATTAAAATTGTCATCGATTTCTTGTTCCTAGAAATTAATGCAGCTAGCAAAATATGACAACTAAACCAAAAAAATAAGGCATCTAAACCACCAAACGAGTTCAAACAATGCTTTGATCTACGGAGATACTTCCAAAAGGACCAGCTTTCAAAAGCTTTGGAGGTAACCAGAGCCTAACTGTTATATAGGCAGCTATACACAGCCTTACAGCTTTGACAGTATTGGACGGTGAATTCATTGGAAATCCAATAATACTATTTGGCTATTGGTTCAGTCGTAATCCTTGCAGGTTTGACTGATTACTTCTAAATGGGCTGTCTATTCAATTCGCATCTGGTTCAGATATCTATTCATTTATTTATCTGGTTTGAGAGTATTTTTTTATTGAATTTGGAAAAGATTTGACGATTTCCGTCCTTCTCTTTTTATTTCATCCTTATCTTATCTGCCAAGTCTCTTCCCAGCCATGTTGGGATCGGCTTCCCGCTTAACCAGAAGCAGCTGAATACCAGTATTTTACATGGAGCGACTGCCTATCTGACCTCCACAACCCAGTAAGTACTAGGTAATACGATGCCTCTTGGTACGACTAGTTGTCAGACTTTCGGGCCAACTATTAATCTGACCAGTGAACTTAAAATCAGATTCAACAAGGACTAAGCCTCTCCTAAAGGCTCGATCTAAGTATATCCTTTTCTGATTTGTTCCGAAGACCAGACAGGATCGGCGTGCTCACGGCCAAACTTATGTTAAAATGTTTACCAATAGTTAGAAAATAATGCCGCGTCTCGTACCTACATAGACTCGTACTTAAATTTACGTACTGTTTGTTAAGGGATGTGTAATGTAATAGTTAACAGTTGCTGCTGTTATTGTGTTGAGTCCGAGGATTGAGAAAGGGAACTAATAAAAATAAGGAAGAGACGGAAAGATCAAATTTTTCTGTAACTTTGATTAGCTCCTGTATTTAGTTATACTAGACGGCAGCTAAATGTATGCCTAAATAGCGTGTTGTTGGAGTTTCAAGTTTCGACGCTAACTCTTCGGAGTTAGGTTTAAAATCCAACAGTGCAATAATATTTACGCATTCAATTGGGTGCCGCTTAGTGTTACTGAAAACAGACATGTCAAGTCTCTGATGTAATATCATGACAGATTTTATGACTGGTTGAAATAAATAAAAACAGACAATTAAATCACTTGTCATTATTTTATTATGTGTTTGACAATAGCTGAAACAGGGGGGTCACCATGATGTCTAAAGCAGTATTGTTTAATGTCACTCCAGTGTGGGATAGAGGCGGAGCTATAGAGGACGTCTATTGCCATCTCATTCCCACTCTGGAAGAAGATTAAAACAATACTGTTTTAAGACGACATGGTAGGCTACCTGATCTTATCAGAAAACTGGAAACTAAGGAAATGTTACGTAGATATCATGCTACTTAGGCGGAATAATCGTAAAGCCGCGTTGACACGATCAGAGTATGCTCGGACCGAGTGGAGTCGAACGCAACTTCGATGGTGGCAACCCATACCAATCCATCCGAGTGCGGTCGGAGTACGGGGTTGCCACACTAGGAGTTGCGTCCGAGTAGGTATCCGAGTCCACTCGGTCCGAGCTTACTCTCATCGTGTAAACGTGGCTTAAACAGTGAAGTAGCTTTAACTAAACACAAGAAATACCTTTTCGACGTCTGGACTTAACATTTTAACGCTCCCAAAAACTTTTCATGAAGAAATACATCAATCTTTGAACATGGACAGCTAAAATAAAATGAAATAAATGTAATTCTCTAGGTGTTACTATATAAGTAATGTTCATTTGTATAAACCATCACTTTATTGGCAAAAATATTAATGAAGAGCTAGTGAACAAGTGCAATTACGTATAATAATGTATAATTACGATATCAAATCGATAACGTCCATTTTTCACGAGTAATTGCAAACGTGTAAGTGAGTATGAGTGAACAATGTATAAAGTTTTTCTTAAAATCAATATGTAAGGCGGAGTTCACACCAAAACGTATCGTAGGCCGCCGATTCTGGGATTATTTTTCAATGACAGAGAGCACGGAGACACTTCTGTATCTTCAGTCACTGCTACAGGCGGCATTGTCAACACTTTCTATGTAAACCAGCGTGACACTATGATCACTATGATGTAAATTACGGCTTTGAAGCTGGTCTGTGATAGAAGTTTTAGTGTCACGAATTTTATTAGTATTGCTGTCTATAGATGATGCCTGCACGCGTATCATGACCACCGTAGAAACGGATTTTGTCGACGGGAGAATCGACAAAATGACAGATTGTGAAAAGAAATCTGCCATTTTGTCGACACTATCTGTCATTTTGTCGATTCTTCCGTCGACAAAATCCGTTTCTACGGTGGTCGTGCTACGCGTGCTGGTGATTCCTTTCTCTGAGTTCAAAATGTATGATAAAAACAACTGACTGTCCTTTGTTTCTCATACTTTGTCAAAGTCGTTTCAAAGTCGGTGATAGGCTATACATTTGGTGTGAACACGGCCTTGCTGTAATACCTATGTGGTGTACTTACTAAGGCCCATTTTACGTACTTATTTTGCACTAAAAGTAATATTACTTGTACGACTTAAAATTACTCAGAGTACATTTTTTTGCAGCCTGACTTTTGTGTAGCTATTTTTTTACCTTTAAAATTATTGCTAGTTCACTGTGCAACTTGAATTTTCACCTAAAAACGTATCGGTCTACGTTGAACTATGAAAATGATACCAAATGTTAGCGCATTTACTGAAGCCCTTCACATGTTTATAACATTATTTATTTATTAATGACTATATTTAGATATTATAATAAAGTAATAGAATAAATTTGTTTTAGAATAAATCATGTTTTGATTTATTTAGGCATCGTTTTGGCGATATTTTTCAGTGACTTATTGCTTTATAATGTTATAGAGTTGTTCGCAGCTATTTCTATTTTGTTTACTCATAAACATTCATGAATATTTTGAAATAGTTTCCTAATTAAATGAAGAATACCTATATTTCTATGTCTGTTATAGTGAAAAGATCGCCTTTACGTATGTTTGAACAGGAATACATATCTGTTATAATAAGTTTCGTGTTTAAATTGTCCTTATTCTCGACGACGTGTTTCTCGTAGCATAATTAGAAGTTGTCACGCTACCAATCATGATTTTTAACGCTTTTATACATGTCGGAAACATGAGATTTCAGGAGCGATAGCTACTATGAACGTCACAGTGTTTATACGGAAGAAATATTGCAATGAATTCGATTTTACTTTGTTTTTATGTTCGCTAGTTTTAATGGAAATGGCTTTCTTGCTTAATTTTTCACATTTTACTGGTATCAGCTCAGCTTTTCAATCAAACAATAATATGCTACGATAAACACTACATAAAATGAATGTAGTTTTCATGTATTCGGACGTAACTTGTAGGTTTAACATAATTGCATATTGTGGTTGTGATCATAGCAAAGATTGCCAATCCATATAGCTTAGAACAATATAAAGATAATTGTAAATAATAAGTAGGTATGTATCGATATAAATAAATTTGGAGACTTGTACAAATTTGCTCACAAACCTGTAAATTGAAAACGACTGAACGTTCATGATTTCTCATTGACTGGTAGTAAAATTATCGTAATTTTAATATAATAGATAAGTATCTAGAATACTTCTCCATCGTCACTTCTAACACTTCATTTTCTACAGATTCCAAGTCAAAAAGAATGTTGGTCTACTGTAAAACTGTCGCTCGATGGACTAGAAATCATCAAAAAAGGCTCATTTTTATAATAGTTGTGTAAAATGTAAAATTGTTCACCGATTTCGAAGTTAAGTAGCAGCCGATTGAACTGTATCTATTAATGTAAATGTTGAAGCATAATTTGTATATATTGAATCTAATGTGAACGGGAAATAATAAAAACAATCTTTTATTACAAAATTTACTCAGGTTTTCATTTTGACGACAATATTGTTATAGTGTCTTGTCTCTGATAATAGATTTAAGCAGTTAGTCGCATTACGTGTTGTTATAAGAAAACAAACTGTGTTTCATTAGATTTATTTTGTTTATTTTTATTACATTTGTTTATTGCATGATTCGCTTTGCTTAGATTAAGCTTGCTTTAATCAGTTAGCACCGCAAACCACGCTTCATTATTTCACATGTCGAGTTAGTTATGCACTGGCACAATTTGGACAAACATTTCTTTCACTATTAATTTCTTCTCACCTCTCATTCTTCGTCACATGAAATTAAACTTTATTTTCTGTCTGATTTCATTTAATTTTGTGCACGTCTCTTTGCATGTTTACTTCTTTTTTAACATTCGTTTGTTTTCGTCAACTGTATGATTCGACAAAGTATGTATGACCAAAATTATTTGAGATCAGTGACAAGATTCTATGTTACCTTTCCTTGCTTCCCTCTCTGTGAACTGACATCGACGCTCTCGGACGCGCATCAGCATCATTTGGCAAGAGATCGCAAGCTGCATGGACGCTGGAACAGGTGCTGGGTGGTGAAGGACTGTCGCTCTATTGTTTCATGTAATTAAATATCTTTGTTCTCTTTCTTTCACTAGAGTGCGCGAAGGGCTTGCATTTGTTCTCCGGTCGATGCTACAAACGTTGTCCAGACGGTACGTATGCCAGTGAGATTCTGATGGAACGGAGCTCAAGAAGACGTAATCTAACTTATTATTCCGAGGGGGCTATAATGAAAAGACAGTACGGCGACGCCCCTAAGCAGAGCGCGTTAGAAGCGTTAGATATGGAGCCTGCATCTAACGAGAGCGACGCTAAGCCCCCTCTCACGTGCCTGCCGTGTCATTACACATGCGCCACATGCGTGGGCCCTCACAACAATCAATGTTTGACTTGTTTAGACGACGCTCAACTCTTCAACTTAACAGACACGGAACCTAAATACTTCTGTTACCAGAAAACGGTACTGGCGCAAATAAAGGACGCTAATTGGCATTATAGGCTGAACGTTGCTCTTGTTGTTGTCTTGTTCGTAGTCAGTTCTGCCTGTTTGTACTTCATGTTATCATGTGCCGCGAAGAGGTACTGTTGCGGCGGCTATTACAAACCAAATGTAGTCTATAATAAGTTGGCGGTAGATGAGAAACTGCAGAGTGAGATGGAGGTCGAGGAAGAGATACATAAGGCTTTAAAGGATTTTAGCGATAGCGAGTCAGATGATGACTTACGTTTATAGCAATTGTTAACATTCCAATCTAAGTATTATGAACTCAGCATAAATCATGTGGCCGTTAGTAATTAGGAGATTGCAAAACAGATGCAGGGCTCGTGTTGTGATATTTATCATTCGGTTGTCACAAAATTTTAGTATGATAATATAGTGTTAGTATTAGTTCAATGAGATTTTAATTCGTACAAACATTGAGGTTATTTTGAAATTATTCCAAAGAGCTGTTACAACTCTTGAAAGTTATTCTTTAAAATCTGTTTCCTTACCTTTTCGGGTGTCTTTACACGCGGTTCTTTATGAATATTGGTTGTGTCTATTTTTTATTGGTATTTTTATATTTTTAGAACTTTTTTTCTTAATTAATTTAGAGTATAAAGTAAAATAGAGTATTATGAAACATTCCATTCCAAAAATAATGATAAAATCTTATGACCCTTAAATTTTTTTTCTCTCCCCGTAGCCTTCGGACATTGGGAGCTTGGGGACTTTATTATTTCTCAAAGGGGCGACAATTCACCCCCGCCCAAGATGGCGTATATGTCGTAAATTTTAGTAATTTAATTTACTCAAAATCTTACTCATTTCTCTTTATTTTCTTTTCTAACTTAGTTTTTAAGGCTTGAGATTCGCTCAAAGAGACTCATAATAATTTTTATTTTGATAGTTTAGTTTTTTATTCGTAAAGTGACGTCATTATAATCGATTTAATAATAACTTAGGTGTATTTGCTCAAGATGCCATTCTGTTTGTATGTGTACCAAGAAAGTTTGGTGCTGTGTAAATATTTTGTATGTAAATAAATGAGTTCCTATTTTCATTTGCTGTTTTATTACTATGCTTTCTACCATCTCTTATTGAACTACGAACGTAAATGCATGGGGATTGGATTTTTGTTTGTGTACCAAAGTTTAAAGAGAAGTTGGTAAGTTTGAATATGAAGTAGGTAAATATTTGGATCTAAGAGTGAGCAGAAAATGAGTATGTAGACATGTCTAGTATCAGGAACACCAGGTGACTTCTAATCATCATCTGCCTAGCCTTTTCCCAACAATGTTGGGATCGGTTTCCAGTCTAACCAGATGCAGCTGAATACGAGTATTTTACATGGAGCTACTGTCTGTCTGATCTCCATAACCCATAACTAGGTAACACGATACTACTTGGAGAGACTGGTTTTTCAGACTTTCGGGCCACTGACTACCTGTAACGACTGTCAAAGATCTACAAATGACAGCCGAGACTAACGGCTTAACGTGCTAGGTGACTACACACTAGGTGACTTCTAATAATCATCTGCCTAGCCTTTTCCCAACTATGTTGGGATCGGCTTCCATGAGTCTAACCGGATGCAGCTAAATACGAGTATTTTACATGGAGCTACTGTCTGTCTGATCTCCATAACCCAGTTAGAACTAGGTAATACGATACTCCTTGGAGAAACTGGTTGTCAGACTTTCGGGCCACTGACTACCTGTAATGACTGTCAAAGATCTACAAATGACAGCCGGGACTAACGGCTTAACGTGCTTCCTGACGCCTGGAGGAAACAGTATGTATTTCGTGGTCACCCATCCACGGACCAACCCAGGCAAGCGCGACTTAACCTGAACATCGACCCAAGCACCTGTTATTATTTTGGCACGAGCTCCTCACTAGGTGACTTCTTAATGGACTTCTTTCTAAATAAACTGCACTGTTGAATTTTACGCTCGAATCAGTGTCGAGTGCTAAAATTCCAACAATACAATAAAAATAAATTTAATGAAGTGTCTAAGCGCTTTTTAAAAGCAAACATAAGTTATTGGTAATAATATGGGCTTTTAAAAAGTCTTGCTACAGCATAGTTTCCTAGAAATTGGTCCATCAATACTGGCACACCATGATCCTCCCTAATATCCTCTTACCAAAAAAAAACAACGCAACCAAGATGATGTATTTCTCACGGACCCAGACCGCCATTATTGCAGAGATCCCTCGAAAATAACGCGTCCATCGAACGATCAATAAACCTAATGTATTGGGTAATATAAGCCCCCACGGAGGTAGCAGTATCAGGGCAAGCTACCCTATATTGTGGACACGGTGCTTGGAATTGCTACAACGACGCTTTTAGGGTAGTTGCTAATACAAACATTGGTCTACATACAAGGAGACTCTTAAGACTGTACAGAGAGTGTCAGAATAAATGTCATAGAAAATATTATAATCCCATGTGACATAGAAAGGTGCTTTTTTCTCATGTTTTTTGCAACGTGCAGGTCACTTTTTCATGAAAAACTAATTCAATGGGATTAAACAAAGAGATTTAAAAGAATTATAGAGGGGACGTGATGTTTGATTTGGTTTATAGTGCGTGTATCTATAAAAAGTCTCGCTACAGAGAATAACATTGTTTTGTGTCTATCATCAAAACAAAGAAAGAAAAAGTATTTATTTGACTCTCAGAAGACAAAACAAAAGTGAGCTAGTTTGTTTATTTAATGAAGAGAGACAGTGAAGTAAGTATAATCAATCTCGTAATTACTATTACTGATAATAGTCCCCAGTAAATTGCGACTTAATTATTGTTGAAACTATTACTGACCTTGACGTTTTGCGATATACGAGCGACTTTCTCCCTTTGGTCGACGATAAGTAACTCAGTGGAAATGAAACAGAATTGGTTTTTGAAAAAGACTCGAACTGAAAGCATTTATTTCAAATAGTAGTTACTTGCCTCCTTGAATAGTAATTTTGTAAATATATAATAACAAGATCCTATCTACTTTTGGAAATAAAGGCCGAAGAGGTCAAGGTCTCTTTAAAGAGTATCTAGACGTCTAGACCTAGACGGTCTAGCTACGTAGCCCCGCGTAGCGTCATGTAGTTCCTCGTAGCGCCTTGTAGCGCCGCGTAGCAAGCCGTAGCACAGCGTATTGAAAGAAAAATATAGGGCAATTTAATATAACTACTGAGTGGAGTGATCATTTATGTTTGCCTTAGAAACAATCCTGAAAAAAACATACCTTATGTTTTTTATTGGTTTCTCAATGTTGATCGTTGAGAAAACTATCTAAAACATATTTTATTTAGATGTAAAGAAAACAACTAGAATGAAATTGATTGAAAAGTCTCTTCCAGTAAACAAACTAAATCAACGTTTAACCCCCGTGCCGTTGTCACGAGGTGACTCAAGATTCATCCGAAAATACCAATAATTACACAGAGGGGAGAAAAATAATATGTGTTCCCCCTCACATGTCGCTTATGTCGTACTTACGTACCGATTCCCCATCGACTTCAATAATACCGCCCATTGTGCGCGCTCCAATTTATTATTCCGCTTAAATGGATCACATTTTCATTAAAATAAAAAATAGAAACAACCCCCGAGCCGAGCGGCTCGTTTCTTCAGTTCTCTTTAATGTTGTGAATTTCGCAAACTTTCAACTTCCCCGACGTCGAACTTAATTTCGATCTAATGAGCCTTAATTTTCCTTTCAAAAGTTGCGGAACATTTTTTGTATCAGAAAGTATTACCGCTAATTGGATACAATCTCCCAGAAAGTTGATAACAGAAATAATATTATAAGAACGAGTGCGAACATTATACCGACAGCGTCGTAAATAATATAAAGGGAGGTATAATTAGATCCGATCCTACCACATCCCTTTCCGACTCATTTAATACCAATAATCGAAAGAGGATAGGTTTCAAAGAACCTTCGCGTTCTAAAAACGTGTCAACCGCATGACCTAATTCTTTTACCTCACATAAAATCATAGTAAGTGAGGAGACAGGGCGTGTCGCTACATCAAATCTCACTCTATGATAACGCTAACAGCTCGTAAACAGTGTTTGTCCTACGTTACGCCTCTACTGAGTTATAAAACAAACCATGTGAACCTATCTTAAAGCCCTTTTATAGTCGGAGGCTTTTACGCTCTTTATAGTCTATTGACTGGTCGACTGGGAAAACTAAACGAACGATCCAATCTTTCCTATCGAGATCTTTTCGAATTCAACTGAAGCCTGCAAGTCAAAAGGATGGTAGTTTACATACGATACTCGTAGTGGAATATCGTTATGGTTGTCGGTGAAAATGATTTTTTCATACATGCATATGAACGCTTCGTTACACTTCGAAAATATTTTTTTGAATTAAAAATACGAGTTCATTTACGGTATGTTACGTTTGAAGTGTGGGAGTGCAGTAAAGAGCCTTAACGAGTGATGATGCTTACCTTCGCAAAACTCAGCATGAACCTGCAGGCTTCGTACGAATCTTGTTGACTGGCTTTCTACCATGATATGAACTAGGTACTACAAGATACCAGTTTATCTCATCAATCATTATATTTGGTATATATGTTACGGGTAAAAGCCGAAGTAAGGTTACACCTAATTCGAGCCGGCTGTACGTAGGTGCGGCCGGAAACAGTTTGTTATAATGCAACCAATTTGGTTGTAGCGCTCGCTCGGCTCGGGCGCGTTTGGTCACAGTTCTAACCTAACCTAATCCATTTGTTCGGTTTGTCCTAACAATATAAACCTTACTTAACCGGCTAGAACTAGGTGTAAACTTACTTTGGCTTTTAGCCGTAACATATACATAAATGTCACACTTCTGACGCCCGCCTCAACCGTATCTTCTTTTCTTATTCTGATTTGAACCTTATTGTTTATTCCCTTTTTCTTTATAACGTGCCAAAGTAAATTCCTAAATGATCACAAAGTACTCTTCAAGACTCTTCAGTACCTACTTACTGCTAGACAACACAGTCCCCTTGTTGTGATTAAAATACTTACAAAAAAACAGATCGATCAATATAGAGAAACTTTACAGCAACATTTCCGATACAATGCAAAGAATTTTATAGCATGTCAACCATATTCATTACAAAACAGAACAAAAAATAAAAAACGATGTCGCATAATGTAAATATCGAATCTACTACCGCAATTCCGCAAAATTCCATACAAAATATTATGTTCAAATAATCACATTAATGGAACTCGAAACAATAGCGCTTCATGTTGGTCGCAATGAATGAATATTGAATTGGTGTGCAAACAATACCTTTGGAAGTGAATGATTTTCGAGTACCTAGGTAAAACTTCCTCGTCTCATTAATAGTTGGAGGGCTACAATACTGACGGCCCCTGAATATAAGCTACGCATTCGAGAGTTTCCATGAATAACCTGCTAATAATAGTCCGGTAGACCAAAAAATAGGGGTGAGGTTACAATAATTCACACTTGGCTGGAAATTGGTAGGATTGTTCAAAACACTATTATAAATGAAATATGAAAAGTTACTTGGGGTCAAACACACACTGGTTTTTCTCGATTTTCAGCAAAACGGTAAGTTTTATCATAAAATTAGCTCAGACAAAAATTGTAGATCAGATAATTATCTATAAAAATGTCTAAATGCTTTTTTTCCTAAGAGCCACCGTTTTTTATATACCCCGAGTAATTTTTTTTCCAGGTGTCGGATCGATGACAACTTTTCACATTTCATTTATAATAGTGTTTTGAATAATCCTACCAATGTCCAGTCAAGTGTGAATTATTGTCACCTTGGATGTCTAAATTGACCGGACTAATAAGGAGCACGTGGCTAAATAATGACAGCCGCACGGGTCGGTCCTCAATTCCTCAATTACCTCCAAAATGATGATGGATCATTGAGGCTGGAAATTTGGAAAAGTCTGAACATAAAACAAATGTTCCTAGTGTATTTATGTAAGTATATTCATATGAGACGGACATAGAAATTAGTGTTATAAGAAGGTGCATCATAGGTTAGTAAACAAATCAATTCGTGTCTGGATATGGCCTACCTACTGGCGAGGGATATAGCAGTTAATTGCGAGGTCGAGTGCATATGAATACGGTGATCACTGACCAAATGGACTACATACTTACTTCAGGTTCAATATGTACTAGGTGCTCATAGTGTCCACTTATCAGGATTCTCTGTCGGCTTCTCTGTTCCCTGATCACTACAATCTGGATCTATTCAAAATTCGAGTGGATCGGTATCTTCTAGGCAAGCGTGACCCTAGGCCGCGTCATCGCTTTACATCAGGCGAGTTGCTGCCAAACGCCTATTTAGTTTAAAAAAGAGGATTACAAAGCGTTTTAAGTACCTACCTGTCGAAGAATTGCAACTTGACCTATGACGTCTTACATTTTTCTTTAATTCCTTGTACCCAATAATCGCCAAGAGCTTGAGCACTTAGTCCAGAACGAAACTTAATTTAAAATCAATGAGAAGTCTCTAATCTACGTTTAAATCGAGTCATGAATGACTAAGCATTGTACTTGAAAACAGGCCAAGTGTCTGTTTCCTAAGTTCGATTTATCAATTAAAATCGCTATTCCAGACATTTAGGTTAGGTCCAAAGTTACGTAGCCTTTAATCAGAGCTGACATTATCTTCTGTGGTTGAAACTAAACCTACCTCGATTTATACAGATATAATCGACCCTTGTTTATACCAATAGACAAGGGTAGATTGACACATACATGCCTTAGTACTTCTACTACAGTCTACAGTCTGTGCGGATTACACTAAGGTGATTTTCACACGACACCGCTCTTCCGCGTGGTCGGGGCGGTGTACGTGTGTTAACGGCGTCAACGGATTTCATACAAGATAAATGTGACGTGAGATCTGCTTCACCGTCCGACCGCGTGAATCACCTATGGCGAATCACATATGGACAAGCGCTGCGCGGTGACACGGTTCAAAATCTTAAACAATGTAAGTAATCCGTCGGGTCTCGACACCCGTCACCATGTTTCCGCGCGTAGTTGCGGTGCCCCACGTGTTATTAACAGATTTTGCGATATTCTGTTCCGCAAACCGCAGCATCAAACGCACCAAATCGCTAGCAGTTAGACAGCATCTGTCTGGTATTATTGCTGAAATAAACATAATCTATTACCTACTTTACTGTAGGTATGTTAGTCTTTGTTTCTTTTCAAATGTGTTTCTTTCTTCATAAACCTTTTTCTTTCTTTACTCGTGGTAAACCAGTGCGTAGTTTTAAGAAATGTATATTAATCGACAGATTTGAGCCGTTCAGCACATACCGCAGCGGCAGGCGACATAGACTTACTCCGTGTGTTCTTCATCTTATCTAAACAATACTAAACACTGACCTGTTTTCATAGCATACACAGGCAAACTTTTGATCCGATCAACAAAGTGGTGTGTATTACTACAGCTTACAACTAGTTCGCTCACTTAGTTAGTGTATCCCGGCTTAACCTTCGGATACAGACAATGATAGCCGATATCGACCGATGTTGTGTATTAGGGCTTATATTCTAACATTGGTTTAATTCGTTTTCGTCATCATCATATCAGCCCGGACGGCGAGACGGCTTCCTCTTTTATCTGACACAATTCCTGGTTCTGTGCGTCCCTTATCCAGATGTTTCCCAAAACTTCGACGATATCGTCAACCCAACGAGCTTTAGGACGGTCCTGGTTTTTTGTCCTAACCTTGGCCACCACTCGATAAAAACTTTGCTCCATCGTCCATCTCCGCGTCCACTTGAAGCGCACCGCCCGGTCCCCGACGTCGTAGACTTTCGCCCGACGGCGGGTGTGGTGTTACGCACTCGATCTAAGAGGGTTATGCCGAGCATGGCTTGCTCCATGGGCCTTTGTGTCACTCGTACTCGTTGGACAGTCTCTTTTGTGAGCATTTATGCCGCGGCACCGTATGTTATAGTTGGCAGCACTCACTGGTTGAAAAGGCGGGTTTTTAGGCACAGAGCGATCTTTTTGGATCGAAAAATATGTTCCAGTTTACCAAATGCCGCCCATCCTACTTGTACTCTCGTAGGAATCCCCTTGTTGGAACGCTCCTTGTCAAAACATAGAACATGTCCCAGATAAACATAATGATCAACCATCTCCAGACGCTCGTTTCCAACCATAACAGCTGAGACAGAGTCGTCCTGATTGCCTGAATGTCGGGAAGCATCAACAAGTTGTTTCAGGATGCATTGAAGGTCTTCCAGGTCCACAAACACGAGGTCATCCGCAAACCGAAGGCTTGTTATTTCTGCTTTATTCGTTTTATAAAACAGAAATGCAAGCTGGAGGAAATTAAAATGCATCGACTAGAATTCTATATTGAAAAAGCTGGAATCTATCGAGATTACCTAGATAAAGTTTTTGGTTTGCTGAAAACAAAGAGATTTAAAACACATATAGAGAGGACATTGGGAATATTGTCATACAATAATTTTCATCCTGAATATTTTCGATTTTGACACACGAATGCTACATGACAAGCGGGCGTATGACTCAGATGACACTAGACAGAACGAATTGTTACTAAGTAGTAACAAGTTTTATATTACGATTTTCTTCGTCAGGACCCGTCTATAGCTCGGAAATATTTGAGTGTCTTTGTGTCATATGAATGTGACCTGACAAGGCAACGTATCGCACTGGACTGATCGACTTGTTACTAATTTGTAACAGGTTTTGGAATTGTCAGTTTCTTGGTCTTGTCCCGTCTATAGCTAGTTATATTTGAATGTCTTTGGCTGAAAATAAGCCCAACCGTAGGTACTATTGCCATACATAGACTTAAATTGACAGTTTGTCAAAAACAGCATATTATAGTATGACCATTTTAAGTGTGCAGTTCAAGTTGGCGTCGCTAGTGTTGTTTTTGTCGATGTCCGCTAACGTAAGGTGGGACGCCCTCAAGTTCGGTGAAGTGACGATCTTCGCAGGGTGGCTGGTAGTAACTGGGTGAGAGTTGCTGAGAATCGAGTTGAGTGGCGTGCGATTGAGGAGGCCTATGTTCAGCAGTGGACTGGTATAGGCTGATGATGATGATGATGATTATGTCCGCTACAAAATTGTCCATGGAAATGGTGTTGAAAAAAAACAGGTGGTGGCGTAAGTTCCGGGCCACACGCCAAAGGAAGCATGATTCGCTATGCCTAACTGTACATCATGGCGAGGACGGAGCTGAATAACTGGAACCCAATTTTAGATTTTAGAGCTGTTACTGTTAGCTTACGTGTCATCCCACTCCTAGGAAAAGGCCTCTCCCTAAGTCTTCCAGCTCTTCGGACCCAGGGCCTATGTGGACCAATGCTCGTTGCTGTTGCCCAGCTTGTCACGCCATTTGCTATAAATAAACATTATAATAAAGTTTAACCTTTAGGACACCCCCACGTCAAGATATTGGCGTATCATCAGTAACATAAACTAAATAAACAGATTATTCATTCATTCAACTCATCAGCATCACCATTCAGCATTACCTTTCGATATGGAGCTACGTAATAATTGGCACTTCTTATTTACTTCATATGGCCATACCTACCTGCAGTAAAACATTTCCAAAGATTTCTTTAATCTCTTGCCTCAAGTAGAATCCGGGCTTGTTGCCAGGTCCCTCTTCAGAATAACCGATATGATATATTATTATTCCCTTGCAACGATATTTTATAATAAAAACTAGTGTTCGGCCAAAGTTTCAGTTTCGGTTTCGACCTTAGAAATGCCGAAAATTTTGCTCGGCCGAAATTCGTGTTTATGGCGTATTGGTTTTGATAGACCGCCGAGATCAATTCCATTAAGATCTGATACAATGCTAGAAAAAAACCACTGAGTCTAGGCCTCTCTACATCAACTCAACTGAATTTTAAGTTCAACTCTTAAGATTAGGTATCGGTCTCGGCCGAAACTAGATGAAGAGCCGAATATTCGGTTACGGTATCGGCTGAAAAATATATTTCGTTCAACCAGTAATAAAAACTTCACATTAAAATCTTGCTTCAATAAATTATATCTAGTGCCAGCGACGGCAGCCAAACGCCTTGTGTGTGCAGTTTTTATCGCGTTTTGCTTCGTTTAGCAGAAATCACCGAAAAGATTCAACGTTTGACACAAAAATATTTTATTTCAACTGTGGATTGTTTGTTTTTAGTTCTTAACTTTGGAGTAAGATTAGAGAGCTAGTCGCAAAACTTATGAATTATGATAAAAGATTTCTCGAAGGTTTCCAAAAAATAACTTTTTAGATTTTCAATTCTGGAGTCACGTCAGCCGCATGCACGATGAACGCTGCTAGGCAAAAGTCTCCATACGATGGTTGCCAGAAGACGGGCGGCACCGCCGAGGCCGGCTCAGAAAGAGGTGGCGAGACGATCTGGACGCGTACCGGGAGGGCTGGTTCGAGCAGGCACGGAAAGCAGTACAGCTAATTAAAAAAAAACTGGTGTCTAGATTTGTGCCTGCATAATGGCAACAGACTCATTGCTTATTACCTACACGGGATTTAAAACATAACTAAACCTATCTCGGAGACTACGGATCTGGTGAAATATTGTTTGATGTAAGAAAGTAGGAAGTTACTTTCAACTCCGCAGGTGCATTTATATGAATGACAGTCACTACAAGTAGAACTTGGGAAAGTATACATCTATTATCTGTTATTTGTCAGTAGTCGATAGAATACCTAAAAGAAAAGCGATGTTATATAGAGGGTGCAAGGGACAGCCCTCCACAAACTGACAGGGTGCATTAAGCTTCTTATTTTGAATCATATTCCACCGCAATTTTTGTCTGGTTTTTTTATTTCAACGTAAAATTACATTCCCTGTACGCAGGACTCCATTTATGTAAACAAACTCAATCTAATAACGTGATCGGTGGAGACAGACCCAATAATACAGCTAAAATAAAAAATCCAAAAATGGATGTTAATGGATGTCTAACGAACGACGCGTGAAATCAACTGTTCTCTTCCTGCCTAGCTACAGAGTTTATCGAACTCATCGTCGCGCTTGCCGTTAGCTACGTGCGTTTTGCCACGATAATACATTACGTATGAGGAAATAAAACAAATCAAACTTATTGGATTCCCATCACATTCCTGAAATACTTTCTTGTACCGGTCATCTTAGTATGATATACTGAATTCACCCTATCCGTTTGTGGAGGGCTGTCCCTTACACCCTGTATTTTTTCCTATCTTGCAATATTCTTTCTAGATACCCATAAATCTATCTGAAAAAAGGATCTGTCTCTTTTAGGTAAATGATGGATTATGCTTCGATACAAGACATCGTCGTTGCCTTGAAATAACACTGAACCAAAAAAAAACTCAGAAAATATCTAAATTCGTTTTCATTTCATTTATTAACAGACAGTACAATTCCTTGATGTATTTCAACTTCAATTTGCCACGTCATCGTGCTCTTGATTTCTCAAATTTCGCTCGTGCCATCTCTGGAGAATATTTTTAGGAATAAGACAAAGGAAAAACGCAAATTCTTTGTTTTTTTTCCCAAGTTCCTTTTCTGAAGGCCATTTTGCGAACGGGAATTTTGTTCTGGCTATTTATGTACCATACATAAATACTTGCCAAAAGATAAAGATCTTAGATTGGGACGAGTATGTAGCTCGGGAGACTTAAATAGGAATTGGGTAGGTACCTATTTGATATTCCTATTAAATACAATCTCAATCTGGTAGTAAACTAAGGTTACTGTTAGACTCAAAGCTTCTTTTTAAAACGCTTTTATGACCTTCACCTTTTACTAACTATGTAAAAAAATCTTAGACGTTAAATTTGACCCATTTCCCGGTTTAATTTGGATGACAATGCATGGTTAGCTAAGTGACGTCACTCTAAATCCAATATGGCGGACTTCCAAGGTGGCGGACTAGTGTTTTTTCTATGCATTCCCATGATATGGGTATCAAATGAAAAGGTTTGCTGAAATGAATACGAGAAATAAAAAAAGCGTGTTTTTTTAGTTTTTTTTTTAACTATTAAATTTTATTTACTTGCTAGGTACTTTTAAAATAGTGTTTAAGTCTGACCCAATGTGTATTTGTTCCTATCGATGTAAATGTATCGATGGTTCGTAGGTGCCTTATAAATGTTTCATAATTCCGCAAGATACCTTGAAAGTTTACTTTAAAATAATTCAAAATAAATACAAACATACATGCATTATGGAATAACAACATTAAATAAGTAAGTTAGCGGTTACAGTCCGCATATCGTACACATAACTTATAAGTTGGTCCCGCACAATAGAAACAGGCTTTGAATGTACGCAGTGGCAAACAACATTAAAACTAGCTTTGTAAGTAAAACTAGTATGTATCTATGGACTTGATTTTCAATGTATAGCTGAAAGTTTCGTTACTAAGGTCGTATTTAGTAATTTGGATTTTTTTTCTGGTACCAATACGTCGCCAAAAAAGTGGGACGAATGGGGAGAGGCCTTTGCCCAGGAGTGGGACATTTCAGGCTGACAAAGAAAAATACGTCGCCAGAACATGTTCCAGAAAATGAAATTGATTTCCGTAACCTCTATAACACCAATCGCTTTACGTCACTCTTCATTTATTTTCGGTGACGAAGGCACTCATTTATTTGTAAAAATGGAAGGCGCCCTCTATCGGTGCAACAAAATGAGCACGGTTATCGCTTCCAATAGGTATACGGGGGTATTGAGGTTATTCCTGTAATTTACTCACACATCAAAAACCAAAGACTACGGAAAAGCAATGCTGCAGCATTTTATGGGGCCCCTAACTACAACTACTTTTCCGGGAAAGCGTTTGTTAGCTACAAACGCCTATTGCCTAACGGTCCATAATTCCGTTCGCAAATACGCGCCTGGACGTGGAGTTGCGGAAACCAGCCCGTTATACAATACAGCCCACAATTAGGCTCAAATAACCGACCAAATCAAAATAATAATCTTTACCTAATATATAAGGTGACTGGTAATTAGTGACGTGATTGTATTCATGATAGCAAACAACTTTCCCAAAGAAACATTTTTTTTTATAGTCATTCACTATCACAATAACACAACAGCCGCATGAAATTCGCGCGCGCGTTTTAAATTGTTTTCACGTAGATATATGTAGTTGGAAGTCGGACGAGATTTCCAAAATGCCAAACATATCATTTGCATGGAGTAATATCTCACTAATTCACAGAGCTGCAAATTCGAAGTATTCATTGTATGTGTCATATTTGGCAGTCAATGCAATAATGCGGTTACGCTGCTCAGAAGCCTAGCCTTTTCCCAACTATGTTGGGGTCGGTTTCCAGTCTAACCGGACGCAGCTGAATACCAGTATTTTACATGGGGCGACCGCCTATCTGACCTCCACAACCCCGTTAGTACTGAGTTATACGATACCCCTTGGTAAGACTGGCTGTCAGACTTTTGGGGCCACTGACTACCCGTAACGACTGTCAAAGATCTACAAATGACAGCCGGGACCAATGGCTTAACGTGCTTTCCGAGGCACAGAGGAAGCTCTATATGTAATGGGTGATCACCCATCCACGGACCAACCGAGGCAAGCGCTGCTTAACCTGAAGATCGATCCGAGTGGCTGTTATTATTTAGCCACAAGCTCCTCAGGAAGATATTATATTCACGACATTTTAGTAGGAAAATTTACCTGCCATCTTCCTAGCATATTATACAATCTTCTACATATATTTTATGACATTATTGCTTTAGCAGAGATTTTCATTAGGAAACTCATTCGTTATATTTCAATAGGATATAGGACCTTCCAAATAACTTGCCTACCAACCTTCAAGCAAAAAAAAAAGATAGATACCAACGTAATAACACGTGTATTCTCATCCCTAATCAGGATTCTTTTCATAAGCGGAGATTACATCTTTGTTATTAAGAACAACTTTCTGGATAGCTAATTGGAAAGAATCGTGTCTTGTTACGTTGCTGGAAAGAAAATGTATTCTTTTAGCTTAGCCTTTAATAAATACACCGTGACTTTTTAGTCGTCTTACAACGGCAGCCTACTTCATGTATCCAATGACTACTAAGCATTCTTAAAAAAAAATAGGTATTTATGAGATTTTAATAATTTAAAAATAAAAATATTATTCATATTATGACGCATGACGTAGTTAAATCACCATGTTGTGAGCGATAATCTACTGGACTCGAGCGGTTGGTAGGTATATTCTCCCGTTTGACACGTAAACATCTTTAACAGGATGTTTCTTATTTTTTTCTAATGTTTTTTATTTTTCTTTGTACCTATTACGGTAGGAAAAAAAAATCGCGCCTAGAACTATTTTATGTCGGGCACATTGAGTGGAACACCTTTGTAAGACGACTAAAAAGTCACGGTGTATAACCAATGATAACATCCTTAGTAGTCCTAGAGTACCTCATGACATCTGGGTTGTATGACCAAGTTTAGCAATAACAAAGACATCTTTAGTTACTGAGAATCGCGACATCCATCCGCAAAACTACCTATACAAAGTGGAAGAGACACCGACGCTAAAGAGGTTACCACCATATAAATTTTTCGTCGATAAATTACCTGTGAAAAATTTCTATGTGGAGGGGTTCAGAATGATGTACTGAATACGTGGTAACCGTTTTAGCGTCGGTCTCTTTTCCACCTCTTTTCCTTGTATTTGACGGACTTGAACGACAAAGCTCAGAGGCGCTTGCTGCGGGACTGTTCGAAAGAGATACCGTGGCCGCTTTGAGGCCGTGAGATGAATTTCACGCAGTTTTTCGGTAGAAAGTCTTGGTCGGTTGGGCTGTAGAAACCTCTGCGGCGCAACAACCGCAAGCTTGAATATGAGAAGTGGCTAACAGATTTTTATGTCAATTTGCCTTCAGTGCCTACAGAGCACCGCAGAAAAACAGTTGACGAGTTGTAGAACAGTAGATTTTATTTCAATCATCATAAGTATTACCTATCGACCTTGCTATCTAAAGGGTGTAAAAAGACCCTTAACGAAGCCGAAAGGCACTTGTTCTCCTCGTCATTGTGATCATTTTTTTGTTCTGGACCATACCTGGGAACCTTCTAGTGACCCCCAATAGATATTGGGGGTCACTAGAAGGTTCCCAGGTATGGTTGGTCAAAGTTCCAATTTTTTCACAAGTTTTTTTTTAAATACTACTTTTTAAGATTCTAACTTTACTCCAATTACCTCCATGGTCCGTTTACTATTCAAAGCATCCATCAGCAATAAGTTTTGAGCGCATTATATTGAGTTTTACCTTAAAATGTGACTTTTGACCCCAAAAAAAAAATTTCGTTTCCCAGCAAAAATTTTTGCGTAAAGTTACTTAGTTTGATGTACAGAATGCTTGGTTGACGACTTGGTGAAGGGTCTGTTTACACCCCGTATATACCTGGCCAACATCTGATACTTAGTTGATAAAACAGTGAATACACTACCTACACGTGCCTAATGTTCAAACTTGTGTGCCAAACTACCTACCCACTTTAAATCCGGGCCGATCAGCGTCCCAGTCCGCGGCACTGTCCTCAAAAATCTTTAGAATGTTCAAAGTGACATGCAACGCCATCTGTTAGGCGAGGGCCGAACTTCATGTGTGTTTACTCCGCAACAGTACAGAATATTTGTAGAAAGTGTGAATGTACATACTTCTTAGAACTTATACTGTATATTAAGTCCTTGTATTTAAAAATGACAGTTACTTAGTTTAGCACAGGACTCGTACAGGCCGATAATAAAATAAGAAAAAAGACAATAAGAAGAATAGAAGAGTGAAAGATCATTATCTTTCCATTTCGTCATAGTTGCATAAGTATTTATCATTATATTTAGACAAAACATATAACAATGCTATTAATACAATAAAATATTATTGTATTAATAGCATTGTTGTATGTTTTGTCTTTGTATTTATAAGTTTGTTAGCATATTGTTTTAAGACATATATGGTATATTGTTTTTAAATAGTTCTGTTTTATGTATTCAATTTTCTTTTCTTCTTTTACACACTATGTCTACATCTCTTTTTTTATCTCCTTTCACAGGTATGCTGGAAGAGGTTTCTTTAGAAATAAGCATCACCTTTGTACTATTTTCTGTTCCTGTCTTCTTTTCTGTATTTAGTGTGTACATAAATTGTTAAATAAATAAAAAAATAAATACTTTCGTCTCGGTATCACAAAGAAGACGCCCAAATAAAATCAATAATTGCTAACCAAATAGAGAATTCCGTCAACAAGAAACTTTATCCCATTACACCGTCTACAAACTTCTGTAGAAGATTTGCGGAACCTTAAGATAAATTACAAGCTTAAGCATTCTATAACATCAAAACTAAGCGCGAAGATTCAAAGCTAAAAGCCACATAGTTGCTATAATAACATCTTCACTGATTGTTCAACACAATTTAAATTTAAGATTGAACTAAATGCCAGCGATTTTCTGCTGGCGTGAGTTCACAAGTTCATTTAACTATGGAAGTCTAAGTTAAAGTCTAGTTAGATTGATTCTAGACCGAGAGGAAGTACTCTGCTTGATCTAGGCGTGCTTTGAGCAAGTTATGTAGTACTAATTATTCTAGAATTTAATCCAAGTTTGGGCCTTTGTTTGTTGAGTTCGGATATCTAATGACCTCTGGAAGATTGCGAGGTATTATGTATGCGTATCAAGTCTTGATGGAACTATTTAGGAAGGTACCTAATTACGCTTGCATAAACTGAAGTTTGGCTTCGGGAGAGTTAGGTTAGGTCCTATTTTGGAGATGAGTATACAAGGCACTATAAGGATCAGCTGTGTTATATAGTGATTTGTATGTTTAATGTTATCAATTTAAAGGCGTTTGGACGTTGAATTCAGTTAAAATTATTGGAAAGAAAACATAAATTTATACTGACACACTTACAAAAAAAAATAATGAAAAAGGCTCTCTTTTTAAAATGAATTTTAATGAATGTAACTTAATCACCAAATATCTGACCACTAACATAGTTTTTAAGTACTTATTCACTAACCGATATGGACCTTGTTGTTCGAAATAAACAACAATTCGATTTTTTTAATTTGATTTTGACGGACGGGTAAGCTTTTTTTTTTTTTCCTTATTTAACCTGATATCCGTATCAGGATAAATTCTTTGAGAGCAACCAATTCAGTTGTTTTTTTTAATTTTTGCAGTAGTGCTTTGACAGAAAGAAGGTGACATATAAGTGGCGTCTTGCTTTCTACTAAAAATAACAGGCCAATCATCAAACCACGTCTTCAACGCACTGACAAGTGTGGTTCAACGTAATCATCATTACCTAGTCAATGTCCCCTCTGACCGGTCACCAGAGGTCATTGGGGGACTCATGATCAACAGAGGTCGTATACAGACCATCTAACAAGGAGATTAGGTACCTAGGTAGTAGGTATAACTTGGGGCACATGCTTTTTTTTTTTTTTTTTTACGGATGGGAAATCATCAAATGACTTCTCCCGCTCTGGGTGGAGTGGGAGGGAGTGTCAGACTCTTACTGACTAAAACCCATCCATGTTCCTTCATTGCCCTTTGTGTTCCAGGGCCACGGTATCTCTTTCGAACAGTCCCGCAGCCCCGGCAGGCATCGGCCCTTGCGGGCCCCTTCCTGGTTGCTGACATCTCTTTGAGGCGCGCGTGGAACACGAACGCGCCGTCGACACGGCCTGTCGTCATAAGACGGACGGACGGTGAGCTAACCCATTACTCACCGTCCACAGGCCCGCGCCTACGGTGGCCGGGAGCCACCACGTGGCCCCCGACGCCCGATGCTTCGCCCGCGGCGGCTGGGACGTGAGATTCTCTCCCTCTCACGTCCCGCCACCTCCTTCGCTAGCATGACTGCTTCGCAGAAGTAGGTGACGGCTTCCCATTCCCTCTCGCTCCGGACCATGGCCTGAACCAGGGCCGGGAGCGAGAGGTCGCCGCCGCCGATCGCCGCTACGAGGACACGGCGGAGCTCCGCCCAAGCGGGGCAGACCTCCACGGTGTGCGCCACCGTGTCCTCCGGACGATCCTCACAATGATAACACCCGGGCGTTTCCTCCCGCCCGATTCGGTGCAGGAACCTCCCGAAACAACCGTGTCCGGTGAGGACCTGCGTCAGGCGGAAGGTGAGGGCGCCGTGGCGCCTCTCTAGCCACTCCTCAAAGAGGGGACTTATCGCCACTATTGTGGCGTGCCCTGCACTGGGTTGCGACAGTCGCTGTCTCCATGTCGCCATGAGATCGCGTCGGAGGTCTGTCCGCTGAGCGGTGATTTGCCGCGGCAGCGGAGTTTCCCCCCGACGTAGTGCCCCCGTGCGCCATTCATGCAGGCGCGCGAGGACTATCGCCTCCAGATCCCATGGCGGCAATCCGGCTAGGAGGCTCGCCGCCTCGTGGGGCACATGCTTACCGTTGACCTTAAGGATAATGTAGATATTGAGAGATAACGTAGGGCACTAGCGGTCCGAGGTAATATGTTGGCCCGTAGATTCTCCCATTGTAGTGATCAAGTCAAGATCACCCTATTCAAGGCTTTCTGTCAGGGTCTGTATGCGGGGGACTATGGGTCAGCCACGCCAAAAGATCGCTAGATGCCTTACGCGTCCAATATAATAATGTTTTTAGGATGCTATTGGGACTGCCCCGTTTCTGTATTGCATCAGACGGTTTCCACGCAGTCAAACGCAAAAACGGTGCTTCACTGATGCATCGAACGCGGGTCAGTAACAATAGTATCCTGAAAGTACTGGCGGAGAGTCCTTACTCCCCTGTTCTGAGGCATTTTGTGGAAAGGATGTTCAACTAGATAGCTATAAGGTATTTTTTCATAACAAGAAACTGAATAAATAAAAAAATAATACAGAACACAAAAATTTAACGTGTGTAATCCCCGAAAAGGTAGGCTGATGTGTAACCACATTTATGTTCAAATCACACGTAATAGGGGGCGAGCCTATTGGCATCTACCACGAACAAGTTCCGATTCCGCGCCGTTACTGAGAATTTATTCTTAGAAAAACCTAAAAACATCTTGTCCGACCTGGAAATCGATCCCAAGACCTATTAGGTCATTAGTAGCGGTTGCGATCACTAGACCAAATAACGTACTCGATCATCAATCTCGTAAGTGTAGCCCGCCAATGGTCCCGCTGGCCTCTAACTGACCATCATAGTTCATTGGGGGACTCATGGTCGATAAAGGTTGGATATAAAGTATCTAAGTAAGTACCTAAACCATCTTTACAAACAAATAAAATTGTTGTGTCTGTTTGTAATTTCGAAATAACAGCGTTTTACTGAATGCATATGAAAGTATATACGGAACTATAGAACAAAAACACATTTTTGTCTATCTGCCTTTCGGTTTGATCCCGCTAATCTCCGAAACGGCTGGACTGATTTTGACGGTACTTTAACTGGTAGACTGCTGATTTATTTTAGAAAGAAGATTAGGGTTCCATGCAAAAAAATTAAAACCCTTGAAATTGTTAACAAAATCTTATTCAAATAGGGAAGTAATATTTTTATAATAATTTCACGCGGACTTAGGTTGCGGGCAACAGCTAGTAGAAAATAATAATTGTAAACAAAATTAATATTTAAGAAGGTATAATTTAAATACTCATTTCCTCAAATTTTGTAGCCGTGTCCCTGTAAACTCAAGAGGGCATTATTTATGGAGCCCTCACAGTGATCCTATTAGGGAGGCCTCCCGCTGAGCGAGCGCCTCTGCGAATTTGTCACCATGTCACTTTTTATGTCCTGTCAAAAATGCGGCGAAATAACAGCGCTGAGGCTGGCCGTGTCAGATCTTCTTATGAATAAAAAGGAAATTCGAAGGAATGCTTGCTGAGTCGCCTTAATGATTGGACTGATTTTGTTGAAGTTTCGTGGAACAGACCAGCATGTACGAATCCATAGGTACTTTCAAATTATGATTATAACTTTTTCTTTCTAGCTGAGCTGAAAATAGAAAAAAATAATGTTTGTTTAGAATTTAGAGAGAAAAATAATACAGGGTGTAAGGGACACCTGCCGGGGCTGCGGGACTGTTCGAAAGAGATACCGTGGCCCTAGAACACAAAGGGCAATGAAGGAACATGGATGGGTTTTAGTCAGTAAGAGTCTGACACTCCCTCCCACTCCACCCAGAGCGGGAGAAGTCATTTGATGATTTCCCATCCGTAAAAAAAAAAAAAAAAAAAGGGACAGCCCTCTACAAACGGATAGTGTGAATTCAATACATATCATACTAAGATGACCGGTACAAGAAATTAAGAAATTATTTCAGAAATGGTTGGGAATCCAATAAATTTGATTTGTTTTATTTCCTTATACGCAATGTACCATGTACTGTGGCAAAACGCACGTAGCGAACGGCAAGCGCGAAGTCGAGTTCGATGAACTCTGTAGCTAGGCAGGAAGTGAACAGCTGATTTCACGCGTCGTTCGTCTGAGTACTCAACATTCATTTTTGGATTTTTTATTTTAGCCGTATTATTTACATAAATGGAGTGCTGCGTACAGAGAATGCAATTTTACATTGAAATAAATTTAAAAAGAATTAAAATTCCAGAGAAAAATTCCGGTGGAATATGATTCAAAATAAGGAGCTGAATGCACCCTCTCAGTTTGAGGAGGGCTGTCCCTTACACCCTTTATTTGTTATGTCAAGATATTCAAGATGAGTATTGAAAAGCCAAACGAAATTGGATGATAGCCACACGATTGACATTACATTGGATTAATTGGACATTTAATAATTTTATCCCTGTAGCAGGTTCCCGTGGAATATCTTCCGAATGAATTAAATCGATAGCAAAAGCTATGTAGTACTAATTTTCAACTTTACGACCTAACTAATTTTAACGAGTAATATTAATTTTGTTTACATTGATAATTTTCTATTTAGTTACTTATTTAGTTACTTCATGTACCTACAACCTTAATTTGTCGACCATGAGTCCTTCAATGAACTACGATGGCCGGTTAGAGGCCAGAGGGACCATTGGTGGGCTAAACAAAAGTTGATTTGATACCTAAAGGGTGTAAAAAGACCCTTAACGAAGCCGAAAAATACTTGTTCTCTCCGTCATTGCGATATTTTTTTTATTCTAGACCATACCTGGGAACCTTCTAGTTACGGAGATATTGGGTCAAAGTTCCAACTTTTTGACAAGTTTCTTTTTTAAATACATGTTTTTAATGTAAGATTTTAAAACATCTTTAAACACCTGCACGACTCCCGTACTATTCAATCCTTCCTTGAGTCCTACCGTAAAACGTGATTTTTCACTCCAAAAACAACAGTCGTTTCCCAGAAATAATGTTTGCGTGGCTTCGTGAAGTGTTTGTTTACACCCTGTATGTACGGTTTTTTCTACGATTCGTATCCAGACCCACCAATATAGAGAGATATTCTTCGGTAGCTCCAGGTTTTAAAAATGTATCACAGATTATTTTGGTTTCAGTCACCAGTAGAAAGACTCCGTGAAAATTTAAACTCGAAAAAGGAAAACTGGCTTCCCGTCGAAACTCCAAAATCAAAGTCACTAGGCTATTTAAAAATTAATGATACACGCGCAACTGAAATAAAAAAAACACTTTCAAATTGCTCGATAATTACGGCTTGCAAAAGAAAACGGAATAAAAAAACATTCAGGAAACTTTTTCCGAACATTTTACTGTTGGTACAGTTACGTGCTTATCTTAATATCTACCTTACATTACATAAAAATTAAAAGCAATTTCCTCGTTACATAACGATAGCAACTTTGAGCAAAGACATCATACAACTTAAACATCTCGCCAGTAATTAATTAATTCTTCTTCTCCTTCTTTGCGTGTCGATAGACTCAAATAATACCCGACCAGTATATTGCCACCTGCACAGCTCTGTCGATGGTTTCGTTTAAAGTGCAGGTGGCTGTGCAGGATTTGCAAGAAAGGAGGTGGGGTATATCTTGCAAAGGGGCTCCACCTGTCGTTGTATTTGGGACGGGTCGATGATACCCCATTTGGCCAGATAATTTCTACAGCGGCCAACTTGGGCCCGCAAACGGTTAAGAGATTTCCAGATTGGCCACTGCAGTTCCTGTCCAGGAGGAAGATGTTCTGCTGGATTGATGAAGTGAGGAGGGGTGGGATTTCTGTTAATTTATAAATAAATAAACACAATGTTTATTGATACAATAACTTCAAATTACACACAAGAGCTAAACAAACTAAAGCTAAAGAATTATAGGTGCATAGTAAATCCGTGATGAAAATCTTGTGTATTTTTTTTAATCTATGGGTAATTATAATATGTAGTTGAGATCTAAGATGCCCAAACTAGGCAAGGAATGCCTGTATTTTGGAGGTCTGTTGATTCCTCCTAAATTACAATGTCTTACTAACACTAATTTACAATATTAAGTAGTATACTGTTTCAGCTTGGATCTCTTCATACTGGTGCCTTTTTTTACGACAAAACAGCGATAACGTTACTCGATGACAGTGAGATCTTCCCACATTTCGCCAGTTATGTTTCCATCCAACCATCTAGCAGGCACAATTCTAGACTCCGCGGTTGCTACTAGAAAATTCCAGACCGAAAAACCCAATAACGCTTTGCTCAGGACCTCATGTTCAGCAGTAGCGCTTGTGACCAGCAAACCAATGAGACTATCGAGGAACATGGTTGTGAAAATATTATAAGCATATTGTAGCAGCATGCATCGCGTGCGCATACCACTGCTACACTGAGCTATCGAGCGGCGCGCCGCCACATATATTTATAACCTCAGCGCTAAAATGATTACTTGGACTGCTGCAAGAGGGCGCGCAGCGCGCTCCGCACATCGTATGATAATGTAACTGATTTCTGATTGGTTGTTTAGTAAATACTACTTGTTACTCAAATTTCACTACTTGTGCCTTGGTAATTTTGTATGTATATAAGGCCACAATAAATAGAAACAATTATTCCTTCCTACAACCAACATTGTTTTACTCTAAATACCTTACAACGTCGCAACATTAGGTACATCACGCCTGTAATCCCTTAAGGATTAGTCAGAGTTGTACCTAATGTACACTCACATTTCGCCAGTTATGTTTAAGTCCCATGTAATAGGGAGCGAGCCTATTGCCATTAACCGGGTACAAATCCAGACTCCGTGGCTGCTACTGAGAAATTCCTGATGGAAAAACCTAATAACACTTTACCCGACCCAGGAATCGAACCCAGGACCTCAAGCTCAGCAGTCGCGCTTGCGACTACTAGACCAACGAAGCCAAAATTTCTATTAAAACTTTGGTAAAATACCTTTGGAATCTAACATAGGTGTGAGGTTTTTTGCTCGTAACTGTACGGTAAACTAATTTCGTTTCCCCATATTCACGTAAAAGTTGGAGTAATTACGGAGTGGTGTTTGGAAGCACCTTTATTAAAAAAAGTGCCTTAAACAAGTGACGCTAATTAACCCGGAGTCCAGTTACTACGGAACCCGAGTTATTTATTAGGTATACCGCCCCCTGCCGGGGCTGCGGGACTGTTCGAAAGAGATACCGTGGCCCTGGAACACAAAGGGCAATGAAGGAACATGGATGGGTTTTAGTCAGTAAGAGTCTGACACTCCCTCCCACTCCACCCAGAGTGAGAGAAGTCATTTGATGATTTCCCATCCGTAAAAAAAAAAAGGTATACCGCCTTTTATAGTGGAACTGGGTATACAGTACAGTGATTTGTGAACGGTTCCGAGGATGTTTGTGGCAGTAGTGACGCGGAAAAGAAACTGGGCGCTTGGTCTGTGTTCTTTAAAAAGTAATTAAGAAATCGCCAGAAAGAAAAAGTGAAACTTTTCTTCTTAAATGGAACACTGAAAATTTGAACTACATTTTTAAATTTATTATCAGTAAACTCACCGAAAAAGTTTTAAAATGAGCCTGCCTGAATTTTTGAGGAGCTCGTTATCTATTTAAGGAGCTCGTAGGCTATTTAAGAACAGCCGGTCGGGTCGATCTTTAGATTAAACCGCGCTTGCCTAGGTTGGTCCGTGAATGGGTGACCAACCATTACATACCGAGTCTCCTCCTTGCTTTAGAAAGCTCGCTAAGCCGTTGGCCCCGGCTGTCATTTGTATAGATCTTTGACAGTCGTAACAGGTAGTCAGTGTCCCGAAAATCTGACAACCAATCATACCAAGGGGTATCGTATTACCTAATGCTAACTGGGCTGTGGAGATCAGATAGGCAGTCGCTCCATGTAAAATACTGGTATTCATCTGCATTCGGTTAGACTAGAAGTCGACCCAAACATAATTGGGGAAAACTAGGCTGATGATGATAGTGATGTAACACGCTGTGCGCAACATGAATAAAAGTGTTGTAATACATGAAAATGAGGAGCTCGTGGCTAAATAATAATAGTTGCTCAGGTCGATTTTCACGTTAAGCCGGGCTTGACTAGGTTGGTCCGTGGATGCGTGTCCACCCATTACATACCGGGTTACCTACGTGCCTCAGAAAGCACGTTAAGCCGACGTTCCCGGCTGTCATTTGTAAATCTTTGACAGTCATTACAGGTAGTCAGTGGCCCGAAACTCTTGCTAAGAGGTATCATTCTTATTCTTATTTTTATTCTTTATTGCACACAAAACAACAAAAAAATATAATACAAATTGCAATAATATAGCTAATGTACAATGGCGAGCTTAACCCAATTCTGGGTTAAGCTCGCCATAAGCAAGGTATCATAATATTACCCAGTGCTGAACGAAGGAAGAAGGTGGAAGTCAGATAGGCAGTCGCTCCATGCAAAATTCCGGTATTCAGCTGCATGAAGCCGAGCCCAACATAGTTGGGAAAAGTCTAGGCAGATGTTGATGGAGATGTAACACGCTGTGCTCAACATAAAATAAAAGTAATTTAATTTTGTTTCCTTATAGACTCATAATCTTATTGCCGGTTTAACTTGCGAGATCACCTTCCTGCATTGCCTATATTCAATTCATACCTGATAAAGACGATTGGAATTACAGCTATAACTAGTTAAAGCCCCAAAATTTTCAACTTTTCGAATAGGTAGTTGCCGATACCGTAAACTTTAATTGAGTTCTGTTGTTCGCTTGCTTCCAATACTTTGGGGTTGTTTACTGCTGTATAGAGGGAAAAGTAGGTAGATTCAGATTCAGATTCATTTATTTGCTTGAAATATGGTATTTTACAGATTTTACAACACACACACGGGTACACAATAGTTCAGCATATTCCGCCTACTTATTTCGGCATGCAAATTTTGTGACAAAATAATTAATTCCCAATGTCAAAAAAGAACAAACAAAGTACTAAATCAAGAATTGTCTACATAAAATATCAAATTATAAAGGCAAAAATAAAAAATGTATTGATACAATCAAGCCAGTTTGGACAAACTGCGGACACCGGAGTCATCATCATCATCTGCCGAGCCTTTTCCCAACTATGGGAATGGCTTCCAGTCTAACCGGATGCAGCTGAATATCAGTATTTTTACATGGAACGACTGCTTATCTGATCTCCACAACCCAGTTGAGTACTGGGTAATAAGATACCCCTTGTTAAGACTGGTTGTCAGACTTTCGGGCCACTGACTACCTGTAAGGACAGCCAAAGATCTAAAAGTGACAGCCGACATCAACGGCTTAACGTGTTTTCCGAGGCACGGAGAAAAATCTGTATGTAATGGATGGTCACCCATCTACAGACCGACCTTGGCGAGCGCGGCTTGACTTTCAAGATTGACCCGTGCGGCTTTTATTATTTAGCTACGAACTCCTACACCGTTCCATGCCAGATAACATTCTGAAATATCTACCAGAGTTTGTCAGTTGTGCGCTGAACATCGACCCAAAGGTCCAGCCTATCGGTTACATTTCAGAGAATGTACTTTTGATTTACACAATTGTATTCCCCCAACCCCATTCGATCATCGGACGAGCAGAGATATAGCGAAGCGTCACCGTTATATGGCTGAAGTTCCACGATCCGAACAAACCGCTATGCTTCCACATCTATTGTGCGAACCGCCAGTCTGTGGAATTCACTGCCGGCTTCTCTGTTTCCCGATCATTATAATCTAGTTCAAAGTTTGAGTGGAACGGGTTCTTCTAGGTAAGCTTGCCCCACTCTAAGCCACGTCATCGCTTCATGTCAGGCGAGCTGCGGCCAAACGCAAGCTTATTTAGCTTTCAAAAAAGTGTCCGTTTAGCCAATTCGCAATCTCTCCGTACCGGTTTAACGGATCCACTCAGTTTGAATTTGAATTTGCGGTCAAACTGAGCGGACTATACTGCGGACTGCGTACACCGGACTTTATCAGTTATTTTAGTACATAATTTTTCATAGTCCAGAGTCCGCTGTTGGTCCTTTCCAGAGTGGAGTCCGCTTGGTTTAATCACATCTTAAACGGGATTAGAAGACTTATTTCTATTGTTTATGCAATAGTTTATCGAAATTGATAGTTTCATCGTTATTTTGTTTATTAGAGTACTATAACTACCTAGTGATCTAATAAACCTAAGTGTTTTCTAGTTAAAATACAGAGTGGAAAGGACACCGATGCACATACGCTTACCACGTATTCAGTACATAATTCTGAACCCTCCCCCCTCGCATACGTTTCCTACAAAAGTTTGACCTGCACGGTCAAAATGTATGAAACGGTTGTTGCTGTTGTTGGCTGTTGTGCATATATCTACGTAGTAGTAATTCATAACACTTCAATACGACCCATTCTGAATATCTAACCAAATCAAATATAATATTATTTTTTCAAAACACTACGGCCACACGTCTCCAAACACAATTTCATTTTTCAGGTGAGTGTACTCATCTACTTACCTTTCAAAACACGCTCGTACAAAAACCCTTCCTTCCCACTTCACTTAATTCACTTTTCACTTAGACCACTTCATTCTAAAAATTTTCCTCCCCGAATATGTTATTTCAAATTAACCCCACTTCCCAAAGAAAACCTTCTAAGCTTTGAACCTCATTAAATCGCTCAATTTTGAGGCTTCAATTTGCTTAAAACAGAATTTTCGTTGTTAAGGGAAGATAGGAATGCTTGCATTATGCAAATTAGATTGCCATCTTGTTAGCATTCGCGCCTTTATTGGTTACATTGCTGACTTTAAATTGGTGGCCTATAAAATAAATACAGATGCAATCTTCCGTGCTTAGGGGGTGAGAGAACATAATTAGGTGATCAATGTCTCATTAACATTTAAAGTGATACTGCTCAAATGGACTGATCCGATTATCGTGCTTTACGAGTTTTCGGCACTCATCAACTGCCTGAGGAATTTTGTTTAAATAAAACAATTTGTCCCAAGCAAGTACCAAAAAATATTATTTATCGAATCCTTATACGATGTTCTCGGAGATTTCTCAAATGGTACAACGCCATCTATCGAGCTTAGCGGGGAAACTCGCAATCGAACACGAGTCACAGAAATTGATTATCATGTCCCTATAGACATAGAGGGTGTTTTTTTTGCGGAAAACTTTAAATTGAATACTTGATGATTTTGACAACCATGTTGGTCTAGTGGTCGCAAGCGTTACTGCCGAGGATGAGGTCCTGGGTTCGATTCCCAGGTCGTGCAAAGTACTATAGGGTTTTTCCATGAGGAATTACTAGCAGCCTCGAGTCTGGGTTTACATACGTTTGATGGCAAAAGGCTGCCTTTCTTTTACATGGGACTTAAAAATAATTGGCGAAATCTGGGTGTGGCATACCTCTGTCTATCATTTTAGACACACAGGCGTGATGTTGTTGTGCTTTTGATTTTGACAAGATCCAGGTCGGAGTAAGCAATTCTTATAATCATCTCAATCTTCAATTGTTCTTTGAAGTTGAAAATCTTGTTATTCAATACCTAAAAGTATTTTTTAACCTACATATATTGTCCCACTGCTGGGCAAAGGTCTCCCCCATAACCTTACAATCTTTTCTCTGTGCAGTTTTCTCCTGTTTTCTGTCAGGTCAGGTCAACACCTCTAAGTCGTCACACCAGCGTTTTCTAAGCCGGGTCTTCTCGTCTTGCAATAATTTAATTAACATCACAATATTCTAAATTCTCCAATAAGGTCCTATCATATCCCCTAAGCCAAGAAGCCAATGCCAACATTAATTAAGTACAAGCCAACCGTGCTTAAACAACTTCCTACACCATTTCATTTGTTTAAAGTTATTGCTACCGGCACCATTAAGTCCCTATCGTAACGTAACGAGTCTATTATTAGAATTCATAGTTATTAGAGGTAATACCATTACGGATAACTCGATCGGAAGGTCTATTGGGGCTTCGGAGTTGGCAACAAAGGGTAATAAAGGGCCGCCTTGTAACTGTTCTGTAGCATTCGAAAGTCACACTCTAAGGGCTGTCGTACACGACGCTACTCAAAAGGACAAACAAGAAGAAAAAAGGAGAAAAAGTATTTAGTCCGCACATAACAAAACAAAAAAAAGGTTAAATTAAACAGTAAAAAAAAAATACAAAAAGTAACATACTTATAAAGAAAAAAAAAACAGATGAAATTGGTCCTCTACGAGGCCAAAAGGTACGAAAACAAACAAGCTAACAGGTAAAAAACATTTTTGAAAACCTGGTTTGAATAAATGGCTTTTAAATATAGGTGTGACGTCATTTTTTTTTCATATTCTTCACAGCAAACTTTTATAATTCATACCCATATCATGTATTAAAAAATAACCAGTCCACCACCTTTGGGAGTCCGCCATATTGGATTTAGAATGACTTCACTTAGCTAACCATGCATTATCATCCGAACTAAACGTGTATGTATTCAGCTCAATCGGTTGGGGATAACTGTTTTAAAGTTCAGTTGCAAGATTTGACCTAAATCAACAATGCACGTTAAATAAAAGCTTGTAAAAAGATCTGCGTCAGAATAAACTCATCGTTCTTAAAGTCCGTTTTTTTTTGTTTTTACCGTTCTCACTGTCGAGATACAGGCTTCCTCTCTATGAGATAGAATGACGTTATCCACCACGCGGGTACAGTGAGAACTGGTGGATGTCACACGTCTTCGAAAATTTGGTTCAAGAACGAGTCAGTTTCGTCGCGATACTTTCTTCACTTTTTGGAGAATAGTGGTTCTTGTTTATAGTATGGTTAGTACCTAACCTGGTGTCAGAATATTTATGCCGCCCATGGGCCTCTGGATTGGCTTTACATGCAGTCCAGAAATATCTCTCAGGCATGCTGGTTTCCTCACGATGTTTTCCTTCACCGAAGCAAGTGTCAATTATACAATACGGACATGAATCCGAAAAATCAGAGGTGCGTGTCTTGGGTTCGAACTTGAGACCTATGATTTGGCAGTCCGTCGGTCACGTCACAAGGCTATCACTGCTATCAATAGTGGTGATATGATACTGTTTGCATGCCTAAGATAAGGTAGATTGTACAAGGCTCACTCATATTAGTGTTACATCTTATTTTATGTACCTGCAATCTATGCAAATAAATTTTACTTTACTTTACTTTACTTTACTTTACATCGTAAAGTTTCTGCTGTGAGTACGAAAACACAAGTTACAAATTCAAATCACCAATGAGTAGTTAGTATCGGAAATAGTAGATATTTCAATGGAAGTCTGTACACGGAACCAATCACAAACTAGTTAAAAACTCGTTTGTAAGTGGCGTCGGACTGTCTCGTTGGTCTAGTAACCGCTACTGGCGAGCAAAAGGTCCTGGTATGAAGTCCTGAGTTCGATTCGAAAGCAAGAAAGTGTTATTGAGTTCTATTCTGTTAGGAATTCTCAGAAACGGCACGGTGTCTGTTTTCTGCCCAGTTGATGACAATAAGCTCGTCCTATATTACATGGACATAAACATAGCTGATGAAATGTCGGTATACTCTGCCAAAGTCTTCAGGATCGCGTTGTGTGCGGCCTAGCAGGAGCGCGCGCTGTAAACGTGACATAAATACGTCGATTTTTGAATAAATTCTTTAATTATGAAAATATGAAATGTGAAACGAGTATTTTTAATTAAAAAATCGACGTATTTACGTTATGTTTACAGCGCGCGATCGTGCTATGGTCTCTGATCACCATTGAAATAATCTAGTGCTGCAAACTCGGCGGTACTCTTTTTATTTTCTGACTAGCGTCGTGAACGATGGGCCTAAAGGTATTCGTGTTGCCAACTCAATTAAAAAGTTAAGTCTACCTGACTGAAGTTTGACTGTTGGACTGACTAGGAAGGTACATCAAGATGTACGTAAAAGGCTAAAAGTATCGTACTGCTGGAGTGCATGTTAATTCTGTAACTGAGTCTAGTCTTGTTATTCCTTATTTAGAATTCTGACGTTTCTTTATACAGACCATTCACATAGCTGCCGTTCAAGGGAATATTTACGTTAATATTCATAAAGATAGAGTACTAAGACGTTGTTACTCTATTTTAAAATACTGGCACGCAGCTGGATTCGGTTACACAAGAGGTTGAATCCAATATATGAGTAGTTGAGATAACATAACATCACGCCTTGTTAACTCCGAAGGGTTAGGCAGAGGTGGCCCTAAAAAGTACACCACACACACAAGTGCAATAGAGGGCGAGCATATTGCCATCTATGGGTACACATCCAGACCCTGCAGCTGCCACTGAGAAATTCCTAATAGAAACTCAATAACATTTTGCCCGACCCGGGAATCGAACCCAGGACCTCATGCTCATTAGTTGAGCTCCTTAGCTAGGTAAATGATAATGATGATGTTGATACCGTAACCCAAATAAGCATATCATCACCTGCCCAGCTTTTTCCAACTATATTGGGGTCGGCTTCCACTCTAACCGGATGCAGCTGTATTTTTTCATGGAGCGGCTGTCTATCTGACCTCCACAACCCAGTTGGTACTGGGTAATACGATACCCCTTGGTAAGACTGGTTGTCAGACTTTTTGGGCCACTGACTATGTAACGACTATCAAAGATTTACAAATGACACCCGGGACCAACGGCTTAACGTGCTTTCCTAGGCACGGAGGAAACTCGGTATGTAATGGGTGGTCACCCATCCACAGACCAACCTAGGCAAGTCCGGCTTAACCTAAAGATCGACCCGAGCGGTTGTTATTATTTAGCCACGCGCTCCAGCCAGCAGCTGGTTGGTAAACCCAATATAAGAAGACCCACCCAAAAACGCAATATCCCTCCTTAAATATATTATGAACACGCCGTATCAGTGTCTACAACCAGCCAATATATCACGCAGTAGAAAGTACAAGAAAGCTCGTTCATAACATTAGCGGTACGTAACGAGAAGAACCTTCATTTTGTTGGAGGCACACATGATGTATCTCTGGGACGTGGATCGCGATGCATCGCGTGCTAAGCGCTCGTTCGAGTCGAGAGTGGAAATGTGATGATAGTGCGCTTGATGTGGAGAGACAAATTATGGGGTTGGTAAACTAAAATCTTATATTGTTTTTTGAATGACATAATCAGAATTACTACCTTTTTACCTAATATGCAAGTAAGTACCATATTCGTTTAAAGTTAACACTGTTTTACAGTAATTTATTTTAATGTGTTAGCATTCCTTGATTGATTTGTAGATCTTTGACAGTTGTTAGGTAGTCAGTGGCCCAAAAAGTCTGACAACCAGTTTTACCAAGGGGTATCGTATTACCCAGAAGTAACTGGGTTGTGGAGGTCAGATAGGCAGTCGCTCCATGTAAAATACAGGTATTCAGCTCTCTCTATTGTAGTTTCTGGACAACCTGTTATCAACGAATCCACGAAGAGTTGGGACAGATAATAAATTAACTCCGACTCAACCCTCAGTGCACGACTGCTTCCTTTACGGGGCATCCTAATTTTCTTATAAAGAACAATGTTGAAGCCTCGGGCCAGTTACACCATACCAATATTAATCTCCGCTCAGTTTTCAGTAATATTTAAGCACTGTAGCAAAACCTCGTCCGTCAAGCTTGCTGAGCTTTCGACGGACATGAAAACATGATGTATCGGCGCGACGTGAATGCATAGCGTTCGTGCCAAGCGCCCATTCCAGAGTTATACTTATCGCTTGAACTAACACTCTGTTACTGCATCATTTCATTTTAGCGCAGTCTCTCTTGGATGTTAGTTTCTCTTTGTTTTAGTAGATGGGTACGTCGTAATGTTGAGAATGTAGTGCATTGTCTGTGAAATCATTTATTTTAGTAAACTTTTAGCTACATTATTTTCTTTTATATCTAGCAAACAAAATAGAAGATAGGATTCATTTGGTAGGAGATATAATTACAACAGATTACTACTTTCGGAGCAAGAAATAATACAAGTACAGGTTGAATTAAAACGTTAAAATAATACAAGCGTTTTAGATTATAAACTATACGAGTATCTGAACATATTCCAAAAGAAAAACAAAGTTACATTTTAGGATCAGATTTTCAGAACACAAAAACACTTCTAATATTACAACTCCATAAATTCAAAAACACACGCTATTTTAATAATATTGTTAGAAACTCCACTTGTTCTACATCGGGACGTAACGAAGATCCCAGCAGAGCCGGAGCTTAGTACAATGCCATTTAATTAAACTACCTCGGGTACATATTGCACCTGGCGTTTGACATTAACGGCTAGTTAGAGAGATCTGCTATTAGGTACGTTCGTTAGTTAAACGATCGGTTGAAACGGTGGTTTTCGATGGGGGAGTCTGCTGTTTATGTTCTTATAGGAAACTGGTTCATTGTCTTTTACATTGGACAAGACTGAGTACTTGCATATGATTTTGAAGGATACATTTAGTTATTTAGGTACCGATGATCATGTATGGCCAAAGGATTTAGGCATTTTTAAGCAATCTATTCTATATCTTAAAACACATAGGGTATGCCCTTTTTTCGGATGGGAAATCATCAAATGACCCCTCCCGCTCTGGGCGGAGTGGAAGGTAGTGTCAGACTTGTACGGACTAAAACCCTTCCATGTTCCTTCTTTGCTCTTTGTGTTCCAGGGCCGCGGTATCTCTTTCGAACAGTCCTGCAGCCCCGGCAGGCATCGGCCCTTGCGGACCCCTTCCTGTGTGCTGAAATCTCTTTCAGGCGCGCGTGGAACATGAACGCGCAGGGTACCCCTCAAAAAATAAACATAGAGATAGGTAATGACAAACTTACACCTTGGAAAATTTATTTTCAATATGTAGATTATAATTCTGGTTGTGACTTTACTTCGCGTTTGTTAATAGTTCTTTGCCTGATTACTTAGAATTCTTACCAAAATACGTACATAGATATACAAGGTGTAACATAATAAACGCAAGACCTCCCGTGTGGTCTCTCGGACCATGAAACTGAACAACTTTTGTTCTACGAGTTCTTCGAAATTCGAAAAAAAAAAAAGTACTTTCTATAGGAATTGACGCGATCAGCTGATCAACATGTATGGTAAAACAAAAAAATAAGTTACGAATTTCCAAAAGCCATAGAACAAAAGTTGTTCATTTTCATGGTCTGAAAGACCACACGAGAGGTATTGCGTTTATTATGTTACACCTTGTATACATATATCTACGAGTAGCTAAGTGCAAAACAGGAATAAATAAAAATAAAACAATCTCTAAACTAATATTCCTTGTATTTACAGCTGTAAAGAAACTAGCAAGACGTAAGCAGAAAAAAAAACATTCATTGTCCGTACACTGAAGCTTCATAAAGCGAAGATTTATTTACACAGACTTTAATAACCGAGGTGCTAGCCCTTATTGTGTCCGTCACAGAATAAAAATGTATTAATAATACAAATTCGAGAAAACCTCTGTCTATCTGTGACGAGTGAACGGTATTGGATGAAACTTGGCACATAGCTGGGTAGACCGTGGCACGTAGACTTGGGTAGGATATTGGATTATTTTATTCCTTTAGTATATTTTCGTGGAATTCTTTCCGACCTCCTTGAGGTCAAAGCCGAAAGCATTTATTTTAAAAAACAGTTCTTTTTCATGTCTCTTCAAAGGATTTGGTTCGATATCACCAATATTTAGACATTTTATTCCGATTGCCTCGTTCTGGTATAGTGGTCGTAAGCGCGACTGCTGAACATGAGGTCCTGGGTTCGATTCCCCGGTCGGTAAAGTGTTATTGGGCTTTTCATCAAGAATTTCTCAGTAGCACCTGGCTAGTAGTTGTGGAGGTTTCTCAGTAGCACCTGGCTAGTGGTTGTAGAGGTCAGATAGGCAGTCGCTCCATATAAAGTACTGGTATTCAGCTGCATCCGGTTAGACTGGAAGCCGACCCCGGCTAGGCAGATGATGATGATGATGGTGTCATTTTTGTACGGCGTTCCAGTGCGACGATAAACAAATAAATCATGTTGTCAAAACCGTGCGAAGCAAAGGCGGGTTTCTAGTATAAAAGATACACAAAGAAACGTGATTTTGTGAAAACCAACTTTAAACGGATATTAAAAATGTCGGTAAAATTGTTATCAAATTCTCAATATGTCTGCGCGGAGCTGGAAGATTTAGTATGAAATATATTATGAAAAATGTTTCGTTTAATGTTCCTTTGTGTTCGAATAGGTATCTTTGAACGTATTCACGATGAAATATGTGCGTTACAATAGGTTTTAATGTTGTATCGAGTGATGGTTTCGCAGTTATTTTTGCTTTGTTTTGGTATTCTGGTGTTGCGATACTAACAAAAACAGTATCTTTTTATTCTTTTTTTCTTTATCGTGTGGTTAGTGCCTACCGTGCTGTCAGAGTTTTTATGCTGTCTACGGGCCTCTGACTTGGCTTTATATGCCGTCAAGAAATATCTCTCAGGCATGCTGGTTTTCCTCACGATGTTTTCCTTCACCGAAGCAAGTGATACTTATACAATACACACACGAATCCGAAAAATCAAAGGTGCGTGCCTTGGGTTCGAACTCGAGTCCTATGACTTGGCAGTCCGACGGTCACACCACTAGGCTATGTTTTTTATTGAAAAGCTACAAATAATAAACAGAAATAACGTTATTTCTTCTTTAAATTAAACATGAGATAAAACATAAATTAAAGGCAAGAAATTACTTTAGCTCCTCAATATTTAATACTCGAATAAATTATACCAAACATTATAAGATCACAAGGAAAAAAATACCATTAAAATATACATTTCCCGGCAATTTCCTGTCATATATTATCTTCAATCTTCTTTCTATTATACCTTTAGGCCTCTTAATGTACGTTATGTAACATCACGCCTCTAATCCCCGAAGGGTTGGGCAGAGGTGTACCTATAGGACACCCACATTTTTCTAATTATTGTTATTATATAATAGGGGGCTAATAATAGAGAAGTATGGAAGAAGAAGACATGCTGCGCTGACCCCAAATATTTTGGGATAAGGGCAGAAGAATGATGATGATGTAATAGGGGGCGAGCAGGTGAATTGCTCTTAATGCATGTATGACATCATCTGCTTAGCCTTTTCCCAACTATCTTGTGGTCGGCTTCAGTCTCACCGGTCTACCGTGGATGGGTATCCACGGACCAACCTAAGCAAGCGCGGCTTAACCTAACGATCGACCCGAGCGGCCGTTATTATTTAGCCACGAGCTCTCGTAAGGGCAGAAGTATGATGATGATATAATAGGAGGTAAGCAGATTGCTAGGAACTCAAGGTGGACTCCGGGTTTTTACTGACAAATTCCTGATGGAATAACCCAATAACAATGCCTGACCTGGAAACTCTAAGGTTCAGATGTATTCCTCTTAATGTATGTATTTTCAACCTTATTACCTAGAGCATAAGGGTTAAAAGTGCCAGGCCGTCAGTGAACTCTGTAGTACATACGTATAGTATGTACTAGCTTTTGCCCGCGGCTTCGCTCGTGTTAATTTAGAATTTGTCAATAAAACTCTTAACACACTCCTAAAGTTTCTATATTAATATGATTCAATCACGATTCGAAAGACACGTAGCGCCATCTATTATCATAAGAAAGTTATTATTGTTTTCCTCGGGAACAGTACTTTTTTTCGGGATGAAAGGTATCCTCTGTCCGTTTCCATACACTTGACAACGTACCTATATGCAAAGAAGATCGGCTGTTTGGGGCTGTGTTAATTACAGAAGCGTTCGCCAATGAAAGTATGTACATTATATGAAGCAATTACGGGGCTTTTCTTTCCATGTAATATCTTTTTTTTACTAAGCTGTACAACAAAAAAAAAACAAATATTTTACTAAATCTGAACATCTAAACGCAATGGAGTTACTGATTTTGCTGGTAGTGAGTCTCATGAGACGTTTTCAAAGAAACTTACTTTCGCATTCATAATATTAGTTAGGATTAACCAAGTGGTCTAGATTTCCTATACAAAAACAGAACCCTGTCACTACAGATGGGTTAAACAAACAATTCGTACGAAAACAAATGAACGTGCAAGAATCCAAGCTGTTTGCAGTCAACGATTACTCACGGATTCGATCCTGCGTTCAGGTAGCAGAACTTATCGGCACCGAAGCGCTATTGGGTTTCTACAAGGAGATTTAAGATTACCCTTACTTTCGGGCGTATTTAAAACCAGCTTATTAAAAAAAAATGTGATTTGTATGGCTCCTGTAATCTATAACAAAATACCTGACCAAATTAAAAACTTACCGTTGCAAAAATTTAAAAAACGTTTCACAGAATTACTTGTAAACAAATGTTATTATTCTGTGCAGGATTTCTTAAATGATAATTTTCTGTAATATCCTTATTATCCTCTGTAATGTATTACATTTGCATGCTATATTAGGGCAGAATGTCCATGGATCCTATTATAGATAAGAATGCATGACTGGGTTAGATAAAACTAGCTGTTGCCCGCGACTTCGTTCGCGTAGAAATTTTGGTATGTATGTGTAAGATTGCCCCGTTGGTCGAGTGGTCGCAAGCGCGACTACTAAGCATGAGGTCCTGGGATCGATTCCCGGGTCGGGCAAACATCATTATCACACACATGATTTGGAGATCACCTTTTAAGCAAGGAGATGCTTGGGTTAGGGGGCGTCCATTAATTACGTGAGGCAATTTTGGCGATTTTTCAACCCCCCCTCCTCTCCCCTTGGTGAGATGTCGTGAGATTTTGCTTTTGATTTACAACATTAAGAGACTTTTTGTGAGAGCCCTTAGACCTCCTTATTTCGGTCCTGCCGCAAAATCCATTCTTAGCAGTCTTTTACTGACTATTTACTACCTCCCTCCCAAATTTCAAGTTTGTAGCACAAAAAATGAAGGACTTTCATACAAAATTGCGAGAGCCCTTAGACCTCCTTAATCCAGCCCTGTCGCAAAATCCGTTCTTAGCGGACGTCTACTGACTATTAAGAGCCAGTATTCCCCCTTTCTCCGGCCCTGTCGCAAAATCCGTTCTTAGCGGACGTCTACTAACTATAAACTACCTCCCTGCCTAATTTCATCTTTTTACGTCAAGCGGTTTTCGATATTTCGTGATGAGTGAGTGAGGGAGTGCCCTTTTGCTTTTATGTATTTTTGCTTTTATTTTTTTAATATTTTGCTCCGAAGTTAAAATGCTAGTGCAGTCACATCTAAACGTTAAAGACGTGCCGCGAGTGAAACAGTTATTATCTCAGTTATTAGTTATTTTCGTTATTTCTCTTCACTCCACAATTGTAAATAAAGCCTGCTTAGTATATAAAAAATGCCTAATACAGCCCCCCCCCTATCTGTTCACCGAATGAAAAATATGTTGAATATATATAAAAAAGTCTAAAGTCATCACCAATAGCGTAAAAAGTAGGGTTGAGGTAGATGGGCAAGAAATTCACTACGTCGATGAGTATATTTGAGAGTTGCCGAGTCGAGAACGCCTGGAAGAGGTACTGGTCCATGAAGTCGCTGATGAAGGGTGACCTACCTTTATTCCTGAACCGCAATCTCATCGACATGTGCATTCTGCCCATCCTAAGCGGTCAGGGACCAAGTCGCAAAAGTCCAAACTCAAGGTTGGCCAAATGGCGATGGAACGTAGCGTATTGGGTATTAAGCTCAGCGACAGAATTCGCAATACCACAATACGCTCAAAAACTGGAATCGCTGATGTGGGCGATAAGACTGCTAGTTTGGAGTGGGATTGGGCGGGCCACGTCTGTAGAATGCAACAGGATCGGTGGGCCAGTATCGTTACGCAGTGGGTGCCAGAAGACGGGCGTCGTCGCCGAGGGAGGCCTAGAAAACGCTGGTATGACGACTTAGAAGCGTTTGTGACAGATTGGACGAAGAAAACCGCACGGAGAGAAGAATGGAAGGCAATGGGGGAGGTTTTTTCCCAGCAGTGGGACAATAAAGGCAAAAAAAAAAGATTACATAAAAATTATAACGAATAGGTTGCCTAATCATTAAGTCAAGAATATTTAAAACTGCGAAAGACGTTAGGCTTGACCGCTTTTACTTAGACAACGTTATACTTTCCAATCTCATTTAAGCGTAAACTTGTCGTCCTGTGTATCCTGCCTATCCTAACCTATGGTACCCAGACATGATCTTTGACGGAGGCTGAAAAGTCCAAACTCAAGGTTTGCCAAAGAGCGATGGATTTTAAACATCAAAATCACCGATTGAATACGCAACACCACAATGTGCTCCAAGACAGGCATCGCCGATGTTGGCGATAAGTGTAAGAGGTTCAAATGACTGAGCGGGTCACATTTCCAGAATGGGTCAGGACAGATGGGCCAGAATGGTCATACAGTAGGTACCTGAAGATTGTCATCGTCACCGAGGCAGACCCAACAAACGCTGGTGTGACGATTTGGATTCGTTCCTGACTGATTGGCCAGAGAAGGCAAAACACCGGGAGAGTTGGAAAGGAAATGGGGAAAGCTTTTGTCCAGCAGTGGGCCAGAATAGGCTAATTAAAAAAACAAAACGTTATACTATCGTGTTTGTTATAAAATTACCTATCTGTTTTTTAATACATATTTTAATGATAAAACAGATGAGTGTATACGGGGTGTAAACAGACCCTTCACCAAGCCGTCAACCAAGCATTCTGTACATCAAACTAAGTAACTTTACGCAAAAATTTTTGCTGGGAAACGAAATTTTTTTTTGGGGTCATAAATCACATTTTACTGTAAAACTCAATATAATGCGCTCAAAACTTATTGCTGATGGATGCTTTGAATAGTAAACGGACCATGGAGGTAATTGGAGTAAAGTTAGAACCTTAAAAAGTCGTATTTAAAAAAAAACTTGTGAAAAAATTGGAACTTTGACCCCCAATATCTCCGTAACTAGAAGGTTCCCAGGTATGGTCCAGAACAAAAAATGATCACAATGACGAGGAGAACAAGTGCCTTTCGGCTTCGTTAAGGGTCTTTTTACACCCTTTATAGTACCTAGTAGTACACCCACATTTTGTCAGTTATGTTTAACTCCCATGAAATATTTAGCGAGCCTATTGCCATTTTGTATAAAGAACAGGTTGTAAGGTTCTTCATCCCCCATAGAAAAGGGAGGATAGTCCGACCAGACGGGTGTAATGTCTGGTGGGCTATAACTGCCCAACAGTTGTTGTCGGGTACTTCTATACAAGCTGTTGATTTGCATCCTAGTCAAATTCAAGGACATAATTATGCTAATGATTCTCGACCCAAATCAACAATAAAATGAGTAGGTATTTTTTTATTTATTTTTTCCTGTTTATTGAAATCCATAAGTGTAAACCAGCCGTATTTAAAAGCGGCCCGTCTGTTACTAGCCCTATTAAACCGCGCTTTCACACACAAACAAACGCAAACAATACATACACAACGCATACGCAACGATCATTCAATAAATTCGTAGGTAATCAATCCCACCCCAACCGCTCGCGCACGTGCCTAGCAACGCTCCCGGCCGGGGCCCCCAAACCAAACCAACAGTGCGTCTGATGTCGCCGCAGTGTGCATGCGCTGCGCTTTGCGAATTCCGCTCGGTACATTGTTGAGACGTCATTCGATAGGTACTAAGTTCAAGATGACTGACAACTATTCGAATGTCGAGTTGGTGGAGATGGTCCGCCTGTATGCCATCAGTGGAGACAGCCTACGTGGAGCCATCCGGTTGTTCACGGAAATGTTTCCCGATCGGGAACCCCCATCACAGAGCGTCTTGCTGGCTGCTACGCAGAGACTGCGGGATCATCGGCAGTTTGACGTTCCCCGGCATGCTCAAGCTCGCGGCAGCGTAGGCCTGCCTGTCGCCTTGCAGGAAGACATCCTGGAATACTTCCAGCGAGAACCACGGGCAAGCACGCGGGAGGCTGGTCGACGCTTTGGAGTGCACCACACCACAGTGTGGCGCCTACTGAAGCATGAACTGCAGCACCCGTTCCACTACCGCAAGGGACAAGACATTCACCCAGGTGATAATGCCGTGCGGATTACATTTTGTCGCTGGTTGCTGGAACACCAAGACGCCAACATCCTGTGGACGGACGAGTGTTTATTTACTCGAGTTGGCGTCTACAATGTTCATAACGAACATTGGTGGGCCCACCGCGACCATAACCCGCACGTAACCAAACGGCATGCGTTCCAAGTGCGGTTTGGACTGAATGTGTGGGCTGGCATATTAGGGGAACACGTGCTTGGACCCTACTTCATCGATGGGTACCTCAACAGTGCAACATACCTGGAGCTGTTACGTCACGTTGTCGAGGAGATGTTAGAAGACATTCCTCTGGCACTCCATCACAACCTCTACTACCAGCAGGACGGTGCCCCCCCTCACTATGGTCGGCAAGTACGCGAGTACTTGACCGAAAGGTTTGGTGACCACTGGATCGGTCGCGGAGGACCTGTGGCCTGGCCTCCGCGTTCTCCGGACCTGACGCCTCTAGACTTTTATTTGTGGGGAGACGTTAAAAGGTTAGTTTACACGGAGGAAGTGTCAAGTGTAACAGAATTACGTGCAAGGATCATTAGTGCTTTCGACACTTTAAAAACGAATGTGTTAGTGTTACGTAAGCTGAAGGAAAACCAGCTACGTCGTGCTCGATTGTGCCAAGAGTGTGATGGTAACAACTTTGAACAATACCTCCGGGTAACATAAGTAGGTAATTTATTTATTTGTACATTTTGTAAATACGTTGTTAGCTTAATCAATTTTATTAGTGTAAATAAGTTGATTTCAAATTTTTAACTACGCCAATAATACCTAAGAGTCGAAAGTATCAACACCTACTTACACTTAACTAGCAAATCTTTAAAAAACATTTTTATACTCAGTAGATCGGTACACCAATTTAAGCAGGTAGGTAGGTATTATTGCCGGTCCTAAGCCCGTTAAGTAGGAAGGAAAATTTCAAATCAACCATTTTAATCCACAAGTAAAAACAAAATCATTACGAAAAGTTTATGCTGAACGATAGCAATAAAGCAAAACTAACATTTTATTAATCATCTGATAGCAAGCCAGTGAACTTTTCTTTGGCACACTAGGATTACTGACATTAGTAAGATTTCCGTATTCTAATGATGCTTAAAATCAGTTAATTATGAAACGAAATTTATGACAATAATGTAGGTGATTTTCGAAATAAAATTAGGTAAACTTTTTGCTACCCCGGTCGCTACGGTCATTGCTCCGTCGCGCACGCTTGAATTAAGTAGGTAAGACGTCGACGCTCATGCACACAGCTGATTGTCGCTGTGTGCGTAGTCAGTTATTCTCATTGAATTTAGGATTTAATTCTGAAATACTGTTAAATTTCAACAACAAAAAAAACCCGCGCTTATAAGTTATTGCCCGGTACTGTACTTTCAATTGATTATTTATGTCTTTTAGGACAACCACCTGAAATTTGACGAGGATGCAAAACAACATCTTGTATAGTCTTAAGTCGCGAATAACTTTATTTGGGCGATTTATTTGACCCAGGCGTATTTCGATGTTTAGTTCATCACCTGCGTCATAGATGGCGCTGTAGTACTTTTTGTTATATGTTGCTGTAGTACTTTTTATAGAGCCGATACACCATCAACCGGACACAAAACCAGACTTCGTCGTTGCTACTGAGAATTTTCTGGTGGAAAAACTCAATAACACATTGCCCGACCGGGAATCTAACCCAGGACCTCATGCTCGCTTCTGAACACTATACCAATCTATAAAAGAACAATAACATTCCAAAATAAAATTCCAAACTGCGATTGGTTATTGATATTTTGCAAATCGAGAAGGAAACAGACTTCTAGTAAAGCAAGAACTTTTTGTAGAAATCATCATCATCATTCTCCTGCCGTTATCCCATTTTTTTCAGGGTCGGCGCAGCATGGCATCTTATTCCATACTTCTCTATTACTTTTTGGAGAAACGTTTGAAGAAAAAAGGAGAAAAATGGAAATGAAAACGATGTCAATACAAAAAAAAAAACGAAATATAAAGCATCAAAAAAATATTCAAACAAATAAAAAAAGTGAAAGTAATAGTGGGGTTTGAACTTGCGACCCGTAGTTTACAGAACGTTCAAGAACCCGCTAGGCTGTTTTCTCTGTTGACATAAGCTTTAAATAGCCGTTCTGGTGCTTGTCATGACTGAAACGTCAAACAAATGAAGGATACTGACATAATACAATTTTGCTCACCCCCTTAAGCGAGTAGCGTGATAATATATAGCCTAACATGTGAAGAAGCCTGTAAGGAATATTTGTGCAAAATTTGAACAGGATCTATGCAGTCGTTTTTGCGCCAAGTCGGAACATCGAATTGGATTTTTACGATTTTATTATATGTATAGATAAATAAATAAATTAAATGTTAAATAGTGTAATTGGCTTCGGCCGTTCTATTTAAATAAATAAATATATAATTTAACAACTTATTTTTATGTACGTACATTCTTAGCAAATAAAGACCTATTCTATTCTATTCTATTCTTTCTAGAGTGAACATTTTATCGACGCGTCAAAATTAAAAGCTGAGAGTAGATGGCGTGTCTTTTCCTTAGTCTCAATCTGACCAATGAGGTCAAGAAATTTTTGACAGAAACGTTGACAGATTTTCATCGAATGACGTTGCTTGGTATACGCCGCGACACATGAAGCTGTACATTTCCAGTATAACTTGGCCTCGCTTTGTCTAGATTTCCTATACAATGAGAGATTCGCATGTACAGTTTTGTATAGTTTGATTGGTCGTCGTGCGTACAAGCTATGCTAAAGCCATTCGATTTACAGTTGCCTTTCCCATTGTTTAAATGAACAATCGACAACCAATCGCAACATTTGAAGGTTGTTTAATTTTGACGAGTCAATCATTTTCATTCCAGAAATCGGGCATAAGAGAAAAGCTCAATCTATCTATACATATAAAATTCAAAGTCCTGACTGACTGACTGAGATATCAACGCACAGCCCAAACCGCGGGTCCTAGAAACATGAAATTTAGAGGGTGTATTCTTTGTAAAGAGTAGGTATCCACTAAGAAAGGGTTTTTCGAAATGCCACCCCTAAGAGGGTGAAATGGGGTGTTAAATTTTCTATGAAACTTTTTATTCTCGCAGTCGATTGACTTGACAATTTGTGCACATACTCTTCAGATAAAATTATGAGATACGTATATCACAGTTTTTCCAAAATCATCCCCCAATTTAAAAATTCAATGACTTGATTGGTTGGCTGATATATCAACGCACAGCCCAATCCGCTGGTTCTTGAAACATGAAATTTGGAGCGTGTATTCTTTGTGAATGGTAAGTATTTGATAAGAAACAGTTTTTTTAAATTCCACCCTTAAGAGGGTGAAATGGGGTGTTGAATATTCTGTGAAACTTTTTATTCTCCGAGTCGATTGACTTGTAAATTTGTATACATACTTTTCAAATTAAAATTAAGAGATACGTGTATCACAGTTTTTTCCAAATCAAAATCATCCCCCAACAGAGTCAAATAGGGCTTTGAAGCTCACGTAGACGGGCGCATGGCGCGCAGTGTTACGCGGGGCGTGCGGGGCGCGGGAGTATTTACCTATTAAGTAAGTAGGTAGGATTTTTCTGAGGTAGACGTCTGTAAATATGGTTTATTCCACAGATGTTCGCGTTGGCTTGTGATACGCGACATTGATATTAAATATTATGTAAAGTTTAATGTCTATAAATAGATTCCTAATTAATCATTTGATTGTTGTCACCGGTGTCCAATCTCAAACCAAGGTATCATATTTCAGGTTCAAATGTAATTTAATTGATATTACTATGAACGAATATTTGCAAGTTATAAGCAAGTACATGTAAATCTATGTATGTACTATACATACATATATATTACTTATTATCCCAGAAGTAAGATCCCGTGGGCAATTCCCGAACTCCACGCGGGCGAAGCCGCGAGCATAAGCTAGTACTCAATACTTACTTTATTTGCATTCCGCAATGTGTACTTAGGTGGTAACTTAAAAAATTGTGATCATTATGGAACAGGTCGGGCACAGCAAAAAAAAATATAGTAGGAGAGAGTAACCTTTAAATATCCAAACTTATATCCAAACTAAATCCAATAATACCATATTACAGATTCTTTATACCGATAAAGGATTCTTTATATTTAATCGTTAAAATATTCGCTTATAAATACTATAATAGCATTTTTTGTTAAAAATTGTTTTAGTTTCATTGTAAATATGTTTATTTTATCTTCTTTTTCTTGTTTTAGCTGTCTCTTTTATGCCCGATTTCTAGATGTAAGAATAGTAGCAGATAGCGTTTTGTAGTTCCTGCTCCATGAGAAAAACCAATGAGAGTCGTGAATTTATGTTTGTATGTATCTGATCTCGTGTCGCAGTGACGCGTTGAGGCAAAATGACATACCTAATTGCCATTTTTTTTTAGCATGTTACGCTAGAACTAGACGTGCGAGTAATGACCACTTTGATAACTATTTCGTCTCGTACATCGCGAGTATTTGTTAATGTCTTTGGGGTTACAGAAGCGATGCAAAGCAGCGATAAATTTCAGCTTGCTGACTAAAGAAAAATGGCCGCTGTGGTGAAATTAGGGCACCCGGAGTGCAGTCCTCATATGGTGGGCCAATGAAGATAATGCACGTATTGTGGAGTTGCTTATAAGAGAAAAACATGAGTTAAATGATTTAAAAAAATACTTAAATAAATATTTAGGTCAAAAGGCATACTACTGTTACTAAAGAATACCTACGATAGTAGACGTAGTAGATTAGATGGTAATTTTTTATACTAAGTAATGTTATATTATATCTACAGTACTTTCATAAGTTATTATGTCATATGTCTGGGACTGTAGCTTCGCCTTCTTTGTTTTTCTGACATTCAAAAGTGCCTGTAATGGTCTAATTGAAATAAATGCTTTGAGTTTGAGTTTGAGTTTGTGTATATATTTCCAACAGTTAAAATGATTTTGATAGAAATTGTTTTACTTAACATAGTTTTTAAGAGTAATTTATTATTTAAATTTAATACCTAGAACTTGCCTAGAAATTAGTAATATTATCAAGAAATAATGTTTGATGGATAGCTGGTATCTCCTTTTAACAAAATTTAATTATATTAATTTTGTTTAATATTTGTACGCCGTTGACGGCAAAACATAGAGATCTCTTAACCTTATATTAACATCTATGTTTACACCTATGTAAGTTGAAAAATCTAAATCGTTTTTTTTTAAATTTACTAATAAAAAAAATATTTTGATTTTGCCACGTCTCATGCAATAACCTTGTGGCAAATATGTGTTAAGAGAGTTAAATAACAATTGTGTAGATTGACTTTGGTCTGTTCTGTATTACGAATCTTGGTTGCCTTTACTATTTTCAAGGAAAGCCTTTTAAAATACAGGGTCTACGTGATCTCGACGCACAAACTGTTAAGAGGAATTCAGTAAATAATTTCGACACTAGTGGTTTTAGCCGCTAGTATCGATTTTTAGTCGGTATTATGTTTTAGTAGCATCCAGTTATTGTATTGTAGATTTTACACATGAAAACCAACACTAATCATCATCATCATCTGCCTAGCCTTTTTCTAACTATGTTGGGGTCGGCTTCCAGTCTAACCCGATGCAGCTGAATACCAGTATTTACATGGAGCGTCTGCCTATCTAACCTCCACAACCCAGTTAGTACTGGGTAATACAATACCCCTTGGTAAGACTGGTTGTCAGATTTCAGAAAACCAACCCTAGTCTAGTTAGGAAAAGGTCCCAGGTCCCATCTACCAAGTCGAGTCGATCCAATATTTATTTATGTTATGAAACAGACTTTTTTCCTGAATTGATGAATGCTAAACCCAATTACGGTTTTATTAATCCACTATTCACAGATTCCACTACTCAGAACGCGTACAATATTTGCCAGTACTTGCCAATGGCCGACATCACTCAACAATCGGCTCATTGGCTGCGAATCGACCGAAACAATTGAAAATACGCGCGGATCCCAGTCGAGTGCCCTCGATAGACTGTTATAGTTAGTTAAGCTCAAAACTGATATCCATAACTAACGGTTTGTTGCTTTTAGTTTTCAGTGAATTTGTGATGTTAAAATACAAATTTTAATAGGTACCAGCTGTTGTCCGCGACCTTCCTTCGCGTGAAATTATCATTAAAAAAATTGAATTCCCTTTTTGAATCGTATTTTGTTACCAATTTCAAGGGTTTTAATTTTTTTGCACGGAACACTAATTCTTATTCTAAAATAACAACATTTGTTAGACCTCATAACATCAGCTATCTGCCAGTAAAAGTCTCGTCAAAATCGGTACAGCCGTTTCGGAGATTAGCCGGAACAAACAAACAGAAAGAAAGACAGACAAAAATTTAAAACGATGTGTTTTTGTTTTTAGTGCCGTAATTATTTTCATATGCATTCAGTAAAAAGCTGTTATATTGATACTACAAACAGACACTTCAATTTTATTTATTTGAATAGATGTATACAGGGTGTAAACAGACCCTTCACCAAGCATTCTGTACATCAAACTAAGTAACTTTACGCAAAAATTATTGCTGGGAAACAACTTTTTTTTTTGGGGTGAAAAATCACATTTTCCGGCAAAACTCAATGTAACTCACTCAAAACATTGAGCTGGTGGATGGATTGAATAGTACGGGGGTCGTGAAGGTGTTTGAAGTAAAAATCTAACATTAGAAACATGTATTTAAAAAAAAACTTGTGAAAAAGTTGGAACTTTGACCCCCAATATCTCGGTATCTAGAAGGTTCCCAGGTATGGTCTAGAACAAAAAAATGATCGCAATGACGGGGAGAACAAGTACCTTTCGGCTTCGTTACGGGTCTTTTTACACCCTTTAGATAATTTATAACTGCTATCAAATATCTCGATTCACTAATGAAACCAAATCGAGCCAGCACATATTATTATCGGGGTTTAAAGAGCTTTGAGAGTTAATATTCCATGGCATTTATGACCCTGACAGCTCTTTATAAATTGGTTTAGAACTTTAGATGTGCTGAAAACCTTTTGCGTGCCTATTTAAACAGACCCCTCATAAAGCTTGTAGAATTTCGATGATAATACAATAAACCATAACGTAATATCGCGTCTGTAATTCGCGAAGGTTTAGGCAGAGGTGTACCTAAAAGTACACCTACATTTCGCCAGTTATGTTTTTAAATCCCATGTAATAGGACGCGAGCCTATTTCCATCAACTAGGCACACATCTGGAGCTGCTTATGAGAAATTCCTGATGGAAAACCCAATAACACTTTAGCCGACCTTGGAATCGAACCCAGGATGTTCAGCAGTCAGTCACTTAACCAATGGGACAATAATACAATAAAGGCGCAAACCCACCGCGGCGCACGGATAGGCTACGCACGTGTGTTAAGCTTCGCTTTGCAAGAAAATGTATGTGATTTTGTCCACTGCAAACCACGGACACGCTATGCATCAAATGTCGTAATTAGTACATGCGTGGCTTGCTCGAATGGCGCGCACATAGCTCAACGCTGTCAACGCCATGCACGCTGTGTACGCGGTACAAGCTATACACGAACATTAACCCACGACTATACCGCGGTGGGCCACGCACGGTACAGTTGTACTTCGTTGTAGGTGTGTAGCGTGTACTGCAGTGGAAACGTAGACCCACGTTGTCAAACAAATTAATCCACGCAGCTAAAATGCACCGCGTGCCCGTGCACAGCGTGCACCGCGAGTTTGCGCCTTAAAACAGGCTGTAAAATGAAATGATGCAGTAAAAATAAGAAGTCTTTTTATTGTTCTTACACAAGCAGTTTTAGCTGTGATTTTGTTTCGCCGACTGCACCACAAGGCTGTTTGCATCCTGGTCACGTCCACCGCAAATGCAGTCCTCGTTTGAGAAAAATACATTTGCTGCTACCTTGAATGTACTTGTGATATCATTAAGTGCTTTACTCGAAACAGTGATACAAATGAAATGATTATTCAGCTTTTTCTTGTGGTAAAAGGTTATTATCTGCTCTCAAAACGGTGAAAGAAAACTTCGTGAGGAAACCGGCATGTCCTAGAACCAAAAATTCGAAGACTTGTGACATCTACCAACCCGCACTGGGCCCGTGTGGTGGATTATAGCCCATTCCCTCTCATAGAGAGGAGGCCGGTTTCCCAGCATTGGGAATATTGTAGGTTGATTAGGCTTATGCTATGTGGTTAAAGGTATGGACTGCCTCGTTAGTCTAGTGGTCGCAATCGCGACTGCTGAGTATAAGGTCCTGGGTTCGATTCACGGTCGGGCAAATTGTTGTTATTGGGTTTTTCTATTAGGACTTTCTCAGTAGCAGCCATGGAGTCTGGAATTGTGCAGACAGACGGAGTGACGTACGGACGGATAGCGGAGGCTTAGTAATAGGGCCCCGTTACCCTTCAGGTACAGAACCCTATAGATATAAAAAGCATCGTAAGGTAGTCCTATTGCTTGTTTTGTAAATGATGTCAACAAAATGTGTCATAAACTCATTAACATAACTAATTGAAGCCTTCATTAAACCTAATCATTAAAAAAAATCTGAAGGTACAAAGTTGAGTCAAACAATTGCGTAAATTATTTTGACTTTTCACTTATACAAACAGACATTTTTAATTAATATCTAGGTATTCATTAACGTAGCAAGATTCTACAAACAACAATATCAAATTAATTAGTGTTTTTTGAACTCGCACAAGGGGAGGAAAATGAAAAATATTCATCTTCTAATAAAGTTGATCTTGTAGACACTTTATAAGGGTGCCTTCAGATTTACTCGATGTTTGCCGAGCGATATTTGTGCTCAAACAAAATCGTGTTAACGTGTACAAGATAGAAGATATTTATTATATTTTTGACAGTTATTGACACAGATAAATAATTATTCGATCAACAAAATCTACAAATGATCCTCGATTTTAATTGGAGATTAAAATCGAGCATCACTTGTAGATTTTGTTATTTATCGATTGAGGGCGTCGTTGGTCCAGTGCTCGCAAAGCGCTATTACCAAGCATGAGGTCCTGGGATCGATTTTCGGGTCAGTCCAACTGTTATGGGAAGTGTTGTGGGCTTCGCCGCAGTCGGATGAAAAGACGTAGAGGAAGACAGGTGCATCGGTGGGCCAAAAGGTTGACGGAGAACTGCTCTGGACCGGAATAAGTGGAGGGAAATAGAGGAGGCCTATGTCGCAAGAAAGCCTGACTTGGTAGCTGATTAATGGCAATCAAGGGTTTACAACCTTTTGAAAATGTATTTAGTTTTAAGTTAATGTTACTACTTGTTTATGTATCGAGATTGTTACTACTGATTGTTGTTACTTGTTTATGTTGGTGATGGTGGAAACAAAAGTTAATTTTCATGTAAGATTTTAATGATCGAACAGATCAAAAATTTTAAACTTCTGCATTTAAATTTTATCTTAATCCAACATCGAGGTTGCAAACTCATTTTCTTATTTGAACTATTTTTTTTTTTTATTGTACACCAAAATGTATTATTTTATTTTATTTTATTTTAATGTCGTTAACAGACGTTGTGATGGCCCAGAGGTTAAGGCCTTGACTCTCATGCATGAGGTTGCGGGTTCGAATCCGGGCAAGTACCAATGTGACTGTTTCAATTCATATGTACTTTCTAAGTTTATCTTGGACATCTCAGACATCGGTGAAGGAAAACATCGTGAGGAAACCTGGACTTATAATTAATATGAGTCTGAAATCGCCAACCCGTCTTGAGCAAGCGTGGTGATCAATGCTCGTGCCTTCTCTGTATGAGAAGAGGCCTTTGCCCAGCAGTGGGACAATAACAGGCTGGTATTATTATTATTATAACAGACGACGGCAACTAAGAAACAGACAAAACATCTAGAACGAGCATATCAAGTCACAATAATGATCATCAAAAATCGAACAAATCTGTAAACATCTTAAGATCACTTTGAGAGTTCGTTAGTAAAATGCTTAGACAAGAACAAACAGCTTCATTTCACCGAGTAATTCTTTGAGCTTCTAATTAGTAATGAGACCCTTTGATTTTATGTTAGACCTATGTTATTAGACGCTTCATGCTCCCAAATTCTCCTTAGAAAACTGAGACTATAATTATCTCTGTAGAGACCCAATCAGTATATAAACAAGGTTTTTATGTAAACACGATGTTCTTGGATTACACAAACAAGAGCTTGTACTTTTGTATTATTTTTAAAAAACAATGGTGTTGATTACGTTGTGTAGATACCAACTGAACGTAATTTAGGCTGTTTGTATATTTTTCTCTCACATGAAATTAGAATTAAAAGTCGGTAAATAAGGACAGTTATGTTTCCAAATTAATTTAGACAACTAGTTTACTTCTACTTTTTTATACCGAATAGGCTTGAGTTTGCCTGCAACTCGCCTGATGTGAAGCTATGATGCAACCTAGGGTAGATTACGCTTTCCTAGAAGACACTAATTCACTCAAATAGATCCAGATTATAATGAATGGAGCATCAATCAATAAATTCAGCCTATTGCACTGGACTGCTGGACGAGCTCGTGACTAAATAATATCAGCCGCTCGGGTCGATCTTGAGGTTAAGCCGTGCTTGCCTAGGTTGGTCTGTGGATGGGTGACCACCCGTTACATACCGAGTTTCTTCCGTGCCTCGGAAAGCACGTTAAGCCGTTGGTCCCGAGTGTCGTTTGTAGATCTTTGATCGTCGTTAGGTAGTCAGTGGCCCAAAAAGTCTGACAACCAGTCTTGCCAAGCGATATCGTATTACCCAGTCCTAACTGGGTTGTGGAGGTCAGATAGGCAGTCGCTCCATGTAAAATTCTGTTATTCAGCTGAATCCGGTTAGACTGGAAGCCGACCCCAATATAGTTGGGAAAAGGCTAGGCAGATGATGTGCACTCCACTGCTGGACATAGGCTTCTCCTAAGCTGTGCCACAACACCCTGTGCTCCACCTTCATCATCGAGACTGTCCCAGCCACCTTTTGAAGGTCATCGCCCCAACTTAGGGGAGTGACTTCACGTTTTGCTCTCCGAAACGTGGTCTCCACTACAGGACCCGTTTGCCTCAACGGCCTTAAGTCCTTCGACCATCATGGTAAGCCTACTAACAATGAAACTGTCCACATTCGGCACTGTGTGATACACCGGACGGGCAGGACTGGTCCAAACATTGTAGAATTTACTCGTCAGAGGCGTGTGCACTGAAAACAACTAAAGTTCATGACTTAAACTAATGTAAGAATGCTTAGTTAAAGGCTTCGTGAAGGGTGCTTTATATATCCTTAGAAGTTGTAACTGCGGGACTGTTCGAAAGAGATACCGTGGCCCTGGAACACAAAAGGCAAAGAAGGAACATGGATGGGTTTTAGTCAGTACGAGTCTGATACTCCCTTCCACTAAGCCCGGTGCGGGAGGGGTCATTGACGATTTCCCATCCGAAAAAAAAGGTTGTCCACTGAAAATAGCTAAAGTTCAAGACTTAAACTTGTGTAACATCCTAAACGCGTCATGAAAGGGTTTCTGTCCTTGTCTCGCACAGTATGTTAGTAAGAGATAGCATTACTCTAATTTTAGTTTAGTTGGTATATAAGAGAATTGGTACCATTGTCAATTAAACAGGTCTAGTACTATTATTATACCTATTAAAGCCCTATAAAATACTGTTTCGGGAACCAGCATCGCTATTGAATGGTTAATTGGAAACGGTTCATTGGAGCTAAATTATTAATATCACGTTGGTGTATTTACTTTACAGTTGGCAAAATAGACCGATATATATTTGGAACTATTCACTGAAATCATGATACTAGTAGTGATGCACGATTCGATCAGATATTGGCTGAGAGCTGACTGCATAAATTGCACATAATTTTATAATAAACTAGCTGTTTAATCTATACTAATAATAAAGGTGAAGAGTTTGTTTGTTTGGTTGAACGCGCTAAACTCGGGAACTGCTGGTTCGAATTAAAAAAACCTTTTAGTGTAGTGTGATAACCCATTTAGCGAAGAAGGCTATAGGCTATATAACATCACGCTACGACCAATAGGAGCTGAGCAGCAATGAAAAATGTTGCAAAAACGGGGAAAATTGTATTTTTTAATAATTTTACGCGGACGAAGGTCGCGTGGAACAGCTAGTTTTTATTATAAATATATTACTTCCCTGTTTGAATCCGATTTTGTTAACAATTTCAGGGGCTTTAATGTTTTTACACAGAACCCTAATCTTTTTTTTCTAAAATAACAGTAGCCATAGTTACTCTTATAACATCAGATATCTGTAAAAAAATGGTAAAAGTCCAGCCGTTTCGGTGATTATCCGGAACAAACAGACACAAAATAAAAATAAATGGTTTTGGTTATAAGTACCGTATATACTTTCATAATTATGCATTCAGTAAAAAGCTGTTATTTTGACTGAAACAGTATGGGAAATTCTGACTCTTTAAGAGATAGGTAAACAGAAATTGTGTTAGGAAACTTTAGCTCTCTTTTCATGAAAACAATTATGGCGTATAAATTATTGTGGTCAAGTGTGAGTTGTTCGCAAAAATAAGTCAAGTTGACCAAATTTTGTTTGAATGCTTTGTGGCTATACTGCTGCCAAAGTATCGATACACATGTAACTATTGTGCATCCCTACAATGAAATAACGATACGACCCATTCCCGTTGTTCGTGACAGCGAATCGGTTGATAATAATAATATAATTATGCAAACGATGTGCACACATTTTAATGGCTATATTTTGGACAAATGCTTCTGAAACATGGTGTGATGGTGTCACATTAAATTATGTGGAATAGACTAATAGTGTGATATTATCTGTAACTGATATTTCGGCCACGTTATTAGCATTATTTTAGCTCAAAATGATTTGTAACACATTTATTTAAAAACTGAGTTTATGGTTCAGTTTTCAATCACGTAAAAAAAGGTTTTGTGGAAAATTAACTTTGATATTCAAAGGTAAAGTTCACGTTTTTTTTGTTCTAGTCATATTGGATTAAATTAGTTAGCATTGACATACAATTGATATTCGTAAAAATGGAAACAAAGATTTTAACAGAATTTACAAGAGTACATGCATGCTTACAGCTATAGGCAATCAGTTTGCAGAGAGAATGTAGGTACTCGTATTTTAGGTTCCACGATTCACAAGGATAAGCCCGCCACCACTTTAGATCTGTAGGTTCTCCAGCAGTCCAGCGTATTTTGTAGCGGGTATAAGCTTGTATCGTCTTACGTGCGTACACGCGCGACAAATAACGCGCTTTAAAAAAATCGAATATACTCGTGTTTATTTATTTATTTATTAAACTTCAAATACAAAGTACTGAGGCGGACTTAATGGCATAGGCATTTTCTACCAGTCAACCTTTGGGTGATGCAGAGACAAGCAATGGTAGTGTGTTGTAGTGGTGGCATGTTTGCGTGGTGTGAGTGGGCGCGAGCGTAGTCGTACGAATCGTGTGCGTTTCAACCGCGCGGCCACGTCGTTTTTTTTTAAAAAAAAACCATGCCAAGATTTTGTAAAAATTTGTCAAAGTTGATTCCCAAAACCATAAATTTGTCAAAGTTATGCTTAAAAGTTAGAAGGGTTTGAACGTGGCCGCGCCATTGAAACGCGGAGAACCGCGCGGCCACGGAGATCTTTAAAACTAAGCAAGCGAATTAATCTGAAACTGCCCTTATCCGGTGTAAAACAGGGTATTGAAATTTATAATCAAAAATCTACGTTCAAAAAGTACTGAGACAAATTCACGGACAAAATCAAGTTGTCTATAAACGATAGACACAAAATCAGCCAGAAAGGAAAAAGGTCAAATGAATATTTTGAACGCCTTCTAGATATTCAAGATTTATGTAAACGAGACGAAGTTCGTCTTCACTAAACAACCCACACAAACTGACCTTTCGGAATAATAAAATACTTTGATTTATTTTTGTTTTCACAAAATCAAATTCGTTACATTTTAGAGACTTGTTTTAAAAGAAATTTAATAGAGTTACTTGTAAGAAAAGTCAATTTTCTCACTAAATCAAAATTCAAATGAATTTTACACGAAATGAATTACTTAATTTCCTGACTTTCCGATCGATGAAACGCTTTTGCGTAAATTCAGCATGTTCAGAACAAAGCAAAGTGAGCATTTTTATCTATATTAATCGCCAATTATTATTTAATGATACTGAACGCCCGAAGAGAGAAATATAAAAAGACGAGCTTCAAAATAAAATACACAAAAGTTCATAAAATCGTATTAAAGTTGTCGGCACACCGGGTGATCATTAGGCTGGAATGTACCGACCCACCTGCGGACTCGGGTGAAAAAATCGCATCAATAACCCACTGGGATGGCTTCTAACGACATTTTAATGCGATATTTCGTATCCGCATAAAATATAAGTGAAACGAGTTTTTATAAACACTTTCGAGTTTGCTATCGATACAAAATGACAAATTATACATTTGGAATACCTAATCAGCAGTCACTTGCCCTTCATCATCATCTATCTTACCTTTTCCCAAATATGTTGGGGTTGGCTTTCAGTCTAACCGGATGCAACTGCCTATCTGACCTCCATAACCCAGTTAGTACTATTATGAAAAATATCGTTAATGAATCCATGAATGAATCCGCTTTGAGGAATAAACATATAATATTTTTAATTTGAATTTGTGAGCGCAACTAATGGTTGCGCTTTGAGGAATACCCCTAACAACCATTTGCTCACTTTGATTGACAGCACTGTTAAAACCCTCAGCTTCAGAACTTATTCAGAACCTTACGAAACTATCCTCCTTACACCGTTTAAGTTATAATTACTTGAACATACCGCAGCTGCCAATAAAATCTAAGTTGCTGACATTAACCCGAACATGATACCACTTAATCTTGTCACACAATGAGAACTATGTCAAAGTGTCGGGGCTCCCCATTGATCGTCTCATTTCCTGAAGAACATCGTAAATCCTGGTCACAACAAAGATAGGTACAGAAGGTCCACAACATACAAAACGCCTGATGGCCTGCCAAAATTCTGATCCATACAAGACGGTGGGTCTAACCATGGTTTTTAAATCTTCCCCTTGAGTTTAAGGGAATGCGGGAGTCACATATTGTTCCCGTGATCTGCCGCCATTTCGTCCATCCAGTGTTAATGCTGTGCTTAACACTCTAATCTATTTCGCAATCGCTTACTTTTTTCAACCAATTTACAAAAATAAATTTCATATTAAACGAATACTCGCCGCGAGCCTTTTGGTACACTCTGTACTTGAAACGGCGTGTTTATGTGTGCGTTTTCTTGGACAATTAAGGCCTCGTAAATTATTAGAAGCTTCGATTTTTAACTTGTTTTTAGTTTTTGTGAAGTAAGCAACCTCTCATTGAAAGGCCTACGCTGTCCTCCTATACTTAATTATCAACACTGTAACAGAATAACATCGTGAAACCAAATATTTTTTGAAGAGTTACCATGGAGTTTCTTGCCGCTTTTTCTCCTTAGGAAACTACCAACCGTAACCATTGACAGTTTTTTTGACATTTTGTTTTTTTCGTTTGTTGTATGAACTCGGTCTTCTCTACCTACCTGTACTGTGCCCTCGGCTACACATGAGATCCGATCGTTCGGATATATGCTCCCTGTTTATTATGATATATTCCTCATGTATAGCCTTACTTTCGCTGAGACTTGTTAGAACTTCATTCTGGGAGTCGGGGTTTTGGGATTGAAAAGGAATAAGCCTGCTAGTATAAAACCGGTTTATGGAAATGATTTTTGGGTTTATAGGCTTAGCTTGAGCTCGACGTCATTGTTGAAAATAGCTACTTGTACGTTACGTCTTTTATTTTCCAAAGCGATTGTTTTTTTTTCATAACGGGATAAGAATACGCAAAAAAATCTCCGGATACATCAAATTAACACTGATTCTGAAATTCCTAGTCATTCTTATTCTTATTCCTTATTCCTTATTGCACACAAAACAACAAAAATATACATACAGATTGCAATAATATAGCTTATGTACAATGGCGAGCTTAACCCAGAATTGGGTTTTCTTACAGCAAACCAAATGTATACCTATGTGCATTAACAGTATCGTTATCTATATAGATTCTAGCTCTATCCTACATATTGGGGTCGACTTCCAGTGTCACCAGATCCAGATGAATACCCGTATTATACATTAAGCCAATCTAACTTCAACAACCCAGTTTCAGGGACACAAACCGGTGGTTTTCAAGTCCTCGTGCCGTTGATTAAACAATAATTTCGTCCAGTTTGAAGACTTTCACCCTCTAACATTCCCCTCTTATACTAACACTGATCTTTTTTTAGCTAACGGTTATACCAAGAGTAATATCCCACTGGCCCCACTTCCAGTGAATTTGTGACCGCAATAGAAATAATCATATTGTCATGAATAATTCATAATTCCGAATATCCTTCTATCATTCTTGAGTTGCTTGTTACGATACTCGACGAAAGTGGTCAGAAAGGAATCCTTGAAGACGGATAAGGGGACCGCTGGTCATATAAACATATGTATGTATATTAGCTTGGAGAGGCTATTCAAAACGAAAAGCTCTCGCATTGGTTTTGGTTGAGGATCTAAGTATAACGTTGAGGTATTAAATATCTACGTTCGGGTAATACTACAATAAAAACTGATGTATTGGATACAAATTAATATTTTTCGGATCCGGTCAGTGTGGATATAAAATGAATCGCTAGTATGCCGGTGGTGACATCACGCGACCTACTTACAAGTCTACCCACGCTGTGGAGCGGGCATCTACAGAGCCCTGATGTTCAGCTCGAGGCGCAGGCGACATTGAATTTCTGATCGCGGCGGAGTTGAGACGTCTTGGAACTGAACCCGATTCATTATGCCCCGTGTTATTGTGTTAAGTTGTAATCTCAAGTAATTCGTTAGTTTTGCTAGAAACAGTGTATTGCACGAAACCCATTGTCTGCCCACATGATGTACAAGCCTAGCGGAGTAAATCCTGACATTTCAAACATATTTATTTAGTAGTTGCTCGAGTAAAGCGAAAGAACATTCAACAGTCATTTCGCACAAACACTCATTGTAATAGTAAAAAATGTTGAGGGTGATATTCTCCATTACTAAATAGTTTTTTTTTCACTTGGCACATTAATTTTTGGGTACAATTTGTCGGAACCTGAATCTCCTTTTAATTAAAAAGTTTTACAGTCCGAAAGAGGCTGGTCACTTTTCTAAATTACAAGTCCTGTGTAAGATGGAATTTCACATCGGCAGGGATGACGAACGTCCATAAAAACTATCATTCTTTATTGAAGCCCTTTAGGGAATGCGAATATTCAAACATTTCATGTTTGTAGACTCAGGTTTAGGCTGTGAGTTGTCTGTCAGTGATTTTATCTAAGACTAGCTATAGCTCACGGCTTCGCACGGGTCATGGTCGGAAATTATCCCACGGGAACATTTTAAGTATAGCCTGTGACACTCTGGGATAATGTAGCTTCCCATTAGTGAAAGAATTTTCAGAATCGGCTCAGTAGTTCCGAGGTTTACGCCCCACATCCAAACTCACAAACTGTACCTATGTATAATGTTATAGTATAGATATACATTTTATTAAGTAGATAAAAAGCCCACGAACTCGCCATAGTTTCAGACTTACTTAATTTAGAGCTAAAGTATGCAATTAAATTCAATTACAACCTAACATCAATAACAATAGGGTCCCTATTATGTTACTACAAGTGAACAGTTTGCCCGTTTAGAACCAGGTCACGGGGAACAGTTTGCATAATACGACGTGGATTACGAAGACCGAGTAGCAACAAAAATATAGCGAATTAATGTAAATTGCCGCTCAGTATCGCTTGCGGGCCGCGGAGAGACGCGAGCTATGGCACGTTTACACTAGGTCGTTCGCCGAATTCGGCGACTGCATACGGCTAAATTCGTGGACCGAAATGTCCTGTTTGCGTTGGGTGAGTTAAGCGAATGCATCAGCCGCATTCGGGTTAACCGAATTCGTTAATCGCAAAGTCTTGTTTACATAGGTTTGGTTGTGCAAATTCAGCTGCAGGCAACCACATCCTAAAAAGAAATAAGGCTGCGACCCAATACGTCCAATCGTTTCACAATTTCCTGTAATCGGTGGCTGAAATCGGGCTGCCAACCGAATACGGATAACTGAATAATAGTTTACACTAGTCTGTGACCGAATACGGGATGCCACCGAATACGGCCAACTGAAAACCAGGCTGCAAGCAAATACCTACCCATCAATATCATTAATTCATACTTATATTTGCCAGACAATGGCCCACCTTCCATCTTGCCCTATCGCCTGCGCACCTGATAGTCTGCTTACTGCATCAGTGAGCGGCGTTCGCGTGGCTGAGTTTTGGGCTGAACACATTTGAACTTTTTGTCATCGATACGCTAAGAAGAAGAACATCATCAATGGCAGTCTTGTTCCATCCACTGCTTAGTGAGACCCCTTTTGTGCTATTGTACCTTTGAGCGAGTCTCAGCCGGGTTTTACCCGAATTCGACCTAACCGTACAATGTGAACGCGCCATTATTCGCCGATTTAAATTGTCATCGATCTTGTGGTGTTTGTGAAGATTCTCGATTCTAAGAAATTGGATGCTTAGGTTTTGTCTGGATTATCGTTTTTGAGATTGAGAAATGGGGGTTTATATAAAAAGGGTTTTATTTAGGTTAGATCTTTGAATATGATAAGTCTTATTCAATCGGTCAGAGAGACACTTATTTTCGGTTACTTTGATAAAAGTGTATTTAGGCCCGCTCAGACAATAAATCACTAAAAAAAATTAAAGCAAAAAATCACTCATCTAAAAACTTTTCGAAGAATTAGATCGATGATTCGAATTCGTTTAACGTTACATGTAGGTACCTACTATATGATTTAGACAAAACACTAAATACGTTTAGCGATATAAAGATGTTTTAAATACCTGCTTTAACACTAAACGCATTTCGTTTTTGTGGTGCAAACTTAAACCTACTCACAAAAATAAAACAGCGTTTCAAATGTTTGCCCCACAATCTAAGAAACTAAATATTGACGGAAAATAAAGTGCACTCCACTTGTGTAGAGTGCGCCAATATTTTCTAGAACTACCAGCTTATTATCGTTCCATATTCACTAGCCAAAATATTATATTAGAAACTAGCTTTTGCATGTGGCACCGCTCGCAAATATATCGGCCATTAGTCCGTGATGTAACGTATTAAAATAATAAATAAATTGTTTTATTTGGGACAACATAGGAACCATTTTTGTAAGTACACATCTTAGATACTACAACTTATACAATAGGGTTAGTAACAAATCAAGCAAAGGTTGGTTGGTTGGTTAGTATTAATTATTCTGGTATGGCAATACCAGAGCTCCCGATACCCCGCGATCATGGCGCTTGCAACAGTGTCGAAATATCGGGAGCTCAAAATAATGCACAATCACGGAAGAGATCCCATAAGCGACAGTATAAGTTTAGGATAATTAATAGTATTCTCTATCTTTATCTAAGTCATGGTTTACCTGTATGCCAAATATAGAAGTCCGATAAGGCGTGTAAAGCATGAAAAAAAAGAAAAAACAAACAAACAGAGTTACTAGCGCATTATTTTATAACATGGCTGCCCCCAATTTATCATCAATTTTTCAAAATGGTCTCTAAATCTTCACTAAAGATAGAATAATGCATGGTGTAACATTATGGTAGGTAATGGCCCACCAAATTGTCACTTCCGCCACATAATTTTCAGCTACATTAAGCATTACTCTTAGCTTCCCAAAAAGATGCGGATAACCACAAAAGCGCTTTATGAAGCTTCGAAATAATGTGAGGATAATGACATGTGTTTTATTTTTTCCGAACGGAACGTCATTCTTGGAAATTCTTGAGTACTCCATTGTGGTTTCTCACGCTTCACAATGTACTCTAATGAGACTTTTAAAACCTCATTTTGACCTTTGCCATATTCAGAAAAAAACGTGTGAATCATGTTTTTTTCCTACTGCTCTGAATTCTTTGCTTATTAATTTCGTTGCGGGATCCAAGACAGTTAAATGTTTCTCTAGGACTTCGTCGAGCTTCATCTTCGTCTTTATCTGCTTTTCTGGCGGTTGAAACTGTTGATTCTGGCTTTAATGAGCTACAATGGTTTTGTCCCAAAAAGAAATTTAGAAGAAAAAATTATGTACCAAAACGTACTCTAGTTGTTTCAGCTCTTATAATAATTACAGAAATAGCAAGTCAATGTTCTTCTGAACTCAGCTACTTCCACTATTACTAATCTGAGCTTCTATGAAATTCTTGTTGTTCTCAGAATTGTTTACTTCGAGCAGGACTTAAATACCATAGAAAGAAAGGAAGAAAAAAGTTCTATTGACGTCAGTTCAACAAGCACACAGAATAAAAAAGATACAAAATAAAAATAAATGACGAATAAAAAAATAAAAAAGAGAACATAATAGTAGGTATATGCTGTGTGCCCTACGGCTGCACCAAAAAGGTCCATTTCAGCATTAATGCCAAACTGGTGATGCTGTCTGATGCTGGTCTTCTTCTATAGGTACTATCTTCTATGGGTATGGGTGTACTGAGTTCCAGTTGCTCATATTTTTTTTAAGAAAAGTAGTATGAATTGTTTTCACTGACAAATTCACAGCCGATTATTACTATCAAAAAACAATTTCGTTAGCATAATCCCCTTGCAAACTATCGCTTTGTATTCGATAGTGTTTTTGGCACAAAATCCTTTGGACAATCGTGGAACCGACACGATAATGAACCAATCAATCAGTAGTTTCTTGATGACTCTATTAGTAAAGTTCGCAATGAGATTACAAAGACTTTCTATTGGTTCAGCTATTCCCATTTTATTAGGGTTAGCACATATTAGGGATAGATCGATTGCTAATTTTGAGTAAAAATAAGAAATAGAATGATCGAACGCATGACAAAAAAATCATCTCTTGCACGCTATTTGAACTCTATTTTAGTTATCATTTACTTAATTAGGTAAACAGAATAACAAAAATTCCAAGAAATGTGACAACTACAAACCCTCGTTGAGCCCCTTGCAGGACCAGCCCACTTCCTCTTAAAGAGTAGAGGCCTGTGTCCAGCAATTGATACATTGTAGGCTTATGCTCAGATCTTTATTTTAATTTTACAGCAACGTGCTGATACCTTTGGGCCTCGTAGAAGACCAATTTTAATTTAAAGGATGTTTTTTTTTTAATATTTACTTTTAAATAATCATCATTCATCATCATTTTTTAATCATTTGGTTTTGCCAATCATTTTTATTTCTTTTTATTTATAAATGAAAAATAACACCAGCATTGTGCTGCTATATCTGCGCTGACTTTAAGGTGAGTATAGACTACAACATTTTCTGGAGTATTTCTGTGTAATGTAACGTTCTTACGAATGGTACAATACAGGCAAAAGCTCAGTTTCCAAAGCATTTCCATGTAATGTAACGTTCCTGCGAATGCACGGCGTTATGTTACGGGTAAATCCTCCCTCGGGTCTCCCTCCGCGTCACCCCGCAACCGCGCATCGCCCGCACTCGTGGCTCGATGAAATGTTACACCAATACGCTCGACGAAATGTTACACCAATACGCTCGTTGGTTTGTAACAAAGAGGCGAGCGTGCTCGACGTTTAGTTCGTAAAAGGATGATACACTAGAACATATCATAGAGCGGCTCGTTGTTCTGTTACAAGTAAATGTTGTAGTCTATACTCACCTTTAAAGGAACAATTGAACTTTATTAAAAAACCAATTACTAGTCTGTTAGAGAAAAGGCAATCTAATTGACTATCTTGAGATCTCGCATGCAGGATCTACGGAAAAAGGGCAACAATGTTCGTGCACTTGCTTTGTACGTGCAAAAGGCTTGTTTTCGATTAATCCCCGTTTGAGAGGCGACGACAAGGCATTATGCCGAATGGTAAATGCAATCCGTTCGTCTATATTCGTTTTAGATCGGCAATGATCGGATTTAGTCGGCTTATGTTGATTTGGTTGTTTAGTTGGATGCTACGTGTTTACAAGTAGTATTTTAGATTTTGTTGTGCTATAATTTTAAGAAGAGCTCTAAATCATATTTAATACACGACTGCCCAAAAACAGAGGTGTTTCGCAGACTTCTAAATTTACCAGATTTTCAATTATTCCAGATTTTATAAAATTATTAGCAGGTAGAATACTGTCTCCTACTTCATAAACTATTGTCTTGTAAATTACACGATGAGAAAATAAACAAAAGCAGTGCTGAATTCAGCGTAATTTTCTTTCGTTAACTAGCGAATTCCCGAGTCCTCTAAACCTTTTGTCCTTACTCCTTTCAAATATGAACAAGAAATTAATTAGGTCCCTGGAGCGTGGCCGCACTAAGGACTGTGCAAAGTGCCCTATAACAGATGCGTAGAATTCCCAGGTGAGCTCTAATGGATGCCGGGTATAAACTAGATAGGTATAATAAGTTACTACGTAAGGACTTGCGACCTTCTAGTTGGAATTTGGGAATAGTAATCAAGTAAATACTTGGAATATTGTTTTGGATTGTCTAATTTGTCACATACCTGCGATATTACTGTAGCAGGCCCGAAGGCACGTCCGGCCCTGGTTCAAGCCATGGTCCGGAGCGAGGGGAAGTGGGAAGCCGTCACCTCCTTCTGCGAAGCAGTCATACTAGCGAAGGAAGTGGCGGGATGTGAGAGGGAAAGAACCTCACGTTCCAGCCGCCGCGGGAGACGGTCGGGGGCCACGTGGTCGGTGAGTAATGGGCTAGCTCGCTGTTCGTCCGTCTTATGACGATAGGCCGTGTCGACGCGCGCCTCAAAGAGATGTCAGCAACCAGGAAGGGGTCCGCAAGGGCTGATGCCTGCCTGGTCTACGGGACTGTTCGAAATAGATACCGCGGCCCTCGAACACAAAGGGCAAAGAAAGAACATGGATGGGTTTTAGTCAGTACGAGTCTGACACTCCCTTCCACTCCGCCCAGAGCGGGAGAGGTCATCTGATGATTTCCCAGCAGAAAAAAAAAGGCCGAAGGCACCTAACAAGCCAATTCTTACCGGCTTCCCAAATAGTATATTATATACACATTTAATACATCATTAACTGTAGTATTGTACTTACACCTTTTCTGTGGAAAAATGGCGACGTAAGTGGTAATCAACTCAGCTCATCGCATTCCACAGCTGGACGCAGGCCTCGCCCAAGCTATACCACAACACCCCGTCATCATCTGCTTTTCGTATCCAGTCCCAACCACCTTTTTAAGGTCTTCCGTCTATGTAACTGAGGGTTTCACGTCATAACGTCTCTAGTTCAGGAGTCATTGGCCGCACTGGCAAAAGAACGGAAAAAGGCAATACGGCTCGTCCGTATTGCCATTTTCGCGTTTCTATTTTATTTTGTTTTGAAATCGGAAATACCTAAAATCATCATCTGCCTAGCCTATTCCCAATTATTTTGGGGTCGGCTTCCAGTCTAACCGCATGCAGCTGAATACCAGTTTTTTACATGGACCGACGGCTTATCTGACCTCCACAACCCAGTTAGTACTGGGTAATACGATACCCCTTGGTAAGACTGGTTGTCAGACTTTCAGGCCACTGACTGCCAAAGATCTACAAATGACAGCCGGAACCAACGGCTTAACGTGCCCGTAGTGTTGCCCTTAAATGCTTGAGGTTACGTTTGATAACCTAAAAATATAAAATGTAATATTCAAAAAAGCGACAATTTGTTGCCAAACCGTAATAACATGACCGCTAGCCAAAAAAACAGCGTACAGGAACATTTTAGCTGCCAAAATATAGGTGACCATAAAAAGAATTTATGCCGTACTAATAAACCGCGGTACCTAATTGCAATCCCGCGTTACCCAGGTATACGCATTGTGGTCCCGAATGGGCATTAACTCAACCTAGTTTATGATTATATAATTGTGCTGCGGTGGACAGGTACCGCGCAATATGGCGGTGTGGGAGTGATGTATGTGACATAAGGGTGAGATATTGGAACATAACGTTTGTATTGCCTAGACGCGTTTGACAGAGGAGTTCAGTAATGCGACATTTTGCTAGTTACCCCCCCCCCCATAGAAAATTTTCATCGGTCATTGAAAAAAAAACAGCTGTTTCCTACAAAAGTGTATGGAACGGCTATTTTAAAAAAAATATCTGATGAAAAATTTCTATGTTGAGGATCAGATCAGGGGTGTCAGATTGATGTACTGAATAGGTGGTAAGCATTTGTGCGTCGGTGTCCCTTCCACCCTGTATCTGTCACATATGAAACTATCGAAATGCCGAATTACTGAGCTCTGTCAACGCAGCACAATGTTTTGCGTTTGTGTGTGTACATTGAGTTATACCGTAACGTAAACGTACGTTTTACCGTGACCCCCAAAAAAAATGTCGTTTCCCTGCAATAATTTTTGCGTAGGGCTACTTAGTTTGATGTACAGAATGCTTGGTTTACGGCTTCATGAAGGGTCCGATTACACCTTGAAAACCTTAGCATACAGTTCAAGTAGTGAATACCCATTTAGTGGACCCACCGTTAATAACATCATATTGTACTTTACCTCACAATGAAGCCCTGTCCATAGAACAGTGAGTTAGTTTCATATTCAGCGTCAGTAAACCTCGTTCAAAAGCTACCAAACCGCTTCCAGTTCACAATGGAGGGTATTGTGTCGCCTTTGTTTAGTTTTGTATACCGTGTGGTGTCGACTGCCTTATTCGGTTGCATCAGGAACGAGCCTCGATGTCTAAATTCTCGAAAGTTTACATTAAAATTTGACAAAATATACTAAACTAACAATAAACAAAAAAAACTTGCCAACATGTGGGATGTGGACTCAGCGATCATTGTGCCGATAGTTGTATCAGCCCATGGCTTAATTGCCAAGAGCCTCGACCTCGGACTCGAATACCCGAGGAGGCTCTCGTTAGGCAGCTGGATCAAGGGCTTGATTCAGAAAGCGGTACTCCTGGACACGGCTCGTATTGTTAGGAGGTTCGTCTCTCTGTTCCCGATATCGGTGGGCTACAATTAAAAAAAAAATTAAATGTTTTTTCTAAAGAATATTTAAAAAGTAATTGATTTGTAAAGATTTAAATAAAGGAAACAAAAAAATACCACTATCATTAACACCAGAAACGGGATATTTACCATGTTTACTGTTTGTTTTAAATTCCCGATATTTCGATTTGTCTGCTCATAAACACCCACCCGCAATAACTTCAGTTTATCCGTGATCATGGTGCTTGCAACAGCACCGAAATATCGGGAACTAAAAACAAACAGTAATCATGTTAAATATCCAGTTTCTAGTGTTAATGATAATGTTAGTGACCATGACAGTTTCAAAACTTATAAAAAATACCATCTAAAATCTCCTCATCAACGCTGTCAACTGGTAATGTGCCCAAGAGACTAGCGGCGTTGCCACATTGTATGGCAACGCTTAGGCCTCTGGGCAAGGTAAAAGCCAGCCCTTAGGTCACGGGAAGCATCAACAAGGCGCTTAGAAATTTCTTTAAAAAGGCTTCGAGCAATCGGACTCCACGGTATCAGAAATCCAACGCCAAACGCTTGAGATTCAGAGACAGTTGTATTGTCTACCTTTTCATTTGAGTAGGTACGCATTAAACTGAAATACTCTATGCTGCATACCGTGATGAAAGGTTGAGCTAGACACTAGCTAGAAGGGTTGACAAAGGTCGAGCAAAGTCTTATTGGGTTTCTTTTAGTACTAGAAGATACGGGCAGTTGAGTATACGAAAGACACACACACACACATGCAAATATTTATTAAACCTTAATCATTTTTAGGTACATAACACCACGCCTTGTAATCCCCGAAGGGTTAGGTAGAAGTGTTCAGTCACGAGCACCAATATGTAAACACTTAACAACTTTAAAAGTGTTTTTCTCCTTCAGATCTGATGAAATTTCATGTTGTTACGAACATAGTATTTTGGAACTCTTATATTTATGAAAAAGATCCTATCTCCAAGTTACAATCGTTATTTATTTTAAATTTAGGAAATTGTATACATATTGGTGCTTGTGACTGTACCAAACAGTACACCCACAGTTCGCCAGTTATGTTTAAGTCCCATGTAATAGGGGCGAACCTATTGCCATCAATCGAGCACAAATCCAGACTCCATGGCTGCTACTGAGAAATTCCTGATGTAAAATCCAATAACACTTTCCCCGACTCGGGAATCGAACGCAAGACTTTAAGCTCAGCTGCAGAGCAGTCGCACTTGGGACGACTAGACCAACTTGGCAATCATTTTTCAATTTATTAAAACTGCTTCTATCAACAGTCTATCTCTCTTTTTTTTTCTTTTTTTATAACTAGGAAAAATTTCTTTTTACGTGATAGTCGATAGTCGTGAACTCGTGATAAAACCTTAATTATTTGTTGCAAACTCCTTGCTAATTAATAGTTTTCATAACACTCTTTTTAATTTTCCTTGGGAAGTTTTATAGACGAGCCAAGATGGACTGATTATTACCTATTTTTAGATACTCTTTATACAGGAGTCTTTATCTTTGGAGTATTTATTTTCATTTCTTCATTGTTATTAAAGTTACTAATTGGCTATCTCTTAGATCTTTGTTTGAGATCCGATACAGAATAGTGTTTTTTATGATAATAATTGGAAGTTTGTTTTCGTAAACTAACAAAACCAATTTCGATTTCGGTTGTAAAAAGACCCTTAACGATGCCAAAAGGCACTTGTTTACCCCGTCGTTGCGATATTTTTTTTATTCTGGACCATACCTGGGAACCTTCTAGTTACAGAGATATTGGAGGTCAAAGTTCCAACTTTTTAAATGTTATCTTTACTTTATATACCTCCATGACCTCAGTACTATTCAATGCATCCAACAGCACAATGTTTTGAGTGTGTTACATTGACTCTTAGCCAAAACCGAGATTTATCAAACCAAAAAAAGTCGGATCCCAGCAGCAATTTTTGCGTAGTTACTTAGTTTGATGTACAGAATGCTTGGTTGACGGCTTCGTGAAGGGTCCGTTTACACCTCATATTAAGTTATACCTTATAAACATATCTACATAAGCTCACGACTTTATCCCATGGGGACAGGCAGGAACTGCAGTACTCCACCTAGTGCTTACTTCTTTTACTTCCTCTGCTTTGAAAAATCTCGCTCGCCTGTTGCAAGATATTTTATATCTGCCATATAAACTTTTAATTCAATATCCAGGGTTCATATCCTCTTCCCATATACATAAAGTTAATACATGAGTGAATTAATCCATTAGAAGGGAAGCACCTGATCCGTGCCATCCACAACTTCCGTGTGTCGCTCGCGAGAACTAATTTAGTGATGAATTATGCAAGGCGTAGAGTACGGAGGTGCCTCGCCGATCGCTGGTAGAGGCGGCATTGTTAAAATCCTTACTTATATTATACTAGCTGTTCCCCGCGACCTTCATCCGCGTAAAGTTATTAAACAATTTTCCCCGTTTTTGTAACATTTTTCATTGCTGCTGCGCTCCTATTGGTCGTAGCGTGATGATATATAGCCTATAGCCTTCCTCGATAAATGGGCAATCCAACACTAAAAGATTTATTCAATTCGAACCAGCAGTGCCCGAGTTTACCGCGTTCAACCAAACAAACAAACTCTTCACCTTTATATATTAGTATAGAAATGCGGAAGTGAGTTTGTTTGTTTGTTACCTTTTCACGCCTAAACCACTAAACCGATCATCCTGAAATTTTGCACATACGTTGTCAGGTATACAGAAGCGGACATAGGGTACCTTTTATCCAGAAAAAAGTACTGTTCCCGAGGAAAACGACAATAACCTTCTTATGATAATAGATGGCGCCACGTGTCTTTCGAATCATGATTGAATTATATTATTACAAGCCGAGTACTTACAACCTGAATTGATTGTCAAATTCTAAATTAACGTGAGCGAAGCCGTGGGCTTCGAATAATTTTTTGAATAAAAATAAACGTGTCACCGGTTAACAGCACTGAGACATAAATTTCGTACAGAAATTGGCGGCGGTCCGTGGAAGTATTGCACTATTGTTGGGCCTATTTGGCGCAGGCGTGAGATACATTTTTTATTTAGATTTTTTTCAAGTTCTTTTTTTTTACTTATACGGGGTGTAAACAGACCCTTCACCAAGCCGTGAACCAAGCATTCTGTACATCAAACTAAGTAACTTTACGCAAAAAATTTTGCTGGGAAACGACTTTTTTTTTGGGGGTCAAAAATCACGTTTGACGGTAGAACTCAATATAAGGCACTCAGAACATTTTGCTGATGGATGGATTGAATAGTACGAGGGCCGTGGAGGTGTTTGAAGTAAAAATGTTACATTAAAAACATGTACTTTAAAAAAAAGTTGGGAAGAAGTTGGAACTTTGACCCCCAATATCTCCGTAACTAGAAGGTTCCCAGGTACGGTCTAGAACAAAAAAATGATCGCATTGATGGGGAGAGCAAATACCTTTCGGCTTCGTTAAGGGTCTTTTTACACCCTTTATTGTTTTTGTTGTATATTGTGTGCACTTGTGGCATTTGCCTATTAAATGTATTTTCTTTCTTTCTTTTCTTTACTCAAACAATTTTTGATACAACGATTTTTAGGGTTTCGTACCCAAAGTATTACATACTTAAGCATCGTTGTCTGTCTGTCCCGTTACTGTATCTTTTGAACCATAATAGGTAGACGCATGACATTTCTCATAGTGTGTATTACTGCGATCGCTCGCCCGGCAAGTTGCAAAAATAAAAAACGATTAAAAAAACACGGAAAGACCCTGAAAAACCACGTGTTGGGACACGTAGTTTTTCAGTCTTTTTACGAATCTGGCCAGTTATAATTAGAACTGACGTCTCTAGACACTGCCAGCTCGGGTTATTCGTGCTCTGTGACAGCCTGCTTCTACACATGACGACAACACGCTTTACATGGCCAGTATAAATTACTTGTACTGAAGATAGGGGTCATCCATTAATCACGTGAGGCTTGAAAGGGGGGGAGGGGTCCGGAAAAAATCCCAAAATATCAGTAGTTGGGAGGGGTGCGTGTAGTGAGATATCACGTGTATTTATTTAACCTACCAAGTTTCAACTGTGTAATCTTAATTGTTTCGGAATAAAATGGCTGTGACATACGGATATACAGACAGACAGACATGACGAATCTATATAAAGGGTGTAAAAAGACCCTTAACGAAGCCGAAAGGCTGTTAAGGGTCTTTTTATTTGTTCTCCCCATCATTGCGATCATTTTTTTGTTCTAGATCATACCTGGGAACCTTCTAGTTACGGAGATATTGGAGGTCAAAGTTCCAATTTTTTCACTTTTAAATTTTACAATTTTACTTTAATTAACTCGATGACCCGTTTACTATTCAAAGCATCTATCAGCACTAAGTTTTGAGTGCGTTACATTGAGTTTTACCGTAAAACGTGATTTTTCACCCCAAAAAAAAAAGTCATTTCCCAGCAATAATTTTTGCGTAAAGTTACTTAGTTTGATGTACTGAATGCTTGGTTGACGGCTTCGTGAAGGGTCTGTTTACACCCTGTATAAGGGTTCCGTTTTTTGCCATTCGGCTACGGAACCCTAAAAAGTATTTTGTCCTTGGCAAATCCTGCGGTGAGATTGTTGGTTCCCATTACACAAGATTAAAACATTTCCCGGTCTCACAGGACACCTACACTGCAGGAAACGCGAGTTCCTTTCTTTTATGTAGATTTTTCTAAGCAAACTTTGATCGTCGTCTGTCGGCCCGTAGAGACGCTGTGGACTAGCTAAGTAAGTGGGCAAGTATACTGGCACGGTAACGTTCCCATGAGGTAAGCTAACTTGCTCAACCACTAGGTAATTTAATGGAAGGGAAATGGTGTTGGCTTGGCGGTTAAAGGACTCCTCTTTATAAACAATAGAAGGCTAGTTTAAAGCGTGGTAAGCTACCCGAAACTGTCAAATTTTCCCAAACAATCTTGAATCTAATGCTTCAGCGATAAAGTTGAAAATCTATTAAAGAAAGCAATAAATTAAAAATAAATTAAATAATGTGTTAATTATTTAATTGAATTATTTAATTATTAAATTATTATTTTTAATTCAAGATTGATTTTTATTTTATAATTTTTTGTTTTTTTATTTTTTTATTAATTATATTTTTTTTATTTAATTAATTTATTATTCAATTATTTTTTTTCAATTTTAGATTGTAGTAGCTTGATGTGCTGGCGTCTGTTCATTCAATCAGTGCGATTAAATAAAAACAAGCATTACTGAGACAATATACTGACTAACTGTGAAAGAAAACGAAGTCAGAAAACATGAAGATCAGTGATTTGAAACCGCCAACTAGCAGGCGGCACACCATTTTGATCACTGCTTGAGTCTTTGTATGAAAAATTGACTTTACTCTGCTGAGCCACGAGTGACAGACTGGTAGCAAAATCTATACTAATATATGAAGCTGAAGAGTTTGTTTGTTTGGTTGAACGCGCTAATCTCTGGAACTACTGCTGCGAATTGATGTTTTTTTTTAGTGTTAGATAGTCCAATTATCGAGGAAGGCTATAGGCTATATAACATCACGCTACGACCAACAGGAGCTGAGCAAAAATAAAACAAGTCGGAAGCGGTGGGTGAAACCGCGGGGCACAGCTAGTATAGCATAAAGCAGAGCCTGAATTCCAGGAAGGGATAGCCAGATACACATCAGTTACGTTCCATTAAAAAGAGTCCTGCTTCTGCGAAATACGTAACAGTAGGTAGTAGGTTAGGATTTCGAATTGAAAAAGGGAGTGGGTGTGTATTTTTTTAAGCGTTATTGGGGTTTCTCGAAAACATTTTCACAATAAGGGATTGAACCCTACCTGGGTTAGTTCGAGTAATCGAAGTATACTCGATCAATTATTGTTCGCTCTCCACGAAGGTTCTAAAGGTATAATAAATATTAAAACATAATATCACGCCTTTAATCCCCGAAGGGTTAGGCAGAGGTGTACCTAATATGGGTCTACCTATATTTCACCATTTATGTTTAAAATTCCATGTAGTAAGAGGAGAGCCTATTGTCATCAACCGGGCACAAATCCAGACTCCATGGGAATTTCTCAGTAGCAACTGAGAAATTCCTGATGAACACTTTGATCGACCCGGGAATCAAACCTAAGATCTCATGCTCAGAAGTCGCATTTGCGACCACTAGACTAATCAATAATAAATGTTATAGAGCTAAGAATAACATTTTAATAAATGCATAAAATATAATCCTTTGTGAGACTGGCCCGTACTAGGATACCTTACATGGAACCAGGCTCTCAACCCAAATTAAATATAGTGAACGTAGTAACTCAATGTTCTACGAAACAAAGTAAAGTTTACTCTTGGACACTCTTGTCAGGAATCCCACAGCATTTAGATCGTATGTAGAGGGCCATACATATCTCAACAACAGTATCGGGCGGACGTATTCACGGGTAGGGATGACAACCACTCAACAGCTCGGAACTTAATCTGATCTGCACTGTTTCGCTAACAGATTTCCCATTTGTTGAATTAATAAGCTACTTAGAGCGGTTTCAGACGAGCGTATTTTGTAGTGCTTATAAGCTCGTACCGGCTTACGCGCTTACACGCTTATTGTGCTTTAAAAATCGAACGCGCGTACTCGCGGTTATTGCGTTGGGTGAGCGGGCGCGCGTGGAGGCGTCTCTCGCGGCTCGCGCTTATATCAGCATATAAGCGCGTCAACGCTCGTACGAGTCACTAGTAAAACAAAAAGCGCGAGGATTCGCGCGTACACGCGCTTCCAAAAAGGAGCTCTTACGCGTCGAAAATACGGTAATCTGAAACCGCTGTTAGAGCTGTATCTAATGTGTATGTAACGGGTAGCTCTGCTTACATCTTTTTTTCTTCAACGTCACTACGGTCACCAATTGCTTAGCAATTTAAGCAATTTCCAGACCAATTTCCTACAAATTTTCAAAGATGTCACCTTTACACATGTCACCTTTATATATTTTTTTCGTAAATAAGTTGGAACAGTGAAAGTAACAATCGATTTAAAACTTTTCCAAAAATTTAAAAGACCCTCCATCTTTTTCAAGCTCGTTATGCCAGCAAAAAAGCTATGCACAAGCAGTGGCGTAGCGTGGGGGGTGCCGGGGGGGCCATGACCCCGGGCGGCACATTTCAGGGGGCGGCAGAGAGCAAGAGCCAGGCCGCGGCAAGCGGAACCAGGCGGTAGCGTCAGGTCATAATTATCAGATCAGGTAATTACTAAAGTCTTCGGGACTACGTTGCAAAAACAAGGACAACCAAGAAGTGGAGCATTTTCCTTAATATATGCCGCTGGCCCGGGGCGGCTTTTCATACAAGCCTCACGTCTATTCCGGTCTGCCGCCCCGTATTTTCTAGATACAAGCACTTAATTCTTCTGGCCTGCCGCCTCCCTTTTTATATCTGTATTTATGGTAAAAAGAAAATCGAACCTATCTGGGATGCCAAAATTTTCTAGCTCGCTTCGCTCGCTCTTACAGCTAAGTTTTCTTACTCGTTCCATATCTTTAATACACTCGTAGAAAAAGTATGTTAAATTCCATTTGTTTGAATCGTGAAAAGAAAATCTGTTACCTTTCCGAGGCGGGGTGCTAAAATTTTCGAGCTCGCTTCGCTCGCTCTTGCCATCCTACTTCCTCTCAAATCTAAAGCTTTAATGCATAATTCGATAAAAAAGCTTATTTATCTATATGAATAGTTAAAATAAAATGTAATTTATCAGATGTGCTAAAAAATTATGAGCTCGCTGTTTTTGTTAATTTCCCGAACGGCAAACCTTATACACTAGGTATTAGCTATATTAGCAATTGAACATGACAAACCTACATACATACGAACAAATGATCATCATCATCATCATCATTCTCTTGCCCTTCTTATCCCAATTCATTAGGGATAAGCGCAGAATGTCTTCCTCTGTCATACCTCTCTAACTCTTTATTAGTCGTCATCTCATCAGAAACCTCCTTTCTTGAATGAAATTGTGTATAAAAAAGATTTTACTTTGAAAAATAAAACTTATAGATTTTTTTTAATAATTAAAAAAAATGCTTTGTATTTTGACTCTTTCCTACGTTTCTTGACTAATTATGAAATTAGTGGGGGCGACCAAAATTACATTCGGCCCCGGGCGGCAAAATCCCACGCTACGCCACTGTGCACAAGACCTTTACATTTAATTTAATCTCAAATCGCCATTTTCAATGTGTTGGCTTAAAAATAACAGTAACTTTTTTAATAAGCGTCCTCAAATGGTTTCGGGTCTCCCATTTTGAGGGTAGACGGCATGCAATATTGTAGTTATCATCCATATTTGTAGCCGACTTGCTACCGTTATGTCAAATAGTTATTGCATTCCCGGGTTTTCGTGCTCATATCGCGGTTAAAGTACCTTCCGGGGCTCCAATATGTTCGTGTGACACAATATGGCATAAGATTATTGCTCCGTACGACGCTTATTGTGGGAATGGGCGGTGAAACTGTTGAATGTTAAGTTTATTAAAACTGGTCAATGTTCCGGATCAAAAGAGATGGATAAACGATTTCATCCTTAAAATCGCTGAACATATTCTAGCATTAATTAAATTATTGAAGTCAATTTTCGAGTAACCAGTAAAATCCTCCCCGAAAAGTACCATTCCCGGCAGGATACAACTTGGTCAAGGAGACGAAAGCCTTCTTCAGTTTCAAAAGATGCGTGTTTTTTGATCCATATCAATATTATGTAATATGGGTTTCTGCGATTCTGATATTAGATGCGCCACCCGAAATATTTTAAAGTCGTACCATAAAATGCCAAAAAAAAAACATTTGGTGACTTGTCTCACTTTTTCAAGATCTGTCAAATATAGAATCTGTCAAATGTCGACTAAACGGCGTAAACTGATTATTTTGAACATCTTTTGTTAGGCCATTCTCACACGACATCGCTCGCTCGGACGTGCGATTTCGGCTAAGCGAAGGCGGCAAAGTTCTGTGCCCGCTCAATATAGACTATTATCGTCACGCTACGAAAAACAGCCTATATTGCACTGACTGTTGAAAAACATCGATAGAAATTAAAAAGTGGAAAAAAAAAGAACTTTTTCATTACACACATTTTGGTTTTGATCAAAACAATAATTACGCAAAGTTGAATACTGGATATTGAGGACCTCAACAAATGGACTAAGAGGACTAACTTGATAAACAATGAATTTCCCTGTCTGTTCAAAGCGATACATTTGCACTTAAATAAAAGGCTTCGAATTAAGTTTTACTGGTTTTACAGCCACAAAATTGCGTATCCCGTGTCATTAAATGCTTGGCGCGAAATAAAACAGAAAATGTCAGCCATATTGGTCGTGGTCACAGATTCTGCTGTGTGGTCGGTGGTCGTTCGCTGTGGTCGCACGTGTCTCATATGGTCGCTAAAATGTCCGTTTGTCGACCACATTCGTATACAAAGTTACTCGTCACATTCAAAATTGGAAAAGCAAATTGGAACATCCGCTTCCGGTCATTTATTTTTAAATGAATGAATACATTTTTATGTAACGTGAATTTTGGGCGTTTAAAATTAATGTACCCTTTAATTTTAAATGAAATTTTCGGGCGCAAATTGTCGTGTTTGTAGCTACAATTATACGGAACGTTTTACATTTTTATTACATCATTTCATTTTTACGTGTTTTGATTGTATTTGTTCTTTATTGAATGTTTGATGTGTATTGAAACTGTGATACCTAACTTCGTTTATAATTAATGAGGCAATTATACAAGCTTCATTAAAAGGTTTTAAAAAATTAAAAAAATGCTTGTTTTATTAGGATCTTCAACCATCTTTTCTTCCATTATTATTTCCTTTATTTATTTCCTTTACATATATTTTACATTTTTAAATATTCCTTTTTTTGTCAGCCTGAGTTGTCCCACTTCTGGGCAAAGGCCTTCCCCAATTCCTTCCATTTTTCTCGATGTTGCGCCTTTTCTCGCCAAATAACGAGAAAGCCATCCAAGCCGTCCACCATCTTCTCCTCGGTCTGCCGCGACCCAGTCTAACTATCTCAGGGCTCCAGTTTTGTTTTGTTTTTTAATAGTAAGAATGTGTATATAAATGAATAAACGATAATAAGTAATAATTACTATATTTTAATGTTTTTTTTATATTACTTTGTGTAGGAATAGGGATTTATTTATTTATTTTCTTTCCTGGGAATCGAACCTAGGACCTCATTCTCAGCAGTCGCGCTTGCAACCACTAGACCAACAAGGAAGTCACACATGATATTTAATTACAAATAAAAATATCTATCCTTAACCTACTGCTTTTACTCCAATCTGACTTTTTTACAGCATTTCCAACCTCTATGTATGTCAGCATTCACATACCTTTACATTATGTACCAAACTCAAAGCCGTGCCCCACTACCGCCATCAATCACGAAATAGATCCACTTTGGCCGACATCCGCTCACTGCTTCTTTTACATCCGCCATGCCGCTATGCAGGTCCCACGGTTGAATAAATAAGCATACTATATATAAATACAGGGTGACTAGCTAGACTAAGGACTTTCTCATAGATATGAAAATTCATGGTATCATGACATGTTGTGAAGAAAAACGTAGCACTTAAGGCGCAAATCCACCGCGGCGCACGGATAGGCTACGCACTTAAGCTTCGCTTTGCAAAAAAATGTATGTGATTGTGTCCGCTGCTAACCACGGACACGCTATACATCTAATGACATCATTAGTACATGCGTGGCTTGCTCGAATAAGGTGCTCACTTAGCTCAACGCTTTCAACGCCATGCACGCTGTGCACGCGGTACGTGCTATACACGAATATTAACCTAGGACTATACCGCGGTGGGCCACGCAAGCTACAGTTGTACTAAGTTGTTGGGTAGCGTGTACTGCTGTGGAAACATAGACCCACGTTGTCAAAAAAATGAATCCACGCAGCTAAAATGCGCCGCGAGCCCGTGCACAGCGTGCGTGTTTTTTTTTTCGGATGAGATATCATCAAATAACCCCCTCCGCTCTGGGCGGAGTGGATGGGAGTGTCAGACTTTTACTGACTAAAACCCATCCATGTTCCTTCTTTGCCCTTTGTGTTCCAGGACCGTGGTATCTCTTTCGAACAGTCCTGCAGCCCAATTACCTACATCTCAAATGGGGTTGTAATATTTTTCTATAATAGTTTGATGCTGTGAAACTATGTTGAGACCACACTCCTACAAAAGAAGTAGTTTTTTAAAGTACCCTAAGTTTAAATTTATGGAATCTTCGGTTCCATATGAATGAAGTCAGACACGATATTAAACAATAATAAAAAATAATGTCTACACAAAACTGAATTAGGCAGTTGCACTTTACTCACTTGAGTGCAGTCTAGCATTTCGACATCTATCACAGAATCTTAACCTCACAGTCCGAACCCCAACACCGTGACACCAGCGTGACACCCAATAGGGCTGGAATTGACAGTCACTTAATTAATCAAAGCTGAACGCAGTCACTTGAAGCCATTGTTGCATCAGTAACACAATATGCCTTCTACACCACTACAGATATTCCGGTTCCTGGAATGCAAATGGCTCTAAAGCATTTCACGTATCTAGGATACTGGGAATTGTAAGATTCGTGTAGGTCAGGAGTGTTACACACATATGCTCGGGTCGGCATGCTTCGGCACGGGCAGTCGGCATTAATCGGCACGGGTAGGCGGTAAAATCGAATATCCTAAGTGGTTTTTTGTTTGGGAAAAAGCCTCTGGATTACAAATTCGAATGAAAAATTGTAAGGGAGTTCTGAAATTTATTCATATACGATAACCTCTTGCGCGAGCAAGGGCTAGGTCTCGCCGCGAATAAGAGCGTGCATATACACAAACATTTAAACTCACATACATAAACAGCCAGACCCGGAACAACTACCTGTAGGCCATACAAATTGTTCCGTGCGGCAATCGAACACTCAGCGCAGCAGGCAATCGCTCGGCCACTGCGCCATCCGCGCCGTCAAATTTACCTTACAAGTCCCATTCAAAAAACGTCATTCAGTTAGCATTGGCTCACATATAATATAATGAACGAACGTCTTAGCCAGATTGACAATGCATTACATGTAATGCCTACGGACAGTCATCGTGTTAACATTTTTGAGCTTGCTTCGTTCGCTCTTGCAGCCTACCTTCCGTTCATTCATAAGGGTGAATATCAACAACGTGCATTTTTATTCAATTTTGGTGGCGAAATTTTTTCTTCATAATTCGTGAAAAATAAGGGGCTGTCATAAGAAAAGAAACTCCAAGCTGGAAGGATCTTCAAGAGGGCTGAGAAAATCTCGATAGCTTTTTGAGATATTTTAGTTCAAAGTCTAGTGTGGCCACCAAAATTGAAAATCGCCCACCAAAATCGAAAGTGCCCACCAAAATTGAAAATCAGTGGCACCAAAATTTAATTTCTCCGTCACAAACCTCAATCTCACTAATAAAGCTCAATGTAAATAAATCTAAATCATCTATCAATCGAAATCTAATTTCTAATCTCACAAATTCTCATTCTCATCAATAACTTCATCGGTTAATAAAACTCTCAGTTGTTAAAAAATATTTATGATTATTTATCTGATCTATCATTATGAGTTTATGACACAAAAAAAAACGAAAACAAAAAAACATAAATATTTTTATTTTAAACAAAATTAATAATAAAGACCAAGTGGTAATAAAGACCAAATCTAGTGGAGATAAGGTCGTTTCGAAGCCGGAGATTCTGTCGGAAGTCGAAAACTTCTACGGCAAGTTGTACGCATCGCATCCATCTCGACCTGATTCGGAAAATAAGGATTCCAGAGCCACCTTAACCCGCCATTTCACAAAAGACCTACCAGAATTCAGCCAAAACAAAATCGGGGCGCCACTTAGACAGCTTAAAAATGGAAAAGCGCCTGGTGAGGATGGGATAAAGACTGAGATCCTGAAAGCGGGAGGAAATACTGTATTAAGAAAGCTACGGGAGCTTTTCAACTCGGTCCTGTTCTCTGGGAGAACTCCAGAAGCGTGGTGAAGGAGCGTGGTCGTTCTTTTCTTCAAAAAGGGGTACAAGACCCTATTCAAGAACCACGTGTATTAGCTGTTTTCAAAAGTCATCACGAATCGTCTAGCGCGAAGACTCGACGACTTCCAGCCACCTGAGCAGGCCGGGTTTCGAGGAGGATTCAGCATCATAGACCACATCCAAATAGTGCGGCAGATCATACCGAAGTTCGAAGAGTATAATCGGCCGCTGTGTCTTACATTCGTAGACTACGAGAAGACTTTTGACTCTGTCGAGACCTGGTCAGTTCTGGAGTCTATGCAGCGATGCCAAGTCGACTGGCGATACATCCAAGTGCTGAGAAGTCTTTATGAAAACACCACAATGACCATTCAAACTCAGAACCAGCAAACAGAGCATATCCCATTGCGTCAGGGGATGAGCCAAGGGGACGTAATTTAGCCAAAATGGTTCACCAATGCACCTTTTTGTTTTTTGGATGGGAAATCATCAAATGACCCCTCCTCACCCCGCTCTGGGTGGAGGGGAAGGGAGTGTCAGACTTGTGTCCATGTTCCTTCTTAGCCCTTTGTGTTCCAGGGCCGCGGTATCTCTTTCGAACAGTGCCGCAGCCCCTCACCAACGCACCTGGCATTAACATAAACGGCGAGTACATCTCACACTTGAGATTTGCATTGCAGATGAAATCGTCATACTGGCTGAAGCGATGCACGACTTTGCCGCAGATGCTGGATGGCCTAGTTGATTCATCAATACACATTGATCTCAGGGTGAACTTGGACAAAACCCAGGTTATGTTTAACGAACACGTCACCCGGAACCAGAACCTATTGTCAATGGCGGTCCTCTCGAGGTTGTTCAAGAATATGTTTATCCCGGGGTAACTCTGCAGTTTGGTAAGAACAACTTTAAGAGGGAGACTGACAGAAGAATTCAGCTGGGCTGGGCAACTTTTGGGAAACTTCGGCGGGTCTTCTCGTCGCGTATTGCACAGAGCCTAAAGACTAAGGTCTTCAACCAGTACGACCTGCCTGTTATGACTTACAGGGCTGAAACGTGGACGCTCTCGGTACGGCTGGTCCATAAATTCGAGGTCGCTCAGCGAGCTATGGAAAGGGCTATGCTTGGACACAATGCTTTATTATGTAATTTTTTGTTGTTCCAAACAAAATAAAAAATATTAAAGCCAAGGAGAGACACAGTGAAACAGCAAACAGATCATTACCATTTCACCAACGCTCTAGTGACTAAGCTCTGCAGATTTCTGTTAAACTAAAAAACCTTAACTCAATATTTGGATGCTAATCATCAGACTAGATCAATGGTTTCTACAATCAGTCTTTAAATCTAAGAAAGGAATTTGTAGTTTTCAAATATAAATCTTCTCTCATCTTTACTAAAAAAAACTTAAAAACAAGAAAACACTCGTTTTCTTTTTCCTAACAACTCTTTTTCGCAGTGTTTCAGCCTGTTTGGGATAGCTCTTTATTTTTGCTTTTCTTCTTTCTCTTTTTAACCAGCCTCTCGTTGCTGGTCTGTTTTGGCATTCTTAAAAGCAACAAAATAAAAATATATTAATAAGAAACTTGATCATTAGTATGCCACCCTTATAATAATTGGTCTTACTTACTGCCAAGTACATAGCATTTAATTGTTTGCTAATTAAACTGTCCTGCAACGTAAAAACTGGCTATATAGGTACAAACCATACATATACAGTACATACTTAAAATTTGGTGGCTCGTTTTCAATTTTGGTGGCGGGCAAACGCCACCAAACCCACCAAAATTGAGCCACCAAAATTGGGACCAGGCATAAAAAAAATCTTAAAAAATAGGGGTTTTAAGTTCCAATTAAATTGATGTTACTGATTTATACGAAACCCTAATCACTAGCTATAACGCGTAGCTTACTATAAAAACACTTTAAAATCGACAGCAAATCGATCCACCAAAAATTTAACAATTCTTGTCCCCCGTGCCACTCAAGGTGAGTACTTACGTTTTTGGGGGGTAATCACAGCACTAATTACATACCTGTTACGCGCAATTACTGGCCCAAGACTTAGAGATGCGAAATAATAAAACACTATTGATCACACACGCCCGAAGCTTCGTGTTATAGTAAATTGAAAAAGTGCCAACAAAATATTGATTTTTGCTTGGACAAACTTTGATCGAGTGTCCTATGCTTTTAAATTAGATTATCTTATATGGTTTAATTGTTTTTAGATAGTCTGTCTTATGCATATACTAAGGAAATCGTTTATTTGCTATTTTACCCCAAATTGTTACTATGGTGAATGCAATTATATCAAAAAACGGAACTGGGACAAGCCACCAAACTTGAATTTTAAGGTGATTTTTTTTTTCCTGATTATTTATTTAAACTTATAAAAACAAAAAATGTGGCCCTAATTGAACCAAGTTACGTAGTTCACTATAAAAAAAAATAAGAAACATCCTATCATTTTACACCTCGATTCTCAACGAGGACACGTAAAAGTTGCTGCTGTGATATTCACCCATAAGTTTTTCTACTTGAGTCGACAAAGTATATGATTGTACCTATAATGTGAAACGATTTCGATTTTTTCTAAATAACATGTATTTTGGTTAAAATAGATTCGAAGTATTGACCAATTTTTAATTTAGTCAACTTTCCTTTTGCTTCGGGAATGATTTGTTGTTAAACGAAATCTGCCGAAACGAATGTGCCGACCCGAACATAATGTAGGACCCCTTATTGTTTGTAATCTCAGACTGTGGCATGACGTATCAAAGGCAGGCTAGCAAAAGGTGTCTAATTCTGCGAATAAACTAAAGGATATGTTCTGAGAAACCACACAGCAATTATTTCTTGATTCTGAAGTCTGTTTTTAATCTAATTTAGTAATAGGACCGAATTTTTCGGGACCGGGCCGGGAACATTACTTTTTTTCGGGATGAAAGGTACCCTATATCTGTTTTTATACACCTGACGACGTATATGCTAAATTTCAGGATGATCGGTTCAGTGGTTTAGGCGTGAAAAGGTAACAAACAAACTTACTTTCCTATTTATAACACATATTAGTTAGGATAACCCAGGAATATTATTTGGGAATAGTTAGTTGCACCCATTTCGAAATAATATTCCTAAGCACTTAGGTAGCCATTTAAAATGCAAACCAATACATTTCACAATGCACTGAAAGTAAACAAAGGCACATGAAATAAATGTGCGGGTTTAATACCACTAATCGATTTAACAAATCGAATGCATTTCAAAATGGACTCGTAAACTACTCGAGTCGATTGCTGCGGTCCAGGCTCCGAGCTAGATACACTATGGGATTAGATTTTTATTATTCACATCGATAAATGATTTTAGGCTAGGTACGTGTTTATGTTTTATTCAGAGCCTTTTAACCTTTTTAAATTCGTATAAAAAGACTCTGGAGGGCGTGTTAATAATTTAGGAGCCATCTTTCAACCTATCAACGGTTTGGTGGATTGGTATACTGTATACGTTCTGGCTCATTTATGTTTTAAAGTATTTATTATTCACAAAATCCACAACTCTTTGAGATTTTATCTTATATCTTACAACCAATTACGGATTTACAATTTAATAGCTTTACATACATTGCTAAAAGTACATTCGTGAATGAGTGTGTAGGAGTGTGCCTGAGTTGCAAATGGGTGTGTGAGTATGTTATAGTGGTGTGTGTGGTCATTGTCTGTATGCCTTCTATTCAGTTCTATTTATTTAGTTTAGATGTTTAGATGTGAAGTAGCATTCATTATTGTTTAATAATCCTCTCTATTTAGTCAGGTTTTGAAAAGGTTTTATAGTTTCAAATATTATGATCCAGGTACTTTATCTGAAAAGGGAATCACAGACATGACGAGGTAGTAGAAGATTAATATTTTGCAAGCGCTTTTGCTTAACACGAGATTCCGGGTTCGGTTCTCAGGTTGGTTGAATTTTTATTGGGTTTTTCAGCAATTTATAAGCGGCAGCCTACAATATATTTTTCGTGATGGAAATATGATTTAAGTCCCATGTAATGCAGGTGTCATTACATGGGACTTAAACCTAACTGGCGAAAAGTGGGTAAAGGTGCATCGCGGGCCTGTGGACGATAAGTAATGGGCTAGCTCACCGTCCGTCCATCTTATGACAACAGGCTGTGTCGACGGCGCGTTCGTGTTCCACGCGCGACTCAAAGAGATGTCAGCAAACCGGAAGGTGCCCGCAAAGGCCGATGTCTGCCGGGGCTGCGGGACTGTTCGAAAGAGATACCGCGGCCCTGGAACACAAAGGGCAAAAGAGGAACATGGATAGGTTTTAGTCAGTACGAGTCGGACACTCCCTTCCACTCCGCCCAGAGCGGGATGATTTGATGATTTCCTATCGGAGAAAAAAAAAAAAGGTATAGGTGCATCTCTTCCCAATTATTCGTGAAATACAGGCTTTACGTTGTGTGTGTACTTTATTGTTTATGTAAAGTGACTTCGATGGCTTTACGCTGAGAGCACCTTCCCTTCGGCTTTTCCTATACCAAGAAAAGCTGTCCCGCACCGGCCAATTACAGAGCGTTCAAAACGTCTCTGTGCATAACGTCTTGTACGTGTTCACGTTTCTCCTCGAGAATTGTTTGGAGACTCTCTCTGAACCGTGAGTAATAGGAACATGAAACCTTACGCTTAACTTATCACATATCACGCTTCTAGTGCAAGCTGTGCAGGGTGCAAGGCCAGTCACTTCTGTGAATGAGAAGGATTTTGTAAGGCGTTCGTCTTAAGGTCGCTTGTTTTGATGGTCACAATGTAGGTACTTTTATGAAACGTTTTTGCTGACACTTACCTCGAATATAAAATTAAAAGTATAGTGTGAGGCACTAGTTAAACCATACCATGACAATCCTGAGTGGTTACCCGGCCGCCCGTCAGAGGGCGCCCGCAAGCTCCACCATGATGGTAATTGTAACTAAGTCAAAATAGTTCAATTTTTTATTTTGACACGAAAGCTACCTGACAAGCAGGCGTATGACACTATGTTCAATTTATTATTGACCATGTAATCTTTTTCTTAGTAATTAAGTATACAATAAGATATCGTAATGGCAACATAATTATAATTTTTAGCATAGTAACATTTAGTTTTAGCAACTGGTAATTCGCTCTCTTCAGTCAACGAACGTTCAGTCACACCTATACACGTTTGCTCTGTACCAAAATTAACTTTTAAGCAAAATAAAAACTTAATCAAATATTTTATGTTTTTATAATACACACTAGTCAGGGCGATTTATTACTAAGTAGTAACAAGTATTGGATTATGATTTTCTTTGGCTTGTCCCGTCTATCGCTCGTATATATTTGAATGTCTTTGTATATATTACGGCTAAAAGCCAAAGCAAGGAACGCAAGGTTACACTTGGTTCTAGCCGGCTATACCTAGGTGCGGCCGGTAGCAGTTTTTTTAACTTAGGTATATCCTTTTTATTTCTAGGACACACAAACCAAATGGCTTAGGTTAGGTAATGTTAGAACTGTGACGTAAGGCGCGCGAGCCGAGCGAGCGCAGCGAGCGATGCCGCGGTAGAGGCCGGCGAGCGCTACATCCAAATTGGTTGCATTAAATCTCCAAATTTAAAGCCGCACCTAGGTATAGCGGGCTAGAACCAGGTGTAACCTTACTTCGGCTTTTAGCCGTAAAATGTACGTATGTATGTATGTAATGTAGCTCTACGCGGGGGTCGTGCGGTCCATGGCCCTTTACGGGGCCCCGGTGTGGGCGCGTTCAATTAAGCGGCGTGCTGCGCACTACCTGAACGCGCCCCAAAAGGTCGTAGCCGTAAGGCTGATCCGGGGGTACCGCACGATCTCACGCGAGGCGGCGAGCCTCCTAGCCGGATTGCCGCCATGGGATCTGGAGGCGATAGTCCTCGCGCGCCTGCATGAATGGCGCGCGGGGGCACTACGTCGGGGGGAAACTCCGCTGCCGCGGCAAATCACCGCTCAGCGGACAGACCTCCGACGCGATCTCATGGCGACATGGAGACAGCGACTGTCGCAACCCAGTGCAGGGCACGCCACAATAGTGGCGATAAGTCCCCTCTTTGAGGAGTGGCTAGAGAGGCGCCACGGCGCCCTCACCTTCCGCCTGACGCAGGTCCTCACCGGACACGGTTGTTTCGGGAGGTTCCTGCACCGAATCGGGCGGGAGGAAACGCCCGGGTGTTATCATTGTGAGGATCGTCCGGAGGACACGGTGGCGCATACCGTGGAGGTCTGCCCCGCTTGGGCGGAGCTCCGCCGTGTCCTCGTAGCGGCGATCGGCGGCGGCGACCTCTCGCTCTCGGCCCTGGTTCAGGCCATGGTCCGGAGCGAGAGGGAATGGGAAGCCGTCACCTCCTTCTGCGAAGCAGTCATGCTAGCGAAGGAGGTGGCGGGACGTGAGAGGGAAAGAATCTCACGTCCCAGCCGCCGCGGGCGAAGCACCGGGCGTCGGGGGCCACGTGGTGGCTCCCGGCCACCGTAGGCGCGGGCCTGTGGACGGTGAGTAATGGGTTAGCTCACCGTCCGTCGGTCTTATGACGACAGGCCGTGTCGACGGCGCGTTCGTGTTCCACGCGCGCCTCAAAGAGATGTCAGCAACCAAGAAGGGGCCCGCAAGGGCCGATGCCTGCCGGGGCTGCGGGACTGTTCGAAAGAGATACCGTGGCCCTGGAACACAAAGGGCAATGAAGGAACATGGATGGGTTTTAGTCAGTAAGAGTCTGACACTTCCTCTCACTCCACCCAGAGCGGGAGAAGTCATTTGATGATTTCCCATCAGTAAAAAAAAAAAAAAAATGTATAACTAACAAAACTTCAGTGGGTGATCCCACTCTGCTTATCTAGAGAAGAGAAACAGTTTTACACACAATTTATGGTTATCTTTACTAAAGTTTCTGGTATCGACTCTCGTGTGTATATCCTTAGTTGCATAAACAAGATTGTGTGAAAGTTAGGTGGCATATAACTTAGTTACCTGAACCAACTGTTTCCTTTAGCAGTTTGAAACTAATTGAGACTAATTGTATAGGTGTTTTGCAGTGAAATTAATTAATATTCCAGTATGCAACAGTTGAAAGGTAGTCGGTTTATGCATGCATGGTATGATTTTGGGAATATACAAAATCTTAATACGTAAGATATGTGTAACAATTGTAAAAGCAGCGTTTCATCGTCGTCATCAAAGTGGTATTTCTGGAATAAACTTCGTTCTAAGGGTGTTTTTAGATAATCTTTCCATAAGATTTATAAAAAACACAATATACTTTTAGTTTAACTTGTAAACCTACCTATATTTGAAAGACAAATACTAAGGCCCCCTCTGCACATATTTATGTAAAACATTATTATCTCTGCCCTGTTCAAACGACTGAATAAAACAGATACTTTTTCTTAATTTCAAGTGAAACTGGGCCTAAATTTTATGTATCGTATTCTATCTATCTATCTAAATTCTATGTGTATGTTACGAAAAATAAATCAGAAAACCTCAACAATATCAAAAGAGGACATCTGTTTATGAAGCCTGTGGTCAACGGAAACGTCGAACACATTTCAAAAACAGGCCAAACTTGGGTCCTTCAGCCTTTCACGAGAGCAATTCCTCTTTTTTATGTGAAAGTCGGCGACAATGACAAATAGCCTCGGAACTGTTCATCCGTCTCTTGACCTATTTCACGAATGAGTGCCGAAGCCATGCCGAAGCCTTTCGGAGTGACCTCAGTCAAGTTATAAACGCTTGGCCACGACCTATACGCTCAAGCGGACGTGTTTTGGGACAGCGACCGCTGAGAAATAAATGCAAGAAATTGCTTAGAACATGCGACGCATCATCTAGAACGATCGCTACTCATGAATATGCATTCTTTTTTAATGTACCCCACACTAGGAATTTCTCCTGTATTATGGGTACGGTTACAAACATTTAAACTCACAAACACAAACTGTCAGACCCGGAACAACTACCTGTACGCCATTCGAATTTTTGTTCCGGATCGAACCCGCGACACGCAGCGCGTCAATATGGAAACTAGTCTGACTTGTTGACTTATTGGCGCGTCATAAGTTGCATCGCATGTCCACAAGTTACACGAGAATTACAAGAGAGACTTAGGACAAGAAAATTAAATAAAATTGTTTTTAGAGTGTGCGTCGCGTCACACGCGACTCGACTTGTGGAGCAACCGGTAATCAAACGAGGTAAACAAATGAGCCGCGCGTGTGTGGGTTGATGCAGGGCGCGTCTTATGTCGTATCACCTGACCACATTTCCACACATGCTCAAGCCAATCTTGCAAAAGCGACTAAACAAATAAAAGAAGGTGTTCAGAGCGAGCTACGACTCACCGCGACGCGTTTTGCGACCGATAATCACGCGAACGAAACTAATCACACGCGCATGTACGTATGTAAGTTGACGCAAGTCGCGTCATAACTTGCATCACCTGAGGTCGTGAACGGGGCCTAGGTCTTGAACGGGACGTAACACTTGTTCACGGCTTACGTTCAGCATAAAGTTTGTGACACACTTGTGTAACGCATAAAATGAAACTACTTATTATTTTATGATTATAGTATACTCAAAGCCTCGATAGGTCTTGGTATTTGGTACATGGATTTTATGACATATATTTATTATTTTTAGTGACGTTAGCCTTGTTATGGCAAAAATCTTGCGTCATACTCATAAAGTATTAAAATGTTTTTTTTTTCAGTTAATCTTTCAGTTTTTAATCTTTTGTCTTAAGTTAAACCCATACAAATGGAGTTAGGCAGGATACCTAGCAAGGCGCAGTGATGACAGGTGCACTAAAGCTGTCACCGAATGGCGTCCAAGAACTGGGAAAAGAAATGTGGGTCGCCCGGCGGCGAGATGGGTAGACGACATAGTTGCCATCGGGGGAAAAACCTGGATGAGACTGGCACAGGAACGTGGAGATTGGCAGAAAAAAAGAGAGGCCTATAGCCTGCAGTGGGTGAATTCAGGCTGTGAATGATGATGATGATGAAACCCATAGAAATACCACGAACATTCATGTCACGTATATTTTATTTTGGACAAAATGTTTCAGTCATTGTACTGATCACAAAAAGCTGTTCAGCTGTTTCCTACAAAAAGGCAATATCTATATCTACACGGTCAATATTTATGGCACGGCATTTTTTTTTTTTTAATTACCGATGACAACTTTCTATGGGGGTTCAGAATTCGTTGTCCCTTCCCCCTGTATTAAGGCAAAGTAGCACCAAAAGCTATATGTTTACCCAAGAATAAAAATCGTATAGTACCCAGTAAATCAGAATAGAAACTTATAAAAACCTCTTTTAGTCAAATCCTACGTGATCGCAACCCATGATTCTATCTCCAATTTCAAATCGCACACCGATATCGAAAGCCTACAAAAAGTAGACGACCTTAAAATTGCGTTCCCATAGTCCCTCCTCCAGATTAAGTAGGACGATCCGATTTAAGACGGGCCCGTTGTGATCCGAGATTCGTAAACCCGATAGAGCACGTCCGATGTGCGTCTATGATGTGCAGTCCTGTCACAGTTACTTTACATCTGCCCTTGCATTGTTATCAAAATCAGATTGATCTTTATTTTCGAAGTTGTAAGGTAGTTTTTAGTCTGTCAAAATTATTGTGTTGGGCAATAAGGTTACTATTGGGCTGTACAAGTCGGAGGTAAAATAACTATGAAAGTACTATAGACTTGGACCGATGCCACGGTGTTTATCTAACCAGTCATAGTTGCTGTTTCAGGCAATTTTTGAGTAATTGCTTTTTCGATTGTTGTACGGATTATCTGTACGTGGGATTAGGGTTAGACTAAGTTTTAGTGTCTGACTGATACCAAAACTTAATCCGAGTTTAGGTAATAGTCTGGTCGTGATAGAGCAAAAAGCTGGTTTGATTTCTGAAAGCCGCAAATACGCCTACACTCTCAACTTAGGTTAGGTCAGATTTACTCATGTGCAAAACGTCTCAGCTGAGAGACTAAGATAATAAATTGTTTTACAGTGTGTAAAAAATCGATGTTTTTCAAGTTCCATCCATAAAAAAACGGAACATAATCGTCTATCTATAGGTTCACTCGTGTGTCTATCTTTCTGTCCATCTGTCGCAGCCAATTAGCTCCGATTCGGCACTGGACCGAATAAGTTGTTTTAACGTTGCCACCTCAGGCACTTGTTTGTTTTATTTTCCAGATTCGGAACTGGTATAAGGTATTCTGTAATCCATATCTTGAGGTTTGAGATAACTTAATTCTCATAAGAATACAAAAACCACTTACATGGGAATATTAAAACTATAACATAAGTCAAAATTGTTGAGAGTTTTACAAAAACTAGACATTTGTGATGTTCGCTTGATACACGGGCTCAAAACATCCATGTCTACACTTAAAATATTTGTTCAGTTGGCATTGAGATTTAATAAAATATGACACCTAAGTATTGATTTTTGTAAATCGGTTTGAATAAACAAAACACGAGTCCAATGTTTTTTTTTATTTATATTTAATTACCCTGAAAAGATTGGCGGGTCGAACTGGACAGGTTCCGTCAGGACTGGAAGGAGACGCGCGGGTTTGCGAGAAATGGAAAGAGTAGAGAGAGGGCTTTGCTTGGGAGTGGGACAGACCAGGCTAGAGAAAAACCCTGAAAAGAAACACCGGTATAAACGCCTAGATCACAGTTTGAAAGTCCAGATATTGTCTTGTCTGATCATTTTGAGATCCAACTCACTATTTGTTTCACAGAATCCATATTATACAAATTGAATTGAAGTACTAGGAACGTAGAAATATCTGGGAAGTTTCAAACTACACACTTCACCAGGTAATTATATGTAAAATAACATGATCTACCAGGAACGCAGAAATTCTTAGGAAATTTAACTACTAAGAAATCAGCCCTTATCGTCTGCCTAGCCATTTCCCATTTATGTTAGCGTTGGCTTCTAGTACAATCCGATTAAACTGAACACCAGTATTTTACATGGAGTGTCTGCGAATCTGACCTCCACAACCCAGTAACTTTGTAATACTTAGGACTGGTTGACAGACTGTCAACCGTAACAATTGTCAAAGATCTGCAAATGACAGCCAAGACAAACGACTTACCGTGCTTTTCGACTCACATAGGTAACTCGGTAGGTATGCTCGGTTGGTATACTCGGTGGTGTGTGGTGTGATCGTTACCCATCCCTGGAACGGCCTTGGCAAGGACCGCTTAACCTTGAAGATCAGGCCCCGTAGCTCGATAACTTTGGGCGGAGTTTAAATTGTATTAAAACATAATTATAGTGATGAACAAAAGGAATATATTGTGCGGTTATGGCGGAAGTAAACTAACCGAAGCTTTTATATCGGGTGCGTTACACTTAATCCGGTTATCTGAAGTCCATTAACCGGAACTTATGTAAAATAATTGGGTTTAGTTTGGGTAGCGGTTAAATCCAATTTTATACTATGAACACATAGAAACACGTAAGGTTTTAATCTACTAATAAATCGAAAAGGTTTTAAGCATAGACACATAAGTCCACGTCAATTATAATCAGGAAAAGTTACTTATACCTAATCATTTATATATTTACGAAATATAACATGCATACATAACATAACATTACGGCTGTAATCCCCGAAGGGTTAGGCAGAGGTGTACTTAATAGTACACCCACATTTCGCCAGTTGTGTTTAAGTCCCATGTAATAGGGGCGAGCTTATTGCTATCATCCGGGCACAAATCCAGACTCCATGGCTGCTACTGAGAAATTTACCCTACCCAGGAATCGAACCCAGGAACTCGTGCTCAGCAGTCGCGATTGGGACCACGTACGATTTGATTTACGAAACGCAAGTTTTATAATTAACTAGCGGCCCGTCCCGCTTCGTACGGGTACACATTTATTTCCCCTAATTCCCCCCCCATTTGTTTTTCTAGTAATAAATATAGCCTATGCCACTCAGGGTGAATGTAGCTTTCTAATGGTGAAAAACATTTGAAATCGGCACAGTAGTTTTTGAGTTTATTCATTACAAACATACACACACACAAAAATACAAATCTTTCCTCTTTATAATATTAGTAAGAATAATGACTTTTCTGCATATTTTATAACAAGGGCACCCTCTACCTACATTCCAGACTAGATTTAAATTAAGACTAGATTACTGGTAAAATTGCTTTATCTAAAGTAGGCTACTAGATTATTAATAAGCTAACTAGATACTTCATGAAAATTAAGCTCTTACAACAGTTGACTACGTAATTATTTTAACTTTATTATAGAGAGGTGTATTTTATTTTTAGCGATAAAAGTAATCTTATTTGTACCTAAACGCTCACTAAAGATCACTGGTTTATAAGTAACTAGACCAAAGAAAAAGTACTAGTTACTCCTTATAACATCAACTATCTGCCAGTAAAAGTCTCGTCAAAATCGGTCCAGTCGATTCGGAGATTAGCTGAAACAGACAGAGCGACAAACAGGCAGACAAAAATTTAAAAAAAGGTTTTTTGTTCTAAGTACCGTGTATACTTTCATATACTATCAGTAAAAAGGCTTTATTTTGAAATTACAAACATATCCATTTTATTTATTTGTATAGATATATAATCTAGAAAGAACAACAAACATCCCAGTAACAGAAATACAAGATAATATGAATACATTCGAAGATATATAACAAAGTCATAACATAAAGGCTCTGTTTGGGTAAAGGGGTAAAAGCTCATATATTCAAATAAATAAAAAACAGGTGAACGCGGAATACCGTGTAATACTGGCAATAACGCGTTTGTAAATAAATGTTACGGCTTATTTGCATATTCACCGTCTTTTATGAAAATTGATGTTACTCCTTTTTGCGTATTGCGCGCGATAATTCCAGTTTATTTGTCATGTTTAAGTTGTGTTATTGTAATGTAAGGTAGGTAAAATCTGCCGGAGCTGCGAGACTGTTTGAAAGAGATACCGCGGCCCTGGAACAGAAAAGACAAATAAGGAACATGGATGGGTTTTAGTCGGTACAAGTCTGACACTCCCTTTAAAAAAAGAAGTGGGTACAATCTTTTATGCTACGCTTTCATTTTAGAAGCAAGCAACGTTTGTATCTACATCATCCACAGTTCATGACTGGCCCAGAATGCCTTGTTCATCATCTTCTTCCTGCCCTTGTCTCATGTTACTTGGGGTCGGCGCAACACGGTTTTTTCTTCCATTCTCCTCTATCAACCGTCACGCTATCATTTACTTCTTTTTCTTTCATATCGTTCGTCACACGATCCATCCATCGTTTCCTTGGTCTTCCTCTCTCTCCCCATCCATCAACATTTATATTCATCACTCTTTTAGTCATATGTGATTCCTCTCTTCGCATTACAAGTCCATACCAAGACAGTCGATTCTCTTTCAATTTTTCTGTAACTGGCGCAACTTTCAAACTTCGTCTTATACAGGGTGTAAATGGACCCTTCACGAAGCCGTCAACCAAGCATTATGTGCATCAAACTAAGTAACTTTACGCAAAAATATTGCTGGGAAACGACTTTTGTTTTTGGGGTGAACAATCACGTTTTACGGTAGGACTCAATGCAACACAGTATCTCCGTAACTAGAAGGTTCCCAGGTATGATCGGGGCCAGGTACGGGGAGAACAAGTGCCTTTCGGCTTCGTTAAGGGTCTTGTTACACCCTTTATACTCATTCCTTACTTTATCCATTCTTGTCACACCATTCATCCACCTCAACAGAACGCCTTGTTCCTGAAACAACAATTATAAGTGTGTCAAAATTTAACGCAAGTCAAGAAGTCTTCTAATGTTAATTCCATCAACCAATCATTGCAGTTTGTCAAATCAAACGTCAATCAAGCTTGATCATTTTGTAGCTAATTTTAAAGAAATCGCGCGTTAGTCCACTTCATAATAAATAAACAATATCCTTTTCAAAGCCTTACAGTGAGTTGGTGGTGGGTGGCTGTCACGAAAAATCCTCAGAGAAAAGGGATCATTTCTAATCAATTATTCAGATTATTTTCATACAAATCTAATCCATGGAAGTTTCGCAACCCAGTATTTCGATACTGTCACAATAATAACGCGGAATAATCAAGATTAATAACTTTTGTTCGGAAATCTCAGAAGTGGGCCTGGCTTGAGTTAGAGAGAGATTGATAACTTTTGTGAGACAATAATTTTCAACAGTATTTTGATTATACTTAAAGAAATAAATAGCCATTTTGATAAAAATGCAATAATATTTTCAAAAATTATTTGATTATTGGACAGGGCGAGCCTTCAACTGGACACAAATCCAAACTCCGTGGCTGCTACTTATAAATCCTTATTGGAAAAACTCAATAACACTTTGCCCGACTTGGGAATCGAAACCGGGACCTCATACTCGTGCGACCACTAGACCAACGAGGCATCATGGATTTCATACAAAAATTGACAGGATAACTCCGGTTTGCGCAATCGCGCCTTAGTATTATTCAAATGCCATTTTCGTTACCAAACATACCACTGTTTACACTACACATACACACTGTTGTAACTAAATGTCGAATTTAGTGAAGCATTCATTTTGATTTAGTCAGTAAAGAAAATTCGAAGTACGCATTAGAACGTGAACTAATAATGTTTATTTCTAACCTCATTATTTATGTATGAGAACGTTCTTTGATAACTCGGTTTGTTCACTGTCTAAATATTAAGTAGAGACTAAAATATTCATTTAAATATTTATAGACACTAAGCAGAAAATGTTTTTTTATACTTAGAACGGACATAACATGAATCGGCAAACACGCCAGTGGGCACTAGTGAGATGACACGACCTACTTACCAGTCTACCCACACCACAGCGTGTTTCTACAGAGCCCTGATGTTCAGCTCGAGGAGAGGACGACAGTCAATGTCTGATCGCGGTGGAGTTGAGACGTCTTGGAACTGTAGCCGATTTATTGTGCCCCGTGTTATTGTGTTAAGTTGTCATCGCAAGTAATTTGTTAGTTTTGCTAGAAACAGTGTATCGCACCCAGTGTGTCTTCATAGCACGAAACATGATGTACGAGCCTAACGGAATAAATTCTGACATATTCGACACGTATAATAATAAATGTTTGCGTTTGGCTGCAACTCGCCTGATGTGAAGCCATGACGCGGCCTAAGGTGGAGCACGCTTGCCTAGAAGTAACCGACTCATTCGAACTTTTAAAAAGATATAGATTATAATGATCGGGCAACAGAGGATTCCGACGAAAACTAAAGAAAATCGTCATCAGACACCTGGATGGCGATTTTCATTAGTTTAATTCGTTCAAAATCTAATGATATCAGCGTAAATTGGCCGGGCGATTGGTGCTAATTTTCTTTTAGTAAACTTCTAAGGCTCGAACTTTTAGACTAAAATTCTTGAACTTTAGTTCTGGACGTTCACACCAATTTGAATATACGGGGTGTAAACAGACCCTTCACCAAGCCGTCAACCAAGCATTCTGTACATCAAACTAAGTAACTTTACGCAAAAATTTTTGCTGGGAAACGAAATTTTTTTTTGGGGTCAAAAATCACATTTTACGGCAAAACTCAATATAATGCGCTCAAAACTTATTGCTGATGGATGCTTTGAATAGTAAACGGACCATGGAGGTAATTGAAGTAAAGTTAGAACCTTAAAAAGTATTATTTAAAAAAAAACTTGTGAAAAAATTGGAACTTTGACCCCCAATATCTCCGTAACTAGAAGGTTCCCAGGTATGGTCCAGAACAAAAAAATGATCACAATGACGAGGAGAACAAGTGCCTTTCGGCTTCGTTAAGGGTCTTTTTACACCCTTTAATAGTAAAAGTTGCAGTTTGTAAATTATAACAGCCGCTCGGATGAATCTTTAGGCCTAGGTTGGTCTGTGAATGAAGGACCACCCATTACATACCGAGTTCCCTCCGTGCCTCGGAAAGCACGTTAAGCCGTTGATCACGTCTATCATTTGTAGATCTTTTACAGTCGTTACAAGTAGTCAGTCTTCCGAAAGCCTCATGACCCAGTCTTACCAAAAGATATCGTATTACCCGGTAGTAACTGGGTTGTGGAGGTCAGATAGGCAGTCCCATGTAAAATTCTGGTATTCAGTTGAATCTGGTTAAACTGAAAGCGGACAACAACATATGCAGTTGGGAAAAGGCTTGGCAGATAATGAGTAAAAGTTGCAATTTTCTTTTAAAATTTTTAATTATCAAAACTCGTTGACGAACAAAACTAAACCCCCAATAAGTTTTTAAAGTCCACCAAAGGGTTCCGGGGTCGTTGCCCCGAAAACCCTCTCAATAGTCTATTTTGACCGCTAGTGGTTATTGACAGACAATAGAAAAGGTATATATATGAGGCATTACGAGCATTTTACGACCATTTCTTACCTAACGGCGATTTTTGGGGCTTCAGCCATCTATCCCTTATCATCCCTGGAATAATTTGTCGATAAGGTTCTTGAATAAATGTATAGAGCCTCGGTGAGGGCCGAAGCTGATAGCTTTTTTTTTTTTTACCGATGGGAAATCATCAAATGACTTCTCCCGCTCTGGGTGGAGTGGGAGGGAGTGTCAGACTCTTACTGACTAAAACCCATCCATGTTCCTTCATTGCCCTTTGTGTTCCAGGGCCACGGTATCTCTTTCGAACAGTCCCGCAGCCCCGGCAGAAAGCTGATAGCTAGACCCGTAATTTTATATGACTGACTATCTATCTTTATGAACAGTTAATATCTCGTCCTTATAGAGTCAGATGGGCTGTGAAATAAAGTTTTATTTTGGTTAATGGACAGGGTTTTTTTTTGGGATGGGAAATCATCAAATAACCCCCCCCCCCCGCTCTGGGTGGAGTGGGAGGGAGTGTCAGACTTTTACTGTTCTCTGATTTTTCGGATTCATGTGCGTATAGTATAATTATCACTTGCTTTTCGGTGAAGGAAAACATCGTGAGGAAACCAGCATGCCTGAGAGATATTTCTTGACCGGCATGTTAAGCCAAGTCAGAGGCCCATGGGTGGCATAAAAACTCTGACACCAGGTTACGAACTAACCACACGATAAAGAAGAAGACTGACTAAAAACCCACCCATGTTCCTTCTTTGCCCCTTGTGTTCCAGGGCCGCGGTATCTCTTTCGAACAGTCCCACAGCCCCGGTAATAGACAGGCTGATCTTTGGAAATAAAGTAGAGGAGTTTGGACAATTGACTTTACCATGCTTGAATGAGGAAGCAGTAGAGGAAGGTTTTTGCCGTGCAGTGAAGCTGTATCGGCTAACATAACAAAACAAAAACAAAAAATATACAAGGTGTAACATAATAAACGCAAGACCTCCCGTGTGGTCTCTCGGACCATGAAACTGAACAACTTTTGTTCTACGAGTTCTTCGAAATTCGAAAAAAAAAGAAGTACTTTCTATAGGAATTGACGCGATCAGCTGATCAACATGTATGGTAAAACAAAAAAATAAGTTACGAATTTCCAAAAGCCATAGAACAAAAGTTGTTCATTTTCATGGTCTGAAAGACCACACGAGAGGCCTTGCGTTTATTATGTTACACCTTGTATACATATAAAAAAAATATAAAAAATATATATATGGACTCACGTAGATTATAAGTTGCAATAATAAGTTCACCTAAATGTAACGTGTCCAGTGAAGGAGCACGTATGTAATATTAAGAAATGAAAAAGAACAGCAAATAATTAAATACTTTTAAAAAGGGCGCGGACCACCAAGTCTGCGGTAGTAAAATCGTTAAAAAAAAAAAAAAAACATAACATAACAGCCTGTCATCCCCGAAATGTTAGGCAGCGGTGTAGTAAACCCACATTTCAATACTTACATTTGTACCGCACCACATTTGTAATGGGAGCTCGATCACGGTGGTGACGCAAGTAGCTGGTGCATATAGCACAGGAGTCCTCCGGTTGCCCAGTTGCACTTGTTTTGTATCTTATCACTAAGTTATAGTCTAATTTAAGGTGCAATAATTGTAAATAGGTTTAAGTCTTGAACAAATAAATATTGTTTATTAATGTTTATTTCGCCAGTTATGTTTAAGTCCCATGTAATAGGCAGCGAGTCTATTGCCATCAATAAGGTACAAATCCAGACTTCGTGGCACCTATTGAAAATTTCCTAATGGATAAACCCAATAATACTTTGCCCGAACCTGGGAATCGAACCTGGGACCTCATCAGGTCAGGGAGTCAGGCTTGGGTCCAGTAAACAACCGAGGTAGTCCGAGCTAATATAATAATAATTATCAGTTAAAAAATAGATTGATTTACAACATAACGACCTAACTTGGTATAAAATTAAATTTTGAATCCTCAAGATACCTTGGCATAATGACTTTCTAACTCTAATTAGAAACTTGTTAAACATAAGCAGGTACCTAAGGTTAAACAGATATTAACTACAGTTGATGGATTATTTCTGAAATAGACTAGTTTACTCAAAGATATTTGAATAAACGTATCCGTTAAATATTAATTACATGAAGAGAAGTTGGTAGGGTTTTACCCAATCAAATGAAGGTAAGTTAATGTATTTAATTTATATAGCTCATCTATTTTTCAGATTAGTAAAAAACATCAAGTCTATCTCACAAACTGTACCGTAACCGTACTTTTGTTCTATTTAAGTAGGTACCTATTCATAAACACCTACTCGTACCTAATTAGAAACAAAACTGTTTTATATCCGTCACATCACCATCCTTTGTTTTTTCTCGGATGGGAAATCATCAAATGATCCCTCCCCCTCGCTCTGGGCGGAGTGGAAGGGAGTGTCAGACTTTTACTGACTAAAACCCATCCATGTTCCTTCATTGCCCTTTGTGTTCCAGAGCCGCGGTATCTCTTTCGAACAGTCCCGCAGCCCCGGCAGGCATCGGCACATCACCATCTCAGGTCCAGTTGAAAACCAGCGTCGGGCACTAGTTTGCTGAACTGGGCCTATTCGGCGCAGCCGTGAGACACACAATATAATCTCCTTTTTCTCTGTTTAGTTTTACGTTTTATATTGTTTAGATTTAAGTTTTTTATTTTATTTTAATTTGTTTGTTGTGTGCACTTGTGGCGTGTGCCAAATAAATATGTTTTCTTTCTTTCTTACCATACTAATACTTACTCGATCCTGCTAACGGAAACTTAAATTTGTACTGAATCTGAACTAGCGCTGTTTAGTGACAAAGAAGGAAAACACAAATTGAAATTTATTTCAAAACTCGCACTGGCCCAGTGCAAATGAAACACACAGAACACTGTTATTTCGGTAACATTCTTCTAATTCTTTTACGAAAGCACCCTGTACAAAGGTATTTAAATTTCACGAGACCGCTGTCTACAGTAAAACACCTAAAGAAAAATGCGCAAACTGGACGACGGCGAGAAAGGAAGAATTTAATATAATGTCCAGTTAAATCTGTGTGTGGCAACCCTAGCCAGAAAATATTACATACCCCACGCGGTTTGAGATAAAACTAGCTGTAACTAATATATGAGAATTTTCCCCTTTTTATATAACATACATAAATAGTACATGCCAATTTTCGAGCTCATATAGTGTACGATGTATCTCCCACAAAAGTTTTATATTAGCATAAATTGACTTTTCGTAATACCAAGCCTAAGGGTAGTATTACATTTCTGTAAATATTTACCATACGAGGTTTTTACAGAAGCCAGTTTCAGATGCCACTTGTAACAGTCCATCTTCTTCAGATCGAGGGATCTATGTGGTTTGGTGAAGTTTGTTCTTGTATGCCCAATATTTTTTCCAAAGTTGGCGACAGAATGTGGAGGGTCTTGTTTATTGCAGATACGATAGTTACCATTCTCTTTTCGACTATTTCTTTCCTAAGAATATTTAGAATATTTTCCGCTGTTACTCTTTTATATTAGTCTTGACGTTATGACGCGGAACAATCAAATTATATTGACCATGTGATGTGAATATGAATGTCGGTTTTGATTATTTTGGCCACTTTTTTTCGTTGGATTTTCCACTTGCTTTTGCGGAAGTTGCCAAAAAAAGAGCGCAAAAGTCAACGGTTGATTGTGATAAGTAATAAGACTACTCATTAGCTATTACTGTAATGAATTACAACAACACCACTTTTAGCCCAAGAAACACCATTCATATTTCAGGGGTGTTATGTATGTTTCCGATCATGTGTTTCGGTCACACAGCCGGGCGGCAAAATCGGACAAAAGCTTTTAGGCTTAGCTCTAAGTGTGCTGAGCAAACTCCAACAAGACTCGGCAATGGTAGATACCGAATGCACTTTGCCAATGGGCATGAGCCGAATGAATGCCGAAGATGGATAGTTATTGCTTCCGGTTGGTTTTAACCGACTTCAAAAAAATAAAGAGGTTCTCAATTCGTTTGTATTTTTGTTTTGTGAAAGGATATACTTTCCGATTGGTCCCATAGAAATTTCATCAGAATTGGTTCAGTAGTTTGATTTTTTTTCTTCTTGGCTTATGTTGACATGATGGTCCTTAATAACTTCTAATTACAATGAAAATTTGATTCATGACAAGAATTTGTGTGGTAACTAAAATGGGTAGAAAAAAAAAACTTTTTGCAAAAAAAACCGACTTCCAAAAAAAGACAAAAAAGAGTCTAAAATTAGTTTACTTTCGGAAGTCGGTGGCCAAAAAGTCAATGAAACAAACAAAGTCACTTCCGAAAGTAAAGTTTTAAAAAAAAAATGCTGAATCAGATCGGTTGGGCTTTCCTAAACAAGTGTGCTTGTATTCAAGCAAGCTTGTTTATACTTACTACTTTGAGATAATATCCTTAAAACATCTCCACCACACAGTATAATCAGACTATCCGTACTGGGATGAAACCAGACAACACGTTATAACAAGTTCACCATTAAACTTCTAAGTGAGAACAGGCAGGTTGGATGTCAAACGAGGACTCAACACAAGTTACGAGGAACCGCTACAAAAGATGGCGTTCAGCTTACAATTTATGAACGTACTTATTTGCAGAAATAACATACATTGAGATAATTATGGTTGGCTTTATATCCTTGAGTGACGAATGTGATACATTTAAGGCTGTATTTCAGATGTTGAACTCGGGGACGGTTACTGGTAATACAGGAAAGGCAGCTCCTTTACGCCTACAATTACCTGTCATCATCATCATCGTCATTCTCCTCGACTCCTCCTAGGATCGGCGCAGTATGTCTTTTTCTTCCATACTTCTATATTTCTTTATTTATTTCTATTCACACAAACTAAACAACTTACAAACTAAGCCCCACAAAACCGTATTAATGGTTTGGTCGGTGAGTCTCCGTACACTCATTCATAGATTTCGTACATAAAACTAATTATCATTTATAGGCAGTACCCTTTATAAATCTATGGGCCAAAGTTGCCCGGAAACAAATGAATGTTATTGTTGTTATTTAACACATTTCTAAGTAATATTTTTTTAATTTATTTTTGAAACTATTTTTATTCGTTTCTCTCCTTATGTAGGTTGTTGATTATGTGAGTTAAGTTATGCTCAACTCGTCCGTACTCGTACTCTTCGTTATGTTACTCGTCCTCTCAGCAGTCGCCTCCTTTCTTGCCATATCATCCTTCTCACAGTCCATCCATCGTTTCTTTGGTCTTCCTCTACTCTTATAGCCATGCACATTTAGCGGTCGTTAATGCAATTTTAATAAAGGCGCAATTTACATTTTCAATATTATTGATTGATGCTCAGTTGTCGACTCCGACAACTAGTGGAATTGTGAGACGGAGTAGTAAGGGTAGGTACTAAACAATTGCAGCTCCTGGGAAACGGTCTCAGGAGAATATCCATGGCTTTTTGAGAAATTTTGATCTGCATTCACAGATTTTGCAAAATATGAATACTCCGCAATACAATAAGCTATTTTCTGAAAAATCTTTTTTATGGCAATCGATCCTGATTTTTAAAGACCGAAGGAAATTACGGAACCAACCGAGGTATGAGTAATATAGGCATACGTTTTTACAATACATAAGTAGGTTGGTACTACTAAGCCTTGAACATCTGCATAACTCCTGCAAGCACATCACACCCTGCCACAAGCTAACATCACCCCAATCTATATTCGTGAACATCGGGGCCAGTGCTTGCTTATATTGTGTGCTGCAAACTATTGTGGTGTGGACAGAATAATAGGCCGCTGCAGTGTAGGGTTAACGAGATATACACACAGTGGGATGTATATGGGGTAGTCGAATATAGAGGGCCTAGTTGTAGTTAGAGATGCTTAGGCAGTACAATATTCTAATTCAAAAAAAATAGTATGAGATAAATCGTGGCGCTGCGGGTGTTAGAAAGAGATACCGCGGCCCTGGAACACAAAGGGCAAAGAAGGAACATGGATGGGTTTTAGTCAGTACGAGTCTGACACTCCCTTCCACTCCGCCCAGAGCGGGAGGGGTCATTTGGTGATTTCTAATCCGAAAAAAAAATATATAAGTCGTGGTAGTGGGACCAGCTAAATAAAGATCCTTAAAACCCCGAACTTATTTGATAGACTTGAGGTTTGTATAGGTACAAGCAAATAAGAGAGACCTGTAACCAGCAGTGGGTGAATTTGAGCTGTGGATGATGACGGTGACTTAAAAAACCCTATAAAACTTTATCCGGTCTGCGAATCGAACCCAGACCCCAAATGTGGCAATAGCGTTTAAAAAGCCCAATTTCCGAATCTTACTAAATAAATCAGATTTCTGACAAAGCGACTTATGACCTTATAATAAGCATAAAACTAGCCTCATAGTTATCTACACTCTCCCAGAACAAGAAACTTTCAAAATCAATTCTTCACCAAAAACACATAAGGTCATAGCCAAAAATCACGTCACACAAATCAACAACACAAACATACACTACCTCCCAACCCGAAATTCCACTACATCAAATTAGGTCAGGTGTCAAACATAACTCATGAAAAACATGACCCCCTTCCAACTTCGGCGTCGGGTAAAAAGTTGATGAAGCCATGCAAGAAGTGGCCATCAGTCATAACCGCCTGTGGCCGGGACGTACCATTTATCAAAGGTTCAAATTCTACATGACTAGGCCTAAATTCGGACTTTTGGTTTCTAAACTAATATTCCCTATCGTATAGTAAGGTTGATTATGATTTACCATATTTATCAGACTTCAATAGAAGTTTGTGCTTGATTGACATAACGATACTAGGATTTTTAAAGAGTTCTGTCCAAACGTAGAAAAAATAACTTTCAGTTTTCTAATTTTCAGGGCAACTTTTTCAATTATTCGTCCCTCATAAACCTTATTCCGACTAGTAGGGTAATAAAAGAAATAGCCAAATCGGTACACTTGTTTTCAAGTGAAGCACCAAGAAACAGCATTTATCTTTATTATATTAAAGAAGATAGAAAATAAAATTTAGTTTCTAATAAGTGACGAATAAATAAAAATATACACATTTACACAAACAACTTGTACAAGCTTAGATACGGTATTGTTTTATAGAATTATTCGAAATAAATCATTTCGTCAGAAAATAACCAAATCAATTTGTCAGCTACGAGACTACGCCGTAGCTATGCGATTACTACGCCAGCTACAGCGTAGCGCTACGGTGTAGCGCTACATGTGTTTCGGTCAATATTCATCTCCTAACTTTGTTAGTATTGGCTACAAACGTAGTATATTCTCATACGTCGCTAGGCCTGTTTTCACAACCACTAAGCAACGCCTAAATGAATGCCTTAATATGACTGCACCGTTGGAATTTCAACTATCAGCACTGAGCCGAGCTTTGAAAATCTAACAATGTGCTTTTATTGCAGATAGGGATTATTTAGATATCACCTAGTATTAGAGAAACTAGCCACTAGTTATTCTTTTAAGGATAACATAACATAGCGCCTTTAATTCCATAGGGGTATGCAGAGATGAAAAGTACATCGACATCCAGACATTTTTTAACTAGATATTTTGTCCATACTATGCTTTCTACTCGATTAGCTTTATAAAAGATTGTATTTATAATGGAAACCATTAAGAACCTTGGCTAAAGTAAAAGTAGTGCTTACGGCAAATGAAGTCTTTCCCGCAACGAGGAAGGAAATAATAACTTCGCGTTAAGACGTTAAACGCACCGTTTATTTAGTCTTATTATGTTGTTTCTACTAGATGTTTACTTCGGGAAATATACGGAGAAATAATAAACAAGAAAGGCAGTGAACAAGGTCAAGCTTGCACTTAAAAGGTATCGAGTTTACGTTATTTTTAATTCATTTTCTGGAATTTTCTCTGTGGTGTTTTAATTGAAGACAACATTATCAAAGAAGAAATAATTCTCAATTTAGCCATAGGTCAGAAAAAAACAAGTTCGCAGAAAACATTATTTGAAAAATAACTAGTGCGCGTAGCAAAAGACCAAGAAAGAGGGTAGACAGAATTGTATGCTCTAAACAATTTATTTTCCATCTACCCGCATTTTCCAGTCAATCCGCGATCATGGCGCTTGCAACAGCGTCGAAATATCGGGAGCCCAAAATAATGAACAATCACGGAAGATATCCCGTAAGTGACAGTATAAGTTTAGTTGTAAACCGTGAAAGCTTAAAACAGTGTTTACTATTTAATATCTTACGACGTGTAACAAAAAGGACCTCGTGGCTAAATAACAACAGCCGCTCGGGTCGGGTTCCGGTTGGGTGACCACCCATTACATATCGAGTTTCCTCTGTGCCTCGAAAAGCATGTCAAGCCGTTGCCGTTCTGAAAGAGAAGACAGCAACCAGGATGGGGTCCGCAAGGGCCGATGCCAGCCGGGGCTGCGGGACTGTTCGAAAGAGATACCGCGGCCCTAGAACACAAAGGGCTAAGCAGGTTCATGAATGGGTTTTAGTCAGTACAAGTCTGCCACTCCCTTTCACTCCGCCCAGAGCGGGAGGGGTCATTTGATGATTTCCCATCCGAAAAAAAAAGCCCTTGTCAATTAGTTAGTTAGTTACTTAGTCCCGGTTGTCAATCGCAGATCTTTGACAGACGTTAAGTAGTCAGCGGTCCGAAAGTCAGACAACCAGTCTTACCAAGGGGTATAGTATTACCCAGTACTAACTAGGTTGTGGAGATCACATATGCAGTTGCTCCATGCATGTATATTTCAAACTAGAACTAGCCAATTATTTCTATTAATCATCGTTGGTCTGCTATTATCCCTTATCTTATCAACAAAACAAAAAGTTTTTTTCAATTAACTGGCCCCATATAAGCCTATTTCTCTGAAACACGCCTTATAAAATAACAAAGAGCACCTATAAGCGTAATACATCTCCTGCGTAAGTAATGTTTTGGCACGAAGTAACAAGACTAGGTGTATTACTAACAAAATTACCGTGACCGTAAACAAACAATACATTTTACTAACTTACCTTTATGTTACATAATAATGTCCTTGACGCAGCGACGAAAAAGTTATTTTTTGTGTGTAGGAAACATGTCGCAGGTGCTTAGAATTGTCTTGAGCTTAAAAATATGGGTGTTTAGGCAAATTCGGGGAATATAAAACATTTTTTTCTTCGTCAAATAGGACTTCGACTACATAATATCTAGCCTGTACTCCACGTAGGGTTAGATAGAGGTGTACCTAATAGTTATATGTTTAAGTCCTATGTAATAGGGGGCGAGTCTTTAGCCATATATCGGGTACATCTCCAGACTCCGTGGCTGCCACTGAGGAACTGCCCTGATGGGAAAACCCAGTAACACTTCTCCATTTCAAAATTGTGCAAGCTGATAACTTTTTTTTTTCGTCCTTTTTAATTTATAAATATTTGTTACGTGTTGTATGTTAATTGTATTTTTTTTGTCATTTTATATGATGCACGTCATGTCCCTGCAACAAATAAATATTTTTTTCTTTCTTTCTTTCTTTCAATTGATCCTGTTTAAATCAATTAATGTGTTCAAAATGTTAAACGTCACTTTAATTTCATAGACATAAAGTTAATTTCACAACTCCATCCAATATAACTTCCATCCAAGTTACGTTCACAACACATAAACTAAAGCTTACCTGTTCATATTAGTGCTTATTTTCTGCCTCTCTTCATAAAGAGTGCCCCGAGCTCGCTTTACGTGTATAGATGCATAAATAACAGGGAAAGTGGCTGCAGTTGACCTTAAGTGAGCACACAACGGCATATGCAGCCTTCACAACGGTAAATTTTCTTTGTAGGAATTTTTAAAGCGATGAAATAGAGGTTATTGTGGGATATATTTTTATAAACTCAAACTCAAACCATTTATTTCAAATAGATCCATGACAGGCACTTTTGCATAGTCATAAATAAGCTACCTACAGTCCCGCTACAGGCATAATAACTGTGAATGGACTGTAGTTGCCCATTCGAAAATAGTAGATCTCATGGAGAAGAATGGGCAAGAAACTCCATGGACACTCTTTTCAAATCAAGTTATATATTACACAGTCCTGGGTACAATATTTATATATATTGTAAATAAGCTATTTATATTGTAAATAAGCTAATTTTAAGACCGCGCTATCGCATTAGGGATACACCTGTAACGATAGCATAAGGGAGATTTTGAGATACCGCGGCCCTGGAACACAAATGGCAAAGAAGGAACATGGATGGGTTTTAGTCATTAAAAGTCTGACACTCCCTCCCACTCCACCCAGAGCGGGGGGGGGGGGATATTTTTGGTAAAAGGTATCAAACAAACAAGCTTACTTTCGCATTTATAATATTAGTAAGGAAGTTAGGATTGCTGTAAGACGTTTCAAGTAGATCACCATCTGCCTACCCTTTTCGAAAATGAAAATGAGAAAATGAAAGAAAATGAAAATGAAGAAAAATTCTTTCGTTCCGTTCTTTGAATTCACTTTCACTTATTTACTTGGCAAAATCTTAAAAAAAAAAATTAAAAAATGAATGAAAATTCATTCATTCAACAATTTTTTTTTTGTAGTCAATAGAATGAACGTTGAAATTATTCTATAGACATTTTAATTTCAGGCAATTAGAACGTAATCAATACAGATTCGATTTAATTGGTTAAGAGTTCTTCATAATTGAACAATACTTTAGTTTCCAATACTTTCTAAATCTCTTCATAATTGAAACCATTGAATTCTTCAATTAAGTTAGAATAAATAATTTCATTACGCTTGAGCACAAATTACGAACACTTAGTCAGAAGATAAGAACAAAATTAAATTATTTAAATACGAAACTTTATTTGCCAGCCAGTTTAAGCAATTCACTTAGAATTGATTAAGTATTCTGATTTAGAACGAAATTATGTAGGTAAGTTTATAGAGAAAAAAAAATCTCTCAATATTGTTAAAAAGTTAGCGAGCTCGCATTTCTTATCTATTATGATTGTTTGCGACCACAGTAATTATTTCTGTTGCAAGTGAAAAAAAAAATTAAGCTTTGTTTCTTAAATGTATTTGCGTACGAGTGAATTATTATAAAGATAAACATTAACTACTTAGTTTCTATGTCAAAGTTAATGTATAACTATTTTTTTAAGTTCAAAAATTTTTCTCAAGTAAGTGAAATACTTGTAATCTCTTATCGAGAAATAAATTTCTTTAACTACAAGTTAAAGTCATTATCAGCCGACAACAGTCCAATGCTGGACATAGGCCTCTTCAATCGCTCGCCACTTAACTCGATTCTCGGCAACTCTCATCCAGTTGCTACCAGCCACCCTGCGAAGATCGTCGCTCCACCGAGCCTGAGGGCGTCCCACCTTACGTTTGCCGATTCGCGGTTTTCACTCAAGAACACGTCTACCCCAACGGGCATCGGTTCTACGGCTAGCTTCAGCTTACTTAAGTTGTTAAAAGAAGTAAACTTAACCTAAATGAAATGTTAACTAAGTATTTTGCATAGATGGATCGCTCCGATAAACTCAAACTCAAAGCATTTATTTCAAATAGACCATTACAGGCACTTTTGAATGTCACAAAAAATCAAAGAAAGCGAAGCTACAGTCACAGACACAAGGCATAATAATTTTTGAAAGTACTGTAGTTGCCCATTCCAAGGCGTAGATCTCTATGAAGAAGAATGGGCAAGAAACTAAATTTCAGAACACACATTTCTTAAATTTAGGCGAAATATCATGCTATCACTATAAATATTTATAGTATAGGGGATTTTTTGGTAGCCCCCTATATCATATGACTTAAACATAACTGACGAAATATATACGTACTTTAGACTCTCCTCTGCCTTATAGTCTAAGATCCCGCTATACAACGACCTTCACCGAGATGCTTATTTAATGAAACGTATTTTATATTTAATTTAATATGTCAATAAATATAATCCATATGGGTTGCCTAGCAAATTTCAGTCCAGAGTATGTTTAATTAATAGTTAAAAAAATATATTATTTTAAACATTTCACCGGTATGATTATTAGATAAATTCTATACCAATCGAAAGTATGAAGCCCATAGAATATGCAAACGTTAGGTTGCCTATTCTTTTCCTGTCACAACTATCGGGTTGCCAGGTATAAATAGGTAAATCTGTACTAGCATTTTGCAACGGTCTGTTTATTGAATGAAATTTAAATGAAATTAAAGATTATTTTATTCTGAACACGGTGGTATAGGGTTACCTGCGAAAAATCAGTCCAGAATTGCGGTTGTCGAATTTGAGTCATCGGACATAAAACTACGATCTTCAACTTCTGAATCTTCTTCGTCATCACTCTCTGTTTCACTTTTTTCGACAATGTCTTCTATCTTTAAAGGTGTATGATCCCCAATGAATCCTACTGGTTTAAAATATTCATCTAAGAACCATCCGCAGTTCTCAGGCTCAAGTTTGACGCATATTGGATCCGTTGCATTAAGCCACATGGAATTTACGAAAATAGTTCGTAAAATTTTCTGAGTTAATGATATCCAGCATGGTGGTATGGAGTTGGAGTCGAAGCCTTTTTTTTTTTTTTTTAAAGTGCTCGCTGTCTTCTTTTGCAGAGTAATTTTTCATAAAAATACGATGTCTCGCATCATTCACACTGGGGAGGGCCATTGGGGGCTGAGCCTCTCGGGTATCCTCACGGAGGGACTCTCTCTCTGTTGGCGGGCGAGAGAACGCTTCGCCAGCTTGGTAGAAGAAGCGTTAGGGGCTTTTGGGCAGCCGCGGTAATTAGCCGGGTGCCCAGACTGACCACAGAGAACACAGCTAGGTGGCTCTGTGCAAAGAGTTATGTCCTTGGGACGGGAACAGTCAGCCGTGCTGTGGTCACCCAGGCACTTAACGCACCTGTGTGGCGCAAAGCAATTATTCTGACTGTGCCCGTAAAGTTGACAACGGTGATATTGTCCGACTTGATTCGAGCGGTAAGGTTTCTCGATCGTGATGCCTGTGAGGCTGCATACCGATTTTAATTTAAAAATCGGGTGGTGACCTTCGACCGCGTCGCAGACGACCAGTACCATGTCGTACTGGTCGCCACCGCGAGCCTTGTGAAGGCGGTGGACAGCTGTGGCTGGGATAGCTTGAAGCTGGAGGTCATTTAGAATGTCCTCGGTAGGGTGTTCCTTGGGGATCCGCCTGATCACCACGCGGGTGGGCGTCTCCTCTGGCAGAGAGTAGGTGTGGAAGGCAATGTGCCTTCCACGAAGCTGGCGGATAAATAGTAGCACGTTTTTTCAATTGTATTTATAGCGACACTCTACTCCAAAATGATGCATAGTATATACGAGTCTATCGCTATCCTTTTCTTTTTCAAGCCCAAATAGCATGCGCACTCTCTTTCTGTAAGTGGGCGGACTTTAAACAGCTGCTATGCTGTGTCCTCTTCTATCGCATGGGATGGTCGGTTGGGACCTCTCAGTCGCACACATTCACTCGGAGAAATATTTTACTTTTTTAAATTCGACAACCGCAATTCTGGACTGATCTTTCGCAGGCAACCCTATACCACCCTGTTCAGAATAAAATAATCTTTAATTTCATTTAAATTTCATTCAATAAACAGACCGTTGCAAAATGCTAGTACAGATTTACCTGTTTATACCTGGCAACCCGATAGTTGTGACCGGAAAAGAATAGGCAACCTAACGTTTGCATATTCTATGGACTTCATACTTTCGATTGGTATAGAATTTATCTAATAATCATACCGGTGAAATGTTTAAAAAAATATATTTTTTTAACTATTAATTAAACATACTCTGGACTGAAATTTGCTAGGCAACCCATATGGATTATATTTATTGACATATTAAATTAAATATAAAATACGTTTCATTAAATAAGCATCTCGGTGAAGGTCGTTGTATAGCGGGATCTTATACTATTACCCTTTGTGAATTACAGACGTGATATTATGTTGTGTTTGGTAGATATCTTGTCTTGTATTACCTTTATGAATAAAAGCTTCGTTAATATAAGTAATATAAAATCATGCCTTGTAATCCCCGAAGGGTTAGGCAGAGGTGTACCTAACAGTACACCCACATTTCGCCAGTCATGTTTAAAAGTCCCATGTAATAGGGGGCGAACCTATTGCCATCAACCGGGTACAAATTCAGACTCCGTGGCTGCTACTCAGTACTTCCTGATGGAAAATCCCTATAACACTGCCCGACGTGGGAATCGAACCCAGGACCCCATGCTCAGCAGTCGATGCCTTATAATGAATAAAAACTTCATTAATATAAGTACCTACTCTCACCTCACCTTATCATCTATAATCACCCTCCTCCATAAAATTTATATTCAAATAACAAAAAATGACTCAACGTCGCAGGATGACGGAGACGCATGTTGCCGTCAAACTGATAATTACGTCAATCTGTAACTTGACATCCGACGTCGACGTCGCCGCGTCGTGGCTGCAACGTCGCGTGCAGTCATCCGTGAAAGAGATAAACAGACATGTCTGTTTAATGTACATTTATAAATGTTTCGTGACGGGAGGAAGGAGGAATATGTCGTGAGGAGGTGAGTCTTGAGTTAGAATTTTATAACATTCAAACGTTATACACACACCAGTGGCGAACGTTCCATCAAACCCGATTCCTACCGGATTCCCTTTGAAAAATGGCACAGTCAGCATTCTATAGACAAATAATAAAGGGTGTAAAAAGACCCTTAACGAAGCCGAAAGGTACTTGTTCTCCCCGTCATTGCGATCATTTTTTTGTTCCAGACCATACCTGGGAACCTTCTAGTTACGGAGATCTTGGGGGTCAAAGTTCGAACTTTTTCACCACTTTTTTTTTAAATACATGTTTCTAATGTAGGATTTTTACTTTGAACATCTCCACGACCCCCGGTACTATTCAATCCATCCACCAGCACAATGTTTTGTGTGCGTTATATTGAGTTTTACCGTAAAATGAGATATTTCACCCCAAAAAAAAAAGTCGTTTCCCAGCAATAATTTTTGCGTAAAGTTACTTAGTTTGATGTACAGAATGCTTGGTTGACGGCTTCGTGAAGGGTCTGTTTACACCCTGTATAATCACATTAAAGATATGTACTCCGGCTTACCTCTTATAAAATTTGACCCTTCGCTACTGATATACACAGTCCATTTAATCGTCTCTTCGGTATTGCTCTACTCTAATAAACGGTTACTAAAGTAGAACAGGACCTAAAAAACTATTAATGAACTGTAAAAAAGATGATATGGCTCATTATGACTAGAAAACGAGTAACAACTCCAACCAATAAAGGTCTATGAAGTCAAATATGAGTCTATGGAGAATACATATTTGACAGACTCCAAATAAATTGGAATAAAGACAAGAGATTGTTCTTATTAAGCGGGAAAGTCATCAAAGCTATTTTATCATTAATGCAATGGATCTCACTCCCATCGTGCCGGATTGTCGTTCAATAGGACTATGAGAGTGAGGGAATAGAGAGTGCACCTGAGTCTGCACACGCGCTTGTGGCTAATCTCCGCTGAGATTTGCTGCCGTGACCAAAAACGGATCAAGAGCACTAATACTCAGCCACAAATTCATATTTTATCACGTTGGCTAGAGCAGTAGCTTGATGCTACAAATTTACATAATATAGAATAAACATAACATCACGCCTGTAATCCCCGACGGGTTAGGCAGAGGTGTACCAAAAAGCACACCCACATTTTGCCGGTTATGTTTAAGTCCCATGTAATAGGGTGCAAGCCTATTTCCATCAACCGGGCACAAGAGACACAGAAATTCCTGATAGAAAAACAAAATAACACTTTGCCCGACCCGGGAATCGAACCTAGAACCTCAAGCTCAGCAGTCGCGCTTGTGACCACTAGACCAACGAGGCAGTCTGCATATTTATTGCAGTAAATATACGAATTTGACGCCGACAAATGTGATTCCAGCTTCCCTACTACCCGCATTGTGGCGACTTGAGTTAAAAGCGCTACGGTATATACCAACTGCTCAGCTGCGGTGCAGGAAATTGAAATCCTCGTGAGCTCTGCGCAGTGGGAGATGTGGTAGTGGTCTTCTAAACAAATATACGGAGCAAAGAGCTTGTAAACGGGTTTATTAATAAATATTAAGCTGCCTCGTTGGTCTAGTGACCGTCGCAAGCGGTACTGCTGAGCTGGAGATTTTAGGTTCGATTCCCAGATCGAGAAAAGTGTTTTTGAGTTTTTTTATTCGGAATTTTTCTGTAGCAGCCACGGAGTCTGGATTTACGTCCGGTTGATGGCAATAAGCTTGCCCCCTGTTTCATGAGAACTAAAAATACATAACTGGCGAAATGTGGCTCTTAGGTATACCTCTACCTAACCCTTCGGGGATTACAAGCGTGATGTTATGTTATGTCTATCGAAACGATAAAGAAAGAAATAAAGACAGACGACAAAAAAAAAACGTCAATCAAAAGTAAATTGTACTTATTGCTTTGAAAAAAATAACACATAAGAGTGTAAGTAAAAGAATCCAAAACATCACTCAGATCAACAAAAGACTGGCAAAATGCTTGTGAGGCCACAAAAAGCCAATTTATATCAGAACTATTTCTAGTGAATTTGTACAGACACGTTCTCGCCGTGCCTTTGTTATTATTGTTATGTAATAACTGTCAACGTCACTCCTGGCGTTATCGGGATTCTTGGAAATGAACAGGCTGTATGGCAACGCTATAAACACTTACACACCAATATCTTGGACTGATAATGAACGCCCTTCTTCATAAAACGCATTAAAATTATAGATGCTTTAGACTTATACTGTAGGTAACGTTCACATGTTTTTCCTCTAGGGATTGTCAGGCTGCTCGCCCAATAATATATGAGCTTTAAACATAATTGGCATCAATGTGTGTCTAGGTACAGCTCTGCCCAACTCTTTGGGGAAAAACCGTGGCGTTTTGTTTTTTTATTTATTTATTTTGTAGTAATTCAATACATAACATAATATCACGCCTGAAAATCCCGATGAATTAAGAAGAGTGTTATGTTCAAGTCCCATGTAATAGGGGGCGAGCCTATTGCCATCAAACGGGCACAAATCCAGACTCCGTGACTGCTACTGAGAAATTCCTATGAAAAACCCAGAAAATCATGCAAATGCTCATGTAAAGAAAGAAAGAAAAGAAAGAAAAAATATTTATTTGTCGCAGGGACATGACGTGCATCATACAAAATAACAAAAAAAAATACAATAAACATAGGTAGGTACAACATCATCTGCCTAGCCTTTTCCCAACTATGTTGGGGTCGGCTTCCAGTCTCACCGGATGCAGCTGAATACCAGTATTTTACATGGAGCGACTGCCTATCGGACCTCCACAACCCAGTTAGTACTGGGTTATACGATACCCCTTGGTAAGACAGGTTGTCAGACTTTTTGGGCTACTGACTACCTAACGACTGTCAAAGATCTACAAATGACAGCCGGGACCAACGGCTTAACGTGCTTTCCGAGGCACGGAGGAAGCTCGGTATGAAATGGGTGGTCACCCATCCACGGACCAACCTAGGCAAGCACGGCTTAACCTAAAGATCGACCCCGAGCGGCTGTTATTATTAAGCCACGAGCTCCTCCACATACAAACATAGGTAGGTACAACGCATAACAAATATTTATAATTTGAACAGGACGGGACAAAAAAAAGAAATACGTTAACATCTTGCACGTCGTGACTGCGACAAGCAGGTTACCACTCAGCATGATGCGACTGTACTTTACAATATAATCCTTTTTAGGTAATCCTTTTTCAAAATTAATATTCCGGCACAGAATTTCACTGTATAGCCGATGGCAGTATTTTTATTCACAATCCTATAGAAAAGACAAAAATTCCCACCAACACCCATGTTTTTATTTTTTGCTTGCATTTTTTTTGACGCGTGCCGTAATAACAGAAAAAGTACTGAATACTTTTTACGTTCGCCATTTTTCACACAGTGACAAAGTACTGTCTTTTTAGTTTTTGCTCAAAAATACTCTAAGAAAAACTAAGCAGTAATCTTCTAAGAATCTATCATAACATTATTTGTTATGTTAACATCACTGTCGATAAAAAGTTATGCCTTCTATTTCGATATTAAACCGGGAATTTTCCTTTTCCAAGAAAGAATTACTGTACCTGTGGAACAAGGGCCTTTCGGCACGCGTCGTAAATTGGAACTCAATCGCCATCTTGTTTTTTCCTAAGACTAGCTTTTAAGTTTACCAACAACACTCTCCTGACAATTTCAATGAAGCACTACAAGATGCTTTTTTTAATACGCTTTTACTAGCTTCACCGGTAACTAACCATGTAATAAAATCTTAGAAGTTAAATTTGACCGACTTCCCGGTTTTCTATTGAGCTGAAATTTTGCATACATGTTCAATTTAGATGATAATGCATGGTAAGCTAAATGACGTCACTCTAAACCCAATATGGTGGACTCCCAAAAATGGCGGACTAGTTATTTTTATGCATTACCCATATGGTTCAAATGAAAGGTCTTGCTGACAAAAATACGTGGTTTTAGTTTTTTTTTAAACTATAATTATTATTTAGGTATGACATCTTGCAGGTCGACCTAGGAGCTTATCCTGGCTATCCTCCAAAAACTTTAAAAACTAAGCGACTACATGCCAAGTACACCTCTATGGACATTAGGGGGGAGGGAGGACAGCAAGAGACAGGCAGGATCGGAGCAGTCAAAAATATACTTGTAGCACTTTACTTTTATACTACACACTCGCAGCTATCAAAAGCAAAACAGGCAAAACGAAACCACAGCAATATGGAACACATAAAACATTAACAAAGGAGAATGCATTCAAGAAAAAAATAATATACCCCTTTTGGCTTCTTACATATTCCGGAACCCTGGAGCTATATTTCAAACTTGTACGTACTTCTTATATTAGATTTTCCTTTTGAATAATATACTAAAGGCCTTCGTCTTTTCTCTTTGATTATAACGAACTGGACCACGGCCCTTTGTTGCAATATTTGTTGCTGACACAAGTTACATACGGGCTCTAAAGTTGAAAATAAAATCGGTAAAGCTCGTTAGGCATTTGGTTGAGTAAAACGTGGCGCTGTTGCAAAAGTTTGCAGAATTAGGTATCACGTTTTTTTAGTTATTGCATCTTTTTAAAAAGAGTTCAATAATAGGATGATTTTACGAGAGACAGTAGGTATTTTTGTATCGTGAACTATGCTACAACGAATTGTAAAATTACGGAACCCGTTCCGTAGCATCAAACCATATAATAGCAATATTTTTAAAGCTCATTCATAGGTCAATTTACAGTTCATAGTAAAAAAAAAGTAACTGCTGAAGTTTCAAGAATAAGTCCCATATCTCAAAAGCTAAACATAAAATCTTTTTAAAAGCAATTTTCGTGGAAAGTTCTTTTTACGTTCTACAAACCTATTTTTTTCAGAATTTTCTTATTAGAAGGCGGGACCCAATTTTTACGGGTTTTACAGCTGCCGATATATACTCCACACAGTTATATACGTAGAATTATTTTTCCAACCGTCAGTTAACACTGATATTTTTTGTAAATTCGTAATTTCACATCAGTTTTGTGTGGCGGTTCAACTGTGTGGTGCCAACAGTCTCAGAGTAAAATGGCCATGACACACAGACGGACTGACAGACAGCCGGACAGGACGAATCTATAAGGATTCCATTTTTGTCAATTAGTAACGGAACCCTAAAAAATAATCGAAAATGGAACTAAAACTAACTGCTATTTGCTTTTTATACTAGTTAGTTACCTATTCAAACTTTGCAATCCTTTTCACAGAATCACCTTCCTAATGCAAAATTACAATATTCCATTTAGTTTTTCGCAAGCCCTGACACCAACTTTGCAGCCATGAAATGTGTTTTTATTTTATGCAGTTTAAGTTTGATATCTGTTCAACACAGTAAAAACTGGTATCGAGTTTGAATCTGGTTTTGACATTTCTGCTTTGACATATCAAAACGTTTTGACACTGACACTGACAGCTTGCAGTACGAACACAAAGCGAGTACAACAGCGAGTTTTTTTTTTTAATTGTTCATAGATTTTGTGCACAACAAAACAGCATGGAATTCCGAGGCTTTGTTTTTATCTGGTATAATAATATCTGTCCATGTATCTTTATTTATGGTGGCTATAACAATGTTTTGCGAGTTTTAGGGACAACGGCTGCATAATATGTTACTGTTATTATTACTACGCAACTATGTGGTGTGTGGCCTGTTTCATTCTGTGTAACAAAGCTTACAATCGTTTAAACTTTTTATTGTTTGTGGCTGTTGATTGGTTCTGTGGAAGAGCAAATGCTGAAGAATGAGGTGCTGATATCGATTTCCAAGATAAGCTATTACTTTGGCTTTTCGGACTTTCTCAGTAGCTGTATGAATTTGTGCCCGCGCGGTAGATGGCAATAAGCTTGCAACCACAGGGTGCATTTAATAAAAATGCAACTTCATCCAGCATATATGTAGCATAGAGGTGTACGACCACACTCTAGTTAGATGTAATTTGGTCGTACACCTCTGACCAACCTATTTATTTTCAAAGTGTAGATTTCTCTTTCATTTTTGTCTTTATTAAATTACATACAGGGTGTAAACGGACCCTCCACGAAGCCATCAACCAAGCATTCTGTACATCAAACTAAGTAACGCACAAAAATCATTGCTGGGAAACGACTTTTTTTCGGGGTGAAAAATCACGTAAAACTAAATGTTACGCCCTCAAAACTTAGTGCTGATTGATGCTTAGAATAGTAAACGGGTCATGGAGTTAATTAAAGTAAAGTTAAAACCTTAAAACTTGTGAAAAAATCGGAACTTTGACCTCCAATATCTTCATAACTAGATGTTTCCCAGGTATGGTCCAGACCAAAAAAAATATCGCAATGACGGCGAAAACAAGTGCCTTTCGACTTCGTTTAGGGTCTTTTTACGCCATTTATATGTAGAGACAGCTTATTTTACTTTTGATAGTCAAACCAAGTTTTCGGTCTCAATATTACAGCATATTATTTCAAGACTGAGATGTCTTTGTGCAAGAAATGGGCCAACTATTGTAACCTACATAATTTAATGCAAGCTAACACATCATGTTATGTGTAGCAATGAAATGTTCCGTCGTTAATGGTAAGTGGTAAAGCATTAAGTGCTTTATTATGGCTGTTCTTAATGTATAATACTCTTCGAGTACTTACCTATAAAATATTTGAGGAAAATACGACTAGCGAGTCGCCCTGCTTTGCATGGTCTTGTGACTTGATAAAAAAACAAAGATTGTTTTAATATATCTCAGTTAAATGTTAATATATATTATTATACCTACACATAAAAACCTTTTGGCATAAATACGATGCGAAGTTTAGGGGAATAACACAAACATATTCGCAAGGTGACATCAATATTTGTAATATATGTAAATATAAAAAAATGGTGGTAAATAGGTCTTGCTAGGAGCTTCGTGATAATCACTATATCACTCTTCGGTCTCGGAACTCGAGGCTAAATAATAACAGCCGCTCGGCTCGATCTTTAGGTTTAGCCGTGTTTGCCTAGGTTGGTCTTTCGATGGGTGACCATTACATACCGAGTTTCCTCCGTGCCTTGGAAAGCACATTAAGCCGTTGGTCCCGGCTGTCATTTGTAGATTTCTGACAGCCGTTACAAGTAGCCAGTGACCCAAAAAAACTGACAACCAGTCTTACCAAGGGTATCGTATTACCCAGCACTAACTGGGTTGTGGAGGTCAGATAGGCAGTCGCTCCATGTAAAATACTGGTATTCAGCTGAATCCGGTTAGACTGGGAGCCGACCCCAAAATGGTTGGGATGAGGCTAGGCAGATGATGATGATGACTCTTCGGTCTATATCTTTCGGTCTATACAAAATATCACAACAATTCGTTATTTCACTGCTCATTACAAAAATTACAAACCAGTTTACAAACAAACACACTCGCAAAGCGTCACATTTTCTAACAGTGCATTCTTGGTACCTGCGTTGGCACGAACTACCCGAGAATATCAGCTAATGCCTTGGCAAGGGATTAGCCAGTCAGCAGGTTGGTAACGCGGCTGAATGCCCAGGGTACGCCGGACGATGGCTTAAGCCCCGTCACTTGTGCAGGCTGTTTTATTAAAACTAAAATGTGTGAAGTAAAAAGCAGCTTAATAAAATAGGCACAGATTATACTATCGTAGTTTTTCCGCGGGTGATTTTTTAAAGCCAGACTTGTCAAATTCTGGATGGATGGTGTGAATGATGATACCTATGACTTTCAAGAACTGAGTTCTGAGATATACACGGTGTGAACGAACCCTTCGCGACCCCGTCAACCATGCATATTGTACATACATCAAACTAAGTAACTGTACGCAAACATATTGCTGTGAAACTACTTTCTTTTTTGGGGTGAAAAATCGCGTTTGACGGTAAAACTTAAGGCAACGCAATCAAAACATTGTGCTGATGGATCTATTGAGTAGTACACGGATCATGGAGGTATCGAACATCGATGTATTTTGTGTCTGTCTATAACGGCACTAAACTACGGAATGAATTTTGATGCAGATTTTCACCGCAATATGGAGAATTTAATTCTGACATGTTTCGTCAATACGGTGCGTTATAGGGGCAGCTCGCTAGATGATTCAAGGGCAGGAGTATGATGCCATATTTTGTCAAATCAGCAGTGTTTTAGTTTTGGCATGTAAACTTTTGTTCCAATACACAATCGACCCAGAACACAAAAACACATACATAACATAACATCACGCCTGTAATCCCAGAAAGATTAGGTAGAGGTGTACGTAATAGTACACCCACATTTCGCCAGTTATGTTTAAGTCACATGTAATAGGGGCGAGCATATTGCCATCAACCGGGCGCAATTCCAGACTCCGTGGCTGCTACTGAGAAATTCCTGATGGAAAACCCAATAACACTTTGTCCTACCTGGGACTCGAACCCAGGACCTCATGCTCAGCAGTTGCGCTTGCGACAACTAGACCAACGAGGCAGTCAAGCACACACACACAAACACACACGGTGATATTTCATTCACTATCACCAACAACCACTATTTCAGCTCACACGCTAAAACTAATCATCATAAACCACAGGGTTTCCCACAAAATGATAATAAACAAAATTGTTGGGACAGCACATTATTCACCAACATGACTGCAACTTTCACACGACATACTGAAAAACGTCTAAATGTGCAATGTTAGCAGTTTGTGTTGTTTGTTTATACAATAAAACTGACCGGAGCAGCTTTGTTTCATTTTGGTTTGAGTTTTTGGCTAGTGTGTGTCAGTAGCGAAGGGTCAATCTTTAATTTGATTATTTTATTTGTCTATAGAATACCCACTGTGCCATTTTTCAAAGGGAAGCCGGTAGGAATCGATTTGTATGGAACCTTCGCCACTGGTGTGTGTTAGATGAAGTTATTTTGGGATTTCTGTCAGTCTATATTGGATGTCAGATTTGTGATGCAGTACGTAAGACACAGTATTGTCGCGCAAAATCATAAATAAACATTTCATATAACATAACAAAACAACACGCCAGTTATCTCTGAAAAGTTCAGCAGAAGAACAGGTGTACACCTGTACACCCTTATTCCGACAGTTAGCAACGCTTCAGTTGTCATGAAAATCCTCGACATTAGTTATTTTACTAATGTCTTTCAAGATGTAGTTATGTGTACATTTGTGTGCTTCATCATCTGCCTAGCCTTATCAGCTTCTAGTCTAACCGGATGCAGCTGAATACCAGTATTTTACATGGAGCGACTGCCTGTCTGACCTCCACAACCCAGCCCAGTTAGTACTGGTTAATATGATACTCCTTGGTAAGACTGGTTGTCAGACTTTTTGGGCCACTGACTATCTGTAACGACTGTCAAAGATCTACAAATGACAGCCGGGACCAACGGCTTAACGTGCTTTCCAAGGCACGGAAGAAACTCGGTATGTAATGGGTGGTCACCCATCCACAGACCAACCTAGGCAAGCACGGCTTAACCTAAAGATCGACCCGAACAGCTGTTATTATTTCGCCACGAGCTCCTTTGTCCTAGTGTAGAATCTCCTCCTTTGTAGAATCCTATGTACGAAGGCTCCTTTGTAGAATCCTATGTACTTAACAACCATCAAGACCTTACTTTGGGATCTATATATCTTTAACACATAAATACATACAAATAAATCATACGAATAGTTATTTTTTTAAAGTCAAATTCATATTTTGTTCCCAACTTTATCTGTCAAAGCAGGTACATACATATTTTTTTATTTTTTTTTAACTTTGCCCTACACTAGTTTTTCCTGTACTGTGGATGCATTTACAAACGATTAAACTTACATATGCAAACAGCCAAGCCCGGACCAACTACCTGTATGTAGGTCATACAAATATTTTTTCCGTTCGGGGATCGAACCCGCGACACGCAGCATAACAGCCAATCGCTCAGCCACTGCGCCAACCGTGTCGTCGAAGAAAAGAAGATTACATTTTCAAGATTACGTTTTAATGAACAGCAAAGTCATAAAGACATTCCTTGGTTAGTATTTATGTTGAACATTTTTTATTTATTTTATTCCCTTGAGATTTTCCTCTATGAGATATAATAAGTCTTCTTGTACCTACAGACAGCAAAAATGAACATAGGATTCTATTGATTTATTTTAGTTTTCAAGCCCGCAAACCTGAGAAAATGGTATCTGCTTTTGTTCTTTCATAATGTTGCATTTACCCCACAAAACGTCAGACAGGTTTTCCCAAAAGGATTGAGCAGAAGTTGTACCCATTGTGAGCACATCCACATTTCGCCAGGCATGTTGAAGTTCCATGTAATAGGGTGCGAGACTTTTTCCATCAACCAGGCCATCCTAATTGCTACTGTGGGATTCTTAAAAAAAAATCCAACATTACATGTTCAGATTGTTACTGTAATTACTTTTCAGGATTACAAACAGAACTACACAAACAGTATTACAAATATCCTGTTTCCAGATGACCCTCAGCCATCTGAAAACAGGATATCTGTAATCCTGTTTTAAGATGGTTGAAGCCTGAAAAGTAATTAAGATCTTGATATTATGGTTTCTTCAACCGTGTTTCTTTACAAATTGCCAAAATTAGTTACTCACTGTTTATAATGCCTACGTAATTAGTAGATACTTATAGCCTTTGTGAATTTTGTTGGCAACACTTGTATAACCGAAGAAAGCGAAAATCTGGGCTGCTTGAAATTTGTTTTAGTCTGTTTTCCAGGAAATTCTAATTTGACTAGCTTTGGCGCTCATGTAGTATCGGGATGAACCGGAAAAAGTATCTATGACATACAGAATGGGCAGACAGGTCGTAGTCTACCCAGCCATAAAGGTAGGCGAGCAGACAGACAGATTTATTTTGGTATTTATAGTATAACTATGGATTCGATCAAACGACGTTTAACATTCTTCTACATTACACGTTTTGCCGTGCCGTTTAAAACCGCGTTGAAAGGATCAGACTCGGACTCCTACTCGGACGCAACTCGTATTGTGGCAACCCATAATCCGAGCGCACTCGGATGGGTAGGTATGGGTTGCTACATTTGCTACAATACGAGTTGCGTCCGAGTAGGTATCCGTGTCCATTCGGTCCGAGCATACTCTGATCGTGTCAACGCGGCTTTAACTAATGAAGTAATGAGACGGTTGGAAGCATCGTGTAAATGCGCCCTAAAAACTTTTAAATGAATCAGACCGAAAATTATGCAAAAGAAGCCGAGGCTACCTTTTATTCAGTTGTAAATCGTACTCCTGAACTTTTTAATATTGTGAACCGTCATATTCGCGAGTTTTTTTAATAAAAGTGTAATCTGGTCGTGAAAGTTGTCGCCATATTTTAAAATTTCGGGCATAAAAAAGTTGCGTTAAGTGATAAATTATTATTCTGGGTGGATTTAAGCGGGATATTTATTGTTTTATTTTCTAAAGCGGGTGATATAAATATGAATTTTAGTTAGTAAAAACATAGAATCAGTGTGGGTGTACTATAAGCTCTGCCTTACTTCTCAGGAATAACAGGCGTTAAGTCAAAAGCAAAACGTTATGTTAGCTGAAATGACCAAAGTACCCTTAATCGTTATCAGCAAACTAAATAAAGCTAAATTAGCAAACCATATTGCATACTAATATCACCATTAATCTGACGTTACAAATGCACCAACTTCAGCCATTGTGTACAGGCCTCATTACCATTTAAAATTGCGGTAATCTTCTTTCTTGGCAGGAAAAATGGCACTCCCCTTTCTACTCGCATATTTTTTCTTTAAATAACTTAGCATAAGTAATTGCCTCTCTCAGAAATGCATACTGCCGTTAATTTCCATAGTCTATTAAAATTTCTATTAAAAAGCGTGAAAAAGCTAAAAAAATAAGCATTTTCTTTGTAAAACTCGTTACACGAAGTCTAATACCTTTTTCAGCACCGTACGAAGTTAATTTGAGCGTCTAGCTATTTTGGCCTTTCAAGATGGCGACTTTTTAAAGGTAGAAAACTATTAGTCTACAACGTATAATGAAATGATAGAGGAGAGAGACTCCAAGACGAGCTCTTAAAGCTCTTCATTGGTGCTTCATGAATATAAGAGCATCATTAGCGAGGAATTTGTGAGCTCTATTTTCATTTTATGTTGATACGTAAAAGATGGTTGAAATTGGAATTGCTTTCTGTGGGAATTCGTATATTTGACGGTTTCATTGTTACAGGGGTTAAATGTTGACCGCTCTTAATGTGCACATGTTTCTACATCGTTCTCACATAAATGTATTATCTCAACATGAATGATGTAACCAAGATCTTGTAAAAATATTTTGATTGAAAAGAGTGTCCATGGAGTTTCTTGCCCATTCTTCTCCATAGAGATCTACGCTTTGGAATGGGCAACTACAGTACTTTCACAAGTTATTATGCCTTGTGTCTGGGACTGTAGCTTCGCCTTCTTTGTTTTTCTGACATTCAAAAGTGCCTGTTATGGTCTAATTGAAATAAATGCTTTGAGTTTGAGTTTGAATCGTTTGATGATGCTTTGTGATAGAGGAACAGAGCAAATATGGCTTTACCTATTGTCCTAAGTATGGACAATTATACCGTGAAGTTAACGAGAAATGGATTTAATAGTTACGTGTCGAAAAGGTGTCAAAGGTTACTTTTAAATTATTGCTTAGCGAGAATTTCTATAAAAGTTTTGGTGACAATGGATTTACATATAACATAACATCACGCCTGTAACCCCCAAAGGGTAAGGCTGACGTGTACCTAATAGTAGACCCACATTTCGCTAGTTATGTTAAAGTCCCATGTAATAGGGGGTAAGCCTATTGCCATCAACCGGGCACAGATCCAGACTCCGTGGCTGCTACTGAGAAATTCTTAATAGAAAAACCTAATAACACTGCCTGGGAATCGAACCCAGGACCTGTTGCTCAGCAGTCGCGCTTGCGACCACTAGACCAACGAGGCAGTCAACGGATTAACATATTTTGTAATAATGTAACGTACCATCTACTTTTATATTGTGAATGAAAAAACGACCCTGATTAGGCAGGTATACAAATATTGGGAGTAAATAGGCCCTTAACGAAGCCGAAAGGCACTTGTCCTCTCTGTCATTGCGATCAGTTTTTTCTTCTGGACCATACCTTACCTAGTTACGGAGTTATGGTGGTCAAATTTCTAACTTTTTCACAAGTTTTTTATGTACTAGTTTTCAAGGTTACTACTTTACTTTAAATACCTCCATGATCCCTGTACTATTCAATGCATCCATCAGCACAATGTTTTGAGTGTGTTATATTGAGTTTTACCGTAAAACGTGATTTTTAACCCCAAAAAAAAGTACCCCGTAATGCATCCATCAGCACAATGTTTTGACTATGTTATATTGAGTTTTACCGTAAAACGTGATTTTCCAAAAAAAGTCGTTTCCCAGCAGCAATTTTGATGTACATAATGCTTGGTTGACGGCTTCGTGAAGAGTCCGTTAACAACTTGTATTTTACCAAGTTGAATCTAAAGCAAATTATTTCCAAAGATCTCTAACTATATTAAACCTTTTTACAGAAACCATGCTCTCAATTCTTAAGTACAAGCCAGCTTCTAATATCTACAATGATTCTATTACCGGTCCGTATATTTTTAGAGCATCTTCAGACGAACCGTTCCCGCGGAACAACAAATCGCTGCGATTGCGTGCTCACCGCTGAGAGGGCTTCACAATCAAGCCGGTAAACCGTTCGGAACGAACCAATATTATAGTGATTTTGCGCGAAATTCTTTATTTTGTTATCGAAGTAGCACTTAAGTACTGTTTTCCTAGTTTTTTTTTTCTATAGAGGATGAGAGCTCATTTATCAACCCCGCAAATGTCGTATAAACCGATAATAGTCTACATGGAGGAAAGAAATCATCTGCCTAGCCTATTCCCAAAAATATTGGGGTCGGCTTCGAGTCTAACCAGATGCAGCTGAATACCAGTATTTTACATGGAGCGACTGCCTATCGGACCTCCACAAAACAGTTAGTTCTGGGTAATACGATACCCCTTGGTAAGACTGGCTGTCAGACTTTTTGGGCCACTGACTACCTAACGACTTCCAAGCTCTATAAATGAGCCACCGTTGCTCCCTCCGCCAATCCGACATTCATGCCCCATCTCAAATTATCAACCTGTTTAAATTTTAAATACTATTTTCTTAGTTTTGAGAGATGAGAGTTTATTTATAAACCCATTTAGGTGAGCTTCTTGTGATTTCTTTAGAAAATTCATATCTTTTCAGATCGTAATGACGCGAAGCTTTTAAGTATTCGTTCCAAAAATAGGGAATTTATTTTCACTAAATATAGACCAGTAAATAAAGTTCGTGGAGCTCGTTGCTAAATAATAACAGCCGCTCGGAACGATCTTTAGGTTAAGCCGTGGTTCCCTAGATTGGTTTGTAGATGGGTGACCACCCATTACATATCGAGTTTCCTCCATGCCTCGGAAAGCACGTTAAGCCGTTGGTCCCGGCTGTCATTTGTAGATCTTTGACAGTCGTTACAGGTAGTCAGTAGCCCAGAAAGTCTGACAACCAGTCTTACCAAGGGATATCGTATTACCTAGTACTCACTGGGTTGTGGAGGTCAGATAGGCAGTCGCTCCATGTAAAATACTGGTATTCAGCTGTATCCGGTTAGACTGCAAGCCGACTCCAACATAGAAAAAGGCTAGGCAGATTATTTTTTTTGGATAGACCAGTAAATAAAGTGAACCATGTACTTACCTACATAAGTAGATGTGTATTACACTTAGGTACACGAAGAAAGTCTTTAGTGCCTGCCCATTACCTAAGACATTCTGTGTATTAGCTTTTATCTAGGGAGTTTGTTATGCTACTTGTATTCACTAGAAGTAGAATAAAGTAACTTAGTACCATCAAGAACAGAAGTCTTCACTTATAAAGGGTGTAAAAAGACCCTTAACGAAGCCGAAAGGCACTTGTTCTCTCCGTCATTGCGATCATTTTTTTGTTCTAGACTACACCTGGGAACCTTCTAGTTACGGAGATATGGGGGGACAAAGTTCCAACTTTTTCACAAGTTTTTTTTTAAATAAATGTTTTTAAAGTAAGATTTTTAAACACCTCCACGACCTCCGTACTATTTAATCCATCCATCAGCACAATGTTTTGAGTGCGTTACATTGAGTCCTACCGTAAAACGTGATTATTCACCCCAAAAAAAAGTCGTTTCCCAGCAATAAATTTTACGGAAAGTTACTTAGTTTGATGTACAGAATGCTTGGTTGACGGCTTCATGAAGGAAAGGGTCCGTTTACACCCTGTATGTACGTTCTAGAATAAGATCGATAGGATTGACTGCATTCAATTTACGCCGCAATCCATCGCAAAAACCTACCCCAAACGACGGTAATGTTTCGAAAGTTCGAATACCGCACATAAATAACGTCCATGATATATGTAGGCAGTCTGCTGAGACCCAATATTCGGTGATTCGGGAAGCACGTCCAAGGAGGATTCATATTTCATCCCTAACACTTCAGTCCCAAGGGATGAGCGAGTTAGTTCGAAGCACTTGTCACGATGACTGTGCTCACTGATTGTGTTATCACGGAAAATAGAATAACGAAAACATCGTGTAATCTCGTGATTCGTGTTCAGGGAAAGTATACGTATTTGGGAGTCAGCGTTACATGTTATTTTAGTACAGTCTCTTCACATAAAAAGTTTGTTATAGTGATATTGTTGTGTGCTCTGTTTCTTGTTTATTATTCTATGACATTTCTTATGTTAGTTCGGAAGTGTAGTTCTTGTAATATGAGAATGTAGATTACGGTAATATTGACTAAGAGTGGGAATAAATAAAGAAGTAAAAAATATAAAGTCAAATTAGATTTATTGGTTCGATTTATGTGTCAATTATTAGAAAAAAAGTAATCCATGAAAACACCTATTCAATTAAATACGGGTGGAAGGGACACCGACGCGAAAACGGTTAACATATTCAGTACATCAATTTGGAGCGGGGTACAGCTATAGCGATACCTAGTAGGTTATGGAGGTTAGATAGACAGTCGTTCAATGTTAAGTACTGGTATTCAACTGCGTCCCATCTAGACCGGGGAACCAACACCAACATTCTTGGGAAACAGCTGGTTAGATGGTGGTCGTGACCTAAAACGGAGAGCAGTTTTGAGATGGAAATTTTCTATGGCTGTAGCTAATCATAATGAACAATTCTTTTAAAATGAACAGTGTTATCGTTTTCAAAAAATATGATTAATGTGATATCGAACGATGAAAAATGTCTATATCGGGGGACTCAGAATGATGTACTGAATACGTGGTACCCGTTTTATTGAATCAAACGGTTCCACCCCGTATTATTGAATCAAACACTTTTTCCGCCACTAATATTTATCATATTTTTTGAAAACGATAACACTGTTCAATTTAAAAGAATTGTTCATTATGATTAGCTAAAGCCACAGAAAAATCCCCATCTCAAAGCTGCTCTCCGGGTTAGGTCACGCACCACCATCTGCCCAGCTGTTCCCTAAGAATGTTGGGATTGGTTCCCCGGTCTAGATGGGACGCAGTTGAATACCAGTACTTTACATGGAACGACTGCCTATCTAACCTCCACAAACTACTAGCAATGCTGTAGCTGTACTCCTTAGACTTTTCGTGTTCAAGACTTCTCATCAGCCTACAGCAGTCCACTGCTGGACATAGGTCTCCCCAATCATATGCCATCGATTCTCTCCAACTGAAGATTGAATTGAAAACAACTTTTCAAGACTGCTTGATATTAATTTCACAACTACAGACATAACATCTCGCCTGTAATCCCCGAAGGGTTAGCCAGAGGTGTACCTAATAGTACACCCACATTTCGCCAGTTATGTGTTGTGTGTTATGTGTGTGTTATTTTTACTAACACAATTTGTATTTTATCATAATACTCAATACGTAATCGTCGTCGTCGTCGTCGTCGTCTTTGTACTCAATGCGTCTCTTAATAAATGAATATAGTTGTGGTTATATTTTAAGTCACATGCAATAGAGGTCGAGCTTATTGCCATCAACCAGGCACAAATCCAGACTTCGTGAGAAATTCCTGATGGAAAAACCCAACAACACTTTACCCGACCCGGGGATCAAACTCAGGACTTCATGTTCAGCAGTCACGCTTGCAGCCCGCCACCGCTACCGCCTTTAATTTAGCCCATAAACCAGACAGACTCCATAACTTGCGCGTGTCACCCAACTTTAGATTGGGACAAAGGGCGGAGGTATTCCGAATCGTTTCCAATCGTTGTCTATTTTCACTTCGTTTCAATGCAATCCTTTACTACAGTATTGTTTTATGCGAGTTCCGAGTTCCGAGTTTTATTCGAGTACTTTGAAATTATACGAAATGAGTAAAACTATGGGTATGATAAGTTGTGATTGGTGAAGTTTTGTATTCTTCTTTTTTTAAAAACGTTGCCCCACACTAAGAATTTCTCCTGTATCGTGGGTGCGTTTACAAACATTTAAACTCACATACACAAACAGCCAGACACGAAACAACTACCTGTAGGCCATACAATTATTTGTTCCGTGCGGGAATCGAACCCGCGACACGAAGCGCAGCAATCAATTGCTCAGCCACTGCGCCAACCGTTCTTGTTCTTTTACTTTGTTTCTTCATCAGCACAAAATTGCTGAATAAGGCACTACCATACTTCACCAATTTCTTACCACTTCTTCTATACAAATAAATAAAATCGTCGTTTGTAATTTCCTTTTTACTGAATGCATATGAAAGTATATACGGTACTTATAACAAAAAACATTTGTTTAAATTTTTTGTCTGTCTGTTTGTTCTGGCTAATCTCCGAAACAGCTGGACCGATTTTGATGAGACATTTACTTGGCAGATAGCTGATATTATAAGGTTACTTTTATTTTAGAAAAAGGATTATCGTTCCGTGCAAAAATTATAACCCTTGAAATTGTTAACAAAATCTAATTCAAATAGGGAAGTAATATTTTTATAATAACGGCGGCGCGGCCCGCTTTCAATTCAAACATATGGCGATGTATGAGAGCGTTTACGGAGAAGAGTTTTTACACGCGTTTGCTTGAAGTGCAGCGTTGCCCGCCGCGGCGAACGCGGCGGTGATCGCGGCGGTGCACGCGGCGTCAAACGCGCAAATACGAACATATGGCAGATGAAACCGCCGCGTCGCCCGCGGCGTTCGCCGCGGCGGTGCACGCCCCGCGTCTCCGTAAACAACATCGTACATTGCCATATGTTTGTGTTTGGGCGTGTGATAACGCGGGCCGCTGCACGCGCCGCCTCCGTAAACGGAAAAAACGCGCACCGCGCCGCGTCTCCGTAAATGAGCACTTAATCTTTGACAGTCGTTACAGGTAGTCAGTGGCCCAAAAAGTCAGACAACCAATCTTACCAAGGGGTATCGTATTACCCAGTACTAACTGGGTTGTGGAGGTCAGATAGGCAGTCGCTCTATGTAAAATACTGGTATACAGCTGCATCCGGTTAGAATGGAAGCCGACCCCAATATAGTTGGGAAAAGGCTAGGCAGATGATGATAGCTGATATTATAATGCGTTCTGTAAAAAAAATTAAAACCCTTGAAATTGTTAACAAAATCTAATTCAAATAGGGAAGTAATATTTTTATAATAATTACACGTTGACGAAGGAGTTTCTCCATTAAAAAAAATTATCATGTATTTCATAACCTCATAGTTAGCCAAAAGTGTAGCGAAAAAAAGAAGGAAATTAAAATTTTTTTTTGAGATTTAAATATCATAATTATGTTGGTTATCATTTATAACTAGCACAACATGGATCGGTAGAACAGCAAATTAATCATCTTTACCAACTTTATCACACGGGGTTATTGATGAGAATTCTAATTAAGTAGCAAATCCACATTAGAACATAAACAATCAGCTCAGTATAGCAAACATGATATCACACACACACTTGAGCAGCAACATTAGAGCAAACAGTGGCTTACTTTAATTAATATATTAGTTGACGTTTGTCTAAGCACGTTACCACATTGATGAGTTTTCCAATAACGGTAAAACAACAATTATATGTACATATGTATGAAGGATATACAGGGTGTGGCGTAAGTAGTGGTCCACCGTTCAGGATTCGATGAACCAGATAATTAACTATAAAAATTAAAAATTTTAACCATTTTTACCCAAGGGTTACGAAAATATTTCCTTTTTAAAATTAGGGTTAAAATTAGAGAAGAACCAACTTTTTCTTCAAAAGAGCTAAATTTACATAAAAAATCATTATTTATCATCAGAAATCAAAATGAAAAAATAATGGTTTTTGTTGAAACTACAAACAAATTTGTAATAAAAGGTAGAAATTTCGTAAATAAAAGACAGAAAAGAAATATTTTCGTAACCCTTGGGTAAAAATGGTTAAAATTTTTAATTGTTATAGTTAATTATCTGGTTCATCGAATCCTGAACGGTGGACCACTACTTACGCCACACCCTGTATATGTCGGATATGTCAGGATTTATTTCGTTAGGTTCGTACATCATGTGGGCAGACGATGGGTTTCGTGCTATGAAAACACACTGGTTGCGATACACTGTTTCTAGCAAAACTAACGAATTACTTGAGATAACAAATTAACACAATAACACGGGGCACAATGAATCGGCTACAGTTCCAAGACGTCTCAACTCCGCCGCTATCAGACACTGACTGTCGCCCTTGCCTCGTGCTGGACATCAGGGCTCTGAAGAAACACTGTGGTGTGGGTAGACTGGTAAGTAGGTCGCGCCATGTCACCAGTGCCCACACAGTGTTTGCCGATTCATTTTATGTCCGTACTAGCGACCGGATCCGACATATATGTATGAAGGAGTAGTATGATGTTACTCCCTCGTTGGTCTACCTGTCGGGGATTAGGCCAGACGTACATAGGTAGATTTTTATCAGATATTTAGCAGCTGCCGCGTTGGTGTTGTAGTCGCAAGCATGATTACTGGATATGACGTCCTGAGTTCGATTCCTAAGCCGGACAAAACTGTTATTGTGATTTTCCATAAAAAAATTCTTAATAGCAGCCACGGAGTCTGGAACTGTGCCCGGTTGATGATAATAGGTCACTTTCCCCCACTTTTACACTAGATGGGTCTTAAACAGGTACACCTCTGCCAAATCATTTGGGGATAACAGGCACGATCTATGTACATTATGAATTTTCCAATAACGCATATTTACCGAGTATATACTCAGACTAAGTGGTGCGGCGAGTATGTAGACTGATACGCCGGAATTCCCTACTGTGGGACGTCGTACGATATGATAATACACTTACTGACACAATTATGGGGACACAAAAGAGAGGACGTTTATTGTACTACGGGTAATGAGGATGTGCTGATTATACAGGTAAGGCTTGTGGGCAGAGGTTTTGTGTAAAGATGGTTAAGATTATTCTGCCCATATAATATTCGAAAAAATATATGGAATTTTGAGATAGGGAAGAAGGGACCTTATTCGTTTTAGTTACAGAAATACGGTCTTAGGACATCTGGTTTCACAGATTTTTGAAGTAGTGTACAGTCAGAGGAAAAAACAGAATGCTTGGTTGACGGTTATGTGAGAAAAGTCAAGTTTACGTATTTTTCAATTTTATGAATTAGAAGTATCATGTTTATAAACAGACTTAAATCGTGCATGCCCAAACTGCGTCTGTCTTATTTTTCCAAAAGTACACTGCTCACTAAATGAAAGTACCATATTATCAACAACAATTTTTTCGACAAAAGATATTACTTACTTTTCATAGGTAAGTAAACACGATGACCAATCAAGCTATGCAAAACCAAATTAAGCTGATCTCTCATTGTACGGGAAGCCCATTCAGAGCGAGGTCAGGTTATACGGGATATGTATAGCTTGATGTGTCTACGTGTGTACTACAAAATCATGAATACGTAGGTTATTTAACAGGCACCCTACACACAGTATAACTGAATAAAATACATGCCAACATTTCGCCGTCCCTCAAATTCTGCTCGCGTGTGTATTGAACAATTAATTAACCAAAATGTTCCGTACCATTACCAACCATGTACCACACACTAATAAATTATTATTAACTACGTTTCGTGCTTAGGCAATGAAGAGCGTGTTCGGTTAATTCGATATCCTACTTAAAAGCTGTTACATACATCTAATAGGTGGATCATTAAGCGAGATTTATGCATGTTTTCACTAACGTTAGGAGAGACACAAATGCCTTTATAAAAGCGTTTTATTGGGTCATGAATGCTCGGTACAGCGTCGACTGCTGAAATTCTAACAATACTATAATATTTACGCATTCATTAAGGTTCTATGTTAAGAGATTTGGTTTCCGCACTAAGTCCTTAAAGTGGACCATTGTACGTGAGCCATGGTGGCCGTCACTCCAACCAGCCCACCTCCCTCCAGAAGCAGATCAAACTTCCCGGTCTTCATAGGACATCCGCAAGGGATCTTGGTGTTTCAAGAGTATCCTCGCGGATCTGGGTGACTGGAGGAGTACGTGAACGTACTTCTCCAGTACCGCCACCGTTTCCTCCGCCTCCATGCACACTCTGCACAGGGGACTGTCAGTGATTCATTAAAATTTCGGTTACTGTTAGTGAAAATGAGCGTTAATGAAGGACAAAACCAGTTAAAAAGAAACAATATCAAATTGCCATCTAACGTGGCAATGCTGCCAGCCTTCTGGGTACTTTTCCTTTTGACAGCGATGTGGATGAATTTTTTTGACGTCCTGTAATTCTTTTCCTATTTTGATACTAATTATACATATTTTTAGTATTGTTTTAGATCTATTCGTAGTTTGTAAATAATTTACCTACATATCGAATCCAAATAAAAAAAAAACACTAAAAAACAAATATCACAAACTTTTCGATTATAAAAGCTGAAATCGTTTTGAACAAGTCTGAACTAAAACCAATCATCGACAACTGCTGAAAACCAATAAACGTTATTTGAGTCGAAATCGAAAATTTTCGTAGATATATGTAAAAGTACTTAGCAACAGTAGATCCCTACCAAATAAAAACAAAACTAACTAAAATTCAAAATGAAACACGAATAACCCCCAAACAAACTAAATACAAACTCAAATATTATTTTAATTACAACACACTAATCACACAATGGTAGCTATTCAAAGAGTAGACAAGGAAGAGAGAGGAAGAGAGAGGAAGGAAGAATAACCACATAGCAGAATTTTATAGCAACTTGTTGCCCAACAGCAGTTGGGCCACAGCAAAGTTGTTGTTGGCCAAACTCGAAGTTACAAAGTAAAAACTTAAACTTTACACGAAGCTGCTTCAGTATGCAACTGAGAATTGTGAATGGTCCTCTAGGAGTGATAAATATATGTTGCAAACTCCCAGCACTGTAATAACCGCATTTTAGGGAGGGATAGTAAGGGTGTTTTTCCATTGCCGCCGTCATCGTGAACTTGGTGACGCTGATTTTGGCGATATAGCGGTAAATTCCGATGAACGATGAGTGGAGAGGAGTGGAAACCGCGAACTGGCAAGCTCAGCTAGGTCTACCGACGACTTTGAAGATATCACCGGGACAGAATGAATGGGGAAGGTGAATAGTGACACAGGATTCCTTTGTTCAGCAGTAGCCTCTCACGCCGCTGTTGCAGAGTTGATTGATTGGCTATAGATTACTATGGCTAGATGTGAATCGCGCATCTGTCATCCGAGAACAGTCATCACGGTCGTTTGGTTAGATTGTGAGAATATTGGCGCTACCGCTAGAATTCGGCCAGATTTCGTGACAGATCGGAATGTCGAAAAAACTCAAATAATCGGAGCCTGTCAACTACACCCGATATTGCCGATGCTACGCGCACAGGTTTTTTTCTACATACAAAGATCGGTCGCGGTAGACACTAGAATCACAAGATCTGAGAACTTGGTCCAAAACAATCTAATTTCTCGGTGTCGGCGGCAATAGGAATACGCCCTTACGAGGAGTTTGGTACTAAAAGGGGAAGGAACTGAGCCATCCAAGTAAGGAGCGAATAAGCTGAATTTTCAAACAGGTGAAGCGAGGAAACTCGAAACAAAAGTTTGGTTGAATCCTCACTGGAGACGATGTCGGCTATTTATTAGTTTACGTAATTATTTAAGCTATTCAGTTTCAACGTTTAGTGCTGAGAGTTGCTATTTATTTTAGTAAACGGGATGTTTAAATCTAGTTGTTAATGTTTGCTTTCTACAAACACACACACAAACGAGTTAGGCTATGGAAGGTGTGCAGATGCACAAATATTTCATTGTGTTCGTTTCATCTTCATACACGGATTGAGATTAAATTTTCAGATTAATTATGTGGATGCTGTTCTAAATCGGTGCTAGATCAAATTGGCTACCTACCTTCGTAGACGTACCGTGACTCTACAGAGAATTTACTACAGGTCAGTCTTTAAAAAGAAATGCATAGGTACCACAAAAAAGGTGTGTATACTAAGAGTGAAGATTTCATTGTGATTCAAGCCAGAAGAGCTATTATCGCAAAACGGTTGTGAGATTCTTGTCTGAGTTTGAAGACAAGCAACGTTTCATCGTGTCAGAGCCATCGGCTTACATTCAATTGCTGCTGTCCAGAGGAACGCTGACAAAGGCTAACTGGATTTTCGCTCTCATGCCCGTGCAAATCCTCTCTTTTAAAGATTCGATACCAGTGTATTAGAAAATACGGGACAGCACGTTCAAAGAATAATAAATTGTAAGTACGAACGTGTATGCAGATATCTGCAACGTGCCTACTGTTCAGCAACTAATCTGGCTGTGTGGAACTCTTTTGTCTACAACTCCTTCGCTTGAAGACGGTGCATTCAGTCTACCGTATATTTTACTGAGGTTCTTCAGAATGGTCTGGTGCGTAGTACTCGCAACCGGCATGCGTGTATGCCCAGATGTTTGAACGTGAACGTGACGAAAGCAGTATATGTAAGGATCGTAGCAGATGGAGTTGGGCAGGACACCTAGTAAGGCGCGATGATGATAGGTGGAGTAACGCTGTCACCGGACGACGACCAAGATCTGGGAAAAGAAATGTGGGTCGTACGGCAGCGAGATGAGCAGACGGCATAGTTGCCATCGAGGGAAAAACCTGCATGAGGCTGGCACAGGAACGTGGAGATTGGCAGAAGAAAAGAGAGGCCAATACCCAGCAGTGGATGAATTTAGGCTATGGACGATGATGACGATAGAATAAACAGACGAGCAGCAGCAGCACCAAGGGCATCGCAGATGTGTTGTTTTCCCAGAGACAACGGTGAAATGTTTAATGACTGTAATAACACTGACACTCACACACCAACTGCTCAAGAAGGAACACAGTAACAATACTAAGTGGCAGAATCAGTCCTTTGTAGGTAATAATTTACTGAATTAATTCTTTCATGGGAAGTTCAACTGCTTCCAATGATTTCTTCGAGTAATGATCTATAGATTCGTGTGTGTCCATGAAATAAGGGACTTGGTATCCTTCGGCTACTCGTGTATCAATGATTTACGCTTAGTAAACCGTTATTAATTTACTCCAAAATGAAATAATGGTGAATTAATTGGAGGGCTTTGTTATTACCGTAGTAACTTTTGACTTAATACCAAACCTTATTGAGTCTGTTCATCAAAACATGTACTAGTTCATTTACTGCACTGACATAGTTCTTTACAAAATCTTTGTCTTGATCGCTTGTGTCTCCGAATGCTGTTACTGGAATTGTAGATATTCAGAAATAAATTTGTAATTGTTCGTTTAAATGTTGGTTTTCTATATCGTACGTTTTAGTTCTAGTTGAAGGTACCACAAGGGTTATTTTTAACAACTGAATAAGTGTTGAGCGTTTCTGCAATTAAGATTATGCTTTACAATCGTCACAACGACATGTACTTACGCCTGACGCTGCTGGCTATAATGTCCGGTTCTAAGTAATCCTGATGAATAATTTTCGGGGTATTTCAATTGCCATCGGCACTTCATTATTCGTGGAACCCATTGCATCAGTTCTGGATATTATTATTGGCACATTTCTGCAAATAATCCAACATTCCATGCTGATCAATAAGTGGGGAAACGAAACCAGAAAACATAAAAATATGTGTAAACAATCAATCACTCAATCAAACTCAGGTCTACCCACTGCCAATTCAGCTTGCTTCTTTTCTGCGTTTTCATGGGATCTCATTCTATGTTTTTTTTTTTAATTAACGGACTTCATGATGGCAGGCTAATCAATAAATCGAAACCGTTTGACCTTTCCTATAATATTGGATCTTTTCTCAAACCAACTTGACCAATTTCCTACAGCACGCGTAGCATGACCACCGTAGAAACGGGTTTCTTTGACGGAAGAATCGACAAAATGACAGATTGTGTCGACAAAATGACAGATTTCTTTTCACAATTTGTCATTTTGTCGATTCTTCAGTCAAAGAAACCCGTTTTTACGGTGGTCATGCTACGCGTGCAGGAACTCTATTTTAAAATACGATCCTCAACTTTTTGTTTCAAAGAGTATTGCCACAATACAAAATTCAATTGATATGGTTTGTTTACGATCTAAATTAACGTAGCGCCGTAAGATTGTCTATTCTCAGATTAGATTGGATCGAATTAACAGAGTTTTGGTTTTATGATTCGATTTTCGTCTCTGCCGCCATCTTGGATTCAATTATTTTCTCGTTCAAATTGTGTTCCAGTTGTGGTAGGTAAACAATTAGTTTGGTTTAGATTCCACTAGATATTTTGTTTATGAAATATTAATTTGAATTCTTCGGAAATGAACTATACCTAATGAAAACACGATCATAATAAGAAAATGTTGAGCGTTTAAGTCAATTTGTGTCGTGTTCACCTACTCGTAACGACTATTTACAAAATATTCGTTCGCACGACGACCAATCAAGATGTACAAAACTAGTTAATGTGGATCTCTCATTAGACGGTAAACCTTTACAAAGCAAAGCCATGTTATACTGGAATGCTTGATGTACCGCCGTGTGTACTTATCTTCTATGTCTAAAAATCGCCAGTATGAACAACCCCAATATAACTGACAGAATCGGCACGAGCTAATTTTGTCCTACATAGGAATCAATACTAGAACCTTTTTAGGATCATTGACAGTCGTTAGGTAGTTAGTGGCCCAAAAGTCTGACAACTAGTCTTACCAAGGGGTATCGTATTACCCAGTACTAACCGGGTTGTGGAGGTCAGATAAGCAGTCGTTCCATGTAAAATACTGGTATTCAGCTGCATCCGGCTAGACTGGAAGCCGACCCCAATTTCGTTGGGAAAAGGCTAGGCAGATGATGATGACCTTTCTAGGAAGTAGATGCGACGCAATATGTAAGGGCGGTCACCGATTCATGGAACTGACCATGGCAGTTGCGGCTTAGCCACTCAGATGACACAATCAATGCCTACCTTTTACACGTTACATGTCATTGTATCGGTCGGTCAAAATCTCTGATTATTTTCACGTGGGTCTATTTTCTAGATTGTGAGAGAGAGAGACTAAATCATTAGGTACTTATGCTGTAAGAATCTGTAAGGCGCAAATTACACAGAAACGGCGTAAGGTGAAGGCGCGGCGCAGGCATAACGCCGCTTGAAAACGTTGTCATACAAAATGTACGTAGGCGACGTCAAGCAGCGCGGCGCAGGCACGCCGTTCTTTCGTACTATTGTCAAATTCACTTTAAAATCAATAAGTGCACCATTTTCATTCGATGCTCCTATACTACACGAGTCGCCTCGCTCACGTACTCTACGTGTGCGCCCGACTAACGATAGCTTTAGCTTTGAAATACATTATAATTAGCCAAGTATTGCTACATTTATTAATTTTATATAATACATTTGGCCCACTAGTCGCGACATACGAATCGTGTTTTGGAATCCAAGAAGAGCAGTTGGTGTAGATTTTTTTTACTTTATTTATTTAGAGGCTTGTACGTTAGCCTCATCATATCCTAATCTAACTAATTATAACACGTAATTATTATATAATTAGTACAAATATATTATTGCGTAAGCGAGGGGAGATAGTTATGCAGCAACCATTTCATAAATCAGTTTTGCTTCTCCTGAATTAGAAATTATTTCTGTTGAAAGCAGTGGTGATGAAACGGTGAAGAATTTAAAGCATCTTGAAGAAGAACTAAAAATTCTAATACGTGATGAAACTACAGGGAGAAAATTTATGTCTCCTCAGTGGGAATTTTATTGTAGAATACTCAAAAACCTAGCAATTATTTCAAGTAAGCCAGTTACAGGCACTTTTGAACTGTCGAAACAAAGACAACAATAAAATGAAGCTACAGTCTCAGTCACAAGGCATAATAACTGTGAAAGTACTGTGGTTGCCCATTCCAAAGTGTAGATCTCTATGGAGAAGAATGGGCAAGAAACACCATGGACCTCCTCCATACTGGTGATAGAAGACTGATTATGAAAGAAATTAAGCGTCGGCTTCGATATTATATTTATTTACAAAATCACAACATTTCTAGGAAGAATTAATACACGAGTACCCATACATTCATTAAAAACTTGCTTTGCTTCTACTAATGATAATATTTATTTATTTTTATATAATGAAAACTGCGCTTTCGTGCAATACAGTTTGCTAAATATAATATTGCGAGATTTTCAGAAAGTAGGAAATTAATGTTTACTCTCAGATAAGACACAGAATAGTTAGCATATGGAGTGCTAACGAGTTGGAAATCAAAATCTCTGCACCAACATATCTAATGCTGTGGGTCATTTAGACATTCACCCGTTAAATTCATTTGATCAACATATTTTTTTGCAAATGCGGGACTTTATAATACTACTACGATCTTCGTTTTACATTTGTCCTGATTTAATCGATTAGAATTCCAGAGAAAACAACCAAATAACGTGATAAACTGAACTTTTAATTTTTAAGTACATACCTATACCTACTATTTTATCTTTACATAAATAAATACCTACAAATTCTGTCCATCCTTGTCACTTATTAAGTGGTCAATGTTCTATTACGTCGTACTAAAAGATTCATAGACCATACATTAATTTTGCGTGAATATTAATTTATGCATACTTTTATATCAATTTCACATTCTAAATTGTATTTCGTGTAATTCAGTAGGTACTGCTGTGTCTAAGCGTCCTTTAGTATACACCGTTGATGGCGCACGCAGTTTTTGGCGCACGTACTAATAATAAGACTATGGACACTCCACGTTTTTACTACTCCGTGCCACAAACCTGCACAAGCGTATAATCTTCAGTAGATTCACACCAGACGCATATTACAGTAATTACCAGTACGGAGATCAAAGGGATACGAACAGGCTTCTAATAAGAACGAAGTAATTAGCATATTATGAGCACAAACACGTTTGCAATTAGATCCAAGTAATTACGTCAATTTACGTTATAATGATTAAACTGGGTTATTATGACAGTTCATTCGTATTAGGTGTTTGGTTTCCGGGTTGAAACATAACATAATGCTTAAATCCCATAAAGGGTTAGGCAGAGGTGTACCTACATTCACATTTTGCTAGGTATGTTTTAAGTCCCATGCAATAGGGTTTCCTATACATGCTGCTTCGTGGCTGCTGCTCAGTAGTTGTGCCTGCGACCACTAGACTAGGGATATTACGTAACTTAGCTTCACGACTCTAATCCCAGAAGGGTTAGGCAGAGATGGAGAAGTACCTATAGTACATCCAAATTGTACGTATGTTGCAGGTGTGGCTTTGTAACTGGCAGCTACGTACCATGACATCCGTACAGCTCTCCGCGGCTGAACTGATGCGCACGCAACTTGTGTTTTTATGGACAAAAGCTGAAATGAGCTGAAAAAGTGTTCTTAGTCCCTAATCCTCTTAGATGGCACGACCTATGCCAGCTCCTTTTAAAAAAATATGTGTTTATTGATCAATATCTCATAGGCTTGGCCCGGACCGTTGCGTACATTTATATTATAGGTATTTAGCCAGAATTGGAATACCAATAGCATAAATACGGCCCTGTTTCTTTGAAGTGGCCGTAATAGCCAATTAGTACCGTAATTAATATTAAAACCGTACACGTGTTAAATATTTTGACCTTTGTGGCTTTATTTCCGATTTAGTAATTATTTATTTCGTAATAATTTTCCGAAGTTCGCGGAATGGCGCCACAAATTTAGTAGTAATAAAAACATTTTATTTTAATTTGACTTCATGGAAAATGTCGCCATCAAAGTGTTTTATTACTATAAGCTCGTGGAAAATATTTAAAACGATGTCTATTTTTATTCTCATGAATCATTAACCCGGGTTTGTACAACAGCACAGAGAAACACAGGACTAGTCGACGCTTAGGAGAGACCTATGTAGGTCTATTGATAGATAAGATGATGATGGATATACGGGGTGGAAAGGACACAAGGATCATTCTGAGCCCCCCCCCCCCCACATATAAATTTTTCATCGGTAATTTAAAAAAAAATTAACTGTTTCATACACTTCGTCCGTGCAGGTATTGCACTTTTGTAGGAAACAGCTGTTTTTTAAATAAACGATGAAAAATTTAAATGTTTTTCAGAATCTTGTCTCTTTTTTTTCTGTTTAATTTACGTTTTATATTGTGCAGATCTAAGTTTTTTATTTTTTATTTGTTTGTTGTGTGCACTTGTGGCAGTGTCAAATAGATATGTTTTCTTTCTTCCTTTCTTTCTTTCTTTATTTCTAGAACGATGTATACGTGGTAGTTAACCGTTTTCGCGTCGATGTCCCTTCCACCCCGTATAGGGGTATGAAGAACAGGGTATAAAGTTCTTCATCCCCCAAAAGGGAAGATCCTCCGACAAGACGGGTGTCGTGTTTGGTGGGCTACTGCACGACAGTAGTTATCGGGTTTTCCTATGTAGTTGTAGGAGCGCTGACGCAGCATTTTTGTATTCGTCGTACGCGCAGCGCTCGGCGACTCCAGTTCGCCCGTAACCGCCAATAGCTATAGACGCGCTCTCAAATTAAGCAACTACTCCATTGTAACATGTTGTAAATCTGTCTTCAAGTAAAGTTATATCCAAGTTCCGCCGATTATTATTTCTCTCCGTACACACATACCTAAAGACTTACATACACGCACACTAAATAGTGTTAAGTCGCGGATACTTTAATAGCGTGATTTTCTAGCTCTAGTACTTTTTGTTCTTGTTGTAAATAATTTCAGTTTCTATCCACGTTCCAATTATAAAAGTATGATACCGTATTTAATTTAAAGCTTCATATGCACTAAAATGTTCGCTACATTTTAGTTTCAGTTAATGCGACTCATTCGTTGGGCAAATAGGTGCGGTCAGTACCACAGCGTGGCTCGTGGCTAGTGGTTGGACATAGATACGAATGACCTGTAAAAGGCCCAGCCTAACTTTAGATTGTTTTATTTCAGGTCAATTTGTCTACTGACGTCTGTTGTTCGACTAATTAGCGAGATTGTTGTTAAGTATTTGGCGCCATAAGCGCTGAAGTAATCATAAAAAAACCTACAATGTTATCACGAAATTATGGAATTCTGAGGCACATTTTGACTTTTTGAGAGGAATCTACATATATATACAAATAAATACAATTTAAGTGTCTGTTTGTAATTTTAAATAACCGCTTTTTGCTGAATTCATATGAAATATATACACGGTACTCATAACAAAAAAAAAATGTCTGTGTCTCTTCTGGATATTTTATTTTAGAAAAAGGATTAGGGTTCCGTGCAAAAAAATTAAAACCTATGAAATCGTTAAAAAAATCCGATTAATATACGGCAACACCTTAGTTCTTAATAAAATATGAATGAAGATACCACGTCGCATTGCTTTTGTCATTATTTTGGCTTGAATAAAGTTTTCGGCATAGTCATACGTTCTAAACTCTGACTTTCAGTCTCACCAGCCTCATTCATCTAAAATACTGGTATTCAACTGCATCTGGTCAGATTAGAAGGCGACTCCAACATAACTGAGTAAAGTCTAGGTAGATATCACGTGCGCAAAAGTTGACCTTCTTTGTATAATGTTACATAGTTGTCACGGTGTCATTGCATTCATAACTGTTAGCCATTAACGATATTAAATTAAAATGTCTGTTGTACAACTAAATCCTGTCACTAAAATGTATTATTTGATTTTTTGTACAAATAAAACATTTTAACATTTCCAGGCCTCGTTGGTCAAGTGGTATCGCAAACGCGACTGCTGAGCTTGAGGTCCTTGGTTCGAACCCTGGGTCGGACAAAGTTTAATTGGATTTTTTCATCAGGAATTTCTCAGTAGTAGCCACGGAGTCTGGATTTGCGCCCGATTGATGGTAATAGGCTCGCCCCCTATTACATGGGACTTAAACATTTCGTGGGTGTACTATTTGGTACACCTCTGCCTTACCGTTCGGGGGTTACAGGCGTGATTTTTTGTTACGTATTTGGTAAAAAAAAGTAATTTGAATTAATAGTGTTCGGTTTCGAGTTCAAGTATAAAATATTATCATAAATTTCCGAAGGTTAAGTACAGCTGTATAGTAAGTTAGTGACACCCACATTTTGATCAATTTTTTTCTTTTGTCATTTTTATTAACATTTTTTTACAGTCTCATGTATTAGGGCGAACCTATTGGCATCACCCGAGCATAAATCCTGATTTTTGGCTGTTATTGGGAATGTTTCTAATAGAAAAACCTTTGCCAAATGACCTAGCTCGACCTGAGAATCAACCTCAGATCCTAAGGTTATTTAGTCAAATAAATCATATTGTGCAATAAAGGGCAATTTTATAATAACAGGGTTTTAAAATAAGTTTGTTTTTCAGATTCGGTGTTTTTATCGGCGTAAAGAATAGAGGTATTATGTTTATTACTTTATTTAGGGTCTAGAATAACAGTAATAATAGCTTTAATACCTTTTTACTTTGTTCAGTAAACAAAATTGTAAATAACACTATCTTGCCTTTGATAAAATGCCAATAAATTTTGACATAAAATAATTCGGAGTATTTAACGAAATTAAAACAAAAACTGTTCATTCGAAATTGAATAGCCCTGATTGCGATGATGTAAATACATGAATGATTTACCTAAAATTAGGTATGAAAATTTACCGAAGCAGCTTTGAAAATTACAAGCTTAAACTATTTAAATGCAGGGAAAATTAGCATTTAATAATCAAACTTTAGTATAAACGTATACGTAATATTTGTTTTTTTTCATTAAAAAACGTTGACCCACACTAATTTCAAGAATTTCTCCTGTATCGTGGGTGCGTTTACAAACATTTAAACTCACATACACAAACAGCCAGACCCGGAACAACTACCTGTAGGTCATACAAATATTTGTTCCGTGCGGCGATCGAACCCGCGACACGCAGCGCAGCAGCCAATCGTTCAGCCACTGGGTAAACATGATTTGCTAGTTTATAGCAGATATTTCTTTATTCTTGAACTTAGGTGAACTTTGACTTGACCTTTACCAAAGACATCCAACAAGTGACCTTAACAAACTACCTACCTATTTATCCTAGTTTGCCAAAGTAAATTTACAAGTTTCAGATAAAAACTTTTTATTTTGTAAAACAACTTTTATGGATGAGCTCGTTTAGTTCAACGTCGAAATAAAGTTACGTTAAAATAGAGTTACGATTTATTTCCAAAATATTCAAAAAGTTTTTATATTAAGTTCATAATTTTCACCTTCACAGTCGCTTAAATAATGACTTTTGCTCTGGCATTATGTTGCCAGAGCAAAAGTCATTATTTAAGCGACTGGTCCACCGCTGACTAGCAAACTAACTACTACTGCTACTAGGCGACTAGCCTTAACAAACTTTACTCAGAAAGCCTACAATGCCTTGCGCGTCCAATATAATAATGTGTTCAGGGCTCTGTTTCGGCTCCCTCTATATTGTAGTGTATCAGGCATGTTTACTGACGCCAGCGTAGATGACTTCTGCGCAATAATGCGTAAAAAAGTTGCATCGGTGGTGCGACGAGTACGTGGGAGCGACGATTAGCGTCCTCAGAGTCATTGGCGAGAGACCCGATACTGTTGTGTTGTTGTGTTCTGCTCTGTAGGTTCACTGAACTCCATGTGTTGAGAGACCGATGAGCCTACTGTGCAGGGGTAGACAGTGTAACTAGTTTCTTCTTTTTAATTAGTAACATTAGTTATAAGCAAAATTCTTAGTATTACCTTGCTTAGCCTATGGACTTTTTTGTCTGAAATAAATTGTTTTTGTTTTATTTTTTTATTAGTGAAAAACCAAAGGCCTTAGCACGAGTAATTAATAAATTACAATTATTCAATAGCATTTAGTTAAATTGTTTGCAACAAGCACAATCAGTAGCATCTATGGTTATGAAAAAATTCTTAAAAAAAAAATGAAAATAAATGTGAAACGAGTATTTTTAATTTCTAAGTAAAATCGACGATTTTACGTTACGTTTACATCGCGCACTCATGCTAGGGCATCAGTTCAGTAGAGCTGGCATTAAACACAAGTTGGCGAAGATCGAGCAGGTAGTGTGTAGTTCGGGTAGTTTTTTGCTGGGCTCAAGTATTTTTTTACTGAAATGGATCCTCAAACTGACTACGACTACGGTTTCATGAGCGAGAAAATAGTTGATACCAGTCGCTTCCTTGTATGTAGTCTGGCAGGTTTTTTATGCTCGATATCTATTCCAACTCTTGGTCTAGTGGTCGCAAGCGCGATTGCTGAGCATGGGGCCCTGGATACGATTCCCGGGTCGGGCAAAGTGTTATTGGGTTTTTCTATCAGAAATTTCTCTGTATCAGCCACGGAGTCTGGATCTGTGCCTGGTTGATGATCTTCTTAATACTTGATGATATTGAATTTTATTTTTCTCATTAGCGACATAATGTACCGAAAATGTGACCATTTATCATCAAATGTACTGCACTCGGTTTAATATCATACTTGTACGTAAAAATCTTCCTAAGTATTTAGCTCCCTGATTTTTCTATCTACTGCGAAAAATCCTGAACTTTTCAAAGGGTTTACAAAATACCATGAAGCTTTCTGCTACCGAGATACATTCTTATCTTTGTACCAAATACTTACGAACTATTTAGTACCCGTTTAAATAAATATTAAGCACTAGCTTATGCGCGCGGCTTCGCCAGCGTAGAGTTCGGTAATGTCCCACGGTATCATATTATCGGGATAAAAAGTATCCTATGTGTTAATCCAGGTCATAAACTATCTGTGTGCCAAATTTCATCCAAATCCGGTCAATAATTTATGCGTGAAAGAATAACAAATATTCACCCATCCATCCTCACAAACTTTCGCATTTATAAATTACTAGCTGTTGCCCGCGACTTCGTTCGCGTGGAAATTTTGGTATGTATGTGTAAGACTGCCTCGAGTGGTCGCAAGCGTGACTACTAAGTATGAGGTCCTGGGATCGATTCCCGGGTCGGGCAAAGTGTTAAAAAAAAAGAATGTTTATTTCAATTAGATACATAAAGTTATGACACACATGATTTGGAGATCACCTTTTAAGCAAGGAGATGCTTGGGTTAGGGGGCGTCCATTAATTACGTGAGGCAATTTTGGAGATTTTTCAACCCCCCCCCCCTCTCCCCTTGAAGAGCAAAATCTCACGACATCTCACATGTCGTGAGATTTTGCTTTTAATTTACAACATTAAGAGACTTTTTGCGAGAGCCCTTAGACCTCCTTAATCCAGCCCTGCCGCAAAATCCGTTCTTAGCAGACTTTTACTGACTATTTATTACCTCCCTGCCAAATTTCAAGTTTGTAGCACATAAAATTAAGGACTTTCATACAAACTTGCGAGAGCCCTTAGACCCCCTTAATCCGGCCCTGTCGCAAAATCCGTTCTTAGCGGACGTCTACTAACTATAAACTACCTCCCTGCCTAATTTCATCTTTTTACGTCAAGCGGATTCGATATTTCGTGATGAGTGAGTGACCTTTCGCTTTTATATATTTTTGCTTTTATTTTTTTAATATTTTGCTCTGAAGTTAAAATGCTAGTGCAGCCACATCTAAACGTTAAAGACGTGCCGCGAGTGAAACAGTTATAATCTCAGTTATTAGTTATTTTCGTTATTTCTCTTCACTCCACAATTGTAAATAAAGCCTGCTTAGTATAGAAAAAATGCCTAATACAGCCCCCCCCCCCAACTGTTCACCGAATGAAAAATATGTTGAATATACATAAAAAAAACTAAAGTCATCACCAATAGCGTAAAAAGTAGAGTTGAGGTAGATGGGCAAGAAATTCACTATAACGTCGATGAGTACATTTGCGTTTGAGAGTTGCCGAGTCGAGAACGCCTGGAAGAGCTACTGGTCCATGAAGTCGCTGATGAAGGGTGACCTACCTTTATCCCTGAAGCACAATCTCATCGATATGTGCATTCTGCCCATCCTAACCGGTCAGGGACCAAGTTTGAGCACCGTAATGCTCAAACTTGGTCCCTGACCGAGTCGCAAAAGTCCAAACTCAAGGTTGGCCAAAGGGCGATGGAACGTAGCGTATTGGGTATTAAGCTCAGCGAAAGAATTCGCAATACCACAATACGCTCAAAAACTGGAATCGCTGATGTGGGCGATAAGATTGCTAGTTTGGAGTGGGATTGGGCGGGCCACGTTTGTAGAATGCATCAGGACCGGTGGGCCAGAGTCGTCACGCAGTGGGTGCCAGAAGACGGGCGTCGTCGCCGAGGGAGGTCTAGAAAACGTTGGTGTGACGACTTAGAAGCGTTTGTGACAGATTGGACGAAGAAAACCGCACGGAGAGAAGAATGGAAGGCAATGGGGGAGGTTTTTGCCCAGCAGTGGGACAATAAAGGCTAAAAAAAAAGATTACATAAAAATTATAAGGAATGGGTTGCCTAATCATTAAGTCAAGAATATTTAAAACTGCGACAGACGCTAGGCTTGACCGCTTTTACTTAGACAACGTTATACTTTCCAATCACATTTAAGCTTAAACTTGTCGACCTGTGTATCCTGCCTATCCTAACCTATGGTACCCAGACATGATCTTTGACGGAGACTGAAAAGTCCAAACTCAAGGTTTGCCAAAGAGCGATGGATTTTAAACATCAAAATCACCGATTGAATACGCAACACCACAATGCGCTCCAAGACAGGCATCGCCGATGTTGGCGATAAGTGTAAGAGATTCAAATGGGACTGAGCGGGTCACATTTCCAGAATGGGTCAGGACAGATGGGCCAGAATGGTCATACAGTAGGTACCTGAAGACTGTCATCGTCACCTAGGCAGACCCAACAAACGCTGGTGTGACGATTTGGACTCGTTCCTGACTGATTGGCCAGAGAAGGCAAAACACCGGGAGAGTTGGAAAGGAAATGGGGAAAGCCTTTGTCCAGCAGTGGGACAGAATAGGCTAATTAAAAAAACAAAACGTTATACCATCGTGTTTGTTATAAAATTACCTATCTGTTTTTTAATACATATTTTAATGAGAAAACAGATGAGTGTATATAGTACCTAGTAGTACACCCACATTTTGTCAGTTATGTTTAATTCCCATGAAATATTTAGCGAGCCTATTGCCATTTTGTATAAAGAACAGGTTGTAAGGTTCGTCATCCCCCATAGAAAAGGGAGGATAGTCCGACCAGACGGGTGTAATGTCTGGTGGGCTATAACTGCCCAACAGTTGTTGTCGGGTACTTCTATATAGTCTTAAGTCGCGGATAACTTTATTTGGGCGATTTATTTGACCCAGGCAGAATTTAGACGTATTTCGATGTTTAGTTCATCACCTGCGTCATAGATGGCGCTGTAGTACTTTTTATAGTGCCGATACACCATCAACCGGGCACAAAACCAGACTTCGTAGTTGCTACTGAGAATTTGCTGGTGGAAAAACTGAATAACACATTCCCGCCCGGGAATCTAACCCAGGACCTCATGCTCGCTTCTGAACACTATACCAATCTATAAAAGAACAATAAAATTCATGATATTTTGCAAATCGAGAAGGAAACAGACTTCTAGTAAAGCAAGAACTTTTTGTAGAAATCATCATCATCATTCTCCTGCCGTTATCCCAATTTTTTCGGGGTCGGCGCAGCATGTCATCTTCTTCCATACTTCTCTATTACTTTTTGGAGAAACGTTTGAAGAAAAAAGGAAATGCAAACGATGTCAATACAAAAAAAAAATGGAAATCTAAAAGCATCAAAAAAATATTCAAACAAATCACAAAAAAGTGAAACTAATAGTGGGGTTTGAACTTGCGACCAGTAGCTTACAGAACGTTCAAGAACCCGCTAGGCTGTTTTCTCTGTTGACATAAACTTTAAATAGCCATTCTGGTGCTGTCATGACTGGAACGTCAAACAAATGAAGGATACTGACATAATGCATTATTGCTCACCCCCTTAAGCGAGTAGCGTGATAATATATAGCCTAACATGTGAAGAAGCCTGTAAGGAATATTTGTGCAAAATTTGAACAGGATCTATGCAGTAGTTTTTGAGCCAAGTCGGAACATAAAATTGGATTTTTACGATTTTATTATATGTATAGACTAGCAATCTGCCCTTGCTTCGTACAGCGCCACCTACCGGGTCCAAAACTATATCTAATGTAGCCTATATTTTAAGTTAAGCATCTAGCAGTAGAGCAGTGAAAACTGGGTTTTACGTGATGCACGTACAAACGGAAAGACAGACAGACAAAAATTCAAAAAACGGTTGGTTTGGCTTCTGCTGCTCTAATAAAGACCCGCCATATATGTATATATATTTTTTCAATATCTTCAGTGTACAAACATCGGCATGTTACAATAAATTTTATTATGTGTATAGATTAGTTTAGTAAAAGAATAAATAAAAAAGATTCTAAAGCAGCTCTGTATAAAGTGTCTTTTTACCCGACTGCGCGACGCAAAGAAGGGTAATGTGTTTATCAGTCTATGTATGTATGGTTGTTCCTATGTGACGTTGTAGAGGCCAAAAAAGTAGGCCGATTTTAATGATTCTTACGTCAATCGATTCGTCTTAACCTTGCGAGTGTCACTAAAGACATGATAATAAGCGAAATTCACCACAGCGACAACTAGACGCCATATTGTCAAAATGAAAAAAGAAAAACTCGACGAACTACGTCAAAATGGGTATCGTTGAATAGGTATTTAAATAAAAATGATTTTTAGGTTCCTTTCATCATTTTTAATTTTAATTTTAGTTTTTAGTTTTAAACGGTGATCACAAAAATATAAACAACTTATAAGTTTAAAAATAATTCCAAGTGACAAGTCGTATAAAAAAGGTAGAAAATTGTATACCTCCAGGGCGGCCCACGAAAATGCTATGCCACACGGAAGGAAAGTACCTTAAATATGGTACATAGGGAGTTTTACTGGAAGAAGGCTTCATTTTGATTTTAAAAATAATAAGAACTGCTTTAAAAAAAAAAAATATCGCCTGCCTAAATCAGGATTCCAACCCGCCAATAACGTGAAAAGAACACATATACCATGTGTAAGCAGGCGGGGCCCATTCCATTTTCATAATTTTATATTCAAACTAGCGGCCCGTCCCGGCTTTGCACGGGTGGACATTTAAAAAAAAAATTAATATGGCCTATGTTACTCAGGGATAAATGTAATGATAATGTAGCATTCTAATGGTGAAAGAATTTTTGAAATCGGTCCAGTAGTTTTTGAGTTTATTCATAACAAACATACACACAAAAATACAAATCTTTCCTCTTTATAATATTAGTGTAGATGGGCCCCGTCTGCTTCAAACTTTTGTTTAATTTAAAATGTACTTGTTTTATGCTTTTCAGTTTTATCAGTCGGGTTTTTTAGTTTTTTCAACTACTTTTTACAAGAAATGTTGCTCGTAAAAACTCGTCTCTTTTTTCTTTAAACAGTTTAATTGCAATGCAAACTAGTACTGAAGAGAGTTGGTTCTTTACAGAGCACTAAATGCTAGATGATACTTAGGTAACTCATTTAATTTTAAATTGTCGATTGAACTTTATTTCTATGAATGAAATTGGACTGCATTTGGAACTATAAAGTAGGTAACACATTGGTGGAAATGTCTTAAGAAACAGATTTTTTTTTTCGAATAGTAAATAATCAAATGACCCACCCCCGCCCCCCCTCGCTCTGGGCGGAGTAGAAGGGAGTGTCAGACTTTTACTGACTAAAACCCATGTTCCTTCTTTGCCCTTTGTGTTCCAGGGCCGCGGTATCTCTTTCGAACAGTTCCGCAGCCCCGGCAGGCATCGGCCCTTGCGGGCCCCTTCCTTTTTGCTGACATCTCTTTGAGGCGCGCGTGGAACACGAACGCGCCGTCGACACGGCCTGTCGTCATAAGACGAACGGTCGGCGAACTAGCCCATTACTCACCGTCCACAGGCCTGCGATAGCTTCAGTGCAAGATAGACATCCTAACTCAATAATACTATAATTGCGAGAGTAAGTTTGTTTGTTACCTTTTCACGCCTAAACCACTGAAGCGATCATCCTGAAATTTTGCATATACGTTGTCAGGTATACAGAAACCGACATAGGGTACCTTTCATCTCGAAAAAAAGTACTGTTCCCAAGGAAAACAACAATTACGTTCTTATGATAATAGATGGCGCCACGTGTCTTTCGAATCATGATTGAATTATATTATTACAAGTAGAGTACAACCCGAATTGATTGTCAAATTCTAAATTAATGCAAGCGAACCCGCGGTTAAAAGCTAGTGGATCTATACAGGACAAATAGTGCCATCTCTTCAATTGACCTCTGACCTTTGAGCAGAACGAAATCACAGCGTTACTCGATATATCCACCTACAATCTGACCTTTATCAAAGATCATGATTATTTACGTAATTAATCGTTGCTACAAAAACAAGACCTATCCAATTACTTATTTCTAAGATATATTACCAAAGAGCAAATACAACGTACACAAACATAGGTAACATCACGCCTGTAAACCACGAGGGGTTAGGCAGTGTACCATACTTATATTACAACCACATTTCGCCAATTATTATTTATTTATTTACAACTAATATAGCCACAAGACTAATTATAGACCAATTCCAATACGATGCTATAAGACCTAAAATAACACAATATAAAAAAGGAAAATCACACCCAGTAAAAAATATGTTTTAGTCCCATGTACAAACTGGGCACAAATAAAAGTTGCAGCATGGGGTTTTGGACTTGCTAAACCCAATAACACTTTGTCTGACCTGGTAATTGAACCCAGGACCTCTTGCCCTGCAGTAGACCAATGTGGCAGTTGGTTTTATATATAACATAACATGACATCACGCCTGTAATCCCCAAAGGGTTTGGCAGAGCTGTACATTATCGTACACCTACATTTTGCCAGTTATGGTTAAGTCCCATGTAATAGGGGGCGAGCCTATTGCCATCAACCGGCAAGACTCCGCGGCTGTTACTAAGAAATTCCTGATGGAAAACGGGCAGTCAGTTTGATTTACATAAAGGGTGTAAAAAGACCCTTAACGAAGCCGAAAGGTACTTGTTCTCCCCGTCATTGCGATAATTTTTTTGTTCTAGACCATACCTGGGAACCTTCTAGTTACGGAGATATTGGGGGTCAAAGTTCAAACTTTTTCACAAGTTTTTTTTTAAATACTTGTTTCTAATGTAAGATTTTTAATTTAAACACCTTCACGACCCTCGTACTATACAATCCACCATTCAGCACAATGTTTTGAGTGCGTTACATTGAGTTTTACCGTAAAACGTGATTTTTCACCCTAAAAAAAAAGTCGTTTCCCAGCAATAATTTTTGCGTAAAGTTACTTAGTTTGATGTACAGAATGCTTGGTTGACGGCTTGGTGAAGGGTCTGTTTACACCCCGTATATATAAATTTATTTTATAAAGTATATCAATATGTCTATGGTATAAGTGTATCAAGTTTTACCAAAGTAACCCCAATAAATTCACCAAAGAGTCGTTATACTGAGATAGGAAAGTTCTTTTATGTTCCCAAAGATGGATCCAGTACAGAAGACGAATAAAAAAGTTTGTTTTGTATGTAAATTGCACGGAGCAAGATGAATAGATCGTCTTGCAGTACAGATTTTACCTTTGCCAAGTTTTAGAAGGAACGGAAAATAAATAGCTGAAGGAAATGTTGAGCGCAAAGAAATCCTGGATCCATTGAGGATATTGCGTTGGGAACGGATAAGATGCTGTCTTAGAATAAATGTTTTTAGGAATAGTAGATAACGCTAATGATATAGATAGATAGAGGAACTCCTGGCTAAATAATAACAGCCGCTCGGGTCGATCTTTAGGTTAAGCCGTGCTTGCCTAGGCTGGTCTGTGGATGGGTGACCACCCATTACATACCGAGTTTCCTCCGTGCCTCGGAAAGCACGTTAAGCCGTTGGTCTCGGGTGTCATTTGTAGATATTTGACAGTCGTTAGGTAGTCAGTGACACAAAAAAGTCTGACAGCCAGTCTTACCAAGGGGTATCGTATTACACAGTATTAACTGGGTTGTGGAGGTCAGATAGGCAGTCGCTCCATGTAAAATACTGGTATTCAGCTGCATCTGGTTAGACTGGAAGCCGACCCCAACATAGTTGATGATGATGAGACAACGCTAATGATATTGACAAAAAGATGTCCAGAAAGGAATAAACATTATTAAAAAACGTCGCCTGAACTCTTTACAAGATTGTGAGAGTTTTAAAGAAAATGTTGCTGCCTTTAACAAACTCTTCAGATGTTATTTTTAGTGTCTGGATAAGAACTTGCACGTTATCGATTATACTAATATTATAAATTAGTAAAATTTGTTTGGAAGTTTGCATGTAAGCTCCGGAACTACTCATCCGATTCCGAAAATTCTTTCACTAATGGAAAGCTGCATTATTCATGAGTATCATAGGCTATATATTTAAAGCGTTCCGAGGGACAATTTTTGACCATATATTCCTAGAAAACGTTATAGATAATGGTGTTCTCGGTGTCAACATTTGGGATGACACAATTTACATTGCCCTCATTAGGACAACGTAAGAAGTGGAGAAAAAGCGATTCTGTTGCACCGTAAAATAATAATAAAATAACAAATTGAGTCCCTAGCACGAGCGCGCGGTCTAAACGTAACGTATAAACGTCGATTTTTTTATTAAAATCGACGTAGACTCGTTTCACATATAATATTTTCATAATTTATTTTATATTTATAGTGATTGTTGCAAACAATTTACCTAAATATGCCATAAGAAAATTGTATTTTCGATTCAAAAATAGATGTATTTAAGTTACGTGTACACCGCGAGCTCGTGTTAAGGCCCCTGATCTTATCACCAACTTTCCCATCCATCCCTAATTTCACCGTAACTCACTTACTAAAATAACTTATTCATATTAAATACACCCTTAACACTAAACTTGGTAATATAACTTGTTCATGCTGTTATTTATTCGCGTCACCTTGACTTGCTTCGCACAATGGCGAGTCGCGGGTGTCACTTACGAACTTGGAGTAACTTCGTTATAACAAAGGAGGGAGGTAATGGCCTCTTCTTCTCTCAAAAAGGGCAATTTGGACACAGAAAAATATTTCGTTAAGGCAATTTTTGATGGGTGTGCTGTAAAGTTTTATTTTTGGTTTAAGGCAATAAGGTGCTGCAAGTAAAACTGGAAAACGCAGTTCTGGGTTGAAACTTTCTCATAATAACATAAACATAACATAGCGCCTGTAATCTGGAAGGCTTAGGCAGAAGTGTAACTAATAGTACACCTACATTTCGCCAGTTATGTTTTAGTCCCATGTAATAAGAGACGAGCCTATTGCCGTCAACCGGGCACAAGTCCAGACTCTGCGGCCGATACTGAGAAATTCCTGATGGAAAAACTCAATAACGCTTTGCCGGACCTGGAAGTTGAACCTAGAACCAACGAGGCAGTTGTATAAATCTTTTTCGTTTTCCCTTTTTGGAACGACCAGACTTGTACAGGGAACCTAGCAAAAACAAATCAATTTTCAATCCCCACACAGCGTAGCACCTTTTAAAACCAAAAGTCGAACGCAAAAGATCCGGATTACAACATAGAAATCTTCTCGAAAATCCTCATATCCCCGTTTTGCTATCCCCACTGGAAACACAATTTGCCATAAGAATAAATAGCTAGCTAACCCTTCCTTTTAATATTGGCCATTTGATTAAATAAACTGTACAGGTCGAAGACATGGGTCTTCCCAGAAGGGAATTGATGGACTGCCGTGGCCTTGTGACAGATTGCCTATTTTATACTTACTACGGTTCTTCTCCAGGGAATGGAGAATAGTCAAAATAAGGAAAACAAACGCGAATAAATGAGTTTGTATTAGACATGAAATATGAATAGTTGCTATAGCAGTCATAGGTCTCCTATTCGAACCCAAGGCATGATGCGGGACTGTTCGAAAGAGATACCGCGGCCCTGGAACACAAAGGGGAAAGAAGGAACATGGATGGGTTTTAGTCAGTAAAAGTCTGACACTTCCTCCCACTCCACCCAAAGCGGGTGGGGGACCCATTTGATGATTTCCCATCCCAAAAAAAAAAAGGCACGCCTGATTTTCCGGATTCATGTGCGTATTGTATTATTATCACTTGCTTCAGTGAAGGAAAATATCGTGAGGAAACCAGCATGCCTGAGAGATATTTCTTGACGGCATGTAAAGCCAATTCAGAGGCCCATGGGCGGCATAAACACTTTAACACCAGGTTAGGCACTAACCACACGATAAAGAAAGAGTAGTTCCTTGGTACGGTGGCGGTGAAGATCGTTCATTAGGAAAGCTGATTCAAACTTTTGTGTGCAAAAATACGTAGAATTCAGTAAATTTCTTATGACAAAAGGTAAATGCAATCATGTTTAAGAGACTACTAATATCATCTCCTGACTTGCCTTTTCCCAACTCTATTGGGGTCCGATTCCAGAATACTAGTATTTTACTTGAAGCGACTGCCTATCTGACCTCCACAACCCAGTAAGTACTGGGTAATACGATACCCCTTGGTAAGACTGGTTGTCAAACTCTCGGGGCACTGACTACCTGTAACGACTGTAAAAGATCTACAAATGACAGCCGGGACCAATGGCTAAACGTGCTTTCCAAGGCACGGAGGAATCTAGGTATGTAATGGGTGGTCACCCATCCACAGACCAACCTAGGCAAGCGCGGCTTAACCTGAAGATTGATCCGAGTGGCTGTTATTATTTAGCCACGAGACTACTAATATCGACCTGTCAATATTTTCGTTATTACTATTTTCTACGATTGCTACCGTAAAACCTATTGTACAAACCGAGTATCGTATAAAACGATAGTAGCATCCAATCAAATCTTGGCGGATACACCGAACGTTTAACCAGTCACCACTACGGTCATAACTCAACTACCGTGGGCACTAAACCACCGAGCAATGACCGCTGGGGTAGACGTGTTCTTGAGACGATATCGACGGAAACTCAAACCGACAAACGCAGGGTTAAGATTCCCTGAGGCTAAATGGAGCGATGATCTTTGCAGGTACGCTAGATAATACTAGTACATATCCTAACACTGTGCCATAACATTAAGTAATTCATCATAGCACGTTTTCGAAGTTCCATACATCGCGATTATGAACCTTTTCAAGTAATTCGTTCACCCATCCACAGACCATCCTAGGCAAGCACGGCTTAACCTAAAGATCGACCCGAGCGGCTGTTATTATTTAGCCACGAGCTCCTTATATTATGTACTTTTTAATAGCTTAGGTATTTTTTACTAGCTTATTCTTCGAAAATCAAAATCAAAAGTGTCTCGGGATAAGAAATTGCCATCAACGTCACATAAATCAGGAGATTAGGCGCAATATTTAGCGTCACGACGGACGAGATTAGTGTTCCTAAAGATTCTTCGAAAAGTAATTGAATAAGCCAAAGTAGGCTACCTTGTAGGCTTAAGACGTCTGTATTCTGAAAGCATTTTATGAAAAAATATGGAACTTTTGATAAAATTATTTAAGACAGGTCTTATTGTGTTTTTTATTTCGGACATGACTTTCACGGAATATTATTTTTCCTCTTCACAGATAGAGCCGAGTATTCAAAATGAACAAAGACTTTACACATTGAGGGAATTCATAAAAGGGCCAGAATTATTTCAGCGGGAAATATAACCCTAAGTACAACATTTAGGGCCTTAATGACCTCATAAACGTATGTAAATCATGAAATACGACCGCGAAAACATACACGTATCTTTTCACCAAAAATGTTGCAATATTTGTCTTACTAAAGAAAAATATTACACAAAAATAAACTAGAATAAATTACAACCATTCTGTATTACTTCCCTTCGCAGCCAATCTAGTAGCGTAAAGAATCAGAGGTGTATAAAATAAAAAGAGGTTTCTTTTAAAACAAGGCGTCGCATCAGAGGGAGGCAAAGCGTTCGCAATTACGCGGACAAATGATCTGAGATGAGCAAAACTCGCTTATAAAATACTGCTGAGAAATACAGCCCACGGTTCTGCTCGGGTTCCTAGCGAATGTCGTTTTTCACTTTTATGTAACTAGTTAATTTAGCCTCTTTACTTGGCCCGCGTTTTAGGGTTCCGTGAAGGTAAGCTTTTTGTCGACACCGTTTGGGTCGAACGGTGTACGGTAGCGACAACTTAAGGTTCCGTCTATATGTCTGCGTGTTTTCGGGCTTAATACTTATGACTGTAATACGAAGCCAGTTGAAATATCTATTCACAGAAATAGCTATTCTGGGAATATTTACTTAAGTCTCAATCTTGGCAAAATAAAACCAAGGTAAACAATAAACAATAACTTATCTTGAACGGGTTACTGATAAGGACGCCGCCGAGTTTAGGAAACTGTATTCCAACGATTTAAAATTTGCAACGACCAACTGTCGTCTGCCTAGCCTGTTCCGAACTATGTTGGGGTCGGCTTCCAGCCCAACCGGATGCAGCTGAACACCAGTGTTTTACATGGAGCGATTGCCTATCTAATTTCCACAACCCAGTTAGTACTGGGTAATAGAAAAATATCCTTTGATAAGACTGGTTGTCAGAATTGCGGGCCACTGACTACCTGTAACTGCTGTCAAAGGTCGACAAATGACAGTCGGGACCAACGGCTTAACGTGCCTTCCGAGGCACGGAGAAAACTCGATATGTAATGGATGGTCACCCCCAACGGACTAGGCTATCGCAGCTTAACCTAATGATCGATCCGATCGGCTGTAATTATTTAGGAACTACCAATGTTCTGAAGCAATTTAGTGGGTGTATAGTAGTTCTTCACTGCGCCTGCAACTTCTCTTCGAAAATGTATAGGTGCTATGCCAGGTGTGGGTTATTACGAAATTTATAACAATTATAGTTTTAAACACTATTTTAAGCTTTCACGGTTTACAACTAAACTATACATCGGGAGCTTAAAATAACGAACAATCACGGAACTTATCCCGTAAGTGACAGTATAAGTTTAATAATAGTTTTAGTGGTGCGGAACCCAAAGTGCACTACTTTACTTGGCCGTATTTTTCCTCCCCCATGTAAATATGACTGGTGCTACACGTCCAGACAGATGAATGAGGGTAAATTGTGTCGCACACTCTGTATTACTGTAAAATGAACTTAAGTTGACGTTTATACTGCTAATTGGATGTCAAGGCACAGTTAGTGCACAGTGTAAAATCTGGCTTAATGTTGATGGCTACAAAGTTGATAAAATTACGAGGTAACAAAACTGGTAAAAGCTGGTATCTTGTTATACTACGCTTGGTCAGCTCGTAGTCAAATTGTTAGAACCAGGTACTGTGAAAATCTTAGTAGCTCGAGTAAAACATTGATTTTTATGTGGTTAAGTAGAAGCCTGATATTCAACTTAATTTTGTGGCTAGGTGAAGATGAGAAGGAGCTCACTCCTACTATGATTTAGCTCTCTTGCTAAGATTTTTTTTATTCGTATCTAGCTATGGCCCTATCAGAATACCAGCGCCATGCTGAGATAGGGGCTTTTGGCCTCATACAGGATAAATTTAGTTTAATGAATGTCTTATGTTTTATTTTCATAAGTCGTTTATTCATTTTTCTTACATACTTATTATATTTTTAAATATTTTTATGAACAAAAATTACATTAAAAAAACTTTTTATATTATTTTTTGTTTATTGTTAATTTAATCATTTTATTTTGATCTGTCCAAGACGAATAGGTAAATACTTTTTCATTATCTTTCTTTAAAATCACAGGTGGTCTAGAAGAAAATGATATGAATTATATGAATTTTCTTCTACCGAACAAAAATTATTGTCAAAGACTTTTCAACAAAATGAAGAAAATGTTACAGCGGGGGAGTACGAGTATGTCTAAAGCATCTATTGCAAAGATTGTGTCAAAGTGTTGTTAAAACTTTCGGGATAACAAGGATAGTTTGGTGTACAACACTCGGGATTTTGTACTTAACAGAAAACTGAAACCATATGATACAAAGTTTCTGAGATCGAATATTTCGTGTTACTACATATGTATATGAAAACGTTCGATCGTCTTTTCACGTTTGGAAGATTATGTTGTATGTTATCAAAAATATTTGGAGGAGCTCTTGTGTAAATAATAACAGCCGCTCGGGTCGATCTTTAGGTTAAGCCGCGCTTGGCTAGTTAGGTCCGTGGATGGGTGACCACCCTTTACATACCGAGTTTTAACCGTGGCTCGGAAAGCACGTTAAGCCGTTGTTCCTGGCTGTCATTTGTAAAACTTTGACAGTCGTTACAGGTAGTCAGTGGTCCGAAATTCTGACAGCCAGTCTTACCAATGGATATTCGTATTACCCAGTACTAACTGGGTTATGGAGGTCAGATAGGCAGTCGCTCTATGTAAAATACAGGTATTCAGCTCCATCCGGTTAAACTGGAAGCCGACTCTAACATGGTTGGGAAAAGGCTAGACAGATGATGTCGTCAAAATATTGGTGTGGTATAATTCCTTTGTGCGAGCATAATTCGGTGTACCCATTGTAAACCCATACATCTGGTAGGTATGAACTATAGAACTGCTCCACGTTTATACATCTGGTCATACAAGCACACTGATTGCAGGTACTAATCTGATCTTTCTCAAAATACCACCATAATAAGGTAGGTAAGTGTATATCCTGTACCGTCTGCCTCTATTTCGTTTGCAACAAAATATATTTACCCATTTCCATTTCTTTTTATTCCACTCATCACATTAATTATTTTATTGCATGCTGAGCCGCGAGGTCAACAAAATTAAACTAATTAAATAAATTACGTCCTACTTGTTGTTTTATTAATTCATTTTCTCGACTTAAGCCCTCTATGACGTGAACGGTCACGCATTCGGTTTTACAGCTACACAGCAAAACGCTGGAAGCGGAACGGGGCGTTGTAAAAACAAAAATAAAAACTTTTAATTTGATAATGAAACTCAACACTGAACGAAGCAAGCTTTGTGTATATCTTTCAAAGGCCACAGTAACATAATATTGAGCCTGTTTTCGTGTGGGCAGAGGTTTATAATATTCGAAAACCCAATTAAGTTTACGAAGTATTTTTTAAGTTTTATGTCCTAGAGAGCAAGCTTAGATTAAACAAAAACACCAACAGGCTAGATCTGGGTGCTTTTCAAAGTTTCATATTGAATCCGTGTTGTGCGGAAGCCATTAGAATTTACAAGTTTGTTTAAAAGTCTTTTAAGTAATATAGTCTGGTAGCAGTTTTATCGTTAAGTACACTTATGTATCACGATGGGGCTGATTTGGTCAGGATTGTAAGACCAAAAGCCCCTAAATAAATAAAGATTTAACAAGAATTTGTGTGGTATAACTAAAAACTCGACTTCTGAATAATATGTAGCCTATGTTACCCGGGCCATAATAACCAATCGATTGACACTTTATTCATCATAATCGGAATAATAGGCGCTACAGAGGAACATTAAATAAATAAAAATAAAATAAGCCTTTATTACTGTTACTCTTTACAATCTTATTCTTACATGTTATACTACTCACTATTTACATTAATACTTGTTACACCACCACACAGAGGAACATACGTAAATACAAACACACATACATACATACATAGCCTGCTAAAATCATAACTCTTCCTTTTGGCTTCGCCGTAGTTGGGTAAAAAAGGCTAGATACGCACAAATCCAGACTATTTGTCCGATGGGACAGCAATTCCACGCGACTGGAGAGAGACCAGGCTCAGGTCCAACGGCAACGGCTCAACAAGCTTTTCGAGGCACGAGGGTATCACACTGCCTAGTTGCCTACTTCCAAACTCCAACACAATTAGGAACACATTTCCTAAGATTCAAAACAGCGCAGCTAGACCTTATACTTACAAGATGCGCTTAGAACTACTATAGCAACGAGGCAGGCAAAAAGGCTACAGTATTCTAGTCCTCGTTGGTCTTGTGGTCGTAAGCACGAGGTTTTGGGATCGGTTCTCAGTAAGGCAAAGTGTTGAAGGGTTTTTTCTTTCAGAAATTATTCAGTAGCAACCAAAGAGTCTAAATTTGTACCTGGTTGATGGCAATAGGCCACCTATTACATGGTACTTAAACATAACTGGCGAAAACTGTCTGCCTAATTCTTTGAGGATTACAGGCGCGATGTTATGTTATGTATGATATTCTAGTTACCTTCAAGGCTTCATTGAACTATACTCTATCGGTATAGCTAAGTAATTGGGTTGTGGAAGTCAAATGGTAGTCTGTCCACGTAAAATATTGACATCCGCTGCTTCTTGTGGGTTGTGAGGTGACCGCAATTGAGTTGGGAAAAGGCTCGGAGGGTGATTGATTTATATTCAGAGGCAGGTTAGTCTGATGGCGGTACGTGAAGCTATAGAATTCAGTGTGTGATTCTTTGACTTCATTTTATGTCTACAAAATCGCAAAGCATGTTCAAAAAACTTAAAAAATGGTTTAAATATCACGCCTGTAATCCTCGAAGGGTTTGGCAGAGGTGTATCTAAAAGCACATCCACGTTTAACTAGTTTTGTTTAAGACCCATGTAATAAGGGGCGAGCCTATTGCCATCAACCGGGCACAAATCCAGACTTTGTAGCTGCTACTCAGAAATTTCTGTGTGTTTCAATTTGCCGGACCCGGGAATCGAACCCAGGACCTCATGCTGGGCAGTTGCGATTGCGACCACTAAACCGTTTTTTTCTCCTTCAAAATCAAGGTTATAATTCCTTTGGCCACTTTGCTCTACTACCCACGCTATCAGATGTCGCCCCGATGAGATAGCGTAAAATCACCACTTATAAACAGACTTAACACAATTGGGGTACAGTTTTGAGTTTTACCTTGATACAAACTTTCGTTTGTTATGTTATTTTCCCCTACATTTATAAATTTCGTTCGTGGCTGCCGAAACTAAAAAGTCACTGCTGGTTCATCCATTTGGTCATTGTATTCGTGACGAAAAATTTTAGAAATGATGATATGATTATACTAGTTTTGTTCATTTTATTGTAATTTCATTGTGTTTACTCTAATTCTGTCTACTAAAAATGTTTTGTTTGTTTTTATTCTTACATATACCATATTGTTTACTTAATATTATTACTATTTTTATTTTATTTTTAATTCTAATTTTTCTGTAATTTTACTTGATTTTTATGTTCAACCAATAACTTGTATGTGTGGTGTAAACTGTCAGTATAAGTTGGTTATAAATAAATAAATAGAAATTTCGAATTTCAAAGAAATCACCGCAAGCAATGCTAAAGTGACCAGTTCTCAATTTTCCATTCAGAAACTGCGTGAAGGAAATATACATATGCCTTTACAGGATAAAAGTCCCAAAACATCAGTTAACGGACCCCTTGCAAGGATTCTTGCAATAAATCACTCTCCGATGACAACTTTACCATAAGAAAAAAAGAAGAAAGTTTTCTACAATTTTCTTTCCTATAAATAAATGTGAAGGACATGTGTCGCAAATGGAATCCGAATGATCTCGGAGAAATATGGTTGTATGATGTAATATGGTGTGAACTGAACTTGCTGATACCAGGCGTATATACAAGACAGAAGGTCTTCTTTATACAAAGAGCGAAAACGCACGCACACATAGACATGCTCCACGTACACACACTCTCCCGGCATTCAGTTGGGAACTTGGGATAGACTGTGATCACCGTTACGTATACGTGTGTATGTGTGCGTGGGACGGTTTTCGCTCGATGTGAAGACACAACCTTCTGAAGGTACTATGTTGATAGCCGACGTTCCGTGCGAAGCCTTATTTCCCGTTGAGGAGCGAAATGAACTGAGAAGGTACTTACTACACCTGTGCGAACCGTTTGAGGGTCTTATGACACCGTTTCGCTTACACAAGCAAATGTTTTCTTGAATTTCGGCTTAAAAATATTGAAGGGAAACATTTTTTGTAAGAAACAATATTGAATAGGGAATATGCAAGAAATACAAAACTTTTATTATTTCTTAAAAATGCCTTGTATTGGTCCATAAAAACATTGTGGTACACTTGTTTAATTTTCTAATACAACACTTACTTTACAATTTAATATTTCATGTAGCGTGTTTTTGGTGAAACGGAACGCAAACTCAAAACGCATCGCCCCTCGATAACGCCGGTAGTGACGTCAAATACCATGTGTCAAAGAAACACTTTTATTTGAAAAGTACTTAAAGTTTCACTAAGATTTTATTATAATATTGTTATTGCAATGTTTACTTGAATAAAGGACATGCAATTTGCCAAATTAATATATTAAGGGTAAAAAATTAGATGTAAACAAGGCAGATAGAGGTAAATGACGTCACATAACATGACATGAATGGCCGCGACAGTCACGGACGTTTGAACTGTCGTAGAAAATTGTAGGAGTTTAATTTATTTTTTGAGCGACAAGCAGTAGTTGAACTTAAGTTTTAATTATTTTCTTGGGTTGATAGTATTGTATTTTATTGATTTAAGTGAAAAAAAAATTACATGCATATTCCCTATTATCCTACTTCCTTCATCCTATTTCCTACTAATATTATAAATGCTCTTTCACGCAAAAACTACCGACCAGATTTAGATGAAATTTGGCACACAGATTAACGTATAACGATAACTTCTTATCCCGGTAGTACGATCTTGTGGTACAAATACGGAACTCTACACGGGAGAAGCCGCGGGCTTAAGCTAGTCACTTCAAAAAGCACACTTCTCGATTTAAAACATTAGAGAACATACATACATACATACATTTTTCCAATGAGGAGGCAGGCCGTAGCTAAGGAACGCCACCGACGATGCTTAAAAACTCGTTTTATTGCGATTATCAGAAATAACATTAGAAAGGAATATTTGTGGATACATCATTCTAAATCATCGATTTTATGAGGTATTTTTCCCATGAGAGACATTGATCATAACGAACACAGTCATTCGTACCTACCATTTATTTTACTCGGGTGAAAATAGAGAAACCGAATTTTCCCAGATATTTCCTAGAAATGAAAGAGACCTAACTAAAAGGATTTTTCATCCCCGTACACCCATTTTCGAGAACTTGATCACAAATATATTATTTTTACAAATATTGCTCATTTAATACTATGGATATTGAATACTGAACGCAAGTTTTTCACCTCTGGTAAAGGCGATAAACTCACTTTGCTAAAGAGCAAAACCATCTAGAGATTTCTGATAGTTACACAGATTGTTAATAAAGGCTACATGAAATCAAAACACTGAGTGCAGTTACCAATTGTTTTTAATGTAACACCATAAATCTGCAACAATTCAGAAAATCCTCGCTTTATCGAAATAATTAAGTGACCCATTAATGAGCGTCGAAGTGTGAAAAATACTGTTAAGTTTTACGAGCCATAAAATACTGTTGCTTTATTGCAAAATTTTCGAAAATCCGTACATTGTACATTTTTTCTGAACGTATGTAATCCGGGTTTTTCACCAACTCGACACGAGAAACTGAGCACACGTGTGTTAGTTGGTGAAACTCAAAATTAGTATCACTTATTATTTCGTCATCTGGACACGCCAAGATTTTAGAAACTAAAATAAAATCACTTTTATGTTTTTGCCAACTGCGCACACCCAGTTTTTTTGCAAAAAAGGTTAATAATCACCTCGTTCATCGAATCAATGAAAAAGAAACAATTTCGTGAAAAAGCTGCCTCACTTTTTTGTTCGAAAAACCTTATTAGCTTCTATTTAAGACAAATTTTTAAATAAACAAATTTAGAATATGTTGAAAACCCTGCCCGATTCAAAAGGGGCATATAGGTATACCAATGACATTACCAAATAGAATAAGAAACTTTAAATATTCATGAAAGTGAAAATATTAAAGGAATCACAATCAATTCATGATTTTTGTCCCAAATTACCACTGTTTCCCTAAATGCTAACTAACTTTTAAAACGTGGCAACGTCTTCGGCATAAGTATGTCGATCATCAATTGTTTTTATGACGTCACTACCCGAGCAGAGACCGGGAGTGTCGCCGCTCACGCTCGTGTATTGCCATGTAAGTTTCCTCATTTTACATAATTTTCATCGTGGTATTTTGTTACTTGTTCTCCAAAAAGTTCTCTAATAATACCTTCAGACAGGGTTTTTTTAATATTGTATATTTGTTTTATTTCAAAATTTGTCTTAAATAAAATCTAATAAGGTTTTTCAAGCAAAAAAGTGAGGCAGCTTTTCATGAACTTTTCATGTTAATACTTTTTAAGTAATCATGTACCTAGGTAGTTGTAGAAAACATAGAACATTTTCCTTTGCTAAAAAAAAATACAGAAAGAATCTTTCTAGAAAATTCTATTTAACATTTTCAGTACCTGAATAAACAAGCAAAATAGTCAATACCAACAGTTTTATAGACTTTCCAATAAACTGGTCTATTTTGGAAATGGATACAAACACAGACCATAGTGGAAAGCTATCAATGCGGAGTGAAACGAATGGTGCATTAGACGAATTGAATGCGGTGGCTATGTGTGCTTTCATAGCGAGTCAATTAAATGATTGGCAAGGTAACGTTCATCGTACAGGGTGTATGTATGGAAATAGGTATAAAATACAGGGTGAATTTGATACACAGGATTGAACTGGTAGACGGACCCTTCACGAAGCCGTCAACCAAGCATTATATACATCAAACTAAGTCACCCTGCGCAAAAATTATTGCTTTGAAACGACTTTTTTTTTGGGTGAAAAATCACGTTTTACGGTAAAACTCAATGTAACGCACTCAAAACTCGGTGCTGATGGATGCTTTGAATAACAAACGGGTCATGGATGTAATTAAAGTAAAGTTAAAACCTTAAAAAATAGTATTTATAAAAAAAAACTTGTGAAAAAATTGGAACTTTGACCTCCAATATCTCCGTAAAAGGTTCCCAAGTATGGTCCAGAACAAAAAAATGATCGCAATGACGGGGAAAACAAGTGCCTTTCGGCTTCGTTAAGGTTCTTTTTACACCCTTTATGTGCTTCCGGATGGCCAAATCAGAAACAATTATAGTGAATAGGAATTTCGTGTTGGATTTTGATGAAAACGCAGACAGTATCCAATACAATCTTTATTATTATTTGCGTGAATTAATTACAGATACCTATTTGTAACCTATTCAGGCCTCAACGGCTGCATGGATTTCGATTTAATTTTGGTACGCGGGTAGACCATAACGCGGACCGGGACAAAAAACACTATCCTAGACCTAACTACGATAGTTTTTTTGTCGCAGGAGCTGTTTTCCGAAGGATAATCTCTGATATTTTTTTCAGGGTAAGCGGTCGCAAAAACTGAAGTTCTTTTGTGTACTGTGTGAAGGATGATATGGCTAGACAGCAACTGCCTGATAATAGATGACGAGTAATAGAGAAGTATGTCTAAGAGATATTTTCTCGACGGCATGAAAAGCCAAGTCAGAGGCTCATGGGTGCAACTAAAACTCTGACAACAGGTTAGGCACTAACCACATGAAAAAAAAGAGAAGTATGGAAGAAGAAGACATGCTGCGACGACCCCAAATAAATTGGGATAAGGGCAGGAGAATGGTGATGACGACCGATGATGTACTCATGATTCATCATCTGCCTAGCCTTTTCCCAACTATATTGGGGTCGGCTTCCAGTCTAACCGGATGCAGCTGAATACCAGTATTCTACATGGAGCGACTGCCTATCTGATCTCCACAACCCAGTTAGTACTGGGTAATACGATAACCTAACCTAACGACTACCAAACCTACCGACCTAACGACTGTCAAAGATCTACAAATGACAGCCGAGACCAACGGCTTAAAGTGTTTTCCGAAGCACGGAGGAAACTCGCTATGTAATGGGCGGTCACCCATCCACAAACCAACCTAGGCAAGCACGGCTTAACCTGAAGATCGATCCGAGCGGCTGTTATTATTTAGCCACGAGCTCCTCCATTCTTTTCATTCATTCCATGATTCGATATTGATACCCATTAGTTAAGTTCTTCAATTGTCTGCGAAGTTTCACCAACTAATTTAATTAGTCCTGTATAGTGTGTACCTAAAAACTCAGACGTATGGACTGTGTACAAAACCTAATTAGGTTAATTTCCCAGGTGAAAATAGAAACATTTTCCAGTACTAACATTAGTGCGAGTTTTATTTTCTCTATTTGGCTTTGGCGTGAAAGCACACAAAGTTAATGAAGTATAGTGAGGTGTCTAATGGATTTAGGTTTGTTAATTTGAAATACTGCAGTCGCATTTAGATTAGTGTTGAAGATTCTGAAATTATTTAAAATCATACTAAAATTCGTCGGAACAGCTGTGGGTCCGTTTATCGCAAGACTGGAGCCTTGAGACAGCTAGACGGGGCCGCAGAAGAAGACTGAGGCGAAGATGGCGGGACGCATTGGACGGCTTCCTAAAAAATTTACACATTTTTGCACATTTTTTTTTAATGAAAAATGAGTCGCGCAAGTAACACTTATGTGGTTACAAAATTATAATCTTTAATACAACCCTCTAAGTTCATGTGACCCTAGTCTGTAGCCATTTAATGAAAAAATCATTTTTTTTTAATTAGTTTGAAAAATCGACGTATTTACGTTATGAAAAACGTCAAAACTCCTGCTAGGGCCTCTTAACACTAGAAAATTTACTGGCCTTTATGGATATCATAGATAACATAGAGAACGGCCATGTCCACCTGTGACCGCTTACGTTACTGATCCGAATGAATAATTGCTTTTGAAAAGTAAATAAGGATTAATAATAATTTATTCGTACCAAACCAATGTGTACCGGGAATTGTATATTAAATACGGTTTATAGTTGCGGTTTACATTTTAAACATTGAAAAGGAATAATGGTGTACGTATGTATATGTTGAACGTGTTTTAAAGCAAATAATTAATGATTTATATTTGTTTTGAAATCCGTATATTTACAATAAATGGTCCAAAATGTTTATTCATACGTGGGATCATTCATAACTACATAAAAAATCGTCTAGTTTTGCTTTACTTTTTTACTAACAATAAAACTGCATGTTAATTAAAAATATGATTTACTGCTCGTTCGAAAATGTATAATTACAACAAAATGATAAATGGAAGGAAATACACCAAATCATACACTGCATACTGTTTAGAATCCAAAAACCAGCATTACTTGATCCCTTCCCCCAACAAACTGACCAAACACCTGCAGCTCAAATCACACTGGTCCAAATACAACATTACAAGTATATGCTTTTAGTCTACCGAAGTAATGTTCGTTTTGACTAATAGCCAATTAGCCTAATAGAGTACCCTGGGCTGAATAATGTATTGCTCGTGACGGTATAGTGTAGCATTTGATATACTATCACAGTAGTACGAAAGGCAAATAGATCATGAATTGGCTAGTATGAAACGTTAAGCAAATGCGCCATGTTATGGGGCCAGGTTACTGATTCAATGGCATCTAATATGGGTGGTGTAGTTTTTGGTTCGTGGATAGGTGACCACAGACGGTTTGTAGATCTTTGACAGTCTTTACTGGTAGTCAGTGGTAACCAGTCTTACCAAGTGGTACCGTTTTAGTCAGTACTAACTGGGTTGTGGAGGTCAAATAGGCAGTCGCTCCATGTAAAATACTGGTATTCAGCTGCATCCGGTTAAGACTGGAAGCCGACCCCAACATAGTTGGGAAAAGGCGAGTCAGATGATAAGATTGTACAGTGATGAGCTCAACGATGAAAACATTTAACTAGCTAAATAATAAGTGACTGAACCGAATTAATGAAATAGCAATGTGCAACAATGGGACACTTTGCCAACCCTCCTAGAAAAAAAGGTTGCAACTCACAACGAGTCACACCTGTAACTCGATGGGAAATAATCCAAACGAGTCACACTTGTGACTCGATGTGAAATAATCCCAACGAGTCACACCCGTGACTCGATGGGAAATAATCCCAAAGAGTCACACCTGTAACTCGATCTGAAATAATCGAGCCAAAGGTGTGACTCGCTAGGAACCCACAAATATGCTTGGTAATAAACCCTCTGGCCTCCCCTACCAAGTCACAAACTCCAATTGTTTTAGGTACACGTTTCAAAATCAAAAAGAGATTTTCTCGTGAAATGAATATTACTATTACTTGAAGATAAGACCTATTTCAGAGTAATGAGTTCCGAAATAATATAACCGTAACAAAATAAAACTAAAATCAATATGGTAGGAGAAAATATCTTGAACCAATTACATGAATTTGAAGTCTAACAGAGAACAAGTAAGTTAAGAAATACATACCCATGTTGGTTAAAAGCTGTTATTTTCATATTACAAAAAGACGCTTTAATTTTCTAGCGAATAGATTTCAACCACAACCAACATGAAATTAATTGTATGAAAAGTAAACCCACCCTGAATACAAATAAACTCAATATAAAATAGAACTAGCCTTTACATTTGGAAGTGAGCCAAATCTCTGAGCACTTGCGTACCCAGTCTAATTCTATTTGAATGGCACTAACATGACCTATACCGGACACTGATTTGAATAACTAATAAGTTACCTTGATTACTGTCAAAGATTTAGATACCCGAGGGCCACGAAACGAACGGGTATAGCCTTTTTGCTCTGCGCTTCAAAAGTCAGTTTGAAGCGGTGAAAACAAAATGAACCTAATTTACCCCTGGGTTCCGTTGATATTTGTTTTGATGATAGGTTGTTCATGTGCAGTATTGCTTGTACAGTCAAACTGTGCAAGGATGCATGAACGTGTACAAGATGAAACTGTTACTACAGTTATCCTGGCCAGTACATGCAACGTAGAGAAAATTGAAATTTATATTTTTCCGCTTGGTTATGCTTGCGCTGTACGACTGCACAAGCATAACCGAGCGTGTGTTGTAGGTCGCATGCAGAGCTCTCAGTTCTCAATTCTTTTCTATTTTTATAAAAAGTTATAAACTGACTAAAGCAACAATATTGTCGTGTGTTGCCGATGATACCATACTTGCAAAATGAGCCAGCCGACAGACTGGCAGTAACGTATGTGTTCTCTATGGAACTTGGTTTTGCTTGCACATTTAGCATGAGGTCTTGGGTTTGATTCCTGGGTCGGGAAAGTGTTATTGGGTTTTTCCATCAGGAATTTCTCAGTAGCAGCCACGTAGTCTGGCTTTGTGCTCTGTTGATAGCAATAGGCTCGCCCCCTTTTACATGGGACTTAAACATAACTGATGAAATGTGGGTGTACTATTAGGTACACCTCTACCAAACGTGATGATGTAAAAGTGTAACCTATCGTCTAAGGCCCACTTAAGCGATATTTCGTGGCCCAGGCATTAAGGCTCCTTTCACGGCCACAGGCGATGTGACATGCGTTAAACAACACGCGCGAGCGTCAATTGTTTCTCTCGGGTGGGTATCGTAGCTCCGCAGCGTCGAGTCGCGGTGATGTGGTATGTTACTCTAATTTTAAACAATTTGTTTTTTCCGAAGTCGCTGTTGCAAGATGTCGCTCGAGCGCATAGCTCGTGGCCACAGGGTTAGGATGAAATGAGGGTAGAATCGAAATGAGTTGGTTACAATTGATATTAGGCCTGTTTGTGGGTTTATTTCGGAGGTATGTTGTAGTGAGAGGCCGTGATCTGGAATCAAATATTTGCTGACGTGTTTGCCTTTTCTTCTTAAGGAGAATCAAGAGCCTTGTTGTCAAAAAAAAAATACTGAAAAGAAAGAAATATTTTGTTACGTAATTGAATTTTAAGCGAGGAGGAACGGTTCTGGGATGTACCTATAAAATTTACTACAATTCATGAATAAGTTAAGAAATATAAAGACTGGTTTGAAAATTGAAAGCCTTTGCAACTTCCTATTTCTATTTTTTCTTATACTAATAAATAATACTGCTTATAATATTTATTTATTTTACTATAATAAATGCGAAAGTTTGTGAGTATGGATGTTTGTTCCTCTTTCTCGCAAAAACTACTGAACGGATTTGGTTGAAATTTGGCACATAGATAGTTTGTAACCTGGATTAACACATAGGATACTTTTCATTCCGGTAATACGATCCCGTGGGGCAGTAAGCGAACTCCACGCGGGGGAAGCCGCGGGCATAAGCTAGTACAAAAAAAATTAAAGCCTAAATATTAGAGCACTATTCGAATTACTACTACCAGGGGTGAGCCGAGCATTAAAAATAAAACAGTGCACTTTTATTTAGGTGTCACTTGGTGTAACTGAAGCTGGGCATCAAATTTGCAAAATAATTTAAACAAAACGCTCTCCGACATTATCGCTATTAAATTTCGTGTCATCGACACCTTAAAAAACAATTATTTAAATAAAAGGGAGTTCCGTGAATTCTGAAGTGCTCATAAATTATTAATTCAATTGTTATCCTATATTCCAACGTGGGTATATTATTATTTCAATGTTCAAGTTTAACACGAGGTGTTGAGTTTAATTATAGCACAATTCAATTACAATAAAGTTGTTTGAATTTAATTGACACCAATATTTCAACAAATATTATAATATCACACCTACCATATTTCACCAAAGGAGGTGTAGAACAATAGTTTTGTCAATAATGTTTTTAGTTTATTGCCATCAGTAGACCACGAAGCTATACTCTTCTGCCTGCTAGTAAAGGACCATGGGCATTTTGCTATGGACTCTGGGCGTAAGACCAACAAAATTAAATAATATTTTAACTTATAATAATTAGGACTCGGGGGCCACGTGGTGGCTCCCAGCCACCGTAGGCGCGGGCCTGTGGACGGTGAGTAATGGGCTGCCGGCTGGCCGTCTTATGACGACAGGCCGAGTCGACGGCGCGTTCGTGTTCCCCCCGCGCCTCAAAGAGATGTCAGCAACCAACAAGGGGTCCGCAAGGGCCGATGCCTGCCGGGGCTGCGGGACTGTTCTAAAGAGATACCGCGGCACTGGAACACAAAGTGCAAAGAAGAAACATGGATGGGTTTTAGTCAGTACAAGTCTGACACTCCCTTCCACTCCGACGGGAGGGATCATTTGATGACTTCCCATCAGAAAAAAAAAGCTTATAATTAGGACTTCAATTGATTCATTGTAGGATATCTATATGAACGGTGAAATATTTCTGCCTTAGATACCTAAGTACTAAATCACGCTGCTCCTTTGTATGATACTTTTCACACCATGTTCCGTGCAGATTAAAATGATCTAGCCAAAAATAGAAGTATTCGTGTCGTGGAAGATGTCTGAAGGATTAGTCGAAAGATGGGCTGTTAAGTAGCTATTCCTACTTTATCCAGATTTAGGTTTTCGCGTGCAAATATTATCGTTATCGATGAAATAGTGAGATAGAAAAAAAGTACAAAGTGATCTTTAACTAGGTCAGAAATCTTTATCTCTTAGCGATGAAGCGTAGGGTTCAAAGGGCCACGAACTAGTGGCAAAAGCTTTCAAAGCATTTTGTATTTCTAAATCGATTTAAAAAAGAGAATTGTCACGAACTTTTCAGTAGCTTACCTATCATCATCTGCCTAGCCTTTTCCCAACTATATTGGGGTCGGCTTCCAGTCTAACCGGATGCAGCTAAATACCAGTATTTTACATGGAGCGACTGCCTATCTGAACTCCAGAACCCAGTTAGTACTGGGATACAATACCCCTTGGTAAGACTGGCTGTCATACTTTTTGGGTCACTGACTACCTAACGGCTGACAAAGATCTACAAATGACACCCGGGACCAACGGCTTAACGTGCTTTCCGAAGCACGAAGGAAACTCGGTATGTAATGGGCGGTCACCCATCCACAGACCAACCTAGGCAAGCACGGCTTAACCTAAACATTGGCCCGAGCGACTGTTATTATTAAGCCACAATTCCCAAATAAACGTATTGTGTCTTAAATAGATATCGGTTTAACTAAACCAACATTCTTGAAACATCAACGTCAAAGTAAACACTAGGAATCGTTTTGTCCAATAAAGCTAATGTATCGAATAATGGACATTGTGCCCACTCGATTGAGCTCGCGATTTAATATCGAGGCCATCGGTTATCGTTTAATCGTTTGTTTTATCGATAAAATATCGATACTTCATTAATTGTTGCGTAATTGGTGCATGATTGGCAGCTTTAATTGACTGTTCTTCTGGGTAGGTAGGGGAAAGTTTTTTGGGTCTTCTATTAAGGTTCTTAAGGAACTCGTGGCTAAATAATAATAGCCACTCGGGTCAGTCGCGCTTGCCTAGCTTGGTCAGAGGTTGGGTGACCACCTATTACATACCAAGTTTCTTCCGTGCCTCGGAAAGCACGTTAAGCCGTTGATCCCGGTTGTCATTAATAGATCTCTGACAATCGTTATAGGTAGTCAGTCACCCGAAATTTACTTTGCAAACCCGAAAGTTAGATAACCAGTCTTACCAAGGAATATCGTATTACCCAGTACTGGTTGAGTTGTGGAGGTCGGATAGTCAGTCGCTTCATGTAAAATTTAATTCATTCAGCTGCATCCGGTTAGACTGGAAGCCGACCGATGATTAGTAGATTCTACATTCCAAAGGTGGTATTCCTGATAGGTTGAGACATTATGGCTAGACCAGAGATGACGGTACAAAATACCTACACTTGGAACGGAAAGGTTTCTTACTTGTAAAACCCTTTCCTGTAAATTATAATCGCTAACCACCAGTTATATTATTGTATATATGTCTAACACATCAAGGTGCATAGCGTAAGCAAACGTAGAAGAAATATAGTGATTATACTATCTGGACCCCTAGTTTCATTTGAAGAAGCGGCGCAAGCAGGCGCCTAAAACATTAACACAACATACGAGTAACATAGAGCTTAAAAATAACAGGCGTAGTATGTGTGTTCAGTTACACACCTCAGCCTATCTGCCTGAGGAACACTAGCTTGATATAATAAACACTGCCCACTCAATTTACCTCTTCATTTAATACGGGTTATGGTCCAATAATTTCTTTTATCGATAAAACACCGATACTTCATTAAAATTGCGTAATTGGTGACGTAATTGCGAGGTGAAGAAATTAACATACAAATAGTGGTTTTAAATCAAGTGCGGTCAGTTGGAAAAATTTAAATGAGGTGGAAAGTTTAAATTGGTCGAAAAGTGCAAAAGGGGATGTTTGGGGACGAAAGAGCAGTATTTATTTATTCTTTGGCTTTAAACATAGTATGTAAAACTACCTCTGCCCTATTTGAATCGGATTTTGTTAACAGTTTCAAGGGTTTTAGTTTTTTTGTATGGAACCCTAATCCTTTTTCTAAAATCAAAAGAAAAGTAGCCTAAGTTACTCCTTATAACATCAGGTATCTGCCAGTAAAATTCCCATCAAAATCGGTCCAGCTGTTTCGGAGATTAGCCGGAACAAACAGACAGACCGACAGACAGACAGACAAAAACAAAAATAAAAGTTTTTTTTGTTATGAGTACCGTATATACTTTTATATGCAATTAGTAAAAAGCTGTTATTTTGAAATTACAAACAGACACTTCAATTTTGTTTATTTGTATAGATGAAAAGTAGTATAACTACATGCGTTAATAAACAAAATAAGGTACGTCACACGGTCACCAAATCACATGCATTTGACAAAGCAAATCATCACGCCTGTAATCCCCGAAGGATTAAGCAGAGGCGCTTGCGACCACTAGACCAATGTGGCAGTCTTCACACGCAGATGTAGAATAATATTGTACTTATATGTATGCCTTCTCTGTATGAGAAGAGGCCTTTGCCCAGCAGTGGGACAGTAACAGGCTGGTATTATTTATATGTATGAAAATGAAAACATAATAAGATCAAACTAAAAAATATTCCACATTATAATAAATGCCTCAACAATCTTTAATTAACCATGTTTATTTTGTCTCATTAATTATTAAATTAACGTGGTTAATATTAAGAACAAGTACGTGTCCTTATTAATAAATTCGTCAAGCTACAATCTCATGTTTATTGCAACGAATTGAATTGTATTTCCTCTGAGTTGTATCAATAATATAATTAATTAATTTCCTTTCGCTCTTGATCTGCGTCCCTACCACAAAAAAGAGAAAACAGAAGGTCAGTTCAACCACGTTGGGATCGACTTCCAGTCTAATCAGATGCATCTCAATACAAGTATTTAACATGAAGCGACTGCCTATCAGATAGTACTGGGTTATACGATACCCCTTGGTAACACTGGTCTGACAACCACTGGTAGTCTTAGGCGCGAATTACACAGAAACGGCGTAAGGCGTAAGGTGCTGCGCAGACGTGGAATTTATAAGGAAAAGAAAGAACGGCGTGCCTGCGCCGCGCCGCTTGAGTGTAATTCACAACATGTCACTTGCGTACATTTTGTATGAAAACGTTTTGAAGCGGCATCATGCCTTCACCGCACCTTTACTGTATAATTCGCGCCTTAGGCCTCTGACTACCTGTTACGACTGTCAAAGATCACACAAAGACTCACAAATGATACCCTGGACCAGCAGCTCTCATGCATTCCGAGGCACGGAGGGAACTCGATACGAGATTGGTGGTCGCCCATCCATGGTCGAACCATCACGTGACACATAGACACGCTTCACGAACAGCGAGTGCAAGACCACTCGCGACTGTCATTTGTTTGACACAGTTTGAGAATGCCGTACGTACAGTAATACTTTGCCGTAGTAGATAGTACTAATAGAATAAGAGGCCAGCTCATATTAGTTTGTTACTACTGACATCAATTGTGACCGCCTACGTGTTTTTGTGCCTGTTTTCTCTAGTTGTGTGGAGTTTCCCTGCTGTACCTCTCTGTTCTGTGGCTTTGGGTTCCGTAATCCGTAAAGTCATTTAAATAGCCACAGGGGTGATCAGTTGGGTGAGGCCTATGTCCGGTATTGGGCTTTGAGAACTTTAATTGATTGATTAATTGGCTACACCTTTCCTACCGGTTTCACAAATAGATTTCTATTTCCTTTATTTCTTGGATTCAATATATTTATGGTCAGGTGCGGTAATTTGGGTGATATATTTAATCACCACTGTTCCGAAAGTGGTGCAAGCAGACATGGTGAAAAACTAAAAATAATTGTCATAAAACCATAAATTCGAAGACATGGTGACATCTACCCTGCACTGGTTCCCCATACCCTCAACCCCATTCCGTTTCATAGAGAGGAGGCCTGTGTCTCAATCCCAACAATGGGACCATTAAAGGCTGACTAAGCTAAAGGCGACAGTTTTAATAGGAATACCGCCAGTCTGTGGAATTCACTGCCGGCTTTTCTGTTTCCCAATCATTATAATCTAGATCTCTACAAAGTTCGAGTGAATCGGTTTTTTCTAGGCAAGCGTGCTCCACCCTAGGCCGCATCATCGCGTCGCATCAGGTGATTTCTGTACGTAGGCGACGTGTCGTGAATTACACTCAAGCGGCGCAACGTCGCCTACGTACATTTTGTTCAAAAACGATTTGAAGCGGCATCATGCCTGCGCTGCGCCTGCGCCGCGCCTTCACCTTACGCCGTTTCTGTATAAATCGCGCCTAATAGGCACCTGATATTTTGAAACTGTCTTTTGAATCCTTCTAGAAAATAGAAACGGAATTGTTAGTAAGTACTTTTACTGCTCAATCCAAAAACAAAAACCTGCCGCAGTAAAAAAGTTTTATAAGGTCTCAAAGGAGTTTCGGTAACAACTGAAATATTTAGAAGGTGAATTTAGAAGGTGTAGGAAGAAAAACGTGATGAATTCAGACGTAACGTAAACGTGGGTTGAAACCTCCCCGTTTGAGCGCACGTGCAAATTCATTATTTACTAAGTTGATTTTTTTAACGAAGTCAGATGTTTGTTTGTCAGTTTTCGATTGCGTGGGTGGTTACACAAATGCTTCTATGAAAATACGGATAAATTACGGACGCTGTACCGGACACCAGACTCTGACAGATAATGTACCGAAGACTCTGTTAGTTTTCTTCTTGAAGCTTCGGTGAAGAAAAACATCCTGAGGAAACCAAACTGGAGTAGAATACAATATTTTTTATTCTTCTTTCTTTATTATGTACACCATACAAGTAACATTTATAAAAGAAAACATTTCATATAGCAGACCTGAGAGATATTTCTCGACGGCATGTAAAGCCAAGTCAGAGAACCATTGGTGGCATGACACCATATTAGGCAACGACAAAAAAAAGGCGACTGCAATTTTTCCGTACCGCTTTTTATTCGTATGGGAAATCATCAAATGACCCCCCCCCCCCCCGCTCTGGGTGGAGTGGAAGAGAGTGTCAGACTTTTACTGACTAAAACCCATCCATGTTCCTTCTTTGCCCTTTGTGTTCCAGGGCCGCGGTATCTCTTTCGAACAGTCCCGCAGCCCAGGCAGGCATCGACCCTTGCGGACCCCTTCCTGGTTGCTACTGCTTGACCGATCATTAAATTGGCCTCCACGCCGATGTCAGTTCTAGCAAGAAGTGAGACCAAAAACCAGATGTGTGGACGACCTACAGAAGATCGCAGGGAAGACTTGAACAAGACTCAAACAGACCAGGAAAGCATAACGCAACAGAGTCGTGGCATATACACAGCAGTGAGTGGAACAGGGTTGCCAATACTGATAAAGCAAAGACAGAATGCACAACATGTAAGTCTATGTGAAATAAAATATTTTGATTTTAGAACGAACGGTGATCAAGTGTTTTTATGACAAGAGAGAGTTATTTTTTATCGGTCTTTTCTCTATGCTATGGTAGGAGTTCTGATTAGTAATGTGTACAGTCATCAAACAACGTAATAGTGTGTATTATATACCTCTTGTATTTATTCGGAAAAATCATCATCTGCCTAGCCTTTTCCCAACTGTATCGGGGTCGGCCTCCAGTCTAACCGGATGCAGCTGAATACCAGTATTTTACATGGACCGACTGCCTATCTAACCCCCACAATCCAGTTAGTACTGGGTAATAAGGTACTCCTTGGTAAGACTGGTTGTCAGACTTTTTGGGCCACTGACTACCTAACGACTGACAATGATGACAAAATGACACCCGAGACCAACGGCTTAACGTGCTTTCCAAGGCGCGGAGGATACTCGGTATGTAATGGGTGGTGACTCATCCACAGACCAACCTAGGCAAGCACGGCTTAATCTAAAGATCGACCCGAGCGGCTGTTATTATTAAGCCACGAGCTCCTCCTTTCCATTCGGAAAACATATCATCAAAAATAAAAATATATCAGTTACTTCGACACGTTTCCTCCGACATTACTCGTTTCATATTTTATCATTATTCTTCTTCACAAGTGAAGCCATGGCGACGGACGCCTGTTATTTATATCTGCGTGTGTAGGCATAAATGAAAACATAAAATAATATTTTTATAGGTGTAGTTATAACTAGGTAAGTGATATTTATCAGCCGGAAATAGCCATCTGTGAAAACAATTTTTCTGTAACAAGAATTATACAGGTTCATTTTTAAAGTTGGCGTGGATGGCCAAATCCGAAACTGTGAGGAATAGCAGTTTATTTCTCAGTGTATTTGCAGATCGATGGGATTCCCCGATGCTGCGGAGGTGGATACGGCTCCACGTTGAATTTTAATTGTATATTTTCATGTGTCTGAAACCTACTAACACTAGAAGTTAAGTAAAATTGTTACTAACCCTATGGCGTCCGGTCTGAAATAAAAAATTTCTATTCTATTCTATAGCGAAAAATACTAAAGAGTGTCGAGCCCGATTTTGATGAAAATCAATTTCCCTAGCCAAGAATCGAACCCGTTGATTTTGAAAAAAAAAACACACAAAGTATTATTATACCATTCGATAGTGTCGCTATTAGTGATCAAATTCTGGAAAGCTACACTATCGAATGGTGTATAAAATACAGTGTGTGTTTTTTTTTAATAAATCAACAGGTTCGATTCCTGGCTAAGATTTATTTATTTTCCAAAAATTTAATGAAGCAGTTTTAGTTTCCATCAAAATCGGGCTTGAGACTCCTTAGAGTAGTTTTCGCTATTCCTCATAGTTTCAGATGTGGCCATCGACGCCCACTTAAAAAAATTACCTGTATTATGCAGGTACAGACGCACATCAAGCTACTACAATCTTTAATAAATTTTCAACTTTATCGCTAAAGCATTAGGTCCAAGGTTGATTGTGAACAGTTGACGGTTTCGGGTAGCTTGATGTGCTCTGTACATGAAAACCGACACCTGATTAGGTAAACTGCCTCCACAACTACGTTGGGGTCGGCTTCCAGTCTAACCGGATGCCACTGATTACCAATATTTTACATGGAGCATCTGCCTATCTGTCCTCCACAACCAGGGTTACTAGGTAACACGATATCCCTTTATATACACCAGTTTTATGTACGTATTCACAGCTATACGTACTTAGGACCTTTCTACCTAAGTATTTACTCGTCCAAATAATAAATAAACATACACAAAATAGAGACAGTTCTACTTAATTTTCTCACGAAAATATATTCCTTAGTCTTCTTTACGCACGAGGAAAATTCTCGAGTAATGGAACAGAAAGTATCTGACATTTTCTTGATAAACAAATTCATGGCGACTACCCTCGTTTTCAGGCAAAATGGATTCTGACAGAAAGAGAGTGTTAATTAGGGATATTTTATGGAACTCGTATTTTCTCAGGAAAAATAGTCATAATGGTGGTACCTTTAGTTCGACACAATTTAAAGGTTTCACCATTTTTGTGAAGTACTTACCTATAGGTATCACTTCCTTACTAGTTTGATTTGAGTTTAAAAGGAACTGTTTTCTAATAGGCAAACATAAGGCTGAGATCTACAAAGATATAAGTCCCGTCATGTAAAAAGAACGCTGAGCGACAGTGGAGGGGATGTGTTTGCACACGTTATATAGTCGCGTCCTAAAATACTAAGCTATTGTTTTATAATATAAGTATAATTGTTTCATTGTAGAATCGTAATAGATACTTTACTAGCTCCTTAGTACTTTGGAAAAGGCTAGATTAACAAAAATATAGAAAGTTTATTTGAGCGGTCAGCGTTCTTTTTACGTGCCGCGAACTATACTTAGCATTTAGATAAAGTGAATTAGATAGGTAATTATGTTCCGTCTCTATCTTACACTTTCAGTTTGACATATGCGCGACAGTGATACAAAAAAAGGCTAGTGTGAGTGGGTTACTTTTAGGCAAGAGCCCTGCACTCCTCATGCTATAGAGAGATAGGGCCTTTTTCATAAGTGTTCCAAAATACTATGCTTGTAACAATATGAAATTTTAATCAGAACAGTAGGAGACAAATATTTTTAAAAGTACATCGATGTAACCTCTAAATTGTGTCGTCCAAAACCTAGTCATCTGTCAACAGCTTAATAATCGTAACTGTAATCTCGGATATGTGTCGGGCAGAGCTTAAGGGTTGAGCTTTGAAACACGACGGGTTGAGCGTGTGAGAAAAATCTCGTATTTACGTCGACAGGTAGGGTAGGAGAGTGACAAAAAATGTTCCGGCATTTAGGGGTTGGAATCGTTTGAGTGGAGATGTCGTTACCTTATCGTGTTAGTGTTATGTGATTCCTGGCTTTAGAAAAGTTTTAGTAGTATTTTTTAGCTGTGAAACACTACAGCTTAAGGTATCTACCCATTTCCGATAAGATAACATAACCATCGCGCCAGTAATCCCCGAAGAGTTAGGCAGAGGTGTACCTACCTAATAGTACACCAACATTTCACCAGTTATGTTTAAGTTCCATGTAAAATGGAACTGGCGAGCCTATTGCCATTAACTGGGCGCAAATCCAGATTCCGTGGCTCCTACTGAGAAATTCCTGATAGAAAAACCCAATGACACTTTGCCCGACCCGGGAATCGATCCCAAGACCTCATGCTCGGTAGTCGTAGCGGTCGTTTTTACGACCGCTAGACCAATAAAGATCCGATAAGTTGCTTTGCTGTATTTTGCACTACACTTGGCAGATCTGGACAAATATTCGCCTTCTATACTTAAAACAAAGTGAACTTTATTTCAATAAACATATGGAACATTTAGTTTCGATAATGATACCAGGTATAGGTAGGTTAAAACCAGACATTCAAATATTTATGAGCGTTACACGAGACAAGACGTCGAGACAACACCTAATTTCCCGTTTTCACCAACACTAAGTGTCACCTAACTAAGAGCCTAATTTCCCGTTTTCACCAACACTAACTAGCACCAAACTGAATGCCTAATTTCCCGTTTTCACCAACACTAAGTGGCACCTAACTGAATGCCTAATTCCTGTTTTCACCAACACTAAGTATCACCTAACTCAGTGCCTAATTTTTACCGTTTTCACCAACACTAAGTGGCACCTAACTGAATGCCTAATTCCTGTTTTCACCAACACTAAGCATCACCTAACTAAGTGCCTAATTTCCCGTTTTCACCAACACTAAGTGTCACCTGACTAAGTGACTAATTTCCCGTTCTCACCAACACTAAGTAGCACCTAACTCAGTGCGTATTTTTTACCGTTTTCACCAACACTAAGTGACACCTAACTAAATGCCTAACTACCGGTTTCACCAACAGTGTCACCTAACTAAGTGCCTAATTACCCGTTTTCACCAACACTAAGTGTCACCTAACTAAGTGCCTAATTTGCCGTTTTCACCAACACTAAGGGACATCTAACTCAGTGCCTAATTTCCTGTTTTCACCAATACCAAGTGTCACCTAACTAAATGCCTAACTAACGGTTTCACCAACACTAAGTGACACCTAACTCAGTGCCTAATTTGCCGTTTTCACCAACACTGTCACCTAACAGAATGCCTTATTCCTGATTGCACCAACACTAAGTGTCGCCTAACTAAATGCCTAACTACCGGTTTCACCAACACTAAGTGTCACCTAAATAAGTGCCTAATTACCCGTTTTCACCAGCATTAAGTGTCACCTAAGTAAGTGCCTAATTTGCCGTTTTCACCAACACTAAGTGTCAACTAACTAAATGCCTAACTACCGGTTTCACCAACACTAAGTGTCACTTAACCGAATGCCTAATTACTGGTTTCACCAACACTAAGTGACACCCAACTCAGTACCTACCTACCGCTTCGTTTCACCAATACTAAGTGATACCTAACTGAATGCCTAATTCCTGTTTTCAACAACATCAAGTGACAACCAACTGCATGCCTTTGTATAAAAATATTCCCAATGTCCGCTCTATTAGATTTTTAAATCTCTTTGGGTAAAACCAAGAATCGATGAACATACGGTGAGGAAGATAATAAATATGGCTAGGAATGGGGTGGCTGCTGCTATATCGACTAATTATAATAGAGGTGTGAAAACATTTTTGGGATAAGGGCAGGAGGATGATGATAATGGTGATGATGATAACAGGTGTATAACCAAGCCTTTATGTTGGGTGAGTCTTTTAAAAACCTAACTAACTGACTGTCTTTTCACAAATAACACACTACTAGAAAGAAAGGAATGAAGAAAAAGTATTTATTAGACTCATACAGGACAAAACAAAAAAAATGGTTGAATTCACAATAAAACAAAAATTATAAGAAAGTAAACATAATAAAAAGATAAAACAAATTAAATTGGTCCTGTACTAGGCCAAAAGGCCCCTATCTCAGCATGGTGCTACAAGATTTTAAAAAAAAGTCACAGGGCTGGTATTCTACTCAACATTATAAACACATTCAGGTACATTTGCAAATAGAATCCCTAAATATTTCTGGGGCAAGAGGTGAGCAAACATTTACGCTCTTGAAAAAAAAATAACACCTAGAACTGCCATTATGAAGAGCTCGTGGCTAAACAATAACAGCCGCTCGGGTCGATCTTTAGGTTAAGCCGTGCTTGCCTAGGTTGGTCTGTGGATGGGTGACCACCCATTACATACCGAGTTTCCTCCGTGCCTCGGAAAACACGTTAAGCCGTTGGTCCCGGGTGTCATTTGTAGATCTTTGACAGTCGTTAGGTAGTCAGTGGCCCAAAAAGTCTGACAACCAGTCTTACCAAGGGGTATTGTATTACCCAGTATTAACTGGGTTGTGGAGGTCCGATAGGCAGTCGCTCCATGTAAAATACTGGTACTCAGCTGCATCCGGTTAGACTGGAAGCCGACCCCAATATAGTTGGGAAAAGGCTAGGCAGATGATGAACTGAAATTATCAAGGCAAGTTCTTACATTCAGGCCTACCTCGCCAAATTGCGACAGTTGCCAACCCTACTTACAACACAAGCTAAGTTAAGAAAAAGTACTTTTCTGAAGTAACTCCGGCAGTTACTCTTCAGTTACAAGTTAACATAAGTTTTTGTGTCGGCACGAAACGTCTACGGTCTGTACGTGCCTTAACAAAAAAGTTAAACACTAGAAAAGTCGTTTTATTTGAAAACTTATAAGATTTTTCTGCACAATGGGCGTTACATAAAATTTTATATTCCGCTTCTTATTTAGAAGCGACACATAAAAATAACCATGTAGAATACTGGTATCCAGCTGTATCCGGTTAGACTGGAAGCCGGCTCTAACATAGTTGGGAAAAGCAAATATTATACAGCGTGGAAGGGACACCGAGGCACAAACGGTTACCACGTAATCAGTACATCATTCTGAACGGCCACATCGAAACTTTTCAAAAGGAATTTTAAGAAAAAAACTTCTGTTCCATACATTTTGACCGTGTAGGTATTGTACTTTTGTAGGAAACTGCTGTTTTTTCGGAGTCCCTTTCACAAGCGATTAATAAAATAAAATTGCTGTTATATTTATAATCAATCATTCAGCTAGTCCTACCGTAGTCTTCATCTGGACAGGATAAAAAGGGTGCTGAGGCAATTTCATAGAGACCTAACCTCTAGAAAATTGCGTCAATACCCTGTTTCCACCTTCCACAACCAGTCTGTCCGATGTCTTACCCCGGGGGGGCGTTCGGTTCCAAGCCCCGCTTGCCGATACGCGGTCTCCACTACAGGATATTTATACTAAGACTTAAGCTTCAACAGAATACAGCACCTCAATTGCGTAACATGCTTTCCATTTCAATCCATTGTTTTTTTATAGGTTTGTTGTAAAATGTCGTCGGCCGTCGGTTGGCGCAGTGGCTGAGCGCCTGCTGGGCTGCGTGTTGCTGGTTCGATTCCCGCACGGAAAAAATATTTGTATGGCCTACAGGTAGTCCGGGTCTGGCCGTTTATGTATATGACTTTAAATGTAAACGCACCCACGACACAGGTTTAAAAAAAAATTGTAGAGTTGACTGCTGAAAATGAATGCCATTGAGATCATTTTATAAGGGTAAATACTGACGCCTATCCTTTAATTTTAACGCTTGGTCGCCTCACCAGAATGGTTCCTTATACTTCACAGTAAACTACACAGCGAATTAATCCTATTACTCAGAAACAATCTTCAAAATGTCAGTTTAATGAGACTCCGAAACCGAGTGAAGTGGAAAGAGGAGCTTGGCAATTTGCCCTGTTAGCACCAAGCTGAAAATATTACAGTTTAATTACAAGAAGTGCTATTACGTTAGAGTTGATACTGACCAACGATCTTTTAATAACGTACTTTAGAAGGGTGAAAAATCAGAGATATGATAACATGAAAACATGGATATTAAGGAGAAGAAACTAAAAATAAAAGAAGAGCTGACCATGTGGGATAAACTATCGAAAAGAAACAGAAGGAGAAAGTATAGTTGAACAAAATCAAAAGATACAAATAAAGAAGACTTGGTCAGACTTCTTTATTTGTATCTTTTATAGTATTATAAGCGCTAGTGATGAAAAAGAGTCGGCAGCAGAATTAAGAAAACAGCGACTCTCACCCGACACGTGTACGTGTGTTAAACAACAACAGATTTCATACAAACCAGTACGATGTGAGATCCGCTTCACTCGCCCGACTGCGCGGACGAGAGGTGTTTGGTGCAAGCGCCGTACACATACACGCGTACCAACTAGGTATAAGATAAATGTTTCAGGAGTATTAAAAACTATCATCATCTGCCTAGTCTTTTCCCATCTATGTTGGGGTCGGCTTCTAGTCTAACCGGATGCAGCTGAATACCAGTATTTTACATGGAGCGACTGCCTATTTGACCTCCAGTTAGTACTGGGTAATACGAAACCCTTTGGTAAGAGTGGTTGTCAGACTTTTTGGGCCACTGACTACCGAACGACTTTCAAAGATCTACAAATGACACCCGGGACCAACGGCTTAACGTGCTTTCCGGGGCACGGAGGAAACTCGGTATATAATGGGTGGTCACCCGTCCACAGACCAACCTAGGCAAGCACGGCTTAACCTAAAGATCGACCCGACCGGCTGTTATTATTTAGCCATGAGCTCCTATGGAGTATTAAAATTCACAATTAAGATTTTCACACCCAAAAACTATAGAAAACCTAATAGGGGATCAAGTTAGACTGACACCCACATGTTTCAAGCCAACTCAGCTCAAAGTTATCCACCAAACCCTTATTTGTATCCATTTCCGTTCCCCGATGTTTAAGTTTCCAAAGGATTTACCCCACAGAAACTAATTAGCTACTTATTAACAACAAAGAGGCCTCGGGGAAAGCTGAAGGTATCAGTTTAGCTACTAAAACGTGATGAGATTAGTTCCAGTGTAATTGGCCTCGTAAATAGGTCACCTACATTTTGTTTGAATGCTGAGAATTCCTCGTATTGGTCTCGGGAGGCGAATGAGTTATTAAGAATGCGCTAGAGAGAGTTTGATGGGAATAAATTGTTACGTTTCAGTGTTTGTTTTTACATACATATGTTACGGCTAAAAGCCGGAGTAAGGTTACACCTGGTTCTAGCCGGCTATACCTAAATTTGGAGATTTGATGCAATCAATATGTTTGGTCACGGTTCTAACCTAACCTAAACGAATCCATTTGGTTGGTGTGTCCTAGCAATAAAAAGGATATACCTAAGTTTAACCGGCCGCAAGGCTACACCTGCAATGCTACACCTGGTTCTAGCCGGCTATACCTAGGGGCATAGCCGGCTAGAACCAGGTGTAGCCTTACTTCGGATTTAGCCGTAACATATATACAACATCACGCCTGTAATCCCCGAAGGAGAAGTCAGAGGTGTTCCTAATAAGTACACCCACATTTCTCCAGTTATCTTTCAAGTTTTATATAATAGGGGGTGAGCCTATTGCCATCAATCGGGTACAAATCCAGACTCCGTCACTACTATTAAGAATTTCTGACGGAAAACAAACAAAAAAATAACTCTTTGCCCGACCCGGAAATCGAACCCTGGACCTCATGCTCAGCAGTAGCACTTGCAACCAATCGACCAACGAGGCAGTTTTTTTTTGTTTGTTTTCCTTCAGGAAATATATTAGTACAAGCTTAATAAGAGCCTTCTACACCCACGGCCATCCAGCCCACGGGTAAGCTACGCTCGTGTAACTTCGTTTTGTATGAATAAATATGCGGGATTGTCGATAGCAAGCCACGGGCGCGCTACTAATTAAGGCTTTTATTTAAATTATCGTTTTAATTTTGCAAAAAACAGCTAACAAATAATTCAAGAGCTCAGAAAAACAAAAACAAGCTTATTAACCACTAGATTGTAGGCAAGGCGTAGTTGGCGTAGCCCCACTGCGCGAGACTCCTATTTCTGTTTGCAGGGTTTATAGTAACCTAACACGAAGGGGATGCCAGGGTCTTAGTTCGCTCACTAGACCCCGCCATCCTCTTCGAACCTAACCTGTCCGGGTCGAGGTGCCACAAGTCCCGAGCTCGTTTCACTCGCTCTTGCTTCCTATGTTCTCCTTGCCGCAATAACCGGATAAACTTGAAATAATATACTTACTTGGTATTGGACTTGGACTTACTTGGTTTAATTGTCGCCCATTAGTATATTAGTCGCCCATTCAGTATATTATTCGCCCGATTAATAATAACCCCTAAATAAACAGTGCAGCTAGCGAGGCCACTCTCTTCTCTTGTTAGTGTGAAGGCGGAGCTTGGAGAACTTGGATTCTATTCCAGGAAAAGTGGTCCTAGTTATTTCCATTACGAAATTGTCGGTAGGTATCTAGCACTGTACTGTCTGTGCCTATTTGTGTTTGGGTACCTAAAATCAATAGAATCGCTGTTCAATCACGAATCACGTGGGCGTTAAAACAAATGACTGAGTAGATGTGGGTGTGCCATAAACAAAATGGAAGAAGAAAAAGGTTGAGTTTTTCCACAAGAAAAACCCAACCTTTTCGGCAGGAACGTAATATTATTAAAAAAAACTTCGAATCCCTCAAGACACCAACCGACCAGCTGTACATCAATTTAGAAGCAGTCTACATTGTGTATACTTATATTGTATGTCGTGGCTGAAGCCCGAAGGTCTTGACCGGCCTTTATGCTAATTGTCCGAAGTTTGGCACAAAGGGTGGTGGCAGTTGATCCATCTTGTTTGTGTTGGGCTAGTGGCTCTCTGTCAACCGTTTAGCTAGTTGCTATGCCCAAATAAAACCGATAGACGAGAATGCGGGTTTGGGAATTAAAATATGTGGGTGGTTTTTCAAATGGGTTTGTAAACCCTTGTATTGCTTTGTGGTTATGATTTCTATTTTACGTGTAATTTTTTACGTAAAATGTTTGTTTTATTTTTTATCAAAAATATGTTAACGTAGGTATAAAAAACGTTATCAAAGCTCTGTATTATACATAGAGGATAATTGAAATTAGCAACTGGCCATGGCATTTTAATTTTGCAAAAGAATATTTGATGTGGATGAACCAATTTTTTGTTACTTACAGTCGACTATTTTGGGTGGCCTACCGAAGATCAGACCTGAAAGAGACTCAACCAGAAGTATGGCACAAAAGAAATCAGGCCTATACCCAGCAGTGAGTGGAACATGGCTGCCAATAATGATGATGACTTTCAGTCCTCGTTTCGAGTAAACTGTAAGATCATTTAAATAATACACACCAACGCACCTCTGATTTTTCGGAGTCATGCACCATGCCTGAGAGATATTTCTCGACGGCATGTAAAGCCAAAATTTTTTATACTAGGTAGACACTAATCACACGAAAGACAAGAAGAATATTTAAATAATTACATATATTATACTGCAAAGTTCTGAAACGTGGCACAGCAGCTTTGACAGCGGATAAGTAAGAATGATTTTTGTATTCAGCTAGGTTCTACTTCGAATTTTTGTCACAGTTTTTCGTGTTTTACAAAGAATCGTAGGAAATACAATACGGGTTGATCTAACGCTTTGAAGCTTTACATATGTGCCGAACACAAAGGCAGTAAAATCCTCTTTGTTGCATTTTACACCATACACCCTACCACCCCAAATGAAAATCAGTAGGTGGACCTAAATGCATATCAGTGGGCCTTGTAGTTGTGATATAGATTCTGTCTTAATCATCTTACAAGGCATTCTACATCCATAGGTTTGTTGCCTGAGGAGGAGCTCGTGGCTAAATAATAACAGAACGCTCGGGTCGATCTTCATGTTAAGCCACGTTTGCGTAGGATGGTTGAGCACCCATTACATACCGAGTTCGGTTGTCAATTGTAGATCTCTGACAGTCGTTAGATAGTCAGTGACCTGAAAGTCTGAAAACCAGTCTTACCAAGGGTTATCTTATTACCCAGTCCTAACTGGGTTATGGAAGTCAAATAGTCAGTCGCTCTGTGTGAAATACTGGTATTCAGCTGCATCTGGTTAGACTGGAAGCCGACTCTAAAATGATTGAGAAAAGGCAATGCAGATGATGATTCTGTACACGTTATAACTGAGTGCAATTCGTTTCAAAAGTCGGAAGCGCTTTATGTTCGACCTCCAAAAAAAAAGAGAAATTTTAAAACAGGAATGGCCAATAAGGCCCTACAACCCTTGTTGCTTTTTTAAGTAGTACTGGCTATCTGCAACTAAGAGGCCTATCGAAACCCTTACCCCTTAAGTCAAGTATGCGAATCGGCAACTTTTTAATTTATTAGAATACCCGGGTATCATAATTTTGTACCTTATCACAATGTTGACTGGTATAAAATGTCTTGTGGCATTAAGGGACACAACCACGACTTGTCGGAAGACCAGCCGCTATATTAAACAAAAACTGTTCGGTCGCGACCAAACATTATTCCTGGTCGAAGCTTCTGCGGTTAAAAGTCCTGATGTGCGAGGTCCCTTGGTCTGGCTATGTTCCAGTACAATACTGTACAGCATCAACATCATTCTACCGCCCTTATAACAATTTATTTGGGGTCGGTGCAGCATGTCTGCATGTGCTCTTCTACCATTTCCCATTCTATCACCGGACGAGCAGAGATCCGGCGAAGCATCACCGTTATATAGTTGAAGTCCTATTAATATATAATGTGCAAACCGCCAGTCTAAGGAATTAAATGCTGGCTTCTGTTTCCAAATCGTTATGATTAGGATCTCTTCAAAGTTCGAGAGAATCGATTTTTTTATGCAAACGTGCTCCACCCTAGGCCGCATCATTGCTTCACTATTTTCAAACGCAAGCCTATTTGGCGTAAAAAAAAAACATACAAGATTTCTCTATGACTCGTCAACTCAGCAATCACCTCCTTTTTACTGTTCATGAAGTTTAAATCTATACATATAAAATTCAAAGTCCTGACTGACTGACTGACTGATATATCAACGCACAGCTCAAACCGCTGATCCTAGAAAAATGAAATTTGGAGGGTGTATTCTTTGTAAAGAGTAGGTATCCACTAAGAAAGGGTTTTTCGAAATTCCACCCCTAAGAGGGTGAAATGGGATGTATGATAAATGATGAACTTTCTGTGAAACAGTTTGTTCTCCGAGTCGTCTCTCGGACATATTTAATATATGTACATACATAGATTACTTATTATCCCAAAAGTAAGATCCTGTGGGCAATTCCCGAACTCCACGCGGGCGAAGCCGCGGGCATAAGCTAGTTAAGAAATAAATGTTTCCTACAAAATATCGTCTGAAATCCACGTATTTTGCGACAGTAAGAGTAAATTTAGAATGTATTCAATCCATGTGTGAGATGGCGGGAAATGAAGCAGTGGAGAACTGGAGACATATCCTCGTTTACCGCCATTTTGAATTCACGAAAGCATTCATGTGGACAGTGCAAAACTTGAAACGGTGTTATTTAGCTGTGATATGAAAATGCTATGAAAATAGGGATGTTTCAGAAAATTTGTTTCTGAAATAAATCGAAAGGCTATTTAAGCTTCATTAAGTCGGTTCGTTATCTGGTTAGCCGTTTTCCAACTATGTCGGGATTAGCTTCCAGTCTAATCAGACGCAGCTCTAAATACCAGTATTTTACATGGAGCGACTGAATATCAGACTTCCACAACCCAGTTAGTGCGCACGACGAACAATCAAGCTATACAATACCAGTTTATGCGGATCTCTCATTATATAGGAAATCTAAACAAAGCGAGGCCAGGGTATACTAGAAATGTACAGCTTCATGTGCCGCCGTGTGTACTACTGAGTCATGCGATATCCCTTGGTAAGACTGGCTGCCAGACTTTCGGGCCGCTGACTACCTGTAACGACTGTCTGAGGTCTACAAATTATCTACGAGACAATGGTGTCTTATATCACAGCGGCTATAGGTGTAAATAGCACCCTAGATTTCCATTTTCAAAATCCACTGCAGGTACCTATCTATAAGTTTATGATATTTAACAGACTCAATAATCCTCAAAGGTCCGGTAGTCGCTAGCACTACTGCTGAAAATGAAGTTTGGGTTTGATTTTCCAGCCAGGCAAAGTGTTATTAGGTTTTTGGAGAATTTCTTAACAGCATTCATTCACTCACTATTTCTCTTTACTCCTATTACATACTGGCTAATTGTGGGTGTACTACTCTATGTACACCTCTGCCTAACCCCTCGAGGAATACAAGCGTGATGCTATGTGATATTCAAATTGATCAAAATGATTCCTAAACTCCATCACGTATTCTATTTGTTAATACATCCAACACATGCCCTAGAATTGTTAAACTTTACGCACGAGTAATAGTATTAAGTTGGCTCTTTAGACTAAATTACCCGTCTACAACGGTGGAATTGCTTCGGCGCAATTATCTAGTATATGCTAACACTTGTGTAAGGACGGGGACACGCTTGAACTAAAACGGTTCACACACTGACGCGCGTCACTATTATTATCGATGACTAGCTTTTGCTCGCGGCTTCGCTCGCGTTAATTTAGACTTTGACAATCAATTCGGGTTGTAACCTGCTTGTAATAATATAATTCAATCATGATTCGAAAGACACGTGGCGCCATCTATTATCATAAGAAGGTTATTGTTGTTTTCCTAGGGAACAGAACTTTTTTTCGGGATGAAAGGTACCCTATGTCCGTTTCTGTACACCTGAAATCGTAAATGTAAAATTTCAAGATGATCGGTTCTGTGGTTTAAGCGTGAAAAGGTAACAAACAAACAAACTTACTTTCGCATTTATAACATTAACAAGGATAGTAAGGATAAGGATAAGAATGCAGTGGCGAAGGTTCCATACAACTCGATTCCTTCCGGCTTCCCTTTGAAAAATGGCACAGTCAGTATTCTATAGACAAATAGTATATTCACATTAAAGATATGTACTCCGGCTTACCTCTTACAAAAATTGGCCCTTCGCTACTGTAAGGGTGTACATACTTAAACGAATACTGGTTTCCCATGAGGGTATGCAGAAACTTAGGAACGCCAACTGCTGCGATCACAAATTTTCATCATTATCTTAGTATTGAATATTTTCAGATTTACGACTACAACTATTTGTCTCTACATCACCCAAAGGTTGACTGGTAGACAATAAACTATCTGGACTCTATGCTTGAAGTGTTAAATAAATAAATACTCTTTCTTCCACGTTCATATATCTGGTCATACACGCACACCGGTTACAAGTATTACGCACGTGACCTTTCTGAAGAACATCGCCAATAAGGTCAGTATGTGCTGGCCGTTGTCACTCACATCTGCCATTTTAAATCCTTTTGTTAGTCGCGTTTCATTCAACCTCTCAACATAACGTTCCAGATCATATAAGCATGACTTTTGAACTTTTGTCACTTCATCTTTTTTAAACGGCAACGTTTTCCTATCACTTCATTTATCATTCAAAGTTTCCAAGAAAAAAAAACCTCTTTCTGCTGTGATCATTTTTCTACTTACTTTTCGAAAGTGACGTTCAATCAAAGGATCTTAGATCTTGGTCTAAGTTTTTTTGCCCGCCACATAGTCTATACTGTAATAAATGAGTAGGTCGGTACCTAAGTCTATCGATCTGTCTATTGGACACATTTTCAAGGCTGTACTCGCAATCAATCTAGACTAAATCTAAGGCGATAAATTACGAGACAAAAGGTATTTATTTATAACGAAAAATTCAACCCTAACGTAAACTAAACCTAAACCACAGCTAGTCGCGTTAATCCTTATTTATTCGGTCATTAGTCCGCAACACACAATCAGTGAAACTCAAATTGGTCCGTTGAATTAGTATCTAAGCACAACTACGATATTTCAATTACTGCAACCCGAAACACCCATTTGCCACCGTTCCAAACTTAGTCCTGTTCACAAATCGTCCATGTTTTACGGTGAGTAAGTCAATTTGTGCTCATAAAACGGCCCTGGAGCAGTTCGGCACCGCTTATTAGATACTCGTAAACGTGTGAAAACGATCTAACGCACACTCATACAATCTAGCGTCAGACTGGGACCCAAATTGTCTGGGGCGGAGTGCGAGCCAGATGGTTCAGACTTTATGGTCCGACTATGCAATTACTACCCGTTGTAAAGCTAGCGCACACTATTCTAAACCCAGAGATAATTTCCTCTGGGTGTTACTCTTTGATCGACGATAAAAGCGACAAAGCGCTGGGTTATCTTCCCCTTAATTAAATTCTACTTGAAAATACATAGTTCCAGAGTCATTAATCATTGTATCATGAATTAACCCAGGAGTAAAGAATGAATAAATTACAGCGCAGGTGGCCCATGAATGAGTTATTAAATTCGAATGTCGGTCTGTCCGTTCACTTCCGATATTAAAATGTATTATTACAATTTTATGCCAACGTAACATCAAGGAAAAAAAATCTGTAGCTGATCGCTTTATGTTTCCAGTAATAGCCCCTAATAAAGTCCATAAAAACATACGATGCGTATTATCCTATCATTTCCGACCCTTGATCTTTTTTTCCGACAACTTATTCTTTCAACAAAATTGCTCATTGTTCGTAGAAGTGGGCAATAAGGAGGCAATTTCCTCTGCTCCTAAAAAAGCCGGCCACAATTAATTGAGGAAACCTTGCTCGGATGAAGATGAATTATAAACATGACAATGATGAATTGGTGCGCGGATGAATGTCACCTTTCATTAAACTGTGGTGATCAATTGGAGACCGCGCGTTGTACCGAACGAGACTATTAATTAAATATTAATTACTTAAACATACCATTGTTCTTCTTTGTCTTTGCTCACGGAAGCATTCGCTTGTAATGAATCCTTTCACAGATTCAAACAGGAGGTCTGTCGGGTATTTGTTTAATTATTTTCGTAATCTCCTTTCAAACATTATTTGTCTTTTGATACTTACGTTCTATCAGGAATGTCTTTTGTCTGATTTGGGTCGTCTATTAAATCTAAAATTAGAAATACTTGGCTGTTGTTAAGTCTGAAATTTGTCAGGGATGATTTTAAACTCAACGGCCTTTTTGCGTTGATATCCAGTTGTTTTGCACATTACAGGAGCTGGCGGATGCTACTGGAATTCTCAAACTCGTCGCCAAATTTTGGGCTGAATCAATTTAAATGTAGGTCCTTCCTTAAGGCCTGCAAATACTTGGACATTAAACTATGTTAATCAATAAGTTAAGTCGACACAAACATAGGATTATAACAACAAGTGTTGATGTTTCTAAAGGCGATATATTTAGCCTACGAGTATGTAACAAAAAAATCCCGACTTGTGAACAAATAGAATAAGATGATTTGGAAGCAGCTTGTATCAAATCCATACTAATATTATAAATGCGAAAGTAAGTTTGTTTGTTTGTTTTTTACCTTTTCACGCCTTAACCACTGAACCGATTATCCTCAAAATTTTGCATATACGTTTTCAGGTGTACGGGTATCCACCTTCATCCCGAAAAAAAGTACTATTCCCGAGGAAAACAACAATGACGTTCCTATAATAATAGATGACGCCACGTGTTTTTCGAATCATGATTGAATTACAAGCAGAGTACAACCCGAATCGTTTGTCAAATTATATCACTTATCAATGACCCCAAATAATGAAGAAGATTCTATGTTATTTACCACCTACTCAAAGAAAAACAACTCATATATACGAAGAACATATTTCACCCAAATTTATTCACCGGTTACTCCCAGTTCGTAAACCACCAACAAACTGTCAACGCACACGGTGTGTACTGGGGCTTAAAGATCACAAGTGTACGTAAATAGTGACAGCTTGCTAGTATCTCGTTTTCGAGAACCGCAAATATCCGTGTTGCTCTATCTACAGGCCTTCAGAGCTTACGTGGTATGAATTTCAATGGAATTCACGTAGAACTGTTTAGTGTTTATGCCTTAATTATTTTGTTGGTCCGTAAATTATGTCTTTAGTTGATAGTTAAGTTGTTTTTCTTCCTTTTTTTAACAGACTTCTAAATCTTCTTCTTCTTTATCGTGTGGTTAGTGCCTAACCTGGTATCAGAGTTTTTTGCCTTTTTTATGACTTCTAAATAAAAAAACACGTCTTTTTTTTTCTTGGATGTTCACCGATTTCTCCGTGATTACTGGTCCGATTTTTTTATTCTTTATTCTTTTGATAGAGGGAGCTCGCGCGGTGGTCTCATTTAAATTGTATTAACTTTACTTAGGTACTTTATGAGTTATCCTGAATAATATGCATTTTTTATTCGTCTATACGGAAGATGTAATATTTATTAGTAACAATGTAAAATTGATTCTTGACAAAGATTTGCGTGAGATAACACAACTAAAAAAAGGACACAATAAAAGTTTTGGAACTCGATTATTTTTTTCTCAAAAAAGTTTTCATACATCTCAATTAACCGTGATCTCAATATTCTTTTGAGCCATATTTGGTCTCTTGGCACCGAAGGTTCAGCAGTTGAAAGGCCTCCGTCAGGATGGACTGATGACCTGATGAAGACTACGGAATTGCGGTGATGCTTGAAGGAGGCCGATGTGTAGCAGTGGACTTTTTTCAGCAGATTTTATGATGATGAAGATATTCACACAATCTGTCTTCCACCTTCTTTCGTCTTCTTCTATCCTTATTACCATGCTTATGCAAATGCTGTGGTGATTTTGTTTGTGAAATAACATAACAACACGCCTAATCCCCGAAGGGTTAGGCAGTCCGGCAGAGGTGTACCTAATAGTACACTCACATTTCGCCAGATATGTTTTAAGTCCCATTTAATAAGGGGCAGGCCTATTGCCATCAACTGGGCACAAATACAGATTCCGTGGGTGCTACTGAGAAATTCGTAATGGAAAACCCAATAACACTTTGCCCGCCCCGGGAACGCACTAGACCAACGAGGCAGTCTTTTGTTTGTCTATTAATTTACTTCTGAAATATTATTGATAAATTATTACCTTCTATTTGATTGACACAAACGCCACCTGTAGGTATAGAGCGTGAACGTTAAATCTAACACCCGCCTGATATGGGTTGTAGTGTACCTTTTTAACATCGGATCAACGACACAGCATAAAGATATGCAGTACACCAATTGTGTTACAGTTGTCAACTAAAGTTTATGTTATTTTACGCACATAGTACGTAACCTCTTGACTCGATGCTACAGCCCCAACTTACACCACATGTTAATCTTCAAGCTTAAAAGGTTGTAGAATCCTCGGACGACAATGCGTCTGATAAGAGCAGCGAATTGTGGGGGAACAGACATCCCACCCCTCCTCACTTCAGCAGATCATGTTCCTCCTGTACACGAACTGCAGTGACCAATCTGGAATTCTCTTAATCGATTGCGGGCCCAGGTTGGCAGCTGTAGAAATAATTTGGCCAAAGGGGGTATTCTCGAAAGGTCCCAAATGCCAGTGTGAAACCCCTCGGCAGGATATGCCCCCTCTCCTGCTCATCCTGCACAACCACCTGCTTTTTTCAGGATTTAAACGAAGCCAGCAATAGAGCTGTGCAGTTTACACACTCTGGCTGAATATAATTTGAGTCCATCGACTCTCAAAGAAGAAGACTGAAACATGCTTAGATTACGTGTAAAACTTTTAAATGAGTGTTTGTAACAGATTCAGCCTGTCCCTTTGCTGCCCTCCCCAGCGACGCCCTAAGCCGAGGCTCGTGCCCCACAGGGTGTGCCCTTAGCGAGCTGTCGCTTAGTTAGAAATTGTATGCCCCCGGCTGGAGGCCTTACTCTCAAGGCACCCACAGGATGGTCCAGTTAAGCAGACGCCAGCCTCATAGGTTGACCTGCAAGATGCACTTCATAAAAATAAAAAAGTTCCGACCATTTGTTCCAAGTTGAAATACTGAATGTTATGACTAATATATCTACTGTGCCAACGATAAGTAACATGTGTTCCAACTACGGATGTCAAACGTATCGGATTTGATACTGCCTCGTATTTTACCAATATTTTATCGAACTACCTACAATATACTGGGGACGGCTTTTAGTGAAACTAGGAGCGGCTTTTTCTGTTTTCTTTGGGGCTTTTTGACCTTCTGGGAAATATCGGTAAATCCCTCCTGGAAGGAAAAGCAAAAGCCACTAAAAGTATACACCGTGACTTTTTAGTCGTCTTACAACGGCAGCCCACTTCATGCATCCAATGACTACTAAGCATTTATAAAAAAAAATTGGTATTTATGAGATTTAAATAATTTAAAAATAAAAATATTATTCAATATTATGACGCATGACGTAGTTAACACAACCTGTTGTGAGCGATAATCTACTGGACTCTAGCGCTGGGTAGGTATATTCTCCCGTTTGACACGTAAACATCATTAACAGGATGTTTCATATTTTTTTCTAATGTTTATTTATTTTTCTTTGTACCCATTACGGTCGGTAAAAAAAAAAATCGCGCCTAGAACTATTTTATGTCGGGCACATTGAGTGGACCACCTTTGTAAGACGACTAAAAAGACACGGTGTATACCATAAGTACTTCAATAAATATATACTCATGACATAAGTAAACATTTTTATTTCATGTGAAGATGTATTTTGATCTCATGTAAGAGCCCTCCCTATCTCTAAGCCTTATTAAAAATGACTGATTCTTTATTTTGTATTTACTGTGCCTGAGTACCTACATCAAACTTGAAACTTGAAAGGGACATCCTCAATAAAAAACTGAGTATGAATAGATAGTACTTAGATAGATTAGATACCTACTAGGAATTTGCTAATGAAAAAACCCCATAATTCTTTGTCCGATTCGATAATCAAACGCACGACCCAGGAGCTCTATGTTTACTAAAGAAACATACATAAATAATTTTATTACCAAGTTTGAAATAACCTCAGCCACGCAATAACTAGTTTGTGCAATATAAAACTTACAAAAATGAATTTCAAACTTAAATTAGCTTGCAGAAGTTTTACCCCGCCTCCTAACCAAAGCGATCGTCGCGTGAATAATTGTGTTCATCGCGTTCATACGTCACTTATACGAAAAGCGCCCTCTTCGACTCCTTGTTCGAAAATGAACACGAAGGTCATGCGAATAAGCGATCGCCGCCTTTACAATTTGACACGTGCATTTGCTGAAAATCAGAAAGCGCCCTCTGTCGGCGTAACCACAAGTTAGGTTTCGCAGAACGCGACGTCTTGTGTACGCGTGATATAGCTTTTGTTAGAACACCGCCTACGAGTTGAGTTGAAACTGTAATTTTCAGAGATAGCTCCATAGCTATCTCTGAAAATGACAGTGACAGTGACATAAGAACAAAATACTTTTGTAGACTCTTCAGTACTTTTTCTTACTATCTAGCTAACGGCGACGGCACGGTTGCCGCAGTGGCTGAGCGATTGACTGCTGCGCTTCGTGTCGCGGGTTCGATTCCCGTACGGAACAAATATTTTTATGGCCTACAAGTAGTTATTCCGAGTCTGGTTTGTTTATGTGAGTTCAAATGTTTGTAAACGCACCCACGATATAGGAGAAATTCCTAGTGTGGGCAAGGTTTTTAAAAAAATATATAAAAAAGCTTTATATGACCATTTCGTACGGGTTTTGGACGTGGGCAGATAGAAAATATTCATTGAAAAACTTTTCAGATATTTTTCTTTGCTATTTCATTCGTGGGCGTAGAAAATGAAGTAAGTAGGTGGGTGTTTTATAATTCTATTTGCTAAAAAAACTGTCTGATGTAGGTAACTCTAATAAACAGCGTTGAACGAAGGATCAGACATAATTATAAATAACGACACTTGTCAATATCGGCTACTTTGAGATTTGTGGTGACCTAAAATAGACTCTTCTTAATCCGTATAACTAAGGCCATTGTTTCAAATAGATACAGGTCTCGCAGGAAAAGCATGCGCTTCGGTAATTCTCGTGTACCTTCGGATATTCGATTCGGAGATTCGTTCGGAAACGGTCCCTTCAACTAAGCATTCTGTACCTCAAATTAAGTAGGTAACTCTACGCAAAAAATATATCTGGAAAGCTTTGTGAAAAATTGGAACATCAAAAACTTGTATTTTATTAAAACTAGCGACAAAGTTGGAACTTTGACCTCCAATAACTCCGTATGTTCCAGAAAAAAATCACAATGATGGGGAGAACACGTGCCTTTCGGCTTCGTTACGGGTATTTTTACATCCGTTATAATATAATGTAACCTTATAGCGATAATATTTCATACAAACGCATAATGCTAAATACGCTACCACAAAACGTATCTAGCTTTTTCTAGCTTTGCTCCAGTGTAAGGTTACTCCATAGCGGACCGTTAATTGTTATTCGAAAACACGAAAATTACCGAAGCGCACAACCGTTCTGGTATAACTGTAGCTGTAATTGACTTCCAATTTCTATCTATATTCGGCAGTTCAAATTCCTAGGATGGATCGAGTTAGCTTTAGTGATTGACGTTTCATTAATTGTTGATCTTTAGTTTGTGGGAGTGAGCGGCAGGAATAGACTAAGCTCAGTCTGTGTGCTTTTGTAATAATTTGCTGGTAGGCTTGATTAAGATACCCACTTAATTTGAAATTATTCGAACTTTGAAATACTATATATGTAACGGCTAAAAGCCGAAGTAAGGTTTCACGTAGTTCTAGTTGGCTATACCAGAGAGAGAAAACATTAGGTAACTAAGCCGCGTAGTTGTGCCGCTACACCCACCAAACAGAACGTCATTAAGTAGGACTTATTTACTTAATAATTATTAATAGTAGCAGGCTATTAATAATCATTACTTTAGCGCTGAGCTGTTTGTGTAGATCATATCCTGTCTCATAACATAAACTTACTTAAGCCTAAGGATTTGAGCAATGGAGGATCCGAATACGTGAGATATCGTGCCTTTAGATGATTAGAATGGAGGTATAATTAATCAGAGATCATCTAAATATGTATACACTAATGCCTACACAATTAAAACTACAAGTTGTTAAATGTTATGCAAAATATTTAGTGTTAATGCCGCGAATAAAAATATGCTCTAAAAAGATACCCCGTGGACGGGCGAAACACGTGTCGAGTATAGATTAGGGTGCATGGTATGCTTATTATGTAGTTTCCTGCATGTGCATATTTTTACGGGTGGGAGGTGGTGCATCCTGCAACCAAGCCTGGATCTTTTCGCGGAATTAACACTACATATTTAATGGCATGGATTTCCGCGAAGATTCCATAACTTATCTTTAATTTTTTGTTCAAAGGTGTTCTGCAGAACTAAATATTCAAATGACTATAATTGGAAGTTACACATACTACGGCACAACGCGCGCTGAGTGGTCAGAAGACTGATTCCCGCACACCTCCTCTCCGCACCACTCATCTCCACTTTGGTTGTCACCAAAACCGAGCCTATTGCTGTCAATCAGAACATAACTAATTTATATTCTTCTCTTGTAGCAAGTAAAGGTATATACGCACCTCATATAAAAAATTCAGATTTGAAAATCGATTTATGGACAGCTTGGTAACAACACAGTTCACAACATCAAACAATTCAATCTAAATCGACCGTACCCTAAAAACATAATCGAACCTATTCACAAGGAACTCAACGGTATTCGAAAAAAAAAGCAACAAAAAGTTTGTCGTTTACATAAAACCTCCTTAACAAAGCGGTGCACGAGTAGTTCCATTAAATCCAATGGGGGTGTTGATTTCAGGATATAGTGAGTGGGATTAGGGTCCCTCCCTTTTGCTCAGTAAATACCGTTTGTGTCGAACATTCATTTGTGTTAGTCGGTATTGGAAGGAACGGATAATATTGCGTAAACAATAGTGCAATAGATTTGGTTGTGTGTTTTATTAGTAAAGTGAGACGCCTTTGTCTGTGTAATGACGAATGTAATCCTGTTTTCTCAGGAAAGTGGGGGGATAGAGGAATTGATGGTACAGGCTTTTATAGTGGAGTAATGCAGATATTTTGTATATAAATTAACAAGGACTGCCTCGTTGGTTTAGTAGTTGCAACCGCGACTGCTGAGGATGTGGTCCTAGGTTCGACGCCAAGGTCGGGCATAGTGTTATTGGGTTTTTCCATCAGGATTACTTTAGTAGCAACCACGGAGTCTGGATTTGTGCCCGGTTGATGGCAATAGGCCCGCCTCCTATTACATGGGACAAAGCATAACTGAATTAGCGAAATGTGGGTGTACTATTAGGTACGCCTCTGCCTAACCCTTCAATGATTACAGGCGTTATGTTGTTCGATGTATTTTAGTGTCTCCCTGCTAACCAACTTAAAATATCGACCATAAGTCCTGAGTAACATGTACAGTTACGAGCAATAAAATGTATGCACTTAACAAAATCCAAAAGAGATTTTCTCCTACTGTACTGATTATGTTTCACGTTTTCACAGATGAGCTACTTAACGACTAAGATCTACTATTGACAGCCGGGACCAACAGCTTAACGTGCTTTCGGAGGTGCGGAGGAAACTCGGATGTAATGGGTGGTCACCCATCGCGCCCTAGCGGCTGTTATCATTTAACCACGAGCTCCTCTAAAGGCAACAAACCTATGGATGTAGAATGCCTTGTAAGATGATCAGGACACTTAGGGCAGTATCTGTATCAGACCTACAAGGACCCAGGATCAATTGATATAAAACATTGTGCACCATAATAATTCTGTCCAAGTCCTTGACAATATACATATTATAATCAGTAGATACTTTATAAAGATACAAGTTATATATCCAGCTTTCCCTCGGCCTATACAAAGATTGCTCTAGTGAGTAATTACCAAGGAAATATGGACAAAGTTTTATTGCCAATAAATAGTCTTGTTATGTAAGCATTGTTTACCGGATATTGCCTCGATATTCATACTATACCAGATAAATAAAGGAAGAGGAGATTATATCAAGAATCTTCTAATTTATTGGTTAGGGAGTGTATGTAATAGTCACATTTCGAACAGGCTTTATTTCAGTAAGAAATAAGCCATATTATCCTCTCCTATCTAGCTCTTTGGTCGTCGTTAGGCGACTGCTGAGAATGAGGTCCTGGGTTCGATTCCCAGGTCGGGCAAAGTCTTATTGGGTTTTTCCATCAGGAATTTCTCAGTAGCAGCCACGGAGTCTGGATTTGTGCCCGATTGATAGCAATAGGCTCGCCACTGAAACATAACTGGACAAATGTGGGTGTACTATATTAGGTACAACTCTGCCTAACACTTCTGGGATTACATGTGTGATGTTATGTAAATAAGCCATATCCAGCCAAAATTCACATGTAATATTCAGTTCATATAAATCTTTAAGATATAGATAACCGTGTCTAGAACATAAAATAAACCTACAAAATAATATAGGCATTGGTATTTGGACTTGAACATATCTCGAGCAAAAACTGACACAAGCAATTGGTCTAGAGGGGATTCTTGGCAACGTATATCTTGACTTCATATAATATTTAAACACTAAAGTTAGTTTCAATATAATAAAATATACCTAAATCTACTTTAGCTTTTTCGATAAAAAAACGAACGATACGAAAAACGAAACTACATAAATACATATAAACCTATGCCTTTTTGACCGACTAACCCGGAAGGAGGTAATTTTTTCTCGCGTATGTATGTATGTCCGTTCCATTGTGACCTCGTAACTCCTAAACGGATGAACCGATTTTAGATTCGTCTTGATGGTAGTAAAAAGGACTTAAAAAAAACTAAAAACCCGACTGAAAAAACTGAAAAGTTGGAAACAGACGGGGCCCATTTGAATATATAATTATGAAAATGGGTCCCGATTTTTGATTCTCATGGAGGCAGAAAAAAATGCACCCAAAACCAATTTTCAAATGAACTACTGATCGGTACAAAATGAAGTAGAGGGCAAAAAGTTTTCATTATCAAAAGCGACGCCTGTTTTAAAATTCAGCAAAAAATATTTCGTGGATAAAATTATTCTTGCCGTGCATCGTCATATTCATATCGAACATTTTTAATGGAGTCAATGGACAGGCAGCTTGAAAATACCGCGTCAATTCCACGGCATTGTGCGAAATTATTTTCTCATGAAATTACTTACTGGCAAAATGGCGGGTGTATTAATATTTAAAGTTTAATCAATCAGTTTGTCAGCCTTTGAGCTTCGATATCGTGTGTGTGTGGATGTCTACTTGTGTCGTCGTTGGTCTAGTGATTGCAAGAGCGATTGTTGAGCATGAGGCCCTGGTTCGATTCCCAGATTGGGCAAAGTGTTATTGGGTTTTCCATCAGAAACTTCTCACCACGGGTCTGGTTTTGGGCCCGGTTGATGGCAATTGACTCACCCCCTATTACATGGGACTTAAAAATAACTGGCAAATTGTGGGTGTACTATTAGGTACACCTCTGCCTAACCCTTTGGGGATTACAGGCGTGATGATATGTCATTACTTATGGCCAATCTCATCAATGAAGAAAAACGCGATCAGCACATATAAACCGCGTTCAAGAGCTGTCAAATGTGATAATTGCAATGGAATATTGACAATGTCAGCTCTGAACGCCAATTAGATGTCCTGAAATCCGCTATTAGATCTTTTCGACATTTTTGGTTATAACCAGTGATCGGAGTAGGTAGATTGAACTGGGGTCATTGATCCGAAACGTATATATTACTATGGACATTCCTCCGGAATTGGTGGATTATTGGTGTGATTGTTTTTATTATTTAACAGATAAATAATGAATTAATTTAGTTTTGATACCCTCCTTTAAATTTTGAATTGAGTAGTAATAATATCAATACCAACATTAACAATATTTAATTGAATCCGGAAATACCGGAATTACTTTCCGGAAAAATGGCTTATCCATGTTATTCTTTCTGTGTGCATTTATGATACAAGTACCAAAAATCAATCTACCTACTCCGATCACTGGTTATAACTGAAAACGGTTATTACAAGTTTCAATTTCTTTGCAAAGTCAAAGAGCAGTTTCATCATTTATTCACAAGTTAAATTGCTTTTCAGATTACAAATTAGACGTTACAACGGTACGAGTAGTGTTAAAATCGATTTAAGGCGGGTGGGCTTTTTTCCGACAGGTAGGTAGGTATTAACAAACGCAGAATAAAGGTTGTAGCATGAAGTTTTCCATTCAAAAGTCACCCTCACCTCACCTACTTTTTATTCTTTGCCAAACGAAAGTAAAATGTGGGTAAAAATTCTAAATACCAACCTATCTATGGGTGTAAAAGTTCACTTAACGAAGCCTTCGGTTTTTTGTGTTCTAGACCATACTTGGGAACCTTCTATTTACGGACATATTGGGGGTCAAAGTACCAACTTTTTCACAAGTTTTTTTTTTTAAACAAGGTTTTAACTTTAATTACCACCATGACCCCCGTAATATTCAATGCATCCATCAGCACAAAGTTTTGAGTGCGTAACATTGAATCCTACCGTAAAACGTGATATTCTTAATAATTTTTGCGTAGAATTACTTTGTTGTACAGAATGGTTGGTTGACGGTTTCGTAAAGGGTCCGTTTACACCTTGTACATTTCTATCGTCGCCTCCTCCAGATTAGGTCATGCCTTCAACACGAGTTCGATTAAGAGGTCACCAACCTCCCTCCAACAATGCCTTTCGGAAGAATTCTATTAGCCAGTACTATTAGCGATAAAAAGTAGTGAGCAACATTCTTCGTTTCCACACGAGGAGTTCTCATATGAATTCTGAAAGCCTGTCCGTAGCAATTATTCCGAGTGATGTAGCAAATTGTGGGCAAGCTAGGCGGTAAATTCCTTGGGAACTGTTGTGGAAAGTTTATTTTTATTTGAGCTTCTGTTCTCTTTGAAGTATTTCTCTCAATTGGGTTTTCTTGGTAATCGTTTAAAGTTTTGTTTTGTATTCTTGACAGTATTGACTTCTAATAGCTGTACCTAGTTTAAGGGCAATAACTCGTAAAAAAAGATGTTCAAACGGTCTGTAAGTAGGTACTTAAAATAGTTGGTTTTAGGAACGTAACGCAATAGTTTCGTTAATTCCACTGAAATGTATTATACATTAGTTATTCATTATAGTCATTTAAAATTCGCTTAAGCAAGTTACCACGATCAATTTAACAATCTGTTAGATACTTCAGAAAAAATATAATTTTATACTATTTTTCCATATAGTAGAGACTATTGTATATTGTCTCCAACATAAACATCTGCCTAGCCTTTTTTCCGAAGTTTGTTGAGGTTAGCTTCCAGTCAAACCGGATGCAGCGAAATATCAGTATTTTACGTAGAGCGACTGCCTATCTGACCTCCACAACCCATTTAGTTCTAGATAATACGATACCCCTTGGTAAGACTGCACAATTTGGTCCCAATCAGTCGAAACTTCTGACTAAAGTTTTCCACAGATGCAGATGCTTGCATTCCCGTTTCTCGTAAAAGAAACTAAAAATGGCGGCGAAGTGCGGTTACAGGTCGGTTGCGGCGTCGATACATCACGGTAGTCCTGCGGGACGACTACGGGTGTTCTTTTTCAAATACGTTCGTTCATATTACCGAGCGATATAAATATTTGATGTGCAGTGGGTATTTTTCTGATAAGTTACTAAATGACATGATTATGAACAAACAATAAAGGAGTACTTTTAGTTTGAGATAGGTTCAAAAACATGGTTTTAGCCCGTACATTATTAAGACGTTATTTTAGATAGGTATTGTTGATGTTATAAAGGGTATAAAAAGACGAAGCCAAGATTTTTTTTTAATATCACTTTTAAAAGTTTTAACGTTACTTTAATTAACTCCATGACCAGTTTACTATTCAAAGCATCCGTCAGCACTAAGTTTTGAGTGCGTTACATTGAGTTTTATCATAAAACGTGATTTTTCACCCCAAAAAAAAAGTCTTTTCCCAGCAATAATTTTAACGTAGAGTTACTTAGTTTGATGTACAGAATGCTTAGTTGACGGCTTCGTGAAGGGTCTGTTTACACCTTGTATATTGTACAGGTCAGGTAGCCGGCCGTTCCAGTAAAATACTGAATTAAACTGCATCCAGTGAGACTGAGAGCCTACCCCAACGTAGTTGGGAAAAGGCTAGGCAGATGACTAATATTATAGATAGAAAGTAACAATATGTCTCTACCTTTTCATACCTTAATGGTACACAGTGGGTGCCTAAAGACGGTCGTCGTCATCGAGGCCCAAGAAACGCTGGCGTGACGATTTAGACTCGTTCCTGACTGATTGGCCAGAGAAGGCAAAACACCGGGAGAGTTGGAAAGGAAAGGAGAGGCCTTTGCCCAGCAGTGGGACAGAATATGGTTTTTAAAAAAAAATGGTTGAACAGAACTCGATGAAAATTGGCATCCAGGTAAACCAAGGCCTGGGTAGGACATTAGATACTTTTTATCCCAATAATACCTACGTTCCCGCAGGATAACTTCAACTTGCACGTGGGCGTAAAACACGTGCTTTTATCGATTATGTTAACATTAATTTCAACTTTGTTTACAAAAAGTTTGGCACTCTGTCTGTTCAAACCTCTAAGGGATCCAGAAATAACATGGCGAATAAAGAAAAATCTAAATTCAGAGCGGGTAGTTCTAACTTTTATATCTATGCCTATTTAAATATGAGTTTTTATACTTTGATGTCCCACGGGCAAATCTTTTACTGTTTCGTTCTAGTCAAATGTTCGTTTAGGGTTTCCTAACTTAGAATTTTTAGACCTCATACAGGACCTGACCTACATACAGGGTGGAAGGGACGCCAATGCACAAACGGGTTCCCTACTAAAATCAAATGACGTGAGATCGAATAACACTTGCTCGTCTTCTTCTTCCATACTTCTCTATTACTCATCAACTCAGCAGTCACCTCCTTTCTAGCCATATCATCCTTCACACAGTCGAGAAATGATGTTTCAAGATAATGGGCCTGCCGATGATTTGAGCTTATACTGTTCGAGATTTTGATGCATCGAGGTAGTAAACTGTCGCGCTCATAATTCATCGATTTCAAGTACTATCGAGTTAACGTTTTCGAGCAAGTGTTATTCGATCTCACGTCATTCGATTTCAAGTAGGAACCCCGCACAAACGCTTACCACTAGAAATTTTTCAAGTGTAAATTAACTGCTGCTGCTGCGTCTGCCTCGCTTCTGCAGCGCTTTGGGAATGTTTGCAAGTGTCCGCATTGACTGTTTTTATGCCAGCATGCGCAAGAGGGCGACCTCGATAGTGGGTAGAGTGCGGGGCAGCAGCAACAGTCTTCTGGCCGTTGTTGCCAACAGGTTGGACGGGCCTTTTATGCAGCATTGGCTGGCTTTACATGCACCCGTATATCGGGCTTGGGGCAGATAATATTAAATATTATTATTATTATTTATTTATTTTTTAATTTTGGATTGTTTTTTAAGAATTTATAAAAGTATTTAATTTTAATTTAAGGATGACATGTTTGTTTCGATTTGTATTATGGATTATTTTTATTATTTTTTTTTTTATTGACATTTTATAGGTATTTGATTTGATATGACATATTTATAATTGCTTGTTGTGAATCTATGTGTGGCAATGGGTGATAATTACCTGAAAATAAATGAATTTATTATTATTAAAAAAAAAACTGCTTTTTTCTACAAAGGTGCAATAACCTACACGTCAAAATGTATGGATCGGCTGTTTTTTTTAATTACCGCTGAAAAATATCTGTGTGGAGAGGGGGGGCTCAGAATGATGTACTGAATACGTGGTAAGCGTTTGTGCGCCCTGTTCCCTGCCACCTTGTATTTTTAGATATTCAGTTTCATTGTTGGAACTGAACGTCCTTTTATAAACGTTTTTTCCATTTTTGTGTCTTTAAGAATACCTTTTTTTGTGTCTAAGTCTGTCCTAAATAAATATTTTTCGTCTTTCTATTAAAATTGTCAAAAAACACACTTGAAACCTAAGTAGAGCTTTTCTAAGAAAAATCTAGTTCAAAGAAAAACGACGTTCTCTTACAACGTTAGTTCAGACTTCAATGAAATATATTTTATTAGGTACGTGGTACACTTAAGGACCTTTTTGCTGGGGCACTCGCACACGTGCCGCTAACGATTTCATTGTTCTTCAGATGCAATATACAAGCTAAACTGTGTTTTATTGCATCGTTTGTATGCTGGATTACTGCCTTAACGATGCGCAGTCTTTTGTTTGAATCGTTTTTGATGTTACGTGTATTGTGTACCTACACAGTTGGTGTTGGCAACTTTTTATTAGTGTATCTGTTGCGGCTAAAAGCCGAAGTAAGGTTACTCCTAGTTCTAGCCGGCTATACCTAGGTGCGGCCGGTAACTATCCTTTTTATTGCTAGGACACACCGACCGAATGGATTAGGTTAGGTTAGAACTGTGACAAATCGCGCGCGAGCCGAGCACTACATCCAATTTGGCTGCATTATAACAAACTGTTACCGGCCGCACCTAGATATAGCCGGCTAGACCTAGGTGTTACTTCTGCTTTTATAATTAGACTGCCTTATTGGTCTAGTGGTCGCAAGTACGTCTGCTGAGCATGTAGTCCTGGGTTCGTTTCCTAGGTCGGGCATCTACAGGTATCTAATAGTACACCCACATTTAGCAGGTTATATTTCAGTCCCATGCAATGGGCCGACCCTATTACAATCGACTGGCCAAATTGGATTGGTAAAACCCATTTTACCCGACCCGGGAATCGAACCCAGGACCTCATGCTCAGCAGTAGGGCAAGCCTACGAGGCAAACAGGAACGACTACCTGTCATTGTGTGTTACTATCAGATATTTGGATAATATCAAAATTAGGAAAGCACAGACGTTTCCGAGAGATACTAATTAGCAATTAGGTGTCAAGTTCGATTTCGCTTCTATGAAATTCGCTTGTTTGGACTAATTAGCACAAAAGCTATACGTAGGTACCTAACTATGTACAGACGCCAGCACTGCCGCGCTAGCGATATCAGCAGTAAGTGCAATTTTTGACAAAATGAGTTAAATATTGATCCTGAACCAGCGCAACGAGCTCTACGAGATGTGCTGACAGATGTTTTAATAGCTTATCGGGAACTGGTAAATTTCTTTAAGGATCAGTTTTAGTTGTTTCAAGAAATACTAGACATAAAAGGATTTTCGTCATTAAAAACTATTTTAATATTGAGTGAAGAATATAAAAGCGCTTTATTTGGGCTACACGTTTCAATCATCACAATAAATATAACTAAAAAAAGAAGTCCGAAACAAAAAAATTCTAACAAAAACTTTGCAAAACATACTTACTGCTCTTATGCTTAGCGCGGCAGAGCACATCAAGCTACTACAATTGTCAATAGACTTTCAACTTTATCGCTAGAGTATTAGGTACAAGATTGATTGGGAAAATTTGACAGTAGACGTGTAGTTTGATGTGCTGACGTCTATACCTCCAACCTAAACTTTGAACTGTATCTTGTTAGTAAGTTCTCGCAAATGTTCCAATTTGTTAAATCATATTCAGGGTAATATTGTATCAAAATTTTCGTTCTTAGCTAATATTATATAAAACAATACTGGGCGGGCCATGTCTATAGATTGCATCAGGACCGATGGGCCAGAGTCGTCACGCAGTGGGTGCCAGAAGACGGGCGTCGTCGCCGACGGAGGCCTAAAAAACGCTGGCGTGACGACCTCGACGCGTATTTGAGAGATTGGCCAGAAAAAACCGCACGGAGAGAAGAATGGAAGGCTATGGGGGAGGCCTTTGCCCAGCAGTGGGACAATAGTGGCTAAGAAAAAAAAAAAAAAAAAAAGACTAAAATACCAGGCGTGAGGGAATTCCTAATTTTACGTCTAAGTAACTACAAATTCGTTATAGACAAAATAAAGTTGTTTTACAAACTTTTGTGTCTCGTAAGTAAGGCATAGGGTGTTCACATAAAGGTATGTCGGATATGTCAAGATTTACTCCTTTAAGCTTGTACATAATGTGGGCAGACGATGGGTTTCGTGCAATGAAAACACACTGAGTGCGATACACTGTTTCTAGCAAAACTAACGAATTTCTTGAGATTTCAACTTAACACAATAACACGGAGCACAATGAATCGGATACAGTTCCAAGACGTCTCAACTCCACCGCGATCAGACACTGACAGTCGCCCTCGCCTCGAGCTGAACATCAGGGCTCTGTAGAAGCAAGCTGTGTTGTGGGTAGACTGGTAAGTAGGTCTCGTGATGTCACCATAGCACACAGGCGCGCTTCCCGATTCATGTTATGTCCATACTAACGACCGGATCCAACACATACACGTTCCCAACACGGTACCGATCGGTGCTGGTAAAATAGTCCCATACTATCAAAATAGTTTTTTCAGATCTCGACCAATCCCTACCGGCAAACCCATAACATCAATCACACCAATCCATCCAAACCAACAATCACAAAACAAAAGTAACTATGTCTGTCTGTATCGGCTAAACCAATGTTGCTTCGACAAAGAGAAAAAAACCGGCCAAGTGCGAGTTTCCGTTCCATCGTAGTAGGAGAGCCCCCTTTAATTTTTATATAATTATTTGTGTTGTTATAGCGGCAACAGAAATACACATTCTGCGAAAATTTCAAGTGTCTACCTATTACGGATCATGAGATACAGCCCGCTAACAGACAGACGGACGGATGGACGGACAGCGGAGGCTTAGTAATAGGGTCCCGTTGGTTATCCTTTGGGTACGAAACCCTAATAATAGGGTCCCGTCGGGTATGGAACCCTAAAAAGAATCTCCACGCTAAAACAATATTTCGGTATAACAGGCTGCGCTATCAGTCACCGTATTCCGCGAGCGTGATTGCAATTTATCAATGTATAGTGAAACTTTCCAACGGAACGCGTCGTCCGACTACCCTCTTTCAAATTCCAGTAAGTAGCGCTCAACTCGGGTATTAATCTTCATCACGACTTTATGAAGTTGTTAAATTATATATCACTGGAACGAGTTTTCGTTACACACGTTGAGTTTGTTAGGGAACGGTATTTTTTTAACTTTAGTACACAAGGCCGCTTGCCAGAGAGGTTTTTTAGGATTATTTAGTTGTATATCATGGACTACACAGCATGAGGCTCCCGATTTTGTCGAGTTTTACTATATAGAACGATTCAACAGCCGTAACTCAGTTTGTATAATCACCCTCACTGTTGGGACACCCAGCCTCCTCTTTATGGTAGTGAATGGGCTATAATCCACCACGCGGGCCCAGTGCGGGTTGGTAGATGTCACATGTCTTCGAATTTTTGGTTCTAAGACATTTCTCACGATGTTTTCCTACACCGTTTTGAGAGCAGTGGTGATCAAATAAATTAAACAAAGTAATGCATAATAATCTAATTGATTATGTTATTTTAAATGATTATGTTTAAATTAAATTACTTATTTTGTGTTTTTTTTTTAATTTTTTTAGTATGTAATTTGATTTTGAATATGTTATTTAATATTTGTATGTTTTGTCTGGATATTTTTATATGTCTGACTAAATAAACGAATTGAATTGAATGCGCCTGCCTGGGTTCGGACCCACGACTTACTGTTCGTAAGTCGGGGCCGCCACCAGTACCACCGCTGTAATAAAATTTCAAGAAAACTAATTAAAACATTTCCTATTCGGCTAATAACTTAAACAAGCCGTTCACTTAATGTTACTCGGTTTCTAAAGTTTGCTGTACCTATATACAAAGTAAACCATCGGAAATGCAACGCTTTTGCCAATTTGCTCGAAACTTGAGCATTGAGCAAGTAATGAAAATACGGAATAAGTTTTGTTTAATAATAGTTTACCTCTTTTCCGTAGTTTTTCATCGTGAAACTTTGCTATTTCCTATCTACTATTTAATGACTCTGCAAGTCAAAATGACTGGTAAAAAGTTTTACATCGATGTACTGCCGAGTTCACTGACGGTCACCTTTACGTTCTAAGTTATAAGGTTGAAAATTGAACTCGTTAGTACCTATCTCAAGAAAAAGGGTAACTTCTTTTTTGTCCACAATATCAGCCTATACAGCTGGGACACAAGCCTCCTCTCTATGAGAGAGAGTGGGCCATAAGTCCACCACGTGGGCCCAGGGCGGGTTGATAGATGTCACGCGTCGTAATAAAAGCTGCATGTTTATGTGTGTCCAAGTATACAATAGAATACCAAATGAATTGAAAACATTAAATACAAGATTGTTCAAAACTAAATTATACAATTGGCTGTCTGCCCATAGTTTTTACAGTGTTAAGGAGTTCCTGGAACATAAAATCGCATGATCACTGATTGTTTCATTATGCATGAAAAAAATTGCACGCTTATCTATTAAGCAAAACATGTTTGTTCACATTATTAACACTACCATCTTTTATACCATGTTTTTAGCAAATAAATGATATTATATTCTTTACTATTCTGCCGTCGTAAGACAAAAGGGCACATGCACATCTGAGAAAACTCAATGCAGAAAATAAGTCAATATATTCACTTTTTTTATTAGTAAGGATTATTTTTCTTCACATTTTTTCGCAGTTGTGCCCTTTTCGCTTAAGGTGGCAGTATTCTATTCAAATTTTTGATTAGAGATTAGCCTGATTCCTCATGATGTTTTCCTTCATAGTTTAATCCATATACTAGTCGTTTGTCTTTCTTTATAAAATATTCAAAAACGCCTTCTTAAATTTTGAGACCAACTGTCCGAAACAAAGAAGCTTAATAATGACCGTTTAATTAGTAAGAACCAAACTAAGCAGCCTTTTTTATTTTTAAACCGACTTAATTCAAACGCGAAACGTTAGCAAAAAGCGCAAATTACCCAAAATAAATCTCTGGCGGGAATATTTAACGTTAAAAACGGACTTTAATTTATTCGATAACGTTATCTTTGTGCAATTAACGGAGTTTTTTAAGGAAATAACTGGTGTTCAGTGGAAAGGTCGGTGTTTCGTTAATCTTGCTTTGTCATCACTTCATCTGGCTGTCCGTTTTGAGATTAGTCGGAAGTAAATTCGGAGCGAAAATGTCTTCTCAACTCGTTATGCAGATTGCCTTGAGAGGTTGAGGTAGTTCTAGGTGACACCTCTTCAAACTATAGGGACTTTAGACTGTTTCTAAGTAATATTGGACTATTACCTTCAGGTTACAGGGAAAGGAATATTAGTTCGGTTCCGATAAAGGGTGTAAAAATACCCTTGACGAAGCCGAAAGGCACTTGTTCTCCCCGTCATTGCGATCATTTTTTTGTACCAGACCATACCTGGGAACCTTCTAGTTACGGAGATATTGGAGATCAAAGTTTCAAATTTTTCACAAGTTTTTTTTTTTATTAGGTACTAGTTTTTAAGATAATAACTTTACTTTGACCCGTTACCTCCATGACCCGTTTACTATTCAAAGCATCTATCAACACAATGTTTTGAGTGTGCTACATTGAGTTTTTCCGTAAAACGTGATTTTTCACCCAAAAAAAGTCGTTTCCCAGGGACAATTTTTGCGTAGGGTTACTTACTTTGATGCACAGAATGCTTGTCAGGAAAGGTCCGTTTATGTCCAGTATATTTGAAGGGTAAAAATATCTTAGACCTAGGGCACGGGTGCGCGGTGTAAAACGCGATAATATGTCGATTTTAAAATTAAAAATACTCGTTTCACATATAACATTTTTATAATTTTAAGAATTTTACTAAAATGCTATTTTCGATTAAAAAATCGACGTATTTATTGACAGTTACACCGCACTCGTGCTAAGGCCTCTGAATTCATATTTTTGTGGCCTGGGTTACAATTGCTTGTCTGTTTCATGTTACGTAAGTACCCACTCTCCTTATAATATATGATTTTGATAATACCCACTTAATTTTATATAATTTTCATAGAAAGTAAGTACATTTATGCAGAAACAGAAAAAATACAACCATTTGAAATACTTTTCTTTCTTGTATGATTTAGCAACAAGAATTTGTGTGGTAAACTGCCACTAAAAAACCCGACTACTGAAAAATCACGCTCTAATTAAATTCGGGCTCTAATTAATTTTCTAGGTGAAATGAACTCCTCGTATTGTTGAAGTCGGTTAAAATGTAGCCTATGTTACCCGGGCCATAATAACAAATCGATTGCCACCTTTTTCATCAAAATCGGATGAATAGTTTAGGCGCTACGGAGGAACATACGTAAATACAAACATCCATACATAAATACATGGACTGCTAAAATCATAAACCTTCCTTTTGGCTTCGCCGTAGTCAGGTAAAAACACATTATCTGCACTTCACGTATTTGTTAACATAGAACAAGAGGTAAGCTGGACTAGAATATATCCAAACAACCCAGATCAGTAAAACAGTACTGATAACTCAAATTCTAACAACCACAGCAACCGCTATTACAAAGTCCCACAATTCCCCCTTAAAGGCCTCCAACAATAGCGGCAGAACTGCTATGGAAAATAAACTGGCCATAACGTCAGTCCATCCCATAGACGGCCGGAGGTATCCCGTCAAAATTATCTGAACAATTGCTTCCCTCTTCCTTTGTTTTACGAAGCGTTTGTTGTTATACACGACAGGTACAAGAACAAAACTGTCTTTAGAACAAACGATGAGCGACGGCATGTCGATTTTATTGATTGATAGACAAATGAAATGAGCTAATTTTGTCGATCGACAGTTTTCACCATATTATCTGATCGAATCGACGACGTTGATCAGTGAGGCTTTGTTTTTGTGAATGGATGGATGTTTGTTACTCTTTCACGTCAAAACTACAGAACGGAATTGAATGAAATTTGGCACACATATGGCTTATATCCTTGATAAATACATAGGATATTTTTTATCCCGATAGCACGATCCCGCGGGACAATTCCTGTACTCCACGCGGATGAAGCCACGGGCATAAGCTCGTCCACAATACTGCTATCAATCCGTCTAGTATCTGTAAGATCACACGTAAATTTTTTTTGCATTTGAGCTCAACGCCACTGCTCTCAAAACGGTGAAGGAAAACATCGTGAGGAAACCGGCATGTCCTAGAACCAAAAATTCGAAGACATGTGACATCTACCAACCCGCACTGGGCCCGCGTGGTGGATTATAGCCCATTCCCTCTCATAGAGAGGAGGCTTGTGTCCCAGCAGTGGGAACGTTATAGGCTGATTATGCTATTATGCTCTGCTTATTGAGTTCAACCAAAGATATTTAAAATACTTGTCGAGCAGACATTGGAATTATTTTCATACAAAAAATTTGATGTCGAAAATTTTCGATTTTGACACACGACCTACTTACACCTGAGTACCCTGGTTTACTACCTGACAAGCGGGCGTATGCCAGTAGATAGAGTGATTTGTTACTAAGTAGTAACAAGTATTGGATTACGTTTTTCTTCGTCTTTTCCCGTCTATCGCTGGTAAATATTTGAATGTGTTTGAGTTCAACGCAACTAAAAATACTTATGATCACCAATTTTGTATGCTTTTTACTTCACAAAAAGCAGTGGCTGGAGACAGCCACTAAGCCACTGCTCTCTTGTGGTTCGGACGCGACAACTCAAGTGCTAAGTGTGCAACGACCCGACGGGATCAAAGAAAATGTATAAATAAATTCGACTGCACAGTTTGTGGCGGACGCTTGAAGAGACACCGTATTGTAGCGGTCACTATGGTCTCATGTGCGAGAATACTAAGCAATATTTTTCTGATTTCTTTTTTTTTTTTTTTTAACTGAGTTACTGTTAGCATTTAATTAATAATTATTAAATCAAGTATCTTGACTTAACTCGCGAGGTAGTCGACATGTGTGATGTGGACTCAGCGATCATTGTGCCGATAGTCGTATCAGCCCGAGGCTTAATTTCCAAGAGCCTCGACCAATAATACCTGAAGAAGCTCTTTTTAGGCAGCTGGATCAAGGGCTTGATTCAGAAAGCGGTACTCCTGGACACGGCTCGTATTATTAGGAGGTACCTCTCTCTGGAGCCCTGACTGCCAGTAGCTTGGACCCTGTTCCCGATACCGGTGGGCTATAATTTTTATATTTTTAAATGTTTTTATATTGTTTTTTCTAAGGAATTGTTAAAAATGTAATTGATTTGTAGAGATATGAATAAAAGAATAATACTTAAAATAGTAATAACAATAAATATTATGCACATTATCAAAATCAAGTCGCTGTACTTATGTGTTAGTCATCATCAGCATTTTCCTGTCCCTTACCCCAATTTATTTGGGGTTGGCGCTGCTTGACGTTTCTTTGTCTTTTGGTCTACTAAAGTATTTGTAATAACAAAAAAGTACTTTTCTTACCTATTTTTTCCCACTGCTTTGCAAATGTCTCCCCAATTACTTTCCACTGGTCTCTCTGAAAAAAAAACTTTACCTAAAAATAAAGATACCGCGTTTCGAATCCTAAGAAAAGACAGAAAATTAAAAAAAATACAACCGAAAAATATAACGTTTCGTATTCTGTACATGTTTAATTATAACTAATTCATTAAATAACAAGAAAAAATTAGACCCAAAACGGAGAGAAATTAAAGACATTTTGTACATTCGGCTGGTTTTGTTATCCCTACAATACGGTTAATTACCCACCCACTGTTATGCAAATAGTGAACTAGATTCGTTACAGGGCAGATACACTTGACCCAAATGGTTGAGCAGTGGAACATCTGCCCTTTTGTAGTGCCGGGGTTCGATTCTAACATAATTTACGTGTTTGCTGGGTCCGGTAAACACGTAATTTGTGGGCGTTGACTTGCAAATATGGTAAGGTTCCCCATATCACTTACCTATGAGTAATACCTATCTATCTGTTTTTCTGTGGGGAAATTCTAATGGATACTCCTACTTCTGGGTAGAACGAAGGATTATACCGGAATCCTACCAACTAAAACCACGGTACCTACCATTACTAAGATTCGAAGGTCTTTCAAGGGTCACCCCGAATGCAATTAAAGTATCTACCTAGTGTCCTTCCTATAGCTTGGTCTGTAAGTTGACTTAAGAAAGGTTCTGAGGGCAGTGACTATAAAGGGTGTAAAAGTACCCTAAACGAAGCCGAAAATTATTTGTTCTCCCTGTCATTGCGATATTTTTTTTGTTCTAGACCATACCTGGGAATCTTCTAGTTACGGAGATATGGGGGGTCAAAGATCCAACTTTTTTCATGTTTTTTTTTATACAAGTTTTGAATGTTATAACTTTATTTTAAATACCTCCACGACCCCCACACCATTCAATGCATCCATCAGCACAATGTTGTGAGGGCGTTACATTGAGTCCTACAGTAAAACGTGATATTTCACCCCAAGAAAAAAGTCGTTTCCCAGCAATATTTTTTGCGTAGAGTTACTTAGTTTGATGTACAATTGTACATATTGCTTGGTTGTTTATACCCTGAATGCATAGCTGCTGGCTAGACTGGAAGCCGACCCCAACATAGTTGAAAAGGCTAGGCAGATGATGATCTTGTTTTTAAACGTTTAAAAATACCGTTAAGCATTAAATTGGCTGTTTATCCTAAAGGTATACCACAATATTCTCCTTTGTCATGTAAATACAATAAAATACCTGTCAAAATCACAATACTTATTATGATAAATGAGTCACTCTAAATGGAGGGAAACCAACTTGAGCATACCTTTAGTTATTCGTGACAAAATCTCCACCAACTTCATTACCAACAAGTTTGAAGTTCTGAACTAAATTACGTTGGTTTATTACGATGGTAAACAGTGTTTGTATTTATTTATGAAACGAGGTACCTGCCTTGAACTTGGCTTGAAGGTTTTAACACAATTTAATTCGGTACACGTGTAAATTGTTAATTAGGGCTGGTTTTTTCAACCGTCTCTTTGTTTTTATTTTAGGAGTTGGAAAAGCTTTTTGTGTAGCAAATAATATTTAAATCAAACCGCGCGTGCTCTTCTATTTCTAAATGAATTGTCCTTTAAAAATAGTATATAAGGTCTATCTTTTCATACCCGAAATATTTTAAGAGTAATTTCATAAGTCGTAAAGTCGCCATAGCAACGCAAACGCCAAAAATTGTATCTGAGTGTTTTTGTTTTTACGAAATTATTATAATTCAAAAATTTCTTGAGACTTTCTGCATAAAACCTTTTTTTTTTACGGATGGGAAATCATCAAATAACTCCTCCCGCTCTGGGTGGAGTGCATAGAACCTTTACAGGGTGTAAAGGTTAACAATGATAGTAGGTAAGTACGACGCAGTAAACTATAGTGGAATTTGACAACGATACGACTTAGCGACCGATTTTTGTCGCTATCTAATGTCGAGACTGCAGGGCCAGGAAGACTGTTTGGTAGCTAAACCGGGCGTTGGACCAGCTCTGTTCAAGGTTGCGGCCGGTCAGTAGGCCTATAGTCGTTAACGTGGCCGCGTGGTGCGTGAGGTCCCTTATTGTTTCAGACTCCAGAGTTTTAGGTATTTTAAGGCAAGATAAGCACTAAAAGTACTGTTTACCAAAAGTAACTGTGTACCCAATTGTTATACATAACAATATAGCAATATAGTACTTTTAACGACAAGAACACCTGTCTTTTATAAAGTTTATTTATTATTTTATTTTTAGTTTAAATTATTTTATTTCCTTTATGGAGAGGACAAGGTGTATATAAAATAACTGAAAACTTGAAAAGGGATCATTGAACTTTACTTACGTACAACTTTTCTCATGGGAAATTGCATTAAAAAATCTACAGCTCCATGAACAGCAGATTTTTTTTTCACAATCTGGGCTCAGACCCTTAGTTAAGTTGTTTTATAATGACTCTTTTTCAGGTTTTAAGTTATTTAGTAACTTGTTGAATTTTCTATTTTATTTTAGGACTAAATTACTTTCACAAAATATCAATTCGAAAGTCTAACTTAGAAACGGTTAAAATAGAAACAGATTTCCGAATTTTTATGTCGATAAAGTAATGAGATTTAAAACAGAGCGAATTGGCAATTTGACGCCACTCAAAATATAAACGGGGAACAATTATTTTCGCAGGAAATTCAGGGATAAGAGTTTCGTTTTCGATTGAAAACTCTATTAATATTTACGTTTCCAACTATAGGACGGTAGGTAATGTCGGTACGAAATATAGGGATGCTCCAATTCCGATTTCATATCGATGCATAAAAAATTCAGACCGAATATTTTTTTTCATTCGTATGAAATACGTTCTCATATCAGAAAATATCGTCTGCCATAACAGAAAATAAAGTTTCGCTGGAATAAAGGTATCATATCATATCATATTTATTGATCGACAATTGGCGAATACTTTAACTTGTGAATACACTGTTATTCTTCTACATTGTTGTTATTTTTTTACAACGTTGCCGCAGTCTAGTATTTTTTTCTGTTTTGTGGGTGCAAAACAGAAAAAAATACTAAAAGGTTACAAACGTCACACTCACACACAAAAATAGCCAGACCTGCAATAACTATCTGTAGGCCATAGAAATATTTTTTTCTGTGCGGGAATCGAACCCGTGACACGCAGCGCTGCAGTCAATCGCTCAGCCACTGCGCCAACAGTGTCGATTTATTTTGACATACCGTGAAAAAAAACACAATATAAAAAGGTAATCGAGTTATACCTAACTTTTATGGAGTAATTGCGCAACACACTCGCAATCCTAACCCCATTCATTTTGAAAATTAAAAATATTGAGTGCGTTATTTACGATAACGAGCAGATGTTTTTTTTTTACATTTCATTATCCACAGCCCGAACTCACCCATCGCAGGGTATACGCCTCTCTTTTCTTCTGCCAATCTCCACGGTCCTGTGCCAGCCTCATCCAGGTTTTTCCCCCGATGGCAACTATGTCGTCTGCCCATCTCGCCGCCGGACGACCCACGTTTCTTTTGCCAGTTCTTGGACGCCATTCGGTGACAGCCTTAGTCTACCTGTCATCACTGCGCCTTGTTAGGTGCCCTGTTACATTTACAAAGCATAAATTATTATGAATGGTTATGAATTTCCTTTAAAAATACTTCGAAAGAGTATTACGTAAACTTGATTGCTGATTAATTTGTTATTTGCTTATTCGAAAGTTAAATTAACGATATTATTTCATGATCTACGTAAAACAATATTATGTAACTGATTGTAAAATATTTATTTATTTTTTACGAGACAGGCAGTTGAGACAACTGATAGCTGCCTGTGTCCTATTGTTCCCCACTAGATTTTCTTCTTGCAGTATGATATTACATATATTTGTCTAATTGATTTTAATTTTTGGGCTGAGACTACATCTAATATGAATCCCAAAAATATTATTTATTTATTAAAACTTTATGCACATAATGTACAAAGGCGGACTTAATGCCTTAGGCATTTTCTACCAGTCTACCTTAGGGTGATGCAGAGACAAAAACAGTAGGTGCAATAGTACTGAACATTTCCAAAAATAAAATATAATAATAAATACATATATACATACATACAAAATATATATATACAAAGTAAAGAGATATAATAATACATAGATGAAGAAAAACAACAAATTAATTGTGAGACGAGTCTGCCAACTGCATATTAATATTTATTAGCTAAATATGAAATACATTTATAAATTAAAATAACCTAAAGTAACTAACTTAAAAAATGTCGTCAAAAAACTCCTCTTCAACGCTGTCAACTGGTAATGTACCCAAGAGACTGGTGGCGTTGCCACGTTGTATGGCAACGCTAAGCCAAGGTAAAAGCCAGCCCTTGGGTCACGGGAAGTGTCAACTAAACGATTTGAAATGTCCTTGAAAAGCCTGTGGGCACTCGGACCCCACGGTCTTAGAGTTTCAACCCCATACGGCTCGAAGATATAGTTACCAATAAGGTAATATTTACGTCGCTTGAGGTTCTCTGAAGCTGCAGCGGATGCCCCAGCACAGCACGACGAGCTAAGAATATGGGAATCCTAAAAATGTCTAGCTCAGCAAAAGTTCAATTTTTAAATTATTACATCTACCGACATCGAATGCGTTACATCACTAATCTATAACTTATTTCAGGAATAATTGTGGGTCCTCTACTAATTTCCAGTGTAGGCGTACGAAAAGCATGCAAATGTTCTACAAACTATCCCTTTTCACTATTACATTTTAATGACTATCCTCCCGATTATTTTGTTGTTACTTCAATTAAATAGTACTGAACTATGTTAGAAACAAAGCTAATTGTAATTTTGTTGCAAAATTATACACGATAATGTGGGCTTATTGTTAGTTTTAGTTTAAGTAGTTTTAGATTAGTATTCAGTTAACGAATAGCAGTTATAGCCTAGTAAAGTGACCGTCGGACGGCCAAGTCATAGGTCTCAAGTTCGAACCCAAGGCAAGCACCCAGGGGCGTAGCTACCGCCGTATCTGCCGTATCAATTATACGGGGCCCCCGGACCACTGGGGCCCCCAACTTAGAAAAACTAAAGTCATCATCAGCTATAAATGATTTAATAAATCAGTTTGCCGAAAAAAGGCAAGGATAGTGTATATTTAATTTGAATTGTTTGTAAACATTTTGGAAAAAGTGACAGATAGATAATTATCTTATATATAAAATTCTCGTGTCACAATGTTAGTTACCATACTCCTCCGAAATGGCTTGACCGATTTTCATGAAATTTTATATCCATATTCAGTAGGTCTGAGAATAGGCTACTATCTATTTTTCATACCCCTAAGTGACGCAGTCGAAGTTGCGCGGGTCAGCTAGTGATTAATAAATATTTCTTTTAATTTTATGCATTTTTTTTTCTTTTGTGAGAAATCTTTACCCTTCCTAAGGGCCCCCAAACAAAATTTTATACGGGGCCCCGCCAAGGCACGCTACGCTTCTGCAAGCACCTCTGATTTTTCTGATTCATGTGCGTATTGTATCACTTGTTTCGATGAAGCAAAACTTGAGGAACCCAGCATGCCTCAACTCAAAAAACATCAAATACACTATTCTTTCATAACGTAAAAGGATTAACCGACAGCATCTTTATCTGCATTTCTGACTGCCTCAACAGCATAACATAAGCGAGTCATTTAATTTAACCACATTAAAACCTCTACTTTAATAAATCAAAGATAGTTAAGATACTAATACTGTTAGCCTGCATCATTCCACGGCTGGGCTAAGGTCTCTCCTCATGACTTCCCGTTGGTTCGATCTGAGGCCAATGTGGACCTCTGGTCGCTGATCTTGTCCAGATCGTCCCGCCATCTTCTACGAGGTCTGCTGCGACGCCTTCTGGCTGTGTCAGGGCTCCAAGTGGCTAGTTTGGCCCACAGATCATTAGGCATGCGGCAGACGCGGCCAGTCCAGTCCCACTTCAGCTTAGCGGCTTTATGAAAAATGAAATGGTAAAGGAACTCAAAAAAAAAATCTATGGAGTGCCAATCAGAACATACTTAAAATTTAGAGAACTTAGACAAAGAGGTACCAACCGAAAGAAGCACCTGTTCCTTCCCAGCCCAATGGTACAATACCATAGAGTCATCAGCAAAATAGTCTCGCTGCTCATCATCTACCTAGCCTTTTCCCAACTATATTGGGGTCGGCTTCCAGTTTAACCGGATGCAGCTGAATACTTACCAGTATTTTACATGGAGCGACTGTCTATCTGACCTCCACAACCCAGTAAGTACTGGGTAATACGATACCCCTTGGTAAGACTGGTTGTCAGACTTTTTGCACCACTGACTACCTAACGACTGTTAAAGATCTACAAATGACACCCTGGACCAACGGCTCTCGCTGCTCGTATATAAATATTATTTATTAATTCCTAAGATAATATATCTGTCTCCAGCTTAGAGATAAATAAACGATGCTCATCTGTTTCTCGCCACATGGGACAAGGGCAGTTGAGGAAAAAGGCTTATTCTCACGCAAGAATTTATTATACCTAGTAGAGGTACGAAGAAATGGAAGCTTGGTGAATGAGGAAATCCATACTTCCATACTAATATTATAAATACAAAAGTAAGTTTGTTTATTTATTTGTTACCTTTTCACGCCTAAACCGCTGAACCGATCATCCTGAAATTTTGCATGTACTTTGTCAGGTGTACAGAAACGGACATGGGGTACCTTTCATCTCGAAAAGAAGTACTGTTCCCAAGGATAACAACAATAACGTTCTTATGATAATAGATGGCACCACGTGTCTTTCGAATCATGATTGAATTATATTTATACAAGCAGGCTACAACTCGAATTGAATTTCAAATTCTAAATTAACGCGAGCGAAGCCACGGGCAAAAGCTAGTATTTGATAAAGGTTATTTTTAGAAAGTGTACTGTTTCTTAACCAGAATATTCCATACCGTTAAAGTCCTGTTTTTCATCACAGTAATTTATGAGTGTTCAGAAAGTGCGGACGCTTTGTATCAGTTGGTACTTTCACAGAGCCTTTTAGATGTACCATTAAATAACCACGGCATCTATTCTGTGTTATGCTATACTGAGCCTTTTTACCGCGATCATAAGGAACAATAGGCATTTTATTAGAAACCTGTTTCACCATCTGCAATTAAGTTAAGATTTTATATAACTAATTCTAAAAAATAACTCAAAGCAGTTATTTACGACACGAAATCAATTTACAATCACCAAAACAATGTTTGTTTACATTCGACATCAAACAAATATGGCGGCGCAGGGCACATGACGTTCAACCAATCAGCGCGCGAGGTGCGATCCGTCGCGAGCCATTTCACAATTTGACGGTTTCACTTCGATAGATTATAATCTACCGAAGATTAATGCGTTAAATTGTGAGCAGTATGCTACGGTTCACAATCTTTCGACAGTTTACAATCTCGCGAGATAGGTTATAATCTAATGGTATTTACAATTTCACGGTGACATATAATTATACTTAGTTTGATGTACAGAATGCTTGGTTGACGGCTTCATGAAAGGTCCGTTTACACCTTGTATAACTTACAAAAATTGAACTGAAATATGTACTTTTCTTGCTTTGATGTTGCAGGGTCGAACCTGCAACCACCACGACTGTCAACGTACAAGACACTTCCGCGTCGCTTCATAGTTATTACCCTGTATAACACAGCACATAAAACACTCCCCCGGGTTTTACCTACAATAGCACTTTTATTAGATAAGTACTGCGCTGAAAGTTACCAGTCGACTGTTGGTATCGCGGACATAGGCAGTTGACCATTTTTCAACCTTATTATTGAAGGTATAAGGATCAAAAGTGCTCAAAGCTGTTCACGGATGGTACGTGACCAGCAAGAGATGAAGTCGAAGACGGTGCATCCATATCCCAAAGGAATTTAGTTATGCAAACTGGAGTCTTTGAGTTTGACCGCTGTAGAGGAAGTTGTCTTTGGTGTTAGGATACAGTCTGCTAAGAATCGAATAAGCACGTCGGTAACATCTTGAGCTGGCTTAGCGTAGTTTGGAGTTTTCATAGAATAAGAGGGCAGATTATACTGGTTTTGTTGCCACTAATGTGTCTCCTACACTATTCATATTAAGAATAAGAATAAAACTTAGCCGTTGTTACAAACTATTTCTTAACCTAGCTTTTCTTAGCGCTATGAAAAATTGTAACTAGAAAAATTTTAACATATTTAGAAAGCAGAACATATTTAGAAAACAGAAAACTCAAACGCAAAACTCAAACTCAAAACATTTATTTCAAATAGACCCGTGACAGGCACTTTTGCATAGTCAAAACTAAGCTACCTACAGTCCCGCCACAGGCATAAAAACTGTGAATGAACTGTAGTTACCCATTCGAAAATAGTAGATCTCATGGAGAAGAATGGGCTAGAAACTCCATGGACAGTATATTATGAGAAGTGTTTTTGGTTAGTCTACCTAGAAATAGATACTGATATAAAATGGTAGAAACCTAATTATTTTTTTATTTATGTATTCCAAATATTAAATACATGCTGTCTTGGCTTCCGTACGTTTTTTTCTCGCATAACAACTGAAAACCAGCCTTAAGTCACTTTAGGTGGAAAAACGAATTGGTAAGAACTATTTTTTGTTAGACTGTACTAAAATAGAAATAATGCTTAAATTTTTCATAAAGTTGGCAAACTGCGATGTAACTGAGACAAAAATGATAAAGTAAGCATCGTGCGATCTAATGTATGGTGGTTTCAAAATGTTGGCATCGTGCTACCGATTACTTGAAAGTATAAAAAGTAGTCATAGTGCGAAAGTAGGCATCGTGCTACGAAATAACAGCTGTGGGCCATGCTGAGTAGTAACCTGCTTGTCGCAGTCACGACATGCAAGCTGTCAACTTTTTTGTTCCGTCCTTTTGAGTTTTTCAATATTTGTTAAGCTTTGTATGTTAATTGTTTATAATTGCTATTTTGTATGCATCCTATCCTAGCGACAAATAAATATTTTTTCTTTATTTGTAACACTTAATTTTGAGGACCTTATTAAAAAATTTAAAAAAAAAGATGACGTTTGTCCAAAAACTCAATGTGATCTCAAAGTAATAAATAAACTCTTAGTTAAGAAAACGAGCAAAAGATGGCTGATCCGGTATCCTGCATGATCTTTCATTTCTTTCGAAATATCGATCTATCAGCATTCGCATCGAAAGATTCGTCAGTCGAGAGTCACTGGATTTAAATCTCGAAAAGTTTTGTGTCGTCATGCCGTCACTAAGATACGACTCGCGAGCTAAATATCTCCCGTATCTCAGAGCCAATTATATTCAACAGACCATAAAAAGTAAAATAAAACATTTAAATTAAGTTATAAATCTGTTTTAATAAGAATTCCTCTCCGCCACAGACCAAAGTAGTCCAAGCTCTGAACATCGGAATGTCAACCACAGACTGACGCCAGGAGTATTCGAAACGCGTTTTTATAGAAAGAACGTGGTCAGAATAACGAACGTTGTCTATTGCCATTCTTTTTTTATACAACTGAATTCTGAATGTCGCCAATCTTTCGGCAAATGCAATTTGGAGGGTACACTTTGAAAATAAAAGACTTTTCTGCTTTGTGCGAAAGGCGACGGAGAGAAACGTGATTTATTATGATTTTGTTATATTTTGAGCAAAATTGCGTTGCTTATTTTTTGTTCGGTGTCTCTTTCGTCGTAAATAATTAAATCGGGAGATGATTCGACAGATCTCTTGGTGTTTATTAACGGAAAGGTTCCTTCAAAGTTTACTCAATTATGTAAATAGAAATATGTTTAACTTATTTTTCTCAGAAATATTTAAGAGATGGTCACCTAGCTACGAAATTAAAAACACCTACCTATTTCGCATTAAAACGAGCTACTTCACTGGGAGAAAAAACACCGAGTTGCGGGAGGTCCTAGCTTTATTTAAGACCAGCACTGCTTTGTAATTAAACTTATGTTTTAATATGGAACTACTAGCACGAACCGTCTTTCGTTCTAATTTATAAAATTAGCCTTTATAAAGTCACCTTTGACCCCTTAAGAACCGGACTCACTAACGGCAGGTAGCGAGTTAAATGAACTAAAAATTACGAGTTGATGTATTAATATTGCTAGCTGTGTACGCAGTAGAATGAATATAGGTATGAATGATTCCTAAGAGCATCTGGAACAAATAGTGTAAAATATATCATCATCATCATCATATCAGCCCGGAATCACCCACCGCTGGGTATAGGTCTCCCCATTTTTTCTGCCACACTTCCTGGTTCTGTGCGTCCCTTAACCAGGTGTTTCCCACAACTTTGACGATATCGTCAACCCAACGAGCTTTAGGACGTCCCTGATTTCTTTGGCCAAACCTTGGCCAGGCAAATAAAATATATATCGCTTAAATATTTTAAACACCAAGTATTCGGATCAAATCTTCTGATTTTTTAGATGCACAAGTTAAAAGCCACTGTTGCATACTTTATGAATTAAGTTTTAGCAAAATGTATCAATCAATATTGTATCAAGAGTGGTACTTACATTAACATTCAGTCGCTTATCGCCCATTACTATGACAGAGCCTTACAAGTTAGGGCAGATCCAGACAACCGTAATTTGTATTTTGCCGAAAACTAGAAAAGAAAAAATACGCTGGGTTAACGTAACTCACATAATATGTATGAAAACTTATCCAACTTAATTTCAGTAACTCATTTACAGACAGGATGGGTAATCATCAAATGACGCGGGAGGGCCGCTTTAGGCGGAGTGGAAGGCAGTGTCAGACTTGTACAGACTAAAACCCATCCATGTTCCTTCTTTGCCCTTTGTGTTCCAGGGCCGCGGTATCTCTTTCGAATAGTCCCGCAGCCCCGGCAGATGTATCGTTAGGTCTTGCGTTCTAATTCTAACCCACGGCGAAGGACAACGTCTTCAGGAAACCTATGCAGGTTTTCTCCTGTCCTAGATTAAAAAAAAAACCACAAGCTGGTTCTACGTGGTGGAGAGCCGAGAGGTATTCTCTCTGTAAATCCTTGAACATCGCAGCAAAATTGCCAGTTTATCGGTTTTATTTACCAGTTCCATTTCGGAGAATGTGCTTTGGAATTACACAATTTAATTCCCCATGCCCATTCTATCATCGGACGAGCAGAGATACGGCGAAGCATCACAGTTATATGGTTGAAGTTCCACGAAACCGAACAAAGCGCTATGCTTCCACATTTATTTTGCGAACCACCAGTGGAATTCTCTGCCGGCTTCTCTGTTTCCCGATCATTATTATTTATATCTCTTCAACATTCGAGTGAATCGATTACTTCTAGGCAAGCGCGCCCCACCCTAGGACGCGTCATCGCTTCATATCAGACGAGTTGGGGCCAAACGCAAGCCTATTTAGCATAAAAAGGGTCAGAGTCTCCCAGCAATGGGAGCGTTGATGTGCGTTCGTACTGGCGAAACATTCTCTAAACATTTTGTCAACTAAAAGAAGTTAGAACGAGAGAGAGAAATAGAGATTTCAACATGTTTTATGTGAATGTTGCATGTATCCGAATACAGAATTTAAACATTTTATTTTATAATGCTAGCTACATTTTAAGGTTTATTTTTATTGTTACTGGCAACATTTATAGAGAGGTTGGTTCTCATACTCGCTCGGAATGGTGAAGAACGTTTGCTATCATATAAAAATGTGCATTTAAATTTGTATTACGATCATAACGAATAAAGTGATTTTCTAAAGATTTCAAAATACAGGGTGTAAACAGACCCTTCACGAAGCCGTTAACCAAGCATTCTGTACATCAAACTAAGTAACACTTAGCAAAAATTATTTCTGGGAAACGACTTTTTTTTTGGGTTGAAAAATAATCTTTACGGTAAAACTCAATGTTACGCATTCAAAACATTGTGCTTGATGCACTGAATATAGTAAACGGGTCATAAAGGTATTTAAAATAAAGTTATAACCTTAAAAATGTGTATTTAAAAAAAACTCGTGAAAAAGTTGGAACTCTGACCCCCAATAACTCCGCTAGAAGGTTCCCAGGTATGGTCTAGAACAAAAAAAATGATCGCAATAGGAGAACAAGTGCCTTTCGGCTTCGTTAAGGGTCTATTTACACCCTTTTTAATTGATATGTGTTTATGCCACGAACAATAGTGTGAACACACATTTATAGGATGATTATGTTGTTATATACCTACCATTAATCTCCTTCTTATCTGGTATGTACCTTACAAGATTCTATGTATCAAAACATACTAATACATAACGTCTTTATCTCCTATTCCTATTTGTAACAACGTAACGCTTTATGGCACATAAAATATATGAGAGTTAACACTCCGTTTAAAGTAAACCAACCTATTTCAAGCGAACCATAAAACAGTAGTAAATGTTGATGATTAAAACAATAAAATGTTCAGCTAATCTACGTCGCTTTAAGATTTTAGCAGAGCGCTAGGTTTTAACTCTAGTTTAAGTGCAGAAGCTCTAAAGTTTGATGATAGCAAACATGTGTATGTAAGTAATTGTTAAATGCGGTTCTTTGGACAGAATGATGTACATACAGACATAATATTACGACTTTTTAACACGCTTTATTAGCTTCCCCTGTAACTATGTTAAAAAACCTTAGAAGGTAAAATTGACCCACTTCCCGGTTTCCGATTGAGCTGAAATTTTGCATACATGTTTAATTTGGCTGACAATGCTTGGTTAGTTAAGCGACATCTATCGAAGCAGTTGGAATCCAATATGGCGGACTCCCAAAGATGTGGGCCAGTTATTATTATGCATTTTCATAATATGGGTATCAAATGAAAGGGATTGCTGAGTTTTTTTTTATTTATTCTGGTCCACTGATGGGCAAAGGCCTCCCCCATTCCTTTCCAACTCTCCCAATGTTTTGCCTTCTCTGGTCTTCTGTCTGCTTCTGAAAAGATTACTAGAGACAAAAGGTCTTCACTCGAAGCGTGTTTTTAGTTTTTTTTTTTAACTGTCGTCATTACATTTAACTACACAAGGAAACAGCCACGATACTTACACACTCCTTTAGCCTCGACCTCGTTCATATATCTGGTCATACACGCACTTTTTTTGCGAGTGCTGGATTTAATTGCGTTTTTTACAAAAGCCGATTAAAATTTTTGTAAAGGTCTTTCCTCTTTCAACAGTCCTTGTTTTTGAGTTTCTGTAAACATAGCTACGGAAAATAATTTGTAAAATTCCTTTGATATATCACCCACTGTAAAGCCACCGTTGAAAGCCTTTAAAGCAACTACGGATGTGAAATTTAAAAAAAACATCCACAGTAATGGTTTTTCAGTGGATGACATGGAAATGCCTTGAGACCCTCTTTGATTTGAAACTTTTTTAATTGTATGAGAGAGAAAACGAGGAGCTCGTGGCTAAATAATGACAGCCACTCGGGTCGATCTTTAGGTTAAGCTGTGCTTGCCTAGGTTGGTCCGTGGATGGGTGACCACTCAGCGAGTTTCCTCTGTACCTCGGAAAACACGTTAAGCAGTTGGTCCCGGCTGTTGTATGTAGATCTTTGACAGTGGCAGGTAGTCAGGTGGTTCGAAAGTTTGACAACCAGTCTTACCAAGGGTATTGTATTACCCAGTCCTAACTGGGTTATAAAGGTGAGACAGGCAGTCGCTCCTTGAACAATACTCGTATTCATGTGCATCCGGTTAAATTGGAAGCCGACCCCAACATAGTTAGGAAAAGGCTAGACAGACGTTCATTTTTGTAATTGTGTCTTTTTTTAGTCAAGAGATAGTAAAGATCACTGTTATGTGTTTTATAGCTATTACCAAGCAGTTGACATAACAGATTTCGACTTAGAACCCACCCCTTTGTGGTATTCAACAGAAGGCCTATTTATATTTAGGCTACATTGACCCATGTACTCGTAAGTACGTGACTTAAATTTTTGTAAAGGACAGCCCTCCGCAGACTGAAGGGGTAAATTCAGTATATTATACTAAGATATCCGGTACAAGAAATTATTTCAGGAATGTTATGGGAATCCAATAAATTTGATTTGTTTTATCTCCATATACACAATGTATCGTTACAGTGACAAAACGCACGTAGCAAACGGCAAGCGCGACGACGAGTTCGATGAACTCTGTAGCTAGGCAGGAAGTGAACAGTTGATTTCACGCGTCGTTCGTTAGAGTATTTCAACATCTACTGTTGAATTTTTTTTTTTTGCCGTACATTACATTCTCTGTACACAACATTCCATTTATGTAATTAAACATAAATGGAATGTTGTGTACAGAGAATGTAATTTTACATTGCAATAAAGGAATAGTAACTGACAAAACGTTAAAAAAATGAAATTTTTTCTGAGAAAAATTCCGGTGGAATATGATTCAAAATAAGGAGCTGAATGCACCCTGTCAGTTTTCGGAGGGCTGTCCCTTACACTACTCCCTTATGCCACTTATCCTAATTTTATATCCACGAAAAAAAATCCTACAGCTAAATTGACAGTATATTCACGGCGTTACAGCGACCCATTTACTTCTCTTGACACTCAAAACTGTCACAAAATAACAAGCGCAGTTTTCTTTTCATTACGAGGCGAGGAAATTATTTTTTTAATTAAAAATTGAGCTCAAAACGTAAAATGTAAAAGTGTCCTTTAAAACGGCCGTGTAATTGTTGAAAAGTGACAATAACCCAACGTGGTGTAACCGCCATCTTGAAAACGGAGAATTGTGAGTCGGCAAACTTTTTTTTAACTCTTTTACACCCGGTAACTTTGTTTTTTTTTTATATAAATCTAGGTATCATACATTCGAATCTAATTCTGTCAATGGACGTGAAAGTTTAATAATTCCATTGTTTTATTTTCATGGAATGATAGATAATTATGTTTTTATTCCTCAAAACAAAATGGAAGATTTCTTTTTTGTAAAAAAAAAAAATATTTATATCATTGGTGCAACGTACAAATTACATACGACCGCTGCAGGGATTCCCGAGAAGGTGCAAGAATTCTCCGGAAGACGAAAGACCTGTTAAAGAAGGTCGTAACTTCGTTTCAAAAATAACATCCAATGCTTTCTCGGGCGATGTAAATTGAGGCTGACAGAAACTATATTACAAATAAGTGTATGTAAATAAAATAAAATTGTATCTTTAAAAAACGTCAAGAAGCGAAACATTACTTAGCTCAAAAATAATATCATATTTCAATGCAGTTTTCCATGCTTTCGCTAAATTATGTGTAAGAAACCTGCTAACTTCAGGATCCTATTCCACTTTATCTCATAGTCAAACAAGTTGTTATTAAAACTTGCTTTCAAATAAACTTTGTATTACAAAGTCTGACAGCGCTACGGCTACTACGCCGTAGCACCTTGGCTACAACATACGTAGCGCGTAGCACATAGCTACGAATCCCAACCCAGCTCGTATAAAACCCTGCTCAAAGTAAGGTTTATAGTTTACTAAAATGAAAAGGGATTTCAAGTCAAACTTTAGTGATCCTAACTTTCCATACGGGTCCATATTTCAGAATCAAAGTATTTTGTTAGTATTGAGAAAAAGAAAATGGTGGATAAAGGTAAAGATATTTATTCGAAGGATTTTGTAGATCCAAGGGAAGGGTCGGTAGGTATGAATGTTAGTTCAATACATAGATTTGAATAAGTACAATATAAAAGAAGTTCTTCTATGATACGGTCATCATAATATTTTAGATTGAAGATTTGGACACTACTCAAAGGTCAAAGTTTACCGTTCAGGCTCATCTGAATAATGTCTCGAGATCTGTCAAAAATGTTTAGGAAGTTCGGTAATAAGTTTGTAAAGTTCCATGAAACTAATACAATGTGTCCCGTCATGGACAAGCTTTATTCTCGGTACTTATATAACAACTATTTTAATACACAAATACACTACATACTTGGGTCCCATCCACTTCCCCGCTATTTGGCAGTCATTTTGTTTTTTTGTTGTTATCTACGTGTGTACAAAAAAAAATCTTTCTGAGATAAAAATAGACTTATTCAGAGGGCAACAATATTGTTTATCATTAACATTACGAAATAATGAGTGCACATTTTTGTAACTTTCAGAAAAAAAGATAAAACTCAAAAAATATCAACAAAAAAAAATTGTGATCATACAAAAAATTTTTTGACAGCAAATTCTTTGCAAATCCGATCAGGCCGAACACATTGTATAATGCTCGACTTGATAAAATGACACCAGTACTTTGTAGTACCTTTATTATATTAGGACTGTACACTGTTAAGTAAGGCGAGCTGCACATTATTGGTACCAATTTCTGTAGTGGTTACTTTACGGGACCGTTTAAGCCAAGGTGTAGTTTACCACTATATTAAGTTTATCTGTGCTGAGCTGAACAAAACTGCGTGTTCACTGTTAATAGACAATTCAATAAACATTGACATTTGAACACTATGCAAAAATTCTGAATCGCCTATTAAAGTTTTCCGCGACATAAGACCATTTAGAAAAACTCGAAATCGATTGTTGACCTTTTCGATGAGGAATGATGAACTTTACGCGCTGTTCTTCATAATATCCCCTATAGAATCCGAGACCAGCTTATACTGGTTATTTGAACACGGACGTACGACTTACTTTACGACGATCGTACACATTTACGTAGTGCCTATAGTACCGTTACGTTAGTGTTACGTATACAGGCATTCGCACAAGCACCATGAATAGTCGGATCAGCGTGTAGTCAATTCCGCAAACATAGCCATTGCCATGCAATAGTAATCCTAATTGCATTACAATTGTATAGCCAAATCAAGGAGCCCCAAATACAGGGTGTAACGGGAACATAATCAGCTTGTAATGTTCCCACAGCTGGGATACAGGCCTCACTGTGAGAGACAAAATGCCATAATGTACTCCCGGGGGGTCCATATTGGCTCACCTAAAGTTCTTTTCCCGAAATTGTTCTTCCTAACGATTTGTAATCCGAATGATCACTCTTCCTAAAAAATTTCATCCTAAAGTTTTCATTCATACTATTTGTAGTGCTACCGGCGATGTTCATAACACTCATGTTTCCGAAAATTGTAATTAATAATATCATTTATGTAAATATATTTAAACTCCTACTATTTTTTATCATAACGCTTTTATCCCTAAATATAAGTACAGGTCAGAGTGTCGTCTACTATGAAAAAAAACTTAGAAAAATTTCACAACCAATTTCGAAGTAGCGCTCGCCGGCCGCTGCCGCGGCACCGCTCGCTACGCTCGCTCGGCTCGCGCGTAGTTGGTCACCGTTCTAACCTAACCTAACCTATGGATCCCTTCCACGTCGTTTTTACGACAAACGGTTAGTCGGAGACAAAAAAACAACAAGAAATTTTTATTCTTAGATTTAAGTGTTTTATACGATAGAATCGAGAAAATAAACGGTTTGCAAAAATAACACTTTTTTGGCTAAATTTTTCTAAGTCTAAACAAAGAAATCTAAAAAAAAAATATATGACTTTGAATAATAGTGTAAAAGATGGTTATGTTCAGAAAATATAGGAAAACAAATAAAAGTATAACAGATGTTTATTGCTACTGACATTATGAAGTTGAATGCTTCGGAATTATACAACTAGAGACAGAGTAGTTAGGAATTGTGATTGTTAGGATGAAAAATGTTAGGAAGAACATTTTCGGATTTCCAATTATCGGAGTTGAGAATTTAGGTGAACTTTGGCGCACCCACTCCCGGGTCCACTGAAGGTCGACCACTTTTCAATCTTATTGCTTAGAGCATAAGGATGAAAAGTGGTCGAGTACCATGCGGGTCCGGTGCATGTTGATTCGATGTCACATTCGAGTTTGTGGATCTAGGACTGCCTCGCTCGTTTTGTGGTCACAGCGCGACCGCTGAGCATGACTATGGTCCCCGATTCTAACATATTAGGCAGTTATTGGATTTTTACATCAGGAATTTCTCAGTAGGAGCCGTGGAGTCTGGTTTTGTATCCGGTTACTGGCAATAGGCTCGCCCCCTATTACATGAGACTTAAACATCATCATCTTCCTGCCCTTCTCCCATGTTTCTTGGAGTCGGCGCAGCACGTTTTTTTCTTTCATTCTCCCCAGTCAACTGTCACGCTTTTCAAATCGTTCCTCACACAATCCATCCATCGTTTCCTTAGTCTTCCTCCTTCCTCCTCATCAAATGCCCATACTTCCTCAAATATACTCATTCCATTGTTAAAATGTAGGTGTGTTATAAGATACACTTCTGCCCAACCCTTCGGGATACAGGTGTGGCGTTGTGTAGGCTATGCTGATTTCCTCACGAACTAAATACGTTTGTAGCCGGCCTTAAATACAAACATCGTAAAATTCTATGAAAAATACGATACAAAGTTATGACGTATAAAAACTGGACGCTAAAAGTATTTGTGTAGTTTACTTTATAGTTATTTTATGTTGAAGTCACCAAGGATACTAAATGAGGATACTTAAATGTTATAATGTAAGTAGGTACTTAAATAACGCAAAAGTCACTAACGTTGTAAGTGAATTTTGGGTTATAGCTTAGTAGAAATAACGTCTAGGTTAGTGCGCTGTTGGGCAGCAAAAGATACACCCACACACGTACTCGAACACAAAGATACACGTTCACATATGTATTTCATGAATGAGTTAAATACTTATTTAAATACTTATTTAGAAACTTACTGACCAGATCAGAAACACCATACTGTGCTCAGATTGGACACGCCACGTCTGCCGGATATCGGCACAGCTGTGGGCCCGTATATCGCAAAACTGGAGCCCTGAGACAGCTAAATGGGGTCACGGCAGGCCGAGGAGACAGCAACAAGGAAGCAGCCATAAGGAAGGGATATGCAAGGGCCGATGCCTGCCGGGGCTGCGGGGCTGTTCGAAAGAGATACCGCGGCCCTGGAACACAAAGGGCAAAGAAGGAACATGGATGGGTTTTAGTCAGTAAAAGTCTGACACTCCCTCCCACTCCACCCAGAGCGGGGGACCCCTCCCCCGCTCTGGGTGGAGTGGGAGGGGGTTATTTGATGAATTCTCATCCAAAAAAAAGAGGAAGATGATGGGACGCATTGTATGATTTCTTCGCAAATTAGTGAGTGGTGTGCTTCTGGCACACCATCGAGAAAAGTGGAAGGAGCACGAGGAATCCTTTACCTTTAAAAAAAAATGTATTTTTACTCAAAGTTTTTTTCTTGGGCCATAATCCGTCCATATCACCATCCCTTATTAAATAATATCGTCAGGGTCCAATACAAGAAAGAATGAGAAAAAATGGCACAGAAAAAGAACTTAATATAGGTACCATATACAGAAATTACGGCAACTTTTGTATACGGAGCCAATTAGTATAATTGCCACGACTCGACCTGCCATTTTAAATTTTGACATAAAAGCCCTAGAGCTTTTTAATTACGAGTTTGGACGCTGCGTAGGAAACCAGAGGTAACAATGTTTCAGACATTTCAAGTATTTACCATTTATAATGGTACAGAAACTGTGATATTTGAAACTCTAATGACACTCCGTTATAATTTCAAATATTAAAACAGCGGGTTTTCGCATTTTCAAACTTTTTGTTAGCTGGAAATGTTTTTAGTTTGGTTTGTTTACTTTTAACTAGCTACCCATCCCTGCTTTACTCCGTTGTAAAATCGCTTTGGTGAGTGAAGTAAGTTAGTGAATATCACGTCAAAATTGATTGTAAGGTTTGGAAGATCTTAACGGTCACACAGACACACACGAAAATATACCTTTTCAATACTATGTGTAGATGCAGATGCTACAAGACAGTTTAGGGCGTCGCCCGTGTATTTCTTATTATTAAAATCTGTAAAGTCGTTTTTGAGTGAAAGGGTAACAAACTTCTATCCATCCATCTGACCTCACAAATTTTCAATATAAGTTGAATGGGTATAGATGCGTATGAGACGCATTTTACCCAACCGCGACGGACAAGAAAGTATTGTTTTTAAGTTTCTCTGCATGCCAGTGGCAAATCCATTAATTTTATTCTAGAAAGCCACTAGATCACTAAAGTGAGATCAAATATACTTAGTCAGGTTAGTACCTATTATCTGCGTAGCCTTTTTCCAAATATGTTGGGGTCGACTTCCAGTCTAACCGGATGCAGGTGAATACCACCATTTTACATGGAGCGACTGCCTATCTGACCTCCACCCACAACCCTGTTGATACTGGGTAATACAATACCCCTTGGTAAGACTGGTTGTCAGACTCTCAGGCCACTGACAACATGTAACGACTGTCAAAGTTCTACAAATGATATCCAAGACTACCGGCTTAACGTGCTTTCCGAGGCACGGAGGAAACACGTAGAAACATGTAAAGGGTAGTCCGATCCACGGACCAACCTAGGTAAACGCGGAATTTCGAAATTATTATCAAGCTACGAACCCCTCCATCGAGCCGTTATGAGTCTGTGCATTTCGATTAAAAAATTCACTCCGAACGAAAAACAAACGCACTGGATTTATGGTAATACCGTATCGTTTTTATGTCAGTCCTGTTTAAATGACATATCGATATGATATCGAAAGTATGACATTGTCGGTGTCACGCACTCTCGATACAAATAAAATTTCATTCAGCGAAAATCTCATTTTTACAAAAATTACAAAAGAATATTCTAATAAAAGTAAAAGAGAAATTATGAAGGACGACTAACACTAAGATAAGAACCTTAAAATGGCATTTAACAAATGATAATAATATCTGTCTCATTTTAGTTAAAGACTAGGTACAAAAAGAAACGAAAAACCGCACATTATTCTTTAAATTCTTTTTGGGCTCTAAGAATACTTTATTTCATTACTCGACATTTTCTAACCTCGATCCTTTTGCTCGTAAATTAATACGTAGTCTCATAAATCGTTTCACGCTTTAAGAAATACCGTATCTATTGATACCTCTATTTCGATATAAGAACTCGCAGTACATAAATAAGTATTCTGTGTCTAAAAAATCATCATCTGCTTCGCCTTTTCTCAACTATGTTGGGGTCGGCATCCAGTCTAACCGGATGTAGCTGAATACCAGTATTTTACATGGAGCGACTGCCTATCTGATTTCCACAACCCAATTAGTACTGTGTAATACAATACCCCTTAGTAAGAATGGTTGTCTGACATTTAGGCCACTGACTATCTGTAAAGACTGTCAAAGATCTACAAATGACAGCTGGGACCAACGGCTTAGCGTGCTTTCCGAGTCACGGAGGCAACTTGCCAGCACATCAAGCTACCCGAACCTGTCAAATTTTCCCAATCAACCTTGAACCTAATGCTTTAGCGATAAAGTTGAAAATCTATTAAAGAAATGTCCAGGTTATAATAGCTTGGTGTGCTGGAGTCTGTACATAAATTGGTATTCTGAGAAAAACGCAGAGAGAAGTTGCTAGAAGATTTAAGCCCCGTCCAGGACCTCTCACTTGTTTACTTCGCGTAAGTGCCATTCGCATTGGAATTCGCTTCGCAGTGATTCGTGGAAAGTTCCAAGCAATTATCTTCATTTGTTTTATCTGCAGTCACCTTTGCAACACGGTTGTCGTTCGTGGCTAAAGGGTTAGTAATGAGGCGCCTAGAACCTCAGTTATAATTTGGTACAGAAATGGTTGTTATCTATACTTATTAATATTCTGAAGCTGAAGAGTTTATTTGGTTGAACGCGCTAATCTCAGGACTTACTGGTTCGAATTGAAAAAATATTTTAGTGTTGGATAGCCCATATTTATGGAGGAAGGTTATATAATATCACGCTACAACCAAAAGGAGAGAAGCATCAATGAAAAATGTTGCAAAAACGGGGAAATCTGTTTTTTTTAATAATAATTTCATGCGGACGAAGGACGCGGGCGACAGCTAGTAATATAATATATATGTATATATATATAATACATATATCTCCAACTTAAAAGGTCTAGCAAAATATGTAGATTAAGAATAACTCTCCTTTTTATATTTGTACCAAAAATAATACAAAATAAACGGCAGCCGTTACTGTCACAGATATGATAAAAGTTAATAAGAAATTCCTTATTCGAGTACCGAAACATAAAACAGCGTAGCCAAATAAAATATTATTGTCACAATAACAAGGTCGGGGACAAATTGGAAGCCAAAACCTATGTCTAGCTAGAATCTGTATAGTACGTCACAACAGTCGAATGTATTTGAGATGAGGTACAGTTGGACAAGCTTTTTGGTATACAGGTAAAAATATTCATCTTAAAAGTATCCTAGATATTTATTTTTTATTTAATCGTGGATTAGGTGCACTTACCTAACCAGATGGAAAAGATTTGACTTTGTTTAAAATGACAATAAAAGATGACCAACCGTACGTACATATCACCACATTGACAACAGACTCTGACAGATAATGTACTGGTAGCAGTATTGTTTTAATCTTACATCGGTGTGAAAAAGAGACAAAGCTAGGCGTCCTGTACAACTCCATCTCTTACCTGTCAGTGTTCAGTGTCCGCAGTCGGTCCGCGATTCGTACAAACCGATTTGACGGAACCTTAAAAAGAGTGATAGACAAGACTCGGCACACAACATCATTGAAAAATAATTGCAACTCAGCTGCCTGTACACCAATGTCCTTGTTTCCCTATGCATCGGCGTATAATAATTTTGTGTGGAATTTTCCAATAACGGCCGGGATGAAGACGTTGGTCGCGTGAGGGAATGCGAGACGCCGGGCGACGTACCCAATGTACCCGATGCCATCGATTCAAGGCTTCGCTTGATTGCTATCAGCTTGTAGGAAATTGAAACGGCAGGGGCTGCATACCTTCGGTTGTGAAGCAGATTTTGCTTGTCGTTTTTAATCGATTGGGTTTGTCAGTGTGGTTTTGTCTACTTCTGATTTTGTGAATGCTAGCAACGTTGGTAAATGGAAAAAGTTATTTGGAAATAAACACAATGAACATAGATACATAAGCTCACGCCTGTTTACCATGGGGGTAGGCAGAAATCACAGAACGCCAAACATAATATACACAAATATGATTTAGCCTTCATTTTGTCATTTCTAAGCCACTGCAATATTATCAGCTGCCAACCCAATATATCGGACAGCATAATGTTATCAGTTCACCACAAACCGCAACTAGAATTTCCGGAGAAATTTCCGGATTTTTCATTCTTCAGTACGTATAACTTACCTATGCTGTTTTTAAAACGATATATTAATAGAGAACTATTTGTTACAGACGACAACAACGGCAACTGACGTGATGTTCTGTAAACGACAATGAGGCAGGCCCAGAAGGAGATGGCGGGATGAGCCGGACTCTTTCGCAAAGGATTGGCCTACAATCGCACTAGAACGCGAAATGTGGAAGGGGGGAAGGGAGGCCTTTGCCCTGCAGTGGGGCAATATAGGCTTATAATAATAATATTTGTGACAGAACATTGCGGTGTTCTTAAATAATAATCATAATAATCCAATTTTTCTTACCAATACAATTGTCACAATCGTTCGTAAAGTACTTCCACAGAAAAAGTGGCAAAGAAAAACAGCTGCTCCATACATTTTGCACTTTTGAAGGAAACAGCTGATTTTTTGTTAAACATTGTTCTTATTTAAATTATACATTGCATATTTTATCACGTTTTGCGTTTTTGTTGCATATTTTGAGCATTATGATGCATATTTCGATAATTTTAAGCTGCATATAATTTCCCCACCATTTATTTGAAAAAAGAAGCATTCTGTACTAGCCATTAATTTCACACGCTTATTGGTTAAATTCCAGGCTTTATTGTGTCAATCTGTGTTATTAATGCATATTTTCAAATACATCAACAATTCATTGCTATTGAACGACAAATATGTAATACAGCATTGCATTTAAATGTATTTACAATTTCGTATTTAAATATTGGCGAGTGTGACTGTGTACTATAAAACAGACATTTGTGGTTAATTTAACTTTAATTTTATCTGGTTACAAATTCACTATTAATTACTATTTATTTAATAATTTCGCCGAATAATCTGAACCTCGTTGGTCGAGTGGTTGAAAGCACGACTGCTGAGCATGAGGTCCTGGGTTCGATTCTCGGGTCGGGCAAAGTGGTATTGAGTTTTTTCCATCAGGAATTTTTCAGTAGCAACCACGAAGTCTACATTTGTGCCCGGTTGATGGCATTAGGATTGACCCCCTATTAAGTTCTCGTGACTAAAAAATAACTAGCGCAATGTTGGTGTACTATTAAGTACACCTCTGCTTAAACCTTCAGGGATTACAAGCGTAATGTTATGTTTGATGTATTTAATTTAATAATATTATATACTTAGGTAGATTTGGTAACAAAAGTAGGTTAACAGGTGCTATATGCTTTATTTAAGGTATTGAGATTAATTTACTATTTTCGGTCTATGTAGACTATATGAATACACATATATTTACTTTTGTACTTCGAGTATGTACATATTTATGTATTTCTAATCAATCTCCATATAGTCAATCAGTCTTATAACCAAATACTGAATACTTCAGTGCTCGCAATGGTTGATGGCTTTTGTCCCAATCAGTCATAGCATAGGTAATTCTATACGTGATTTTCCTTTTAGGTCCATGACAATGACAAAGTATACACTACTTGACTGTACAAGTAGTCAAGAAGAGTCATCATCATCATAATCTGCCTAGCCTTTTCTTAGCTATGACGGGGTGGGTATCGGTCGGGCGACCAGTCTACACTAATATTATAAAGAGGAAAGATTTGTATATTTGTAATGAATAAACTCAAAAACTGCTGGACCGATTTCAAAAATTCTTTCTTTATTAGAAAGCTAAATTATCAGGAAGAAAAATAGGCTAAAATTTATATTTATATCATGCAAATTAGCTGAGCTATCACAATTTCTGTACGGACGAACCTGCCGGTGAAGTGCAGTATTATTAGATATTAGCAGTATTATTTATAGCGACTGCCTATCTGACCTGACTGTTGATTTCCAGCTGCTTGTTAACTTTTGTAAACTTTGTATTATTTATTTTTTTACATCTTTTGTAGTAAACAACGACTTATTGTCGGGCCTACGCTGTCTCCCCAAACTTAAGTATGAATGCTGTAACCATGATTATATTGTAATACCAAATGATTTGAAAAGAGTAACCATGGAGTTTCTTGGCGGTTCTTCTCCATAGGAAACGACCAACTCGAACCGTGCACCTTTTTTTCGACGTTTTATATGTGGGGCATCTGGGCCTATGTGAAATAAAATATTTTGTTTTTTTTTTTTTGACTGGGTAATACGACACGCCTTAGAGGTTCTATATAAGTAGAGTACTCAATTTAAAAGCACCAATTTGTCACATTTATTTTATAGCTGATCCGGAGCAAGAAGCAATTCCGTAATTGTACAATCCAGTCCATTCTATTTCACTTTTAAGTTATTTACAACAAGTCTTTGAGAACTCCCGTCTCAAACTAGTAAGAAATAATAAAATTGCTTTTTAATATTCCGTAACGCAGTATTATCTCTTTTGTCGACTGGTAACACAAATACTCCGCGAAGTATTTATTAACATTGTTAAACTCTACTGTGTAGAAAAAAATATTATTTTTTTGCCAACTTCAAAGCTTTTTCTTTGCCCATATTATTCCGCTCTGAGATTTCAAAGATACTGTCAAAAACAAAACTGGCGAATCTGGAATTCATGAATGTAAGGCTTTTTTTTATTCGAGCTAAATATTGTTTTATTTAAACCGATTAAGAGTTGTTTTGTGTCATTTGATTGCAAAATTTTACCGGTTCTGTTAACAAAAATAGTTTTTTTTTACTCACAATTTAATTTGTGCCTTGAACACTAAATTAAAAAATATACATACACATACATAAGCTTACGCCTTTTACTCATGGAGGTTGGCAGAAACTACAGAACGCCACCTGCTACGATCCTTACATACTCCTTTTGCCTCGTCCACGTTCATACATCTGGTCATACACGCACGCCGGTTGCGAGTACTACGCACCTGACGTTTCTGAAGAACCTCACCACTAAGGTCAGTGCATGTCCTTAGGGCGTCCCCTCACGGCGTTGCCACTCACATCTGCCTTGTTTCCTTTTGTTAGTCGTCGTTTGTGGTAGTAAAAACCGGCCAAGTGCGAGACGGAACTCTGAAACGGAGTACTCACACAGGGTTCCGCAGCATCAAACAATACAAGGTGTAACATAATAAACGCAATACCTCTCGTGTGGTCTTTCAGACCATGAAAATGAACAACTTTTGTTCTATGGCTTTTGGAAATTCGTAACTTATTTTTTTGTTTTACCATACATGTTGATCAGCTGATCGCGTCAATTCCTATAGAAAGTACTTTTTTTTTTTTCGAATTTCGAAGAACTCGTAGAACAAAAGTTGTTCAGTTTCATGGTCCGAGAGACCACACGGGAGGTCTTGCGTTTATTATGTTACACCTTGTATAATAAAAATATTTTGAAGGCTCATTCATATGTTGTATTGTATTACATTCAAGAGCAAAACTAATTTGTTTTTCATAACATGTTAATTTAAAAAATGTTACTGCTGCAGTTTGATGAAAAAGTCCCATATCTCAAAAACTAAACATCAAATCTTATTCAAACCAATTTTCAGTGAAAGTTTTTTTTACTTTCTACAATCCTACATTTTTTCAGAATTTTCCTTCTCTTCACTTTAGAAATTAAAGGGCCCCCACACATTTTACCACTTTGGCAGTGTCTATCTTTCAAATGATTGACTTTGAGAAAAAATGGTTTTAGGAACATCAATGTCACTTTTAAAGACCTACCTATAAACACCCGCACGTTAGGATTGATGATTTTTTTTTAATATCAATTGCATGTATGGGGAGCTTAAACTTTTATTTTTTGTATTTTGTATAAAAATCGTAAAGCGGTTCACAGAATACATCTACCTACCGAGTTTCAACTGTGTAGTCCTAATAGTTTCGGAGTAAAGTGGCTGTGACATACGGACAGACAGACAGACAGACAATGGCAGACAGACAGAGAGACTGACAGACAGACATGAATAATCTATAAGGGTTCCGTTTTTTGCCATTCAGCTACGGAACCCTAAAAAAATACTCACGGCAGAGTTAACAAATGTGAATTATTTTAAGCTTTATATAAAATCACATTGCGTGCTGGATTAACATCATTAACACGAATGTCAGTGAGAGTTGAGAATCATCAGACGAGCGAAAATTAAAAATAAAAACATGCTTTCCTTTCCTTTGGAGAAGGCGTGCCCTTTTCCTATTTTTGTTTCAACGTAAAGCGGAAAAGTATTCCCGTCAGCTAATTTTTTTTTTTGTTGACAGCAAGGATTTTATTTCCTTTATTTAGGTCTCACAAGTGCCTTAAAGTGACAAAACTGTGACAAAACCTATACAATAATGCCCATTCTCCTTTTTTACCAGTCTATTTATTGTAGCAGTCTATGTATGTATGTTTTTATTTACGTATAATCCTCCGTAGCACCAAAACTATTCATCCGATTTTGACGAATAAGGTGTCAATCGATTCGTTATTATGACACCAGTAACATAGGCTACATTGTAACCGATTTCAACAATAGGAGTCGATTTTATCTTGTAAACCCCGAATTTGATTAGAGCGTGATTTTTCAGTAGTCGGGTTTTTTAGTTGTAGTATACCTCACAAATTCTTGTTACATATACCTACTTTATGGACTCGAGATGTTTACCACTTTTCCCACAAAACCAAAACCATTGACTACTTTCAAAAACCAAAGGATACAAAGTACTCAGAGGGTCTTAAAGCAGCGTGGTCGAACCATTTCGAGCGAAACACCATAAGTCAACGGCTCTATCTGTCTTTACGCTCATTTTCCTCCACGACTTGGCGAGCTTCCAAACGGTATCAAACCTAAATGCTCCAGTAATACTAAAAGCTCCATGTGGAAAATTAATGGCCTCCACATCAAAGGTCACAGGCCACAGGAGTTGTAAATCAATTAGGAAAGTCTACAGCGATAATGGGCTATTTGATAATTTGGAGCAATTTTTGTAGTTTGCAATGAAACTGTCACTGATATTTCTTGAAGGAAAAATAATTGCCAATTGTGTTTTAAGACTGGCCTGTTCACGGTATACTATTTTTTCGGTAAATATTTTTTATTTTATAAAAATATTTATTTTATCTCAAAACATTGTGTCTTACATAAACTAGTACTTGTGTCAGGGCTGGCTCACTCTTCCCTTAGGTAGTATCTTAGCAATGATATTATAGTATGATGAAGCTTCTGTCAGGAAAAAAATAAAAATTAAATTAAAAATAAATCAATTAAGCAGCTTTCGTTATATTTAACTGAAGGCCCATTGGTAAAAGTCTCGATTTACGATTTGTAGGACGTGGGTTCTAATCCAGAAAATCACTGCTTTGTGTAATTTATTTCAACACCACTTCTTTCAAACCGTGAAAAAAACCAGCATGAAAAATCGAAGACAGGTGACATTCACCAACCTGCGCTCCCCAGCTATCGGAACATTACAGGCTGATTGTTTTTTATTTTTTCTTTCTTACGAATATCTCTCTATCTTATAACCAGGTTACCTAATGCGATAGTGTACACAATAACAATATTAAGTTTCGTTATTTATTATAAACAACGCATTATTTGTGAACTCACTCAGAGAACATACTTGTGTTATGCTTACACTGTCTGTAATTCATAGATTAATAACCGAAAAATCCGTTACACCAATATTTATAAACTCTCCATTTTTCATCTTTCTCGAAAACTACCATTTTCTTCCAACCAACAAACATTCAAGATAATTTTATTAGGGCCTCATAACAGGGCGTGGAGTCTCGGGGGCGATAGATCACGTCTCTGAGACGTGTCTACGACATATTGTGCATGTGAGACGTATATGGGGTGTGTCGCGGTGTCGCCTGGGCCACAAACTGGAAGTAATGGCTGTCGCTATGTCGCCACTCCCGGCTTGACGTGATAAAAGCATGTAACAATGTGTGGCTTGAAATTCGTTATAATTTTAAGACTATTTTGGCATTTTTGATAGAAATTTGTTGTTTAAAGAGTAAAAATCCGAAATAAGATCATAATATAATGTTTTAGGTATCATGTGTATTAGTACAACTATGCTATATTCATGGGAATAATATAATAGGTAACTCTGGGACCGTGAGGTCCGAGTGGCCACCGCCTTTTTAAGGAAATTTAGAAACTCCCTGTTAACGCTTGCTTTTGCCTTGGTCAGAGGCTAAGTATTGCCAGACAACGTGGCAATGCCGCCAGTCTCTTGGGCACATTACCAGCTGACAGCGTCGAGGAGGAGTTTTTGTCCTTTCATAGTTTGTTGTTATTATTTATTTTAGTTTATATTTTTTGGTATGTGATGCATGTATATGTAGTATTTAATTAATATACAATAGGTTCTGTCATATTACACGATAAACAGTAATTATTTTCACAGAAGAAGTTCAATTCAATTTCATTAATTTAAGCAGCAGAACAATGAATAAATTATAAATGTGAGTTGAGTAATGATATATTATTATGAATTTTGCGAAAAACGATTATAATTTTCACCAGAAACTACCAATATACTATTGAAAATATTACCAAATCATTATTTTATTGATGAAACAATATTCAGTTTTTACCCGACTACGGCGAAGCAAAAAGGAGGGCTACGAACACGGCTATCTTTTGAACATCACTTTGAATATTTATTAAATACATCTTTCTTTATCGTGTGGTGAGAGCCTAACCTGGTGTCAGAGTCTTTATGCCGCACATGGGCCTCTGACTTGGCTTTACATGCCCTCAAGAAATATCTCTCAGGCATGCTGGTTTCCTCGAGATGTTTTCCTTCACCGAAGCAAGTGATAATTATACAATACGCACATTAATCCGAAAAAGCAGAGGTGCGTGCCTTGGGTTCGAACTCGAGACCTATGATTTGGCGGTCCGACGGTCACACCACTAGGCTATCACTGAAAAATATACGGGGTGTAAACAGACCCTTCACCAAGCCGTCAACCAAGCATTCTGTACATCAAACTAAGTAACTTTACGCAAAAATTTTTGCTGGGAAACGATTTTTTTTTTTGGGGTCAAAAATCACATTTTACGGTAAAACTCAATATAATGCGCTCAAAACTTATTGCTGATGGATGCTTTGAATAGTAAACGGACCATGGAGGTAATTGGAGTAAAGTTAGAACCTTAAAAAGTAGTATTTAAAAAAAAACTTGTGAAAAAATTGGAACTTTAACCCCCAATATCTCCGTAACTAGAAGGTTCCCAGGTATGGTCCAGAACAAAAAAATGATCACAATGACGAGGAGAACAAGTGCCTTTCGGCTTCGTTAAGGGTCTTTTTACACCCTTTATAACGTGTAAAATTTTTCTTATTTAATAGACGATAAATATTGAATCGTTTATAGGTACTAACAACAATTTCAGACGAGAATATTTTCTTGTTTCATACTTTTATAGCATAAGTTTTCAGTCGTCGGGTTTTAGTTTTTCAACATACTAACACAAATTTATCATAAGTCTCGCAAACATTCCCACAAATTCTAACAAACAAAACGTAAGAACAAAATCAAACATAACAGAGAAAGAAATCCGAACGTACAATCAGCGTACGACAAGTTAAACTGAAATGCAAACACTTCGCACGTTCACGAAATATGACATGCAAAGTAAAGAAACTCCGTAAGATTTGAAATGAATTTGTTTTATTCCTTTAGCTTTCTTGTATTTTCGTGTGCTGTGACAATTTGCGCTTGTTTGCACTGCTTTAAATTACGAGGGATGAATGAGGAAGGCGCAATCTTCAAGAAGAATAATTTGATAACGCTTGTATTTGAAATTGCTGGCATCCATTTTAGGCAATCATGTATACTTACTTATGACTACCTGTGCCTCACGACCTTCGTCCTCATGAAATTATTATAAAAATATTACTTACTGTTATTTGAATCTGATTTTGTTAACAATTTCAAGGGTTTTCATTTTTTTGCACGGAACCATAAACCTTTTTCTAAAATAAATCTAACCTAACTTATAGCATCAGCTATTTGTCAGTGAAAGTCCCGTTTCGGAGTTCAGCCGTAACAAACAGACATTTTTTTATTTTTTATAGGTAACGTATATATTTTTCATATGCATTCAGAAAATAGCTATTATTTTGAAATAACACAGTTCAATTTTATTTATTTCTATAGATTAGTAGGCCTTTAAATAAATAAATCTAATTGATGTGAGCACCCCGTGTATCAAATTTCCTGTCACAATAATCCACTACATTGTATGAAATTATCATCTGATTGGCTTTTCCTTTACTGTGTTAGGATCGGATTCCGAATGCAGATGTAATCAGTACTTTATATGTAGCGACTGCCTATGTGACCTCTTGATCCCAGTTACTGGGTGAGACGATACCCCTTTGGAAGGACTTCGACCTTCTGACTACCCGTAACGTCAAAGATCAAAGATCAATGATCTACGAATGATTACGTAACATAACATCACGCCTGTAATCCCTAAAGGGTTAGCCAGAAATTAGTACACCCACATTTAGTCAGTTATGTTTAAGTCCCAAGTAATAAGGGGCGAGCCTACTGCCATCGAAGGGGCACAAATCCAGACTCCGGAGCTATTACTGAGAAATTCTTAATGGAAAAGGCCAATAACACTTTGCCCGATCTAGGAATCGAACCCAGGACCTCGTGCTCATCAGCCACGCTTGCAAACCACTAGACCAACGAGGCAGTTGACGATTGACTTCACTGTATCAAATAAAACAATAAAATGTAAATTAAATCGTCGAAAGTCTAAACGACGGACCAAAGTCTTCCAATTCAGTCGCGATACGAAATCAAGTATCAAATCATGAAAACAATCGTAATAGATATCGAGCACGTATTTGAATTATTATTCGTCACACTCACAGAGTCACGGGACGTTATGACAAACAACGTCACGCATCCTTCACGCCCCCGTCACGGCGTCACGTAACCGTCACTTCGAACGTTATAACACGGCTCGGATTCTGTCACGCAAAATATGTAACGTTGAAAGGTTACAAGAATTGAATGATGGAAGGGTTATGTCACAACGTTTTTATCAAACTACCAATTTATTTGCAGTCTTCTTTTTTCTTTTTCGTGTGGTTAGTGCCTAAACTGGTGTCAGAGTTTTTATACCGCCCATGGGCCTCTGACTTGGCTTTACATGCCGTCGAGAAATATCTCTCAGGCATGCTGGTTTCGTCACGATTTTTTCCTTCACCGATGCAAGTGATAATTATATAATACGCACATGAATACGAAAAATCAGAGGTGCGTGTCTTAGGTTCGAACTTGAGACCATGACTTGGTCATCCGACGGTCACATAACTAGGCTATGACTGCTTAACTAATTATGTAATAACGTAGTTACAGTCGTGAAATTATAACGACTACCAAAGACGGTATTTTCTGAAAATGTTTGTCAAACAAAATTATTAGGACACTAGTTTCTGCTCACGAGTTTGCCTGCATCATAGAAATACATCCTATAGCACTCGATAATTGTGTAGCTATCCCTCCCCTTCTCAAACTTGCCCTCTTTATTATTTTATTGACTGCCTCCTTGGTCGAGTGCTAATCATGAGGTCCTGAGTTCGATTCCCGGGTCGGGCAAAGTGTTGTTGAGTTTTTCCGTCACGGAGTCTGAATTAATGCCTGGTTGATGGCAATAGACTCGGCCCCTATTACATGGGACTTAAAACATAACTGGCGAAATGTGGCTGTACTATTAGGTACACCTCTGCCTAACCCTTCGGGGATTACAGGCGTGTTCTAATGTAATGTTTATTATATTAGTATTGATATAGACCAGTATAGATAAATAGAAAAAACTGTAACATAGATCTACGAGAAAATACGTTTAAACTACGAAACATTCAAAGTATCATTGGTATTGCTCACTGATGTCATGATTAAAGGCGATTTATAGCCTATTTCCTTTCTCTCTCCAATTTAACAAGGCCCTTCGGCCCCAGCTATACCCTTTCGCATGACTACACACACATTTCAATAAACTCCGCACGAGCCGCGCGTATCACATTCTTATAAACTCAAACGCAATAAGACGAAGCAAATCGTTCTCAGTCAATGCAAATATCGATGAGGGACCACAATGTGGCGCTCGTTGGTCAGTAAGTGGTAACTCAAGAAAATCGAAAATTCGTTTTTTTTTTCATCTCATAGCTTAAAACCACCTCATTATCGGATGGGCCAATCGCATGAACCGTATCTTTATTGGAAAACTTAAAATTGACGACAAAAGCAATGCATATTATCTCGCTTTCGTACTTCTTTCTTCTTTTTTTTTCGTGTGGTTTGTGCCTAATCTGGTGTCGAGAATTTTTATGCTGCCTCTGACTTAAGTGGCTTTACATGCCGTCGAGAAATAACTCTCATGCATGCTAGTTTCCTTACGATGTTTTCATTCACCGAAGCAAGTGATAATTATACAATACACCCATGAATCCGAAAAATCAGAGGTGCGTGTCTTGGGTTCGAACTTGAGAATCTGACGGTCACACCACTAGGATATCACTGCTTACTAAAACTACTTTCCTACTAAAAAAAAAGAGATTTACATTTTCACATAATTACGTATTCGTTTTTCTCGAAACATAGGTTTGTTGAGTTACCGCTTTTGGCCTACGGGGGCAGAATGTTGGCTGATGGAAAAAAAACGGTTGGATCGGTAGTAAATATGGGTGGTTTTATACGACAGTACTAAGTCGGTAACACATTCATTTTTTTTTTGGACGACTTTAGTTTCATTTGGGATTATGGTTATTTTGCAAGTACTCTATTGCAAGCCGTCTCTGCTTGGTAAGGTGGTTAAGACTTGACAAACTATGAAGATTCCTTTATTATATCTTAGTTAAATGTTAATGTATTTAACACACAAACCTTGAGGAACAAATTCACTAAATGATAGTGAGATCGCATCAAAAGCCTCTGCGTATAAAAAAGAATAACCCGGTCACACAGCTAGAAACGGAAACCATCGTGACCATTTTGGGGACCAGAAAGCAATATTATGATGCCTTCTGTGTCCCCAAAACAAGCAGCTAAAGTGACCTCTGCCCTGCAACCGACGACTCTGATGAAATAGGTGAAGTTGTGAGCCACCAAAATGTGAGGAGCTGTTGTGCCAGTGACTCAAAGAAAGAGTTTACGACCAAGCCGTCTTCACTAAACCATCAAGCTTAGTTTAAGGTGGAAGCACCATAGGAAGGAAGGAGTAGCCCGCGAAATTCTATTTTTTCTACGTTTTTTGCAATTTGCCGCTCAGTGTCAGGCTGTATGTTAAACAAAATATTGTCATTCAATGGGATTAAATGAACTGAAACGGATTGTACTAATGATTTTAATGATTATCCTATCCTAATCCTAATTAATATTATAAATGCGAAGGTAAGTTTGTTTGTTACCTTTTCACGCCTAAACCACTGAATCGATCATCCTGAAATTTTTCATATACGTTATGTAGGAAAACAACAATAACGTTTTCATGATAATAAATTGCGAATTAAATTATTATAGAAACTTTAGTAGTGTAAAGAGTTTAATTGTCAAATTCTAAATTAACGCGAGCAAAGCCTCGAGCAAACGCTAGTAACTCTATAAAGTCATATTTGTTACGGGTCGCGACCCATATTTTAATCAACATACAACCTGACACTTTTTTTTTTGGATGTGAAATCATCAAATGACCCCTTCCGCTCTGGGCGGAGTGGAAGGGAGTGTCAGACTCGTACTGACTAAAACCCATCCATGTGCCTTCTTTGCCCTTTGTGCTCCAGGGCCGCGGGATCTCTTTCAAACAGTCCCGCAGCCCTGGCAAGCATCGGCCCTTGCGAACCCCTTCCTGGTTACTATATATACCTGACACTGACCTGCTAATTGCGAAAAACGTAAGAAAATTTGAATTTCGAAGGCCATCCTGGTGTTACCCCCTTAAGCGGCAGCTGCTACTAACTAAATAATCCAATCCCACAAAAGTACTCCAAAAAACCTACCAACCGAATCCTTTCCAAAGTCAATCCGAGCACACGAGAGGTATCTAAATAAAAACCAATGTTTGTTCACTCAGGCGCGGCCCGAAGCGGAAGCGTTGACGGCGGGACTTGACACCCGGAAATAGCGTCACCGCCGCCGGAACTGACGTCACACCGTCCTAGCCGACGATATTATTATATTGTATAATGGCTGAGCATAACTGAGCTAGTTGGTAATTATAGTAGCTTAGTTAGTGTGTAGTTTGCTTTGTAATTGATCGGCGTCTTCTTAGCGTGTCGGTAGGAAACATTTTTTTGAAAAGAAGTTTTTATTTGTTTATTTAGAGTCTTAAGAAGTATACAGGTTAAAACGGTTTCCACGTGTTCAGTGCATTATTCTGAACCAGTACACATAGAAATTTTTCGTCGGTTATTAAAAAAAACAGCCGATTTCTACAAAACTGCAATACTTAGACCAGGCATGTCCAACATACGGCCCTCGGGTCACCTGGCAGCCCGCACAGGTCTTTCCGCGAGCTGTTTTAAAACTTTTTAAGACATCAAAAATTATTGCACTAACATTGTTTAAAAAATGTCTCCAAGTCAGTTATTACTCCGCCATATTTTCTTACCCGCCCCGCCTCACCTACCCGCGAAAGCAGACCGCATCACCGCAGTCAAGTCTGTAAGTTTTACTTTTTAGAGGTCACTAAAATACTATTCTTTTTAATTATGTTGGACACCCCTGATCTAGAGGGTCAAAATGTATGGAACAGCTGTTATTTTTTTTAATTATCGAAGACAAATTTTTATAAAGGGGTTCAGAATGATGTACTGAATACGTGGTAACCGTTTGTGTGCCGGTGTCCCTTTGACCTTGCATTTTATGTGTTATATGAAGCCATTTTCGTTTGTAAGTGTTAGGTTAATAATATTTAGCCAAGTTATTTCTCACATTGGCCAGTGTCATTTAAATCTATGGCTTTGACGTGAAGTGTCACTTTTGATGTTTATCGACATCAATGTGACAACTGTCTAAAACTTGCCCGCCATATTGAAATGAGTGATTCTTTTGCTTGCTTCGATACTCAGCGGTCGAACTCAAATATTTCTGAGCAACCCGTATTTTATTTGAGTGAACCTGCATTGATCCTTCATAAGTAACCCAAACCAACATCCAACCCCCAGAATATACAGTACCATTAAAAGACGCATTTTTCTTACTTAAGTTTACAATAAGATGTCATTTTGACAGCACTTTCTAAATATCGTTTTCAGGCTAGTGGCTTTTCATTTTCCCGCTAACTTAAAAAGATAGTCGTAAGAAAAGCTCCAGTTTACAATAAGAAACTAAGGCACTTCCACACACTCCGCACAGTTTCAACCGGCTCAATTTACCCGACTTACCCATACACTTTACCACGGGTACCCGGCACCGACTTCCCGGTATCCGGACCGTGTGAAACACCACTCATCATCTGCCTAGCCTTTTCCCAACTACCAGTATTTTACATGGAGCGACTGCCTATCAGACCTCCACAACCCAGTTAGTACTGGGTAATACGATACCCCTTGGTAAGACTGGTTGTCAGACTTTTTTTGGGGCACTGACTACCTAACGACTGTCAAAGATCGCACTACCCCTTGGTATTAAAAAACCTGAAAGCAAAATGGCTTTCAAAAGAACAGTACGGAAGTACTATTTGAAATCAGACTAAATTGCTCATAAGCTTGTCATTAGTAGTCATAGTAATTATTAGAATGTTTCTCGTATTTTGGACTATTTGTATGTATTATAATATATATTAGTTTATTTCATTTTATTTGTATATATATATGTATTAGTATGTGCCTATTTATGTATTTCAATTTATGTTAACAAAATGATATTTTTCTTATTTTTTTTTTTTGTACTCTATCACTATGCTGTCCTATTTGACCCCAAGGTTGACTGGTAGAGAATGCCTTGTGGCATTAAGTCCGCCTATGTACCACTTTTGTACATGAAGTTTAAATAAATAAATAAAGATCTACAAATGACAACCGGGACCAACGGCTTAACGTGCTTTCCGAGGCACGGAGGAAACTCGGTATGTAATGGACGGTCACCCATCCACAGACCAACCTAGGCAAGCACGGCTTAACCTAAAGATCGATCCGAACGGCTGTTATTATTTAGCCACGAGCTCCTCTTTTCACCGTGTGAAACACCACTAAGTTGTTTATTTCATCCATTTGTCCGGCACATTTTCCTCAATTACTCCTGGACGGACACTTCCGAGGATGAAGCGGATTCATATCGGTTTCTCAATTACGGTAAATTAAGTGTTCTTTGGTTTCCACATTGGACCTTGTCCTACTTTTTGATTGCGCAATAAAATGGCGCTTTTAATGAGCTAGCAAGAAAAGGTTTTACACGATGTAAAAGGTTGCCGTATTTACATCTCCTGATCCAACTGAATTCACGAAGTTAATAGGCCTGTTGCCTAACCAATATAAGATTTTGATCAAACAAGTAAATGTATCTATGATGAGTCTTGCGATGCAGTGTAATAAATGAAAAAGTCGCCATAATTTTTCGATGTCGACATGTGAAATTGACTTGTAAAATGAGTCTAATATCAACACACTTGTTAGTAAAGTAGGATCACTTTTTGTTTCACAACTTTTTGTTTTCTAAATAATAACAGCCGTTTGGGTTGATCTTCAGGTTAAGCCGCGCTTGATTAAGTTGGCCCGTGGACAGGTGACCACCCATTACATACTGAGTTTCCTCCGTGCCTCGTAAAAGCACGAAAAGCCGTTGGTCCCGGGTGTCATTTGTAGATCTTCGACAGTCGTTAGGTAGTCAGAGGCCACAAGTCTGACAACCAGCCTTACCAAGGGGCATCGTATTACCTACCCAGCAGGAGGTCATACAGGCAATCGCTCCATCTATACTAATATTATAAAGCTGCAGTGTTTGTTTGTTTGTTTGTTTGTTTGTTTGTTTGTTTGAACGCGCTAATCTCTGGAACTGCTGGTCCGATTTGAATGATTCTTTCAGTGTTGGGTAGTCCATTTATCGAGGAAGGCTATAGGCTATATATCTTCACGCTACTACCAATAGGAACGTAGCAGCAATGAAAAATGTTGCAAAAACGGGGAAAATTGTATTTTTAATAACTTGACGCGGACGAAGGTCGCGGGGAACAGCTAGTATAAAATACTGGTACTAAGCCTCATCCGATTAGACTGGAAGCCAACCCCAACATAAGATCCTTCTACTCCATGTTACAAGCCAAAAATGAAATAACTCGAAAAAAAAATCAAAAAAAAAAAATCAAATTAGTTGTTTCCTTCATTTGCCGAGATATGAGCACAAAATAGTTATTTCAATTACACCTTATATGTTGTACAATCTGCAGGTCGATACGAGTAGCAATACTATCAGTAGCGTAAAACCATAGCTTCACATAGGAGCTCCCCATAAAGGCACATGGCATGGACACTAATGGTGTTGGCGCTATTCAAACTGCATTAACGGTAATGGCTCCTTTGCTTCTGTCGATTCTGAACGCAACGGATGCGTCGGCTTTCTATAGAGTGTAGTGTGACCTGCATTGGTAATGTGGTGCCTTTTGTGTGGGTTTTTGACCATATTTACCCATTAGAAGGTGCATGTAGGGTGAAAACTTGAAAGTTGAATAGGTGCGAGGTCGAGGAGCTCGTGGCTAAACAATAACAGCCGCTCAGGGCGATCTTTAGGTTAAGCCGTGCTTGCCTAGGTTGGTCTGTGGATGGGTGACCACCCATTACATACCGAGTTTAATCCGTGCCTCGGAAAGCACGTTAAGCCGTTGGTCCCGGGTGTCATTTGTAGATCTTTGACAGTCGTTAGGTAGTCAGTGGCCCAAAAAGTCTGATAACCAGTCTTACCAAGGGGTATCGTATTACCCAGTACTAACTGGGTTGTGGAGGTCAGATAGACAGTCGCTTCTTGTAGAATACTGGTATTCAGCTGCATCCGGTTAGACTGGAAGCCGATCCCAATATAGCTGGGAAAAGGCCGATGGATTGGTAGATGATGATTTAAAAACCGCGCACTGAGGGTTTCGTATAAACTTGTTGGTATTTTGTTATTATTCTTCATTTTTACGGTGTTCAGATTTTTCCCTCTACATGTGCTGTAAGACTTTGCTTCTTGCCAAATTTCATGATTCTAGGTCAACAGGAAGAACCCTATAGATTTTGATTCCCTTGTGAAACCGCAAAATAATATGCGAAATAAACGGTCATATCTTTTGATCACATTAACTTACAAGATTTTTTTTCATTGCTCCAAGGGGTAGCAGACTTGAGGATTTGATATCAATTTCAGCTTGATACATCCACGCGTTCCCAATAAAAAGGGTCTTGACAGACGAACAGAGAGGCAGACAAAGTGATCCTATAAGGGTTCCGTTTTTTCCGAATGAGATATGAAACCCTAAAAAATAAATTGCGCCTTTGTAGATTACGTGTATTTTTCTTTATAATTCGTGCTTCCAGAAAACCCGAAAACAGATTTTAAACGTCAGTGTGCCAGGATTTGTGCTAGATTTTCACAGAATCGCAAACTTCATTAAATAATATACGAAACTAAATAACGTGCACCACCATCTCCTTTCCAGTGTGGCTTCAGGGAGAAAATATTATGCTTACCAGGAAAACAGCTGACAAACCACCTCGCTGCAGTATTACAGATTTTCTAGAATAAGAGGAAATGCGTATTAAAAATAGTCCTTGTTTTTCCATTAAAAATAAATAACACCACAGCCAAAACAATATTTTAATATTGAAAAATAACTTTATTACGTATTTTTGCAAACGTCAAATCGTGACGGTATAAGGGGCAAGGGGCGATTTATTCACGTCTAAGGACGCGTCCATTAATTTCAATAAACATTTTATATGGGTAAAGATAGCAATAACCGCGTAGTATCTTTTGCGGTATCTGAGAGACAGACAAAAATTACAAAAACCGAATACTTAATGAAAGAAAACTGTATCTAACATTCTACTATTATAATTGTGAAAGGTTCTAAGGATGGATGGATGTATTCATTCATCCATCCGATGGATGTTCGTTACTCTTTCACGCAAAAACTACTGTCCCGATTTGGACGAAATTTGGGACACGCATAGTTTATAACCCGGATTAATACCTTTTATCCAGGTAGTCGATCCAGGTAGTCGATCATCTGGGACAATTACCAAAATCCACGCGAGCTAGTTCCTGGCAAAAACTTGACTTTAAAAACTTTAGTAGGTATGTCGGATCCGGTCATTGGTACGAGCATAAAATGAGTTTGAAAGCGCGCCTGTGGGTAGTGGTGACACCACAGCGTGCTTCTACAGAGCCCTGATGTCCAGCTCGAGGCGAGGGCGACGATCAATGTCTGATCGCGGCGGAGTTGAGACGTCTTGGAACTGTAGCCGATTCATTGTGCCGCGTGTTATTTATTGTTAAGTTGTAATCTGAAATAATTCGTTAGTTTTGCTAGAAACGGGTATCGCACCCAGTGTGTTTTCATAGCACGAAACCCATCGTCTACCCACATGATGTACGAGCCTAACGGCATAAATCCGGACATATCCGACAAGTACAACTTTTTGTAAAATAATATTCTTTAGGCATCGGCCGTCTATGGCAGTAGATGTATACATGTACCTACATCTTCGCCAATCCTCCTTGCCACAAGCAGACAAATACTATCTATATAGCTCCAAAATCCCTAAGTTTACTTTCAACCCTTTCTCAGAAAGAAACAGATTTTTTCGTGTTTATTTTTGTCGACATTTTGGTTCGCAAAATTGTGTGATGGCAAATATTTATTTCTGGCAAAGCTGACTTCTTCCTTTATTTGTGTGGTCGTGAGTTTTTTAATAAAAGCTTGGAATAATCGTGAGCAGCGTACAGAAATATGAATATGAGATTAAAAATAGCAAAAGGAGTATGTGCATACCGTAGCGCCGATATGTAATATCTGGCATGCCCCGATTACAAAAAGGCATGATTTTTATTTCATATTGGAAGCAACTACTATTATTTTCAAGCAACTTTTTCTGACTGCCTCGTTGGTCGCAAGCACGACTGTTGAGCATGAGGTCCTGGGTTCGTTTCCCACGTCGTGCAAAATGTTATTGGGTTTTTCCAGAAGGAATTTTTCAGTAGCAGCTAAGAAGTCTGGATTTGTGCCCGGTTGATGTCACTAGGCTTTCCCTCTATTACATGTGACTTAAACATAACTGGCGAAATGTGGGTGTACTATTAGGTACATCTATGCCAAACCCTTCGGGGATTATAGGCGTGATGTTATGTTATGTTTTTTTCAAACAAGTTACAAAGACAGGAGGTAATCCCTTTCAACGTTTTTCGTATTTCTACAGCGCCCTTCAACATGATTCGGTAATTCAACCCATTATGTCAAGGCGATAATACGTTATTTGATGACAAGGCAAAAATAACGTATTATTGAGATTGATTTTTATTGAACACTAGCGACCAGCCCTTGCTTCGCAGCGCCACCTATCGGGTCCAAAACTATATCTAATGTAGCCTATATTTTAAGTTAAGCATCTAGCAGTAGAGCGGTGAAAACTGCGTTCAAATCCATGCAGTAGTTTTTGCGTGATGTGCGTACAAACATACAGACGGAAAGAGAGTCAAACAAAAATTCTAAAAAAATTGTTTTGGTTTCTGTTGCTCAAATAAAGACTCCCATATATATTTTTTTTTTTTCAATATCTTCAATGTACAGTTACGAGCACCAATATGTAAACACTTAAAAACTTTTAAAAGTGTTTTTCTCCTCCTGTTCTGATTAAAATGTCATGTTGTTACGAACATAGTATTCTGGAACTCATATTTTTATGAAAAAGTTTTTTAAATTTAGGAAAGTGCATACATATTGGTGCTCGTTACTGCACAGACACCGACCTGTTTCAATGTTATTATACGTATAGATTCGAAATACCTGATGTTACGAACATTTAATCTCTCGTATAAACTATCTGAAATCCCAGCAATCACAAAACAATTCACGTAACCGCATCGCAATAGCCAACCGCCGTACGGAGCTAGCATTAACCCGCTCTTAAAGTGTGCATAGAGGACCACAGTGCACATACAGGCACAGTGCGCTTAGCGATACGAATGCCATTCCATTATTAGCAATATCGCACAGTGGTCAAAATAGCCGGCGAACTCGCTAATTGTTGCGTTATGCGCACTGTAGGGGCCCGTCCACACCTGCGCACGTGCATGAACTATGCCGTCGCGTGCATCTTAGAAACATAATAAAGGGTGTAAATACAGGGTTTTTTTTAATATTCTTTTTTTTCAATGTAAAATTACATTCCCTGTACGCAGCACACCATTTATGTAAATAATATGGCTAAAATCAAAAAACCAACAATGGATGTTGAAATACTCGAACGACGTGTGAAATCAGATCAAATTTATTGGATTCCCATAACATTCCGGAAATAATTTCTTGTACCGGTCATCTCCGTATGATATACTGAATTCACCCCATCAGTTTGTGGAGGTCTGTCCCTTATACCCTGTATACACTTAACGAAGCCGAAAGGCACACCTCCCTGTCATTGCGATCATTTTTTTGTTCTGGTACATACCTGGGAACCTTCTCGTTACGGAGACTTTTAAGGTTATAACTTTAATTTAAATACCTCCACGACCACCGTACTATTCAATGCGTCCATCAGCACAATGTTTTGAGTGCGTTACATTGAGTCCTATCGTTAAATGTGATTTTTCACCCCCAAAAAAAAAAGTCGTTTCTAATCAATAATTTTTGCGTAGAATTACTTAGTTTGATGTACAGAATGCTTGATTGACGGCTTCGTGAAGGGTCCATTTACACCTTTTTTAGACACCTTTGGACATGTTCGCGAGCGGTTATCGAGCAGTTCCCGTTCAAGTTATAATGTCCTCCAGCGAACACAAACAGTGCGATTCGCGAGAAGCGTGCCCACGTCTAAAGTGACACGTCTAGTCCATATCCATTTCAGGCCCGTAGCGTGTGCTATTCGCGCGCATGTGTTGCACGTGCGCAGTTGTGGACTCGCCGTAACAGGCCGTTGACGGAATTATGTTACCATCATCCGAAATGCGGCCTATTCAGCCTGCCTATCGCTATGTGAGAGCTATCCGCAGTAGTAAATTGCGTTCAATTTGGACTTATGACGCACCTCTGCTAGCTGCATTGCAGTAAAGAAAATTAATTCAACGGCATATGTATGTGTGAGAGTTAGTAAGTTACTGCTGTCAACTATGTATGTGAGGATCCCACTGAACAATGCACTGGCTGTTCGTTTAGATTTATGCAAGATTTGTGATGCTATCCTCGAGATCTGACAGCCTTGTGCCCGAGTCCAGTTGAGGTGGAAGTCCTCCGCAGTAGGTAATATTGATGATGAGGACAGTGAAAAGCAGCCAATGGATAAAATAAATTAAGAAATATAAATGTATAAATTATTATTAGTTTATTTTTTTTTAGTCAGCCTGAACTGTCCCACTCCTGGGTAAAGGCCTCCCCCCATTCCTTCCACTTTTTCCGCATATCACAAAACTGGAGCCCTGAGACAGTTAGACGGGGTCGCGGCAGACCGAGGAGAAGATGGCGGGACGCCTTGGATGACTTTCTCGTTAATTGGCGAGAAGAGGCGCAACATCGAGATTAGTTTATTATTTCCTTTATTTATTTATCTACACATTTTTGTAATTTTTAAGTATTTCTTAAAAAACATTTAAAAATATAAAAAATAGTGGTCCGCTGGTGTCGGAAGCAGGGTCCAAGCTACCGGTGGGTAGGGCTCCAGAGACAGGAACGTCCTCACAATGCGAGCCGTATCGAGGAGTACTGCCTTCTGAAACAGGTCCTTGATCCAACCGATAATTAATAACTAAAGCTGCCTCAAATGTCTTTTCGCTCTCATAATCATGAATATCGACTGCAAAACACGTCTACAATTTCTAATTGTAGACAGACCTGATCAATATTTCATTTCTAAAAAATTTCAACATAACAAAAGAAAGAAAAAATTATCTAACATAGAAACATACAAAAACACAAGTTTAACACATCCCAACCCATCTTCATTGAATCTCCCATTTCTATCTTAGAAAATAATCAGGTAACCTAGGGTTACAGCGTTTCCTAGCTTTAATTAAGTGCTTAGGGTGATAGTACAGGATGTTGTGGCTAAGTGTTCATGATCTGATAATAGGCGTACATCAAACGCGGCGTAATCTCCGGAAACACACCACTCAGGGCATGTGTCCGATCTTCTTAGGGTAGGGTTACCATGCCGCGATGTAAGTGTTGAAGGAAAATTTAATAATTTTGGTTTTGCTTGGTTGTGTGATAACTATGAAACAGTTTTTATTTGGAGACCAAGAAGAAGTTTTCCTTCGACTTTTTGTTCGAGTGCATTTTTTTAAATTTGTTTCACGGCATTTGAGCTCGTGGCTAAATAATAACAGCCGCTCGGGTCGATCTTTAGGTTAATCCGTGGTTGCCTAGGTTGGTCTGTGGATGGGTGACCACCCATTACATACCGAGTTTCCTCCGTGCCTCGGAAAGCACGTAAAGGCGTTGGTCCCGGCTGTCATTTGTAGATCTTTGACAGTCGTTACAGGTAGTCAGTGGTCCAAAAAGTCTGACAACCAGTCTTACTAAGGGGTATCATATTACCCAGTACTTACTGGATTGTGGAGGTCAGATAGGCAGTCGCTTCATGTAAAATACTGGTATTTAGCTGCATCAGGTTAGACTGGAAGCCGACCCCAATACAGTTGGGAAAAGGCGAGGCAGATGATGATGATTCACGGCATTTGAAACACATTTACAATGGTGATTCAACAATTTTCATTGTTATACGTGCAAAGACAATGAATGACAAGTAAAGTATATGTCCCATTGCTGGGCAAAGGCCTCCCCCATGTCCTTCCAGGTACTCTTCTCCTGCGCTATCTCGAACCACCAAATAAATAAATTAAATAAATAATTCAAAGTCAATATTTTTAAAGGTACAAAATAAACTTCAAACCTAAAACATCAAATCAAGAATCTAAAACCTTACTTAGGTAGGTATTAATCTAATCTAATGAACCTTTTTCGTTCAAAATAAAAGCAAACATAGGATAAAATGAGCAAAGAGATTTGGACGACCGAAGTAAGGTAATTAGGTTTGTCCTAATGCCGAGCCCTAAGGCATTACAAGCTATGATACCAGTTTAGTATTTCAGTCTCGAAAATAAAGATTACCAACGCTGTATTTACTATATTTAGTTGATATTTTATTTTTCTGGAAAAATTTGGTGAAGCGGAATATAAGCTCGACCTAATTTTCAAGAAGTTTGGATGATAAATGAGTTTCCGATGTTCTTTCGTTTTTATTTTTATTATTTTGACATTGATGTGTGGATCTTTTGTAAAATACAAACGAAAATTTCCGCAGTTTCTTTGCTATGCAACAGTGTTTTTGTATGAGATAATTTTCATAATTGCACTCTTCACAATACGACAGACACCGCGTATTTGCATTTTTTTTTTTCATGCTACATAAATAAGACTTAAGACTATGTTAGTGGCACTTCAACATAAAATCTATGATCTCTCTCTTTTATTTAAAAAAAAATTACGAAAGGCATAGTGCACAGTAAGTAGGTATTAACTCTTCAGCTATCTGTAAATATATTCCCTTTCAGTATATTGATGGATGATATGATATATGAGTTCGGGAACACCGAACCAGGCAGGGGAGTTTCAGTCCTTGGCTGTGCGCATTATAAAAGATGTAGCAAAGCACTTTGTGGGAATGTGTGGGATATCGACATGTGAAAACCCGCAGTACGTCTTGACTCCCGATGGAAGAAGGGAGATGGTCGAATGAGCTCGTGAAACTCTGATATTGGCAACTGTGCTCAATTTACTGGTTCACCTCGGCTAACGCAACCTTTTTTCAACCTATCCATCAACTTAGACCACTGATTTCCAGATTTTCCTGTTTCTTTTTCTTCTTTTCCCCATCATTATTCAGTCATTATCTTTCTGTCCTTTGCCTATATTATTTTGTCTCAGCAACACTTTTCTTTCCTCCATTCTCCACTGTCGGTCGTCATTTACTTAGTTTTTATTATTACTCGACTATGGCAGAGGGTTATGATTTTAGCCTGTTTGCTCATCTGTTCCCGCATACCTTCTGAACTCCTTGTCATAATTCGACAAATGAGGTATCGTTAATCATGATGAATCGTCAAGATCGTCCGCTGGTTAATAGGCTATCTGAGACTAAATCCAATATGGCGGAGGGAGGGAGGGTCAGACTTTTACTGACTAAAACCCATCCATGTTCCTTCTTTGCCCTTTGTGTTCCAGGGCCGCGGTATCTCTTTCGAACAGTCCCGCAGCCCCAGATAAAAGAGCTTGACATTCTTTATTTCGTTATTTTCAGAGCATGATTTTAACGTAATAAATTTTTAGTTTTTAGACATACTTCATTCTTCCATTCTCCGTTATCAGCCGTCACGCTATCATGTACAAAATTTTTATGCAGTCATATCCCGTTTATTTCAACCAGGATTCTACCCACCCGACACCACACGTCTTCAGCCTCGCCCGCATGGCGTGTGTTTACTTATTATCAATATGATATAACATGCTGTGCTGGCGTGCCAGCTACTGATTTATAATCCTATTGTTATACAGTTGTGGCAGAGTGTAAAATAGGGGCTGGGGGTTGTTAGATAGCAATGTATTGCGCAAAATTAGTCTATAACGTTTTTATTTAATTGTTCGTATGAAAAGTATCTTAAGAGTCTGTTGTGGTGCCTATACTACCAGGGGGCGCAGTCAAGTTCTATTTGTGATTTTAATGGTGGAAATGTAGTTAACGTCAATTCGTTAGGGGTTGGCGTAGCATGTCTTCTTCTTCCATACTTCTATATTACCAGTGATCGGAGTAGGTAGATTGAACTGGGGTCATTGATCCGAAACGTATATATTACTATGGACATTCCTCCGGAATTGGTGGATTATTGGTGTGATTGTTTTTATTATTCAACAGATAAATAATGAATTAATTTAGTTTTGATACCTTCCCTTAAATTTTGAATTGAGTAGTAATAATATCACTACCAACATTAACAATATTTAATTGAATCCGGAAATACCGGAATTACTTTCCGGAAAAATGGCTTATCCATGTTATTCTTTCTGTGTGCATTTATGATACAAGTACCAAAAATCAATCTACCTACTCCGATCACTGTATATTACTTGTCATCTTAGCAGTCACCTCCTTTCTAGCCATATTAACCATCGTTTTTTGGTGTTCTATTACTCGCATAGCCAAAGCAAAACTTTCCTCACCACATTGTCCTCATTCCTCCGCAAACCATGACAACCGATGACCACACAACTTCTCAATCACCGGCGCCACTTTCAGACTTGAAAATGTATTAGGTTGAAACATGCTACATACCGAAAAATGTATAGTAATTGTAAGTGATTACAAAAATAAGAATCGCTTTGAAATCGATTTCCACTTTTTTACGCTATCTGGTACCATTTCTGATCCGTTCTCTTTTTCCTACCCACAAACGAAAAACGCTTATCGGTACAGCCGCAGGCAGAGCGTGCAATAAATAAGCATAATATTTTTAAATCCATAATATAACTGTCAGTGTTTCGGTTGATTACCCCAAAACTATGCATTTAAAAGAAAAAACATTTGTAGTTGTAATTAAAACATTTGTTTTGCATTGTTAACAATACTAAGTGTAGGTATTGTTAGCAATGCAAAATAAATGGTAATAGGCTTATCCCCAATAAAATGGAACTTAACATACCCAAGTGTCTAAATGCGTACCCCCTCAGAGCACACAGACGTGATATTAGGTTATGATGTTATGTAAACAATAAACATCCAAGCGATTGCAGCAATCACGACAGATTTGCTGTCTATTATTGAAGAGTTCCGTTCCGTATCTCCGAAAGAACCAACTTGGGAGAGTTTTTCAAACAAAAAAAGAATTTTCCAAATTGGTTCAGGCGTTTTCGAGTAATCGGTGAACATACATAAAAAAAAAAGATTCACTTCCTGTTTTGAAGGCGGTTAAAAATGACTTCTTATATCTGACCCAACATCAAGTAGACTCAAGAATGTATCAAATATTCGAATAAAGTTTGAATACGAGAGAAATTACGGCTAACAAGTAGTGCTCAATAAAACAAAACACAGAAATTACATGGACACAACATCCCTACCATACCTAATTCACAAGCTCCAATAACACGCATTCAGACCTAAATACTTTCAATAATTATACACACATACCTACACGGGGCGAGTTAGAATAATTGTCCGCAAACAAACGAAGCTAATATATCAAGTTAAGTGCGTCCTCTATTGTCCTAGGCTGGACTCGGGCCAGACTTTAATGAGAGGCCTTATGCCACTGGCGTCTATACCTTGGCTACTACTATATCTATTACTTAAAGCTTACTACACAGTCAATGAGTACGTAGAAGGCAAATTGTAAATTAATGACATTTTTTATTTATTTTCATTAAATGTTTTGTTTTTATTTTATTTGTTAATAATTTAATTGTTTTTTTTTATTTCTAATTTAATTTTAATGTTTTTTTATCTGGTTAAATTTATTGTTATTTTGATTAATGAATTGAACATTTTTCATTTTATTTTAGCATTTTTATAATTGAGTTTCATTATTAAAATTTTGGCTGTGTTATTATTTTTTACCAATTACTTATAAGGAATTATAATTAGAATATTTGTACGCCATTGAAGGCAAGACATAGCACTCATTTTTATTTATATTGACATCTGTCCTTTTATTTACCTATTTTGTAGTTCTACAATTAAAATTATTTGAATTTGAATTTGCTGTCTATAAGTTAACCGGCTAATGTTTGGTTGTAGTTGTTGCAGTTCAAGAACGCGTTAGTTAATGCAATTTAAAACTTATGACACTGTGCCAAGTCTCATTATGCGTGTTTATGATTTGCAATGACTTTACTATATTTGGGTGTTTCACGACATTTAAAAGGTGACTGTATCACACTGAGTGCGAATGGTCAGGGTGTTGTGCTGTACCTTGGAAAAGGACTATGATCAGCAGACTGAGTTGATTACTATAGTTGACTAAAGTTGAGTGAGGCTATAATAATATTTTTTTTTTGATTTTTTTTTTTTTATAACCGACTTATACTGACAGTTAACACCACACATACAAGTTATAAGAACAAGTACTACAAGTAAGACCAAGTAATACAAGTTAGAAGAATAGGGTGTAAAGTTCCTCAATACTCCATAGGAAAGGTAGGATCCTCCGACCACATGGATGTTGTGTCTGGCGGGCTACTGCCCGACAGTTGTTGCCATCAACCGGCCACAAATCCAAACTCCGTGGCTGCTACTGAGAAATTACTGATGGAAAAACGCAATAATACTTTGCTCGACCTGGAAATCGAACCCAGGACCTCATGCTTAGCAGTGCGCTTGCGATCGCTAGACTAACGAGACAGTCGAGAGCCACAACAAATCAAAATATATATATTGTGAGTAATACCCCCATCCTAGTTTCTCAATACATTTCCCAAAACAATTTCAACACAGCGAATTCCTGTCAATGTCATTCGAACATCAAAGGATCCTCGCAGCACTGTAGACGTCAACCAGCTTATCTGTGCAGGCGGGAAAACACAGAACTGAAATAAATGTAACAATTTTGACATATCGATGCATATATTCATATACATATAAAGGGTGTAAAAAGACCCTTAACGAAGCCGAAAGGTACTTGTTCTCCCCGTCATTGCGATCATTTTTTTGCTCTAGACCATACCTAGTTCCGGAGATATTGGGGGTCAAAGTTCCAACTTTTTCACAAGTTTTTTTTTTAATTCATGTTTTTAATGTAAGATTTTTACTTTAAATACCTTTACGATCCCCGTACTATTCAATCCATCCATCAGCACAATGTTTTGAGTGCGTTACATTGAGTCCTACCGTAAAAACGTAATTTTTCACCCCAAAAAAAAAAGTCGTTTCCCAGCAATATTTTTTGCGTAAACTAACTTAGTTTGATGTACAGAATGCTTGGTTGACGGCTTCGTGAAGGGTCTGTTTACACCCCGTATATTTGTGGTCATACTGTAATCACACTCTCGTAGAGTCAAAGTTGACAAATGATGACTGAACAACTTATTTGACACAATAAAAAGACAATTTCACGTCAAAATTGTATGTCGTTTTAGAAAAAAGGCGTTATCTGTCAGTCAGTCACAGAACTGCTTAAATACCTACCCTGTGTAAAAAAATGGATCATCATCATCGTCATCATTCAGCTGCCCTTATCCTAATTTATTTGAGGTCGGCGCAGCGTGTCTTCTACTTGCACACTTCTCTATTACTCGTCATCTCAGCAGTCACCTCCTTACTAGCCATATCATCCTTCACACAGTTCATCCATTGTTTCTTTGGTCTTCCACTACTCTTATAGCCATCCACATTCATACTCAATACTTTCCTCACGACATTTTCTTCATTTTGAATTCTTGCTGGTAACTGGTTGCTAATACATTAAATTCGGCGAAGTTTTAAACCCTTTTCATCTAAATCTACTAGGTCCTAAAAAAATGGGATATTTTTATATATTTACCTACTAGTACCAGAGGCTCTTCACATTTTACCATTAATCAAAACAATAAAACAAAGAGAAATCCTACAATATTTCGGACTGGAATGAAAAGGGTTTACAAGAGTTTAAAACTAAAACAGCTCCTGAACTAAATCCTTCGCAGTAAAGCGGTGGCTCGATGACTCAGGTAGTCGAGGAGCCGTACCCGAAACTTTTATCCTATGATCCTAACAGTTGAGTACGAGGTTTATGTTGGTGCTTTGCCAATCAGAGTTAGTTCTTTGTGGAACTATGTGTCTATTGTTACCAATAGTAGGTGGAGGAGTTCGTGGCTTAATAATAACAGCCGCTCGGGTCGATCTTTAGGTTAAGCCGTGCTTGCCTAGGTTGGTCCGTGGATGGGTGACCACCTTTTACATACCGAGTTTCCTCCGTGCATCGGAAAGCACGTTAAGCTGTTGGTCCCGGGTGTCATTTGTAGATTTTGACAGTCGTTAGGTGGTCAGTGGCCCAAAAAGTCTGACAACCAGTCTTGCCAAGGGGTATCGTATTACCCAGTACTAACTGGGTTGTGGAGGCCCGATAGGCAGTCGGTCCATGTAAAATACTGGTATTCAGCTGCATCCGATTAGACTGGAAGCCGACCCCAACATAGTTGGGAAAAGGCTAGGCAGATTATGATGATTAAGGTATACTAGTTGTACTCGTCATTCTAAACATTTGTTACGAAACAACACTGAGTAAGTAGGTACTACCTAACGACTGTCAAAGATCTATAAATGACACCCGGAACCAACGGCTTAACGTGCTTTCCGAGGCATGGAGAAAACTCGGTATGTAATGGGCGGTCACCCATCCGCAGACCAACCTAGGCAAGCACAGCTTAACCTAACCATCGACCCGAGGAGCTGTTATTATTTAGCCACGAGCTCCTCCTCCTCCTTTTTTAATTCCTTGTGTATAAACAAATTAAATTAATAAGTATTCTACCGTAACCGCTACTCGCTAAAACTAAACTAAATATTATTCTTCTTAGTATTTAATTCCATCATGGCCGCGATGTAATCCACTTCACTACTATAACTCGGCGGTAAACTGCAAGTTAAGGGAAACTTCTATAATCTCTGTAGTCAGGTTATTATGTCTTCATTACTGTAATCTTTGTAAGCATCGCTTCCGAAGTCTTGGGTTGAATTCCTGAGTGGTGTAATTGGAGTTTTCTGTTCAAGTTATCTTAGGTTTATAGTTTGGAATATTTTTTTTTATAAATTCCCCACACAAGGAATTTTTCCTGTATCGTGGGTACGTTTACAAACATTTAAACTTGCATACATAAACAGCCAGACCCAGAACAACTACCTGTATGCCATAAAAATATTTGTCCCGTGCGGAAACGAAACCGCGACACGAAGCGCAGCAGTCAATCGCTCAGCCACTGCGCCAACCGTTCCGTCACAAATTGAAGTACGTTCGAGTTGCTTACAGAAACTTAATAGGTATCTTATTAATTAGTCGAAACTGCATTAGCTGATTTACTCGAACATCAACATCATTCACAGCAAAGCTTTTATATATCAAGTAGCTGTTGCCCACGACCTTGGTCCACGTGAAATTAATATAAAAATACCCCAATATTCCCTGTTTGAATCGGTTTTTGTTAACAATTTCAAAGGTTTTATTTTTTTGCATGGAATCCTTTTTATAAAATAAAAGTAGCTTGTGTTACTCCCTATAACATCAGCTATCTGCCAATAAAGTCCCGTCAATATCGGTCCAGCCGTTTCAGAGATTAGCTGGAACAAACAGACCGAAATAAAAAAGTCTTTTTTGTCATAAGTATATACTTTCATATGCATTCAGCAAAAACCTGCTATTTTGAAATTTTATTTGTTTTTATAGATTGATATTTTAATGTATAATCCTTACCTATTTACTACATTCTCGTACTTTCTTATCATTAACCAATTATAGAGCAAACATAATAAACACGAATAAAACTCTTATTTACTATTTCGCATGCCCAACATTTCTAAAGAAAAAAAAAACAAAGACAGCTCCGAACACTCACCAATTTATTACGCAAATAATTGCGCAGTCGCTATGTACATATTTGTATACGAACGACACACATTCACACTATTCATAACGCATTGATATTATACCGTATTGAACGTCAAAATTCCTTTGGCAAGCCATGCCTATTGTTCCAACCCACAATATATAGCAAAGCTTTTAGATCACGTGAAAGCGAGGACCATATCTATTCAAGTCAATGCCATATAACGCAAATGGGAATTAATCCTCAAACGTTGGCTTAGGGCGTTTGTGCACTACAAGGAATTTTACTGTCAGACAGTCCAATTTTCTACGGTCCGATGTGACATGAAAAAAAACACAAAAAAAGGAGCTCATTGCTTAATAATAATAGCCACTCGGGTCGATATTTAGGTTAAGCTGTGCTTGCCTAAGTTGGTCTGTGGATGAGTGTGACCCATTACATACCGAGTTTCTCCCGTGCCTCGGAAAGTACGTTAAGCCATTAGTCCCGGCTGACATTTGTAGATCATTGACAGTCGTTACAGGTAGTCAGTGGCCCAAAAAATCTGACAACCAGTATCAGGTATCGTATTACCTAGTACTAACTGGGTTGTGGAGGTCAGATAGGCAGTCGTTCCATGTAGAATACTGGTATTCAGCTGCATCCGATTAGACTGGAAGCCGACCCTAAAGGGAAAAGGCTAGGCAGATGATGATACCCCAAGACAATATTTACGATACACCATGAAAAATAAAACGTTTTCCAAGAACTGGCCCAAAGTGTCAATCAGTACAATTCATAACATTCTTAAACAAGATTCTTTAACTAAATGAATCTAATTAGAGCCCCATAAAACCTTTTCTAGTGGAAACTTTTAGTATATTTTAGCATTGCCACTAAAGACTTAATGGACTGTGAGCGAGTAAAGACTACTAATGACTGTTTTCTGTGATATATTGCTCATTTACTACTATAATTGTGAATACGGCGGCGCCCAGAATGCGTAATTGTGTGGAGAGGGAGTAGAAAAATACAATTGGGTTCTGAGTGGCCAGTACGTTAGTGTGGTTGATCCTGAAAGTGGTGTGTGGAGGTCATTGATATCTTGAGTATCTGTTGCGGAAAAGTAAATGCGGTATTAATTCTTTCGACTTATGGTTATGACTGCTTCGTTGGTCTAGTGGTTGCAAGCGCGACTGCTGAGCATGAGGTCCTGGGTTCGATTCCCAGGTCGGGCAAAGTGTTACTGGGTTTTTCCATCAAGATTTCTTAGTAGCAGCCACGGAGTCTAGATTTGTGCCCTAATGCTAATGCATAAGTTAGTGAGCAAGTGTGTGTGGCCGTTATTATGTAGTCATGATATGATTACTAAAGAAATTCTTGTTTGAATTATGTGTACTGTCAAGGGAGCTTGTGAAATGAAGAGTCGCCTAGTATGGAGTACACTTTTCCAGTGTCTTGACTTTGTAGCGGCACTACCAAAAAGTACTACAGCAAACTTGTACAAAAAGCACTACAGCGCCATGTATAGCACAAATTAAGTACTAACATCAAAATTCCGAATCGCGCTAATAAAGTCTTTTTCTTGTTTGCGTGTCGATAGACTCAAATAATACCCGACCAGTATATTGCCACCTGCACAGCGCTGACGTTGGCTTCGTTTAAATCTTGGAAGGTGCAGGTGGCTGTGCAGGATGGGCAAGAAAGGAGGTGGAGCATATCCTGCAGAGGGACTCCACACTGACATTGTGTTTGGGATGGGTCGATGATACCCCATTTGGCCAGATTATTTCTACAGCGGCCAACCTGGGTCCAAAAACGGTTAAGTAATTTCCAGATTGGCTACTGCAGTTCCTGTCCAGGAGGAAGATGTTCTGCTGAATTGATGAAGTGAGGAGGAATGCGATGTCTGTTCCTCCACAATTCGCATCTTTCATCTGACGCACTGTCCTCTGAGGAAATCGTGTGTTTCACGAAGCTTTTACGGCTTTTTAAGCGTGAAGGCTAATAAAGTTATCTGCGACATAAGACTACATACTTAGTCTTAAGACGCAGAACACCCGACACCAGCTGTCGGGTAGTAGCCCAACAGACACATCACCCGTCTGGTCGGAGGATCCTTACCCATATTATTATGTAAATAGTTTATTAATATTAACTATGCAAATAGTTTATTTCAAAGTCCGATTGGGATGAAACAGAAGTACCTAAGTACATCACTATATTATTTCCTACGTCAATGAGTAGTCTCCGCCCTGACGGAAAACAATCAAGAGGACTATTTTATTAAATTAGTTCGATTGGACCACAATAGTATTGTGGTTCATGGTCCATTCACAATACCGACTCCTAAAACCCTACAACAAACTACACGGAATAATAATCAAACTAATCAAATTAAACCTAGAAACGCTATTATTATGCAAAACGAATACTGAGAGCAATATACCTTCATTATTACTGGTACTAATCGGGATTTACTAACATTTACGACGTATAGTCACGAGCACCAATATGTTTATGTTACAGTAAAAACTGTTAATTGGTCAAAACCACTTTTGACTGGTGCCAGTCAAAATTCTTACTACGTTAAAATGCGTTTACTCCATTTAAAATATGTTGTTTCAGAACGTTGTAATTACCTAGTCCTAGAATTACTACAACATAATGTTTCTAGGTCACAAAAAAAACCTAAGAACCTAATAAGTTTCTAAGTAAATGTTAGTTATTGTTAGAATAGTTTTCACCGGTAGTTTTGACTGACTAACAATTTTGACTGTGACGTAAAGGGTGTAAAAAGACCCTTAACGAAGCCGAAAAGCACTTATTCTCCCCGTCATGGCGATAATTTTTTTGTACCAGACCATACCTTCTAGTCACGGACATATTGGGGGTCAAAGTTCCAACTTTTTCTCAAGTTTTTTTTAAATACAAGGTTTTAATGTTGTAAAATTACTTTAAACACCTCCACGGCCCCCCGTACTATTCGATCCATCCATCAGCACAATGTTTTGAGTGCGTTACTTTGAGTTTTACAGTAAAACGGGATTTTTCACCCAAAAAAAAAATCGTTTCCTAGCCAAAATTTTTGCGTAGGGTTACTTAGTTTGGCGTACAGAATGCTTAGTTGATGGCTTCATGAAGGGTCTGTTTACACCTTGTATATACTTTCTTACATTTTAAAGCAATTTTCGCGAGAAATAACTATTGTAACATGGAGATAGGATCAACATCATATTTTAATCAGAACAGTAGGAGAAAAAAAAAACACATTATAAGTTATTAAGTGTTTACATATTGGTGCTCGTGACTGTACACAGTCGTAAGTTCCCAATATAACCTGATTTCGGACGAAATTATTGCAATGGGGTCCCTAAGTGTCTTCGAATGTGTGTAGTTGAGTCAAAACGGTGCTAAAGACAGATTTGTTGAACGTTCATTCGCCGTAAATGTGTTCAATGGGACGTTAATGGTGGATTTCGACGCCATTTTGGAAAACGAATCTCCTGTATGGACACTTCAAATGGAAGGTTATTGACCTTTACACGTTTGGAGAATTTGTGATCGTCATTTGTATTTATTACGTCTCTTGGATGGGCAAGGAGTAAATGACAGAGGAGAATGGAAGAAAAAATCGTGTTGCGCCGACCCCAAGTAACATGGGACAAGGGCAGGAAGATGATGATGACGTCTCTTGAATGGCCCTGAAATGAATGGTTGCTGAATAAAAAACATATTGGTAATAGGATATTTGCCTGAAAAAATCTATTTAGTCCGTCAGTTAGATTATCAAAAAATATTGGACAGGTATTTTTTCTTTTGTCATGTAAACGAAAAATGACCACGATACAGCGTGTTGAAAACTCGCGTGACGTCACAATTTCTGCTACACTGTCCAGTGACGTCACAAGCCCCCTTTCTTGAACTTTGATGCGCTGTATCGTCGTAATTTTTTGATTATGTGACAAAAGAAAAATACAATATATAGTCCAGAATTTTTTGGTAATCTAACTGACAGACTTTTTTTTTCTTTTTCTAGCCTATTTGGCAGGATTTGACGCAAAAATCTGCATGAAAATTACGTAACTCACTTTCAATCACAATCGATTTTCAAGAAGATTTTGACTCATGTATGATGAGTCAAAATCTTCTCCTTAATTATTTTTCAATTCTTCTGCTCTGCAAAATGAATGACACAATAAATTTGTACAGAAATGGCATTGCTATTGTTATTTTGTAAAGCTACCTCGCTATTAATTCTATTGTACCTAATTGCCTCGAACCTCACTCGAGCAGCCGAAGAAAATTGAACTCATTAATGTTTTTAGATCATGGCTGATGAAATTTACATCGCGACACCGTTTAGATGCCAAATAATTGTTTTGAGACAAAAAAAAAAAACTACATTGGCTTGCATTTCGAGTATAATCATCTGCCTAACCTTTTCCCAACTATATTGGGGTCGGCTTCCAGTCTAACCGGATGCAGCTGAATACCAGTATTTTACATGGAGCGACTGCCTATCTGACATCCACAACCCAGTTGGTACTGGGTAATACGATACCCCTTGGTAAGACTGGTTGTCAGACTTTTTGGGCCACTGACTACCTAACGACTGTCAAAGATCTACTAATGACACCCGGGACTAACGGCTTAACGTGCTTTCCGAGGCACAGAAGAAACTCGGTATGTAATGGGTGGTCACCCATCCACGAACCAACCTAGGCAAGCGCGCCTTAACCTAAAGATCGACCCGAGCGGCTGTTATTATTTAGCCACGATCTCCTCAGGCTTGTATTTTGAATAGATCCAGATTATAAAGATCAGGGAACAGAGACGAGGGTCCCTAAGAAGCATCTACTTTTGATAATTTATTCTCAGTTTCGATAAAAATATACTTAGGTAGCTTTCTTTCGTACACTTTTATTTTCCAGCAGCAACCATTACTGAAATACTGACTAACGAACTACATTTGTATTCGAATAAACCGCCAAACTTCGAAATTTCAGGACATGGAGAGCGTTTTCAATGAATTCTTTACATATCTCTTTATTAATACTGCGCATTCATAATGCATTTCGTATGTATGGAGCAAGCAGGCCAAACTGAAAGGAGAAGGCCATCAATCAAAATATTTCGAAAGGTAGGCATTATCGGTGTTACGGTGTAAATATTTCGAAAGGTAGGCATTGTCGGTGTTACAGTGTAAACCGCTCAGTACTTTGTTATTTCCTGATAAACAGCCTTTTATATTAAAAACAAGAAATATTTTTCACCTACAAAATTCAGGGAAGTTATTTTGAACCTTTAATACTCTGCACGGGTAGTAATAATGTAGACGTGAAACATGTATTTTCCTGGTAAAATGTACATGCTCTGTTATGATGTAGACAGGTGCTATCTCTAACTGAAATATTAGCCCAGTGGAAATTAACATTAAAATCGCATAGCGTGATGTACACGTAGTTCTGCATTTTTGATATGTTGTATAGATCAGTAAGGGTGATCGAGCACAAGTTTTTTGAAGTTGCAGGATCCAAATTTGCAACTTCAAAAAACTTGTGCTCGCTGCGCACTATGCGATAAACTGCGAAATTTTGGAACTTTTTTCGCTTGAAACGAATGATCTCTCTGAACTTATGTATGCTGGATATTGTTGTAGGTAGTGGAGTTTTAGTTTTGGGTTAGTTTTGCAAAAAGTCAAATTAAATTCGCTAGTGAAACTTCGCAGACATGAGGGGTACCTATCTATATTTAAACACTAGCAGTTGCTTGCGACCTTCGTCCGCGTCGAAACATTACAACAATTTCAATGGTCTTATTTTTTCTGCACAGAACCCTAAAAAGTTAAGTTTCAATTAAGCCTAAGTTACTTCTTTATCATCAGCTAAGTATCTGCCACTAAAAGTCCGTCAAAATCGGTCCAGTCTTTTCGGAGATTAGCCGAAACAAACAGACAGACAAAATTTAAAAAAAAAATGTGTAAAGTACCGTATACATAACTCACTTTTTGCTCTAAAACTCAAAACTCAAAACATTTTAAACAAGTAACATTCAGTATTTGTACTAAATTAACTGAAACAATTTAAGCCCAACCAGCTTTTACAGTTCCACAAAATAAACGAAAACAATTGAGATCCTTTTAACAAAAACCAACCAAGTAAAAATAGGGATGACTAATTCATATCCAAATAATTTAATTGTTATTCCACTCAGATCTCTAAAGCCATCGTGCCAACGTCCATATTTACGTGTAAAAAGGCCTGCGGTTAACCGGAGCCTCGTGAGGTTTTACCGGGCATCAGGGCCTAATGAAAATGAAGAGGCGCGAATGCTGGGTCATTTACATGGACACAGTTTCTCGCTTCAAATAGTAATAGGAGGGGGAGACCCTATTTTATACCAACTCTTATTTTGATTTTTTGGTCATCCAGAAGTTTATATTTTAATTCAAATAGTACATTTAATTTTTATTAAAAAAATATAAATATTATTTAATAAAATTACACGATAGTACTTACGTATCAGTGGCGAAGGCTCCATACAACTCGATTCCTACCGGATTCCCTTTGAAAAATGGCACAGTCAGTGTTCTATAGACAAATAATATAATCACATTAAATGTATGTATTCCGGCTTACTTCTTACAAAAATTGGCCCTTCGCTACTGTTACGTATAACCAACCGTGCGTCCATGTTAAGTATTTCACATTAACAGCATTTTTATGTTGAAAAAATAAAAAAGTGTTTTAAGAAACTCGATATCATTTTTCACAGTTATAAACATTGAATTATTGTTTTTAACCTTTAGTTACGTCTATTTTTTATTGGTAATTTTACTTCACTTTTGTGTAGCGGTTCATAGTAGACACCTGCTCTCCAAATTTCAATTGTGTGCTGCCAACAGTCTCGGAGTAAAATGGCTGTGACATACGGATGGACAGACAGACAGACGGACAGGACAAATCTAAAGGGTTTCTTCTATTGCCATTTGGCAAGGAAGCCCAAAAACTAATACCTATTATATCATAGTCCTAGAAAATCGCCAAGTTTTCTTACTAAAGTCTAAACAAATAAATGCAATAATATCAATACCAATATAACAATACTTTCAGGTTGCTGATGGCATTGCCTCGCTACTGCAGTGCGTCAGCGATGTTTGCTGAAGCTGAAGTGGATGACTTTCACGCCATTATACGTAAAAGAGCAGCATCGCATGCAGAGGGTGAGGAGCAGTCCCAACAGCTACCTGAGTGTAATTGCAGACTACATCCATAGTCCTGTTTGGAGGCATTGGATTGAGCTGCATATAAAGGGTGTAAAAAGACCCTTAACGAAGCCGAAAGGCTCTTGTTCTCTTCATCATTGTGATAATTTTTTTGTTCTAGACCATACCTGGGAACCTTCTAGTTACGGAGATATTGGGGGTCAAAGTTCCAATTTTTTCAGAAGTTTTTTTTAAATACTACTTTTTAAGGTTCTAACTTTACTTCAATTACCTCCATGGCCCGTTTACTTTTCAATGCATCCATCAGCAATAAGTTTTGAGCGCATTATATTGAGTTTTACCGTAAGAGGTGATTTTTGACCCCAAAAAAAAAATTCGTTTCCCAGCAATAATTTTTGCGTAGAGTTACTTAGTTGGATGTACAGAATGCTTGGATGACGGCTTCGTGAAGGTTTTGTTTACACCCTGTATTGTAGGCTGAACGGCGTTCTCTTATGTGTTGTATTTGAGACTTACTAACATAGCTTTAAGTCATCTTGATGTACTACTAACACTCTATGGAATGTCTGAAATAAATGTTTTGAATTTGAATATCCTCCCGAATTTCGAAATACTCGCCAGTCAACAGTCTAGAAATTCCCCTCGTGTAAAATACCTTTAAAACGAATGACCCCAGTCGGTCAGCCAAGTGTGAGCCAGATGTAGGCCACGGTCAACGAGCTCGCCCCTCCGGATTTACATACTTTCTACTTTAATTTGTACGTAAATCACAGGGCTCCGTGTGCGGATGGTTCATACTCGTATTACCTGAAACTAATGATCTTTCTCAACTTATGTATGCTGTGGTTATTGGATATTGTTGTAGTGAGGTTTTAGTTTTGGGGTAAGCATTTGTATGTTAGCAGCATAAGTTCAAATTAAATTTGCTAGAGTAACTTTGTAGACGTGAGGGGTGACTATATTTAAACACTAGCTTTTGCCTGAGAGCTTCGTCCGCGTGAAATTATTATGACAATTTCAAAGGTTTTTTTTTACACGGAACCCTATTTCATCATCATCGTGATTCTCTTGCCCTTATCCCAATTCATTTGCGGTCGGGGCAGCATGTCTTCTTCTTCCATACTTCTCTATGAAACGGAACCCTAATTCTTTTTCAAAAATAAAAGTAGCTTAAGTTCCTCCTTATAATAACAGCTATCTGACAGTAAAAGTCCGTCAAAATTGGTCCAGGCGTTTCGGAGATTAGTCGGAACAAACATACAGACATTTTTTTTATTATTATTAGTACCGTATACATATTACACTTTCATATGCATTTAGTTAAAATCTATTATTTTGAAATTACAAACAGACACCTCAATTTTATTTATGAAAATAAAAGGAACGAAAATGTCAGAAAAGCTAAATAAAAGAGTCATTTCTGCATCTACGAGAGCGAAGCTCAAAAAAAGCAATATCTTTCTATTTTTAAAGTAAGCAAAGGTCAGTGTAAACTTTTTGTAAAAAAAACCCGAAATATTGACGAAAAAAAAGAAAACATTGTTTCCTAAATTAAGTACTGCGAGTTTTCTACCAAAACTCTGTTAAAGGGTACGCAAAACCCTTTCTACATCGCAAAAAAATACTTCACTTTCTTTTATTTTGTTTCGGAACCTCGAAGTACTTATTTACCGATCATTAAATGTTCCGTCGGGACGTGACTACTAAACCTTCCGATGGTAAGGTTCGGGACGTTACGAGACCCAAGATGAGAGCCTGGATTACTGGCCCACCACTTTCGTATACACATGTGTATAAAGCACTTGAGCTAGGGTATTATGGACTATACAACATAATTATGTAGACTATAGAATAACGATCGGTAGTGTGAGCTGGTACTACTTTAAATAAAAGGCGTTTATATCGTTGATTGAAATCATTATGTATATTACGTAATATAAATACACGCGTCATGCATGAACATCACGGCGCTCGAAAATAGCGTAAATACTATCGGTAGCTAGATAACTACTTATACGCAATATACGAAAGGGAAAAAAAATGTCATCTACGGAATTCCTGTTGTTAGAGAGAGATAAATATATTTCTTTAAATATGTTGTTATTCTGTGCTGCATGCTCATTCGCCGTGCGCGTATGGCACGTGTCTTAGAAGGCATCGAAAAAAAAAAATACATTTTTCTTGATACTTACGCATGAAATGATACTTTTTTATCTTTCACAGTTGCAGTATAATTTTTACATTTCCTAAAAACACAGGACGGCATTTTTTTTGTTATTTGAGGAATTTATTCACACAAGTTATTTTAATGTCACGTACAGCCGCGGCACTGGTTGGTACGCGACTAAATGGAGGTCCGGTAATTACCTTGCGTTCATGTTGCCGCTGCAGAGCGCGGGCAACGTATCTATAGTTTATATATCATTGATTGGAATACATGTCACTTCACAAATCTTTGCTTAACCGAAAACTTTAGAGATTATTTGCAATTTTAGCTTTAAAATTATTGGGTTTAAAACGCATCTTCAAATTTTACTAGTAACAGTATATATTACCCTTACTTTCAGGTGGCATAATATGTGCCATTAAACCTTCAAAATCCTTGTAAACGATGTAAATAAACTGAATAGCTGTTATTTAACACTCTCCTAACATAAAACGTTGTTTATTTGTTTACTTCGTTCAATGGTGGAGCAAGCCAATCGATGTTAGTACTCAATGTGAAAAATATGACTCCATAGCTAACCGGGCTGCATCAATAGCAGAGGTATAGTTTATACGTGTGTGCCTCGGAATAGAAAAGCACTGACAGGTTATTCATGTAACCCTGGTACAGCAAATAAAATGTTCGTTGGAGCAATTTATGTTTTGCGTTGATTTTTGCTCTGGTTTGATATAGGCTGTTGATTTACACAGCCAGCATTCGTTAACGGAGCGACTTTTACACGTCATTCTGAAAAAAAATCCCTGTGAAAGGCGTGTTGGATTTGTGAAAACAGAAATCAACTTGCTGTACAAATAGGTACCTACTAACGGACAAAACAAGGTATAAACGCACCCTTTACGAAGCCTTTAACTAAACATTCTGTACATCAAACTAAGTAACTCTACGCAAAAATTATTGCTGGGAACCGACTTTTTTTTTTGGGGTGAAAAATCACGTTTTACGGTAGGACTCAATGTAACGCACTCAAAACATTATGCAGATGGATGCATTATATAGTAGTACATTATATAGTAATAGTACGAGGGTCGTGGAGGTACTTAAAGTAAAGTTACAATATTAAAACTTGTATTTAAGAAAACTTTTGAAAAAGTTGGAACATTCACCCCCAAATGGCTTTGTTAAGGGTGTTTTTCACGCAAAATTCGTTTTTTAAATGGAGGGGGAAATGGTTCAGTGAAACATATTTTTGCCATTTTTCAGCTACCTAGCCTTTTTCTAACTATGATGGGATCGGCCTCCGGTCTAACCGAATATAGCTGAATATCAATTTTTTTCCATAGCGACTGCTTATGCCTTAGTAAGGTGTCAACAACTCAGGCATTAAGAATAGAATTTTTCCAAATTCAATTATCACGAAAAAACATTTCGTTAACCTAAATTGCACGTAGTAAATCTATTTTAATGTTTTTATGGCAGTGAAATAAAATTATAATCCCTGGGGATTAACATTAGGACTTTAGGACTGCTTTAGTATCATGAACGAAGAGTAGTGAGTAAATGGAATGATAACGTTCACTGTGTTCATGTTTCAACACCTACGCCGAAAACCTTGATTTTCTTTTTACGGTAGGTATGCCATGAATTTATTATAAGTTACTAGCTTATGCCAGCAGCTTTGCCCGCGGTAACTGTTTCACTAGCAGGGTAAAAAGTTATATTAATATCCTATGTGATAATCCAGGTTACAAAATGATCTGTGTGCCAAATCTATTCTTCTTTCTTTATCGTGTGGTTTGTTCGTAACCTGGTGTCAGAGTTTTTATGCCGCCCATGGGCCTCTGACTTGTCTTTACATGCCGTCAAGAAATATCTCTCAGGCATGCTGGTTTCATCACGATGTTTTCCTTCACCGAAAAGCAAGTGATAATTATGCTATACGCACATGAATTCGAAAAATCAGAGGTGCGTGCCTTGCCTTGTAATCTATTCAGTAGTTTTTTCGTGAAAGAATAACAAACATCCATCCATCCATCCTCACAAATTTTCACATTTATAATAGTTGTTAAATAAGAAGTAAGAAGATTGGATGCCGTTGAACGCTGGTACTTGTCACACACGAACCACCCCGTTTAGATATTCAACCATCATTTATGTAACTTCACGATCATTAAGTGTATCATTATTTTCATTGATAAGCTTAGACAGTCGTGAATCACAGCCTCAATCAGACCTAGGTATAGCTTTCCAATTATTATCTACTCTGTGCATACACGGTACGACCGCATACTTTCAATCTACGAAATTGTTATTCAACACAATGTTCAGCCTACAAAGCTTTTTAAATAAAATATCAATACTACGTACAATCGCATATCACGAGTATCTATGAAAACCGCTCTTACTGCCACGACATAAAGGTGCTTTTAACGTCAAATTGTAACCAGTGGGTACTTCGTTACTTAATTGCGGCTTACGTCACGTTTTATATTAACTTTGGCTAACGTGACAAAAAACGTGCCAGTCACGTTTTTTTCATTTTTAGGCTTTGTGGATTAGAATAATTATAATTGTGTCTCGTGGCTCCGCTCGCGGGTAAAGTTTTTAATTTTTTCAAGATTAATGTCCAAACAAGGAAAAAGCTACCTCTTTGCATAGAAATCGGTTTTGTAATTTGCCTTTGACTCCGCTTGCACGGGTTGGTCCGTGGATGGGTGACCACCCATTACTTACAGAGTTTCCTCCGTGCCTCGGAAAGCACGTTAAGCCGTTGGTCCTGGCTGTCATTTGTAGATCTTTGACAGACGTTACAGGTGGTCAGTGGCCCGAAAAGTCTGACAACTAGTCTTACCAAGGGCTATCATATTACTTAGTACTAACTGGGTTGTGGAGATCAGATAGGCAGTCGCTCCATGTAAAAAACTGGTATTCAGCTGCATCCGGTTAGACTGGAAGTCGACCCTAACTTAGTTGGGAAAAGGCTAGGCAGATGATGATCCACTTCCTCCTCGGGTTCTGAATAAGTCTCACCTACATTAGTTATAACCATGGTTTAGTGAGATATGTACAGATCCAACCTCTTTTCAAGACACCATGCATATGGGGCATGGGGTATTACCATCCGGCCTCATAATCCAATTAAACTAATGCACGGTACACATACTAGAGCATTAGGTAGCTAATAGCAACCGATGTTACGCCTCATGTCCCAGGGCTAAGATAGGGTTGACAGATCAAGGCTCAGATGGACATTATATTTTGTTTCATTATTTATTACCAACTTTTATTTAACTTACAATGTGTGTATGTTTGACTAGGTCAAATTTTGCAACTGAATTTTAAAACAGTTATTCCCAACCAATTTGTACGTTTAGATTGGATGACAATGCATGGTTAGCTAAGTGACGTCATTCTAAATCCAATATGGCGGACTAGTTATTTTTTTTGCACCCCTATGATATGGGTATGAATTAAAAGTATACGATACCCTTTGGTAAGACTGGTTGTCAAACTTTCAGGCCACTGACTCCCTGCAAAGACGGACAAAGATCTACAAATGTCAGCCGGGACCAACAGCTTTACGTGATTTTCGAGACACGGAGGAAATTCGGAATGTAATGGGTGATCACCCACCCACAGACCAACCTAGGTAAACACGGCTTAGCTCCTCCTCTCATTAATTTTTAACTTATTACCTCAAAAGAAAAAAAAATATTTCTACTCATTTTCTTGTTCTAACAAAATTATGTACACAATACGCATTACAATTTGTACAACACAATCATTATAATCCCACCAGACATTAAGTTCATCCTACCGGTCTTAAGATGGTTAATGAGGACATAAATAAAACAAACAGCCATCCTCATCACGAAGGATGAAACAAATAAATGTATCTCGAAGAAAATCCTCAGGAATTTTAATACATTTCTGACTGATACAGCAATTAGGAAAGTAAACATTTAACAAACAACGGTTTGGCGGCCATTAATGAAAAAGAAAATATATGTAAGTACTGCTCATTAACATTCCTTTTTAAAGACTAATGAGATTGTCTATACAAATATTATAAAGAGATAAATTTTGTTTGTATATTTGTGTACAAAGGGTGTAAAAAGACCCTTAACGAAGCCGAAAGGCACTTGTTCTCCTCGTCATTGTGATCATTTTTTTGTTCTGGACCATACCTGGGAACCTTCTAGTTACGGAGATATTGGGGGTCAAAGTTCCAATTTTTTTACAAGTTTTTTTTTAAATACTACTTTTTAAGGTTCCAACTCTACTCCAATTACCTCCATGGTCCGTTTACTATTCAAAGCATCCATCAGCAATAAGTTTTGAGCGCATTATATTGAGTTTTACCGTAAAACGTGATTTTTGACCCCAAAAAAAAATTTCGTTTCCCAGCAAAAAAATTTGCGAAAAGTTACTTAGTTTGATGTACAGAATGCTTGGTTGACGGCTTGGTGAAGGGTCTGTTTACACCCCGTATAGTGGGTAATCTTCGGAACTACTGATCCGATTCCGAACATTCTTTCACCAACGGGAAGCTATCCCTGAGTGTCACAGGCTACATTTAAAAACATTCCCATGGGTTAATTTTTTTACATAACGGGAGCGAAGCGAAGCAAAAACTAGTTTATAATATTATAAAGAGGAAAGATTTGTATTTTTGTGTGTGTGTATGTGTGTAATGAATAAACTCAAAAACTACTGTGCCGATTTAAAAAAAAAATCACCTTTAGAAAGGTATATTATCCTTGAAGCTATATAGGCTATATTTTATCCCAAAATGTTTAAAAAATAAATGAGTAATATTATAAAGAGGAAAGAGTTTTTTAGTTTGTTTGTAAGTACCGAATAAGCTCCGAAACTACTGAACCGATTTTAACCATTTTTTCACCAATAGAAAGCTAAATTATCAGGAAGTAACTTAAGCTATGAATTATATTTATATCATGCAAATTAGCCGAGCTATCACAATTTTTGAGGACGATGTCGCGGGCAAAGTGCTAGTTTAGTATAAAAGCTTAAGCGTGGGTTTGTGAGTGGGCTTAAACGGGTATAACCTAATCTAGATTCTCGCTTAATTTTGGTGAGGTTACCTGTAGAAATTGTAGGTATCTACTTGTTGATCCAATCGTCATTCATTTCTAATTTTAAATCAGGACATCGTCTTTAAAAACGACACGGTCTTGACGACACGGTTGGCGTAGTGGCTGAGCGATTGACTGCTGCGCTGCGTGTCGCGGTTTCGATTCCTGCACGGAACAAATACTTGTATGACCTACATGTAGTTGTTCCGGGTCTGGCTGTTTGTGTATGTGAGTTTAAATGTTTATAAACACACCTACGATATAAGGAGAAATTCCTAGTGTGAGGCTACTTTAAAAAAAAAGAATGCAAGTGAAATTAAGAAAAAAACTCCTTAATCTTCAAAGCATGGTGAACAACCGTTAACTTGGCTGTATTTATCGCTATCTTCGTCTTAACTCGCAATTTCGGCATGACGTCATCGTAAACCCAGTTTCCTCTAACGACGGTTTAAACAACCCTTCCCCCATCACTATTTGACTTTAATTATTACGAAAATCTTCAAAACGATTCAACAACCATTATTCATACAAAGTATGAAAGATACCATCAAAATTACGCCTACAAATTCTAAAAGGTACATTAAAGTCTCCGGGATTTGTTCCGCCGCAAAATATTAATGAAAACTTTACGGCATTACCTTTAAATTGATTACTTTTACAAAAGTAATTAATGTAAGCTATATTATTAGTCCCCTACGTTATTGAACGGGCAGGATTTCATTAATTCCCTTTACGAGGATACCCGAGGGGCACCTAGTAAAATATAGCCACTAAGGTGGAACGGCGCGACTTACCGGGAATTTTGGGCATGTTGTCCCTTGGCTAATTTGATACTGTAGCTTACGTTTTTGCCAGTTCAAATGGACCCTTAAAATTTTTGTACCGTTGTTGTTTCCACAAAATTTCTGGCTGGAATTAGAAAGTAACGGCAATGTTGAAGAGAAACGGTTCGGAACAATGCCGAGAGGAATGCGGTTCCCAAAAGTTTGCTTATTTTGGATTTCGTTTTTGTTATATCCTACCCCACACTCTTTTTACCAATTACGCAGGTGTTTTTTAAATTACATACCTTGGGTCCAAAGGGGTCGAACATAATTACTTCATTCATCGGTACAAACAGGCCTGAACAATTTCATTTTTTAAGCTATAGGTACGTAAATAAAAAGTTCTCTCACGGGTAATTAGACATTATGACTAGTGAAATTTTTCCCATATTTCACAAAATATTGCATATTTTTTATTGTATTGGTCCATACTAGTTTCATGCAAAAAAAATATATATATTTCAGTGCAACAATCACTTATATGTAATCAACACATGTAGTTTTAAGTGAATCATATCTAATAACTTTAAATTTTAAACAAAGAATTGTTAATAACCATAACATAATAGAAGCATAAATTAATGAAAGATTAAGGGAGGTATTATAAAAATTGACTTTCAATTTGCCACAACTGTCAAAGTGCAAATCGATTTTATCAATGCAGCTATTAATAATATTGCAGAACCTTGCAAAAGGGGAATTAGAGCCTATTACTGTTATTCTAAATATATTGTAACGTTTGTCGAGTGAATTCTGTGCAATGTGGCATATTAACCAGAGAAGATACTGAATAAATCTAAAGGTACGTCACAGGCGCCTACCTATGTACACAACACTCAACCACTACCCATCGGGGAATACAAGCGAGATGTTATGTGATGTTCCACGTGTATTTAGGCTGTTCCATCATTCAGAAACATTGTGTTTGTTTAGGCATCCTCGTACAAGGTAGTTTGTTATTGTAAGATCAGCTTAAATATTATGTTAGGAGTAACATACGGAATTAAAACTGATGAAGATACTATGAAGCTAGTCTATTTTAGTTATTTTCATAATGTTATGTCATACGGTATTTTACTGTGGGGACGGGCTGCAGACGTCGAGTCTATATTCATTCAAAACGAGCAATCAGAGCCATAAAATCTTTTTGCAGAAAATAAACCAATTAATACAGTTTACATACATTTTTATCGTTGACACTAATGCGAATTATGTCTCTCCAGATCAATTGAAATAAGCAATATAATACTTCTTCACCTTTTATGCTAAGTAGGAGAATTGACTGCCTCGTTAGTCGAGTGGTCGCAAGCGCGAGTGCTGAGCATGAGGTCCACGGTATGGTTCCCGGGTCGGGAAAAGTGTAATTGAGTTTTTCCATCAGGAATTTCTCAGTAGCAGCCACGGAGCCTGGATTTGTGCCCGGTTGATGGCAATCGACTCGCCTCCTATTACATGGGACTTAAAACATAACTTACGAAATATAGGTGAACTATATAGGTACACCTCTGCCTATCCCTTCGGGGATTACAGGCGTGATGTTATGTTAGTTTAAGGAGAATGAATTGATTGATGGCAATAAATTCAAAAATGTTTGGCTTAAAATTCTGTTCCACGAACTAAGCTCATTTATGCTGTCATAACGTCATCTTTTAGGCAATAGATAGGTTCACCTACTTCATTATATTCCTTGTCTTTTGAAAACTATGTTGGGGTCAGCTTCCAGTCTAACCGGATGCAGCTGAATACCAGTATTTTACATGGAGCGACTGCCTATCTGAGCTCCACAACCCAGTTAGTACTGGTTAATACGATACCCCATGGTAAGACTGGTTGTGAGGCTTTTTGGCCCACTAACTACATAACGACTGTCAAAGATCAACAAATGACACCCGGGACGAACGGCTTAACGTGCTTTCCGAGGCACGGAGGAAACTCGGTATGTAATGGGTGGTCACCCATCTACAGACCAACCTAGGCAAGCACGGCTTAACCTAAAGATCGACCTGGCGGCTGTTATTATTTAGCCACGAACTCTTCGTGCAGCTATATACCATATAATATAATATTTTACATGGAGCGACTGTCTACCTCATGAAAGGTTTACATGGCACCTACACCTAGTTTAGGAGTCAGAGTATTTAAATTATTTCACCTAGTAATGAGTCTTATATGTGCTTAGTTTTATGGATGTAATGTAATATCATCATCATCATCATATCAGCCCGGAATCACCCACTGCTGGGTATAGGCCTCCCCTTTTTTCCGCCACACTTCCCGGTTCTGTGCGTCCCTCATCCAGGTGTTTCCCGCGACTTTGACGATATCGTCAACCCAACGAGCTTTAGGACGGCCCTGGTTTCTTTGGCCTGACCTTGGCCACCACTCGGTCAAAGCCTTGCTCCATCGGCCATCTCCGCGTCTAGCCAGATGTCCTGCCCAGGTCCACTTGAGGCGCACCGCCCGGTCCCCGACGTCGTAGACTTTGGTCCGACGGCGGATTTGAATGTAATAGCTCTTGGTGAAATAAAGAATTTATTTACATAAGTACCTTATTTTTCTAAAGTAACGAAACATAAGCAATGTAAGTAAGTAAACAAACGACTTAATCGATTGTGGTATTGACCATAAGCTTTGAATAAAAGAACGAATTGAAAAACAATTTAAATTCAAATTTCTTCATTCTTCATTCATTACAACCAGTCACATTTATTTCCTCTTTTTAAAATAAATGTATTGCTAAGCTTCTAAACCAAAAGGTCGTTTTTAACGTTATTTATTTCGTCTAAAATTTGATGTATTTTCCAACGAGCGTGAAGCTGACCCAAGATTGATAAACAAATGTAATTCGCATCTTTTTGGTGGAGAATTTCATGATGCCTCGCTAACTTAACAATTTCAACCCCGACAGGTTCCTAATCAAATTAAAATTTCATCGTGATTTTGCTTTCGGGGCAGAGAAAAATTTCGTTTCACTTTTACTTACTACAATTTCGTAAAGGCAGACAAGGTCGTGGCCAAATTAAAAACGCAAAATGCAAAAAGGTTTCAGCGAAAAGTTCTTTTTTTAAATATTCAGTGGAACTCTTTAAAACTTAGCTTAAATCCAGAAAGTTTTTTTTTTTTTTACTTTTCAAATAACGAACGAAAAATATCAGGCCGATTATTTTATCTGTACGGATCGGATATTGAAGGATTTAATACTTACCAGAATAATAATATATTTTTAACGAGGCCCCGTATATTTCATACAGAATGATTTTGCTACAAAATGGGGTATTGTGCGGCAGACAATTCATTGAAGCATTTAATTGATTTGGGTTCAGATAAATATTCTCTCGGTGGATTTCTAAAGTTGGCATTAATGTAGTTATAGTTACCCTGTTGTTTATTCGTGTGGAAGTTCCAGGAGGTTTCTACTTTGGTGAAGGGATTTTCGGGTCAGAACAGAACGTACCTTAGGTAAAAGAGAACGGTGATCAAAGGAGTCCGATTCGGTTTTCGGAATATAAAGTAGCATAAATAAAAAAATGCTCGGTATAATGTTTCTTTACTCGGTACGGTTAACAAAAAATATAAGTAACTCTTTTATTGCTCTAATCGTTATCTTAGCATTTATATGCAACTGTAACCCAGACAGAAATATTCGTAAAACATTTTTACAACTGCTTTTTACGCATGCATGTCACTACAGGGATCCAGCAGAAAATCAACTTCAGGTGCATGCCTGACATGAGATGGACTCCCATTTGGTGCAACCTTGAGACGCACACCGCACCTTATATACTCGTTATTTGATTTGAAGTATTCATGGTGTTACTATACTTCTTTCGTAAATATGTTTTTCTTTTTGTAAATTGGCACCTTGTTTTTATATAGGTAGTTATATAGTCGTGTAATTTGTATTATTTAATTGTGCTTGTGCTATGTCTTTTGTGAGCATTAAATAAATTATTTATCTATCTATCTATCAATTTCATGATTTCTCATAAAAAGTTTGTAATACCACAGATAGCCATTTACGATCGAAAACAATCATCAACCATATCAGACCCTATCTTCACCGTAATATTGGAATGTTTGCAGAATAATTTGAAGTTATTTCGATACTCAATTTCTTATATCCTCAGGAGGGATCACAAAATTCTTTAAAATTGGCGTTCTCCTTCGCGATATTTTTCATTTACGGCGCTAATTGGTACCTTGTAATTAAAATGTCAAATGCTCTCGCTGTTTCAAATTTCAAGAGAACCAGTTCGTACCTTGAATAGAAAATTTTGAATAAGAATTGAATTTTTTAAAGTTTTTCACATATTTGCAGAGAAAAACCCACTTGAATTGCAAAGGAAAAGAAATTCAAAGAAAAATGTAACTTGCATTCAAAAGTAATTTACACATTACTTTTTAACTGATTATATAAAAGACAGCCCTCATTATGAGCTTTAAAAAGTAGACGATAAGGTTCAAATGAGACACTCCCGTTTTAATGTTTTCTGAAACTTTTTTGGACTTACTTTACAGAGCTATGAGTCCAAATAAATAATCATCTTCGCGACAAACTCGTATTCAACGACAAACTCGTATTCTTGTAAGGAACTTGTGACTATCTAAATTCAAAAGGATCCCACTCCGTTGTAGAAATACACCTTGGGGTATCAATCATGTAATATGGAGCCCATATTACCAGATGCAGTTTAGCAAAAAGAACAATATAACAAGTAAGACACTAAAAATAGCCGGGGCTGTGGGACTGTTCGAAAGAGATACCGCGGCCCTGGAACGCAAAGGGCAAAGAAGGAACATGGATGGGTTTTAGTCAGTAAAAGTCTGACACTCCCTCCCACTCCACCCAGAGCGGGAGGAGTTATTTGATGATTGCCCATCCCAAAAAAAAAGGCACTAAAACTATGGTTAGACCTGCTGTCTCACAATCAGAATGCTGGGCCACAAAAGGGACGAATGAAAGACATTTACATGTGGCTGAGATGATAATGTTAAGGGGATGTGTGGTGTTACCCAAATGAAATAAGAAATGAGTACATAAAAGGAAGTCTAAAAGAGCGCTGGTGACTGAAAAGTTGTGTGGTAATATTACGGTTGGCTTGGTTTGGGCATGTGATGCAGAGGAATGAGGAAAATGTTGTGACGAAAGGTTTGAGTATCCATGTGGATGGGTATAAGAGTAGACAAAGACCAAAAAAACGATGGATGGACTGTGTGAAAGATGATATGGCAAGAGAGGAGGTGCCTGATGCAATGACGAGTAATAGAGAAGTATGGAAGAAGATGATAGCAAGTAAGGCACTAGTATGTGATAATCCTGCAAAGCATTATGTTATGATAGATGCAAACGTTTTTTATAATCATCGCTTTTAAGTAAAATAATATAAAGCTTGGATTCTAAATGTCTTAGTTACGAATCCATAGTTAGGTATCCAAAAAACATATTTGATTTATGCAAACTTGTACAATAGAAGTAGGCCATGCTATTTTACCGGTTTATTCCCGTTGACCCCACCGCCCTTGGCCCCACTGGTGGGGTCAGCGGGAATTGATTAAAATAATTTTAAAAATGTTCTCGTTGATCCCACCAGTGGGCCAAGGCAGTGGGGCCAGCGAGTACAAAATTGCAGACTCCCCGTTGACCCCACCAGTGGGGTAGAGTAGTGGGGCCAACGAAACGACGTTTTTGATTTTTCCCGTTGACCCCACCAGTGGGGCCATGCCAGTGGGGTCAACAGGAATACACCATTTTACCTTTTAACACAGTAAAAAAAAGCCATGGGATCTTACAATGCGCAAACTACGATATGTAAAAACACATGACCGATTTACCTACTACACTGTAATATCAAACCAGACGCTTACAAAAACTATGATAAGCCAGAAAAATACCAATTCATCGCAAAGTTGCGTAAAAATATTATCTAATATTTTTCTTTTCAGTACAGTCACGAGCACCAATATGTAAACACTTAACAACTTATAAAAGTGTTTTACCTACTGGTCTGATTAAAATTTAATGTTGTTAGGAACATAGTATTCTGGAACTCATATTTTTAGAATAAGATCCTTGCTCCTATAGTTGCTGCCAGTTAATATCGCAACAGCGGTCATTGACCCACCTACATTTATTAAAGTTCTCAACTTTGAAATCCAAAAATAAGCCTGTTCATGTCTTGAATCGTCATCTATCGTGATCTTCAACATTTTTTCTAATGAAAAACGATACATGGTTCATTTGTTTTGGTTCGTACGAAACGAAATAGCAATGACCGCTATTGCGAAAATTGCATTTAAATTCAGGAAAATGCATACTTATTGGTGCTCGTGACTGTACATCGTCGTTTGCGGCTCGATGCACCTGTCATTCTCCTGTCATTCACAGAATCACTTTTTTTATATTCTGCGAATTACTCGCTAGTTGCTAGAATTTACACGGTGATGTGATAAGGCGCATACGAATTGTATTTCTGTTCACGCATTCATGTTTGTGGATGTCAAGAAGATGTTTTTCCACACATATCATCACGCCTGTAATCCCCGAAGGGTAAGGCAGAGGAGTATCTCTGAACACTAACATTTCGCCAGTTATGTTTAAGTTCCATGTAATAAGGGGTGAGCCTATTGCCATAAACCGGACACAAATTCAGACTTCGTGATAGAAAAACATAATAACAATTTGTCCGACCCGGAAATCAAACCTAGGACCCCGTGTTCAGCAGTCGCGATTGCGACCACTAGACCAACGAGACAGTCAAAGTCGATGTGTACCAGTGATTACATTTTTGTTTTTATTTTCACGAGTAGGTACGCAAAATTTCCCAACAACTTCGGATTTATTTTGAACATCCACATCAGAACTAGACGCTTACACGATTGATTCATGCCCAATGTGAGGGCAGACATGGTAATTGGGGGACCGAGATCTCTTGTGCGTACGAAAAAAGGTCATAAGTGTGAGAATTTAAAGCTTGTCTAATTCATACTCTTACACACTCAAGGCACCTTTATTGTTTCTCAGGCGCCTCCTATTTTGACACCGCTTCCCTGATTTATGAATTCGGGGGCCCTCCCTTCCAACTTAAATAATATAGGGTGCTATTCATTTGTTTAGACTTACAGTTGGAGTTTATTATATAAAAATGATGCTTGTCGAAGCGGAGCAATTAAATTAAGGACTTACGACGCGGACTTATAACTTGGTTTCTTATTTTTTCTTTTTGAGGCAGTGTTACAATAATTACTAAGCGCTTGAGCTGTACGCGGCGTTAACTTTATAATTTAATTATTCATTCTTTCTCAAACCTAAGAAATTAAACCAAAACCAAACAAAGAATTTATATTTAATTTCCACTCGTTTAATTTCTGGGTTTTGTTTTTCTTATGTTATCACTTACTTTTGTGAATGCTGGTTAACCTATAATTGGTGACTGTGTAAGTCTAAGACTAAAACCTATGTATAATTATGATATATTGTACACACAAGCTGTTGGTGAACCTATATTAATAAATAAATAAATATTTCAAAGTAGTCTAGACTCTTTTTAATTACAAAGACAAGTATTCTGTGAATGTGTGTAGAGTTCACATGAGAAGTTCTTACGTCTGAGATAATCTGAAATTCTTAGTACTACTACTTGTTAATTAGGAAAAATGGCCGCCTGCCTGGCAACACGTAAAGAACAGACACGCCACGAGGCATTACTCACGGGTCTGTAAACGTCAATCTCACATAGACACCCACTTAATTTACAGAAAATTACAAGCAATTTTGACCTTTATTTCTTCGTCAATACAAACGTAGATAATTAATTAAGAAGCTTAAACAAAGGAAAACCGACGAGAATTCTATCTTCACAGCACAGGAGAAACTCCTTAGTAACTCTTAACATAAACTCTTGAAGACTTCATAACTTCATACCGTTTATTATTTAAAATTTAATTTTCATAGAGTTTACCCCTTCGCGGAACCCCTGGGACGAGGGCACAAGGGAAATTAGAAATTAAAATTGTAATATAAAGGGAATTCTGATTCTAAACTCTCACAACATTGACACAGAGTAACATTTTCTAAATTCCTGACATTTTTCTTGTTGATATTTAGTCGATTTTATTATGCAAAAATTAATCGTTACTTTTCTTTATACTGGCAACACTATCACCAAATGAATGTTATAAAAGCAATGGTTGCCTTGCCTGAATTGCGAGATGGGCTATCTAAAAAAAAAAAAAGAGTCGCCCTCTTACTTTTATCTATAGCAGATATTATAACCTTCCTTGTGAGTAATTTAAATTTGAATAATAAACGAATTAACGTATTTAAATTCAAATCGCTGCCGTTTTTCTTAACGCCTGTAGCCTACATTTCTCTTGCTCTGACATATTTTTTGGACATTCTAATAACATTTTACTAACGCCCAGAAGCGGATAAATTAAAGCATCTATTCTAGTTTCACAGGTAAAGTTATAACTTCCTTTGTGATCGTTTTAATCCTGGAACGATGTTTCGTAACGTCAAAGAGAGCTTTTCCGTCCAATATCCTTCAATTTATTTGGTCTTTTGACGCTGTACGTACTTCATAAAGTACGGAAGCGTCGCTTTGAGATAACTGAAAAATCTGACCGACTTCAAAATGTAAAGGAATATTTTGTAAATTAACTGCTAGCTGGCGTGGTTTTAATTAATCTTAGACCTGTTGATTAACTACAGAATTCAGATTTAAGTAAGTATAATATGAAATCGCGATGGATATTTACCTAATAAACTTATCACTATGTCAATTCGAAAAGATTGAATCAACATCTAAAAGAGCTTCTTTGAATTTTTCACTCTTATAATGCGGGTTGCATTCATCTCCATGCTAATTCCAACTATGTTGGGGTCGGCTTCCAGTCTAACCGAATGCAACTGAATACCAGTATTTTACAAGGAGCGACAGCCTATCTGACGTCCATAACCCAGTTAGTAAGTACTGGGTAATACGAGAACCCTAGGTAAGACTGGTTGTCTGACTTTCGGACCACTGACTACCTGAAACGAAAGTCTAATATTTACAATTGACATCCGGGACCAACGGCTGAACGTGCTTTCCGGGGCACGGATGAAACTAGGTATGTAATGGGTGGTCACCCATCCACGGATCAACCTATGCAAGCGTAGCATAACCGGAAGAGCGACTCAAACGGATGTTATTATTTTGCCCCGAGCTCCTTCATCTCCATGCTAACATGGAAAGCTAAAAAAATTGTGTTTTTTAACCAAATCATTTTGAGTCATTGCCGTTTGCACAACACAAAATAAACGAATAAATCATGAATATAATCTATGGAAGCGTAAATTATCTAGCTGGAGTCTAAATTTCTTTTTTAATTAAGTATGGTCTTTAGCGAAAAATGAGAGGGCGAAACAAAAATCTTAATAATCTTGATAAAGTTTAATGCTTGTTTTAAAAAGGGACAATTAGTTTTTCGTCAGAAACTTACCCGAGCATATAATTTCTGTTTACGTTACAGTATTTAAGTAGAGAACTGGAGTTTTAATAACTAGGCTTATTAAATAATATAATTTGGAACAAACTTTTTAACTTGCCTTAATAACTTGAAGAAATTATGTAGGTAGGTTGGTGTTAGTATTAAATTTGATTACGTAACAGTTTCTAAAATGGGCTTAGTATGGTAAGTTATATACTTCTTAAACATTCTAACATTATCGTCTTCCATTCAGAAGACGATAATGTTAGAATGTTTGTGGTTCTGCGAGAAGACGAGTATTAATGGCTTATGTTGTATTAAATATAATTAGCCTAGCCTTTTCCTATCAATGTTGGGGTCGGCTTCCTGTGTAACCGGATGCAGCTGCATACCAGTATTTTACATGGAGCGACTGCCTATTTGACCTCCACAACCCAGTTAGTACTGGGTAATACGATACCCCTTTGTAAGAATTGTTGTCAGACTCAGGCCACTGACAATATGTAACGACTGTCAAAGATCTACAAATGACAGCCGAGACCAACGGCTTAACGTGCTTTCCGAAGCACGGAGGAAACTCGGTACGTAAAGGGTGGTCACCCATCCACGGACCAACCTAGGTAAGCGGGATTTCGGAATTATTATCATGCCACGAGCTCCTCCATCGAGCCATAATGAGTGTGTTCGATTTCCGGCCATTGAGAGAGAAACAAATGTAAGTAAAGTATCTAATTCTCATTCTTTGGCATTCATCAAAGGACATAGTGGTGAAATAGTCTTAGAAATCAATTTAATATACAGTGATCACGATGCTGAAAAGTAATGAAAATCAACTCACAAGCTAACCCCAAGCCAAAACACAAAGTTTTCCGCTTTCCACAGAATCTGGAAAATTAGGGAAAGAAAAAACGAAGATGTAATTTATGTTTTCAATGACAATAAGCTCGTGATTTATTCACATCTGCGCCGCAAGAGACCATACATAGGCGCCATACATAGGCGCCATACATATGTAGGTACGTACTGGAAATCGTATACGTACATACAGGACGTAAACAGACCCTTCACGAAGCCGTTAACCAAGCATTCTGTACATCAAACTAAGTAACCCTACACAAAAATTATTGCTGGGAAACGACTTTTTTTTTTGGGTGAAAAAACCTTTTACGGTAAAACTCAATTTAACGCATTCAAAACATTGAGCTTATGGATGCATTAAATAGTAAACGGGTCATGGAGGTATTTAAAATAAAGTTATAACCTTAAAAATTAGTATTTAAAAAAACTTGTGAAAAAGTTAGAACTTTGACCCCCAATAACTCAGTAACTAGAAGGTTCCTAAGTATGGTCTGGAACAAAAAAATGATTGCAATAGCGGGGAGAACAAGTGCCTTTCGGCTTCGTTAAGGGTTTATTTTCACCCTTTAGGTTTAGAAGCTGTCTTAATAAACGAATCGATTCTTCGATTCTCTTTCCATCAATTACCTGCTCTTATCCCAAATATGGAAAAAAGAGCCTTAATTTTTTGCCATAATTGGATATAATGCCCAATGAACAATTATGTGTTCAATTGGATAATTGAATAGATGAATATTGTTCATCGAGCGTCTATCTAATGATCACACCTTTCTGCCTCATCAATCAAATGGTCGTGCGAGTTTTTCTTTGCGATTACACATGGTGATGGTTAACCATAATGATCTTTTGTTTAATTTATTTCATCACTAGGTATTGCTCTCAAGGCAGCGAAGGAAAACATCGTGAGGAAACTGGCAGGTCTTCGAACACTTGTGACCTCTCCCGAGGGCTGAAAAGTTCTGGAGTGGCGACCGCGAACCGGAAGACGTTGCGTTGGAAGGTCTCCCACTAGGTGGACCGATGACCTGGTGAAGGTTGCGGGGATCCGCTGGATGCGAGTCGCACGGGACCGGTCAATGTGGCGACACTTGGGGAGGTCTATGTCCAGCAGCGGACGTCTTTCGGCTGAAATGATGATGATTACCTCCCCCAACCAGATCTGTGCCCGTGTGGTGGATTAAGGACCATTCTTTGTCACAGAGAGGACATCTGTGTCCCTGTAGTGTGTATTTTGTTTATACAGAGTGTAAACGGACCCTTCACGTAGTCGTCACCCAAGCATTCTGTACATCAAACATAGAAACTCTACGCAAAAATTACTGCTGCGATACGACTTTTTTTTTAGATTAAAAATTACGTTTTACGGTAGGACTCAATATAACGCACTCAAAACATTGTGCTCGTGGATGCATTGAATAGTACAGGGGTCGTTGAGATATTTGAACATTAAAAACGAGTATTTAAAAAAAAAACTTGTGAAAAAGTTGGAACTTTGACCCCCAATATCTCCGAAACTAGAAGTTTTCCAGGTATGGTCTAGAACAAAAATAAAAATGATCGCAATGACGGGGAGAACAAGTGCCTTTTGGTTTCATTAAGGGTTCGTTTTATTCGTTTGTGAACCTCAACGATTAAATTTAATATAACCCTCGTTGAACCAGTCGTACTGTATCTAAATGCTTATAATTATGTTAGCAGACAGATATATATATAGATACAGATAAATATACGATTTACGTAACTCTGCGTTTGTTTAATTAAATTAAGAAACTTCCGTTTGTAAGTAACACATGTAACATGTGTACTCTTGAAAGATTTTGATTATTCGAAAGGGGAGCTTGCTTGCTGTTCATTTAATTTTGAAGGAAATTGTATTATTTCCTGCATTTCAATATACTCGTCGGTTTGCTTAAAAGTGTTTGCGCGTGCGAGGTAACTTGTTTAAAACTTTATTTTTGAGATGACTACAGAATATACTTAGGACACAAAATATAATACATATTATATAAATACATATATAATACATAGTTCAATGCCAGGCATTTTGATTTTTCAATGATTTTAATGACTTTTTAATGATAATTATATTTTTATGATTACCTACTTTACTCTTTTTATTTCATTCCATTTTTTTTTTGTATATGGGTATTCTGCCTGAATTAAAAAACAATAGATTTATTTTATTTTATTATTGATCATTTCTATAGGTAGGTCATCATCTGCCTGGCCCTTTCAGAACTATGTTGGGATCGGCTTCCAGTCTCACCGGATGCTGTTGAGTACCAGTGTTTTACATGGAGCGACTGCCTATCTGCCCTCCACAACCCAATTAATACCATTTGTAGGTATTGTATACAATTGAATTTATTACTACCTATTTTATTATACCTAGTTAAATAGAAAATATTCAGAAATAAGTTGTACATCATTGTATGAATAAATAAATGTAATATATTAGGTACTTAATAGGTACCTTAATAGACAAGTACATACTAAGCCTTTTTAGGGACTTACTTAAGCTAATAAACATTGAGTGCAAAACTTTCTTCAGAATAAAGCCCAAAAATAAATATGTAACAGATCCTGATTTCAAGCGACCTTCGTTTGATTCAGACGAGCAAACATCTCGGAAACTTTGCGTCAATAATTCCTGAAGAAGTACTCAAACTAACTGCGAGTATACAGAATCCAAACACTTTTGATTTTTGAGCCACTCCAATCAAATCTCGTTTGGAGAGGAACTTTTTGGAACATAAATATTTAGAAGTACAAACACTACGAAATTTGTTCGCAGGTTCGCAAACTTTAATTTGCAAATATTATGGAAGTTGCGTGGCTGACTGAAGATAACGCAGACCACATATAGGGTAATCAGAACATATAGGGTACAGGAGAAATTCCTAGTGTGGGGCAACGTTTTTTTTTTTTAAAACAAAAAAAAACAAACAAAAACAAATCACACATAGAAGAATCACAAATAGAAGAATCACACATAGAAGGATCACACATAAAATAATCACACATAGAAGAATCATACATAGTAGAATCACACATAGAAGAATCAACCATACAAGAATCACACATACAAGAATCATACATAGTAGAATCACACATACAAGAATCACACATACAAGAATCACACATACAAGAATGACACATACAAGAATAACACATACAAGAATCACACATACAAGAATCACACATACGGGAAGCTGTTTCTTGGACCGGAACGCCGCCGCCGCAACTCGCCAGATGTGAACGACGCCTAGAAAAACTGATTCACTCGAACTTTGAAGAGATCTAGATTATTATGATCAGGAAACAGAGAAGCCGGCAGTCAATTCCACAGACTGGTGGTTTGCACAATAAATGTCCTCCACAAACTGACAGGGTGCATTCAGCTCCTTATATTGAATCGTATTCCACCAGAATTTTTCTCCGGTTTTTTTTTAATTTCAGTTGCTTTTCCTTTATTTCAATATAAAATAACATTCCCTATACGCAGCACTCCATTTATGTAAATAATACGGCTAAAATCAAAAATCCAACAATGGATGTTGAAATACTCTAACGAACGACGAATGAAATCAGCTGTTCACTTCCTGCCTAGCTACAGAGTTCATCGAACTCGCCGTTCGCTACGAGCGTTTTGCGAACGATACATTGCTAATGAGGAAATAAAACAAATCAAATTTATTGGATTCCCATAACATTCCTGACATAATTTCTTGTACCGGTCATCTTAGTATGATATACTGAATTCACCCCCAGTTTGTGGAGGGCTGTCCCTTACACCCTGTATTCTGTATTTTTACTAACATTGTGAATTAATTTTGTGAACGTGAATAATTATGAATGTACTTACGAGTATACAGGGTGTAAACGTTTCACGAAGCCGTCAACCAAGCATTATATACATCAAACTAAGTCACCCTACGCAAAAATTATTGCTGGGAAACGACTTTTTTTTTTGGGTGAAAAAATACTTTTTACGGTAAAACTCAATGCAACGCACTCAAAACATGGTGCTGTTGGATGCTTTGAATAGTAAACGGGTCATGGAGGTAATTAAAGTAAAATTAAAACCTTAAAAAGTAGTATTTAAACAAAAAGTTGTGAAAAAATTGGAACTTTGACCTCCAATATCTCCGTAACTAATAGGTTCCCAGGTACGGTCCAGAACAAAAAAATGATCCCAATGATGGGCAGAATATGTGGTTTTCGTTTTCGTTAAGGGTCTTTTTACACCCTTTATTGATCTTGTGATATCTGAATTAAATGAATTTATTTTAATTATTTATTATAGCGCTTTGTTCGCGTACATGATGTCATGTATTTTGTGGAAAACATGCCAGATTTTTAGAACCAATTTTATAAGATGGCTGTGAAAAAATACTGAAAGAATCTATCTTTCTAAGATGCTTATTACAAAAAATAAATCGCCTTGTCGCCGAGAAAGATTTTCTTTTTATATTCATCACGTCGCATTTGAAGGCTCTATAAATATCTTCGATATTTTTTCATCCCTACTACCTGAATACTAAAATCTGGTACCTAAGCCTTACCTAAGCAAGGACGAGCAAAACCTAGATTTTGTTTTTAGGAAAAAACGTTTTAACAAAAAAGAATTTTCGCAGAACCGCGTTTTTGCTATCAGATTTATTTTTCGATTTTAGTCGAAAGGTGATCGAGGTTTAGAGTTTTGATTTGACAGCAATAACGGTCAAAGATTTTTGCTGTAAAACCAAACCATTCTAACAAACATTCTTTAAATCTTCGAATTCAAGTACCTGAAACTGACAGCCAATTCCGTAGAGATCCATCACATCCGTATTGTTCTTGCCAGGATTTCAAGCAAAACTCTCAAAGCGAAGCTTTTATGTTCGAATGACAAAAATAAAAGCCGTCCGGCAGATTCTGGCCGAGCTTCGTCGGCTACGGTACACGAAGGATAGATAGATCTGTCAGACGGCCAGTTAAGGTGGGGTACACACAGCTTTATCCCTTTTGAAGGTAGAGGCAATATACGTGCCACCAACAAAATTATTTTTATACACAAATATCACCACTTTATATACTGTTATCAATAAATACCACATATTTTCCGGTTTTTTTTTACAATAAAAAATTGAAGTAGTTAGGTAGTTATTTAATATTTTAAGAAATTAAAAAAAAAAAACTTAAAAATCATAAAGGGTGTAAAAAGACCCTTAACGAAACCGAAAGGTACTTGTTCTCCCCGTCATTGCGATCATTTTTTTGTTCTAGACCATACCTGGGAACCTTCTAGTTTCGGAGATATTGGGGGTCAAAGTTCCAACTTTTTCACAAGTTTTTTTTAAATACAATATGTGTCTAATGTAAGACACTGTTTACTTTAAACACCTTCACGACCCTCGTACTATTACATCAGCACAATGTTTTGAGTACGTTACATTGAGTTTTACCGTAAAACGTGATTTTTCACCCTAAAAAAAATTTCCCAGCAATAATTTTTGCGTAAAGTTACTTAGTTTAATGTACAGAATGCCTGGTTGACGGCTTAGTGAAGGGTCTGTTTACACCCCGTATAAAAATATCCTTATTAAAATACATAAATGTCGTTTTCCTATCACTTCCGGTTTTCTCTGCCTAATAAAGGGTTAAGTCATTTTGCGCAAGTTTGTAAAATGGGGAAGACCGTTAAAAGCTAATTTTAGATGTCGCTACCATAGCTAGATCTCAATCCGACCAATGAGCTCAAGCTATTTTCAAATATAGAATGACATTACCAGATTTTCAACCAATGACGATGTTTGAAACCAGCTATGCTACGGGCCATTAGTTTCACAGTTCCCTTCCCCATTAATGTACCATAAGCTACATACAGGAAAGACTGCTTAGGCCTATCGTACCACAGCAGTTTTTCTTGTATCATCAATATCTAGGAGACAAGAAAGCCGAAGAGCAGCGTCAGTTGTTGATATACCTACATGAAACTAGGTACGGTAGCCCAGATGGTTTTCCAGCAAGCATATTCAGCATGAAAACTTGTAAGCCGAGTAGGTAGGGCGTGATAAGAGAACGCTAAAACTATACTATGAAAAGTTTCTGACAGAAGAACTTCGGGCAGGGCTCACTTTGAGTTTTCAAAAGGGCCAAAAACTGACAACGGGCTATCCAGCAACTTTGATGTTCTTCTCTTCGTACGGGGCCTGAACCAAAACCACTTAAACATGCAAAACTTCTCGAAGATATTGTGGCGTTTCACTTAATCTGACGATTCTGAAAAAAAGTTTTTGGACATTGTTTAAAGTATAGCAATTTGACTACTCAGTAGACACTACGTAGAGTGCCTTGTTCCCGAAGGGAATTCGTAAGGAATTGGCTTCTTAGGTGCGTTCGGGCCTGATAGGTCGGTAAGTATCCTAAAAAGCAAACCTACATGCATAGGTTCTCTCATCACTCACGCCCTATCTACTTTTAATCAAGCTTCCACATTGGCTTATTAAAGCCTCGTTAAGAAAATTCAAGCAATCTTCACTCCGCCTCCAGAAATTCGTTAATGAAACAGACACTCAAGCATGCTCGACAATGATTGTGCATACACCATACAAGCTTGACAAACTAACAAGAAAGTGTGTAGCCAGCTTTACCCACGAAAGGCTCCATTCCTTAATGCCTTCCTACCGTCCTCGGATTTCCTACAGATCAGATCTCTAATCCCAGACTAATTTACTCTTAAGGTGTTCTCCCTATTCGTTGATGACTTATTCAGGATTATCTACTTGGGCTAAAGAACTCGTGGATCGACTCATTAATACCCTTTGTGTTCAGTCGAACCAACTTCCAGGTTTTCAAATTGATTTCTTAATACCGTACCTACTTAACAGAAGCCTGCTTACTTCGCTAACTACGAATAGGTACAAACAAAATAGGCCAGGCTTATTAATAAACCAGCCCGCATCATTGTACACAGTACTAATTATCTGGTCACCGGATATCCCGTAGCCACCAAACAGCTACCATATAACATAGTCACTTTGATGGCATGATTCAAAGGCATAATTAATTTGATGGGCATGTAATTAATGACCGAATGTCATTAGTTTGTCCCTCAGGGCATCATCACCGCCGCAGGCATAACGAGAAGTACCTATATATCCTGGAGTTATCGACATAGCTTGTAGAACTATGTATGGCGTGGGCTGGGCATGTCTGTCGGTGGACCAACAGCCGACGGATCAAATGAGTCCCGGAGTAGAGACCGCTTATCTGCAAATATACCAGCTGCGTGTTTTTTTTTTTAATGTTTCAGCACCATGCTGAGATAGGAGCCTTTTTCGTCGTCGACTTCGTACAGGACCAGTTTAGTTTTGTCTTATTTTTTAGTTTTTTTTTTTCTGGGTGTTGTATTTTTATTTACGAACTGCGTTGGGTGGCTGTTAGCTATTGGATGAGACTTGCAGAGAATCGAGTTGAGTGGCGAGCGATTGAGGAGGCCTATGTCCAGCAGTGGACTGCTGTAGGCTGATGATGATGACGATGCGAGTCAAATAAATACTTTTTCTTTCTTTTTCTTTCAAGGGCAGCGTTCGATTCCCCCAGCTAGATAGACTGACAACCTTAAAAAGGTAACTGACTGACAGACTGGATGCGGAAAGCGGAGGACAGGGTGCTGTGTTGCAGCTAGGGAGAGGCCCATGTCCAACTGTGGACTCCGATAGGCTGAGTTGATTGATTGATCCATTACCCTAGGACCTAATTTCTAGAGTTTCCGTGTCATCTTTAACCTTTCGTATCGGCATACGTAGATCTACGCGAGATACAATGACTTTTTTATGTTGCTCCGACAAGGACCCCTACCCAGCAAATAACTTATTTCCCTATACAAACAAATCGAAACAAACAAAAACATAATTCATCAAGCTGCCGATACTCATCCTGTTTATCTAAACTAGTGATGGGAAGCAAAAAGTTGTGATTACTCGATTGTTATTATAATGAGTGTTCCCGAGCCGTATCGATTGACCTACTTATGCTATGGTCGTCACTTCCCACACTTCCTGGCTCGGGATTCGGATGACAAGTGACGCGTATTACCTACAGGAATACTCCTCCCGCTTTTTTCCGTGATTTTTTAAATATATCGAGAGATAGGCTATTTGGGAGTAGGGTATGTATAAATTTTTGCCTTGACATCGCATTGTAAATTCGAGAAAAGTTAGGGAGGTAGGTAGGTATCCTATACCCCCAAAAAGTAGAGGTGCAAAGGTTCGAAACAATAATTGTAATCCAGGCCAGTTATCTCGAAGATTATTGAGTTTCTAATCCAATTACGAGTAATCCATGGAATTGATAACTCAAAAAAAAATCCAGCGTCTCTTTCAGATTAACAAATTCACTCGGTATTCGCTGTTAATTTGAGCGACTGTTTTTCCGGTTCACTGCAAAACAAATTCTCTCTAAAAAAGGAAATTAAAAAGTGTTTATTTTTAGTAGTATCTATAAAATTACTGCGGTGTGAAACATTACAACCAATACGTAGTAACAAAATGCTTTCTAGTTTCTGAACTTTCGAGCACAAGCGATTAGTTTCCAAGCTGTAATATCACGCTGAAATATCGAAAACCAATAGCTTTAAAAAGTTCCAGTTCGAAGTTCAAACATTGCACGTTCATTAATAGAAATAACGACACTTTTACAAAAGGGTATGTGGACTTAACAAAACTGTAGTGAACAAACCGACAAAGGGTTTTATATAATTGTTAATGAACGCAGCTAAAGTTTGTATAGTGGGTGTCTAATGTCAAAGTTCGTCGTTGCCACGACTGGAAACCCGCCACATCCCGCGGCCCCGCCAAGTTCGCTACAAACTTCGGCACTTATCATGAAAACCTTGTGAAAACCGACACTCGACCCTTTACTAGGATTAAGAGACGTTTAAGTTAGTAGTGCAAATAAATGACTAGCTTAACGTGATAGTAGAACGTGTTTTTCGACGGCCAATTGTCGTAGAACTTGAAAAAACTACTTCTAGATATTACATAACTAGGTGAATCCTTGCTATCGACGTTCTCTCGTGGAGTTCTTTCATACAAGCCTACAAGCTTGGCTTGCCTTTATAACCACTACTACTCTTCATGATGATAGGGTTTCCGAACAGTCTGCTTGCCTAGACTTGCCGTTTTGTTAGCCCCTAGGTAGGCCACTTTTTTTTTTTTTTTTTTACGGATTCGAAATCATGAAATGACTACTCCCGCTCTGGGTGGAGTGGGAGGGAGTGTCAGACTCTTACTGACTAAAATCCATCCATGTTCCTTTATTGCCCTTTGTGTTCCAGGGCCGTATCTCTTTCGAACAGTTCCGCAGCCTAGGCAGGCCACTGACGTTCTCATTCATTTCATGGACTATGACTGATATAGCTTGCAGAGTAAGCAAGCTGAAGTAACAGTCGACTGGCCGTGTTAGTCGAAAGACCGATGGCCTACGGAGCAAACGAATCTTGTAGTGGAGATTGCGTACCGGTAAGTTTAGCGTGTAACGGCCTCCAGATAGATGGACTGATTACCTTAAAAAGATGGCCGGGATAGAATGAAAGCGGAAGGCCGAAGACAGGGCGTTAAACGCAGCTTGGGTGAGACCTATGTCCAACAGTGGACTGCAATAGATTGGATTGATTTTATGAACGTAATAACCTCTTTAAGCGCTGTTTTGTCGATAGCTAGGTAGGTACACATCTACACATTTTGACGAGTTATTTTGTACACACGGCCGCACATCAAGCTATACATTTCCAGTATAACGAAGCCTCGCTTTGTATGGATTTCCGCAACAACGAAAGATCCCCACAAACTGGTTGTGATAGCTTGATTGGCTGTCGTGCGTACGCAGATATCCGTTGCTACGCTCTAGTAGGCAGTAATCTTGCATTAGGGCGTTTCTTTTTCCCTTTTCCTCAACTCGATAACGACGAATCTATTGCCCATCGAGTCGTGAATTTGAATGCGATACAGGCTGAGGTAAATCTAAATATTTATTTCACGAAAAAGTCGAGAATAGAAATGAGATTCGAATGTAAAAGGTAAGAAAATTAAATAGGTATTATCTTTTGATCATCATCTGCATAGCCTTTTCCCAACTATATTGGGGTCGGCTTCCAGTCTAACCGGTTGCAGCTGAATACCAGTATTTTACATGGAGCGACTGCTTATCTGACCTCCACAACCCAGTTAGAACCTGGGTAATACGATACCCCTTGTAAGACTGGAATTTCATACTACATGATAGAATACACTCTCATGTTACACCAAAACTGTTACTCTAGCTGTATGTTTTTGGTTCTTGACTATACGCAAAACAGCTACCGATGATGGCGGTGACAACGTGTTTCACGCCTAATCAACGGAATTTTTTTAGACAGTCAAATAAATTGAGTAGGTTAAGCTCGAACTCGTAATGGCTTCTTAATGAGTCCCGACAAAAGTCCCTCCACAGAAACAATATTTACGCACATTTATAATGAGCGGCAACGAGACCCACCCCTTGCAACCTCTTTGCAATTCAACTTCGCATATTTCATTTTAATGTTTAACGCCAGGGGCCGCGTCCGTCGACTCAACTCGTCGCCTGCTATTCAGCCAGTAATTACAATTTCTGCTATTAAGTTTTTCATTGAGTTAATTGCAAACATTAACTCGCTACAAAATTGGGAAATTAATTAAAACAGTGAAGGTTTTTATTAACATTTAATTGTACATAAGTACCTAACTACAGACATATCTTACGAAGAAGCTTATATAAATAAAGTGGAGTTACATTCATGGATTGATTTACGATATGACAATATCGAACAGTCATTCACAAGGCGATTTTCGAAAATCGACTAAGACCGGTTTTATATCGCTTCTCAATCGATTGTTCGTGATAATCGCCTAACTGAACGCTAGACCATAGAGATCGATTGTGATATAATTTTAAAACGAGTACTTTCATTATAATGTGCCTCGAAATCAATAAAAACGTTTAAAATTACTATAGATAAAAGCGTCTTCGATAAAGAAGCGTTTAGTCAAATAAATAAATAAAAAAATACTTTCAACTATCAAATCGATAATTCTAAAAATATCACTTTTTATTATGGTGTTCCGTTATTTATTTATTTTTGAGTCTGCTAATATTTAATGTAACGTAAAATCTTGTTGTTCGTCCATTTTTAGTTCGTCTAATTCTAAACACAAAAACGTAGTCACAGTCAGAAATTTTCACAGTTCTAAAAGTTAAGAATTTTGTCTTTGGAAGTTGGTTTTCCTTTCATATTACTGAAAGACAACTAAACTTTAGAGCGGGGATCGTACCCCTTGCTCTTTTTCACGAAATTACGATAAAACCTTTAATAAAATATTCATGCAATAAGAGAAACCTCAGTCCTAAACAAACTTATAGCGAAATGAATCAAGTATTTACTTTATCAACTAAAAGGAGTACTTTGTAGTTTCTACAATTCGGCACACATTTATTATTCACTATTTTACCAAGTTGAGAGCGGAGTATATACGCGTCATATACAAAAACGCATCTATTTAATTGACTTTACTTCATTTAAGAATGAGGTCTCGCCATTCTACTTTTTCGTTTCGTAAATTCATTATAGGTAACATAATTTTGGAATACAATACCTATAATTATACATTCAACTTAACCTAGCACGACGACTACAGACAAATGATTACAAACTTTTTTTTTGAAAAAAATAATGTAAAACCTACCTATGAATCACGAGTAGACCATTTATACAAAAATCTTTTTTTACGTTTTTTTTTTTAATTTTTAAATATGATCACTTACATCAGTGATAACATAAAAGCACCGTCAAATTATCTTATTTAATGACAATAATAAAAAATATTAAATGCTGGGTATAGGTAATAAAAGGCAAAACACTTCGCAAACCCTGAAACACACAATACATATTATCTTAAAATCACATAACTCTCTAAATACTATAGGAAGACCAGGCAAATAATAGCGATCACAAAGCGAAGGAGGTGTACATACGCTGGGAATTAAAAACAAATGTTAAATAGTGCAGCGAATCAGCATAAATGCGCGCTCGATTCTTCCGAATTCAAATAGTGTAACTACGACCTACTTACAACGAATAATCGTGTTCGAAATGAATGAACCCGTTAAATACAGAATGAACGATATCATTCACTCGTACATTCAACAGCGCAAACACATTACATGAGTGAGTAGCTGTGTCTATCTACACTAGGTGCTCGGGACAGGGCGGGTAAATAAATGGCGGACATACTAAAACGAAGCAAATAACACAACAAACCAAACGGGAAAAAGTGCATCACGTCAATAATATAAAAAACATACCTACGATTTTTTATTTTTTCGTTTTTTTTTATCTTTCGTGTAATCTCTAAAAAATGCATTCTATTTTACAGATTATAAGATGATACATTTGAGATTTGGAACAGTCCCACGCCCGTGAAACCGCGGCCGTTTGAGTATTCCAACGCTCCGGACGCGTCGAATAAAACGCATCCGAAATCTATTCAAATAACAGGTACCAGCTGACATGAATTACGCACTTTCAGCAAAGAAAAATATGTCAAAACACTACTAACATTTTTTTCGACTTGCGACTAGTTAAATCAACTCTACTTGACCATTTATCGATTAGTTGTCGTTTTTTTTGTTATAAAACCTCGATTAGTTCGTCCACGAATGCACTATGTTTTAGTATTATACCCCTATCTATCATCTGACACCGTGCTATTGGTTACAGTACACACATTTACCTTTTTTTATCAACTTTCTCGTAATCATATAGCCTGTATATGAAAAGGAAAGTCAAACACATTCGATGTGTAGCCGATGAAACAGTTACACCTCTAATTCGATTATGTTCTCGATTATTCATTCGATTGTTTCTTATCGACATTGATGTCGATGAAGGCTGACTGTGTCGTCGACTACTCAAGCAGCTTCATAGCGATAGCGTAACACATTGTTTTCAATAATTCCCTACAGATTTTACCTTAAATTTTAGCCAATTCTATAAATTAAATTATTAATTTTGAATTTCGATTCGATGACAGGATGTCTCCCGAAGAGTTTTACTAATGTGTTAATGAAACATTTGATATGAGACGTGACGACCCTGATATGTAGAATAAATCTGATCTACGTTTACGAAATACACTAGATGTAAGAAACTTCCAGTACAGTATAATAACGAATGTATTAAGTACCAACGAGCTACGATGTGTTAATGTCACGGAGTAAGTATCAAATGGAGTGCTATCAAAAACGCCGCGACAAAACGCGTCGTCGTTGTGAGTTCTATATTTGATTCTAGACTTATGTTCGTCTTAAGCTCTCCATGTGTTCTCCACTCCGTGTAAAAGTGAATTCATGTAATTTATATCAATAATAGTAGCTCTATTTCTAAAATGAAGACTTGTATCAAGGAAGTAGGATCACGTCTCTATGATGTGGAGTGTTCGCCTGCCTGTGGCTCATTCTGGTACTGGACAATGGTATCTAGAGTTGACACACTGTTTTCTGTCATCGCGTGGTCTCAGGGCAGCTATTCTTCACCGCCAGCGTCTTCAGTGATTGTTTCGCCCGCTTTCTCCTGGGAAATGTTTTGACCTGCAAGTTGTTCAAGTAATAATGAGATAGATCAATAAAGCCACAAATAACTGCAAGACGCAGTTGACGGGTTGCAAGGGCGGTTTTTTGAGTTCTTTGTGGTGAAACGCATTATACTGGAGATAATTTTAAGTATTTACGCAATAGAGTTGAAAATGGGATGGGGCAGTCTATTTTTGTATTAAATGTTGTGATATGAAAAAAAAAAAATGAGCCGTCGCGGGACGCCTGACAGATGTCAAACATCGAAATTATTTTGTACAGTATTATTTTGACACGTGGTCTGACTGAGTAGCGGTGTTTACAAACTACATAACTATGTAGGTACTCAATCAGATCTTCAATAGCTCAATAACCGCGTTAATTTTCGCAAATGCGATCATGCACCTTACCTGTGTCTACGGAACAATTTCGTTTGCAAGTATTTTTATTTATTTGTAAACGCGATTGTGCTCCTTATTTATTGGAGATCACGGGCCAAGTTCCTATGCAAGTATTTTTTCTCCCAACAGGACTTGGAATAGAAATAGGAACGTTAATCGTCTGTAAGTAGGTATTTACTTGTAAACGCGATTGTGGTTCTTATTTTCTTTATTTTATTATTTATAAGGTCACGGGTCAATTTCCTATGCAAATATTTTTTCTTCGGCGTATTTGGCGACGCGTCGCTACGCCAATAGTCGGTATAACCCGCCGCTATAGATGTTTCACATCAAAAAAATATAGAAGACATCTGACTGAAGATAAAAGTCGAGATTCTGTAAAAGTTCTATAAACATGAACATGTGTAAGTCAAAGCACATGCTAAGAACGTTTACAAATATTGCCATTTAGCCGAGTGCAATTAGACAAAAAATACTCTAAAGGTGGAACGAAGTTTATAGTAGTCGGATTTTCATGGGACTTTTTTTATTGAGTTCCTAGAGGAGTGGAGAAGAAAGTTAAAAAAAAAAAATTTCGACGCTCGTGACTTTTTAATTTTTTTTTTTGGTTTTCCTTTAGAATTTTTTTTTCGTTCCTGAATAACTTCAAATTCAACGAATTCATATTGTGGCCTAATAGTGTGACCTGTGTGCATCCATTAAACGCCAATTTGGTCTGTTTCTTTGTTCATTGTTATTGACGATATGCATATTTCCAGGTTTTTTTATGAAAATTTCCAATTTTTTCAATTATTTATAAAATACCGAGTTTTAACAAAAAGATTTCTTTTGTCATTGGTAACCGATACTTTTTCACAGATAACTGGATGTAAAAATGTGCAAGAAATCCATATTTACGAGTGAAGTGACTAAAAATTCATTCGCAAATATCAGGAAATCTTCTATGAAAAATTAAAGAAGGCCATTTTTCTCAAAATGTTTCTATGGCGGTCATTTTAAATATTATCCTGAAAATATCCTTATTATATCGGCTATCCGCAGAGAACACAAAATAAAAAAAATATTCGGCGGTTCTCGATAAATGTTGATTATTGCTGACAAAGGTGAAATGGGCCGCTGGTAAACTCACAAAAATTATCGTAATTGTAACGTAACCATTTCTCTTAATTTCTATTTAGAATTAGTTGCAAGCTTGGGTCTCTGCGCCCCATTTAATATCAATACCGATACCGATACCGCTCCCAATTCTTAGCGATAGATCCCTTTTGTCATGTTTTACTTTCTCAGCAGTAACTGATATTTAACAAGTATCCTTGAATATTTTTCTGGTTATTATACCTTATTAGATAGCTACTAAAATGAGGTTTTGGAAAATAATTTGCACATTGAGTTATATAGAAAAATTTCGAAAAAAAAATGCTTTCATTAACATAGATGATTTTCTGATTTTTGAATGAATTTTAAGTCACTAAACTCATGAATATGGTTTTTTTAACATTTCCTTGTCCAGTTATCTGTAAAAATGTATCTGTTACCAATTTCAAAAGAAATCTTAGTCTTAAAATTCGATATTTTAGAAAAAATTGAAAAAATAGGAAATTTTCAAAAAATACTTGAAATATGCATTACATCGACAATAATGAACAAAGAAACATACCAAATTGGCGTTTAATGGATGCACGCAGGTCACAATATTACGCCACAATATGAATTTGTTGAATTTGAAGTTATTCATCATCGAAAAAAAAATATTCCAAACGAAAACCAAAAAAAAAATTAAAAAGTCGCGAGCGTCGATATTTTTTTTTTAACTTTCTTCTCCACTCCTCTAGGAACTCAATAAAAAAAGTCCCATGAAAATCCGACCACTATAAACTTCGTTCCACCTTATTGTCTAATTGCACTCGACTAATTAGAAAAGATGCATTTTCAAGTTGTTTAACACTTACAAAATCATAAATAACTACTTACTTTTATTATTAAAATCAATACCATTAAAGATTATGATAATGAGCGGTCATCGGCCGATGACAAAAATAAATAAAAAGCATGCATGCAAGAAAGATATATTTCTAACCCTTTTTCGCTGATGAAAGTATGCACTTCTTGCAGCTTATGAAGAAAAAGGAGACACGTTAGAGTTAGGCGTGGAGGGCATGAGGTCCATGGTCTTGCACACCCACCCCGCGATGTCCACCTTCTCCGCGTCCGCCTTGCGGATCCACTCGTGGTTCTGTGTACAGAAATAATATTGTTAGACATAACATCTCTGCGGACTCCTGGGCAAACGACAAAAGTCGTTATTGAAAAGGTGATTATACATAGATCGCGAACACAGCCGACAGCAGCCGAAGGTCCACCAATGTTATAACAAGTAACATTTAATTAAAAGTATTAAAAAACCCAACTACAAATTGTATTATGTACCTGTAATTGTATGTGTATATATTTGTAATCTTCTTTTAATTTCCTTCATTTTTATACCCTACTCGATAAGTTTGGTTGAAAAAAATTTATTAACGACTTCTATAATTTAGCGCCAAAAATCCGCCATTTTGTTTTTTTTAAACGCCTGTCTATCTAAGGACACTTTGGTTTTTGAGACGAATCTAATGATACCTTAATCGTCGAAATCTATCCAGTCTTTTGGAACGTACCGAGGTAATAAAGAAATTTACAAAAAACAAACAAAGAAACATACAAGATGACCCTTCCTTGGCAGTCCGGTAAAAAAGTGATACTCGCTTTTTAAGACACAGCTTATTTAATATGAGAGATGAAGTTTCGCACGCCATGGTTAGTTACACTATTCAACAGCTTCAGGATGGACTGGCCTCCACCAATGGCCCCTCTCCACTCCACATGATAAATTCTAACCCGCTCCCTCTCAAAGACAAGAGTTGCGATACACAATTTCTATCAAACGCCTATGGATACTGAAGGAAATTCGCAATACGTTTTTGTTTGAAAAATAATTTAGCTTGATACTGTAAAAACCCTAACAATATTATTGAATTGTCAAAAGTCCATTAGGATTGTGAGTTCTGTGAGTGAATTACGCAATTACCTCGCTGAGTCCCAGCTGTGGGATTACCATAGGAAGCACCTACAACTAATTCAGTACGTACCATCAACGTTTTCAAGTCAGCCCGTTCGTCAGGGTTTTTCTTGAGGCAGCGGTCCACGAAGTCTTTGAACTCATCGGAGAAGATCCCGGCCGGCAGCTTGGGAGGCGGCTCGTTCACGATGTAGTCCAGCAGCTCGAATATCGCCATCGGGCGTGGGGAGTTTGGCGCCTGGAATTGAAAATACCATCGTTTATTAAGATGTGGTCTGTTTTCGCTGAGGTTATCTTTAAAATCCGTGCTTATATTATAAATGCGAATGAAATTCTCGTTTGTCTCGCTGTCTGTTACTTTTTCACCTCTAATAGGCTGAACTGTCTATAAATAAAATTTGGCATATGGGTACATTTTAACCTGGGTTGGATTATTATCCAGGTGTACGCTTATGGGATAATTTCCGATCCACGGGCGAAGCCGCGATAAGGAAGTATCATATTGATTATACAACCTGTTTGAAAAGTAAATATAACCATATCCTAAAGATGCAAAATACATCGAAGACAATCGAAGTGTGTTGTTATATGCATTGTATGCTTATCACACACACATACAACAGTACATAGACGTACATACTACAGTTAACAATGAACACGAAACTGTTAACTAACTTTTAATAATAAGTACAACATGGTACAAGTAGTACGAAACAATATCAAATAGTCAAAAAAATGGAGGCCAGGTGTTTCAGGAACCAGTATCCTGGTATCGTAATCCCTAATTTTTTTTCTGATCAGACCAAATAACTAATCTATCAATAGTCAATAGCTCTATACCAACCTGCCCAGGAGAATGATCTTCGTTCTGGCCCCCAAATATAGCCGCTAAGGTCTTCGCGTCAGGCGGCGGGATGGGGTACATTCCTATCGCCATCTCGACTAAGGACAAGCCGAGAGACCAGATGTCTGACTGCACTGAGTAATGCGTGCCTTGGAGTCGCTCCGGCTGTAAACAGAAATTGACATATAAAGTCAAGCAAGCAAGTTTTTAATAAAAGTAGTTAAATTTTTGCCAGATAAACATTTTTATTTTTTATCTCACTTAAGCGTAAACTCGTCGAGACGCCCAGACTTGGTCTTTGACGGAGGGTCAGAAGTCCAAAGGTTTGCCAAAGAGCGATGGAGCATAGCATTTTAAACATCAAAGTCACAGATCGAATGATCGCGTGACGATTTGTGCTCGATCCTGACTGATTGGCCAGAGAAGGCAAAACATCGAGAGGGTAGGAAAGGAATAGGCAAGGCCTTTGCCCAGCAGTAGGACAAAATAGGCTAAACAAAAAAAAACATTTTTCAACTAGCTTTCTATCATATTCTTAAAAACTGCCCTGTGGATTCTGCTGCTGGTGAATCACAAATTCACGAGGTCTTATCAGAAAACCTTTGTATAAACATGTTGAGGAGATAGATAGGTAACCATAGATTGGCCTTGAATTTAGGAATATTGTAAAAGAACTTTGTACCAATTTTGGAGTGCAATAGAGTTATCTAAGTTCATATGATTTTCTGGCCTTTAAACATTACTGGTTAGCAGTGAGCAGTTACCTAGTGATAATAGCACTATATTGATATAACCACTAGGCAGATATAACATTGACTAAAGTTAATTTTTAATGGCATAAGTACGACACTTGCGGATCCTTATACTTGTCTCGCACACATCATCTGCCTAGTCACAAATGACAGTCGAGACCAACGGCTTAACGTGCTTTCCGAGGCACAGAGGAAACTCGGTATGTAATGGGTGATCACACAAAAAAGAGGTTGGTCTTTGACGAAACCAACAATCATATAACTTACCGACATATAACTCCGAGTCCCCACAAATGAGTTGGCCATGGAATCAATCAGCTGCCCCGACACTCCAAAGTCACAGATCTTGATCTCTCCGTTACTGTTCACCAGTATATTCGAGGGCTTCACGTCGCGGTGCATGATTGCGTGCTTGTCTCGGAGGTAGCTCAGGCCTTTCAGTACTGCTGATGTTATTGTTCCTGGAACGTGGTGGTAGTGGTAAATTAGTCTACATTAAGTACTTCACTCGACTAGTGGTATGTGGGTGCTATGCATGAAGTTGGATCCCCCAGGTCCAGTAGTGTTATTGGATTTTTCACTTTAGAAATAATGACAAGGGACTCTAGCAGTGCCATGTAGGACTGCCAAGTCATAGGTCTCGAGTTCAAACCCAAGACACGCACCTCTGATCTTTCGGATTTATGTGCGCATTGTTTAATTATCATTTGTTTCGGTGAAGGAAAACATCGTGAGGAAACCAAACCAGTACGCCTGAGAGATATTTCTCAACGGCATATAAAGCCAAGTCAGGGGGCCAAGGGTGGTGCCCACACGAAAAAAAAGAAGAACAAGGGAGTCTGGATTTCATCCCGACTAATGGCATTAAGTTCAGTCTGCCGTTGTTATAGCATAAGACTTATAGGTACATTTTCTAAAGTACAGGCACACAGATAAGAATACCCTAAGTTTTTGTTAATACTATCATAGCAGAAAAACAGTGGATTAATTTAAAACAGAGACATTCAACAGGTGAGACCCTCAAAAAGTTTTTTAACACATTAACTGCCAAGGTATATTTTCTGTATCCTCCAAATTTAATTTCTTGCTATTGATTCCAAATTGAATAATTATGTATAAAAAGTGTTCCCTTTCCTTTATTTTGATAAAAAAAAATGCTAAAACCATGTTGAATATGTGTTGCTTGGCGCCATGTCAGTCATTTTTAATAGAAAAGTTCACTGTAAACGTGCCAGACGGCACACTGCAGTCATTTGAATTTGATGCTTGGTGTCAGTCACCGGTGACTGACATGGCCTGAACAGATAGTGAGTCTGTCAGGCACCGGTGCCTGACATGGCAGCTAGCGTGTTAAACGACAATGGCTGCCCTAAATAACAAGGCGTCTTATCGCATTGAACACGATGTCTTCTTCATTTTCATTGATAAAAATAAGTATAACATGTTTTGGTGAAACTTATTTGCATATAAACTACCAATAAGATAACAAATGAACTCTAAAAAACTCAGAATAAATATTTAGCAGTGTTTATTGAAGAGGAACAAACTGCATGATTATGCAAAGACTATGCCAGCATTGTGTGATGAACTAACAGTTTCATGACTCATTGTTAAGGCATAATAATCTTGACAACAGTCCTATGTGGACAGACTTTTATTAGAAAAATGTTTCATAAGCAACTACTCACCTCCATGAGTCATACTAAAATAAACATCCTTGCATAAAACTGTCTGTCTTTCAGTTAACTTTTCATGCTCTAACGGCTGAGCAGATTTCAATGTTCAGATTAAGACATCATCATCTGCTTAGCTTTTTCCCAACTATGTTGGGGTAGGCTTCCAGTCTAACTGGATGCAGCTGAATATCAGTATTTTACATGAAGCGATTGCCTATCTGACCTCCGCATACCCCCTCAATACGATACCCCTTGGTAAGACTGGCTGTCAGACTTTCGGCCTTGATGAAGACCTAGGATGCTTTTTATCCCAGTATTCCCAGTAATATATTCTCAAGTTAATGTTCCATAATCCATTACAGACTGTTCACCTCTTTGAGTCATTCTAAAATAAACATGCCATACACGCTTGATTAAATTACTCATGAATGAATTAACTTTATCAAGAGGTGACGGACTGTACCGTATATATATTGAGAATGAAGTTTGTACAATGTACATCCGTGTGCATTCAAGTGCAAATAAAAGTGTCTGGCTTTGAGTGCAATTGAGCTTCCACTTCACAAAATCAGTACACAATGGTCGCCAATTGGAAATTGTATTATTGTATGAGTACCAGTTACATTGTACTGAGATGTAGGCTGACTTCACGCTGACTTTATTTATCATACATTTTACACAATTTTTGCAATACAATTGAATACTCAGCATTTATCCTAATCAGCCTCCTTAGCTGGTGGTGTCCACACAAGATTGCAGGGATCGTCCTGGAGGAGAATCATACAGACCAGGGGGCGAGCATAGGGGGCCTTTACCCAGCAGTAGGCGGAACAAAGCTGCCCAAGAGGAACTGGAGACTAATAAAAGAGGTTTTTTTTACGAACTTACCTAGAATCGATTCAGGAATCCGACCAGCCTTCTTCAGTATCAAATCCAGCGAACCACCATCCATATACTCCATACAGATCGATATTTCCCCATCACTGTAGAATGCCCCATAGAAGCCCACGATGTGGGCGAAGTTGCATTCATGCAGTACTTTCAGTTCTCGTATGATTTGTTTCTTGATCGCTGGCTTCACTTCTAGATGGATAAGCTTACGAGCCATGATCAGGCCTGTTGACTTGTGGCGTACTTTCATTACTACGCCGCCATTGCCTTGGCCTGAGGAATTTAATAGACATTTAATTTATGAATAGAATTTTCTGGAATCTTTGCAAAATCTGGGTCATCGCTGTTAGCTTCTGAAAAGTCTACCCATAACTACATTGACTGACTTACATGTTCAGTGAACTAAGTTCAGATTATCATGCACAACTAATTACAAAATCTTTAATATTCCACATTGCCAAAATAAGCTGGTATGACAGGCAGTTAAGATTCTGAACACCCTATTTTTCAATCAAATCGTAAGTTAGAGGATATTGGGTCAGTAGGCATCATCATGACCCCATTAAAAAATTAAAACAATAAAACTAGAACTAACTAGAACATAAAATAAACTAGCGTATTTCCAAGTTATCAGCAATTATATTAACAAGTACTGTGACATGATTTTGTAATTAAGTTTTTTTTTTGTACTTTTCTTTTGTAATTATTTAGTTTTAATTATTTTTTACACAGCTTTTAAATAAATTAATATTATAAAATACAGTAAAATTAGTTCAACATTTACTATGATAAACCTTTACAATTAGAACAATTATATTGATATTATATTTGGAGTAATGTCTTACCTAACTCCCCCAGTTTCTCAAAATCATCATCACTAAGCTCTCCGATCTTCTCTTTCTGACAGAGGAACACCTCTATCCTGCGCCTCTGGGTGTCATCCATCTCAATCTGCTCCAGCCTCTCTGTTAACGCCTCAATGCTGGTCTTGGACTTCCCAGCTAAACCCTGCCGCCTACAACAATTTTATGATACCTATTATTTTATGGCTTTTAAAATAAAAAAGTTCCCAAAGTTTAGTTCAAAATTTGGGATAGTCTGACAATAATTGTTTAATGCATTTATTCTGTTAAACCTGAAAAGTAAGTAGGTACCAATCTATTCTCTATAGAAATACAATTAAGTAAAAAAGAAGTGTAACTTCAAAATAACAGCTTTTCAGTGAATGCATATAAAAGTATATACGGTACTTATAACAAAAAACATCTGCGAGACAGCTGGACCGATTTTGACAGGAGTTTTATTGGCAGATATCTGATGTCATACAAAAAAAAAAGATTAGGGTTATTTGGTTAGAGTTAATTAAAAACCTTCAAATTAAATTATTAACAAAATCCGATGCAAATAGGGAAGTAATATTTTTATAATAATTTCAGTCATTCGAAGGATGCGGGCAACAGTTAGTCTCACATAAAATTGTATAAATGAAAATTTACATTTGTGTGACATTAAAATCCATAAGCAAACTTGCAAAAGAATAACTATTCAAAGTCAATATTTTATTTTATTTTATTTATTATAGGACAATAAACAGCTACAATACATAATGTTTACAGTCACAGCAATATACGTTTATGTAGTATTAACAATATTGCAGCCCACTACATTATCCGCATGTTAACAAAATTTGAATAAAAACAAAAAAGGATGCCACTAGGTTATCGTTACTCAGATAATTAAAATACAATAATATTAGCATCATCAACAGCTTTTTACCAATTAGTAAAAGCATTGTTTGGCATCCGGACGCACACAACACTTGAGACTGGCTGAACGGAGTCTGTGAATAGCGAGTGATTCAAGGCTGAGATTGTGATAAAGTCTAAACCCCCTAAAATATTGAGAATCGTAGTCAACCTAATATATGGTAGTCAGTGGCCCGAAAGTCTGAAAACCGGTCTTATCAATGAGTATCTTATAACCCAGTACTAACTGGGTTGTGGAGATTACACTGGTATTTCACTGAATCATGTTTTACTGGAAGCCAACCCCAACAAAGTTGGAGAAAGGCTATGTAGATGACGATGGTGAATCAGCCTATTATGTTTCCTCTGCTAGGTGACAGGCCTCCTCTGAGTGAGAAGTGGGCCGTAATCTGCCATGTGGTATCAGTAAGGTATCAACCGATCCCGGGACATGTCATTTATGTATCCAATTATAAATACTTACTCCGTAGCAGTAGCAGACTTCAGCTGTGGCGTCATGTTGGATGGTGTGACCGCTGGGGCCGTGTCGATTGACCCTGGTGGCAGGGTCAAGTTCAACTTGTTTTTTGACATTTTACTCATCTTGGATAAGTAATGTCTACCGCTTTAACCCATGAAATGTCCTTGTTTTGCTCCAAGTTGGTAGCTGGAATGTAAAAGATATATAATATAATCTTTTTAGCATATTATATTTACAGTAGAAATAGGAATCAGGACAAAACTTTGAAAGGAATTTTATCATTAAAAATGTTCGCGAAAAAGTATTGGTATTGTTTAATTTATTTTCACTAAAAATTTAAATCCTTTTAGGCATCAAATAACATTTTAATTGCTGTAAAACCTCTTTCATAGTTTTATCCCAATTCTCTTTGGAATCTTTATTCACTCTGTTTTACCAGGTAAATAAAAACAAACTAAAAAAAAAATACATCAGGAAGGACAACATGGTAACACATGGTAAATATTGAATTTGAGCAGGTATTGTTTATCTAAAATGTTGTGTGAATAAACAATAAAGACACCCTACATAATGCCAGACATTCAATGACATTTTGAAATGTGTAGACTAAATTATTTATAGGTTTAACATTTTAAGGAAAACTGCTAGACATTTTACAATAAGGCAAAGGTCACTTGAATCTAATAATAACAGAGATAACTTTGAAGATGTTCACTAAACTGACACATTAATCAATAACACCATGCAAAAGAGAAAAGGAAATACTGGAATGTTTTCTTACAATGGTAAGCCCAAAGTTGTCGAAAACGAAGCTCAGGCAAGATAAAGGACAAGCGCATTAATTTAATTTCAATGAATCATTCATCAATAATAGTTATTCGTGAATTCCTTACGTTTCAAAACAAAAGTGTAGTTAAAATGTATTTCACCCATTAATTTCCCTATCAAGCGGTATGACTAAAACGCATTGACATAGACGACGTATTACTTTAGAGACATCTCCAGAGAATGTAACAAGTACAACATGAATCCGCGATCCGGAATTAGCCAAAAAATAACAGTACAGTGACTCAGGCAAAGGGTGAGTTATTGTAAGGGTGTAGGCAAGTAAAAATTAAGATTCCACTTACAGGATTTGGAGACTTAATTCCTTCGTCACTGCATTTCTTTCAACACTCAAAACCACGTAAACTTAGAATACTATGATATTTGTGTAAAGAAAATAAAAACAATGCCGTAATTAAAATTTATAACGATCAGAAAACGATAAAGAAAATCGGAAAACTAAAATTTGTCAAACGTCAGCCAGCGAGCGACAGTCCAACAGATAATGAATGACAGTTTTTTTGACAGCAATAAAAACAATCATAGACAATAACTCTTCGAGAGAGAAGAACGAATGACATGACTATGAAAGTTTAGGCTAGGGTCACACGCAGTAGTTTGGTCAACGACGACTCGCTGGATGGGATGGCTGGCGATTTCAATATATCATGTTTATAACCACGAATCTTGCAAACAATTGCTAGAAATATATCCACAATACTTTCGTGAGACAAAATTCTGAATGCCACACTGGTGGGCGTTGTGTTGAGTGCCACTTGCAGGATGCTTGAGTAGGCTGCTTTAGGGACAGCATAGTTGCAGATTTGAATATTTAGTGATTTTGTACCATCATAGCCACTCAAAATTAATAAGCCACTAGATCGGTAAAAACCGATGGAATTTGCGAATCCGGCTTTGGAATGACTATTTATTTATTTAATGAATGCACAATGTACACATAATTGTTCGCTGAGCTAACTAAAAGATGAAATGCCTGATTCACATTGACATAAACTTCGTCGAAATCATCTTTAAAATAATCGAATACGTCTTCACCATTTTCATGATACAATTAAATGGCCGGCCGGGCGCTCATCGAAACGGTAGTTTTTTTTAGGAGGTTCAAGTCAATGACCTGCAATGGAAATTCCTCGTATTGACGGATACAAATAAATATCAAGATACAAAACCGTCGTTTTGTTGCTTTTTTACTTTAGGCACGGGCTTCAAACTAAACTAAACTATACTAAACATTATTTTATCTTATAAAAAACTGACTTTAGGCACGGGCTTCACCGCATGGAGGTCGAAAATTATCCCAAAGGAAACTTTCTGCCAGGATAAAAAGTATCTCGACTTAATCTAGGTCATGCTCTACCCATGTTTCGCATATAGGTAGACCGCCACAGCCGTTTTGGCATGAAAAGGTTATGGCCAGACAGTTACTTTCGCATGGATTAGGGTTAGAAGTTAAGGTTACGGCCAGTCATTATTATTGTTTGTCCTGTGCAACTCCAATAAAAACTTCTGCCGTAACCGAGACCAATTTTAACTATCGTTACATTTACCTCTCAGGAACGATGGATGAACTGTGTGAAGAATGACATGGCTAGAAAGGAGGTCACTGCTGAGATGACAAGTAATAGAGAAGTAAAGTATTGGAGAAACTATGCTACGTCGACCTCAAATGAATTGGGAAGAGGGCAGGAGAATGTTAATATTTACCCACACAGCAGTGTACATAAAGTTGGAATACAAACTCGGAAAATTGAATAATAAGATACTAAAATCAATATGTTTAATGAATAATATTTTTCTATAACATACATACTATTGTCCATACTAAGCTGAATTCTACTGATATTTACAGCGTATGCATTTCAATACAAATATTTATATGTAGTACCTACTCATCAAAACAATAATAATTATTATTTATTTAGAACTAAGTATCAGTCTATGATTTGATCGTACCATCATAGAAATATTATATAACAAACTCTAGTACGAAATGGGCAAAGCCAGTGTTACAAACACTTCCTTGGCGTTATCATAAGGCGACAGAATGTGAAACATACAAGGTTTAAACAGACCCTTCACGAAGCCGTCAACCAAGCATTCTGTACATCAAACTAAGTAACTCTACGCAAAAATTATTGCTGGGAAATGACTTTTTTTTTGGGGTGAAAAATCACAACAAAGCTTAGTGCTGATGGATGCTTTGAATAGTAAACGGGTCATGGAGTTAATTAAAGTAAAGTTAAAACTTTTAAAAGTAGTATTTAAAAAACTTGTGAAAAATTGGAACTTTGACCTCCAATATCTCCGTAACTAGAAGATTCCCAGGTATGGTCTAATATCGCAATGACGGGGAGAACAAGTGCCTTTCGGCTTCGTTAAGGGTCTTTTTACACCCTTTATTTCGACACGAGAAAAGGTACTACAAACTGTTGGAAAACACAACTCTGTCCCATTTAGCACTAGAGTCAATACGAGATTAGGAAACAGAAGTCTTAAGTAAAGCCGATAGCCATAACTTATACAAAATTACTTTTATAATTTCAAACCTAATTAAAATGAACCTAAATTAACAAATTGATCAATGATGAAAATGATGATACAATGATTCACGTCGATTTTAATTTTGTCAAAAACATGTTAATACCGGGCTGATTCTTTTTTGTTTCTGGAACAACTTTTTTAGTTTCTGATTTAGGAGTTTTACTTTCTTTTTCTTCAGGTTTAGGTTTTTTCTTTTTTTCTTGTTTAGGGCTTTTTGGCTTTGGTTCGCCGTCTGTTGTTTCTTTTGGAGCCTTCTTCTTTTTGACCTTCTTTTTCTCTGATTCTTCGGGCTCACTGGCCGGTTGTAATAATGGAGTTGGGTCATTCATGATCATCGCTAACTTCCCGAAGTAGTTCCACAGAGCGTCAACGCATTTCTCCGGTTTCCCGCCATCAGCTGTTTCCCAGAGTAAACCGTACATTCTCGGCTTCAGTTTCTCTGTAGGTTTCTTCATTTCAGACTCGAATTCGTCTTCTAAATGTTTCAGTCTTTGTTTTTGGGTTTCGGGTGAGAGGGACAACATGTCGTCTTCGTCCATTGTTGCTTCCTGTAAATGAGAAATTTAATATACACAGTGACTGAATGTAAACAACTTAAAATCTGTCTTAGGCACGAATTACACAGAAACGGCATAAGGTGACGGTACGGCGCAGGCGCAGCGTAGGCGTGGAATTTATAAGGACAGGAAAGAACGGCGTGCCTGTCCCGCGCCGCTTGAGTGTAATTCACGACAAGTCGCGTACGAAAATTATGTATGAAAACGTTTTGAAGCGGCATCATGCCTGCGCCGCGCCTTCACCTAACGCTGTTTCTGTGTAATTCGCGCCTTATTTGAAACTCCTGAGAAGTCATAGGTACAGCCTAGAACGACCTTTCCGAGAGCATTGAAATTCTTGTTCTGCCTTTAAACTTAAATTTAGTAGTAAACAGTAAAATTGAGGTGTTGCGCCTACTTACCTCATCACTAAGATATCCGTGCGGCACAAACATGGCGTTATCCACCTCGTACTCGTCGGCATCTTGTTCGTCGTCGCTGCCGGCTGCGCTGCCGTCGATACTCTCGCCTTCTTGTTCTTCCTCCCATTCTTCGTCGCTGTCTGCTTCGTAGTCTACTTGTTTCTGGAATGATAGATTTTATTTTAGTGTGAAGTTCCAACTATTACGGGAAACTGATCAGCCAGGAAAAATGCAGGATCTGGCCAGGGGAAACTGCGCATGTGTTCAAACGCCCTAGCCAGGTAGATAAAGGACAACAAGTGGTTTTAGTCAGTATGAGTCTAACAGACTATCTCCTGCCAAAGGGCTGAAGACATCTATGAGGATTTACACGCAAAAAAAAACGACATACTAATTCCAGGATTGGCACACAAAAACACTGGATAGGGATAAGTGGAAAGAGGGAAGGGAGGACTTTGCCCTGCAGTGGGTCACAAATGGCTGATAATAATAATTCCAGGATACAAGGAACAAGATCAATGTGGATGTATTTCTAAAGTATATTTATTTAATACACACCTCATCCTGCCCAAAGGGCCGTCGAGGGCCAACATTTGCGCTCTTTTTGCGCCAAGTACCCCAATACGGTGGGCGTCGGTTCTCGTGGAAACTAAGCAGCTTAGGTCTGAGCTTCTCGCGCTGAGCTGGCTCGCACGTCAAGATTTCACCGGCATCGTCTGGCATCGGTAATTCATCCTCTGCAAGATGAAGAAAAAATTAACTGTACTTTTAAAGAAAAAAAAGAATTTCAGTCTTAAAGAATTACTCATCTCATGTTCATAATTGGTCTGCGAATCAACATTTATAAAGCAAAAAGTAACAAAACACTGCACCCCAAAATACCCTAGAAACCCTAACCAAGTCCCCATAAATGTAAATGTGTTAATGTAATGTAATGTGTGTGTTAATGTAATGTAACTGAACATGAACATCAGAATGACAATCAAGTGTGTTTGTTTGCCCTGTTGGAAACTGATTCCATTCATCTGGGACCAAGACGAAAGTAATATTAACAGAGCTATTATTAGTTTAATTTATGAAGTGATAAAGCAACAAAAAAAAAACTGGAATCGCTGATGTGGGGAACAAGACTGCTGGGTTGAAGTGGAATTGGGCGGGCCATGTCTATAGAATGCATCAGGACCGATGGGCCAGAGTCGTCCCGCAGTGGGTGCCAGAAAACGGGCGTCGTCGCCGAGGGAGGCCTAGAAAACGCCGGCGTGACGACCTAGACGCGTATTTGAGAGATTGGCCAGAAAAAACCGCACGGAGAGAATGGAAGGCTATGGGGGCGGCCTTTGCCCAGCAGTGGGATAATAAGAGGAAAAAAAAAGCTACAAAGAAAACTTAAATCTTTTACAATGTGAAAGCAACAACTACTCTATTAAGTTATTCTCACAATAGTACACACAACAACCAATCCAGCTATGCAAATCCAAATTCAGCTCATCTCTCATTGTACTGCAAGCTCATACAAAGCGAGGTCAGGTTATACCGGATATGTACAGCTTGATGTGTCGCCATGCGTAAAAGACTAATACAAATGTGTAAGAAACTTACCAACAATCATAACATCATCATCATCCTTATCACTCAATGGCCACGTCTTCCCGCTTGACAGCGGCTTACTCGTCCCATTCTTCAAACACTTCAAGTAAAGACCTTTTTCAGACACCTGCATTTTAATAAAATTAACTAACTCCTCCTTCCTATCATCGCTCAAATCCACTCGGACTTGTGGAGCTAATCGCATATCATTTTTAATCATGAAGTTTGATAACATGCTAGTTTTGCTGATGCAAGCTTCAGTTGATTGTTCTTTCTCCGATTTTTGCTTGGGAACGAAGAAGTTAACAAATGCTTCTGCGGCTTTCTTCTTTTTCATTTCTTGTTCTTGCTTCTCTAGGTCTAAAGCCTCTTGCTTCTTGCGTTTCTCTTCCTCTCTTGCTTCCTTCTCTTTTTTCCTTTGTTCCTCTTTTTCTTCACGTTCCTTGCGCTTCTGTTCTTCTTTCTCTTCTCTTTGTTCTGAAAAATATAGGTAACATTTTATTTCCTTTATTTATTTTCTTTACATATAATTTACATTTTTAAATATTCCTTTACAAAGTAAGTAACATTTTATTATTATCTTGTTTACAGAGGTGCAATGGCGGTTTTAATAACAATTTTCTGATATAGGTTGGAAATCCTCTTACTGTTATACAGTTATTTTGCACATATGCCTCTGTTGTGTTGAACTTAAATGATTAATGTATTAGTATAATGTAGCATCAGCAGCAGCTTTATTTTCCATGTAGGCTCCTTTTGATCACTATCTTACCTGTTGGTAAGTGAGTACATGCAAGTCTCCTAATAAATATTTTTTCTCTCCCATGATACTGCATTGCAACTGCTCCTAGCAAGATAATTGTCATTTTAAAGCCTGAAAAATAAAATAGATTTTACTTACTCTTTTCTAACTCCTTAGCACGCTCCCTCTCCTCCTTCTCCTTTCGTTTCTGTTCCTCTTTTTCCTCCTTCTCCTTCTTCTTAGCCTCTTCCTTTTCCTCCCGTTCCTTCTTTTTCTGGTCTTCCTTCTCTTGTCTCATTTTAGCCCGTTCTTCTTTCTCTTGTTGTCTCTTCTTTTCTCTTTCCAGTTTTTCCTTCTCTTTTTCCTCACGCTTTTTGGCGAATTCCAGTTTTTTCTGTGCCTACAGATAAAGATATTTTTTTGTTAGATATAAAAGCAACTTAGAAAAACATTGAATATTGTTTCATTTACTGGCCACAATTTTTTATCAATAAGGTAAACTTTTAATTTAATAAGTACTTGCTTCTGCCCTCAACTTCTGGCTATTCCAGACTATAATCTATTTCTGTGCCAAGTTACATCCAGATCCGTTCAGCACTTTTGGCATGATTGAGTAACAAACATCCATGCAGCAGGTTGCTTTGTCCAAACTTTCGCATTTATTATAGTAGAAGTTTACCTGCCTGCCATGAATATTAAGTTTTTATGCAAGCGCTCAAAGGTGGTTAAATAATGATTTTAAATGTTAGTTTTAATTTTTTTTGACTCATTGGGTGGTTCAGTATGCGGATCAATAGGTGTAGGTGCATGCCTGACACATGCTGAGCTGGACTCCCATTTGGTGCAACCTTGAGAAGCACAGCGCACCATGTATACTCATTATTTGATTTGCAGTATGTCATGGTGTTACTATACTTCTTTTGTAAATATGTTTTTCTTTTTGTATATTGGCACCTTGTTTTCATATAGTTATACAGTCATGTAATTTTTATTATTTAATTGTGCTTCTGTGTGTTGTGCTGTCTTTTGTGTGCACTAAATAAATGATTCATCTATCTATCTTTCTATTGAAAAGGTACTTGCTACAAGGCAACCTAAACAGTAAGAAACATGCAACCTTACCTGTTTAGGAGTTAAGTTCACCGAAGACGTGGATTCATTCAGAGACACATCTCCCTGGCTATTTGTGACAGAAGAACTCCGACTGGTCTTTGGAGTCTGTTTTGGTGTCGTCGGATTAGAACAGATGGAATCATTGAGTTTGGAGCTGGGTGAACCTTTAGAGTTGTTATTCTGCTCAGTCTTAGCTTTATTCCGCGCACTGCTGCGTTTCGGGGTTGTCTGGTCTCCTGATACTTTCTTTGTAGGTGATTTTTTACATTGCTTGTTTGATTTGATGTTTTCTTCTGTTGTCTCTTCAACATTAGAAGTATTTATGTGATCCTGATCTTGTGTTGTATCTTTTTCATCATCTTCATCACTGTTAGCAGTTATATCATTATCTGTGCTCTCCGTCTGAGTAGGTTTCATATCATCAGGGTTATTAGAATCTTCTAAAACAACTATTTCATCATCAGCAGTTCCTTTTGTTTTACTGTTTTTCTTTTTAGGTGATTTTGTTGATTCTTTTTTAGATTCAGTATCTTCAGTATCACTTTTAGAGCTGTTTACCTGTGTAGGAGGACTGTCATCTACATCCATCATCTCTGAGTCGGCTTTTGTATTGTCAGTGCTGTCAGTTCCACTTTCCAAAGTTCCATTACTAACAGTTTTTGTAGACTTCTTGCCACCTTTCTTCTTCTTCCCCTTTTGAAGCTTCTTCTTCCAAGCTGTGTCCACTAACTTGACAAAAGGATTTACAGCTTTATCTTCCTTTGGCGGGTTCTCACTACCTTTGCTGTCATCGTCACTAATTATAACTGCTTCTTCAATTAGGTCATTTTCTTTACTGATTTTCCCAACTTTAGTAACCTGTTCCGTGTCAGGAGCTGAAAGCTTTCTCTTCCTCGTCTGTGGAACAGCCGGTTTCGGAGATACATCACTAATAAGCTTGAAGGGAAGTCTCGCTTGCTTCAGCTTCTTTTTAGACGGCGTTATCTCTGTCTTCTCCGGCGACTTACTGGTTTTCATCTTAAAACGCTTAACTTAACTATAATATAACATTAAATAAGATTCTAATGTACGAAAACAATTTCAAATAAATACAATACTCTCAACAAAACACGATGAACTTTACTTTTGACAGTAATTGACAGAAGTGAGAAAACGCGGGAGTTCAGTGAACGTTCTAAAACTGGATGATGACATCTTTGGAATTAATAATATTAATTTACCTACTCGAACATCAAATTAATCCACTACTGAATCTCATTAATCCTTTAAAATATGAATGCATAGATTCTATCAATCAATGCATTTATATTTATAACAGTGCAACAAAGGGTTTCAAAACATTATAGTATCGGTATCCTATTTTTCAGAACACAACACAACAGTGAAAGTAATTTAATGTTCAGAACGTACTTGATAGTACATTGTGCCTGCGTTCCGTTCTACTAGGGCACTGTTAGTTAACAGCATATTTATGGCCTTTTGATCGTCAAAAATATGTGAACACAGAGTGCGCATTCAGTATGTATGGCCCACCCTAGCCTGAGCCAAATGAGTAAACTTTAGTTAGCTTCTCGTTGCCAAGAGATGCTGCTAAAGAAAGTGAACAATAATGGCAATAATGGCTACAAACGGAACCGAAATGCACTACACCACGCGTTACGGCGCGGTAGCTATCATAAAAAAACTCGACAGCGGCGACTTATAAAAACTGAATGAAAACATCACATTTTAAAAATAAAAGTAGGAAGTAGACAGCAAATGGGCCCCTTCCATTTGAATATAAAATTATGCAAATGGAATGGGTGCCGCTGCCGCCTGCTTCCAACATTTATTTCCTAGCCTGCTCTTTCTCACTCTTGGGCCTCCTTTCACTCTTTCCATTTCTCGCGAACCCACACGTCCTCCTTCCTCCTATATTAGTTTTAGTCTACAAAATTACGCTATCAAGATCAATATAACGACGTATAATTTATTCAAATCGGTTCATCCGTTTAGTAGTTACGAGGAAACAAAGTAACGGAAATACATTCATACAGGTCAAACACATAACCCTCCATTTGGGCTTCGCTGCAGTCGGGTAAAAAGGAGGCGGAGTAAGTATAGGTACAATCTTTTTAATACCTTCGAATTCGATTTAAAAAGGTGTGTGACATTATTGAATATAAAAGCAAACTGTCAGCATAATTGTCAAGATGGCAGTATGAAAAAACCTTTTTGAGTGGACAGACCAAAATGCCATGGGATTTCAGGGATGTGTCTATAGGTATAAAGAAAATACGTGAATTTTTATTAGGCCGGAAATATGTATTTCATCATCGCTTTCCACCAAAGATTTCGCCTAGGTCTATTCCTGCGCCTGACGTTCCTCGTGGGCCGGAATGTAAATATGCAGCCCATTATTATATTGACAGACATATCTTGAACTCTGTTAAACCACCGGTGGTGGCACCAATAGCCGAAGGCAGCAAAGTTGGAGCTAGGCCATTTAGCGCACACATGTCAACAGCCGGACAAGTAAGTTAAATTGTAAATTAAAAAAACTGGTCAAGTGCAAGTAGTTGCCGTTGTAATACAATACAACATATGAATGAGCCTTCAAAATATTTTTATTAAATTGTTTGGTGCTACGGAACCCTGTGTGCATGTGAGTAAGACTCGCACTTGGCCTGCTTTTGTAATGTTCAAATCGGATGTGGGTATTGTTTGCATACCTACCTACTTAATATGGGGTTGATATATTTTATGTTATCTACCTAAACTACTTATAGAATCTATATTATTTACCATATCTAATGTCTGTTTTTTAATCCCTGAGACTAAATTGACAAGTGAAAATGTCAAAATTGACATAAATCCTATTGAAATCTATGTCAGTTTGCCATTTTTACTTGTCAATTTAGTCTCAGGGATTAAAAAACAGACTATAACTTGGTAAGTCAGTACTGTTTATTTACGGACTGTTTTTGGCGTAAGCGACGCAATGTTGCAAATATATTTGGAAGTGAACACACTGTCAAATTCATAAAAGCGCGTGACCACTGACGGTTTTCGAATGTAACAAATAATTTATTTGTTTTTTCTTTAACCATTTTTACAGATTAAGTTCCCTAGCGAATTACCAACACCAGGATGTGTGTGGTGGTGGGACGCTCATTGCTACTATAAAGAAGTACCAAGTGCAAAGCCTTGCGGTCCTCCTCCGGCAGATACGCCTGTTCTCACGCTTCCCAAGACTATTTGCGAGGAGCCCCCCCCGACGATTATCCCCAAATCCTCAAAATCGGACCCTTGTGCTGAATTAAAAAAGCCCAAAATTTGTAGCCCTCCGCCGCCCTGCAAACTCGACCCTTGTAAGACCCTTGGAAAGCCACCGCCTCCGAAGCTGCCGGAAGAACCTTGTGAACCATGCAAACCCCCGAAAAAATGTTAGGTTGGGACGAGATAATCAAAACTAAAGGATAACAGCTTGCGCTGCACGACTGTTTTGCAGCAGTTGATAAAGTTTTAATTCGTATGTCAACTTCGACCCAAGACCACCTCATGATTTATAAGCACAAACCAAGCGCCCAATGGAACTTCTTATAGAGCAAGATCCCAGGGCCGCCAGACGTTACTTATTTTCTGATTAACAAAATGTGTGGCATCGAGTGGTGTTGGTATGTACTGACTACTGTGGACGTATGCATACCTACTAACTTGTGCCGACACCGGCCAATTGTTAGATATTAAATGCTAAATTAAGTTGCGGAAAATAATACTACCTTATTTTTCTTAAAACCTGAGTGCTGATTTTTTTAAATGTTTTATTATTTAAGAAGATTGTTAAAAAAATATTATTAACACTGCCAGATGGTTCAGGTTGCCAGTCTGCCAGGCACTTCGAAGCACGGATAAAGTAATGTGATTTTACCTTTTGCCTGAGACTTATATTTGATACTCAGGAAATCATTTCAGTACTAATATTTAACAATATTCTCTGTAACATATATCTATAAAAATCAGCATTCAGGCTATAAGAAAAAGAAATCTTATTTTTACGCAACTTTAGAACCTAATACATGTAGCTAACAATTGGCCGTCGGCATAAGTTAGCAGGTATGCACCGTATGCATTTGTTCACAGTACATACCAACCAGTAGTCGATGCCACACATTTTGTAAATCAGAAAATGAGTAGCGTCTGGCGGCCCTGGGATCTTGGACATTATGATGAACTTCCATTCAAACTTTCGTCTCTTAATTAATAAACCTCCCTTAGTGCTTGCTTTCGTAATACCACCTGTGTAGTTATATCTATTAAACATGTAACTCTTGTGGAACATTGTCTATGCTTCTCGTAGACGTAGACCACAAAACATTTACCTACTCTAGCGAGGTCGTAGACCTAGCGGTCCAGGCCAAGGTCCAGGCTGTACCGCTACGTTGTCTGTCACCTGTCACCAGTCACTGACGGGTTGTTATTCTCGACGGACTCACAACAATGTTTGCTCAGACAGCCCGTCCAAAATACTAAGACAATCTCCGGTTGAGCCGATTTCGCACTTTTATAGTCTTTACAGCTTGGCAAAAAAGAGTAGAAAATAATGGGGGTGCCACTGTGCTGTTCGTATGGCAACCCGCTGCAACCAAATAGCGTACCAATCCGGTCTTGATACTTGACTGTATTTTTGCTCAACAAAAATTCATGTCCACTTTATTTATGTATAATTTATTCAAATCAGTAAGTTTAATTGACCAAGGGCATGTTCTCGTCATGCAACTGATTACTAATTATCTAAAAATAAATATTTAGGTAAGGACTCCTGTGTTTACAACACTTTTTAGAAATTAAAAAAAGACAATAATATATAACACTATTCTATTTTATTCCAATAAATCTTCCTCTAAATATTCCACACCCTCCACATCCATGTATTGGCTAGAGCTGGCCGCAAACTCATCTGAGTCGTGCTCAGATTCAGAGGTACTGCTGCTATCGTCTTCAAGATTTATGACTAATCGCTCTATTTCCTCATACAGAGTTAGTTCCCTCTCACAGTACTCCTTTTCTATTTTAATTATGTGCTGGCAGGAATTCTTCCAATCCTCCTCGGTAATATCTTGGAATTCACGTTCAGCTGTTTCCTGTAAAGTCGAAATATTTAATTATACCTCTTCCAATATTAAAAGTAAAACATATTAATAAGCCATACCTTTATGTCGATTGTTCCTACATTTTGGGCTGCAATTTTGTGTTTTGCTATCCCCCAGATTAGCTCGATTGGATTCAGGTCACAGTGGTAAGGGGGAAGTCTTACCACAGTATGCCCATGTGCACCTAAAAGCTCATCGATTTCAAATATCGGCGCTGGCTTGTGACGTTTCACGAGCATCAACAGCTGAGGCTTTTTTAACGACTCTTCAAATGGGATTTCGTTTTGGACTAACCATTCCTTTATTTCGGCTACTTTGGTAGCAGAGGTGGGCGCTTTGTTCAACACTACTGAATGGTACGGCGCATTATCCATAACCACAATTGATGCCGGTGGTAAGTTGGGAATCAGCTTTTCTTCAACCCATTTAGTAAAATTAATTTTGTTCATCTCTGAATGGTAATCAGCATTTTTATTTGCTCCAGTAAATATGAGCAAAGCAATAGGGATAAACCCTTTTTCACTGCCAGCATGAACAATAATATAGCGTTTACCTTTTGAAACATTGTGCTTTACTCCACTCACATTAATAGACTGCCAGCACTTTTTTAACTTGTATGATTGGTGAACGTAGCTTTCATCAAGATAAACTATGTCTTTTCTCAGTTCTTCTGGCAATTTTCTATTATCAGTAATTTTCTTTAAGTACTCTACCCGTTTTGCGGCTATGTATGGTCGCTCCATCAACGCAGTTCTTTCGGATTGACATTTTTTGTATTTGAAACCTAGGGCTATAAGTACTTTCCGCAAATGCTCACGGCTTCCGTCAAATTCTAAATCTTCTCTTACTACTGGTAGTAAGTTTCGTAAGGTTGGTACCTGTAAATAAAATAACCAAGTAAAGATTTGGAAAATATTATTATGTATGAAAAAATAAAAATGTCTAATAATTTGTTCAGTTTAATTTAAATACCAACTAAATAGTTATTAATGTACCTGTTTTCTCACGGTGTAAAAAAATTGAACTTTTTGTCTGATGGCACATAAATCAAAGTTATCTAATTCTTTTTTAGGCCGACCTTTTCTGTGTTTTCCAGGTGTAGAAAATACCCCTTTGTTTCTATCTCCTTCCAGCACGACTCTTCTTATAGTGCTAACAGATTTACCTGAATTGAATAAAATACATACGTGAGCAAAAATTTGTCTCATAAGTTTTTTTGTTATAGTCTTGGCACCATAATTTCTGGTACATTTCTAATGCAAATGCTACAACAAATACATTATTGCACTCAAAGTTAAATTTAAGTAGAAATCGAATTTACATTTACTTAAAGCATTGTACAAGTCACTCAAGTATCAATATTAATCTAGGCGCGCTATACCATAGTAAAGCAAACAAAATGTAAACATAACCTATGTGCTCGATGTTTATTGTTCTAAATTTTCACTTATTCCGTATGCAAGCAATTCAAAAAAGTTTTGGTTTTATCAATTAACACTTGATGCAACTAAAAACAATAAAACAAACTCTTACATACCTGTCATATCAGCGGTTCTTTAGTAAATATTGTCAAGATCAGAAAGAATAGTTTGGGCCTCATGTTCCGCCAGACATCGCCTGTAAACCTTATAAATAATCTCCCTGCCAGCACTTCGAATGGTTTTATTCATTATTTTTCACTTTTTACGCATTTTAATCAACGTTTGATGGTCGAAATAATAATTCTACGAAGTCGTGAACTTTGTTTATTAGAAATGTCATTAGTTTGAGAATGTTGCCAACAGGTAAAAAAATTAGTTCCGTTTCTAGACTTTTTTGCCAAGCTGTACTTACGTCTATACTTTTTAATTATAATAATATTTAATGTTATTTTAGTACTGTGTATGATACACAGTGCTAAAATAACATTAAATATTATATTTAAATTAAATATTGTATTAAATATTATATACACAGTGTATCGACGATTTTATAATGTAGTTAGTCCTTTTAATAAATATTATCGAAATTCTATGCAGGTATGTAGATAGTGGGTACCGTCTCTGTACTTTTTGAATAGAATAGAATAGAATAATTTTATTTGTGTAAAAACATCGTAGGTACATTAGGGTCTTATAAATAGGGTTGTGAACTTGGATGTTTAGTTTTGAATAAACATTTAAAGTCAAAGTCAAATGTTTTTCACTCGGATCAATCTCCAGGTTAAGCCGCGCTTGCCTAGGTTGGTCTGTGGATGAGTGACCACCCATTTCATACAGAGTTTCTTCCGTGCCACAGCCCGTTAAAATTTTTCGTTTCTCCATATCCATCATCGAATTGCAATGACGTTAGCAGAAGCTACGCCGTGTTTGGGGTAATTGGCTCAGCGGCTGAGCGACTGCGCTGCGTGTTGTGGGTCCGATTCCCGAACTGAATAAATAGTTGTACAGACAGATAGTTGTTCCGGATCGGCTGTTTGTGTATATGACTTTTAAATATTTGTAAACGCACCCACGATACAAATAACGTCTAATACCTAACCCTTAATCACATCGCCGTACGGTTTTTTGTCTGTTCCCACTGTCTTAAAATTTCATTGTGTAATGGGTGCTCGGAAGGGAAAAATCAGAGGCACACTCACTATAAAATTGGATTTTCACAAATAATAGGAAGGAAGCCCCCAACCCCCGACAAAAAGATCTTTTTATTATTGTAAAATATTCGCAACGACGCGACGTTTACATAAATTGACATCCTTACTTATTACAAAAATCATAAGAATATAAGCTATAGGTTTTATAAAGTAAACTTTCCAATTAAATATGATTTAAAATAATATTTCCAAGTTATTAAATGAATGCTCAGAAGAATCAAAGGACAAGTTATTAATATTTAAAATGACCACAACATTATAGTGTTTTTACAAATTGATAGATGGCGCTATTAAGTCTGTTATTAGATTGCATCAGAAGATCCTATTAACTGCTGCTGCTGTTATACTAGTTGCGTTCCATGCCGGTAGATGGCGTTAGTTGATTATACTTGACGATGAGCTGAGTAGATTGAGGATTCCTGGGCTACGGCTGCACAGCTGGCGACTAATTTACAATTCTTCATGATCAGACATCAACACACACACACACACATACAGTAGACAGTATCATGCAAGCTTGACAAAATTTAAAAAATAGTGGTTGTTAGGTGCCCAATAACCACTTATAAAACTTCTAAAAATTGATATACATACGAGTATACAGACATTATAGTTCCAATCTCCACATGTAGTAAACTATGTAATTCTCCGACCTTGCTTATAATGCCAAAGCCTGACCTTATACGGTCAGCTCGTCTATCATTTGATTATCGAGCAGTTGTTAACCGTAATAGCGACCCATCACACACAATAATGCCACAGGGAATCAAGCGACATTGATCTAAAGTGGTTAAGAATCAATCAACTCTCCGTATTTCACCTATCTACCGACGTAGACCTCTTCAAGGTTGCACCACAAACAACCTGTTCTCACCCTTCTGACAGCATTACAAAGGTGGTTGGATTACAAATCCGTTGCGTAGTTTAAAAGATCTAAGCGTACAAACAGCGGGAGCGACTTTGTTTTACACTAAAGGGTGTAAAAAGACCCTTAACGAAGCCGAAACGCACTTGTTCTCCCCGTCATTGCGATCATTTTTTTTTGTTCTGGACCATACCTGGGAAACTACTAGTTACGGAGATATTGTAGGTCAAAGTTGCAATTTTTTCACAAGTCTTTTTTAAATACTACTTTTTAAGGTTTTATCTTTACTTTAATATTACCTTCATGACCCGTTTACTATTCAAATCAACCATAAGCACCAAGTTTTGAATGCGTGACATTAAGTTTTACCGTAAAACGTGATTTTTCACCCCAAAAAAAAAGTCGTTGCCCAGCAATAATTTTTGTATAGACTTAGTTTGATGTACATAATGCTTGGTTGACGGCTTCGTGAAGGGTCCGTTTACACCCTGTATGTACAGATTCTAATTTTAAGTTTGCATGCTGAAGGAAGTCAGCGAAATAAATGTGAAACCTTTTTATTTATAAGACCGTCATGTACATAACATATTTCATGCAAATAAAGAATCTTGAATCTAAATTAACAAAACGGTTGCGTGTTTCTACACAGTTTAACTTATCAATCATGAATTGGATAGTTTACTACACCTGAAGTTTAATAAAAAATGTAAAGTGCCCGGTGAATTCTGTTCGTATCCACAATGCAGTGATAGTATTCCAATTACTTTGTGCACTGAGTGCTCCGTGTACCTTCAACATACAATTCGCTTGACTGCCGCAGTACCTAAGTGATTGGTTGTTCTATTCGCATAGACTTCACCGTTGTTTATAGTACACAAAGGAGCAGTTTTCTCTTTTTAAAAATGTTTAAATTCGTCTTTTTTTATTTTTTTTATTTTTTATCCTGTGAGCTTAATAACTGACGTCAAATAAACATTATTCTTTCTTTCGTTACACTTACATTTTAGAGAATATGTACCTTCCACTCCACACTGCGAAACAAAACCAACTTTGTGTTTGTAGAGGTCCGCAGGCAGCCGAATACAGTAAAAAAATAACGGAGATTTTGTTTTGTCCCTCGTGTCAAAATGATTTTATCCGAATCATTACAATTTACAAAAATCGAAACCCTCTTAAGACTGTTACCGTTTTGACGGCGCAGTTGGTGCAGTGGCTGAGCGATTGTATGCTGCACTATGTGTCGCGGGTTCCATTTCCATAAGAAAAAACTATGTGTATGGCCTAAATTAAAACAAATAAATAAAATTCTGGAATATTCTGCAACCTTCTTCTGTATTCCGGTTGTTCCGGGTCTGGCTTTTGTGTATGAGAGTTTTTTCCTAGTGAGGGGCAACGTTTTTTTTTTTAAAAAAAAGACTGCCGGGATACGAGTCACCTCTCTGGGAGTTGTTCATAATTTAATAGGCAGGCCCAGTGCAGGTTTGTAGACAAAATACTGTGGTTTTTAAATCTGCAGTGCCATCCATGACTGTTTGGCTGCGTTCAAAAGCTGCAATCTATTATGCCGGGTACATATTGGTGAAACGTAACGTGAATTTGCATAGCAGAAAGTGCCTAGTTAGGTACTTTTACTTTCTGTAGCAACATAGAATAGAAGTTGTAGGTACCTAAGCGGTTCTTCAAAAAGCTTTGTTTCAACATTCCTGGAAAGCAAAGTTTATAAATATTCCACAAAAATACCGAAAAATACAATTTATGAGTTCTGGTAGAATTTACGACGAAAATGCTGGCGCTAAATGAAGATTTTAAGACAATGCAAAGAATGCTTCGCAGAAATAATGGTTTACAAAAACAACATCAACTTGTTTATTTGAAACCTGCTGTTTACTGTTTACTTAGCCTATTTTGTTCTCAGGATCGTTGTTTTTACCTATTGGAAGAATCAGTGAAGTCTTTATTCCATTGATTGAATCACGAATTACTCGTTAACCTGAACATAACAATATTTTTAGGGTTCCGTTGCCGAATTGTACTGTCCGTCTGTCTGTCTGTTCGTATGTCACAGCCATTTTACTCCGAGACTGTTGGCAGCACACTGTTGTTTGGAGAGCAGGTGTCTTCTATGAACCGCTACACAAAAGTGATATGAAATTACGAATAAAACAAATAGGGGTGACCCTACATACATGTAAATGGAGGTTGCATATAACATAAAGATATTCGCTTCTAAAGCCATACAAATTGTGCTATCATTTTTAAAGTAAGAGGTGAAGTAAGTGAGGGTTTGTAGAACGTAAGTAAAAAGAACTTTCAACGAAAATTGGTGAGAGAGATTTGATATTTATCACAAAAGCTAAATATCAAATCTCTCTCGACAGCAAACTAAAATTTGTATTTTAGTTTTGCTGCCGAGTTTCATTGACCTATGAATGAGCTGAGCGTTGAAAATATTGTTAGGTGGTACGGAACTCTTTGTGCACGAGTCCGACTCGCACTTCGCCAGTTTTTCAAGGGATATCAAAGTAGAAAACGAAAACAAGTAGGTGCAGTCGCCAGTGTCATTCGAATTTTGATCTTTACCTGACCTAGCGAATTACGGAGTTACATTTAATTAAGAACCCAGTCTATACTGGTTTTTATACCACTGTCATGCGGCCTGAAACTGCTGTTATTGCCCTGCAGGTAAAGACGTCTGCACATCAAGCTACTACAATCTGTCAAATTTCTTTAATAGATTTTCAACTTTAACGCTAAAGTATTAGGTTCAAGGTAGATTGGGAAAATTTGACAGTTACGGGTAGCTTGATTTGCTGGCATTATGTACATGATTTTGTGTGTGCGATCCCTCGTCATTCTTTTCAAAAGACGTCTCGTGACATCGCCTGAGACAAGGGTGAGGGACACTAATGATAAATTCATTGTGTCACCCACGAAAGTGTCACCCCTGTCTCCAAAGCTGAGTCCGTTGCGAAAGGGTTTTGATGAGTGTAGAAAAGGTCAGCAGTATGTGTATATCTACCTCCGGAGTAGGTAGTAGTATACTGGTGGATAACTCTCATTGCGCGATGCAGGATTTTAGTTTTTAATTTGCGCCATAGATGTCGCTAGCTAGTAAAATACCTACATTTCATGAGGCGGAGAGGTTATTTATCATCTGCCTAGCCTTTTCCAAACTATGTTGGGGTCGACTTCCAGTCTATGCAGCTGAGTACCACCATTTTACATGGAGCCTTTCTGACCTCCACAACCCACTTAGTACTGGGTAATACGAAACCCCTTAGAGACTGTTTAACAGACTTTCGGGCCACTGACTGCCTATAACGACTGTCAAAGATCTACAAATGACAGCCGGGACCAACGCTTAACGTGCTTTCCGAGTCACGGAGGAAACTCGTTATGTAATGGGTGGTTACCCCTCCACAGATCAATCTAGGCAAGCGCGGCTTAATCTGTAGATTGATCCGAGCATTATTATTTAGCAACGAGCTCCTCCTCAAGCAGAGGTTATTTATGTAGGCACATAAATAACTTTGGACCTAGGTCTGGAGTCTAGAAGATTACATGGAGTATCGAGTGCTTAACTTACAGACATATTATGTTTTATTCATGTTAAGGTATTAATTTTGATTATATCGCGTTCATTGAGTGTTTTGGCTTCCATTTGATGTGCTACGGGTCTTTGTGGAAAAGGTTGCAGAAAGAGCTAGTAAGAAGAAAAATTACGTTCGTTATAACATAACGTAACATCACCTGTGATCCCCGAAGGGTTGGCCAGAGGTGTTCCTACCTTTCGTGATAGGCGGCTAGACTTTTGCCATTATACAGGCATAAATCCAGAATTCCAGCTGCTACCGAGGAATTACTGATGGAAAAAAACCAATTCACAACCTTTTTCCTGGAAAATGAACCCAATATCTTATGATTAGCAGTAGCGCTGGCGACCACTATACCAACGAGGCATGCGTTATAGTTTCTGCGCATCTCCCATGGGCAAAAGGCGAGAGTTACTTATATAAGTACTAGTTCTTGCCCGCGGCTTCGCTCGCGTTAATTTAGAATTTGACAATCAATTCGGATTGTACTCTGTTTGTAATAATATAATTAAATCATGATTCGAAAGACACGTGGCGCCATCTATTATCATAAGAACGTTATTGTTATTTTAAAAGGGAACAGTACTTTTCGGGATGAAAGGTACCTATGTCCGTTTCTGTACAACTGACAACGTATATGCAAAATTTCAGGATGATCGGTTCAGTGGTTTAGGCGTGAAAAGGTCACAAACAAACGAACTTACTTTGGCATTTATAACATTAGTAAGGAAGTAAGGACTGTGTGAAAGGCAGTATGATAAAAAGGACACAGGGGTAAGACAAGGGCATGTCCTCAAGATTAGAAATCTCGAACTCTTATCAGCGAAGTACATTCGTAGCTAGGTACCTACAGGTATCCTCATGTTTATATTCAATAAGTGGAGCAGAGCTTGTCACAATCTTAATGTATTCTTATCTCGTGCGCCACATAAATATGCGGCATGTTCTCAAAATATTAGGATATGTTATGAGAAACTAGCTGAAGAAAACAGCACCTTAAGAAAGAGTCCACGTATAAAGTATGGAGGGCCTTGAAAGATGGTCTTTTGTAGGCTGTACTGGAAATATTGTTGGTACGTCGAAAAAATTGGCAGAAGAATCTAAGATACAAGTTTTCCAGGCGAGATTTTTCTGTCCTGTTACATGTACATCATGGCTTCGGCTGTTGTGAATAAGTACCTACAGCTGGAGCGCCAAATAGCCACATTAAAACAACATAATCATGGTCTCTGTTTTGACAAAAGTTCAATAATTCATGAGTTTCAAATACATTATTTTTTCCTATTGTGTATCAAACAGATGGAATCAGCAATATCGTCAAAAGATAGAGATGGTACTTGACACTTTATGATCACAATAATAAATAAGAGAATAGACCTCGAAGTATGGGTATCTGCCCCGAGGCCCAATTGCCCATTCTCCTTTAGAATTTATTATGGCATCTGAAAATGTAACAAGACGTCGTGGTCTAGTTACATTTTAACTGAAGGTAAATGGATATTTTTTATTTTATTATGAGCCTGTTGTGTCCCACTGCAGGGCAAAGGCCCTGCAAAGGATAATTATGGTACACGGAATATAGTTTCACGAACGTTAAGTTCGAATCATTTTTGGCATCCATTGATTCGTGTGAGTAATAAAGTTAAATAAGCTTTGACCAGAAATCTGCCACATCAACAACGCTAGCAGTGGAGTCAGACGTGCCCCTCAAAGTACAGGTGTAGGAGGAGGGTCATCATTTGTCATGTGGCTTCGCAGTTACACTTTGTTTCATCGGAATACCCTTATCGGATCAAAGTCCTTGTAAGTAGTGCTAAAGTTGCGGTAACACCAACCGGACAGGACTCCAGACAGCGAATCATCATCATCCGTTTAGCTTTTTCCCAGCAATGTTTGGGTCGACTTCCAGTCTTACCGGATGCAGCTGAATACCAGTATTTTACATGGAGCGACTGCCTATCTGACCTCCACAACCCAGTTAGTACTTGGTAATACGATACCCCCCCCTGGGTAAGACTGGTTGTCAGACTTTCGGATCACCGTCTACCTTTAAAGACTGTCAAAGATCTACAAGGCAAGGCGAGGCACGGAGGAACCTCGGTATGTAATGGGTGGTCGCCTATCCACGGACCAACTTAGGCAAGCGCGGCTTAACCTGAAGATCGATCCGAGCGGCTGTTATTATTTAGCTATGTGTTCCTCAGCTCCAGACAGCGGATAACGTACCATAAATATCTGTCAAAGTCCGGTGTCCGCAGCTGATTCGGAATCTGGTCCTGTCGGTATGACCACACCTTGAATGAACGATGAATTGCACCCTGCAATCTATTTAAACTCGCATCGTAAAGAAATCTCTATTTCTTTCAGCTGCTCTGTGCGGTATTCCGTTGAGAGCGATCCCTTTGCAATGGTAATCAAGTTGACAGCATGTCGGCCAATCGAATTCGTTTTGTAAAACATCGTGTTTATGTTACGACCAAGAATATTGAATCGCAAGTTGTTTCAGTGGAAGCGCACATTATATGGATTTTTTATTTATGAGTGTTTTACTGTGTGGTGTATTTGATTTTTACTTTCTTGTTTTACTACGCAATACGTGTAGTTTTAGCTCTTGATTGTTTCCTCGAATTTGTTAAGGAATTATATGTGTAGGATGGCTAGCAAAGTAATCTATTCCACTGGTGACGACACAAACGACGACATTAACTTTGCTACATAAATAAATAAATAGGTCTCTAATAGTACTTAGTTAGTTATCTTTATTAATTCCGAAATTATATTACACTTTAAATATATATATATATATATATATATATATACATTAATTATATTCTTTTTATTATAATAAATTATTAAATCTTATAACAAGTTAGTTCTCTATATTATCAAATGCAGAATTTGATCAATTTGGGCGTTGGGTTGTTAAATCTATTTTTAAAGTGTTGGAGAGGCACATTATATTATAATATTATTTTCTTTACGGCCTAGAAGTTTCAAAGACAACCTCTCCTACATTAATATGTAACATTACAAAGTTTCTGAGTACCTACTTATTTCAATACTCTTCACAAATTATGTATTACGAGAAGTAACTAAAGGTACTTACAGGTGTAAAATACGTATTATCAATTTAATGAGCATCTAGTCACTGAAAGGTACGTAAGAGGCCTATGAACTCAAAGGCAGCTAAATCCAGGTCTGTCAAATATTTAGGAAGCTACAAAAAACCGGCCCAAGTGCGAGTCGATGAAGGGTGATTATGTTGAATTTGCATTTTGTTGGTAAATATAAGGATAAACCGCAGGCTACACCGCCAGCAGGCGGGCGGGCGAGCGACGCCAACGACGCGTCGTTTCATACTTTGGTTCACACCGCGAACTATTGAAAGATTCGAACAAAGTATGAAACGGGCGTCGTTCGCGTCGCTCGCCCGCCCGCCAGCTGACGGTGTGGCCTGCGCTTTATATTCTTATCTTTACAAACAAAATGCAAATTCAACATAATCTCCAATGCAACTGTCAAGCGTGTTGATTAGATGTATTGTATCTCAAATCATTATCAGCGCATAGAGGTCATCTAAGCAAATAAAATGAACTGATATGATAACCAGCTGAATGAACTCAACTCATTTTTAAATTAACTCATTAATCTTACTTATCAGTGCGTACAGTTATCACTATATAAACAAAACAGTAGCCACTTTATTTATCCATTTATCATCAACTATATCAACACTGAAACGGAATTCATACGTGCTGCTTAGACATTTTTATAAATTACTAGCTTATGCCCGCGGCTTCGCCCACGTAGAGTTCGATAATTGTCCCACGGGATCATACTAACGGGATAAAAGGATCCTATGTGTTAATCCAGGTTATAAATTATCTGTGTGCCAAATTTCATTCAAATCCGGTCAGTGGTTTTTGCGTGAAAGAGTTACAAACATCCATCCATCTATCCATCCTCATAAACTTTCGCATTTTAATATTAGTAAGATTATTTTTTACGCAGCTCTGGCTTCTCTGAAAAAGTTATACGTAAAACCTGGACGTGAACGTGTGCGTGAACGTTCAGCACGTAAAAGAAAATACATTTTTGATGAGGCCCTGAAGCGTTAACACCTGTCTCACAGAGATAGTCAACCATCATTCACTCAGACTGAATAAACATAAAAGAAGTTTTCTTTATTTTATAAATATTATCTGTTCTCAGAGATACCGTTTGCTATGATAACTGTTTGTGTAGATGCAGTTAATAATTGTGTTTTAGAGGTTGCAGCTAACTGCAATAAATTTCATCTAATTGCAGCGTCTACATTACTCAAGTCAAATATATATTGTTGTATGGTAATGAAAGTCTTAACGCAACATAAAATTAAGATATGTGTCCACATAATATTATCTGCGTTAATTTGAAGTTTACGTCAGTGTATGCATACGTTTTCTTCAAAGTCTCGTGCATACGTAACGTAATTCGTAGCACGTACTTACATAACATATTTTCAGAGCGGTTTAGCCACAGATACGGGGTCATCTATTAACCTGAAGATGCTACCTCAAGATCGGTTATAGGTTGCGTTTATGATTAGTGCTAATCTGTCGAGCGCAGTACGTGAACCGCTCCGTCGGTCGGCGCATGATCGAGTATCCAGTCACCGTCGCCCGGCAGTACCTCCGCCGACCTCGACGCCACCACACGTCCGTCGCTCTCAAACAACCCTCCCAGAGGGCTGCACAAATAATGACTGACACCACCCCCGAAACGCGGTCCCCAAATAAGTAAGGGCGACAACCCTCCGTACGAAAGTTATGGCCGGAACGCGCGCGCTATTCTCGACTGACGTTTTAAAATCAGGTCTTTTATAGTGGTTTTGTTTGTTTGAGTTCTGTGAAACGAACGTTCGAAAGGATTACAGCAGTTTATCTGAAAAAGAAAATAAGAAATAAACATTCTGATCAAAATGATTCAGGATAACGAAAACTCCGCTCTGAGTGAGCAAATTGCCGCTTTCAAGAGCGACCCGGAGAAACTTCGGGAGGCCACAGAGTTTGTAGACCAACTCATACAGCAAGCAAAGAAAGAGGCTGAATTAAAACAAAAAGAGAAAGACAGAAGTAAATTCGTAAGTATCAATGTATATATCGTAAGGAAATGAAATAAATGGAATTGATAGGGCGGTAAGTGTTCAAAGTGGCGTAGTGCTGCTGTAGAATGCAACATTTGGCTTCTTCCAAATAGCAATGCTATTCCATCATAATTAAGTATGTCTTGAAACACATCAAACTCAATAAGCAATATATTTTTGCATGCCTTTTGATATAGACAATCTTCACCCATCGTTCATCGAGCTATTTTAAACGATACTTTAATCGATACGGGCCCATCTGTACACTGAATGCTTCAAGTTAATATGACAAGAACACGAAATAAATTTTGCATACACGTTCAGAGCAAATAAAGTAAACGTTTCCTCCGTTACAACCTCATAAACTCCTCGTTCAGTAAACATACATTCGAGATTTTGATGAATGGTTTTTCTTTCATAGTCTCTACTAAAGAATTTATCTCATAAAAATCCAGAATATATTTCGGTAAAACCTCGTTGGTGTTCATGAGATTATAGTGACCAATCGGTTTACGTTTTATCTGATAAAAGTGATGTGAAGTACTTATTATGCAGCCAATTGGTGTTTGATCGATATTCTAGACTGACAGGACATCAATCAAATTAGCTGTGCTGAATAATCTTGCAAATTATCTATGGATAATTTGGCCACAACTCATACAGCAATGTATTGGGATAATCCTAAATATCAATTGGATAACAAGAGTGTTTCTTAGGAAAACACTTTCATATAAATCTTTTCTTATGTTCCAAAGTAATCTTATGAACTAAGTTTTACGTACTTTCTTCAATATTCTCCGTCTCTACGATGTTCTCTTTAAGTAGCGTATTTTCTTCACCATAAATTGTTTAGTAATTACCTATAACTTGTTCTAGATGCTCTCATTAGTTTTAATAGTCCTTTACTCTGAATAGATTGCGTGACTTTAATCATTATAGCTACACGACGGTGATTATTTTAGCATCAGCACATATTTTCTCATTGCAATTTTTATCAGGGGTCTAAAATGGCCGTTTTAGCAGAATCGTAATAGGACAATAATATTAATTAAGTAAAAAAAAATTAAAAAAAAATGGGTCTACTCTTGAAATGAATCACAAAAAAAAAACAATTTATAATATTTGCTGCGTCTGTGATCATTTTAAGAATTTTAACGTGATTCATATTATTATACTATTATGATTCTGGTATATAGGCCATTTTAGACCCCCTGACACTGCTGATTTTGTACGATCACTGTTTTTATCAATTTTATCTTTATATAGAGGGATGCGATCCACGGACATTTTACGAATCACTAGATTTTTATGACTTTGCAAGCTTATGCGTTGAATTGGAAAATTTTGCTGATATTTTTTATTTATGATCAATCATATTTATTATTTTTATATTGTTGTTACAGGAATCACAAGATGCAGGTACGGGTAAGTTTCTAATTATTTATTTATTTTAGTTTCTTCCTTATAATACATAGTAATCATAGAATTTCTGTTATTCTATGATTACTATTTATTATGTAAATGAGATAAATTAAAAAATATATAATAACAAATACAATCATAGTGAGTAATCATAGAATAGAAGTTCTATGATTACTCAGTATGAGTGTATTTTATTCGAGATTATCTTCATCTTTTGAAGTCAAGACTCCAATTAATTGAAGAGATTTCTAAGAGGATCCTCATCAATCAATCGTATTGAGTGAAGTCAAACGATTTATTTGACTTTCACCCTCTTGACTGGAACGTAATCAATCATTCAAGTTGTTATGATTTTTATCAAACTATTCTTGAAAAGTTCGGAGACAGGTGACCCACACTGGGGTCATGTGGTGGATTATTGCCCATTCTCTCTTACAGAGATGGCCTGTGACCAAACAGTGGGGACATTGATTAATTATGCTTGTACTTTAACACATCTTAAACTGCCTCTTAGTCTAGTGGTCGCAAGTACAACCGCTGAGCAAGAGGTTCTGGGTTCGATTCCCGGGTCGGGCATAGTGTTGTTGGGTTTTTCCAACAGGAATTTCTCAGTAGCAGCCACGGAGTCTGAATCCGTGCCCGGTAAATGGCAATGGGCTCGCCCCCTATTACATGGGACTTTAACTAACTGGCAAAATGTGGGTGTACTATTAGGTACACCTCTGCCTAACCCTTCGGGGATTACAGGCGTGATGTTACGTTTAACAAATTTTCTTGGTGCCCTAAACAATCAATTTGTAAAGGACTTTAACCCAGTTTTATACTAAGTAACATAACTACTTAAACATCACCCAGTTATAAGGAAAATACATGTTGCCTTCGGACAAAAAGCAAGTCACGCGACACCAAAGAAATCACATTACATTCAAGTCAACACAGCGACAACCCTGAACTGTTTGGTATTCAGATTGTGACTCCGTGAGTGAAATACATTGAGGACTTCCATAATAATGATATTAGACGCCACAGAAACAAATTTTAACGTTTACGGGGTTAATAATAAAGAAGGGTTTTGTTTGAAGCGTTGTTTGGGGGAAATTGTGGTGGGTTTCTTTTTGTGAGATTTGTAGAAGAAAAACAATGACATTCAAATATTTACGAACGATAGACGGGACAAGACGATGAAAATCGTAATCCAATACTTGGTACTACTTAGTAACAAATCGTTCTGTCTAGTGTATACTATACGCCCGCTTGTCAGGTAGCATTCGTGTGTCATAATCGAAAATATTCGGGATCAAAGTTTTGTATGAAAATATTCCCAATGTCCGCTCTATTAGTCTCTTAAATCTCTTTGAAGAAAAAACAAGAAAATAATGGTCTTTGAATTGTATTCCTTTAAATTCAATGGCATGACAAGATAACAACGGTGTTTAGTTACTCGACTGAGGAGGGTAATGTTTTTATCAGCCTATGTGTGTGTGTATGTTTGTTCCTTTGTGGAGCTCTAGAGACCAAACGCGTAGGTCGATTTTGATGATTCTTACGTCAATCAATTTGTTTTAATCTTGCGAGTGTCACTAAAGACGTGACAGTAATTAAAATTCAATATGACGATAACCAGACGCCATATAGCGAAAAAAATTAAAAATAAAAAGTCGATGAACTATGTTAAGTGGGGTATGGTATTTGAAAATCATCTTTTGATTTCTCATACCATTTTTGATTTCGAATGCCCATTTGTTTTAGACATTCCTAAATGATTATGATTATTTCCGTAATATCTTAGTTAGGTATTGATTGAAAAAACAAATATAAGACTTCTCTGCAGTTGAACATCCATTTCTGATTCAATTTCCAAAGCAGAAAGAAACTCACCCATGTGGAAATAGAAATAAGAATATTGGCCAGAAACACAGTACCCCGTCCGTACATAAATAATGTACACGGTTGTTAGAAGTAGTCAACATAACATAACATCACGCCTGTAATCCCCGAAGGGTAAAGCAGAGGTGTGCCAATAATACACCCACAGTTGTGTTTAAATCCCATGTAATAGGGGGCGAGCCTATTGCCATCAACCGGGCACAAATCCAGACTCCGTGGCTGCTACTGAGAAATTCCTAATAGAAAACCCAATAACACTTTGCGCAACCTGAGAATCGAACCCAGGACCTCATGATCAGCAGTTACGCTTGCGACCAAGACCCACGAGGCAGTAAATAGCCAACAAATTCTCAATGAACATAACAAAACTGAAAAAACTTAGCTACTCGACAATCAATTGAAAAAAATTAAACGCAGTTGCATTCGTAGCAACTAGTAGTTCGAGCAGATTGCTATCTCGTAATCCGTAGATTGTAACAGCGTGCCTCAATCTAGAACCACTTGACGTAAGTGCAGCAATGGTAGGTATTACATTTTTCCTTGAGAGTTTTTTACAATAGTCTATTTGATTTAAAATGAAGATTGTCATTTATCATCATTTGCCTAGCCTTTTCCCAACTACATTGGGGTCGGCTTCAGCGGATGCAGAACGTCCTTCAAATCATAGAATAGAAAAAAAAGATTATTCAGTTTTGAGTAATAAGCAGTGATATCCGAGTGGTGTGACCGTCGGACTGCCAAGTCATAGGTCTCGAGTTCGAACCCACGACACGCACCTCAGATTTTTCGGATTCATGTGCGTATTGTATAATTATCACTGTCTTATCACAATTGTATATTATACGCTTCGGTGAAGGAAAAACATCATGAGGAAAATAAACCAGCATGTCGGAGAGATATTTCTCTACGATATTTGTCTGATTTTATAAAGCCAAGTCAGAGGCCCCTGGGCGGCATAAAAACTGTGACATCAGGTTAGGCACCAACCACATGATAAAGAAAGAAAGAGTAAATATTGAGATGGAGTCAGCATCGTCAGGAGTAAGGAAAAGTCAGGAAATAAATAAGGAAAAGGAAAGAACTTAACATTTACTGACTGACTATAATTATTGCAAATTCAGCTGATTTTCAGAACGTACCTTTGAAGAAAAATTGCCTGTTTTTCTCGGCTTATCGCTTAGTAGGCAAATTATGGTTTCTTGATAGTCATGTTTTTTCTTCGGCTCGTATCGACAGGGTGTTAGTTAGATAAAACGCCATTATTGTTCGAGCACAGCTTCACATAACAGTGTGACTAAGTTACTTTAAATGGTCCATTAACAATGCATTGAGAAGGTAGGTACACCACGTTCTCAAAATACTGCATAGCTGCTCTTGTTGCAAGTACGTGTCTGATTTCACGACACTATTTGTGATTCTTATTTTTCTGATTATAGGAATTGATTACTAAAATTTTAAAAATACTAGCACTCGCCCGCGACTTTGTCTGCAAAAAATGTGATAGCTCGGCTAATATGCATTGATAAAAAAATAATTTATAGCCTATAGCACTCACTAATAATGTAGCTTTTTATCAATGAAAAAACAATTTGAATTGGATCATTAGTTCCGGAAATTACCCCCTACATACAAACTTACAAACTCACAAACAAATTTTATATCTTCATAATATGTATTAGTATAGATTGAGGTAGGGTTACAGAGAAATAGTGTTTTTAACTATGTAAAATAAATTACCGTGGAGTTCTGTTGGCAAAGCCACACAGTTGATATCATTTTATAGGTTGACGCAAATACTTCTGATTAAACGTAATGTTTTTACGTTTAATCAGATGTATTTGAGTTATGTTATGTAACATTCTGGGGTAAAACTTCAACACTCTCCAGCAAGTTAAATACGGATATTTACTTGGTCTACTAAGACAAAGTTATAACGTATGTAACTACATGACGAACAAACTGTGAACTCCGAAACTGTAACACAAAATCCATTGCGGTTGACTGCATGAGTGAACAGAACCTCGTTGGGAGCGCGAAATATTCGGCTTCCGTGCCAAACTTTCGAACCTAGTAGTTATACTAGGTTCGAAAGTTACCAGAACTCGGCACGTTGTGGTACGAGATATGAATCTAGTAGTTCAGCTATTCGTTGGTTATGAAATGGCTGCAAATTGTAGACCAATAGTTTGAGAATTTAATTTCGGGAAATGGAACTGACTTTAACTAATTCGCTATTATTTTGTAGTGCAACTGTGTAAGGGTAGTTTTTTGTTTAGGTTGCGATTACAATTTCAGGAAATGAAACCTCCTGCTGTCAACGCCCCATTGAAATACGCGATATATCAAAAGTTATATACGGAAAGGATTTATAATTATTATTATCCCTTTATTCGATACGATATATGATTAATCATATATCGTTTGTGTACATTTTTAAACATTCTGATATAAAAACAATATAAAAAAACATTTAATAATATAAAAATAGTAGCCTACCAGCATCGGGAAAAGGGTCCGAGCCACCGGTGCTGAGGGCTCTTGAGAGGGGAACCTCCTAATAATACGTGCCGTGTCCAGAAGTACTGCTTTCTGAATCAAGCCCTTAATCCAGTTGCCAAGCGAGAGCCTCCTCAGATGTTGGTCGAGGCTATTGGCTATTAAGCCATTGGCAGACGCGACTATTGGCAGAATGACTGCTGTACTCACGTCCCACATGTCGATAACCTCGCGAGACATCTAGATATTTGAATTGTTTATCTTTCTCTGCTTTCACGAAGTTCTAATCATGCGGGACCGTTATATCAACAATCATTGCACAACGCTCCAATCGGTCTATCACCACAATGTCAGGCTTATTGGCAACAATAGTCCTGTCAGTGACGATAGGTCGATCCCAGTACAACGTGATATTACCATCATTGAGAACTGGGTCGGGCGCATACTTGTAGTATGGCACTTCTGATTCCAAAAGGTTGTACTTCAAAGCAAGTTGCTGGTGGATAATCAAATTAATATTTATTATTACTGTTAGTGTGTACTGTCTCACTGCTAGGCAAAACCCATAGGTCCCGGTTCTACGTTACTTCTTGCCAATTACTCAGGAAGATATTGACCCGCAATCTCCTATAATATCTGATGTAAAAATCGAGCATATTCTTCATTTCAAATACAGCAAAGAACAAAATATATTGTTTCCTTTTCATGCGTGTAACATTGGTAGTAATATAACAAACACGATGTTTGTATTAACATGACTTCCAAATATTTAGGAACTAACTGTTTGCGTAGTGTACACTTACATAAATATTTATCTGAGCAGCGGTTGTGTTATGTTTTATTTATTTTACCGGATTATGTTTCTCGTTCTTTATTTTTCTATTCATTTGTTTTGTCTGACAAATATCAGTCGACCTTGGTAAATGATTTTGAAGAAACAATGACAGAATTACCCACAGTGTCGTGACGGATCGATTTTGGTCCTGCCGGAATCGTATGGTTTGTCTGTTAATTTATGCATAGCCCTTTCACAACTAGAGAGTCAGCTTCCAGTCTTACCATGTGCAGCTGAATTAAAATATTTAACATGGAGTGATGGCCTGCCTTCTCAACTCTGTAACAGAGGCCTTGGCAAAACTTTTGAGATGTAAAAACAATATACAAGGTGTAAACATACCCTTCACGAAGCTGTCAACCAAACATTCTGTACATCAAACTAAGTAACTTTACGCAAAAATTATTGCTGGGAAATGACTTTTTTTTTTGGGGTGAAAAATCACGATTAACGGTGAAACTCAATGTTATGCAATCAAAACTTAGTGCTGATGGATGCTTTGAATAGTGAACGGGTCATGGAGTTAATTAAAGTAAAGTTAAAACCTTAAAAAGTGGTATTTAAAAAAAATCGATTTCGATTGCGACCACTAGACAACGAGGCAGTCCTGGAATAATGGGAAGCTGTAATGATACCCACTTCAGGAGGACATTGACAAAGGTCGAGTTGTCCCTTAACCGAGCCACGGGTAGATCTCGTAATGACGCGGAGGGTCTAATGTTCATAAATCATCTTAAGTGTTGAGAATTTCGGGATTCTCGGTAATGTTTTGGGACAAGATACGTGACCCAAGTTACGTGTTAGGTAGGAACTCGTGGCTTAATAATAATAGCTGCTTGGGTCGATCTTTAGGTTAAGCCGTGCCTGCCTAGGTTGGTCCATAGAAGGGTGACCACCCATTACATACCGAGTTTCCTCCGTGCCTGCCGGAAAGCACTTTGTCCCGGCTGTCATTTGTAAATCGTTCACAGTCGTTACAGGTAGTCAGTGGCCTGAAAGTGTGACCACCAGTCTTACCAAGGGGTATCGTATTACCCGCTACTAACTGGGCTGTGGAGGTCATCCGGTTAGGCTGGTAGCCGACCCTAACATGGTTGGAAAAAGGCTCGGCAGATGATGATGAGCTAAGTTACGTGAAATCTTGTCCATACCTCTAGTAATGGACAGAATCTTGATAGAAGTGATAAGCCCGGTCCTAGGTTGGTCTGCAGGTTTCCCATTAGGGATTGTGAGATTCCTAATAGAAAATGGTAATAGCCTCGTGTCTGGGGTTGTGCCCGTTGACGGCTGTAGGCTCACCCCCTTACGTCATCTGCCTCGCCTTTTCCCAACTTCATTGTTGTTGGCTTGTCCCCTTATATGGGACTTAAATGACTAGCCAAATGTAGATCCACGGTGTAAGGGATATCATCAAAAAATGGTTGTTCCATACATTCTTAATGGGTAGTTATTGCTATTTGGTTTGGAATACCTGTTTTTGTTAATAACCAAAAATTTGAATGAATTGAAGTTGAAAATCAACTTGGAGGCTCTAGAAACATGTAAGCACACACTTGGAACATACAAGAGTAATGTAATATCATATTATCTCTAGTAATCTCCCTGTAATATTAAATTGGCGTACCTAAAGGTATAGTGATCAATAGCCGTGACATAATGACCTATATACCGCACTAGGGCACTGCAAGTATCAATCTAGGACAGTTGTACCGGCAAATACGTCCTAGTTTGTTTTTTTTTCGTTTTTCTGCCTGGCTTTATTAGTTCCGCACTGTGCCTGGCTGGAAACTGTGATTAGGTTTTGCTGTTTTTATAGTAGCGTTAGAACTTTTTTCATTTACCTACAATAGAATTTCACTTCTATGTGCTGAGCCGAGCTTTGAAATTGCAGTGGCGCAATAATATTTAGGTATTAATTTATCTGTCTCTACTGTGAGTGGAATCGGAAACTAGAACTTTTTCGGTAAAGCAGTCATAATTAGATACTTAATTCACTATTTGAGGTAGTAAAGAATGCCGTGTCAACGGCGCGTTCGTGTTCCACGCGCCTCAAAGAGATGACAGCAAACTGGAAGGGCTCCCGCAAGGGCCAATGCCTGCCAGGGCTGCGGGACTGTTCGAAAGAGATACCGCGGCCCTGGAACACAAAGGGCTTAGAAGGAACATGGATTGGTTTTAGTTAGTACAAGTCGGCGGAGTGGGAGGGGTCATTTGATACGTTCATATCCGAAAAAAAAGGTTGTAAAGAATAATAAAATTGACATGTTCTTTCAGGCCTGGTTTGTAGATGGGACCAACAAGATAACTGGATAAATGTTGGTGTAGAAATAACTATATATACACCTACGCCCAACCTTACCTTTTGGGATTATATGCGTGTGTGTATGTAAACGGAACTACATTGTCCTTTATAGTTACACAACGGCTTTTAATTCAAATGAAAGTGCACTACTTTTGCACTATTTCACTCTCTCTTTTGTTACGTTGCATTAGAATTCCAATGGCTACTGCATAGGTACTATTTTTACCTACCGTTCATTGAATTCATATTGACACTAGGAACTCATTGCCCTAGTTTTTCTTTCTTGATCACTTAAGTCCCGACAGTAAATACTTTTCCATTTAGTCTCTGCAAAACGTTGAGACCACAGACCATGGAGACACCTCCTTGCCTGCTGGTAGACTAGAAGTGACACAGCCAACAATTTGCATACAAACCAAGCGATATAATGTGCTGTAATGATCATTTACTGAAGTATTTGTCAAGTGTCCGCGCAGGCGGGAATTCGGTCCGGTTAGTTTGCATAAGTCAAAGAGATTTAAAAGACTTATAGAGCGGACATTGAGAATATTTTCATATAAAAATTTTGATGTCGGACATTTTCGATTTTGGCACATGAATGCTACCTGACAAGCGGGCGTATAGTATACACTAGCTAGAGCTAGACAGATAGTTTGTTACTAAGTAGTAACAAGTATTGGATTATCTCTATGTCGCTCTATAAGCCTTTTAAATCTCTTTGGTAGGTAATGACGTCTCTTAATGCTGGCCGGCGCGGTTACTGCGTGCTCTATGGTTAAAACAATCATTTATTCTCATCTATCTTCATTTATTTTTTCCAACGCAAAGAAAACTTCATGAGAAATATTTTATTCATGAAAGGTTTAGCGAATCTCGTAACTTGTATAAACAGAGACAGGGAAACTCGTTTAACTTTATATTTATAAAGGTAACATGAGCTTCAAACAGATAAAAACATACAAATGGAGTCTAAGGGTCCGTCCATACATAGGATTAGGATTTTCCGGGCTTTGGGGCATCCGGGCTGTGCTGAACAAGATTGCTTGCATACATTTTGTATAAGCTTGTTTACACAAACAGCGTGAACCAGAAAGGTGTGATATAGTCTATCAAACTGAACTTTTTTCAAGGGACCACACGGTAATCGATAGTGGTGTGACCGTCGAACTGCCAAGTCATAGGCCTCAAGTTCGAACTCAAGTCACCTCTGATTTTTTGGACTCATGTGCGTATCGTATAATTATCACTTGCTTCGGTAAAGGAAGACTTCGTGAGAAAACCAACATGCCTGAGAGATCTTTCTCGACGCCATGTAAAGCCAATACATAGGCCCATGCGCGGCATAAAAACTCTGATAACAGGATAGGCACTAACCATATGATAAAAAAGAAGACCGTTATCATGAAAAAAAATATAATTTCAATACTTACTCGACTCAAATGTATGGGATAAAAAAATAAATTTTCTCGATTTCGATGTAGGTCCCATGGATGAAGTGGTATAGTTTCATGAAATCCTTAAATATGACCATACCTTTCTGGAACACGCCGAAGATAGAGCTTTATTTAAAACCTTGTTCTCATGGGACTCATATTCTAATTCACCAAAATCTAGATAGATAAAGGACTACCGACTCGGTAACAGAATTTTTATTTCATGCCAGAATTTCGATGGCGAATTAATTTAAGGCACGTTTTTTAGGGTGATAACCGCACTAAATTATCGTGCCGTTTTCACCCTCGGGGTTCTTTTGATGGGTATACCTACTTATTTTAATACCTCCCACCAAGCCAACTTATTATAGCGATGGGCTGGGTTCACATCGACAGTGCAACTAAAAGATGCATGCTCGTGTTGTGTCTTTGAAGGTCCCTTATATTTGTTATTATTTTCGTGAATCTGTTTCAAGTTTTTACCCTACCTACAAAAACATAAACACCTGCCGACTTACTGAAACATCATCGGCCTAGCCTTTTCCCAACTATGTTAGGGTCGGCTTCCAGTCTAACCGGATGCAGCGGAATATCAGTATTTTACATGGAGCGACTGCTTATCTGATCTCCACATTTCCACAACCCGATTAGTACTGGGTAATACGTATCGTATGGTAAGACTGGTTGTCAGACTTTCGGCCACTGATTACCTGTAACGACTGTCAAAGATCTACAAATGTCAGCCGGGAACAACGACGAGCTTCCCGAGGCACGGAGGAAACTCGGTATGTAATGGGTGGTCACCCATCCACAGACCAACCTAGGCAAGCACGGCTTAACCTAAAGATCGATGCGATTAAGTCACGACTTCCTCCTAAAGCTAACTGAAACATAGAATAGAATAGAACATTCTTTATTATGTACACCATACAAGTACCCTTCATAAAAGAAAACATTTCACATACGGTGATATATCCTTTAAGTCGGTATACACCTGTAAAATACTTTAAATAATAAGGCCATGTTACATCCGTAGTTTTAGTATTCTGTAATTTAATGGTTGATTCTAGTAATAACAAAGAGCTTACAAAACAATTAATTAAGTTACTCGTTTTATCCGTTCGTTAATAATACGAATATTAAAACAGTTGCCTCAGGTGCTAACTAGGGCTGTCACATTCCGGGAAAGCCGGGAAACGGTAAATTCTCCCGAGATTTTACGAGTCGACTGTACGGTATAAAACTATCGTTACGGAAATTGGGTTTTTGATTGAAATCGTTTAGTAGGCAGCTGTTACTTTGGAAACGAGGTTTTAGCAATAAACTCTGAACTACTCTACGGTCCTGGTTTTAAAAAGCGTCAGCGCTATCAGTGTTCAAACGGCTAAGGCCCAGCGATTTCGATGTGGGATAGCGAGCATGAGATTTTGAGTTGCACCATAGGCCAGCATAATATGGTATGCTCACGTCGAGAATGCAAGCAACCTAAGCATCATGAGAGAGAGTTAATTAGGATACATAAACTTATACTGTCACTGAGCTCCCGATATTCCGAGATATCCCGTAAGTGACAGTATAAGTTTAGTTGTAAACCGTGAAAGCTTAAAACAGTGTTAGGGTACATAAGTACTACAGCTTGGCAAGAACCGTTGGGCAGTAGCCCACCAGACACAACACCCGTCTGACGATCCAACCTGTTTAATGAGGGATAAGGATTTTTACAGTACAGGAGGAGCTCGTGGCTAAATAATAACAGCCGCTAGGTTAATCCGTGGATGGGTGACCAGCTATTACATACCGAGTTTTTTCCGTGCCACGGAAAGTACGGTAAGCTGTTGGTCCCGGCTGTCAATTGTAGTAGATCTTTGACAGTAGAGGCTCTAAAGTCTGACAACCAGTCTTATCAAGGGGTATCGTATTACCCAGTACTAACTGGGTTGTGGAGGTCAGATAGCCAGTCGCTCCATGTAAAATACTGGTATTCAGCTGCATCCGGTTAGACTGGAAGCCGACCCCAACATTTGCGAAAAGGCTAGGCAGATAAGGCAGTTGAAGGTATTTTACATTTACACCTTGTTTTCTGTCTTTAAAGGGTGTAAAAAGACCCTTAACGAAGCCGAAAGACACTTGTTCTCCTCGTCATTGTGATATTTTTTTTGTTCTGGACGACGGGAACCTACTAATTACGGAGATATTGGAGGTCAAAGTTCCAATTTTTAACAAGGTTTTAACTTTAATTATCTCGATGGCCCGTTTACTATTCAAAGCATCCATCAGCACTAAGTTTTGAGTGCGTTACATTGAGTTTTACCGTAAAACGTGATTTTTCACCCCAAAAAAAAAAGTCTTTTCCCAGCAATAATTTTTGCGTGAAGTTACTTAGTTTGATGTACTGAATGCTTGGTTGACGGCTTCGTGAAGGGTCTGTTTACACATTGTTTTTCTACACAATTTCAGTTTCGTCAATGTCATCCCGTAGTGTTGTTAAAAAGTAGTTTGCCAAAAACAAATAGTAGTAGTTGTAGTGCCAACTCATAAAAAACTAGAACATCCCAATTTGGCAACCCTGTATGGCAGACTTTTATTACGAAATGTAGTAGTAAATGTACGTAGGTTTGAACGGAAGCTCTTCATTTCCACACTGAGAACAGTTTCCTCCGCACTTGGTCGATTACATTACCGGGATTGCGGATTTGTCTTATTTCTTTTTATCCTTTAGCTTCACGACTTTTTATTTCCGTACTTGCGCCAGATATTTTTGAGGGACATTTTTTTTTTGGCTAAGTAAGTAGAAATTTTATCTTGAATCCGAAGTAGCCTGACCGGTTTTCATTGAGCGAAACCCGTTGAAGCATAGAATTTGGGATTTTACGTAGGGATTGGGGGTGTCTAGGTGTTATTTGTACATAACATATCAGAAAGCCTGTTATCCTTGAAGGGGTGGGCAAAACAGTGACACCCATAGTTCACCAGAAGCATATTTCTAGGCTAGTATCTTCCTAAGATTAGATTTCAAAGATCCCCAATCGAAGGTCCAAATTAATTTATTAACCTAGCCACATTCTAAGATAAGTATTCGAATATGGTGTACTCAAAATACTGAATTAAACGAAACGTAGGTATTTATGAGGTCGTCATCCTAATCCTAACTAATATTATAAAGGCGAGAGTAAGTTTGTTTGTTTGTTTGCTACCTTTTCACGCCTAAACCACTGAACCGTTTATGTTGAAATTTTGTATCCTAATGTCAAAACCGCCTGAAATGACGACTTACGTGGTGTTAGAACTTCAACGACGAAATATGTTTTTACAAACACTTTTACTTTCTCTTTTGTTTATTTTTTTTCTTTTATTTTTTTTTACTGATGAAATGCCGGCGTTTTGTACCTGACTATTCTGAGAACAAACAGCCGAAACAAACTCAGAGGTCTCTTTTAAGGTCCAGAATAATCTTGGTTGACTCACATGAGGACTATGCAGATTGTCCTCATTACTACCATTATTACTAATCTTGTGCCTACATCATTTAAAGCAACCAACTACAACATTCAGAAAAGAAATGAAAGCTATACGAAACAAAAACCCAAAAGAATAATAAGAACGTAACTGTTTAAAAGGACCAGTGTTGAAACTCTGAAACCAGCTGATACGATTGAAATGAAACGAAGGCTTAACCAAATTCAACATAAACCGAAGTTTCAGGGACCTACCCCTGTAATAATGCTCCTGTCGTGGACGTCTAAGTAGTTCGGGACTTAAGTTGCTTAAGTATCTTAAGTTGGGATATCATTCAAGTGTCTGGTTCTGAGCTTGAAGATTTCGGGTTGATCCTAACTTAGGAGGAGTTTGTTAAGCAAAGGGACGGTTCTTTTGTTATTGTTTTGGTAGAAAATACAACAATACAATTGGATTTGAATACGTAGTAGAAGGGGTACGAAAATTTATAATTATCGTGAGGGCCTGAACACGCTACCCTTTCAAAGTGTTTTCAATTTCTCTAAAGACTTTCAACAGTATTGATATATACAGATATTAGGAACAAGGTGTTCCTCAATACTCAATAGAAAAGGTAGGATCCTCCGACCAGACGGGTGCTGTGTCTGATGGCTACTGCCCGACAGATGTTGTCGAGTTTTCCTATATGATATACTCGTAGTTTTAAGTCGCTGATAACTTGAATAGTGCGATTCAGAATTTTGATGACACTTCTTCATATATATCATAGGTGGTGCTGTTGTTCTTATTGTAGTGTTGCTGTAGTCCTTTTTGTAATGCCGCTACAGACATAAGCTTTTTGCTATCATGAGTCAATCCGAAACAATGATTTGATTTGATTTACTCCATCGGAGATAGAATGTCAATTCGTCTAAGCCCTCTGCTGCCCTTAACCTAATATTTATTTCGACACTTTTTTTTGTTCTTTTTCTTCATCTTTGTCTATACCTACTTACATAATTATTAATTAGCCGTCATTCACCTCAGAATTCATCCCCTTCCTAGCCATTTTATCATTCACTCAAGCCATCCATTTAATCGTTGTTCATCTATTTCCCACTTTTACATATATTCGAACATAACAGAGACTTACAAACTAAACCAATTATTAAAACCTTGGGACCATTTATGTCATTTGAGCCTTTTAATTATAGTCCCAATTTGTCTTTGATAACGAAAGTTATAATGTACCTAAGGGATTTTGATTATTAAATTATTGTTAACAAATTGGTTCAAACCTATGTTTTAAGATAAAAGATTTCCTAATATACGGGGTGGAAGGGACACCGACGCGAAAATGGTTACCACGTATTCAGTACAGCATTTGGAACCCCCCCTACATAGAATTTTTTCATCGGTAATTTAAAAAAAATCAGCTGTTCCATACATTTTGACCGTGTAGGTATTGCACTTTTGTAGGAAACAACTATTTGTTTTAGTAACCTATGAAAAATTTATATGTGGTTCAGAATGATGTACTGAATACGTGGTAACCATTTCGCATCGGTGTCATTTCCACCCCGTATAACTCTTCTTGAAGAAACTCGATGGAAACGTTGCGTTTTAAAACAAACTCGGGCTCTGAGAAAAGGTTTCCCAAAACTCAAATCAGAAAGTTGAACGTTGAGACGTTTTTACAGAAAATTTAATATTACTAGATGATGGTATATTATTAATTATTAAATGTAATACCTTTTAATCTAATAAAAGGCTTTTATAGGCCAGCACACGACGTATATTTTATGGCATTTTTAGAGCTACCAGGCTGCCAGGCATAATAGAGCGGTAACTTTAGTCCGTCGCTAACTTTATATGGGCACTAACTTTCATGCCTTTCGTTATGAGTTTCTTTAATCCATAGTAAAAGGTAAGGCCTATATAATTAATCCATTAAAATGCTTTTGTTATTTAATGAGTTACCACATTGGATTGGGCCCAAATAGCCAAAGACAGAGAAAAAATGAAAGCGGGAAGGGAGGCCTTTGTCTTGCAGTGGGACATATCGGGCTCATAATGAATGAGATACTACACGATACAAATACGAACTTACGTTAGTGGTGTATTCTCGTCGACCACTGCCATGGTGGGACCAACGGGAAATTTTTGTTTTTAAACACAATTTTCGTTCCGTTGGCCGATTGGCCGTTGGCGATTCATACAGTACAACAGCTCTGATCACGGTCTTGTATATTTTCCCTGGCGACAAACGGGAAAAAAGTTCCCGTTTGTTGCCAGTGAGGCATATTTAGGCACTATTTTACGCTATGTAAATATGGGTATTCATTAGGACCAATTAAATGTAACTCAACTCAAAGCATTTATTTCAATTACCATAACAGGCACTTTTGAATGTCAGAAAAACAAAGATGGCGAAGCTACAGTCCCAGACACAAGGCATAATAACTTCTGAAAGTACTGTAGTTGCCCATTCCAAAGCGTAGATCTCTATGGAGAAGAATGGGCAAGAAACTCCATGGACAGTCTTTTCCATCAAAATATTTTTTCAAGATCTTGGTTACATAAAAAACATAGTATATACAATTATCGGCTTAATTATGTACATCCTGTTAGCTGTCATTTTAATCAAGTAAGATTTTAAGAACTTTATGACTACCACGCCCACCTACTCAACGAGATAGTCCGAGGCAGCGAAACATTCGTAAACATTTAAATATTCTGGTAAATTAAAACAACGTGTCTTGTATTGCCCGGGACGCCTGGGTATCGATTTGACCTACAATATCTATTTTACTGGCTTTGCGCTTCCACAATGATTTTCCGTCTCAATGATTTGGTCTTCCCATAGATGGTTTCAGTTGACTGAACATGTTGGTGTTCATATCTAAAAATTTTTTGTCAATGTATATCGTGACGATATATGTATGTGCCTAATATAATATGTATCGTTATAGTCTTTTTGTCAATCCTCTTTACATGTTTTATTGAATAACTAATTTGTGGCCGCGGCTTCGCTCGCGTTAATTTAGAACTTGACAATCAATTTGGGTTGTACTCTACTTGTAATAATATAATTCAATCATGATTCGAAAGACACGTGGCACCATTTATTATCAAAAGAACCTTATTGTGGTTTTCCTCGGGCACTTTTTTCGGGATGAAAGGTACTTACGCTATGTCCGTTTCTGTACACCTGACAACCTATATGAAAAATTTCAGGATAATCGGTTTAGTGGTTTAGGCGTGAAAAGGTAACAAACAAACTTACTTCCGCATTTATAATAATAGTAAGGAAAAGGATTACTTGACCAAATTAATGTGTTGTTTGTTATATTTTGCTCTGAAACCCAAATGTAGGGAGTTATGCCCGACTGTATACAGGAATGTATGGAACTGCTGTTTTTTTTTAGATTGCCGATGAAAAGTTCCATGTGGGGGGGTTCGGAATGTTGTTCTGAATACATGGTAACCGTTTGTGTGTCAATGTCCCCCTCCACCCTGTATTTTAAAGCTTAACAACAGCAACAGTATTTTAACAAAGCGTTTTTCTAAATATTTTTGTTTTCTTGTCGGATTTTAAGATAATCCACAGATTATCATAACTCCTCTGTTTTCCTTCCTATACCTACTTATTCATAACTTCGAGCTCCTAGGTGTACATATTTCACTAGCGGCCCGTCCCGGCTTCGCACGGGTGGACATTTATTTTCCCCTAATTCCCCCCCCCCCCCCTTTTTTCTAGCAATAAATATAGCCTATGTTACTCAGGGTGAATGTAGCTTTTTAATGGTGAAAAAATTTTTGAATTCGGCACAGCAGTTTTTGACTTTATTCATTACAAACATACACACACACAAAAATACGAATCTGTCCTCTTTATGATATTAGTAAGATATTCCTTAGCTTAGCTTATACAGTGTCTAGTGTCTTAGATACCCAACATTGTAATAGTTTTAAATCAAGACCATTCCATCAAGATTGTACACTTCACGATCAGCTATTCCGACCTACTATTTTCACAAATAGGGTTGACCTCAAAGGTGAACGAATGATCTTCAAAATAGATAGGACAGCAAGAATATCACGATATCTATTCTGAAGACCATTCGTGAAACAGTTATTTTATTTCTAAAAACGATAGCCTTCTGAAATATATTTTATGGTAGGCTGTCTTATTCATGAATTATTACGGTCTAGTTCTAGAAATAGAAAAGTTATTTAGTTTCTGACCTATAACTTCAAAAGATAAAAAGTACTTTATGTGTGTGTGTGCGAGCGTGTGTGAGGGAATTATTAAAATGAAAATGTGTAGACATAAATCTTCATGACAAATCGCATCAAAATTCGTTGCGCATTAGTACAATTTATCACGTGTAGGTTCAAATACAGAGTGTAAACGAATCCGATCATCACGAAGCCGTCAACCAAGCATTATGTACATCAAACTAAGTAACTTTACGCAAAAATTAATGCTGGGAAACAACTTTTTTTTGGTGTGCAAATTCCCGTTTTACGGTAGAACTCAATGTTACGCACTCAAACATTGTGCTGATGGATGGATTGAATAGTACGGGGATCGTGGAGGTGTTTTAAAGAAAAATCTTACATTAAAAACATTAAAATTTAAAAAAAAACTTGTGAAAAAATTGGAACATTGACCCCAATATCTCCGTAACTTGAAGGTTCCCAGGTATAGTCTAGAACAAAAAAATGTTCGCATTGACGGGGAGAACAAGTGCCTTTCGGCTTCGTTAAGTTTCTTTTACACCCTTTATAGAAAGTAATAACACACATGTACAGGCCCTGCAGTCTCGACAAATATAACGACAAAAATCGGTCGTTAAGTGTAATCGATGTCAAATTTCTTTAATAGATTTTCAACCTTATCCTTTCGAAATAAAGTAGAAAATTTATTAAAGGAATTTGACAACGATACGACTTAGCGACCGATTTTTGTCGCTATCTAATGTCGAGACTGCAGGGCCAGGTTTAATATCTGTAAGTAAAGACTCCATTCCTTTAGAATTCCAACTCGTACCTTCCACTACAGAGATTTTCACACTCCGCTTCCCGTATCCTGTCGGAACCCAACTGATTTCGACCTAACTTCGACTTACAAGAATTGCCATCCTTCCTTCGGAAATCCCCGTGTCATCATTCGTGCCATTACTCCTTTTGTTAATCTGGGCCATTCATTCCTTGGATCCCAAGTGTATTGTTATATGATACCACAAAAGAGGTTTTGCTTCAATGATAAATGGTAATGGCTGACTAAGATGTTGACAGGACAAGGATGGAAAATCAGATATTAAGTCATGCCATTTTCAGAATTGATGATACCTATTGTATATTTATATTTAAGGATTTAGAGACGACTAGCTTTTATAGTTAGTTATTATTATAAAAATATTACTTCTCTATTTTAATCGGGTTTTGTTACTAATTTCAATGGTTTTAACTAAAAAAAAAATAGCTTAAGTTACTCCTTATAACATCAGCTATTTGCCAGTAACATTCAAAATTGGTCCAGCCGTTTTGGAGATTAACCGGAACCAACAACAGACATAAAAAAAAAATTACAAGTACCGTAACTATATACTATCATATGCATTCAGTAAAAAGCTATTATGCTGAAATTAAAAAACAGAAACTTCAATTTTATTTATTTGTTTAAATGAAGAACGAAAGACAATATTCCTCTTTCAAGAGCTGTAATTGCCCCTGATAAGGACTGGCCTTTCTTTTCTTGGGAGCCATAGAGATGAGAAAAGCGAAAGGCGAGTAGACATTCAGAAGTACATTCGGTACAGTTCAGTACCGAATGTCCCACTGAATGCCTACTGGGCTTGTAATTATATAACTAGCCCATCAAGTACTCTGCAACAAGTCGTTAAAAATTTAGAAGTAGTTGAGACTAATTGGATTTATTTTAATTTTTTATTGGAAAATTAATTGTACAAAAACAAAATCATTTCGCCAATTAAATTCAAGTTTAGTTTAGAGAATTCTGGAGCTGTTGTCTCTAACAGATTAATTTAAGTAGGTTGTTATATTTTCATGTATTTTCGTCTCAAACTAAGCGTTGACTTGAAAAATGTTTCCAGTAGGTATAATTTAGTTTGAGATAAGAAGATTTAAATAACTTGAAGAAGTTAACTTAAGCTGGGAAATTTCCAGACGGTATGGTAAATTAAAAATTACAATAAGGCAGGAACAAATAAGTACAAAACGAAAACAATATGGTCAGAAGGATACAAAAAGTGGACAGATATTAATTCATTTTAAAACTGTTGTTGTTTTATTTTCGAATTTCGGACTCAGTGTCCGAGATTCGAACAAGGCACTTCGGTTTTTGTAATAAATACTTTTTTGGTCTGCTTGTCGTCTGCCTCGCTATAATTTTTTTAATTTTTAGCTGAAGCCAAGCCACCCATCATCATCTGCCTAGCCTTTTCCCAACCACTTTGGGGTCGGCTTCCAGTCTAACCGGATGCAGCTGAATACCAGTATTTTACATGGAGCGAATGCCTATCTGACCTCCACAACCCATAATATTACTGGGTAAAACGATACCCCTTGGTAAGACTGGTTGTCAAACTTTTTGGGCCACTGACTACCTGTAACGATTTTCAAAGATCTACAAATGACAGCCGGGACCAACGGCTTAACGTGCTTTCCGAGGCACAGACTTTCCCCCTGAAGCCACCCAAACACAATAAAATAAAATAAATAAATATTAAGAAAATGAAGATGAGCTGCGTCAATTTCAAAATAAATAAATTGGGGTAGGGCAGAAGTATAATGATGATGATGATTAAATATTACCTATTAGTTATTTAGCTTTAGTTATGTTATCATTAACATCATCGTAATTGTGTTGTTGTCCTGTTTTGTTTCGTTTGTTCTTTGTTTTTGTTTATTGTATTTTTTTAGTTATGTTATAAGTTTAGGTACAAGATGGCCATAAAACATTTGAAAATAATGACCAAATTGTCTAGAACCATAGAAGGTAGTGCTAACTTTTATCTAAGTCTAGAACTTAACTAAATAGTATTAAGTAGGTAATATTAATAAATAGCGACATAATTATAGTATATACTCTTAGAGATAACGATGATCGATGACATTCTAGTTTCTTGATAGTAATACTGTAGTGTAACTGTAAATATATCGAGTATATAAGTAGGACTTAAGCCAATTTTGCTATCTCAGTACATCTTGAGTGTCAGAAGCTATGTAACTAGGCTGATAACAAAATATAATGAAGATAAGGGACATAGAAACAAAGTGGTATCTATGTTGTGATTGTGCAACAAGGAATATTATTAGAAAAACTGCACCCAAAACCTAGACATACAAACTCTTATGACTATATGTATAGCTACAAACAACGTTATATAAACTATAGATTCGTTGCCCGCGCTCTGTAGTGGCAACATGAATGCAAGGCAATTACCGGACCTTCATTTAGTCGCGCACCAACCAGTGCCGCGGCTGTACGTAACATTAATATAACTTATGTGAATAACTTCCTCAAATACCAAAAAAAAAAATGCCGTGCTGTGATTATAGGAAATGTAAAAATTATACTGCAACTGTGAAATATAAAATGGTATCATTTCATGCATGTATCAAGAAAATAGTTTTTTTTTTTCGATGCCTTCTTAATGCGGTTGGCGCCTGTGAGGTAAGTCACGTGCCATACGAGCTCGGCCAATGAGCATGCGCCACAAAATGACAACGTAATTAAAGAACTATATATTTATCTCTCTTTAACAACAGGAATTCCGTCGAAGACAATTAATTTTCTTTCCCTTTCTTTGTGCGTCTAAGTAGCTATCTAGCTAGCTACCGATAGTATTTACGCTGTTTTCGAGCGCCGTGATGTTCATGCATGTTGCGTCTATTTAAATATTAAAAAAACGAGACAACAAAAAAAAAAACCTAAAGATTCTAATTTCAAACATTCATAATTGATGGTAATTTGAATCTTTAGGTTATTTTTTGGTAAACATGTTTTTTTACTACAATCAAATAAGCCTGTAATGTTCTCATTGTTGGGGCACAGCCTCGGCAAAGGCGTTCTCTCTGTGAGACGGTATGAGTCATTTGTCTTCGAATTTTCCTTTACCGCTTTGAGAGACGTGGTGAAAAAAAACCGGTACACTATTTAATGAATTAGGCACATCCTCATGACCAAGCCAAAGTTATCCATCAGGTTGGTGTTTCCCGTCTCTTAACGCAAAGAAAATCATTTTTATCAGCTGTATCCGTTGAGATACTGACCTTATATAATTGAAAACATGGAAGTAGTAACTACAATCGATAATCTTTTATATTTGAATATTCATACCCCACAAATACAATCAATAATTGCGCTGCCTTTTAATCGGTTGAAAACTATTCCAAACACAGACATTCTATTACAATTGACCCATTGTATTACAAAAATTTTGTCTCGACGCTAACGACACTTAAAAATAGTTGAAGCAATTAACGTGTACGAGTCATTTTAACAGGTAATTATACTAATTGTTAAGTAGATATGATTAACATAATTTTAATGTGTCGGTTATTTTAAATACCGCTGGTATTTTAGAGTTTGCTTTGTTTATAATAGCGGAACTGGCTTAGAGTAAAGTGACTTTTGGGAACATTGAAAATTAAGATAAACAAAATGGCTTCTTCTTTGCGTGTGGACTCAAATTATATCCAACCAGTATGTAGCCACCAAGTCCGCTCTATCGTTGGCTGGTTCATTTAAAACCTGGAAGTACCTAATTAATGTACGTAATTGCTAATATTTTACCATTATTTTGAACATCAGAAAACCACTTAGAAGCTAGCTTATAACATTGCACACAAAGAACGTACCTAGCAAGCTAGAATATTGGTATCTGTGATATTCCTAATACATTTAGACCCACGATGCTGTGTCACTCTGTCTGACCTCCACAACCCAGTTAGTACTGGGTAATACGATACCTCCTGGTATGACTGGTTGTCAGACTTTCGGGCCACTGACTACCTGTAACGACTGTCAAAGATCTACAAATGACAGCCGGAACCAACGGCCGGGACCAACGGCTTTCCGAGGCACGAAACTCGGTATGTTATGGGTCATATGGGTGTCACCTGTAACCCATCCACAGACCAAACTAGGCAAACGCGGATTAACCTGAAGATTGATCCGAGCGGTTGTTATTATTTTGCCACGAGCTCCTCATTGGTCGGCTACTTTATGTAGTTAAAACAATAATAATAGCCCGTATACGCGCACTTCCGAACAGGACTCTTCAATTGAATGCTATAATTAACGGTCATCTGGTAATTGCCGTAGTTTCGTTTGTAGCAGACGAGAGCCCGGGAGATCCTCTTGATTTAATCCGGTCGATCTTTATTACTTGTTTGATGTAACTAAACAAACTTTTGCTCACGTTTTCGCCCGTGTGAAGGTTTAAAATAATCCTACCGGATCAAAAACGTATCTTTTGTCCTAATCCAGGCCATGGTCTACTCTTGTGCTAAACATTCAAATCCGTTCAGCTTCTGAGTCACCAGGAAAAGCCGGTAGCATAACAGGCATACAGACCGACTGATAGGCATCATTTCGTTCGCATCTATAATAACCAGTAGGTTTGTATGTGCACTGTGCAGGTCATTTTTGGAGGAAATTAATGTTGCGAACTCGAAAGTGTTTTACGAAATGTTTTTAATTTTCCAATCATAAGGAAAATCTAGCGGCCCCGAAAGCGTTTGACATGTCACGTACGACATTACTGGGTAAGAAAATTTTGAAGTTCGAAAATAAATGTTGAAGTTGTGAAAATAGTCATGCTTTTTAGATTGAAATCAAATACCAATTACTTCGTGGGACTGACTATAGACCACCAAGTGGGTTGTTAATCATGCTATTTTTTATTTTAAATATTAAATGGGCCTACTCTTGACCTCAATCTTGTCCTGACTCAGAACTCCTGAGGGCAGAGATGAGGTCGACGATGGAACTACCTAACCCAAAAGAAGCCTATTAACTGGTGACTTAAAAAGACTTAATAATCTTGACATCTAAGGAGGAGCTCGTGGCTAAAGAATAACAGCCACTCGGATCGATCTTTAGGTTAAGCCGTGCTTGCCTAGGTTGGTCTGTAGATGGGTGACCACCCTTACATACCGAGTTTCCCGGTGTTTTAAGCCGATGGTCCTGGGTGTCATTTGTAGATCTTTGACAGTCGTTAGGCAGTCAGTGACCCAAAAAAAGTCTGAAAACCAGTCTTACCAAGGGGTATTACGCAGTACTAAGTGGGTTGTGGAGGTCAGATAGGCAGTCGCTCCATTTAAAATACTGGTATTCAGCTGCATCCGGTTAGACTGGAAGCCGACCCCAATATAGCTGGGAAAAGGCTAGGCAGATGATGAATCTTGACATATAACTCCATTGTTTGGGAGAGTAAATCATATCCCTCCCACTGTAGATTCCACGTTACACATACTAAACTACGCAGCATCTATGTAGTCACTTATAATAGTCGCCTTCAAGATAACCGGAGACAAGAGTAGGTGGTAAATCTTGGAGGACACACTCAACTATTATTAACTTGTCATGTTGTTAATCTGACCTGCCACAATCTTACGTCACGTTGTCCTAGATATTGAGACGGACATTATGCGGTAGATATTTAATTATTTATATCACTAAAACTAAGAAAGGGTTTTTCTAAAATTAACCACATGCCCAACGGTATTTTGAATGGTAAAAACTGTATTTCAAAACTATGTTTCAGTATTAAAAATACTTAAAAAAATACTTACTTACCTACTATGTATACAGGATGTAAGGGACAGCCCCTCACAAACTGACAGGGTGCATTCAGCTCCTTATTTTAAATCATATTCCACCGGAATTTTTCACCGGGTTTTTTTTAAATTTTCTTTTTTCAGTTACTATTCCATGTAAAATTACATTCCCTGTACGCAACACTCCATTTAAGTAAATAATACGGCTAAAATAAAAAAACCAACAATGGATGTTGAAATCTAACGAACAACGCGTGAAATCAGCTGTTCACTTCCTGTCTAGCTACAGAATTCATCGAATTAGTCGTCGCGCTTGCCGTTCGCTACGTGCGTTTTGCCACGGTAAAGATACATCGCGTATGAGGAAATAAAACAAATCAAATTTATTGGATTCCCATAACATTCCTAAAATAATTTCTTGTACCGGTCATCTTAGTATGATATACTGAATTCACCCCATCAGTTTGTGGACGGCTGTCCCTTACACCCTGTATTAGGTATGAGGTTCTAAAAAAACGCATGGGGCGAAGTTGCCGGCAGATGGAAGTCGTTGGTACATTTTAGAGCGAATTTCAAGATTTAAACTGAACGCGATTAGCACATCTAAACCGCGTTCAAGGGAATGTTGGTGTATCAGATGTTGTGGAATTTGGACACTGACAGTTCTTGAATGCAATTTTAATATGCTGATCGGCCCTTACTTAGTTTAAAGTTTTAAATTAATTAGACGAAGACAATAAATAATAACTTTGCTCTATAAATATTAAAAAGTTAGCTATATTATTTATGCGTGGTTTCCCAACATACATTTTACAGTACGCTCAGTCAAATGATATCTAAGCAATGATATATAAACTATAGATACCCTAGCTCTGTAGTGGCAACATGAATGCAAGGTAATTACCAAGTAAGTATCAAGATTCTACCCACATTTGCTCTATTTCCAGTATTAAACTACTGATTCTCCGAAGACAGTATCTAAGTACTAAGACCGCAATAAATACGACCTCCTTTGAGATCACGCAACGAAGGTCGGGTGCCATTTTTATTTCCCTCTACGAAAGATATAAACAGGAAACCTCCAGTGATACGCCGATGATTTCATTTATTCTCATATTTCGTTTATCGGGTCTTCTGTATTTTATTACTTCATATTGTTCGGTTGAAATCCGTGATTTATTTAGGGATTTCGTTTTCTTTTACACGGTTTTGTGATTCAAAGCCTTCTTTTCTTCTATATTGATAGACCCAATATGGTTCTTGCCTCAATTTATTCTCGGTTATAACCAGTTTATCGACACTAAAAATCTTATCGGTGTTCGTTGCTGTGTAAGGAACTTGCTCTAGCATATTGCCATTTGAATTTACAAGACTTGATGGAGCTTCTTGCAAAGAAAACTTTTAAGCTTTGCAGAAGGCCTTTGTATTCGTATTTAATTGAACCTTCTTTGCCTGTAACTAAAATCTAGATTCATTCATCATCATTGGCAGCTTTGTTCCATCCACTGTCGAGTATAGGCCTCCACTGTTTTGTGCTATGCTTCCCTAGTCTGTGCTATGAGTCTCATCCAAGTCTTCGTTATGATCTTCTGTCTCTATAGGTCTTCTACTCACCGGGCTCGGTATGCTAACGCTTCTTTCACCATCTCTCGGCAGCCATTCCATAAAGAAACTTACTAGTTAAATATTATTATTAGTGAACGTATCTTCATCACACTTCACAAAACTCAAACTCAAAGCATTTCTTTCAATTATACCATTATAAGCCAGGGATGTTGCGAACATTCGCATCCGCATCCGCAAATGCGGAACATCCGCATTGATTTGGACATCTGCATCTGCATCCGCATCCGCATTAATCAATGCGGATGTTCATGCGGATGCGAATATTAGACAAGTAGCGACAAGAAAGAAATTGGGCGGGGCCGGTGAATGACGCGTGGCGGTCGCACGTGACAATGACCAATGGGAGCTAAGAAATTGACAAGATTCGACACGTTTGTTTGTTCTAGCTAGTGCATCATTTGTTTCTTGCAAGTAAATAAATATTCCTAGCGAACAACTAGGTATTTAGTAGCGCGGGTTTAATTTACGAACCCCTGCGTAACAGACTTGAATCAGAAAAGGCGGCAATACTAGGTACTCTTTATCAAGTATAATGCTCCAATTTTTAATTTCAATTAGTAATATAAAAACCAGCAGGTGAAGTTAAAAAAATAATTACATTATACATTACTTATATTTAACATAAAAATAAGTACTTATGTTTGATTACAATAAAAATGTTAATAATTACGTTATCATTGTTTTAATTCTTCATTAATAGACTTTATTTACATAATATCTTAAACATCCGCATCCGCATCTGCATCCGCGGATGTGAGCCTGCAAAACTCCGCATCCGCATCCGCATCCGCGGATGTGAAAAAATCGGCATCCGCAACATCCCTGATAAGGACATTTGAATGTCAAAAACTAAAGGATGAACCTACAGTCCCTATCATAAGGCATAATAATTTGTGAAAGTACTGTAGTTGCCCATTCCAAACCGAAATTCTCTATGGAGAAGAACAAGGATGATGGGCAAGAAACTCCATAGACACACTTTTAAATTAAAATATTTTTTCAAGATCTTGGTTCCATCATTCATCGTTCGTCAAAATCGATTAAATAATGACGTATGACATAACATAAATGACGATTTAAATGTGCAGGACAGTGCAGAACAGACACTGGCGTTAATTGATTAATTCGGTGAATACGAGAACGTTACCCAATTAAAGCTGTTTGTAAATTTCGAATAGTAATTCAAAGAGATCTGAGTCTATAACAGCCCCACGTAGACTCATTATCGTTACGATGACATTCAAAGTTACTGTCTCGGCAGTAATATCAAAGTTTACGGCCGTAAAATATTATTACTCCAAACTTTAGCAGATTGACGTGACAGGAGATTTTAATGTTTTCCCTGAATAGCTTATATTAAGAAATATATTTTTAGGTATCTTAGTCCCTATATTGATTTCTGAGATGGTTTAAATTTTGATGGAATGATTCGGCTTTGGCGCTGCTGTTTGCGGTTGTGGGCGCTAGGCTTAACTATGCTTCTCGGCTTCAAAAATCGGCGTATGCGCTAAAGCTCCTGCGTGGAGTAGCTGATAACCAGAGCGTGCGTGCAGCGTGCCAGACCGGTACGTGTGGAGGCGGTGACCGCCACTGCAGACCGTGCCTGCTGCCAAAACCAACCTGCTGTCAAAAACACCCCTCACCCGCACAATATGTGTACTAAACGAAGTGCATGAGAGAATTGACATATTTTCATGCAATCTGAGTGAATTCCCAAGAGTTTTGTTGAATTGTGTTAGTTATATTTAAATATTAATAATCTGTGTTAATTCTGATTTTATATTTAGATAGGTTTTTTTAGTATTAGCCGTAAGTTGATTTTTCAATTTATCTGTGTGTGTTTGCAAACCACTATTATATTAGGGTTACCCTGTAAAGATAGTGTGTGTAAGTTTAATAATAAATAATTAATAATGATCTAGAATCCCTGTAAATTTTAAAGTACCGAGTAGTTCAAAGAGATTTGAGTCTAAAACAGGCCCACGTAGACTCATTATTGTTACAACGACATTCAAAGTTACAGTAATATCTAAGTTTACACCCATAAAATGTTACTCCAAAGTTTAGTAGATTGACATGGCAGAAGTGTGTAATGTTTTCCCTTAATAGCTTTTATTACGAAATGTATTTTTAGATACCTAAGAGCCTGTATTGATTTCAGGGAAGGTTTTATTATAACTTGATTTTCACGACTCCTAAAACCCGTGTGAATGTTTCCAAGAAAAGTAAGTACTTTATGTGTTTCAAGAGTTTCAGTTACGACGGAAAAATGGACCAAATGCCTAGTTTTTGGTTTAAGTTTTTGATTATACTTAAATTCCAATTAGCACTCAAAATTGAAAACTTAAGTTAGTTTTTAACTTCAATTCATCATCTGCCTAGCCTTTTCCCAACTATGTTGGGGTCGGCTTCCAGTCTAACCGGATGCAGCTGAATACCAGTATTTTACATGGAGCGACTGCCTATCGGACCTCCACAACCCAGTTAGTACTGGGTAATACGATACCCCTTGGTAAGACTGGTTGTCAGACTTTTTGGGCTACTGACTACCTAACGACTGTCAAAGATCTACAAATGACAGCCGGGACCAACGGCTTAACGTGCTTTCCGAGGCACGGAGGAAACTCTAGTTTTTAACTTCAAGTACTCAATATAAGTTTTTAAACTGTCATGGTCACTAACATTATCATTAACACTAAAACTACTTCACTATCTACTACTGCAGTTTATCAATGGTGCTTGCAACAGCACTGAAATATCGGGAACACAATGTTTGCAGGCCATAATGGTAGAATGTACATCAATGTTGCATGCCAAAATGGTAGAATGTAAAAGAATTCTTTAATATTATTATAACCATCTTATTGTAAATAACATAAATTCTGAGAAAATAAATGAATATTCTATTCCATTCTCTTCAAAACAGACAGTAAACATGGTAAATATCCCGTTTTTAGTGTTCAATTACTCAATTAAAATACCGGCAAACTTTCTGATTGAAAATAACTTAATTTAATTTACATACGATTAAGCTCACAGGCTTGATTCAAATTAGTTTGAATATACTCTGCTATCACGAGTAATTTCTAACTTTATTAATAATCCAAAGTTTCGATTTTATAGGAGCCTACTCCATGTTTTGCTACGGTCCGCTGAATTGAGTTAACAATGGATACCAGTTTATAGTACCTAGATATAACTTTAAAGTACCTACAGGTTGCCATCCAATCACTTATAAGTTAGAAGCTCGGTAACTTCGAAGCCTCAGGGGATGCAGTGCCAACAACATAGCGATAGTTAAAGTAAATAACTTCTATTTTCCTAGAAACTTCAGTTGGTCTAGCTGGTAAACTAAAGCCCTGTCCATAATAGTGCAGCCGGGAAACATGGTTCTCACGATGGTTTGTGTCTCCCACTTTAGTAATTAAATCCTTAATAAATATCTTTCAAAAGAAATGTAAAGAAAATAAGTGAAACCCGGTTAAATCAACAAGAACGAAATAACATAAAAAATCTTTTTCATAAAATTCATTCGAAATTCAATTTCAGCCTCTATTTTTTCTCTCTGGTTATTTGCGCTTTCTCTCCTGCCAGCCTTATCACAGTATTTGCATATTCAGTGATAACGATCTTTGTTTATGGCTCATAATATAAGACTGGCTGGCTTCTGCATAAGTAAGGTATAAAGAGCTCTCGAGTATGAAGATTTTATTCAATTTTAAATGAAGTGAAACTTGAGTTTATCTCGCATTGTTGCATAAAATTATTCGTGAATATACATAATGAAGTTATAGTTTTTATTTTACTTGGCGTGGTATATAACTTATATTTTTACCTTTAGAAACTCTAGATTTGCAGTCTTCTACTGGACATTGTATATCACATTCTGGTCCTCAATCTAAAGGTAGGCAGTCTTCAAATCCTCGTCTAAAACTGAACTATTTGTCAAGATTTGTCATATATACGGGCTCTATGCGCATATTCTAAATTATTACTTATCAGACCGACCCTGAAAGTGTGAAGCAGACCTTACGTCATACCTCTACTGTATATATTTTTCTACATTTATGTGGCTTGAAATGGAATTATTTTCTTCATGTGAGGGAATGAAAGCGGATAAATTAATTACTTTTATATGTATAGGAATTCTATTTTTATAAGAGGTATCGATCAGGCTTGAGTTTCAAGGTCTACCGTCCCTACGTTTACCGTAAACGTGATGAAAATAGAATTTTTAATTTTCCGCGTTATGTAAATATTCACTTTATTCACCAGTCAGTGAAAAGCGTGAAAAATCAAAGTTCCCCGCGACCTTCGTCCGCGTAAAATTATTAAAAATACAATTTTCCCCGCTTTTGCAACATTTTTCATTGCTGCTCCGCTCCTATTGGTTGTAGCGTGATGTTTTATAGCCTATAGCCTTCCTCGATAAATGGGCAATCCAACTCTAAAAGATTTATTCAATTCGAACCAGTAATTTCTGAGATTAGCGCGTTCAACCAAACAAACTCTTCAGCTTTATACTATTAGTATAGATTAAAATCACGAGCTCTTCTCTCTCTTTGTCTACCTCAATTATTTGTAATCACCTTATTCGCAGTCTGAAGCAACTAATAGGGTTGTCGAAAGCTCCAAATTATGCATCGACTTCGGGAGACGCGAGACGTCTTTCAGGTTCAAATCGATATTTCGTCACCGTCGTCGTCGACATTCGTGACAAAAGACAGTCTAGGAATGCGGTGTTGTTCTACACATTGGGAACTGAGGATATTGCAGGTAGACACGCTAGGGTTGCCTCAAAGCCTATGTAGGTGTTTTATGCCTTCATTTTTAGGGTTCCGTAGCCAAATGGCAAAAAAACGGAACCTGAAACGGTATTTTTTCTCCAAGTCAATCGTTTGTAAGATAGACACTTCCAAGGTGGTAAAAATCTCCCTCCCTCTAATTACCAAAGTAAGAAGAGGGAAATTAAGAAAAAATTTAGGATTGTAGAACGTAAAAAAAACTTTTAACGAAAATTGGTTTGAATAACATTTGATGTTTAGTTTTTGAGATATGGGACTTTGTCATCAAACTGCAGCATAAACCTAGTTTTTCATTGACATACTATGGAAAACAAATTTAGTTTTGCTTTTTTGTTTGGTGCTACGGAACCCTGTGTGCGTGTGAGTACGAGTCGCACTTGGCCGGTTTTTTGCTTTTGTTACGAAAACGAGGGAATTGTGACAGAGTGCGTCTGTCATTTGTTTTTTCAAGCTTCGTTTCTGAACGTAGGAAGGTAGGGTATAGTAATGATTATGTTCCTTTCAACATTATTACTAACGGCATAAAGGCGGATTTTCACTGCATCTGCTGTTTCTTTGTACCTTGTAAGCTAGCTAAAGGCAGCGTTTTCCTTTTGAAAATGTAAGAGGAATATTTGCTAGGAAATTCCTACAGTTATGCGTTGTTATAGGTATTAAGTTTATAACACATTTCTGTATGAATGTGGATGCATCGAAACGTATAGGCATGTAAGAATTGGTGGTGTTCAGTAGTTTCGTTTAGCTTCCTCCATGTAAGGCCTAGGTTCATTGATAAACATAACATAGCATCACGCCTGTAATCCCCGTAGGGTTAGGCAGAGGTGTACCTTATAGTACACGCATAATTCGCCAGTTATGTTTTAAGTCCCATGTAATAGGAGGCGAGCGAGCCTATTGCCATCAATCGGTCACAAATCCAGACTCCGTGGCTGCCACTGATAAATTCCTGATGGAAAAATAACTATTGCCCCGACGCGGGAATCGAACCCAGGACCTCATGCTCAGCAGTCGCGCTTCCAACTACTTAACCAACGTGGTACCTAGTCCATTATTCTATAAATTGTTTTTTTTTACAAACATTTTTACACTTAAAAAAAGGCATATTTGTATGTGTACAATTAATTACACTGGACAACAGTGATTTTGTTGTACTTGATATGAGAGTGGTTTTAGGTTAGCCTTATACCAAGGTATAACGGAAAATAAACAGTTTTTGGAGATCAGCTCTAGTTTTTTTTAAATTACTGTTTGAATTTTCTATGAAATAGAACAATACTTATGAATGGAGGAGTAAAATATCATTTTGATATTTTTATAAAAAATCATGGAAATCGCTTAGAAATGTATTCAATAAACCATTGAAAATACTGGTACAAAAATAAAAAAGATTAAATTAATTAAAAATTAATAAAAAACCGCGAATTTATGTTTTACATCAATTGGACGCCTGTGTTATCATTCGCCTCTTTTAACCTCCACAAATAAATGCCGCTTTTGCCAAAGGGGGTTTACTTATCTATCGAACACCACAAACCCTTACAATTGTTTGTCGATACAATGCGTGTTCTATCTCTCTGAAGATTTGATTTGCCAACCAAAGACCCTGAATAATAGAGAAACGTGGTTACAATCCAAGATAGAGGCATAATTACGTTGAGAGGTAATCGAATTGAACGTGAATAGATTAATCGTCCGTTATATCTTTGTTTGAACTTATGTATTATGATAAATTAATTAACTGGTATTCGCATTGATAGGGTTAAATTAAATTACCTAGTAAAACTTTACAAAAGTTACAGTAAAAGAACATTTTTAAAACATCATCTGCCTAGCCTTTTCTCAACTATATTGGGGTCGGTTTCCAGTCTAGTTCAGTTTTGGGCCACTGACTACCTAACGATTGTCAAAGATCTACAAATGATAGCCGGGTCCAACGGCTTAACGTGCTTTTCGAGGCACGGAGGAAACCCGGTATGTAATGGGTGGTGACCCTTCAATAGACCAACCTAGGCAAGCACGGCTTAACCTAAAGATCGACTTGAGCGGCTGTTATTATTTAGCCACGAGCTCTTCTCTTCTCCTCGAACATTTTTAAATATAGATGTGGCGTTATATACTTTTTTCGTATTATTTTCAGCAAGTTCTTTTAATTGATACCAATACCATGGGGATGCATAAAATATAACTAGTCCACATCTTTGGGAGTCCGCCATATTGGATTTAGAAAAGCGTCACTTAGCTAGCCATTCATTGTCATCCAAACTAAACGTGTATGCAAAATTTCAGCTGAATCAGCTGCTATTATTTAGCTACGCATGAGCCCCCTTTTTTATATGAACACCCGTTATTAAGAGTAATTAATACAATAACAATAACGCACGTAATGATTAACGAAAGAGATTGCTACATATTTAATTACGCTCCGCTCTGTTTCCTAATTAGCTTAATACGTGATCGGATAATTGTATCGTACATACAACCTATACAATTTATGTATGTAGCAGGGTAATAATGAAAGCGGGATTTGATTAGATTTCCTGGGAAATAGTTAATAATCGGGGTTGAATCGTGACTGAATTTCATATCCCTGATGTTTTTCTTTTTTTTCTGCTGTTTTGAACAAATCACATCCTAGATCACATTTCAAGTAACTTTAGTTTTCAACCAAGAAGACTAAACATAACATAGCATTACGCCTGTAATCCCCGAAGGGTTAGGCAGAGTTGTGCGTAATGGTACACCCACATTTCGCCAGTTACGTTTAAGTCCGATGTAATAGGGGGCGAACCTATTGTCATCAACCGGGCACAAATCCAGACTCCAGGCACCAACGGTTTAACGTGCTCTCCGAGGCACGGAGGAAACTCGGTATGTAATCGGTGGTCACACATCCACAGACCAACTTAGGCAAGCACGGCTTAACCTAAAGATCGACCCGAGCGGCTGTTATTATTTAGCCACTAGCTCCTCACGTAAGCAGTTACATTGATTGATTGAAAGTAGGTATATAATGTAACCTAAGCAGTTACATTATATACTTTCAATTAAACATTCACCTAACATTACACAATCTTTCAGTAAGGTTAAACAGAGCCGGAGGTGTATTATGAAAACATTTGACATGTACTTACACTTCTCGTTTATATAACGCGATAGGAATGTCCTAACGTTTACTTTTCTATGTTTACTCATCACGTAAAGTCTCGTTTACACGGTAATAGTTACTTGAGACGAGTCTAGTAGACGATTTTATGAAGAACAATTCGACTTGCAGTATATCTTAGTATTAAATAATAAAAAAAAAAACAGATATACACCTACCACTGTTTGTCGCTACATCACCCAGAGGTTGACTGATAGAAAATGCCTATGGCATTAAGTCCGCCTTTGTATTTTGTGCTTGAAGTAATAAATAAATAAACAACGTCTTTGTAAAAACAAAAATCGTTCAAATTATCACAGTTCGAGAAATTGCTAGGCGAGTCTTGCTACCAATGCAAGACTCACCTCTCGACGGTCGAGTAAAACTCCTCACACTCCTCATGTGAACGAGGCTCCACACTTGAACCAAGATAACTCAAAGCTTTGAAAGTATCAGAAACTCACGTCTTATTGTATTCCTTTTTAAAAAAGGAAAGGAATTCCATGCTTATTTTTCTTTAGAGTTAACTTTGAAACGTGTAGACTTTGTAACGCAAGTCGGCAAAGGCAAACTCGGTAGTGGTATAAAGATATTAGACGTTGGAAAACGTATAAATGATTCTTTTATTTAGCTGGTGAATCTCTTTACTAGCTGTACGATAAAAGGATATAGCATAGTAGAATTTAATTATGAGTCTAGCAAGCGGGGCACAAAAAGAATATGAACGTCAATCTTCGTTTTTTATTACCGTAGTCACCGAGTAAAATTACATTTACTCAGACACCAACATAAAAATGATTCATAACATACGTACTCAAATGAACTTTTTGAAGTCAATATCATCGTCTTTTCTTCTTCTTTTCAAAAGACATACAATCAACACGAAGAGACATGCTATTGGTGTTAAAATAACAAATGACAGTTCGAAATATGGAGTACTGCAGCATGAGTCTGATATCGGTAATTGTAAGTGAGGAGCCCCTTTTCTACGAATGATATGCTCTATCCAGAATAAGAGTTCTTTGCTTGGAGGGATAGGGCGATCATGGTATAATGATGAGAGTTCTTTTGCTTTTTGTAGATATCTGAAAACATGAAGGACAAATTAATATTTAGCATTTTAGGAACACAATTTGTTATTGAAAACTTCGATAATCATGAGATGAGATTTTCGAATATGGAGCCTGTATTCTCATCATTGTTTTGACCATATCCAAATTCATGTGGATATTCTGCATGTTTTTTTAATCAATACTTCTATATTCGTCGTCATAATAAAGTGTAGTCACCACATCTCCAGGCATTTCATCTTTCACACATATATCTTTCCAGTATACCCATCTAAATTGTTTAATGTGATCATCATCTACATGACTGACCATTTCGTCCATAAATAGGGTAATTTGGAACCAGGAAAAGGTCTCTATTACACTTAATATGTGGCGCATGGAACCCTGAAATGGTTTCACTTAAATACTACCCTCATGGCTCATAACGTTGTACTATCTCTGTAATATTCACTTACTTGGTATTTCGTATCACGTCATCCATAGACGCTTTCAAGGTTTTTATAGCTGTGATATCCGCTTTCTTACCAAAACCTTTGTTTACTGCTTTTTCCACATTATTGAATTGATCTTCTAATATTGGAATCCCGATAATAGGAATGCCGAAGTGTACAGCTTCGATAAACGATTGAAGGTCACCAGACGTTATGAATAAAACACAATTTGGATGGGCTGAAAATCAAATAAATCACTCGGTAACTCGATTTTAGTATCCTCTACTTCACCGTATGTTGTGTCGAAGCGAGTATCAAAAGGATTTTGCCTAAGCTGCAAATTCTAGAAACATTTCTAAAGACTTAATATTAACTTAGAAAGGAATTTCATTAAATAAATTATTTCGACGTTAAAGGATCAAGCTATTCTATCAGACAAAGGAGTTTAGTGAATACTTTAAACACAGTGTAACTAAAGTAACGTACAAACAATCTAAAGGAATGTATAAATCTAAGTATCAACAAACCCAAAATAGTTTGCTGTGGAACTCGATTAAACAAATGTACATTCTGTGGTGTCTCAATTTTCCTCTCATATTCCCATATTACAGTCATATTTACTGTCTCGTAAACATCCAAAATATCTTCAATAACATTTTCTGGTAGGGTACTTCCTTTCAATGTCGGTCCCATACTGAAATATACCACGCCTTTCTTGGAAGCATCCATAATCTTTTGTAGATTCTGCGAAAGAAATATTGTATGGCATGATTTCATTATATTATGACTAGCGTTTGCTCGTGGCTTCATCCGCTTGAAGGCCGGAAATTACTCCATGGGATCGTACTACTGGGATTAAAAGTATCCTTTGTCAACGAAGTCATAGGTAGCCTGAAGATACATGGGACACTGAATATGAATTGATATCGAATACCGTCCACGTGGTAATAGACAAAGAGACAGATAGACATACAGAGAAACAGAATTACTTCCCCATTTATAAAACTAGCTTATACCCGTGGCTTCGGCACGGGATCGTCCTACCGGGATAAAAAGTATCTTAAGTGAAAATCCAGGTTACAATCTATCTGTGTGCCGATTTTCATCCAAATCCGTTCAGTAGTTTTTGCGTGAAAGAGTAACAAACATACATCCTCACAAACTTTCTCATTTATAATATTAGTAGGATTAGTATGAATGTGGATGTTGAGGAAAAGGTATGTTATTATTACTAGCTTAGCGAGTCTTTTTGCGTCTTTCAATACTGAGGGGTCATGACCGGGTACACTACATAAATACGAAAAACTTTATTCCGACAGTCACAAATCCGAATTTTAAAATACCGATTTTCATAATTCCGAATGGTTCAAAATTCCTAATATGACAATTCCGATTTATCATTTATCCTATTTTTATAATTCCTATTTTTCGATATTCCTAACGTTCATAATTACTATTCTTAAAATACCGAGTTTCAATAGATCGAACAACAAAAAGTCCGACTTAATGATAATACGAAACATCAAAAATACGAATTCCGATTATTAAAATACCGATTAGTTAGAATTCCGAAATAAAAACGCCTTATAAAAGTGAATATCAAGACAAATAAATTAATAAACACATAACCAACAATAGAGGGGATCTGATCCGTTAATGGTCACTGTTACCTAACTTAACCCAAATGTTTCACTAACAATAGATGGTACCCGAATTAATCAAAACATCAATAATTATAAAACAGTTTATTTCCCTGTAAGAAGCGTGCAACCATGCAAACAAGCATACACCATGCATGCAACAAGCTTGCAGCATGCAATAATGCAAACAAGCATACACCATACATGCAGAAAGCATTCAGCATGCAAACAAGCATGCAAGATACATGCAGCATGCAAGCAAGCATGCAAGATACATGCAGCATGCAAGCAAGCATGCAGCATGCAAGCAAGCATGCAGCATGCAAGCGAGCATGCAACAGGCAGCAGGCATGTTTTCTGTCACGGCTCCGGCGCTGCGGGGCTCCGGCGGTCCCACGCGAGCTTATCATCGCAGATGTGTTTTACGCTCACCACCGCAGCTTCGGCTTGCTGGCCGGCTTCGCCGGCCAACCTCAGCCGCGGCGGAGAGCGTTAAAACCACCTGCTCTTCAGCTCGCGGGCCGCCTCGCCCCTCCGCACCTACGCGATTTTAAATTACACTCTAGGGGTAGGGCAGACAAGACTACGTGGAGTCGGTTTTGCAGCGATTCGTTTCTGTCACCTACTTTTGTAGCTCACCCTTTTGACTTTTTAAGACAATGTTTTAATTTTAAGGTTAAATATGAAATTGATCATCTTTTTTCATTTAAAGATTATGCCAAGTGTGGTATGCCAAATATCACAATCAGAAACTTAATTTTAGCAGTTTATTCGAAGTATTGAAAATCGGAATGTCGTTTTTCGGACCGACAGCCCATCGAGCATTTGATTCTTCGGTCGTATGAAAATCGGAAAACAAACAAATCGGATTTACGACTTTCGGTAAAATGTATTTCGTAATTTTTAATAATAGAGATTTTAATTCTTAGGTATTATGAAATTCGGACTTTTGAAAATCGGAACATCGAAATTCGGAATAAAATATTTCGGAGTATTTGGGTGTTCCCGTCATGACCCTCTCTTAGGATTACTTTTCGTCTGACAATATTGTACTATCTGGGTCTTTTTCAGCACGTATGGCTTCTTCTGTGTTTGTATTGAGTGAATGTGGTGCGCATTTCTTGTGATCAGTCTAGCGTATCGGACTTACAATGACCTCGTGGTCTCCTTCATTTTTAGTCAGAGGAGATTAATTTTATTCTTTTAGGCTGTGTGAAAGAAAAATTCCAAGGCTCGTTGATTGCTTGAATAATTTAATTATTGCCAGCTTAGCCGCTTTAAGGTTTCCAATAGATAATCCATACTTCCTTACCAATATTATAAACCTTTTCACAAGTAAACCACTGAACCGATCATCCTGAAATTTTGCAAATACGTTGTCAGGTGTACAGTAACGGACATAGGGTACCTTTCATCCCGAAAAAAATTACTGTTCCCGAGGAAAACAACAATAACTTTCTTATTATAATAGATGGCGCCACGTGTCTTTCGAATCATGATTGAGTTATGTTGTTCCAAGCAAAGTAAAGTACACAGAATTGGTTGTCAAATTATAAATTAACACAAGCGAAGCCGCGGCCGAAAGCTAGTAGTAATATGAAATCATTTTCCGGCACAACAGGGTGTTCTACTTCGACCCTGCCCCGTTAACCGTATCGCCATCATTCACTCCCTTATCCTTCATATCGTTCCTCGCATAATCCATCCATCTTCCGAGGTCATGATATTACAAATTAATAAGCATACAGTAAACATGTTTCACTTTGTATACGTCTGATCTTGTCGTTTTGCTCGCAACAAGCTATTATTTATTCAGAAGATATTATTATGTTTTCTTTGAGAACATCGTATTATACTTATTACTGTGATTTGGAATTGTTACCTCTTGTTTGTTTATTAAAGTATTTATTTTCTTCAAAGAGATTAATTTGGATTACCTTCAACATTTCGTAAATATTTCACCAAGTAGGCAATAAATAGAAACACACATCACAGTGAATATTTTTTATCATATACTAGCGACCCGCCCCTGATTCACTCGGATTTTACGACTTGATAAATCATCGAGATTTCTTTATTATACTCATCATCATCATCTGCCTAGCCTTCCCTATGTTGGGGTCGGCGTCCAGTCTAACCGGATGCAGCTGAATACCAGTATTTCACATGGAGCGACTATCTTACCTCCACAACCCAGTTAGTACTGGGTAATACGATACCCCTTTGTAAGACTGGTTGTTAGAATTTTTGGGCCACGGACTACCTGCAACGACTGTCAAACTAAGATCTACAATTGACAGCCGGGACCAACGGCTTTACGTGCTTTCCGTGGCATTGAGGAAACTCGGTAAGTAATGGGTGGTCACCCATACACAAACCAACCTAGGCAACCTAAAGATCGACCCGAGCGGCTGTTATTATTTAGCCACGAGCTCCACATTTCTTTATTAAAGTTAATATAAAGTTTAAAAAAAAAATCGCATTAAAACTCTTTGATTTAAAATTGCGCAATTTAAATAAAGAACACAGTGAGACATGAAAAGACACTATTTCTTTTCCCTTTCTTAATCTATCAAACTTTATTTTTTTACCTTTGACAAAGGTTTCCTTTCCTCCTCAATATGGTAGCCAGCAATCTGAATATAATTCAGTGGCAAACGGAACGTCTGTCCAGTGGAAAAATGCGAATTTCCCAACAAAAGAGATCCATTGTGCTTTACCACTTCAAAGCGAGGTAAAATTCCACCTCTTTGAGCCATCGCTGGACCAAAGGCTCTATTGAATACGGATTCCTCTTTGCCGCTTTGCAACCTGTAAAAGATAAAACCGTAAATTGTAGGTAGGTATGGGTATTGAGTAAAAGGTAGCCTATAGTTTACTTAACTAAGTGAAAAGTAAAATTCAAAATGTTCATGTTGAATCGAGAAATAGACTTTCTAATAGGCCTTTCATTACATTGAAAATGAGCTTAAAGGACATTGGTTTTTTAATCGATTGGAAAATACCACATATCTAGGCCATCACAAAAGTGGACTAACAAAGGAGGTTATTATGCCTATAATAACCTCCTTTTTACATAAATAATAAACAAGAGACTGTCGATGCAACATAACGTATGTAAATTACACCCATAGGTCAAGCTGGGAAGGTCTAGGCTTATGAATACATTATTGATTATTCTTCTTACTGCAACATCACTATACTAGTAGTTCTCCTAGAATCGTTTATTGTAGACCAACGATAAAGCCGACAGTCCACTTCTACGCAGAATCGAAAAATGACAGATTTCTTTTATTGATCTGTCATTTTGTCGATTCTTCCGTCGACAAAACCCGTTTCTACGGTGGTCATGCTACGCGTGCTGATGTGCAAGAAAAAGTTTGTAAGCTTCGTGCGAAAAGTGGATCGCAGTGTATGCTCCCGCTTACACATAAAATAACATTATGCCTGTAATCCCCGAAGGTTTAGGCAGAGGTGTACCTTACCTAGTAGTTCAGCAATTTCGCCATATCTGTTGTGTTGTTTGCTATGATCCCGTGAAACTACAAAAAACACCGTAGCCTAGCCACAGCCTAAACCGTTGAACAAATTAATGGCAAAGCAGATTTACGGCCTGATACGGCTCTGGTATACGATGCGTGCAAACGTTACAACCTTAGTGATTTATCAGATTTGCCAAACAATGAGTCACTGATAGCCATGGAGCTAGTAAAACCTAGTAAAACGACAGATTTAGAACACAGATTTATGGGTCATCAATTACTATGGAAGTAAAAAGAAATACTGTTCTATCCAATGGCGAATTGGGATAATGTCGTTACTGTTTTTCGTGAATTCGATAGTTCTTTGTTGTTTGAGTTATTGCAAACGCGACTGCTGAGCATGAGGTGTGAATGTTCCAGTATAGAACTGTCTAGAAGATTCGGGAAAGTTTTGGAACTTTCTCGAAGGACAATGTTTACTATGGAGTTGTCTAGAAGATTCAGGAAAGTTGTGGAAGTTTCTCAAAGGATGATGTTCCACTATGGACTGTGAAGAAGGGTCGAGAGTGTTGTGGAACTTTCTCGAAAGGATTGGTCATCATATAAATATCCGTCGTGTTTGCGGGAGTAGGCTGTCTGATTTAGGCAAAACAATAAAGCGAATCAAAGTGAACTATACTATCATAGTGATCAGTGTAGTGTATTTGTGATTGAGTTTTAAGTGTTTTGTGATTATTAAAATTATTTATTGTTTAATCGGTAGTATTTAATTTATCCCATACCCAGCTCGTAACAGTATCTTTATTTTCATAGTAAGTTTTAAAACAATAATCCACGGAAACATGAATCCAGGCCCTCAAAGTTTTCTGTTTTATTAAAACTTTGGGCATTCTGAAGTTTTGTTTCAGAAGAATAGAATTAAGGTAGTATCTTTTTGTAAAGAAGCCGCGGAATGTTACCTTTATTTTCTTTTACGAGCTTAGTAAAAGTTTCAACGGTCGGTATTATAATACAAGGCAAGCAAGCACCTCCTGGTATTTAATAAAAAGGTTTTTCATACATATTTTACGTAGCACAGTATTTTTTACCCTACTATTAAAAATGTTTCTTTCCATTATTACTTTTTGGATTTTTTGTAATTGATACTGTACTAGTTTTTCTTTTGCTATGCGGGCCATTAAAAGCAAAGCTTTTTCATAATGACATGTGTAACAGACGTCACAGGAAGATGTCAAAATCACAGTCAGTTTAATTTTTTACCCGACTACGGCGAAACCAAAAGGAAGGGTTATGAGTTTAGCAGTCTATGTATGTATGTTTGTATGTACATGTTCCTCCGTAGCGCCTAAACTATTCATCCGATTTTAATGAATAAGGTATCAATCGATTCGTTATTATGACCCGGGTAACATAGGCTACAATTTAATTGACTTCAACAGTAAGAGGAGTAGATTTTACTTTGTAAACTCCGAATTTAATTAGAGCGCGATTTTTCAGTAGTCGGTATTTTTAGTGGCAGTATAACCACGCAAATTCTTGTTTCTTTGCGGGTCATTAAAAGCTTTTCGTAGTGACATGTGTAACAGACGTCACACGAAGATGACAAAATCACTGTCACATTATTCTTCTTGTAATAATGTTGTCGATGGGGTGCTGCTATCAGGGCTAAAAAAAATGTGAATGGACTGAAGTTTGAAAAACGTGGAAGCGCCATACCCCGCGAAATTCATATTTTCTTACGTTTTTCGCAATTTGCAGGCCAGTGTCAGGCTGTATGTTGAACAAAATATGATTCGCGACCGTAACAAATATGATTTTACAGCGCATCATTAAAATCATTATTACAATGCTTTAATCCCATTCAATGACTTTTCATGAAATAGTCATTCAATTGTAATCAATATGTAAACTGACCTGCAAATTGAAAAAAAAAACATGAGAAAATTTGAATTTTGCGGGTTACCCTGGCTTTCCCCATAAGGTCATCACTTAATTGCCGGATTTCAAGAACGCGAAAGGACAATGTCCCACTCGTGAAACAGCAAAAACAGCATCGCGTTTGACTACAAAACACCGATTGCCGCAACTAGTTTTTCTCTAGCCATACCATAGTTATTTATTACAATAGCTAGCTTAAAATAAAACCCTCTAATTACAGTAAAATTCCAAAAATGTAAAGAAAAAGAACCATTAGTTACGTGTGAATAATTAATAGCCATGCCATACGAGTCACGTAATTTTTTATGACTTGACAAATGTATCGTTCGCCCATTAGTGGGACGATTTACGTCTTTGATATGGAAACAATAGCGCCATATTAATTTGTAGAATAGTGCAGCTTTTAACATTTTTTGCAGGCACGTGTTTCCCTTTGGGTATTTAGACTGAACGGCCCGAATCGAATGGCCCACAGGCCGTTCGACCGTAACAAAAAATTGTCTACGTTCCAAAGGACCGGTGTCAAAATAAGTTTAAAGGGAAATTTAATTATAGGTAAAGTATTAATTAGTTATTAGTCTTCAATAAAAAAATAAAAAAAAAGCTTTTCGTTGGTCCAGTAAGCCTCAGATTAGAATACGTCTCTTGCCTGTAAAGTACGAGGCTGTCATAAATAAGTAGGAGCTTACCCCATCTGAGACCTAACATTAATTTGACTTTAATTCAAGAAAATTACTCACGCGTATGAACGCCTCAAGCAAGCAAGCCTCTCGCATTTGTTAATTAACATAACCATTTAAATCTATTATTTCAACTTTATAACCGAATGGACTTAATGTAGTTTATGACATTGCATTTGTTTACAAAGTTTTTATCACCGGTCTTTTGGAACGTGAACAATATTCTTTTACGGTCGAACGGCCCGTGGGCCGTTTGATTTGGGCCGTTCAGACTAAATACCCTTCCCTGGGTTTGTTGTGATTCCAACGCAGCGAATCGAATTCGAATTTCTCTTTCATTTTGCATTGAATTATATTTGTTTTATAATGAAACAGAATAATAACGTTGTGTTTGTTGGTTTACAATTATTTCCTGAATGTTTTTGTTTTTTATTCATTTACGTATTTAATACAATCACTGTATTTTCCGCAACTGAAATTGTTTTAGTATGAACAAAATTCGATGTATGAATTTTATAGGTATGGTTATGTGTTTTATCGACTTTCCTAATATCCTTTAGTTTATAACCTTCGAGAGCATGTTATCTTTCGTCGTAAAATAAAGTATTACGTACAATATTACACGTATCTATGACTAAGAAATTTGCTTCTCAGTAAAAGGCAACGATGAAACCATTATTTATTTATTTAACACCAGTTATAACATCATTACAGACACTATATGCGATGCTATAAGTCACAAAATACAACAACATAAATTATAAAACCTCTAAAATTACACTTATACTGTCACTTACGGGATATCTTCCGTGATTGTTGATTATTTTGAGCTCCCAATATTTCGACGCTTTTGCAAGCGCCATGATCGCAGGTTGACGGAAGATATCCCGTAAGTGACAGTATAAGTTTAGTTGTAAACCGTGAAAGCTTAAAACAGTGTCTGGAAAATTATACCCAGTAAAAATATTAATACCTGTAATATTAAATTAAAAATGACAATGATTATAGTTGCACACCTCTTTAAACTATGATTTATGCCCTTTGGTTAAATCTCGGCAGGTATTGCCCAAATTTTTCTACCGATACCGGTACAATAGTAATAATACGTGCTGCTCGCGATATAGGGGTAAACTATTTTTACTTTACTTACCATCTATGAAACTCTCCATGTAATAGCTGAAACTGCTTCTCCACTCTTTGCCAGAAAGACAACGGCGACGGTGCATAGGATTCTGGATACTCATTCAAAAGGCTTATTAGGAACTCATTCGGTTCCACAGGAGATGACCATATTAGTGGACAGTTGAATACTGACGAGAATCTGAAAGGATTTGATTAGCATTATACACCATGACTGTTTAGTCGTCTTACAAAGGTGGTCCACTCAATGTGCCCGACACAAAATAGTTCAAGGCGCGATTTTTTTTTACCTACCGTAATAGGTACAAAGAAAAATAAAATTATGAAACATCCTGTTAATGATGTTTACGTGTCAAACGGGAGAATATACCTACCCAGCGCTCGAGTCCAGTAGATTATCGCTCACAGCAGGGTGTTTTAACTACGTCATGCGTCATAATATTGAATAATATTTTTATTTTTAAATTATTAAAATCTCACAAATACCTATTTTTTTTATGTATGCTTAGTAGTTATTGGATACATGAAGTGGGCTGCCGCTGTAAGACGACTAAAAAGTCACGGTGTATAAGTAATTACTTCATTGAAAAAGACGTAGCCTTGAACAGATAAGGGGCCATCCTTTAACTACGTGAGGTTTTCAGGCCACTTTTATACCCCTCCCTCCTTGGCGATACGTCGTGAGGATTTAGACCACCCCTCCTTCCCCCTCCCAGTATCAAGTGTATTTTTTTGTCATTGAATTGAACAGAGATTTAGAAATTCGTTAAAAAACAAAAAGATTTTTTGAACTGAAATTCAGTTGCACAGGTTTTTACGTGGTCTCACAATCCGATATTGGTAAGAAATATGTAAGAATATACGTAACACATTTCCTTTTTTTTGTCGCACTAAAAATACACGCGATTGCCACTCTAACCCCTTCCCTCAATCGTAAATAACGTTGATTTTTTTCTGCACCCTTCCCCCTATTTGAACTTCACATGATTTAAAGACGACCCCTAAGTAGTTATTCGTAACAGTCCGAAGGTCAGTCAATTAGGAGTAGAAACATCATAGGCCTTAAATATTCCTGATCTTGTTAAATGCCAATTCAGTTTGTCCATACACTCTGATAGAGTAGAGAGTAGGTAAGGGGTAGATTAGGTAGAGAGGTCGGCATTGCTATTAATCGTGTGTAAAGGTCAGATGGCATTCACTCAATTTGTCAGGAGCTAGGCTAAAATTATAAGACCGATGATGGATAAGATTGGATTGACTGGACTTGGAGGCGATTCTCCCACTGCACCGCGCTCCGTCGCGTAACGCGGAAAATTAATTATACACCGACGCGTTTTCAGTGTGTTGTCCGAGGCGTGTTATCTATACAAATTCAGATACTTTCTTACAATGTTGAAATCTGCGGCCCCGCGCTAAGCGACGGAGCGCGGTGCAGTTGGAGGAGCGCCTTAAATTATTGCCGTCGCGGGTATATCCTGTATGAGGCTGGCACAGGGCTGAGGAACTTTGCACAAGTAAAGAGGCCAGAGGTACCCAGCAGTGGGTGAAGGTCTTGGATGTTGATGAAATAGGCAGAATCATCATCTGCCTAGCCTTTTCCCAGCTTTGTTCGGGTCGGCTTCTAGTCTTACCAGATGCAGCAGAATACCAGTATTTTACATGGAACGACTGCCTATGTGACCTTCACAACCCTGTTAGTACTAGTTAATATGATATCCCTTGGTAAGACTGGTTGTCAGACTTTCGGGCTACTGACTGCCTGTAACGACTGTCAAAGATCTACAAATGACAGCCGGCACCAACGGCTTAACTTGCTTTCCGAGGTACGACAAGAAATAATTAGAATCAGAAACATAAAGAAGGGCTGACATGCAACAATTATGACGTTTTCTAATTTCGAACCATACAATGTAATGTGCGATATCTACGATAACAGTGACAGTATGACACTCTGATTTGATTGCACGAAGCCGTAAGTTTGAATATATGAAAAAGCCAGCAGGTTTGAAATTCAGTTCAGGCAGGCAGGAACCCAGTTCACATATTCGCTTTAAAAAGAAATAAAAAGTGTCCCCCGATCGTAACGTGAAGCGAACCGTGTCATCATGTACTAAAAGCCGGCTGTTCCGACCAGATAGTTACTGGACTCTCCAGTCATGAACATTTAGTTTTCAAACTTTAGCGAGAGCTTCGAGATTTATTTCAGTATTCGTGTGTAAATAAAGTTTTCAGTAAAATAATTATAAACGTGAAAAGCTACTGTATATTTATTTTGATTCGTTTAGTTTCTTTTTGTAATGGATTGCTAAAAGAGATGAGTACAATTAACATGCAATTTTTCTAGTCAAATAATAAAATATACTAAAAAACACGCTTTAGAGTGAGGTCATTTTATTTCTCGTATTCTTCTTAGCAAACCCTTTCATTTGATACCCTTAACATGGGAGTGCATAAAAATAACTATTCCGCCATCTTTGGGAGTCCGCCATATTGAATTTAGAATGACGTCACTTGTAAACGTCGTGCAAACCATGCGTATTAAAAATGTATGCTAAGTTACAGCTCAAGCGGAAACCGGGAAGTGGGTGAAATTTCTTACTTCTTAGATTTTTCTACATAGTTACAGATGAAGCAATATATAAAGGGTGTAAAAAGACCCTTAACGAAGCCGAAAGGCACTTGTTTTCCACGTCAATGCGATCATTTTTTTTTTCCAGACCATACCTGGGAACCTTCTAGTTACGGAGATATTGGGGGTCAAAGTTCCAACTTTTTCAGAAGTTCTTAAAAAAATACATGTTTTTAAAGTAAGATTTTTACTTTAAACACCTCCACGACCCCCGTACTATTCAATCCATCCATCAGCACATTGTTCGTTACATTGACCCCTACCGTAACACGTGATTTTTCACCCCCAAAAAAAAGTCGTTACTCGTTTCCCAGCAATAATTGTTGTGTAAAGTTACTTAGTTTACATAATGCTTGGTTGACGGCTTCATGAAGGGTCCGTTTACACCCTGTATTTAAAATTGTTCCACTTACCCAGCATAAACTTCGCTGTACATCCATTCTACAATAACTGCATCAAATTCTTCTTTCTTATCATTCAGTAGTTTCTGCACATTTGAATGCAAGATTGTTGCAGTCGCTATCTTCGTCATCTCTTCGAAAACTGTTCCTATGTCTTTTATGTTGTTTTTATTTTTCAAAAGGTGCGTTATATTTGATGCTTTTTCTGTAAATATATAAAAAAAAAATTGAAAGAAGTTTTTGATTGGAATGTTTCGTTGGCCGCAAGCGCGACTGCTGCGCATGAGGTCCTAGGTTCGATTTCCAGGTCGGGCAAAGTGATATTGGGAATTTCTCAGTAGCAGCCACGGAGTCTGGATTTGCGCCCGGTTGATTTCAATAGGCTCGCCCATTATTACATGGGACTTAAACATAACTGGTGAAATGTGGGTATACTATTAGATACGCTTCTGCCTAACCCTTCGAGCATTACAGGCGTGTTGTTATGTAATGCTATGTTTCTTGGAAAAATAAGTGGCCGCTGTTACTTAACAATTTTAATCAACATAACTAATTTCCCCGACATTACATACCAACATGGATACTGGTAAGTTTCCAACATAACCAAATACGTTGTTAACAAATGTTCTACACCACCCAAATACACATCTCCCAGTTTAAGTTGACAAAACTGAGTTTGGCAACTCCATTCGTGACTCCAAGCCTTTGAAACTTTAGAAATTTGAATACTAAACAAATGTGTGGATGAAGTTTGTCCATTTCAGAGCAAAATGCTCGCATAAATATTAATGAATAGTTGACAGGCAGTATGTACAGTCACGTTCGAAAACGGTTTAGCAAAATTCAAAAACTATTTTCTCGTGGAGTAACGATTGCAATTTTGTTAACCTAGCCTTTTATCAACTTTATTGAGTTCGGCTTCCGGTCTAACCGGATACAGCTGAATACCTGCATTTTACTTGGGGCGACGGCCGTTCGAGAGTCGGCTTCCGGTAACCGGATGTAGCTCAATACTAGTATTTTACATAGAGCTGTAGCGGCACTACAAAAATCACATAGTAAAAAAGTACTACTGCGCCATCTATGCTACAAACGAAGAACTAACATCAAAGTCCTAAATGGCGATATTAAAGTTTTCCGCGGCCCTGTTTCAGCGAAGATCTGCCTAGCCTTTTCTCAACTATGTTAAGGTCGATTTCTAATCTAACCGTACCGGGGTAATACGATACCCCTTGGTAAGACTGGTTGTCAGACTTTTTGGGCCACTGACTATCTAACGACTGTCAAAGATCTAAAAATGACAGCCGGGACCAAATGCTTAACATGCTTTCCGAGGCACGGAGGAAACTCGGTATGTAACGGGTGGTCACCCATCCACAGACCAACCTAGGTAAGCACTGCTTAACCTAAAGATCGACCCGAGCGCCTGTTATTATTTAGCAACGAGCTCCTTTAAGTTGCCCAGTGTATAGATACATAATACTGCTCACGACTGTACGTTAAGGGAAAGTCGAAGTCTTTTCTCTTGGGTGACTTTGACTCGAAGCATAAGGCGTGAGGCGGATGTGGACCATATTTTATGCTAAACTAGTTTTCCCTAGGCTCTCTTCGCTTGAAGACTTTTCTTTTTATCGGGTCGAAAAGCCCCGTGTGGCAAGCTGTTTCACAGTCTGTTTAACTGAAGGGTTAAGGTCTGTCAGTAAAATAAATTGTTACCTGGATGAATCTTTGTGTTATTCGTCACTTCAATTTGTCGTAATCCTTTTGTCGCATTTTTTATTGGGTAAGGCGTGATGTATGTGACCTGCAAGTAGTATGATATTATTGTAGGAAGAATTAAAAGTACTACTATCTGCGCCTCTATGAAAAAGTAAAATTTAAATCAGACACGTATATAATTCTCTTAGGGTAAACTCAAGTAGTTGATATTAAAACATTTCATCCACAATTTGGTGGTTTAATAATTGTGTATGTAATATTTTTTTTAGCAGAAAATTACTTTCTCTGTATTGTGCAAAGTTATATTTGTTTAAATTATTTTTTATTATTTGTTTTCACACGTTTTATTTACATTTTTAAATATTCTAATATAAAAAAATATATAAAAAATATTATATTTATTTTATTATTTTTTATTTATTATTAGGTAGTTAGTTATGACAAGGTATAGCAGGCCTGTATCCTGTTGTTCCCCACTAGATTTTCTTCTTGCAGTAAGATATATGTTCGTCTAGTCGATTTTTAAACTGGTTTAAATTTTGAGTTAAATTACCTCATGTCCAGCCTTTAACAGAATTCTGACATAGCCTTCCCCTAACTCCGAATGGCTCAAACTAGGAAAAGGGAACACCAACAATAATTTATATGCACTACACAAAGTTAACGAAGTTAATATTAAAACAAAGTATAATTTCGACATTGTTTAAACTAAAATCATAGAGAAGTGAACTTATCAGTGCGAAGACAATGTATGAAAGTGTTACTAAGTAAAGAGTTCGCAACTTCGGAGTCACGTTTTTTCCATTAAAACTTCAGTTATCAGTTAGGAGTCCTCATAGCTACAGAATATTTTTTTTAGTGTAGTAGAAATTCCCCGATAGAAACCATTTCTTTATGTTCACGGGGGGAAACCTTCAAAAGGCGACCGGTCTTTGGGGATAAGACCGGGGAGTGTGGGATTTCTACTTCACTAAAACCACCCCGGTAGTCACCATTCCCGGTTAGAACCTAGGTACGTCTGTACTATTAGTATTCTTCGAGTTATTTTGGAATAAGTTAAATCCTACTATCCTACTTATATTCTAAATGCGAAAGTTTGTAAAAATGTATGGATGTCTGGATGTTTGTTACTCTTTCACGCAAAAATTACTGACCGGATTTGTATGAAATTTGGAACAAAGATTATAATCCAGATTAACACATTGGATACTTTTTATCCCGGTAGCACGATCCCGTGGAACAATTACCGAACTTCACGTGAGCGAAGCAGCATAAGCTAGTAATCTCATAAATAAAAAAATATATTTTCAGACCAAGTAAAATAGTTACAGTTGTATTTGTAAGAGATGAAAATTGAACTAAGTCATTAATAATCTATTATTCTATTTAAATCTCGGATCACTAAGTAAATCTTTTTTCATTTTAAAAAAACATACTTAAGTAGCTGGTACCAAAAAAAACAGCACAAAATACTAATTAGATACTGGAACAAGGTTTCAGCCGAATTAACAAGGAAAAATGCTCAACAAATGGAAACCAACGAACACCTCTAAAGAAAACAAAAAGCTCCACGCTACTTAACCTTTCAACCTTTATAATCTTAAGTAATGAAAATCTTAATTAACCTGAAATCTCATAATCTCGTACTCGCTGTTCGCTTCTTTGAAGCCATTCTCGTGGATGGCTTCAGTTGACAGGCGCTTGTTTTACACCAGCGCCACACGTTGCCGCCAACGCTCGTACCAACGTTTGGTCGGTTAATTTCGTGAGGCGTCCACATGTTGGCTATTACACCAGTCCTGTCCCGTCAGAGCCAACGTGAAGATGTCCGATATAGAAATCGAAATTGCTTCATATTATTGGGTATGCCTGGTAAACTTCTAAAAATTCGATAACTTTTTCATTTGTCCATGCGGGTGGCGATTTTGAGGATGAGGATGGCATTCTCGCTCGTCGCGTGCTCTCGATGCGTGTTGCAACAGGAATCAGGACTGAGCAAAGCACCAACATGTGGACGGATCACGAAGGTTGGCGCAGATTCCTTTGATAAAACCGACGCCCGTCTCAACGTTGGTGCCAATGCTATTTTCTAGATCCACACGTTGGACGAATGGCGTTGGCACCAACGTTGCCAACTTGTGGATCCGGCTTTACAATCGTTTCACAAACAAAGCATGGTTGATTACCTTCCGCCTAAGACCCCGTTCACAGGGTGATATGCACGGTGGAAAGGACACCGACACACAAAAGTTTATCACGTAATCAGTACCTACATGATTCAAAAGCCCCCATATAGAAAATTTTCATCGGTAATATAAAAAAAAAATCAGCCGTTCCATATATTTAGACCGTGTAGGTAATGCACTTTTGTAGGAAACAGCTGTTTTCTTTTTAATTACCGATGATTTTTTTATGTGGAATTCGGAATCATGTACTGTACACGTGGTAAGCGTTTTTGCGTCGGTGTCCCTTCCACCCTGTATATGTGTTATCAGCTTATAAGCCTCTACTAGTACATAGGCCTCCTCTCTTTGAGAGGGAGTAGGCCATAACTTGCCCCACGGGCTGGTGGATATCAGATGTCTTTCGAATTTTTGGTTTCCTCTCGATGTTTTCCTTCATCGTCTTTTTTTACCGTGTTGATGGTAATGTAAATTGTGTCGGCCCAGAAGTGAGCCACGAGTTGGGCGTCTTCAGTAGCTACCATCAGTTCCTGTAATGAACAAACAACAGGACACGCAGAACACGATATTAAGTGCCGCATCGTTTGTGGAACAGCACCGCATTCACACACCGTTCTGACAAAATTTAAAATGTTAAATAAACTTTGTATTTATTTTACTATTTACGTACACACAGTAGACAACACAGGAAAATAACATTATAATATATGAGTACATAGGTACTGCTTATTTCATAAGTCTGCCAGACCTGCAAAAGGAGAAATGAAAAAGAAATGTAGACAATAGTGTGTGAGAAAAGGAAGAGAATAATGAGTTTATGTGCCTTACCTAACTTAACCTAAAATATTGTATATAAATACACATATAAGTTAATATTAATATATACTTAAATAAATACATAATATTAAGATATATAAACTAATAAAAATATATAATAAATCATGGTTGAGAGGAAAGGTAATGATCTTTCACTCTAGCTTTGAACAATGAAATGTATTATGTTGTATTTAGTTCCACAAAATGCCTACTGTCTGTACTATTTTGTGGAACCTAAATACAAAGTTTATTAAGAGGTATTTTGAAGTCTGTTTAAGAAGTCGCAAGACGGACAGAAAACGCCTGGAAGAGCTACTGGTCCATGAAGGAACTATTTAAGGGAGAGTTGCCTATGGCATTGAAACGCAAACTTATGGACATGTGTATTCTCCCCGTCTTAACCTATGGTGCACAGACTTGGTTTTTGACTAACATCCAGAAGTCCAAACTCAAGGTTTGCCAACGAGCAATGGAGCGCAGTATACTAGGTGTTAAATTAACGGATCGTGTTCGAAACACAATACTGCGCTCCAAAACAAATATAGCTGACGTGGCTCAAAAGGCTGCCCAACTTAAATGGGACTGGGCAGGACATGTCTGCCGCATGCCGGACAAACTGTGGGCCAAAATAGCGGGAAACTGGTGCCCTGACACAGTGAGGCGGGGTCGCGGCAGGCCACGAAGGAGATGGCGGGACGAACTGGACAAGTTCCGTCCGAACTGGAAGGAGGACGCGAGGGTTCGCGAGAAGTGGAAGGAGTGGAGGGAGGCCTTTGCCCAGGAGTGGGACAGAGCAGGCTAAGAAAAAAAAAAAAAAAAAAAATTTTGAAGTCTTATTGATGATTTTATAAACCGTGTAAACAAAGGATATCAGACGAATTTTGCCTCGCTTGCTCGGTAGGATTAAACATTTTACCAAAAATAAAAGGAACCCTTAAAAAAAGAGAAAGAAAACAAAAGACTCCATTTCGTTTCAGCTCCATAAACACGGCAAAAAGAAAAGGTATTTCAAAAAGGTTTCACTTTTCCAATCTACCTACTTACAGTAATTAAAATCTTAATGAACAAGAAATCTTATAATCTCACCACCGAGTTTGCTCTATGCAATGTTTGAGGACTTACAATCTAGTGACGTCATATGTCGGGGTTCGTATTTCATTCGGGCGACAAACATCGGATGTTTGTGCTCTAGAAATCTGGAAAAAAAAGAAATTAATTAAGACTATCAAGAAAATCGTGATACGCTTTTATTCATAGACTAGCTTTTGCCCGCGGCTTTGCTCGCGTTAATTTAGAATTTGACAATCAATTTGGGTTGATTCAATAATGATCCGAAAGACACGTGGCGCCATTTATTATCATAAGAACGTTATTGTTGTTTTCCTAAGGGAACAGTACTGTTTTCGAGATGAAAGGTACCCGATGTCTGTTTCTGTACACCTGACAACGTATATGCAAAATTTCAAGATGATCGGTTCAGTGATTTAGGCGTGAAAAGGTAACAAACAAACTAACTTTCGCATTTGTAATATTAGTTAGGATTAGGATTGCAACCCTAGTGAAAATCCTTAAGGTCTATAAACTCGAAAATGTATATTCTGCGATTCCGTCTTTTTAATCCGTTTCTTTCACAGGACTTGACTTAACGATTAGGAAAAAAACTGATGTTTGTCTTCACCAACACTAACCGAAACTTAAATGAATGCTTAAATATAATTGCACTGAAACGAGCGTTTCTTAAGTAACCATTTAATTATTTTGCTTAAATATGGGTACCCATAAGGATGAAACACAACAATGTAGCTCAGGACCATATCCTACCCTAACAGGTGTGCAAAACTAGTACATATTATAATAAATTATTTTTTTTTAAATCACGGGGATTTGGAAAGTCAGTAATTAAAACAAATGACACCTTTTTCTTTTTTTTTTGGATGGGTAATCATCAAACAACCCCCCGCTCTGGGTGGAGTGGGAAGGTGTGTCAGACTTTTACTGACTAAAACCCATCCATGTTCCTTCTCTGTCCTTCGTGTTCCAGGGCCGCGGTATCTCTTTCGAACAGTCCCGCAGCCCAGCAAATGACACCTGACATACATTATGACGTCAGAAATTAAATTAATTACATTTATCATTTAAGTCAGGAATACAGAGATGAGAGATAATGATGTGAGGATGTTAGATGTGATGTTTTCTCCACTAACTTTACCAAATCCCTTAAAGTAACTACCTACCGTTAGTATAAATGGTGCCACACTTTTACGGTTTGTCACACTTGCAGTGACAAGTTTTTCCCTGAAAAGTTTAACCGTCAGAACCGTTGTTCACAGCTCACAAAGTACTGTCTCGCGTGTCATTCCTTCATGACGTCACATGTCACATGTCACGTTCTCGTATTTAAGCCGTGTCGTACCACCGCAAACAATGCTTGTTTGATTACGGCTTGGATAATGCTTTCAGCTCAGAGGCATTAATGGAAATGGTTACACAACTGCAGTGTAAATGCAGTATTGCTGGAATGCATTAAAAAAATTATGAATGCAGGTGATTGGTGAGCGTTTTAGAGACCGTCATTTATCCGTTTGTCGTTATAACACGCTTTTGAATATAGGTGTTACGTAATTTTGCGTGGCGCATGCATCCAATCTGATGAATCATTAGCTGGAATCAATAAAAAACAAGAGTTGTAAGAGACAAAATCTTCTAAAGCGTCACATTACCTAAATATAAGCTATCAAAGTACCGATGGCAAGATTGTAACTTTGATAGCTACCTAATATCTGGTAAACGTGATGCTTTAGAAGTTTATCTCTCATCTAATATTTGTTTGTGTTCATTCCATAATATTGATTCATACAGGTTTTATGAGTGGCTAATGAAGGCAATGTTGTACTGATGGCGAAGATTTTAAATTTGATAGTTTATATCTCGGAAACGTGACTCTTTAGAAGATTCTGTCTCATTCAAAACTTGTTTATACTGATGTCAGCTATTGATTAATACTGGTTTATTGGATGGCTGCTATTTAGAAAATAAATAAAATGGTGGAAGTTAGGCAGGTTTGGTTAAACTAATACTGCAGTCTCCGCCGGGTCCACAAACTGAGCGTTCCGGTTTGACAGAACTTTTACTTATTTTTTACAAGTGATAGGTAACAGACCACGGTTTTCTATACGACTTACAAAAACAAGTTGGTTGTTTCGTAAGTCCTATTGGATAATCTTATCTTCGTCAATAACATTTCGAGAAGTTACTTACAAAGCGGTGCTATCCAATTAGTAATATTGGATATTCCACCAGCGGACTGTAAAAAGTTAGACGGTAGTCATGCCAATATGCCGTTACAGGAAAAACACATCGACAGAATTTAATAACGCCGGAATGGCCACTTGGGAAATAGGTATATCGTCACGCAGATTTCTACAACTCATTTTACATATTAAGGGTGTAAAAAGACCCTTAACGAAGCCGAAAGGTACTTGTTCTCCCCGTTATTGCGATGATTTTGTTGTTCTAGAACCTGGGAACCTTCTAGTTTCGGAGATATTGGGGGTCAAAGTTCCAACTTTTTCACAAGTTTTTTTTTAAATACATGTGTCTAATGTAAGATTTTTACTTTAAACACCTTCACGACCCTCGTACTATTCAATCCATCCATCAGCACAATGTTTTGAATACGTTACATTGAGTTTTACCGTAAAACGTGATTTTTCACCCTAAAAAAAAAGTCGTTTCCCAGCAATATTTTTTGCGTAAAGTTACTTAGTTTGATGTACAGAATGCCTGGTTGACGGCTTAGTGAAGGGTCTGTTTACACCCCGTAGGTAACATAGTACAATACCCGTCCATCAATATGAACTTTAGAAGCTGACTGTCATACACGAGTCTTCAAAACGCAGTGCACCCTATTTTCACCCGTGTGCACTGGCTCTATAAAATATTATCTCGCAGATTTCCACAATACGTATGACACGAGTACAGTCTGCCAGGAAAGGTATGCGCTTCGACAATCATCGACTATTTTCTGAAATACAATCACGAGGTCTAATATTATAGAGCTCTTACAGCTATTTAAGCACGATCGATTTTGATCTACTGTGTATTACCGTTTACAACTCAGTTTTAAATAACTTTTCAAAACTTGAGTGACAGATAACGAGGTGCGATTGGAGTAGATAACCCGAAAGAGAGAAACTTTCTTACAAACGCGCGTTGATAGGTACGCTATTAAAACAAAGCGTAGAAGTACCTTTAGAAGCTTCGCCCTTTTCGCGCGACGTTTGTGCTTGTTTGGAAACACCAAGAAAACTGAAGCACAAACCCTTTCTGGTAGAAGTGTTTTTTTTGGTTGAATGTCATCTCGCAAGTCAACATAAGGATGTTATCTTCTGGTTAACAGACTATCCTGTGGGTGCCTTGAGTGCAATGTACCCCCTGTGAGGGCGTCGCTGGGGGAGGACAGAAAGAGAGATCCGGAACCCCCAGTATTATTATTAGGGGACAAATTTAAAGCTACACTCTCAGAAGTTTAACTGTGTATCAACATCAACTATTGTACTGACACGTTCATTAACATTATCGTTGTTATTGTTCCAGGTAATATGAAGAGGCGACTGGGCCGGGCGCGAGGCTTCGTCCTGCGAATGTTCGATGCTCTATGCAACTGCACGCAGACCGCTGCCGCCGCTGCCCGCACTACTGCCCGCAACAACCCGTTTACCAAGCGTTAACCCGATCACATCTCACTTGTAACAACAAATCGTAGGAACTCAGAACATGGATAACACCAGAAGGCACATACATCTTAGTGTCACACTAAACGCGGTGTGACTAGTGTCTGTCTGATCATTGTGGCTACATACAAATTGGCTAGCTTGAAAGCAATTTACCATTTTCGAGGGAAAATATTTTCTGTTTTCTGTCACACGTACAAATAAGTACAACAACAATATAGTAAGAGTGTTCTGACCCGAATAAGTGTGTCGCACCCCTAAGGCGCGAATTATACAGAAAAGGCGTAAGGTAAAGGCGCGGTGCAGGCATGATGCCGCTTCAAAACGTTTTCATACAAAATGTACGTAGGCGACGTGTCGTGAATTACACTCAAGCGGCGCGGCGCAGGCACGCCGTTCTTTCCTTATAAATTCCACGCCTGCGACGCACCTTACCCCTTACGCCGTTTCTGTGTAATTCGCGCCTAAAACAGACAGCTTCTTAAATAAAAAGGCGAAATAAATGACAATGTTCACCATTAAAGAGCAGTTTCTGTTGCCTGAGCCCATTTGCACCTTCTAGTCTGGTCTGTCTTCTGAGCACACCTGTAACGAGAATTTGAACACACAGCAAGGACCTTCTCGCAAGGTTTAGTTATTTGATATCGAGTTAAAAGGGTTGGGTGTGGATTACAAAGATTAAAGGTTTATTGATTTTTCTCACCCTTTATACAATTTAATTGGATCTTCAGAATTCTTTGATCGTCGAGTTTTCATGTTTTCTTTGCCCTGTTTTGACAACTTGTTAAGGGTTTAGGGCATGCCCCGAGCAATGACAATATTTGGCCCCAAAGAAACAATTTGAGTTTTGTAAAGTTTGTAACAGCATTTTATAAGAGCGAAAGCCTTTTAATATAATAAAGGATAAAAGAATTATGATGCTCAAAGTTTTTATTTGAATGAACGTTAAGGATTTCGGGCCTTTATTCCTTTGCAAGATAGGGTCGACCATAAAAGAACTCTAAAAACAACTTAAACTTTGTAGATTTATATTATATAGTAGTTTCAATGAATAAGTGTTATAAATCCAATATCATAGCAATTAATGTAATTATTTGTTTTATTATTTCGACTAAATAGTTAACATATCTTTAAAACTGAGTGAAACCTAGTGTCAGAATGTGATTGACTGTGTAGTTGACTGTTAACTAAAGATGTTTAGCTTAGCCAATGAATATAAAAGTTTACCAAAAAAAAAATGCATTCTCTGATATTTTGAAGTTCGAAGCTCCCATATTCAAAACGGTGCTGCATGGTTTTTTGGCGCGCGTCCGAAACATTTTTGAAATTTGTCTTTGGAATATGAATTTAAAAAAAAAAACAAGATGGCGTCCGCGTAACGGACTGTGGCCACGCACCAATAGAACCATGACGCACTCTACGTAAAACCTCATTTTAGAATCGATCTTTGTCATTTGATCTCAAATAAAACGAGACAGCAATATCATAGAACAAGATAATGAATAAGGGGGTGAATGTACAGCTTGAGTATTCATTTGCATCAAGATCGAATTATTAAGCATTCTCTTGCAAATCGGAGAACGCGTAACATAGTAGGTAGATGTTTTTTTCCAAATACAAAAATGTAGAAATACTACTGATTTCTTCAATGAGCGGAGCCGGGTTTTCAACATTTTCTATTACAGGGAGGATTTTCAACTAGATTTTTGACGCCAATTTACTGCAATCATACAACCCTCAACCTCTCAGGGTGTTTGCGACCCCCAAAAACCCTGGCTGCGCCCATGATAAACCCTAAATACCTTAGTCTTCCTATTTAGTATCCCTAAAACGGTGTAACATGGTGTTATGTGATCGGTGTGATTACGCTTATAGTTCATAAGGTGTATTTTAGAGATAAAGTTAAAATGTCTGGATACAAGCTGTAAAACTTTTTAATATGATGTAGCGATATATAGGGTGACTGGTAATTAGTGATCGATACTTAAACACGTGACTTTACTCATGATAACAAACAACTTTCTCAAAGAATCATTTTTTTTAAACGGCTAACATCTGATAGGTCAAAGGCGCGCGCGTGCGAATTTCATAGGGCGGCTGTTGTGTTATTGTGATAAAGCCTGTGTATAAAAAAAAATTCTTTGGGAAAGTTGTTTGTTATCATGAATACAATCACGTGTTTAAGTATTGGTCACCAGTCACCTTATATGAGGAACTTTACCTACACCCTGTTCCTCATACCTCTGTGAAGACTCTTTTGAATGGCGAGGACGCGTCGATTTTCTAATAAGTTGGGTGATGGCGGAGTAACATAAAGAATTTCCCAAAGATTTTCAACTGTATTGTGGGTGCGTTTACAATAATATAAATTCACATACAAACAGGACTACTGCCCTTGCGCATTTTCTACATGTTAGTGGACATTATAGTTCTGCGTAGCTACCACGGATTCAGTGTACTAAAATTCTGACGTTTCATACATTTTGACTCTGTAAAAAAAAAAAGCTGTTTCCTACTAAAGAATTTGAAACAGCTGTTTTTTTTAATTTTTATCGGTAGTAAAAATTTATATGTGGGGGCGGGGGAGGCGGAATCAGAACGATATACTTACTGTATACGTGGTAGGCGTTTGTGCGTCGGTGTCCCTTCCACTTTGCATACATAGGAAATATTTCTTGATGGGTTATATTAATTAAATATTTGTTTATTTATGGAAACTATGCCCAATTGTTAGTAACATTGTTCTTAAAAACTACTGTTAGTAACTAACACAGAAACAAAAACAAAAATAAAATTGTAGGTGTTAGGTGTCGGGTCCCTGACCAGCACCTCCACAGCGTGCGACAACCATGGTGCGACTTCTCGACTTCTCTATAACCATACTTAGGATGCCGTTAGAACTAGACCGCGCTCTTGACAATATGGAATTTGTAATTTGGATTTTTTTAATAATATCTGTATGAAAGGTTATTAGTAGGCATGACGCGTCTTCGTGATTAGTAGGAACTGTATGTATTTATATACTCACTGTTTCACGATATATACTTTTATATGTATGTAGATATGAACTTTTTGTTAATTTTCTTCTGCAACAATATGGGTAGAGGAAGTAACTTAACTTCAAACTTAAAAAAATATTTGTAAAAAATGTATTTTTACCTGCAACACCTATTTATTATATGTAACTTTTGTACTATCTACCTATTGTAATAAATATATAAATCATTTATATAATAAAATATTTTATACTTATCTACTACAATGTAATTTTATACACCACTGGGAATTGTTTTTTTAAAGTCTCGAATTTTCATGCAATGAAATATTGCTTCGATAACAATTGGGATTGATTTTATAATAATGAATTTTGCCGTAATTAATTATAGTTTTTTGATGCACAAAGAATGAACGAAATGAGCGCAAAATAAATGTCTTAATTTTATTAAACTATCTTTAAGTTACTTTTAAAAGCAATAGACGTAAGTTTATCTTTAAGTTGTATTACAAAATTAAAACCTTGATTGTCTAACTTGAGAGAGAAAAAGTAAAAAAAAAACTATTTCATAATCGAACACAAATGGTATACAGTGTGTAAAATATATCTTTTACAAAAAGATTATAAAAGTTAATATATATTTTCAGTGTAAATTCTGTAGTTAAATGTTCACAAATAAATTAAGTGTTTAAAAGATAAATGTTCAATGTGATATCCTGCCTGTAATACCTTACTTCCGGTGTGATTCTACAGAAAACTTCTTCTAAAAAATAAAGTGATTTTATAAACGATTTATTTTTATTTTTACCCGACCCTTACTGTTCTACAGGATTTGTGCTACATTTAAACAAGATTTAGGTCATCGATAAACTGGGGTTTGTTCTTTCAAATGAAGTAAAATTTGAAGGCCTTCTAGTAGCCCAGTAATTATCCAATCGACGTGTCGAAAAAAGGTGTGGTAGATGGAAAGCATTTCGAAATTAATGGAACTAATGTCTGTTTTTTAATCCCTGAGACTAAATTGACAAGTGAAAATGTCAAAACTGACATAAATCCTATTGAAATCTATGTCAGTTTGCCATTTTTACTTGTCAGTTTAGTCTCAGGGATTAAAAAACAGACTATATAACAGGTTGTTTGGCGGTACTCTAGGAAGACTATCCTAAGTTTTCGACCTCGAGAACCCTGTGCTGAGTTGAGGGGGGAACAGAAACCTCAACTTTTTCTAACGTTTTTTTCAGTCTTTCGCTTTTATCTCTTAAACTAAGCACATTTTGTGTACAACATTCAAATCATCATTTAAGTTCGTTGGTGAACTAGATTTTCAAGTCCAATATTAACGGAGATACAGCCGATTAAAGTTAGACAAAGTTTCTTAAAATGTAAAAAATAGCATAACTATTTTTTACCATAATATCTATGTTAATTATGTTGATCAGTCACCAATATCAACGTCTTGAAGAGTCAGAAAAATTTGAGGTTTTTATCCCCGTCCCGAGTTAGTGCAGGGTCCTTAGGAAAATAATAAATGACTTAGGATAGTCTTCCTAGTGTACCCCAAAACAACCTGTTAAAATTCCATTAACTTCGGAATACTTTCCAGGTAAAAGTACATAACTGCTGGTCTACACAGGGTGGGTAAGAAATAGTGGATCAAACGAATTTTTTGAAAGTATTTTTTTTTCAGTGAGGTACTGAAGTTTCAAATTATTTTTCGTGAGACTTAAAAGATAAATCATGGTACAGACTGTCATAAAAGCCCTTTTGTAGTGATGATACATTTCCTAGAAGCAACTAAACACCAATAATTGCCTATTAAGTAAAAAAAAAATGGTATTTTCCTAAAAAACACTCAAGTGGTGATAACTGTTATGGAGATCAAGTTAGGACTCTGCCACAGATATTTTTTACTGCAAATAACCCCAACTATCGCTCTGTTTCGTTTCGTTTGATTCGCGATGTTTTACCTACCCTGTAGATGTGGTTTTTTAAATTATTCGTGGATACTTCGCGGTCGTAGCACAATGCCTAGCTCTGGGGTTAGTGTAGAAAGATTCGCTCTGGATATTTTGTTTTTCTATACTGTGCTATGAATTCCCCAGGGAGACTTTACTAAATAAATACAACAACTACTTTTGAGTCATTTAAAGAGACATCAAGTTAGCAGCTAGTGGTGGGATTTTATAGACTACATTAAAACAATATGAAAAGAGAACAGTATAAGTTTTTAAACTATCATGGTCACTAACGGGCTAGAACTTCAGTTTTTTTAAAACTTTTTTTTATGATCATGATGCTTGCAACAACCCCGAAATATCGGGAACTCAAAGCATGCAGTAAACGTGGTAAATATCCCGTTTCTAGTGTTAATGATAAAGGAGAAGAAATAACCAATAACAATCATAAAGATAATTATAGTTTCCCACGGGTCGAAACAGAAAATGTAATGAAAATCTTAGGATTACTAATAAGCACGTTTTCTTTTACGACTTTCTTTTAAAATTCAGCTTGAATTGTATAACAACCTCCAGGTATCTAAAGGTTCAGTATCTCTCTTTATGAATCAAAGACAAACATAGTAGTTTCATTACCCACTTACATATCCTCATACCCAAGTTGTCTTCTTCAGCCGTAACAAAACGGCACGATAAGAGGTTTTATGGCACAAAGTAGCCATTATATAGCTGCGTTCCGTGACTGCAGAGTTTACTACGCAGCTATAAATATCACTGCGTGAACTATTTGGCCGTAACGTTACGTTTACTACGCGCTATCGTTAATCAGAGTATGATAATCACTACGGTAGGTTGATTGGTGTATTGGTGTTGGGAATACCATGAATGAACATAACATAACGTAACATCACGCCTGTACTTCTGTAAGTTTAGGCAGAGGTGTACCTAATAGAACACCCACATTACGCCATGTATAGGGGGTGAGCCTGTTGCAGCAACCGGGCACAAATCCAGACTCCGTGACGGCTGCTGAGAAATTCCTGATGGAAAAACCTAATAACACTTTGCCTGACCCGGGAATCGAACCCAGGACCTCATGATCAGCAGTCGCACTTGCGACCACTAGACCGACGTTGATCAACGATTCATTATTATCAGAATAAAATATCAGTGTAATCCATACTAAAAGTAGGTAACTGTGTATGTTTGTCTGTCTGTTTGTTACGTTTTTACGCCTAAACCACTGAACCGATGGTTATGAAATAACGTTCACAAATCTGGGACCTAACGGGGATATAGGGTACCTACTATAATCCTGGATATGTGCATTAAAAATTATGAAATACATGCAGACACAATACCTAGTGCATTATAACATTCAACATTCTGACATATATGTTAACAAAATGGTTTTTTTTTTGTACTCTATCTATGCTGTCCTATTTGACCCAAAGGTTGACTGGTAGAGAATACCTTGTGGCATTAAGTCCGCCTTTGTACCACTTTTGTACATGAAGTTTAAATAAATAAATAACATTCTCAGTTATATCTTAAGTTTATAAGACTGATGTGATGCTGGCTTGTTCCGACTAAAACCTCTTTTATCCGGTCGTAAGACTGAACACATTTATAAAGGAAGTTCGCAATCTCCGGTAGAACGTACCACTTCCGTTTCCTTAAGCCCTTGCCCTACAATTATTTATGGCATTTACCCCATAAATTACTCTGAATAATTTTTCAAGTAAAGTAATTTTCTCTCATTTTTACTGAACGTGCCTGGGACCAATTACGGCAATATTGGCAAGTGCACGACTACTCACGACCGGTCATGGAATCGGCCTAAGGGGACCTCAACAGAAGTGGGCGATTACAATGAGTGTTCACGTAATTTTTCGCTTGTTGAAAGATTTGTAAGATATAATGTTACTTAGAAGAATTTTTCCACATTTTTTTTTGGGCTATGCTTGTAATCCTAACTAATCCTAGCCTAACTTCTTAACTAATATTATAAATGAGAAAGTAAGTTTCTTTGTCACTTTTTGACGCCTAAACCACTGAACCGATCATCCTGAAATTTTGCATATACCTTGTCAGGTGTACAGAAACGGACTTAGGGTACCTTTCATCCCGAAAAAAAGTACTGTTCCCGAGGAAAAGAACAATAACGTTCTTATGATAATACCAACCCACCACGCCACGCCACGTGTCTTTCGAATCATGATTGAATAATATTATTAAGCAGAGTAGGTACAACACGAATTGATTGTTAAATTCTAAATTAACGCGAATGAAGCCGCGGGCAAAAGCTAGTTTATAATAAAGTTGTGATCAGAGAAATATAATGTGCAATCCACCATGTCGCAATAGGCCCGTGTGGCGGATTATAGACCACTCACTCGCACAGAGAGAGGCCTGTGTTCCAGTTGTTGGATCCTTTTTTTTTCGTGTTGGCCTCATTATCCATACCCCAACTTCATCCACTGCTGGGTATAGAGGTATACGCCTCACTTTGGCTGTGCCAAGCTCCTCGTTCCTGTGCCAAGCTCCACGTTTCTGTGCCAGCCTGATCCAGGATACAAGTACCCGCGATGACCCGTGTTAGCCTATCTTCTTCCAATCTTGAGCGATTTCTGGCCCAGTTTGGCCTCTAATCTGTTCCCATATAACACCTGTACACTAATTTATGTGACGACCCAATTCGGCGAAATTACTTTCCAATACTAAAGTTAGAAACAAGCAACCCCTAACTAGGTTTTAGTCTAATTTAACGCTAGTCTAGCCTGATGGGTGCGGCCCCAGCTAGCTGAGTTATAGCAGAAAACACCAGAAAACAGGTAAGTCCACCAATTTATTTGATTAAAAAGCCCCATGACATATCAATCAAGCTTATTACAATGACTCATAGCAGCGTTCTGAATAATGTAATTTTTAATTTCCATTTCATAAAATAATTATTAAACTTTCACAAGGGTTGTTTGAAAACGAGCCAGCGATAACTAAGTAAGTTTCAAACGGGTCCTCATTTACTAACTACTGAAGTTTGTATTTCAGAATTACTTTTGTAGACTTCAGCTTTCGCTTTGAAACACCTGAGTCGATGAAAGACGAGAATTTGTTGACACTTAAAAGTTTAAATGATCTATTTTATTTGGATTCAGTTTTTATTTTAGAATTCTATTTGAACACCAGCCAAGTGCGAGCCGGACTCGCGGATGAGGGGTTCCGTACCATCGTAGTAGGAGAGCCCACTTTAATTTTTAATTTATTTTTATTATTTGTTGTTATAGCGGCAACAGAAATATACAATCTGTAAAAAAAACAACTGTCTACCTATTACGGATCATGAGTTACCCGCTGACAGATAGACGGACGGACGGACGGATGGACAGACGGGCGGACGGACGGACGGACAGACAGACGGGCGGACGGACGGGCGGACGCATGGACAGATGGACGGATGAACAGACAGGCGGACGGCCGGGCGGAGGCTTAGTAATAGGGTCCCTTTGGTAGTATTCCGTACCCGAAGGGTTACCTTCGGGTACGGAATACTAAAAACGATTGCGGATATTGACCTACTTACTACACTCACTAATCTGCATGGTGCTCATATATGACTTGATCAGAATTATCGATGTCTGGACTTGAAAAGTCCTGATAATCCCTGAGTTTGTTCTAATGTTTCTTCTCAGAGTAGCTCGGATAGGAAACATTGAGCTCATCGAGTTTTTATACAAATCAAATCAAATAATTTATTTCTTTGCAAACATGGGTACTTAATAGGTACATAGATGTTCTTTTATAATAAGGTTCTCCACATTTTTCACATGGGCTTGCAAATAGTTGGTTTACAATTATTTAATAAATTTAAAATAAGTGGCTGTCATTGGAATTACATACAATAAAAAAATAAAAAAAATGACAATATGGTGAAAGTAATAAAAAATACATATTATCAATAATGTCCAACGGCATAACATTATGTCAATTAGAGTAGGTAACAGTAGGTATATTATAAATCAGTCAATAACAGTAGGTGTATAGCGTAACAGTAAGTATATCAATCAATCAGTGAATCATCATTTAGAAAGTCGTCAATTAAGTAATAGCTAAATTAACAAAGAAGGCATCAACATTTTTTTTAACAATCAAATCAGTTTCCCATTAAATAATTTAACTGCATTTAAGAATCTTCGTTGAGCATCCTCCCGACGAATCCTCCAGAGGTTACCTTACCATCCATAATAAAAGAAGAAAATACAGTATTTATAAAGACATCACTATCTGTATTACTGCAACGTTCCATCGGAATCTAGAGCACGATAAACCGTCTGGCTTTGCAGAAATTCTTGATGGAAAATTGTATTTATAATGTAAAGCGGAGAGGATTGCGAAAGGTTGCACGCTTCAAGCCAGCAAGCAATTTTCTTTTTGTTTTGTGCATAAATATTTTAAAAGAGAAACATCTGTTGAGATTGGAAAGTTGTTTGTGGATTTTTGCAGATTTGAGACTTGAGAATTTTGGTAATAATATGGTTAGTAAGTAAGTAAATCATCATCTGCCTAGCCTTTTCCCAATTATATTGGGGTCGGCTTCCAGTCTAACCGGATGCAGCTGAATACCAGTATTTTACATGGAGCGACTGCCTATCAGACCTCCACAACCCAGTAAGTAAGTAGTAAGTAAGTAAATAAAAATAAAAAATGTTTATTTCAATTGCTTAATGCTTTAACACATACGGGGTGGAAACACCGACGCGAAAACTGTTACCACGTATTCAGTACATCATTCAGAGAAATTTTTCATAGGTTTAAAAAAAAACAGCGTTCCTATTCACCCCGTTTTACGATACTTTTGCAGGAAACAGCTGTTTTTTTTTAAACTGATGAAAAATTTCTATGTAGGAACGCTCAAAATGATGTACTGAATACTAGTAGGTAACCGTTTTCGCGTCGGTGTCGCTTCCACCGCGTATTATTTGGAGATCACCTTTTAAACAAGGATATGCCTTTGTTAGGTGACTCCGCTCCCCCGCTTAACAATAAACAGTGTATGCAATTGAAAAACAAAAGAAAATACAAAAAGGAGCGCACTTGTCATACCAGTGCGCTCCTTTTTGTGCGAGTGTGTGTGTGTGCGTGAGTGTGCATTTTGTATATGAGTTAATTTCGTTTAGTAAATTATAATAAAAACAAAACACGAATTAAGGATGAACCCTTTTTTTTTTTTTTTTACTTATGGGAAATCATCAAATGACTTCTCCCGCTCTGGGTGGAGTGGGAGGGAGTGTCAGACTTTTACTGACTAAAACCCATCCATGTTCGTTCATTGCCCTTTGTGTTCCAGGGCCACGGTATCTCTTTCGAACAGTCCCGCAGCAAGGATGAACCCTTACATAACCATAGATTATCTTCCTCTCTTTTCTATTCAAATGGGTGAAGTTAAGCGTATCTACAGCTTTTTAATCTGGATAACTCTAAATACACTCGCGAGCAAAAGTATGGAATCACTTACGTGGAATTGATTCCGCGCGATCTTGAGTACTTAATAACTAGTTAAGAATAATAAAAATGGTACCATTTTAAAGGTTTAACTGTTAACTTTAAATTGATACCAAATTCATTCGACTCCGATCAAGCTATACAAATCCAGTTTATGCGGATCTCTCATTGTATAGGAAAGCTATACAAAACGAGGCCAATTTATACTGGAAATGTACAGCTTCATGTGCCACCGTGTGTACCAACCTATCCAGGTATTTTAACTTCCACCCACATAATGAAGTGTTTCAGTGCGACTACTAAGGTTCCCAGATTTTCTTTGGAAAACGGGAATTGAAGTTAACCTTCTTATTAGTGCCGACGTCATCATCTAAAGTCTCATTACCACAGATTATAAAAGGCCTTATTACCTACCAACTTTATATTGTGATTTAACAATTTGATTTTGTTTTTAATTTTTATTCTGTTTTTAAACTTTGATTTCAATTTTACTTTAGACTTTGATATAACTGGTAACAATTGTTATTTTATGGGGCATGCGGTGCTAACCAATAAGAAATTGTTATACTCTACTCATAATAAACTAGTGTCCAAGTAATTACCTCTTCAATTATAAAGCACCTACGATTTAATTATAACTATCGACATTTTCTACCTTATACCCCGTAAAGGGGGATGTTTTCCGTAAAATCATTATTTACATCGGGTCGACTTTAGCTCGAGGGCCATCAATTGGGTCAGGCCAGTCAAGTAAAGGTTTATTTTGCCCCGCCTGCGCCTGTATCGTATCGACAGCTCGACGTAACCTAATTATGTTCCGTAAAACCTGATATTTTCGAGCACGTGTAACATGTTGGTTAGACAATATATGAGGGGGAAGGGTGTAATTTGATTGTTTTCATGTACGTACTATTAATTACATCATGAATGTCGGTTTGATTTCGAAATATTATTTAAAGAAACGCACACTAATTTACTTTAACAATTAGTAATATAGCTTTCGTCAATTAAGTATTTAAATAAAGTCAATCATCGTCTGCCTAGCCTTTTCCCAACTATTTGGGCTCGGCTTCCAGTCTAACCGGACGCAGCTGAATACCAGTATTTTACATGGAGCGACTGCCTATCTGACCTCCACAACCGCGTTAGTACTGGGTAATACGATACCCCTTGGTAAGACTGGTTGTCAGACTTTTTTGGCCACTACCTAACGATTGTCAAAGATCTTCAAATGACAGCCGGGACCAACGGCTTAACCTGCTTTCCGAGGCACAGAGGAAACTCGGTATGTAATGGGTGGTCACCCATCCACAGACCAACCTAGGCAAGCTTAACCTAAAGATCGATCCGAGTGACTGTTATTACTTAGCCACTAGCTCTTCAAACAATATAAAATAGAGATTAGAATTAAGGGGTATTCCTATAATGAATTTTAACAGCATTGACATAAAGTTGAATAACACCTTTTTCTAGGCCCTTATCCATCTTTAGATCATGTAGATAAAAATACGATTACATCATGAATATGATGGATCTTCCTCCTACAGAGAGGAAGCCTGTCTAACGTTATAAATCAAAAGTCAAGACAAAACAGTCCCCCACAAATCAAAGAGAAGTTTAAGCTAATTTTGTTATGATTGAACAGATATTAGCTTTAATATATCATATTTTATCATATCTCTTCATATCGTTCTCAGCTTAAGTGGCTGCCTATCCGACTCAGGAGGTCCCTCAGATCTCTCTGTATGCTCTTCTCTATTATGACGGATCCTCGTGCTCCCGATTATCTAAAAGAATATTTCAAAGTTTTGGGCAGTTCACACAATCGTAACCTTCGAGCTTCTAAAAACATTCTCCTTGAAATCCCCTCACATCGTACTGGTTTTATGTCCAATTCTTACGCTGTCTCAACAATAAAGCTCTGGAACGCGCTACCCCTTGGTATTAAAAAAGCTGAAAGCAAAATGGCTTTCAAAAGAACAGTACGGAAGTACTATTTGAAATCAGACTAAATTGCTCATAAGTTTGTCATTAGTAGTCATAGTAATTATTAGAATGTTTCTCGTATTTTGGACTATTTGTATGTATTATAATATATATTAGTTTATTTCATTTTATTTGTATATATATGTATTAGTATGTGCCTATTTATGTATTTCAATTTATGTTAACATAATGATATTTTTCTTATTTATTTTTTTGTACTCTATCACTATGCTGTCCTATTTGACCCCAAGGTTGACTGGTAGAGAATGCCTTGTGGCATTAAGTCCGCCTATGTACCACTTTTGTACATGAAGTTTAAATAAATAAATAAATAAATATTTGATTTGATATTATTTTAGGGGATATAAAGGGTGTAACAAGACCCGTCATGAAGCCGATAGGCATTCTCCCCGTCATTGCGATATTTTTTTTGTTTTAGAACCTTCTAGTTAAGTTATGCAAGAGACATTGGAGGTTAAAGTTCCAACTTTGTCACAAGTTTTTTTTTTAAATACATGTTTTTAATGTAAGAGTTTTACTTTAAACATCTCCACGACCCCGTCTGTTTTGAGTGCGTTACAATGAGTCCTACCGTAAGATTTTTCACACCAAAACAAAAAGTCGTTTCCCAGCAATCATTTTTGCGTAAAGTTATTTAGTTTGATGTACATAATGCTTGATTGACGGCTTTGTGAAGGGTCCGTTTACACCCTGTATTACACCTAAGTAGAAAGCAAGGATAGTTATTGCATGACTTTTGCGTGTGGCTATCTTCACCCACATGCAAAAGTCGTAGGACCTACCTATTAGTTAATTTTATTCTGAGTAATAAGTACTTTGTTTTGACCTAGAATGAAAGGAAGTTCCCTACTTACTAAAAGAAGCACTAACAACATACAAAGGGTTTTTCTTAGTACTGTACAATAATAAGAGGTTTTATTAAAAGTTCGACGAGGCTCTATTCAAATTTTATACTTTTTTCTTAGGTAAAACCCACCTACGTGAGGCGTAAACTTGCTGACTAGAATATAATCTTTTTACTTACCAAGCCATGAGCTTTTCTCGTTAAGTTTACGCAGACACGAAGAAAAAAGACTGAATAAAGAGGTTGGTTGGATAAAGTAGGAACCTCGTTACCTTATCTAACCTTTTGCCTAGGTCGGGTTAATCTACTTAGCGTCGGCGACGATATCCTGCCCAGAATGAGAAATTCTCAGAAAAGGGTATCGAATTTACCTTAGGTTATATACCTTAGGTATACACAGTTCCGCCGTAGGTGAAATCTTATTACTATCGAGAAAGTTGGTGAGGATGGATGGATGGATGTTTGTTAGGCTTCCACCAAAGCGGAGACGAGCGTAAGATGTGCGAAGCAGGAGATGCGTAAGAGCGTTCCCTATGCCCTGGTGAATTGGTAAGAAACCTACGTTTATTATTTTTAGAGCTTTTAGGTAAGTACCTGTAGCTAGGTACCTACATATAGCAGGATATTGATGTTCTGGCAAAGTTTTGAATAATTTATGTTTCTATCAACCTCGGCGTTTGACGTGTACCTACCTATGTTATAAGAGAAGCTTAACGTGAACGTAATTTATTTAAACAACGTTCTTTTATGTAGGCTGCTGAGTACCTACCTAGTTACTATGGTAAATATCTAAGCATATTTATTAATAATAAGTGAATATTTACATTATAAGTATACAAACTACAAATCTATAATAGTAAGAAAAATAAAGATGTAGGTACAAGTATCAAAACGGTTACAGGGCGTCAAAAAATTCTTCCACATCGCTATCAACAGGAAAAGTGCCCAGAAGGCTGACAGCATTGACACATTGGATGGCAATGCTGATTCTTTGGCCAAAAATAGGCCCGCCCTCTGGTCACGTGAAAAGTCGACCAACCACTTGGCGATTTCCTGAAATACTAGGTGGGCACTCGGACCCCATGGCCCTAGTGTTTCAACCCAAAACGGCTCAAACACATAACTACCAATTAAATTATTGTACTTGCGCCGTTTGAGGTTTTCTGCAACAGCCGCCCCAGCGCAGCTCACTGTGCTAGAAAGATGGGATGGCGCAAGGGTATCGACACAAGTTGCATCCCACACCAAAGGCCTACTCAACTTCCATGGCATTATGGTCAAACCATCTGGTCTCGTCCCATCGACGCGTGCCAAGCCATTGGGTTCTAAGACAGCTGGCACCCCGGGGTGGCAAGAGCACGACGGATGAGATCATTAATGCTAGCGTGCCGCGCAATCCGACCTGCACTCTTACTGCAAGAAAGACCATGGTGTCCGAGGCAGTCGACTGCTTCACCACATTGACAGCGATGTGGAGCCCCAAAAGGAGCGCCCAATCGCAAAGGTGTGTAAATATGTAAGGGGAAATAATAAAGCTTCCGAAAAAATTAAATATACCTACTTCTAACGATCTAAATTAATTACCGAAAAATTAATACAAAATTAACCGGCAAAAAATGTTGTATTTAACAAACAAACATGAGCTTATTTAATTTACAATTCTACGAAAAATAATAAACTAAATTTCCCAAAAAACTACCAAACTTCCGAAAAAAAAAAACAAAGTTTGCGAAAAAAAAACTAAGTTTCCGAAAACATAACTTAGGATGCAATGTATGCAGCTCCTATACACAAGCGCACATGTGGGACAATTTTTGTTATCCTATCTTGTGTCCCACTCCTGAGCAAAGGCCTCTCTTTTTCTTCTTCCTTATCTCTCCATCTTCTGCGATCACTGGTAATTTTGTTCCCCGGGAATCTTAATCGTCACACCACCTTCGTCGTCACCTAACTCGACGGCGATTTCCAGCATCCAGGCTGAGTGACTTTCTTTGCAAGCTTGTTATGCCCGACAGGGCCCACAATGATCCAAAACGAATGTATATGTTACGGGCAATTTGATAAGTCCGGGCACTATTCATAACATAATGACCGGTCTGTATTCATAATGCCCGACTCAATTGGGCCATGTGATTAAAACAGCATGATTAATCACTTTTCCCGGCCATTATGAATAATGCCCACCCTATCTTGGGCAAAGTAATAAAATAGGTGAACTATTAGGATAAATCACGTTTCTACTAAATATCATTTAATTACAATACAGTCGACGAAGCCCCGCTGCGCGGGGCTCCTATTTCTGTCTGCAGGGTTTAAAGGAACCTAACTAACCGAACCTCGGGGTGCCCCTGACGTCGACCGTCTAGGGTTAGGGTTTCTGTCAGCATCTGTGTTTGTTTAGAAAAGTCCAGAGCAATTATGCTAAAAATTATGAATTGTTTGTCAAATAATACGTTATTAAATAAAAGTTTATCGGATAATTATTTTGCTAAGTGAACTATTTGGTAAACTTGTTGTTGTAGAATGATGAAATGACAAATAATGTTTTTGCCAATCGTTGCTTGTAAAGTAAAAAAAATGAATTAATGTTTGGTGAACTGACTGGTCACCAGGGAATTACTCATACTGCCCGGTCCAAGTGATAAATTCAAGCTATCTCAAACACTGACTAAGTACATGGACCACGGGCCGTCGGGTATTATTAATAATGGCCGGTCTAAGTGATAAATTAATCACTTTGCCCGACGTTCTTGGGCATTATTAATAATGGCCGGTCCTTATTAATAATGCCCAGTTAATCACGTTGCCCGTAACATATATATCCCTATGTACCACCTAAGTTCACATTGTGGAATGCAATAAATTTATTGAGTATTGAGCTTATCTGGCGAAAAATGTGGTTGGTACTGTTAAGAATGAATTCAGACCATGATTCTAATCCAAGACCAATCAGAGTTGAACATTTCTATAATGTAGGATCCAGTATCAAGTACCTACTGAATTCATGGCAATAGTTTGTACGTCGATGCTGCGATCCTGACATCCTGTATTATTAGGTACCTGTATGCACCCTATCTCCCCTCGGAGTGTGATATTATACTTAGGTGTACATACGAGTACATAATAGCTATTACGATGCATATATTGGCCGACACAGAGTTGTACCTAGCTATCTAAAGCTCGTTAATCGACCTGTCACTTGCAGCGATGTAAACGCAGTGAGTTTTTAAATTGTTCTTTTTAATTTATTTATCCACTGAACATGGATGGCGTAAGTAATTGGTTACCAAACTTTGTACTCATCAACTGTTCTTATTTGTTATTAGACCGTATTTTCAAGGGGCGGTACAAAAAGTTGCCTTTGGTAGTCCTCCTCATTATTAACGCCGCAATAATTACCTACTCATCAGAACAACTGAAAGGGCTCCACAGCTGGACACAGCCTCCTCCTAATAGACGCCGTGTCGATCGGTCCTGTTGTTCTCTCATACAGTGGATAACTACGGCCTTCAAAAGGTCACCAGCCCACCCTAAGAGAGGTCACCCAACACCACTAGGTAGGTTACACCTACTTCTGGTTCGTGGTAGTAGCCTTGAATGGCCTCCAGAAACTTTCGGCCCGAATAGTTTCTAAGTTATAATCAAGAATTCTAGAGCGCTTGCTTACCTACAAGTTTTTGAGTCACGTTACGATGCTGCCTACTAGGCTAGGCCACTGTATAGCAGCTTGATAAGTTTCCTTACTTAAGTATCATGAATTGGTTACTTTGAGCGATACCTGCCGCAGCCCATAAAAGAAGGGGTGGCCTCTATCTTCATGTTACCTCAAAACAGAGCTCTCGATAACGTCAACCTTGTTCAAAAATATTTACTGGGCAGCTTTACTAGACTAAGATGACCAACGCCATCTATATTTCATTTTGGAAACTAGTGATGGCGCGGCACTAGCACTATTTAACGGTAGTAACTCTTGTGGCTGCAGGTAGATGGCGTTAAAACCATTTCGGAAAATAAAACTCGCTGAAATTAATTTAGTCAAGCCCCAATCTTCTCACGGATATTATAAAATGTAGCTTCCGAATTGATCGCTAACACATTGTAATAACGATTGTATTATAGTTTTCTTGGCAATTCGAGTACGACAATTCAGCGTAGCAATATTCAGCTGGGAGGCAAAAAAAAATCCTATAATTTTTAAAAGTTTTATTTGCACTTGATTCTTACTTCCTATGCTTTTTATAATTCGGTGACCGATCCCTGTCCCTCTTCTTCTTCTTCCCTTTGCGTTTCTTATCAATATCTCTTTTCACTTCTGAACTTTTTTTGCGTGACTCTTCCGAACTGCTTCGATGTCTCCTGCTTTTGGACTTATGTTTTCTCCTTTTTTTATCATCATCAGAAGTGCTTAGAGAGTCATTACTGCTATATCTTTTCCTTTCTTTTTTCTCTCTGCGTTTCGCTCTATCTTCGCTGCTAGAGGAATCTCTTCTTTCCTTCGTTCTGTCCCTGCTTTTACCGTTTGATGATTTTTCTTCTCTGTCTTCCCTGTGCCGTCTGTGATCATCATTACTCCTCTCTCTCTCTGTTTTCTCTTTAAGTTCACTACTCCTCTGACTGGTTGAACTTCTTTCTTCCTGTTTGGGCGGTTTTTGTGTTACTTTTTCTTTATTTTTGTACTCTTCGAATGAATCCGCGTCTAGAAATTGTAGTGAATACATTTATGATTAGTGTTATGAATAAAGTTATGGGTTGTATCTTGCAGGCCCATTTAAAAAGCAGGGTTTGTGTGAAAATAGCGTTTGAAGCTGTTAGTGACATCTTCAATTGTATCTGTAAAGAAATGAATCGGCTAAAGTTGCTACAGTACACGGTCGTTAATATGGCCAAATCTATTAGAAGGGTGGCTCCACTCTTGTTTTAGTCGGCATAGTTTAGCGTAGCTAGGCGACAAATCGAATAAGTATTGTAATGTGGATATTATGTGCTTGCGTAAAAGCTGCTCGAATTATGTCGAGCCCGTTCGAATCTGATTCGAGTTCGTTTGGCACTAGGCGAATGCATGCCGAATAGGTTGAGTAGTAATTGCTTAGTCAGCTTTTTGTTGCACAAAACAACCTGAAGACCGTTAGAAATTGTAGAGCGTCGTGTCCATCGTCCTACTTGTGTCTAAGGAGGCATTAATTACGTCAGATCTTTAAGGGGGTAGGCCGATGCAGCCGATTCTCATTTTAAATAAATCCAACGCTATGTTGTACAGATTAACGTAATCAGAGGTAAAGTCAAATCTCAGAACATGTCACCAAGGAGCTGGAGGGGGAGCTCGCAAAATCGACTGATGTAATTAATAGACGCCCTTACAAAAACTAAAAGTGCCAAATTAACGGCTGGGTACTGAACTATCAAGTTACGATACTTGGATAGCATAAATGCTTCATATATTTGATATTGTATTTCAATAATACTTACTTATAACTTTAGATTCCTTATCATATTCTGATTTAGTGACTGCATGCATCATGAATTCACTGAGGCTGACCGTTTCTTTCTTTACCGCAATGTCCACCATTACGCGGCCGTTGTCCTCATCTAAGCTCACAACCTGAAATAATAGCAATTATCCGATTTAATAAGATGTATGGTCGTGACCAACGCAAGGAAACTACAAGTGTCTGGGCAGAAAAACAGGATTTTATAAATATCAGATAAAATACTGCTATGAAAAATCCACTTGCTAATCCCAAAATACTATCTGTCAATGGAGGCGATTGTATATGAAAAAATACCATCAAAAATACAAGGAAAAACGCAACTAGATTTTAACTGCAAAGACTGTGAAGTTTAAAGCCAGTGACATTCTGTAAGTGGCATTGTTGCTCTCATTCTGATTTAAATAATACAGTTTTGATATTTATTTTAACAACCCAGATATATATACGCACAGAAACCCCTACCACATATTCAGTACATCAATCTGAACCATAAATATAGAAATTTTCCATTGGTTTTTTTTAAATCAAACGTTTCATACATTTTAGGAAACAGCAGATTAAAAAAAAAAAGATGAAAAATTTCAATATGGGGGGTTCGGAATGATGTAGGTACTAAATAATATGTGGTAAGCATTTGTGCGTTGGTGTCGCTTCCGCCCTGTATAATACTCCATTTGGCTATGAGAAGGCAGTGTGTTTCAATAAAGTGCTATAGTTAAATAACTTATACGAATATTACCTTGCCATAATAACCGCTATATTTCCCAGTAGTAATTTTAACAAAAGCATTCTTCACAATTGCTAAATCTTCTTGCTTCTTGTCTTTCGACTGTTTCTTCTGATTTTCTTTAATTACTTTGTCAGCTCCTAAACCTAAGCCTTTTGGACGGAGTTCAGGTTGCTTGTATTTGGACCTGAAAATAGTAATAGTAGTCAGAATTAAATTAACATAGTTCCATAGAATCTTAGTTGAAGAGACATCATTTTTTCTCTTTTGCTTCAAATCAAAGACAAGAGCTTGGAGCATGCAGTCCTAATGGATGTAATTTCTTTTTCTCAAATCTGTTATGCACTGCTGTACTAAGCAAAAATATAATACTCTCTATGTTATTTAATTTCTGTCCTGTCTTAACTGGAAATACTAGAGCAGATTTTGATTAACACCATATTTTAGTTCATTCCTTTTGTAGATAGTGTCCTTTACCGTGGGTAGTAGAAATTGGGGCATTAACTACTTGGTATCTATCTGTTAAGCTACATTTATTTTTATCGGCCAAACCCAGATTGACATCCATCACTATTTATGTGGTATTATACTAAAACATCAATCAGTAATCCCCGAAGGGTTTAGGCAGAGGTGTACCTAATAGTACAACCACATTTCACCGGTTGTTTAAGTCCCATGTAAAGGGGACAACCTTATTGCCATCAACTGAGCACAAATCCAGACTCCATAGCTAATACTGAACAATACAGCAAGCAGGCAGTTCAGAAAGCCTAACATCATGAAGAGAACTAGGCTATAAGCCAAGCTTTTAGGCTTGTATGAAAGTACCACCATTAGAAAATGTCAGATAAAAAATGAGCTTTTTCATTTAAGATTAAAAATGAGCTTGACATACCCTTCTTTGCCCGGTGTCCATCCCATCCCTCGAAGCATTGCCAAGCCAAATTGTTGAATAGGCACTGACTCATAGTCGTCTAAGGTTGCCTGTAACAAAAACATAAATTGTTTTATTTACAGAAATGTATGTCACTTTCATGAACAAGATTACAAATATACTGGAAGGAAGGGACTTCACTTTACTTTTGTAGGATACAGCTGTTTTTTTTATATAACTGTGTCAGTTATCTCATTTTTCATCAGCTCAGAATGATGTACTGAATATGTGGTAACTGTTTTCTCATCTGTGTCCCTTCCACCCCATATATTCAAATATTGTTCATTTAATATTATAGTATAATCAACAAAGCTAATAACAATACAAACTTATTCACCTCTTTCTCTCCAGTCATAACAGGCTTTGCAGGTGTAGGTATAGCCAAATTATCTGGAATTTCTGTTTTAACGTCTTTCCGTGCTTCCTGCATCAGCTCCCTAACAGCCATCTGTTCCAACGTCTCATTTTCTTCAATCTTCTCTTCTTTTATTATGGGTTCCTCTTTTATTTCTGGCTCTTGAACAGCGCTTTCAACTTTCTCAGCTATTTGCTTTAGTTTCTCTGCTGTTATGAGTGTGTTTGGTTTCATAGGAATTACTAACGGCAAATCTTCTGTTTCTGTTTCCCCTCTGGAAAAGATTTGTTGTATAAGAGTTAGGTGGTTTGGTATTAAAAGAGATCTGAGATAAATATTTCTTTCGTAACTTTTTTGCGCTAGTTTTAAGTTTAGACAGAAAAACTTACTTGTAAAAAACTCAAGGTTGGGTCTACGGAAACGAAACATGAACGCTAAACAAATTATATCAAAAGCCAAAATGTCTATTTTTAGGTTAGTTTAAATGAAAAATAAACAGGATTTGATCACTTACCCTACGACTTTAATTGATTTCTCTTCAACGCATTCTATGTAGTCCCTTTTCTCTTCAGTTATTATTGGTGTGAACGGTTTCTCAACCTTTTTAGTTTTCATAAAACCAAAGGATATTTTCTTGCCCTCCATGTTGCAATTTGTTCGACTTTTACAGAATAATCTATTTATTATGAACCGTGTCACTTACATTATGTCTTTTTCTAAGAAATATTTATTATTAAGTAACGATTAAACGTCAATTAACTCAGTAAAAAACTAAAATACAAGATAAACGCCGTAGCTTCCATTTGGGTTTGACATAAACAACATGAGACAAGTGTGACAGAAAGTGGCGCCGGTGACGCGAACGAATGAATGAGAGATTGACATAGACAATTTAGAAGTAATGACAAAAAAGCTTTTTAAAATGGAAATCTTGTGATTTTAGACTAGCATTCCCAAAAACGCGCTTTACTATAATGATTTCAACTGCGATTTCACGCGCTACTTGCGTAGGCTCTAACTTGCTTACTAATATTTTGTACAGACGCCAGCAATTTTCCAGTCAATCGACCCAGAAAATATTAAGTTTCACAGAAAATTCAACACCCCATTTCACCCTCTTAGGGGTGGAATTTCGAAAAACTCTTTCATAGTGGATACCTAATATTAACAAAGAGTACACCCTCTAAATTTCATGGCCCAGTGGTTTGGACTGTGCGTTGTTGTATCCGTCAGCCAGTCAGGACATTGAATTTTAAATTGGAGGATGATTTTGGAAAAACTGGGATACACGTATCTCATAATTTTAACTGAAGAGTATGTACACAAATTTTCAAGTCAATCGACTCAGAGAATAAAAAGTTTCATAGAAAATTAAACACCCCATTTCATCCTCTTAGGGGTGAAATTTCAAAAAACCCTTTCTTATTGGATACCTACTCTTTACAAAGAATACACCCTCTAAATTTCATGTTTCTAGGACTAGCGGTTTGAGCTGTGCGTTGATATATCAGTCAGTCAGTCAGGACTTTGAATTTTATATGTATAGATAAATTAAATAATAATGTATATTATCAACCAATGAACAGGAACGGCCATTTAGCAGACAAAAGTCCCTCGCCTGCGCAGGTCCTTAAAGTTTTTTAGCATTCTAACCTGAGTGGCTCCAGTAAAGGTTTTGATTCTTTTAAGAAACGGGATCGAATGGTATAAAATCATAAATTAATTATTGAAGTTACAGTAAATAGGAAAATACAGTAATAAAAAATTGAATAGGTACCTACGTGTTATGAATCATTTTGGTCGTAGCTTTTAAGAAAAAAAATATTCACCTAGAGGTGGTGGAGCAAAATTTTAGAATAGTAGGTACTTAGGTATAATATTTTAAAATCCGACGAAATAAACGAAGCCTTCACATATTCCAGTTCGTTTGTCGCAGACAAATGTGCGTCCACCTTTTTTTTTTTTTTTTTTTTTACGGATGGGAAATCATCAAATGACTTCTCCCGCTCTGGGTGGAGTGGGAGGGAGTGTCAGACTCTTACTGACTAAAACTCATCCATGTTCCTTCATTGCCCTTTGTGTTCCAGGGCCACGGTATCTCTTTCGAACAGTCCCGCAGCCCCGGCAGGCATCGGCCCTTGCGGGCCCCTTCCTGGTTGCTGACATCTCTTTGAGGCGCGCGTGGAACACGAACGCGCCGTCGACACGGCCTGTCGTCATAAGACGGACGGACGGTGAGCTAACCCATTACTCACCGTCCACAGGCCCGCGCCTACGGTGGCCGGGAGCCACCACGTGGCCCCCGACGCCCGGTGCGTCGCCCGCGGCCGCTGGGACGTGAGATTCTCTCCCTCTCACGTCCCGCCCCCTCCTTCGCTAGCATGACTGCTTCGCAGAAGGATGTGACGGCTTCCCATTCCCTCTCGCTCCGGACCATGGCCTGAACCAGGGCCGGGCGCGAGAGGTCGCCGCCGCCTATCGCCGTTACGAGGACACGGCGGAGCTCCGCCCAAGCGGGGCAGACCTCCACGGTGTGCGCCACCGTGTCCTCCGGACGATCCTCGCAATGATAGCACCCGGGCGTTTCCTCCCGCCCGATTCGGTGCAGGAACCTCCCGAAACAACCGTGTCCGGTGAGGACCTGCGTCAGGCGGAAGGTGAGGGCGCCGTGGCGCCTCTCTAGCCACTCCTCAAAGAGGGGACTTATCGCCACTATTGTGGCGTGCCCTGCACTGGATTGCGACAGTCGCTGTCTCCATGTCGCCATGAGTGCGTCCACCTTTAGAGTGGTAGGAAAACAACACAGTGTTGTTTCTCACGAGATAAAAGCTACGTGTTAGCATAGAAGGTACATTGCTTAATAAGATTTTGAATTCAAAAAAAGAATAGGACAGTCGTCCAGTTTTCAAAATAATTACATTTGTTTTTTATTTTTTATTTTAACAAATCCATACATTAAAAGTTTAATAAAAAATTGCAAAACGCTGTTTTAAATTCTGATTTGTGTCAGTGTTCTTTTAAGTGGACATACAATAATCTGCTAACATATTTTTATCCTAGATACCACGTGCTGTTCAAAACCCTTCAAATTTCGGTGAAAACGAACATCATGTTCATCGGTCACGTTTCCCAGGTTTTCAGGGAAAAAATTGAGGTGTGAGTGTGGAAAATGATTTACTAAAGACATGCTGATACGCATCTGTTCGCCATCTTTTCAATTCAGATCGTTTGAAATCGTACATCGTACGTATTACGTAACTAGATTAAGACAAAATTTCGTGTGGGTATTGTAAAAAACTTGACATGATATTATTCATGATATTGGTGTTACCACACCAATCGATCGATGGTAGAAACGACGACAACGATCGATCAATTGGTGTAGTAGAAACGGTTGATCGATGTCCACTTATCCATTCTACCATTGATCGATGGCCTCGATCTACGACCGATCGATTGGTGTGGTAACACCCTTAAAAATATTTGACATTCATTTTAGTTATTAGAAGGTCAGGAAGGACAAAACAAATCCAACAGGTCTCTATCTTATGAGCAAAGAAAAAAATATTTGTAAACTAAACTAGTGTAATTACTTAACATTAGTATGGCAGAAAATGAGGTCTCTGCAATTCCAAAGAGTACCAAACGGATAAAAAAACTAGTAACTTTACAACAGCAAATCAGCAATAGCTTGTTACATTCTAAGTACCCAGTTATGTATCTTTTCTTTGTGAAGACTTACAACTCGAATCATGTAAAAGGAATTCAAAACGTAGAATTTCTGAATTCATTTAGGTCTCGTCCCTTTGGTCCGCTCTAGCTTCAAGCCCGCGGGCCGCGTCGCGACGTGCAGCGCACAAACTAAATGAAATATTTTCGCGACAATATCGACATAAATTGGACTGGGCGAATGCTCTGTACCAGCTGCGATTTATTTGCTACAGAAATGGAACGATAAATTTTTATGCCCATACTTACACATCTTGAATTTCATTGGTTTTTTTGTAGTATCTTGTTACGCTTAAGAAGGTAAGTAGGCACTTAATTAATTGCTACCGTGAAGCCTGTAACCTGCTACGTCGCATGATTTTTTGTTTAGGTGAGATCAGTCTTCTTCTTGTACTTTGGAGTCGATGACTTAAATTCGGCCCGACCATACAGTACAAGCTGCACTATGCAGCGTGCGTGTCTCTTTTGTCACATGAATGATATTGTAAGCAGCGCTGGTTGGCGCGAAAACAGATGTCAAATTTAATTGTCTGTGGTTAATCTATTGAAAAAACAAGATGGTGGTGTACCGAAACGCGCCAAAATAACCGTGCAGTACTCTACCATTTTTTTTAACTTGTATAAAAAATCCTCATGTTTTAAAAAACCTATACCTACAGCTAAACAAACACAAAGGAAATTTTAAAAGAGCAGATCTAGCTAAAAGGACTTACGTAGATTGTTTAATGAAGATTCCACCCACCCATTTCAACAACCTGCTAGATTATATTAAAAGCCCCCGTGTGTAATAATCATAACTCAACAGCAATAGTTTTGATCTCTATTGGGACCTTAAAGTGCCATTCGTCCAATACGCAGAATCCCTTTAGAAAATTTAATCTAAAATTCGATGTGACACGAGTCTGGGCTTACGTATTGGTATCGAGGGAATATTGAATGGCGGGGCTTATTACATATCTTTGAATACGTCGTTTATTTTTTATTTTTAAAGACACTTCTCATCACGCCTGTAATCTCAGAATGATTAGGCAGAGGTGTACCTACTAGTGCACCCACACTTCACCAGTTATGTTTAAAACCTATCATCATCTGCCTAACTTTTTCCCAACTATGTTGGGGTTGGCTTCCAGTGTAACCGGATACGGCTGAATACCAGTATTTTACCTATCTGACCTCCACAACCCGGGTCAATGACCTGTAACGACTATTATAGATCTACAAATAACAGCCGGGACCAACGGCTTAACGTGCTTTCCGAGGGACGGAGGAAACTTGGTATGTAATGGGCGGTCACCCATCCACGGATCAACCTAGACAAGCGCGGCTTAACCTTAAAATCGATCCGAGTGGCTGTTATTATTTAGCCACCAGCTTAAAAACCATCTTTCTCTTGTAAAGAACATTAAATTATAATCATCTTCCCAGAAAAATAAGAGTCAATTCAGAGATTAAAGTGGAATGAACTCCACTCGTCATTACCTAATGCACCTTAGCAATGCTTTTAACCAACACGTTTAGTTGCACGACTACAAAGGTTGAATGGATACCGCTGGGTGTATTTCTTTAGCGCGAAGAATAAAAGCACGAGTGATTATGATTGTGGGAGCGAGTTCATCGCATAGAGATGTTGTGCACAGCTGAGCAGCACTAGATACAGTTCTTTTTTCAAAAAAATGTTCAAAACAATTTAACAATTTTTTTTTTAATTTTAAGGCGACGCGGTATACCTCGCAGGAGAACGACGAGCTGGACAAAACGACCAGTGGTCTACATTGGCTCTGGACCGAAGAATTTGGATGTCATGGAGAGAGGCCTTTGCCCAGCAGTAGGATGACACAGGCTAAAAGTATCAGTATAAGTATCTTTTTAAAAAAATCTGTTGGTTCAAGGGTTCATGTTTATCAATTTATTATTAATGAGGTAAATTTTTTTTTTTTTGGTTGCATTTTGCAGTTCATTAGGAAAGCATTCTTACTGCGAGTGGTACTCACACTTCGTCGATAGTGATGTCACCATTTATTGTCACCGTAAATCTACATCTACTACCAAACAGTGTTTCAGTCCTTAATCTTTGTAATGTATGGCCTGTTGTATATTGTTTATGCCCTGTCAATTCGGCGGGCTGTGACAGGTGATGCTGCTGTAGTGTCTGTAGAAGTATTCTATCTACTCTTTGGTCTGTCACCAATAAACTGAGCTACTGCACGCGTAGCATGACTACCGTAGAAACGGGTTTTGTTGACAGAAGAATCGACAAAATGACAGATTGTGAAAAGAAATCTGTCATTTTGTCGAAACAAACTGTCATTTTGTCGATTCTGTCAACAAAACCCGTTTCTACGGTGGACGTCATGCTACAACCATGTACCTACATAGTTTTCTTCATTCAGCATCTGTGGTGGCATATAACTTTATCTTTTAATGATATTTTTCATCTTTTCCATAGTTGGATAAACCAACATGTGTGTGATAACTCCGTACGCACAGCCGATATCATAATGTCAATGTCGGTTAGCCCTCTTTTTGTAATGTCCCAAACTAAGTAAAGATAGTTTCGTTTCTTTCGGCCATCCATCACGCGTTTACGTTCGGAAAGATAAGATGCTTTCTTTTATTACCGCTATCGTTCGATACCTATCTAATTGTAAGCAAATACTGTAGACATACGTACCAGGGTTGTTGCTGATGCATTTTTTTTCACATCAGTGGATGCTGATGCTGATGCTGATCTTTTATCATTGACATCAGCGGATGCTGATGCTGATTTTAATTACTTTCTTAAAAAAAAAGGGAAAAAGTAAAATCTGTCAGTATTAGTACGCCCTTTGCGTGAATAATCCTTGTTACAAATGTTGCAGTTTGCAGTTTCTTGACTCCTTAATTTAAAATACGTCCATATTCCACTTTTCAACGGTTAAGACTCAACAGTTTACGGAAAAAAAACAAAAACTGTCACGCGTAATGACGAATTAACGTAATGAGACAAGTTTGTGTTTGTTTGCAATCACAATCCCCGCGGTCGACCTTTTAATTGGTCAAAGTCGCAGGCAAAAACTACACGTGATATAATGCCCTCTGCGGTCATGTCACGACTTGAACTTCAGCATTAAAATCAGCATCGATCAATGCGGATGCTGATGCTGATTCTGATGTTGAAAATGATGCTGAAGTTCAGCGGATGCCGATGCTGATGCTGATGTTCGCAACAACCCTGATACGTACCTACCTACCTACGTGTAAGATTTTTAAACTTATACTGTCACTTACGGGATATCTTCCGTGATTGTTCATTATTTTGAGCTCCCGATATTCCGACACAGCGTGCGGGCCAGTTGTTAAAGTGCCATGTGATGGGCGAGCCTATTGCCATCTACCGTGCACAAATCCAAATTCTGTGGCTGCTACTGAGATTTTCCTGATTCCCTACTTAACAGGAAAAATAAAAAGGTTACAAATATATTAAAATCTAATAACAAACATTTTTATGTCTTGTTTCATAAAATTCCCAAATCCGAGGAAGTTTTTCCTAAAAATTACAGAATTGTTCTATCCAAGTTGCGAATTTATGTACCAAAGTTCTTTACTGAAAACATCTAAGACTTTCTATTAGATTACCTAAGAGATTGCTTATTTTACTAAACAGGGAAAACGTAGGCCTTCAACTTTATTACTAGCTCCTTAGATACTTCAAACATTTTCGAATAAGGTAACCTGAGAAATATTAGGTTCTTTCAGGATAAGCAGTATTTATATTTTAGCACTTCAGAGAGATTTCCAAAATGGCGTCATGTACTTATCAATGTCAAATTATTTAAAAGAAGCCCTATTCATTCGGCTTTAAATTTATAATGACTTGATACCTACACGTCACGACTTTTCCGTAAAACGTTTTTTTTATAGACGCGAGCCTGTTGCCACGGAAATTTGATTTTACGAATCAGCGATTTTAATACCTTTGTCGCAATAAGCTTTTAAAAAGTGATTCTGGCAACACCTGTTTTGGCCCATGGCCCGTGTTGACTTTTAATATCTATTGATGAATTACTATGATACTTTTTATTTTGTTAGATGAATAAAGCAGTTTGATGGATGAATTTTATTTGTTAATTTACGAATCGCTGAATATTCTAAAGGCTCTTGATTTAACGACGTCCATCCATTTGTTAGAAAATTCCTGACGTTTATTTAGACTTGCAACACAAAAAGACGGCCGAAACGATGTCTGATTAGAGACAAAGTTGTAAAGTTTTACGTCCCTTTAATCTCTAACGGCGAAAGTGGAACATAACAGGTGACATCTTGCTAATTAAAATGGTTTAACTTTTCTACTTTCCTGGTAGTTAAAGGAATGATAGTTACTACAATGTCTAGTGTCTTTGTTCCTTGCCTTTTTCCGACAGAGCTTTAACTAGAAAAATTTATCATTCTTATTGGCTGCCTCCTCTTTCAATATTTGACGGCCTAGGGATATGGAACTGGCACAAACTCTTGAAAAGTTCAAATCAATTCTATTGCCAGTCGTTTAAGGTGCGGTTAAAACGACCGAACGGACTTTGACAGATATTTCAGTCCATTTTCTGTCAAAGTTACATTTTCAAGATAGGTCAGGACAGACAGGCTATAATCGTCACACAGTGGATGCCTGAAGACGGTCATTGCCACCGAGACAGGCCCAACAAACGCGCGAGAGGCGTGATGATTTCGACTCGTTCCTGACTTATTGGCCAGAGAAAGCAAAATACCGAGAGAGTTGTAAAGGAATGGGGGAGGCCTTTGGCCAGCAGTGGGACATAAAATGCAAAAAAAAAATAAGAAACTGTTAAAGTTCGGTGTCTGCACCTCACATCATACGAAACACTGAATCGATTGTCACGTCTTGTCTAGACTCTCTCTACCCTCTACCCTCTATCCGCTTCAATGCAATCCCATAAGACCAATCCCACAAAATTCACTAGACTAAAGCAGGAAATTACAACTTCACCATTGTTAATACATCACAATTAAATTAATAGTGTCCCGTTTAGTTGCAAGTTAAACGCAATCACCCCGAACTTAGTTAGATAGGGCCAAGAGAGGCGAGAGATGGTCTATGGGGGCCAGGCCCGTAAATATTTTACCGGTTATGAATATTCAGACCCCCATCCGGACTTGGGGGAAGGGGGGGAATTGTCGTGAAAGGAATAAGCACCTAACTTACTAAGTTCAGGATCCGTGTTTGTAATTAGTTGTACCGTCGAGTCCGTTGGCTATCGAATTGAAACTGTTTACTGAAGTGATTGTATTGAATTGGGAGAGGGAAGAGTTCGAGACAATTGATATTGTTTTAGTTTCGTTGTGAGAAGGTCGAAGTATTCTGTCTATTGTTTGATATTGCTAGTACACTATTTTTTGTTATTGATATAAAGAATTTTGGTGAAGGTGTAGTAGGTACCTATAAATTGTTAAGGCCTCATTGCTTAAAGGACTTCTTGCAATATTGTGTTTTTTTATATTACATGGGCCTTTTTTTTTGTTCACAGGGGGAAACCTTCAAAAGGCGACCGGTCTTTGGGGATTAGACCGGGGAGTGTGGGATTTCTACCTCACTAAAACCACCCCGGTGGTAACCATCCGCACATGGGAGGAGGCACCGTTTCCTCTTAAAAGACCTGTCCAGAGCCCCCTCTGTGCAATGTATGTTAAGGCACAACCCTGGGGATATTACATGGGCCTACTCTTGACCTCAATCTTGTCCTGAGGACATAGATGAGGTCGACGATGGAACAAGCTAACCCAAAAGAAGCCTATTAACTCGCGACTTAAATATATTGGGGCATATGAACTTGGGAACACCGACGCAGGTAGGGAATTCCACTCCTTGGCTGTGCGTATAATGAAAGATGTAGCAAAGCGCTTCGTGCGAATGTGTGGAACATCGACAAGGTATGGGTGATGGGTGATAACCTGCAGTATGTCTGGATTTCCGATGGAAGAAGGCAGATGGTGGAATGAGCTCGTGGAGCTCTTGAATATAAGTTACGTAATGTTTGCCTATTATAACCGAATAAAGCTTTGTCGAAATTCTGTAGTTACAGAAAAATAGGTACCCAAAATGAAAACTCCCAAAAAATGCCTCAGGTGCGTTGGGGTGATTAAAAATATATGTACCTACCCGTAATAAATATGCACCCGAGCGTAAGTGCATCGCGCCGGCTCACTGTAATTTTTAATACGACACACATGCGCACATGTTGTTTTTACTTGGCCGTACGTAATTTAATTAACGCAGAGAATAATTAAATGAAATATTCTGTTATTCAATGTCTTAAAAATTTACATTCTTTACTTGCTTCAAATATAATTAAACAGTCAACTAGGTATGCTAAAAAGGTCGAATTTTTATTTTTGCATAAAATCTAAGAGATTTTTCGGCCTTTAAATCTTTGGGCGCCTAAATCCATTACGTTGATTTTATTGCAACAAATTGGTCTTACAAAACATAAAGTTCTAATCTTTATCTCGATAAAAAGGGACAGCGAGGCAAGACTAAACGAAATTAATGTTCGCATCGACGACAGAATTTTGCCCATGTATCTCTATATTATTGTAACTCTGAGATTTAGAACTATCTGAGCTGGGCACCGATTTAAGCTAGGGTCTAATAGTAAGCGGATTTGTCACGCCTTGTGCGAGCGCTGCAAGTCTGCAACACGCTACGGCATTCAGCGAATTGTAGACGTCATCGACACCGTTCGTGCACATATCGTTCGTTGATTACAATCAATGATACCACGAACGGACATAACGCTTCGATTATATTACATCAAATTAATCAATCCTCATACCGAGAGTGTTGCCCGAACCAATTTACCCTATCGGTCGGTAGTATCGCTAATGTCTATACAAATAAACAAAATTGAAGTGTCTGTTTGTAATTTTAAAATAACTTTTACTGAATGCATATGAAAGTATATTCGGTTCTTATAACAAAAAATCTTTAAAAAAAAAATTGTCTGTCCGTCGGTTTGTTCCGGCTAATCTACAAAACGGCTGGACCGATTTTGACGGGACTTTTACTGCCATACAGCTGATGTTATAAGAAGTAACTTAGGCTACTTGAATTTTATAAAAAGGATTCCGTGATAAATATTAAAACCCTTGAAATTGTTAACAAAATCTGATTCAAATAGGGAAGTCATATTTTTGTAATATTTTCGCGTGGACGAAAGTCACGTGGCACAGCTAGTAAAATATTTTTATTGATCACAGTAGTCGTGAAGAAACGAAGAGTAAACGATTGCAGAAAATTAAGCAGTAGTCGAACTTTGTAAAACTAACCCAGGGATCTTCTAAAAGAGTACAAATTACCAAATCAACCGTAAAAAGTGTAGTCTTGTCTCCCGGTAAAAAAGTAGCTACCCGTTGAGCACCCACTCATGCCAACCCGCTTTCTACGTGACCAAAGCCTATGTTAGCGCGACGAAATCACTTTGCTAATCTTTTAAATGTTCCAAGTAATCTTATTCGCTTTCAGAGGACGCTGTTGATATTAAAGTGAATGAAGATTTATTAGATTTGAGTTTTTTTGTTTTTTTTTAAATTCTTAATTAAAAGTGATCTATTTAATGTTAGCTTTTTAGCAGTCATCTCTTTGACATCGGCTAAGGCATTCGGGCAAAGTATCTGTACTAAAAATCAGTTTTTTTAGTTTAAGGTAAGATGTTTGAGGTGAAATTTTGTATTGACTGTTACAGGTAAACATACATGATAAGATATCATTACGCCTGTTATTCCCGAAGGTTTAGGCAGAGGTGTACCTGTAGTACGTACAGCGCCAATCAAGCTAAAGAAAACCAGTTTATGCGGATCTCTCATTGTACGGGAAATCTATACGAAGCGAGGCCACGTTATATTGGAAATGTATGGCTTGATGTGTCGCCGTGTGTACCCCCGCCCGTCCTGCCGCCGTGTGATAAGGGGCGAGCCAATTATTGGCATAAAACGGGCACAGTCATCACAGCTAGCTGGACTGCGGACTGATACTGTGAAATTCCTGATGGAAAAACACAATAACACTTTTGCCCGACGTAGGTAGCGCTTGGGACCACTAGACCTTCGAGACGATCGGGTTGTATTGTATTTGTATTGTATTTATTTATTTCTCAGTATATGGTACATTGAGATCTTACATTAAACTTTGTTTCACCCATACTACCATTGCTGGTGTAAAAATATTAAATAATAAGGTAGGTCCATGCAAATCAAATATAGGTATTACATTACATTACATTTATAGAATGTTATATAAAGATATGAAATTTTAATTTATAATTTAAGACTGGTTAAGATGAAAAATGCATTTTTAATAATAAAAAAAAATCGAAAAAATCAAAGAATATAAAATGATAATGTAAAAAAAAAACTCAATGTCAAAAATATAAATCACAATGGTGGTCGGTTTCAGATGTGTTTTTGCTGTATTGAGTGAGAAGCTTGCTTATGAGTCAAGCGTATCTTGGACTCACTGATAATGAATTCCCATTCCGAGTCCGCGATACTCCTGCTGACGAGCTTCAGTTTTTCGCACTTGCGTGCTTGCGTACCATGGTGAGTCGCAGTAAAGTTTTGTCGCACACGCGTTAGTCGTACATCGACCTCACGTAGCTAGTGCACTTGGTGAATAGGGTGAAGTAAAGGCGAAGATAATAAGATCCCAAGAAAAGTAAGGAGAAAAAGAATAATTATTTTTAAAATGAATCGCAAAACTTATCTTCTAATACTTTGTTAACAAAACAATGACACGTCAAAAGTTTCAGAACGAACATAATCCCTTTCTAAATTGCGTTTGTTTTGTGTGTGTGGCCACCGTGTTAATTTGTGGTGTTGGATTAAAAAACAAAAGCGTGTTGATTGGCACAGCACTAGACAATGGGGAGCGCTGAAAAACATTGTCCTATTGTGTTAACGTCACTGTCAAATATATATTTTCAGGGTTCTGTCGGCAATGGCGAGGCCGTTTTATGTTAGGTTAAACTGGAAAGATGATATTGCAATTGTGGCTCTGGACACTAGATTCTGGTAGACTTACATTAGTAAATACTTAAATATATGTCAATTTTTGTTGTCCGCAACCGGTCCACAATCGGTTCGACCAAATCTTGACTCGGTACGCCACCTGATTTACAGATAGCCGTATCTAGGGTGTAAAAAGAACCTTAACGAAGCCGAAAGGCGTTTGTTCTCCCCGTCATAGCGGTTATTTTTTTGTTCTTGACCATACCTGGGAACCTTCTAGTTACGGAGATATTGGAGGTCAAAGTTCCAACTGTTTCACAAGTTTTTTTAAAATACATGATTTTAATGTAAGATTCTTACTTTAACACTTTCGCTGCCCAGCACCCCGCGTAATATGGACTTTGGACTCATATGCTGGGTGCTGGGCAGCGAAAGTGTTAAACACCTCTACGACCCCCGTACTATTCAATCCATCCATCAGCACAATGTTTTGAGTGTGTTACATTGAGTCCTACCGTAAAACGTGATTTTTTACCCCAAAAAAAAAGTCGTTTCCCAGCAATAATTTTTACGTAAAGTTACTTAGTTTGATGTACAGAATGCTTGGTTGACGGCTTTGTGAAGGGTCCGTTTACACTCGGTATAATAGCCACAGATAAAAGAGGATTTTGTTTGTAAGTTTCTATGTCTCAGTAGTTAGATTACCCCTAAGCCCTAGGGTAATCTTCGGAACTACTGATCCGATTCCGAAAATTCTCCGGTTCACTAGTTAGCCATATTTCTTATTCCTACATTAATATTGCCAAATTAATTAAAACAGGTAAATATTTGACAGCTATTTGCGACGTTGCCAACTTTTTGGATGAACGCTCTTAAATTTTATCAATTCTGGGATAAACTCTACATAAAAACAAGTATCATAAAAGTCTGTTAATTCAGACATCGGCGATACATAAAAACGCGGTATAGAAAAACAGTTTCGTGACAGTTTCGTGTTTATTCTGTAGTACTTTCTAACGGTACCCACAGAACACGAATCCCACTCGTTCTTGGTCAGTTTTTTTATTTATTTATTTATATATTTAGCGCGACGAATTCTCCAGAGAGTCTGGCTCCAGAAGTCACTGACCGTTACCCACACCTACTCTTTTAGAACCAGATGACACATGTCCCAAAAGTTTAGGACAATTTAACTCTTATTCACAATTGTAACTAGATTACTCTGTAACCCAAACCACTTAAAAAAGTTAAAACGACTTTATTGTTAAACTTATTTAAAGTTGCGTTAAGGGAATTTAGGGAATAAAATAAAATTTGTTAAAATACTTATGTTAAACAGTTTTTTGGTTAGCTTTGAGAAGTTTTTGAAATTAGAATTTGGACTCGCTTAAACCACAAATCACTCGTAAATGCATTATGAGCTTAAGGTATTTAAAAAATCATTCGATTTATGTCAATCGTTTGAAGTTGACAGAGACTGAATGACGTTCTAAATATGTCTACAGCCAAGTTATCTGTGCAGGCGGGAAAACGCAGAACTAAAATAAATGTACCAAGTTTGACATATCGATATTAAAGAGATTTTTTTTACAAGTAGCGCCACCTTGATCTACTGTAGGTCTGAAGGTACTGTAGGCTCGCGGCTAAATAATAACAGCCGCCCGGATCGATCTTTAGGTTATGCCATGCTTGCCTAGGTTGGTCTGTGGATGGGTACCTATTACATACCGAGTTTCCTCTGTGCCTCAAAAAGTACGTTAAGCCGTTGGTCCCGGCTGTCATTTGTAGATCTTTGGCAGTCGTTACAGGTAGTCAGTGGCCCAAAAAGTCTGACAACCAGTCTTACCAAGGGGTATCGTATTACCCAGTACTAACTGGGTTGTGGAGGTCATATAGGCAGTCGCTCCATGTAAAATACTGGTATTCAGCTGGATCCGGTTAGACTGGAAGCCGACCCCAACATGGTTGGGAAAAGGCTAGGTTGATGATGATGACTGTAGGTCCATAATGACTACTAAAAAAATCCATAGACCATTGGAGTAATTTTTTTAACCGATTCGATTTTGAAATATAAACGTTTCGAGACAGAATAATTAAATTCCAGTTTGTCGCATGCTCTTCCTCAAACGTTAATCAGTACAATAAAGCAATGATTTTAGACAAGATTGGGCAGTAAAATTGCTAATGTAATCTTTTTAACGGTTATTTTGTAGTCCCGGGATTTTCCGGGATATAAAATGGGAAATTCATGAAGTTGAACGTGAATTATTCTGCAGCTAGTCTTAGGTTCCATCTTTCCACGTTCTAGTTCAACATTTTCTCAATAAATGAAAGGAAAACACTGAGTCTTAGAACGTAAAATCGAGTGACGGAAATAGGTCACTCCCCGTACCGGACTGCCAACGAACCGGTCTTGCAATCTGTCACTTAATGCATGATATCAATCTGTGAAGCCGACGATATCTCGTCCGAGACCGGCCTAACACAATGTCCCTTTCACTAAACCCTGTCAAATAAAACCGGCCAAGTCCGAGCCCTACTCGTACTCGAAAGGTTCTGTAAGACCGCCGAAAAAAACACGTTTCTTGTACGCGTTTCATTGCGCTCGTAATCAGGAATTGTTCAGTAGCAGCCACGGAGTTTGGATTCGTGGCCGGTTGATGGCAATAGGCTCGCCCTAATTACATGAGACTTAAACATAACTGGCGAAATGTAGGTGTTTAGTAACAACTCTGCCTAACCCTTTGGAAGCAGACTTAATGTTATGTGAGGCATAGTAAGTACACACTCAATGAAAATTTCAAGTGTCTAATCGTTACGGGTCAAAAGATACAGTACTGTGACAGACAGACAGACAGCGAAGTCTTAGTAATAGGGTCCCGTTAGCACCCTCCGGGTACGGAGCCCTAAAAAGCAATATTTCAAGAAGGGAATAAAGTACATTTGGTGTCTGAGACATTTCGAGACAGTTGACGTAGTGACGCCGCGACTACTCAAGCGAAGCAATCTCATTAAACTCGGAGCGAATAAACAAGATTATTCGCAGGGTACAAGTCTCGTCTCTGCCGAGATTAAGGTCCCGTAGGTCAGTATTTTTAAGTCAATTTCTTTTATGAAGCCTTAGAAAATGTATTACTTTGTCTAAGAGCCCATTTTGGACGAGCTCCGTTCAGAAATACTACCTGAAAAAAATCACAGTTTCGGTGTGAGCTGAGAAAATGAAGACAAAGTTGTAGCTGTAAATTGCAGACCTCTCGGGCTTGTCAGCAAGGATTATTACGCAGATAAAAATACCCTTCACAGTGTTCAAGGTTGTTTTTTCTACCAGACAAAATGGTTTTCATTTAATTCTATCTTTCTCAAATATTGAATGAACTTTTCCAATATTCTGCGTTTCCACTTTATTAAGTTAGAGGGTTAGTTTAGCTGGATTATCCAGATTAAAGCAAGTTATTAGACGCGCTAGGTTTTCCTTTATCAATAGAAGTTTAATGATAATTAATAAAAATGTATTTGATACTCTAATAACTGGGAAGATTCTCTATTACTTGTAAGACAGTATTTGGGAAATGTACTCAATTAGTATCCGTAAAAGTAAATATCCGAGAGAAATATTTTGTCGGTGCTATTACGTAAGTTGTCGGATACCTACATACAAGGTGTGAAAAGACGCTTCGTGAAGCCGTCAGCCAGGCATTCTGTACATCAAACGAAGTATCTCTACGCAAAAAATATTTCTGGGAAAAGACTTGTTTTGGTGAGAAAAATTACGTTTACGGTAGGACTCAATGTGTATTGAATAGTACAGGGGTCATGGAGGTATTTTTTAATTATCATCATCATCATCTTCCTGCCCTTATCCCATGTTACTTGGGGTCGGCGCAACACGTTTTTTTCTTCCATTCTCCTCTGTCAACCGTCACGCTATCATTTACTTCTTTATCTTTCATATCATTCCTCACACAATCCATCTATTGTTTCTTTGGTCTTCCTCTCCCTCTCCATCCATCAACGTTTATATTCATCACTCTTTTAGTCACATGCGATTCGTCCCTCCTCATCATATGCATGTACATACCAAGACAGTCGAATCCCTTTCAACTTTTCTGTAACTGGCGCAACTTTTAAACTTCCTCTAATATACTCGTTCCTTACTTTATCCATTCTTGTCACACCACACATCCACCTCAACATTCTCATCTCCGCTACATGTAATCTTTTTTCATCCATCTTCTTCACAGCCCAGTATTTTTTAATTATCAAATGCATTAAAAATTCGTATGTTTTTAAATTTGTGTAAAAGTTGGAACTTTGACTCCCAATATCTCCGTAACCAGACAGTTCCCAGGTACGTACGTACGGTACGGTACGGGTTATCTTCCGTGATTATTCATTATTTTGAGCTCCCGATATTTCGACGTTGTTGCAACCGCCATGATCGCAGGTTGACTGGAGAATGCGGGAGGATGGAAAATAAATTGAAAATCTGACTACTCACGGAAGATATCCCGTAAGTGACAGTATAAGTTTACTTGTAAACCGTGAAAGCTTAAAACAGTGTTCCCAGGTATGTTTCAGAACAATAAAAATATCGCAATGACGGGGAGAACAAGTGCGTTTCAGCTTCGTTGAGGGTAATTTTACACTCATTAGAATCCTACTAAAAACATTATCTACATAACTAAACATTAAAATAGCGACGGTAACAGGTAGCTACCTAGTATAAGTCAACCCTAATCCAGCGACGCGTGTTACATTTCAGGAATAAAATGTTCATATCAGAAAGCACATAAAATTGATGCCTCGTACCTTTTCTATGTAAGTTAGGTAAAACCTTTTTGTCTACGGTATAAAATGCTTCATTAAAACTTTACAAAGCGTATAAATTTATAATTCCTTCGTGTGATGCGGTAAGTACTGTACATTGAAGTTTTGGACTACATTTAAACTTGCATTCAAATGTCAAAGTGTGTTTTTTTGACTTGCCCATTTTTTGCAAAAAACAAACGACCTGTCTCTGCGTTCAACGACTTTTACTGTTTGAGAAAATATCGAGATTTGTTCATTAAAGTTCTTAAGTTTGACATTAACGTATGATACCCTATGTGATGGTAAAACCGCATCAAAATCTGTCGAGTTGAGAAGAGCAACTCAGTCAAACAGACGTCTTACAGAGACAAACAGCACCTAGATATGTCATTTGTATCTACTGAGATACCGATTTTCTGAAATGTAATGTGTTTAGGTACATGGTTAGGTGTTGTTTTTTTTTAAAGTATTATATAAGGTGTAAACGAACCCATCATAAGCCGTCAACCAAGCATTCTATTCACCAAACTAAGTAACCCTACGTAATAAATAATTACTGGGAAACGACTTTTTTTTTGGGGTGAAAAATCACGTTTTACGGTAAAACTCAATGTAATGCACTCAAAACATTGTGCTGATGGATGCATCGAATAGTAAACGGGTTATGGAGGTATTTAAAGTCAAGTTATAACATTAAATAGGTTGAGTGGGTTCCCACGTATGGTCCAGAACAAAAAAACTGATCGCAATGACGGGGCAACACATGGTAAATATCCCGTTTCTAGAGTTAATGATAATGTTAGTGACTATGACGGTTTAAATACTTACCCCACAAGCACGTTTATCCATTCTAACTCATTTTAATTTTCGTCCTGCAGTGCCCCTACATAAACTTGTAGTTATATTGTTGTGTGCTTCCTACGCTTAGGGCCGCGGTTTAGAAATGACCTTAACAAATATGTGTATGGCCTACTCTAGTTTACGTAACGTAAGTCGTAAGTCGTAACGTATACTTATTTGTTCACGTCTCGGTGTTAAAGCCGCTTTAGGTGTTGCGTAACGCAAAACCGGCTAACCTTAATAAATGAGTTTTTTCTTTTTCTTACTTGAAACTCCTGAAAGTCAGTGGTTTATTGACATTGAAGACTAACTTGACATACTAACAACGTTTGTCCGCAGCCCTGCCGGCACTAGAGGGATAAAAAATATCCTTTGTCCCTAACCTAGGTCATGCCTATCCGTATGCCAAATCTGTTCAGCCGTTTTGGCGTGAAAAGGTAACAGACAGACAATTTTCATCGCACATTAGTATGGATGCGAGTTCATCAAATTAAATTGCCATATAAAGTTTCAAATAAACTAAAGTACATCTTTCGAGTCCCTTTTTCTCTTTTTACAGGGTATTAAGACGTTGATCCTGTTGATGTTTCCGAATAATATGGGTCTTTATCGTACCCAAGAGAGTAGGGGCCTTTAAAGTGCCGTAAAAACTGGCACTGGTGACGCAGGGAAGCTCGGACAACTGGCCATCGCAGCAGCCATATTGGTAAACGTCACGACAAAATGGCCGACCTGAGAATAACGTTACGTTTTATTTTGTAATTTCTTTTTGGTGTTTTTGACTCCGTTGGCATTTTTAAAGTAAGGAAGTTGCAGCTACTTAGTATACATAATTATATGTATAACATAACCAGCGTATAATGTTCCCACAGATGGGAAACAGGCCTCCTCTCCATGACAGAGAGTGGGCCCATGTAGGTTACTAGATGTAACACATTTTGTACTTTGTTTTATTTCAATCATAAATCAAAGAAATGGTTTTCGTATTTCGAAAGGCGATTAGTTGGCTAAATATCGGAAGAAAGTAATGGTGTTTTCTTCCTACTACAGAGTGACAACTTTAAGTAGGTACACGTGGCAAGAGCCGCAGGGTACCGCTAGTAGGTAATGATTAGTAGACAATTTTCAAGTATTCCGGCAGTTTTCTTTATGTACAAAGCCTGTATGAAGTAGGCTTACTACATAATCCTGAATAAATTAAAATCATGATTACGGCTTTGATATCCTTGGTATGAGCTAAGAGTGTCGTATTAATGTTTGCAAAGGAATTATATTTCTTAGATATTAAAATGAAATGACTACGTATGTACCTTAGACTCGCAAACGGTTAACCGCGATATTATTTTCGCAGAATGTGTTTGATTATATATACATGCTTTGAGATAAAATTCAAGGTAGACTTCTTTTGTTTTTTTTGATACATTATTATTTTATACAATATATACACCGTAACTTTTTAGTCGTCTTACAAAGGTGGTCCACTCAATGTGCCCGACATAAAATAGTTCTAGGCGCGATTTTTTTTTTTTACCTACCGTAATAGGTAGAAAGAAAAATAAATAAACATTAGAAAAAAATATGAAACATCCTGTTAATGATGTTTACGTGTCGAACCGGAGAATATACCTATCCAGCACTTGAGTCCAGTAGATCATCGCTCACAACAGGGTGTTTTAACTACGTCAAGCGTCATAATATTGAATAATATTTTTATTTTTAAATTATTAAAATCTCATAAATACCTATTTTTTTTTTATAAATGTGTAGTAGTCATTGGATACATGAAGTGGGCTGCCGTTGTAAGACGACTTAAAAGTCACGGTGTATACACTATACAGTCGCGAGTTTTCAAGAAAAAGACAAAAGCTTTGACGTTTCCGACCTATATTGGGTACATTAGCAATTTTCTTTCCCAATTTACTTGCTCGCTTTTTAATAAACGTTTCTCAAGTGAGAAATATACCGTTCTCAAAAGGTTGCCTTTCTCAATAAAAGCTGTTTGTAGCGTCTTTCATTTCATCAGTGCTACAAAAAAAATGGCGTAAAATAAAACCAGTGACGTCGTAGAAATTCATGTTGATTGAAGCAAAGTTGACAGGGACATCCCCTGGAAAAAGGGTGCAGTTTCATTTTAAATTTTACACCGATTCGTTTGCGGGGTTCGGAAGATCAAAGAGGCTGGATGAAAAGGAGTTTGTGGCCATATTAAATTTATTTTTGACTAGCTGTGCCCGCGACTTTCGTTCACGAAATTATTATAAAAATATTAAGTACTTCCCTATTTGAATGGGATTTTGTTAACAATTTTAAGGGTTTTCATTTTTTTGAACGGAACTCTAATCCATTTTCTAAAATAAAAGTATTAGTAGCCTTACTTACTCCTTATAACATCAGGTATTTGCCAGTAAAAGTCCCCTCAAATCCGATCCAGCCGTTTCGAAGATAAGCCGGAACAAACAGACAGACAGACACACCGACCGACAAACCGACAAAAATTAAAAAACTGGACCGTAATGCACTCAATAAAAATCTGTTTTTTTGAAATTACAAACATACACTTCAATTTTATTTATTTCTATAGATGATTCATGTATATATTACAACTATGTGGGGTCCCCAATAAACATGGTTACTATGCAAATTTAAATTGGTTCGGATAGGGCCGTATTAATTTCAAATTGATGTGTCAGCAGGTTTTTCATAGGTCTCACCCCACTTAACAGAACTTACTGAGCATTGCTTCTCTTCTTATGTTGTTTACTAAGGATAAGAAGAGATAACCTCGTCTTAAAAACTATAATCAACAGAATTACAGGCACTGGTTCACATAAGCACAATCTTATATAGAGAAAGGTGTCTGAAGTACGAAGGTCCTGAGGTACAGATCACCTCTCCGGCTTAGATATAACATTTTATTTATAGCAAAAATTTAAGTCAAGATTCTAGAGTTCAAATTGGAAGTAGATAAATAAGTACTACAGGTACTTGCTTGTGTTATATGTTGTAGAAAGATAAATAAGTAAATGAACCAAAATTAATCATCATACAAAACGACGGTTACTTGGTATAGTACGACCACTTTAAATTGCATAGATATGTCAAACTTGGTAAGTACATTTATTTTATTTCTGTGTTTTCCCGCCTGCATTGATAAGTTGGTTGAAGTGTACCTACCTCTTACTATTACCTATTACTATTACTAAAATAAAGTGATGTTTTTTGCGCTTACAGGCTGAAAAAAGAGAGAGATGAAAGGTTAAAAAGGGCTGTCAAATCTGACAGTAAACAGGATAGACATCTCAAAAATGTCGCTGAAATTCGTTTCGAACTTTAAAAGATTCTTCACTCTTTTTCATTTTATTTAAGTTACAACGGTTTTAAATTGATGTGACTTATAAACATTGAATATTCAAAGATTGCCTGTAGCAAGAATTCAAAGATGGAACTTTCTATTAAAAATGTTCGCAAAACGTGAAAAAAGATATTTCCTTTTCATCGCTTTTAAGAATGGTATCAGTTTCCAGTGGTTTTAAAAGTCTAGCGTATTTTTTACCTGTAGGTAACCTAGATTGTAGGACTAAGCTATCTCTTTATATTGCCACTTGTGAGTTCTTCAGTTGCAAAGTATTCTCATTTATCAAGGGTTTAGTAAGTACATAGATAACTCGTGAGTAGAGACAGCAGCTTCATTTTTTATTTTCTCTTGTTTAATCAGCCAATCATGTGCTCACTGCTAGGACACAGGACGTCTCTCTATGAGAGCGAATGGGCTGGAAACCACCACGCGGGTCCAGTGCGGGTTGGTAGATGTGACATGTCTTAGAATTTTTGTTTCGAGGACATGCCGGTTTCCTCTCGATGTTTTTCTTCAGCGTTTTGTTTAGAAACAGTGGTGATGAATTAAATTACACAAAGTGATGTGCCTGCCTGGGGTCGCATCCACGTCCTACTCTCGTAAGTGGGGTCATTAGCACCAGGCCACCACTTTTAATAAGTTTTTTTTTTTACACATCTATGAGTTATCGCTTGATCATGATATATGTATATAACTCTAGCTCTCACTCCCTCTTTACACATACAGAACTATCTTTACTCTCTAAGGGAGGAGGGAATGAGGTATTTTTATTGAAACAGTACAGTCACGAGCACTAATATGTATGCACTTTTATAAATTTAAAAGCAATTTTCGAGGGAAATAACGATTTTAACTTGGAGATAGGATAATTTTCATAAAAATGTGAGTTCCAAAATACTATGTTTGTAACAACATGAAATTTTAATCAGAACAGTAGGAGATAAAAAGTTGTTAAGTGTTTACGTATTGGTGCTCGTGACTGTGCCTACATGTTCATAATTACAGGTAAGTAATTGGACCTACAATCTGATAACACTACTTAGGTCAGAATTTCATTAATAGTAATTAATTGATGAAGTGGTTGGTGAAGTATGTTGGTATGAAAATAATTTGATATCGTAATTAATGACACTACAGTTTTATAAATTGTAACAAGTCGATGTATTATAAAATATATGTTAGAGCACATATAATTTTTTTTTCAATATCGACTATTAGAACAACAGAAGCCAAAACAACTGTTTTTAGAATTTTTATCTGTCTGTCTTTCTGTCTGTATGTTTGTACGCGCACCACGCAAAAACTACTGCATAGATTTGAACTCAGTTTTCACCGCTCTACTGCTAGATGCTTAACTTAAAATATAGGCTACATTAGATATAGTTTTGGACCCGATAGGTGGCGCTGTGTGATTCAAGGGCGGGTCGCTAGTGTCAAATAAATGTGAAAAAAGTGTTTGCGATACAAAATGCATTCCTACATTTTGTATTACAAACACAAAAAAGCATTCCAATTTCAATATCATGCAACGACACATTTCAAAACATGACAGCTCGACGGTTTCCCGCCAATTCAACACGGCGGCCATCAACACAATAGATAAAAAATCGAGTCATAACTTAAAACGTACGTTTAACACAGTTGAAAATCTGCTTTTTCGGACGAACGAACGCGAAAATTAAACTATTATGAAATTTTCAACGAAGCACCTGGCACCCATTTCGTTGCGACGTGGATATATGGCGCGAATATCGCCGTTTGTTATTTGTTTCCGGGTATGTTTGCATTTGTCAGCGGGAACACGACTTACGTGATATATGAATTATTTTGAATGTCATGCACGGTGAATATTTTTCGTTTTATGTCGCTTTATCTGGTAGAATGTGGAAATTCAAGATATTAAAGAACAAAATTGTACCTACCAGCAGCGAAGGGTCATTTTTTGTACGAGGTAAGCCGGAATACATTATCTTTAATGTGATTTTATTATTGGTCTATAGAATACTGACTGTGCCAATTTTGAAAGGGAAGCCGGTACGAATCGAGTTGTATGGAACCTTCGCCACTGGTACCTACTGGTAGAATGGTATCTTAACATCAGTACTACAATAAAGAAGAATAAAGAAGAAGAGAAATGGCAAGTAGATAGGTACCTTGATTTGTTAACAAATCGCTGCTGAAAATAATAATAAAAATACTGATTCTTGAAACAAACAATTAAAAGAACATCGTCCCACATTTCTCTAGCATCTAGGTGCGTTTGCAAACATAAATCTAACATGCACAAACACCCAGACTCCTACGTACCGCAGGCCATTTCGGTTCAGCAGAAACTAAATTCTATTGTTCCAGGAAATCCGCAGACATACCAACCTTATTGTATAAAGAAAGAGAGGCCATAAAAAGAATGCGTTCAGTAAAATAAATGAAAATAAAAGCACCACAGACAAATCTATCATTTCATTCGGTATCGACCAAATTCCCGTAAATGGCTCGTTTAAATTCACCTCAACCGTTTTCATTCGAATTGAAACACACCCTTCTTCATATCCGAAGTACTATAATAATAATATACTTACCGAAATTGAATAGTACAAAATGGAGGGTCTAGAATGGACTATTTGTTTGAACGATATCCTTTACACGTTTTCATTTGAAGAGTAAGCAGAGGATTAACTGAAAAATATTTAGAACTTTATCCAGTTCAACCAACGATACGAAATGGTTATTAAACTATGTAATTAATTCATAGACAACGTTTTTTATGCCTACAAAACTCTTTGCTTTGATTTTGAGTGAGTTCAACATTGATTTTAAAATAAAATTAACTTAAATTTAAGTTCAACATCAGGCACGTTTTGTCCCATTTAAATCTAATTTCCGTGCAAATATTTGTTTGTAAGACAACTGCCTAATTTCCCTGGCGAAGTTAAAAGCTAACATCGGGGGAAAGACGGAGGGAGGAGGGGTAAATTAATGGTGTTCGCAGGCACTGAGCCAACAATCTGTCACTATTTACGCACTATTGCAGTCTTTGGATCTAAAACGTTGGGAAACGTGCTTCACTGGAAACTAGAATATTTTAGACTTTAAGAGGATTACCTACTGGAGATTTTGTCCTTTTAAAGTTTGAATTTTGCATCAAAGGAGCGACCAAAAGCACTATATGTAAGTACCTCAGGCGCACTCTGAGTAGTCAACCGCGCTAGGAGTCTTGCCGACTAGATAATACTTTTACCACGACATGACATCATGAGCCGTTCTTGAGACGGAAACGAAAAGATATGGAGCCACTACTCTGGTATTCGCTCAAGATATAGGTACGAGAATTTCATATCGTAAAGGGATCAGGCAGTCAGCAGGTTTGTTGCGCTCTGAGGTCTTGAACAGGGAGTAACTGACGAACGGTTACTCCCTGTTCAAGACCTCAGGTGATGCGACTTGCATCAAGGTACACGAGCGCGTTTCACTTGTATCCTTTGCGTGAGCAACAGTAACGAAGGGTCAATTTTGTAAGACGTAAGCCTGAGTACAATCTTTAATATGATTATATTATTTGTCTATAGAATACTGACTGTGTCATTTTTCAAAGGGAAACCGGTAAGAATCGAGTTGTATGAAACCTTCGCTACTGGTGAGCAACCTCAATCAATTGTTTTTTTTTCCACAGTAGCTGTCGCAATACGCGCATCGCTTGAAAGTGTAGTATGTGACCAAGCGGTTAGTAGCGTCACTCGTCTTTGATTCCTCCATCTTTTTGGCTTGATGGTGAGCCACCTCCTGTGCAACTCCACCTGCACCTTGAAGGACTTATCCGAGGTCATTACTAACGCTGTTTAGGTGGCAGAATTCTGGTTGAAGCTTATTAAACACTAAAGGAATACGATACGACGACGAAGACCTACTGCCTAAAAAATCAAGTCATAGCTAAGTCTGTCCGTGGATCAATCTAGAACAAACGAGTGAACGTAAAAAGATGTAGTGTAGGACGTAGCACGTGCCAGATAATCTGTCAGCGATAAATGTCAAGCGCTGGACTGCGAAAACATTAAGTTGATTGATTGGGCTTCAGATATGACACCTACGGTTCTGCGTCCTACACGTAAATGTAGCCATTGATTATTTTTAGCTTGGCACGTGGCTGGCTAAAACGGTGGAGGAAAGTATCGTGAGGAAACTGTCATGACATAGAAGCAAAACTTCAAAGGTATTTGACATCTACCAACCCGTACTGATTATTAATTTTTGGCGTTATTATTTTTTACCGATTACTTATAAGGAATTATAATTAGAATATTTGTACGCTGTTGACGGCAAGACATAGCGCTCATTTTTATTAATATTGACATCTGTACTTTTATTTACCTATGTTCTACAAATAAAAATATTTGAATTTGAATTTTTACTGGGCCGCGTGGTGGACTACGGCCCTATTTTTATCATAGAAGGGAGACTTGTGTCTCAGTTGTGGGAACATTAAAGGCTGACTATGATGTGAATGGCCTATATCCACCGGGAGATCTGCTGATCCAACGCAGAGAGGGGACGCCAGAAGGATAAACCTTGACCTTATTGTTGAGGTTCTTTAGAAAGGTCATGACATGTGCGTAGTACTCAACTCGCAACTTGCAACAACGTCCGTGCGTGTATGACCAGATGTATGAATGTGGACGAGGCGAAAGGAGTATGTAAGGATACGCCTTGGAATGGGCAACTACAGTACTTTCACAAGTTATTATGCCTTGTATCTGTGATTGTAGCTTAGCTTTTTTTTTTCTGACATTCAAAAGTGCCTGTAATGGTCTAATTGAAATAAATGCTTTGAGTTTGAGTTTGGATCGTAGAAGGTGTCGTTCTGTGGTTTCTGCCTACCCCCATGAGAAAAAGGTGTAGGTTTATGTATATATGGATCTGTTGCAGGATGATGGTAATGCTGACGTGGTTGCGCAATGCTTCTTCTTATTCAACATTTGGCCACCCAATGATGAGTGTAAGTCTCTTCAAATCTCTTCACTTGCGCAATTGGCGGCACCTAATTCGAAGACAATAAGTGAACCATGGCCTTTCAAAATAAAATTCAGCATTTACGATAATAATACTCTTTTATACGCTCCATTGCGTTCCCAAGGGTGTGAGTCGTATATTAAAGTTGTTCTTGAAGTTGTTGAAAAGTTTCTTTGCACGAATTCCAATTTAAAAGGTTTTCTATTTCTGAAAGGTTATGGTTTCCAGTTTACCAAGGGTTGCTTGATAGAACTGCGTCATTCAGCTCACCGCCATTAATTGGTGTTGATTGTTAATGCAGAGTGCATTGTTGGAATGTAATTGGATTTTTCTGTTAGAAAATATTGTATTTTTATTCACAAAAAACTCATTTAAACTTTCGATTTACAAATGGTTTCAATATATATAGCTTTTAAGGGGCAAATAAGTTACTAAAGTAATAGTCATGCGATTTTATTAGATTTGTTGTTAAAATTGGCTGCTTGTACCTCTGCCCTCGTTATTCAACTATTGACGTGAAAACATACAAACTATTTAGAGAGTTTGTATGTTTATAATTAGGTACATTTTAGGTTGTCAGCCAGAGGTCCCGTTTGTGACTTTTTGTGACTTGTGATAAGACCACCCACACCCAGGAGCTCGTGGCTAAATAATAACAGCCGCTCGGGTCGATGTTTAGGTTAAGCGGTGCTTGCCTAGCTTGGTCTGTGGATGGGTGACCAGCCATTACATAACGAGTTTCCTCCGTGCCTCGGAGAGCACGTTAAGCCGTTGGTCCCGGGGTGTCATTTGTAGATCTTTGACAGTCGTTAGGAAGTCAGTTGCCCAAAAAGTCTGACAACCAGTCTTACCAAGGGGTATCGTATTACCCAGTACTAACTGGGTTGTGGAGATCAGATAGGCAGTTGCTCCATGTAAAATACTGGTATTCAGCTGCATCCGGTTAGATTGGAAGCCGACTCCAATATAGTTGGGAAAAGGCTTAGGCAGATGATGATGATAAGACCACCCACTGTGCCACTATGTAGTTTTCTTTTGTTTTTATTTTCTTTTAGCGTAGCGTTTGCAAATATCTAACAATGCCAGGTGGAACGAAGTCCGCTACAGCGCAATTCAGTACAATGCAATTTTCACCCTCGCTCAAATTTCATATTTATGCAACAATACGTCACCTAGGATTTTGTCACACTAAACACTGTGGAAAGCGGTTGTTCGCGTATATTGTCCTCAAGAGCTTATGTTCTTACGAGTGGTTTCATTTTGATGTTAAATATTCCATTTATTAGAAGGACTGCCTTGTTGGACTTGTGGTCATAAGCGCGACTATTGGGCATGAGGTCCTGAGTTTAATTCCCAGTTCGAGTTAAGTGTTACAGGGTTTTTACATTAGAATTCCTCAGTAGCAGTCATAGTCTGGATTTGTGCCTGGTTGATGACAATAGGCTCGCCCCTAATTACATGAAGCTTAAACATAACAGGTGAAATGTGGGTGTAGGTGGTGTATTGTTATGTTGGTAGAACTTAAATAGAACTTCACGAACAAAAATACAGATAGAACAATAATATTTCACTAACAGTTATTTTTGCTCGTCCAAGGATATAACAAAAATAGGTCCCAGACTAACATTAACCTAGTTTCAACTGCCATTGTTTTTCTCAATAATTGGTCCTTTGGTACTAAAGTACCCAAGTTGAAGTGGGTATACTGGGCCCCAACTCAACTAATTCAGAAACGTGGTTTGCGTGGCGTGGTGGGAATTTCAGTGGTCTCAAGTGATGTTTTTCATAGATTAACCATACAGATTATGTCAAGAACAGACTGTCGACAGACCATTTAAATGTTTGTAAATTGTGGTATTTTTTAACTTAAACTTATTTAAGCTTTCACGGTTTACAACTAAACTTATACTGTCACTTATCGACATCGACGAAATCAGCGTCGAAATATCGGGAGCTCAAAATAATGAACAATCACAGAAGATAACTCGTAAGTGACAGTATAAGTTCAAACTTATTTGTCTCGAATAGACCAGTTACTTTTAAATTGTCAAAAACCAATAGTTGAAGCTACAGTACAGCTGTAAGGCATATTAACTGTGACAGGACTGTAGTTAAAATTCCAAATTCTCTCATCATCATCCGCTTAGCCTTTTCCCAACTAGGTTTGGGTCGGCTTCCAGTCTAACCGGATGCAGCTGAATACCAGTATATTGTACGAGGTGACTACCTATCTGACTTCCACAACCCAGTCAGTACCGGGTAATACGATAAGACCCTTTGGGAAGACTGGTTATCAGACTTTCGGGCCACTGACTGCCTGTGATGACTGTCGAAGATCTTCAAATGACAGCCGGGAACAACGGCTTAACGTGCTTTCCGAGAGGTACGCAGGAAACTGGGTATGTAATGGATGGTCACCCATCCACAGACAAACCTAGGCAAGCGTGGCTTAACCTGAAGATTGATCCGAGTGGCTGTTATTATTTAACCACGAGTTCCTCCACTTCTAAATTCCCTATGCAGAAGAATGTACTAGAAACTGCATGGTGCCGACACCCAAGTATCACGATTTTCAAAATATGTTCATTCATCTCATTCATGTCAACATATGAGCGCAAAAATCTTCAATCACAAAATGCAGAACGCATTTCCTTACACACGTAAAATCCAAAACACGTGCATACATGCATATAATATTTCTACCTTCATCTCGATGGAGACTGCAACGGCACAATAAGGCAACGGAAGACGGTAGATTAAAATATGTTTTCAATACCATAGACGTAGGTATAGTTATGAAGGCATCATTACTTCCAGGGGGACTGAAACGAACGACGACGTTTGAATGGAAATCAAGACGGCAAGCATAAGTAGAAAAGTAAATGAAAATTTGCTCAGGGAATAAATGTGGAGTTTATTTTTCTTTGACTATGTTTATCTGTGGTAGCCCGGTGGTCTCGGATTAATAGTGCTAGTTTAAAGCTAATATTGACTTGAGTACTGTTGTTTTACAGAGATGAGGTCATTTTTTGCTTTCAATTCTGCTCGTGTTGTAATAATCGGACTCAAGAAATGGGAATTTTCTGGTCCTTTACGTAGCATCACGCCTGTAATCCCAGAAGGATTAGGCAGATCTTACCTAATAGAACACCCACATTTCGCGAATTATGTTTAAGTCCCATGTAATAGGAGCGAGCCTATTGCCATCAAGCGGGCACAATTCTAAACGTCCTGGTTGCTATTGAGAAATTTCTGATGGAAAAACCCAATAACATTTTGCTTGACTCGGGGAATGGAACCCAGGATCAAATCTCAGTGGAATAAAATAAATACCTACTCACCCAGATAATATCGTTCGCCTCGATGGTCTAGTCTTGTGGTGGTGCACTGGTTGCAAGCGCAAAGCCTAGCAAACTGTTATTGGATTTTTCCATCAGGGATTTTTCACGGTAGGGGTGATTTTTGTAGCGGGTTGATGGCGATAGGCTCGGCCCTATAGTTTACTTAAATAGACTTAAACATAACGGGGTAAATGTGGATGTATTAAAGTTACACATCTGCCTAACTCTTCGGGGATTAGAGGCGTGATGTCATCATCTGCCTAGCCTTTTCCCAACTATATTGGGGTCGGCTTCCAGTCTAACAGGATACGATACCCCTTGGTAAGACTGTGTGGTCAGACTTTTTGGGCTACTGACTACCTAACGTCTGTCAACGATCTACAAATGACACCCGGGACCAATGGCTTTACGTGCTTTCCGAGGCACGGAGGAAACTCGGTATGAAATGGGTGCTCATCCATCCACAGACCAGCCTAGGCAAGCACGGCTTAACCTAAGAATCGACCCGAGCGTCTGTTATTATTTAGCCACGAGCTCCTCAGATTAAAGGCGTGATGTATTATATGTAAAAGTTTTCTTACTGGTGCCCAAGTTATTTTCACAAGGTTAAAAACACCTCTCAGATTTCCTTAACACACATTTTCTCATCAATCTCAGTAAAAAGGTATTCTGTCCATACCACTTAAGACTTATCGTGTTGCAAAAGCCATTATCGGAAATAGGTCACCTAAATCAACCGGTTGAAGACAAACTAATAAATTCTAACTTTCTCCGTGGGGAACGAGTTTCATTACCGTATCACTGGCAATTAATTATCCCATCCTGATAGCGGTAAAAAAGACACTATCTGAAGAAGGTTTGTTTAAGTTTTTTGATCAAATACTTTTGTGTATATAGAGTGACTGGTAATTAGTGGCCGATACTTAAACACGTGATTGTACTCATGATAACAAACAAATTTCCCAAAGAAACATTTTTTTTTAATACTTATTCACTTTTTTAACAATAACACAACAGCCGTATGAAATAAGCGCGCGCGCGCCTGAGACCTATCAGCTGTTAGCCGCATGACTCCGTTCTGTGTTGTTACTATCGTACCGTGCAACAGTGGATAGGCAGAGCAACCGCGCGGATCGCAAGAAAGTTGTTTGTTTTCATGAGTACAATCACGTGTTTAAGTATCGGTCACTAATTACAAGTCACCCTATATGTACACTTTTACACGTCGTTTCGCTTAATGAGGGCTATCGTTTTTGAGTTCACAGATGGCGCCACTGGCAAGTAAGGTCCTGTCATTAATTATATTTCATACTTTAAAGTACTAATAGCTTCATAAAAAGTTTATTATTATAATAACAACAACATAGAGTAAACTTCAGATATATATTTACAATATTGTCCCTAAAATTAGCAAGCATGAAACATTTAAAAATCATTCTTCCTTTACAGGTTGGTCAAAATAGTGACAGCATAAAAAAACATACCATGGTGTATTTTCGGATACCCCATGCATGAGCTTGCGGCATGAGGAATCTATTTTTTTATGACTTCACTGTTTGGACCAGCCTGAATATACGTCAAATCTTGTAGGTTGTATTTTAGAACTCTTAGTTTATAAAGCTGAAAATTTGTATTTGACAACACTGCACCTCAGGGATTGTTGGTTTATGCATTGCACGACGTTGTCTTAAAAAAAGTTTACATTCAAAGATAGCTTAAAAAAATCTGCGTGTAATAAAAATTGTCTAAAAGAAATACTGTAGCTAAATTTCACCCACAATTACACCCATTTGGTTCAAACTTTATCTTTCCCTCAAACATCTTCTTTGCAAGAAGCCAATGACGCGTACCTAATTCGATCCGTAGGTCTAACCAAGTTCCTAAGATAGTTAGACATCGGTAAGTGAGATTCTCATGCCAGTATCCATTACCGTATTCAAGACGAACGTCTTGACCGCTCCTAGGTGCAAAGATAAGACAACCCTTGACCTGTTTTGATATTGTGTGTATTGTGGGTTCGTAGTGATTACTATCATTGATAACACAACATATTATCAATGTCGCTTCACGTCTATCCGAACGCAAATTGCCGTTTCCGCGTGTTTCCAGACGCGTAAAAAGTCAACTTAAAAAAAGAACGATTACAAACATTGTGTTTTTTTTTTAAGTCAGTAATCAACAAACAGAATTTTTAGTACATTTGTGTTCAGTTTTTGTTTGTTACTATTTCACCATACAGGCTGGAAGGTACATCGACGTACAAACGGTTACCACGTGTTAGTACGTCATTCCGAAATCCCCCCCCCCCCGCACATAGAAACTTTTTCATCAGCAATTTAAAAAAAAATCGAACGGTGACGGGTTATAACTGTTTTACAGCTTATAGGTATTCTATTGTTTTCTTTTACTCAAAAAGTGTTCTTTTTTTAAATAATGTTTTCCTTAAGTTGCCAAAGTCTCGTTCATTCACAGGTTCCACTAATTTGACTTCATCATTGGACCTACTGAAAGATAATATCCATTACGTCCCTTATCCATAAGATTGTCCAGGCGACTAAGTAGGTATAGTAAGTAGTTCAAAGAAAAAGCAACATTACCGGCAGATAAGTGGCGAAATGACATTATAGCCCGGATCTGACCTACTATCATAAATGAAAAAGTTTGCGACCTTAATCCAGAAGTTTGGGCACGGAATAATAGGTACCTACAGAAGGTCCTCTAATCGGATTCGGAGGACGGACACATACAAGGTTTAAATGATCCCTTCACGAAGCCGTCAACCAAGCATTCTATACTAAGTATATATAAGTTGAATTATTTTAGCTGTAAAAAATCTATAATTACCTTTTTACAACCCATGTCTTATGCACAGATAGAAGATTTACTTGTTGTCTGCAAATAAACTGCAAATACGCTGTTTTCAATTTTAATTTTATAAGTTTACTTTACTTTGTTTTTTTGCAATGTTAATTTATTTATTTTAAGTAGGTATTTACGCACCTTGTAGCCTGAAACACAGGTTCAACCTAGTTCAGGCAAATTAGAAAATGTGCTCTATCTTAATTGTTAAGATATTTTATTGTAAATGTGCCCCTTTTTATAAATAAACGATTTTATTATTTATTTATTTTATTCTGTACATCAAAATATGTTACCTACTCAATGCAAAAAAATTTTTGGAGTGAAAAATCAAGGTTTACGTTAGGACTCAATGTAACGCACTCAAAATATTGTGTAGTCACTACATAGTATAAAGCAAAGTTGCTTCCCGCTGTCTGTCTGTCCCTATGTATGCTTAGATCTTTAAAACTACGCAACGGATTTTGATGCGGTTTTTTTTAATAGATAGAGTGATTCAAGAGGAAGGTTTATTTGTATATTTCAGCCGTGCGAAGCTGGGGCGGGACGCTAGTACAATAATAATTGAGTAACCCTGTTCTCCTATCAGCTGAATAGCTTTTTGTGGACTATCTGTTGACCAGGTAACCATTTCGAAAGTTCTGACGCGTACTTTCGGCATCTACAAAAGAAAATATAATTTAGGTAGTAAACCCCTTAAGGTAAATAACTGCGGAAAATAGGGATCACCCTGATCTTCATACCCCACAACCACAACAATGAGAAAAAAGTATAAAATCAAAATAGACTAGCAATTATTATCACAATTTAAGTAGCAAATCATTATTTTGAATGACAGACTAAATACACACAAAAGGATGCAATAATAAAATAGACCCTTACCTTTTGTTTTATTATTACGAAAATGTATGTCATTCGGAAACACCCGCCAACCGCTAACGCGAGTCGTTTGTAACAATGGCGGTGGTCACAGCGCGGGGTGCAGAGGTCCTTTACGAGACTCTCCGATGTTTAGTTTTGTAGATGTGTGGACGATCCCCATTGCCAATTGATCACCATTGCCTGGTCTTCCCCTACACATCTGAGTGTACAGGGTTCGAATTGAATCCGTGTGACTGTTATTATTTAGCCCCGAGCTCCTTCGACTCTAAGCAACGAGCGAAACTGTCCGCACGCACACATACGCATACGGACGGCGGTCTCAAACAAATGGCAGTCGCGAGTGCACTTGTACTCGCTATACGTGAAGCGTGTCTATGTGTGCGTGTGTTTTCGCTCGTCGTATTGTCCTAGCCTTCTGTATTATTCTGTGGTTCGTCCTCCGAGGATGGGGAAGATTATCCATTGAGGGTAGATTGATGTATAGAGAGCATGATTTTTTCCTTGTGTGGCTTTAGAAAAGTTTTTGCTAATGGTAATGGTGTAAGATTTTGAAGAGAACTTGATTGTCCTGTTAGCTTATTGGGTTAAGGTCAGTTTTTCCACGAGTTTTTATGTAAGTGCGTGTTTGCTCCAGATTCTGATGTGGGTAATTTACTTTCGAGTTAAGGTTACGTATTAGAGCATGGGTGGTATAAAGTTTATGTAGGAAATTAGGGATGTCCCCAAAAAAGAAAAAGCTTTTTAACATAATTATACCGTTAACCAGTTGATCCCGGTTGGCTCATAATTTTTGACAGTCGTTACGGGTAATCAGAAACCCCAATGTCTGACAATCAGTCTTGCCAAGGGGTATCTCGTTACTAGGTCACGTGATACCCCTTCGTGGAGATCAGATAAGCAGTCGGTCCATGTAAAATATTCGTGTTCAGCTGCGTCTGGTTAGACTAGAAGCCGACCACAACATAGTTGGAAAAATGCTAGGCTGATGATGATTTTTTATGAAGTAAAGGATCCATACTTAATATTATGAACAGGAAAGTAACTCTGTTTATTTTTGTGTTACCTTTTCACGGCTGACCTGGTCGTAACGAAATTTAGCAAGGAGATAGATTATCCTCGGGCATCATACTCATAAAAATTTCCACAACAGCTACTTTCAAATAAAAATACTGGCCACAATTCCCCTGATCCTATTTATCCAATTAGCTGTACAACTTCACACCAGTTCAATTAACTAAAGCTATCATATTTCTGGATAGCGAATAGAAAAAGCACATTCACTGTTTGAACATGACTCGAAACACATGTGCTGGATTGGTGGCTCTTGCATTATTCCTTTAAACAGGATAAGGAATAAAACCACGATTATTACAGCAGGCTGTTTTTAGATTAACAGGGGGCCTAAAATGGCCGCTGTAGCTAAACCATACTAGGATAATTAAATGAATTTTGTAAATTTTTCACAAATTGACAATTCACAATTAACCGCGTCTATGACCATTTTAAGAATTTTAACGTTATTTTTGACAAAACGGCAATTTTAGGCCCCCGGATCAGCATACATTTTACAGCTCATTAAATGCAAATTTCATTTATTTTATATTGGATACAATCTCTTTTTTGACAAGTTGTTTTAAATATTTTTGAAATGTGGCAAGTACCTATGTCGGTAAACTGCGTATTTTTTTACCAAATTCGTTTTATTGGAACAACATTGAGATTGTTAGTTTTTTTCTGGTTTCCTTTGTTTTCTTTCCATATTTTTATTTTATTATTTGTACTCGTAGGTACTGTGTAAGTCCAATAAAAAACTTTTTTAATTGTAAAAGTGTTATGTAATTAACCTACATTATTATACTTTCCACAAATAAAACTTTTTCTACTGAATAGGAACACTACATATTCACTGTGTAAGCAAGCTTCGTTTGCACACTCTCGGTTTTGCACACAAACCATATCACATAACATGCAACTGCTTACTAATTGCGTAATCATTGCCGTGGCCAGCTATTAGGAGCAGGGGTAGCAAACTGTTTGCATCTGCGCACCTAGCAATTTAGATAAAAATCTAAGCACGAAGATATTAAAGTCCAAAAGTATGTGAACAGCAGATGCACTCTCTGTTCTTTTACTCTCGTAGTCCTATGGGATTCAGACATGATTGGGGAGAGACCAACGGCTTTACCTACGTACCTTCTGAAGCACGGGGTCAATATACAGTCAGCTTTCAAACTCCATAGTAATTATAATTGGGAAAAACCCAATAACACTTTCCTTGATCTGTGGACCCTAACCCTACGCTCAGAAGTTTCATTTTCTACGAGACCAAACGGGGCAATCAGCGTGGTTCTGGCCAATGAACCATAAATTAAAAGGTGACTTTTGTGTGTCGATTGTTATTATTGTTGTAAAGCCGCGTTTTTTTGGCGAGTCAGGCCCAAGGTTCACCATCCCTGTTTTGGGGAATAAATCCCGCGTTAAGACGCGTATGAGATTATAATTAGTGCGTTTTAATAGTTGCTGTACATTCTGGAACATGCCTTTTTGCTATGCAGATGTGATTAGGGAACTTGTGATTACTAGCTCGCTTATAAATTCGTTTTAAGTGTAACGAATGCGCTGTAGGTGTAGGAGAACAAAGTTAGTATTAAAATAATGTCAAAGAACGACATTTGGACTCATTTTGTTATTCTGTCTGGTCTGTACATCGAGGTGGGTTTTATTTATCGGGTTGGTTGTTTTATTAGTGACTACAGTCACGAGTACCAATATGTTAATACTAAACAACTTTTAAAAGTGTTTTTCTCTTACTGTTCTGATTAAAATTACGTGTTGTTACGAACATAGTATTCTGAAACTCATGTTTGTATGAAAAAGATCTTATCTCCAAGTTACAATCGTTATTTCTCGCGAAAATTCCTTTTAAATTTAGGAAAGTGTACACATATTGGTGCTCGTGACTGTACACTCGCGGGCATCGAGATACTCTTCGTTGCTTTCAAGCGCTACCGTTGCCCATGATATCTTGGGTTCTATTCACTTCACAGGCAGGACGATTTTCCCATAAGGAATTCCTTTGTCAAACCCACACAATCTTTGCAGACTTACATAGTAATATAATGTTCCTCCACATAACGTGAAGTAAGCACGATCGGTTTTGCGCAAACAATTGAACACGGATCATTTACTTCAAACAACCTAATGAGCGTTGATCTATTTCTTTGTACTTTAGTCTACGTTACAAATATAATGTATTTATGCCAGTACCTAGTAGCTTCCTATTTCGAACGAGTTCATCTCACTTCTAGAGAAGGTAACAATCAACGCTTCATTTCATTTTCTCGATACACACTGCATCGTAGAGTTATTTCATACATACACAAACATACATATATTCAACACAAACAAACATCTGAGCTGTGCAGTGTTGACACAGATACGCGTAACTCATACAAATACGAGTAAATATTTCGATGACGTGCGAGCAACATATAAATTCGATATACTAACTGTTGCCCGTGACTTCGTCGAGAGGAAATTAAACCCTAACTACCCTATATTACAGGAAATTACCTGTGGGTTTTCGGAGCTGTAAAAGCTCTGAAAATTTGCAGATGTAGTTGAGTTTTGATATTAAAAAAAAAAAAGTAATGATTTCGGATTGTACTAATTTTCGGGTTTCCCAATAAACAACAGAGACCTTTTGTATTCTATAAGTCAAAATAATACAAATAGTCCTAGAATATGTGGTCCAAAAATGCATAGTTTCGAAGATGTCATCAATCATAATTAATTTAAGTTTCATTTGTGAATACGAGTACTTAGTTAATTTTCATTCAAACCAATCGTTCATATTTAAAGCAAAGAAAATGCGACGTTGTCATATTTCACGTTAAGATTTTGTCGAATTATTTTGTATGAGAAATGAATATTGAATGATAATGATAGTTGAAAAATAATTCAATGCTAGTTGATTCTTTGATATGGTCTTATTCATAGCCTAGAGTTACGGGATATAAAAAAAACACCTTGTATAATAAAAAACTTTTACTATGTTGAGTTGCGAACAGCCAGAATATGGTTTAAGTCTGAAGAAGTCCAATATTTGATGGTATCCACCGAGGTAGAACAGCATAAAGTTCATTCGAGAGGTGCACAACCAAATATTGAATCCAGTAACTTTGATGTATTTCTAACATTTCCATATCCAAACATACCAACTAAAATAAAGCAAGCGCTGATAATTTCACAGTTAATTACGCTCCCGACTGCATGTGTTCTTAACGCGCAACTATAAAGTGATTTACCGTTATCATAAACAACAACCGAGGAGTAGGATAAACGAACTAGTACAGAATATAATCACAGAATAAGATTGTGCAGAAGGTCGACTTATACATCATCTGCCAAGCCTTTTTGCAACTATGTTGAGGTCGTCGGATGCAGCTGAATTACAGTATTTTACATGGAACGACAGCCAAACTGACTGCTCCTGACTTTTTGGTCACTGGCTACCAGTAACGGCTGTAAACATTTACAAATGACAGCCGGGACCAACGGTTTTACGAGCTTTCCGGGGTACGGAGAAAACTCGGTATGTATTGGATGATAACCCATCCACGGACCGACCTTGACAAGCGCTGCTTAACCTTGAAGATTGACCTGTGTATCCGACTCTATAGATCAAGCGAAAACAGGCGCACGCACACATAGAAGCGTTCGTAGGGCGTTCTGAAACGGATGACAGTGGCGAGTGCGCTTGCACTCGCTGTATTTAAGCATGTTGATGTGTGCGTGAAGGTCACAAACAATTTAATGATAGTAGCGAGTGCACTTGCACTCACTGTACGTGAAGCGAGTGAGTTGTATGGAGCTGTACTTCTTTACTATTTATTTCGTGATATAGTGTTGGGAGCTAATGTAAAGGGCGTGTCACCCGCCGGATGTGCCCGAAACGGAACACTTACCCCACAGGGTAAATACGCCCCACACTAAAAGCACTCTTAAGAAATGAAGTGAAATCTTTGAAAATATTATCCGACGCTAGAGAAATTTGCTACTCACTTATTCTTATTATTTTCACACGTTTTCTGTGCAATTGTTCGTAAGATTCGACGTTTGATGCTATTACTCGTAACTCGAAAAGTATTTTATAGGATAAAGTTTGGAAGTTTCGAGAACATCTGTCGTCACGTAAAGCACATACTCATCGGGTTTTATATCCAAGAATCTATTTTGTAACTTCCTGACGACGTGTTATGATGGTGTTACGACATCAGATATCATTCATGCTGAATGTTGTAAACATATCCAATAAAATGTATGCCAATAGATTTATTTTATTTGATGCGTCACCGGGGAGATATTTTTTTTTGCTAGTTTTTGCCCGCGGCTTCGCTCGCTTTAATTTGACAATCAATTCGGGTTGTACTCTGTTTGTAATAAAATAATTCAATCATCGAAAGACACGTGGCGCCATCTATTATAATAAGAACGTAATGGTTGTTTTCCTCGGGAACAGTACTTTTTTCGGGATAAAAGGTACCCTATATCCGTTTCTGTACACCTGATAACGTATTTGCAAAATTTCAGGATGATCGGTTCAGTGGTTTAGGCGTGAAAAGGTAACAAACAAACTTACTTTCGCATTTACAATATTAGCTAGGATTAGGATAGGGCGTTTATAGATGTTTCAGTCAATCAATTGCAGTCGACAGCTAGTCACAAGTCCCCTAGCTTTTATATCCAGTGTACCCCAGCCACCTTTTGAGTTTTTCGGACCATTTAACTCGGGGCCACCCCACCCTGCATTAACATTTGTTTGTTTCAAAGGATCGGGAAGTAGTGACCTGCAGGACTTACTGATCCCTGACCCTATCTTAATAAATTTACCAACGTTCAAACCAGCCGCGATTTTTTTTTATGCTCTTCCAGAGAAATTATGTACACATTTGGTTGGAAATTCCGGGTTTTTAGAATAAAATAATGCTAATATGATTAAACAAAGGGTGTAACAAGACGAAACCGAAAGGCACTTGTTTCACACGTCATTGCGATCAATTTTTTGTTCTAGACCATACCTGGGAACCTTCTAGTTGTGGAGATATTGGGGGTCAAAGTTCCAAATTTTCCATAAGTTAAAAAAAAATACAAATGAAAGATTTTTACTTTAAACACCTCCACGACCCCCGTACTATTCAATCCATCCGTCTACACAATATTTTGAGTGTGTTACATTGAGTCCTACCGTAATACATGATTTTTCACCACAAAAAAAAAGTAGTTTCCCAGTAATAATTTTTGCGTAAAGTAACTTAGTTTGATGTACATAATGCTTGGTGGTGGCTTCGTGAAGGGGCCGTTTAAACCCTGAATTTTTGTAAAAAATGATAAAATTACCTAGACAGATCCCAAAAAACATATTAAGTCTTCATAATAACTGATAAAGTACAAGTACGGGCGGGATTTTTTTCATAAAACCTTCTTTTTAAATTGGTAAATTGTGACCGCGGGCGTTACCTTCTTTTCAATAGAGAACTCATGTCCAACAAAGGTCTGCATTGAACCGAGTTGATGGATCGACCTCGCTCCGGAAATTGCGACGAAATCCATTTTTTATTCTTCCGTTTATTGCATGTTTTTATAGCTTGGAAAATAAACATCATCTTTGTAAAAACGAATGAAAAAGAAATTGACATTCATTCTGGACTTTTTGTCTATGATTGATTGGCTTTTCCAAATATGAAATAAAGCCACTTAACGTAGTACAAATTAAAAATAACATGTATACGTACAAATAGAAGCAAATAGGTAAGAAAGTACAAGTAGACTTACTAATTATTTTAGCTTAAAAATAAACTTATAAAGTACCTGTGTACATATTATGCCTTCTGGCCATCAACATCAATCATATTATTTAAAAAAAATACAACCGACCAGTTCTCTCAACTGACAAAGATAAGTCAAGCAAAGCGCATAACGGTAATGTTGTTTATTCATTCTTCAACTTGAAAAAAGGTTTTTTTTTTCTTTTAAAAGAGGTTGACGTAAATCTCGTTTTCTGCTCGAAGTTCGAACTAATATTTAAATTGAATGAAGATTGGTTTTATTCCTTTTGAGTGTAGTCGTTATAAAGCGTAGTCGTTCTAAAGGTCAAAGCACACTTACAGCATGTATCAGAAATATGTAGCCATATTTATGGGTATTGGGATTGTTGGCCGAATATCCTAGTCCTGGGTTCGATTCCGGGGTCGGACGAAGTATTATTGGGTTTTTCCATCAGGAATTTTTCAGCAGCAGCCTGGATTTGTACCCGGTCGATGGCAATAGGCTCGCCCCTATACATGGGACTTAAACATAACTGGCATATATATTTACAACTTTCTCCATGGTACCATCTTCGTAATCGCGAAAAAATTTCACCGGTCCTATAAAAAATTCAATGTCAAAACTGCATGGGATCAGCAAAGCCTCATTTCATCGCCTTGTCGTCAACCAGGCGTCCATTGAACGTCAGCACGCAACTGGATCGGCTTGACATCGCCCTGCTTACGACTATCCGACAACCCGCATATAGCTTGGTGAAGGTGGCGGTGACCTTACGTAAGTGAGGTGATGGCGTATAAGCGGATGATCAGCTCCTCGGTGGTAAGCTCGGCCACTGCTGCACTCCAGGTGATCCTGAATAGAGGCGATGCCGTAACGATGCTTATAAGCGTGTGCAGCAATATGGAGTTCATAAAAAGAATCTCCAAGGCTCCGGTTGGGGCTATGCTGATCTTGTAGCTGTGCGTCGTGCTTTATTATTGTAGTTTTATTTACGTTGTTTTGAGATCAAAGCCAAAGGAAATTAAGTTGTCACAACAAATCGAACGTTTTATAAAAAAGGTAGACTAAGACATGACATCTAAATTCAGTAGACAGAGGCCCTAACGCGAGCGCGTGGTGTAAACGTAACGTAATTACGTCAATTTTTGAATCAACATTAAAATTATCTTATAGCATTTTAGATAAATTATGTCATCCATAGATATGAATAACTTCTTAAAATTATGAAAATATGATATGTCAAATTCAGATTTTTATTTTAAAATCGACGTTTTTACGGTACGTTTACACCACGAGCTCGTGCTAGGGCCTCTGTCTGCTGACTTTAGACATGGTTTCATCAACCATTTAACAGTTTACCTGAAACAAAACCTGTAAAGGGTCTTCGTACCTTATTTATTTTACATATCAACTTTTACATTTTGGAGTTTTAGTGAAATAACTTTGAACATTTTCTGCGTAGTCAACATCGTTAAGGTTCATTCCGATCATTTACCAGTTAAATTGTTTAGAAAATTTCAAGTACCTAAATTAAATTGAATGGATAACCTTTGGATGCTCAGTTAACTATGTATTTTAACGGAATGATCAGGATAAGCAATTATTTTGTAATGAGCAATTCTATAGTAGTAATTTTATTTACTATTAAAAAAAAAAATGTTTCGAGAGGTTTATTACGTCCGTATTTTGGTTAAAATATTTTTTGATAGTTAGCATAAATGCCTGTACATAACTTACGTCATAAAAGCGACTACTACCTTGTCTTACGACTACAATATTTTTTGAGCCGTAGCAAAACAAAAACATTCGTAGCGGCCCGCTACGCGATGTGCTACGGCGTAGCACTTAGCCTCAATCAGGTCATTTCCATACCTTTTGATTGATCAAGACATGATTTAGTTGGCTATTTAATTCTTATTTATTATCAAGAAATATTTTCAATATGTCTGTTGCATGCCGAACCAGCTGTGGGTCCGTAAAGCTCAGGATTGGTGCAGTTATAAATAAAGCAGTTACACGGGATCGTGGCAGACCACGAAAGAGATTGTGGGACGAACTGCATGTCTTCCTTGGGAATTGGAAAGAAGTAGCACAAAATTATGACCGTTGGAAGGAATGGAGGGAGGCCTGTGCCCAGCAGTGGGACAACATGGGCAAGCTATAATATTTTTCCAGTCATTTAAGAGCATAACTAAACTCAGAAACTCACGTCTCCCATAGGGGTCGCAGAAACTAAAGAACGCTATCTGTTAACGTTACATACTTCTTTAGAGAATAGGTTTTACAAACGTATGTATGTAAGACAGTCTAAATATCACGCCAAACAGCCCAAATATCACGTACACGAAGTCAGTGTAATCGATAATTCTATAGCAAGTCTCTAAAGGCCCTTAATCATTGCAATATGCAGACCCTAACCGCTACGAATGGCTTTCCATTGTTACCCATCGGGGTTTCAATGTCCTTTGTACGAACGTAATGCAACTATTACAAGACCGCTTTAATCCTATTACCTATATGATCTTTCAAAGGAATTTGGATCAATATGACTTACTACATAAACACATTTTTGCTTAATAGTCTTTTAGTTTAGGTTAGTAGTAAGTACTCTTCAATATTTATTCGTAAATAACCGTTAAGGTAAATAACTAGTTTTAGGCCAATTCTATTAAATATCGATTCCATGCTCTATGAAACTATATTGAATTTTAAGCAGTGAAAGGTTCTGAATTTTTACTATTAAATTTTGTGCATTCGACTTTCATATTTTTATCCGACTTCGGCGAAGCCCAAAAGCAAGGTTATGTGTTTGAGTTGTATGTATGTATCTCCGGTTCTTTGTTCCCTCGTAACTCTTAAAACGTTGAACGGATTTTTTTAAATTGTAATACTGCTCTTGACCTCGATCCTCGCCTGATGGAAAGCGATAGATGAGGGTTATGATGGAATGAGCGTGCCCAGAAGACGCCTTTTCACTCTTGCTTTGAAGGCAGATGAGTAAAATGTGGGAGGGAAAACAGATGTAGAGAGTGTGATGATGTGATATCCTCCACGTTTATTATGCACCCTTTAGCTGTGTGCATAATTAACCTGGAGGAGAAGCGCTGAGTACGACACTATTTGAATTAATCATATGTCTACGTAACATGGATTTAAGCTGCAAACAGTTTTTTTAGTTTTTTAAATACTTCTTTTTATTGGTTTTAGGACTTTTCCAGTTTTATGATTTCTGCAATGAATTGCCGCTAATTCGAGACGACATTTATATACTTTTACAATAATTTCTCTAATAAAATCGCCAGACAATCAAAAGGTTAAAATAACAAATTTCTAGCAATAATCGACACAAAATTAGCCCAAACCCTAGACACTTTTCACGGGTACGGAAACAGCACTTTGAGAATAATAATTTCCTCTCAGTCACTTTCATGTATCAAAACACTTTACCTTAAGTGGGACCTTTATACAAAGTGAGTAAACTTTCTTAAAATTTACTTTGAGAAAAATTTATGTACTCAACCTCGGTAAAAGATAAAAATATTTTTCCTTTTAATTTCGCGTTGACGCGGGGTTTTCGAATGCCAGCCACAAGGAATAGCTATAAAATACTGTTTATTTCGTAAAATATTTCGTTGATATAAGTTTAGAGCTTGGAAACTACCTGGAGCGCTAAACGTTTTTTAATGTTGGAGAATTTTATGGTTGGTGGTATTTGAAACGAGTTTTAAGTTTATGTCTGGACAAAATGACATTCTCTAACGATTAGCTTGTGCCCGCGGCTTCTCCCACGTGGAGTTCGGTAATTGTCCCACGGGATCGTACTACCGGAATAAAAAGTATCCTATGTATTAATGCAGGTTATAAACTATCTGTGTGCCAAATTTCATCCAAATTCGGTCAGTAGTTTTGCGTGAAAGAGTCATAAACATCGAGACATCCATACATCCTCACAAACATTCGTATTTATAATATTGAATTGGATTTATATTAGTTGGATAATGAAGAAGACGAAATGTTTTGGATTGACATCGGCTACCGAAAGATATGTCAAACCTGTTGATAGTCTTTTTAGATATACAAAGTGGTCTGTATATCTGTATAGCCTTCAGTATAAATAAGTTTTCCATTGGTAAGTGCTAGTCCTTCATCATAATCACCACTAATCCGAAAGACGTCAATTTCTGGACACAAGACTTCTAAAGAAATTTATGTGCCTATAATTGAACACAATCTAACACGTCAGAAATCGGAAATCGTAAAATGTTCATGACCAATTCTATTCTGACGATTCGGTCGTTCGTCGGTTAGATGTAAGAACTAAGTTAATAGGTATAACCTAGATAACCTAGGCACAAACCAATCCTCTTCTAGTCAAAATGAAAGTGTGTACAGAATTAAAATACCGAATTCAGTGAAACTACTTGACTGTATTGTAGTACCTACCTAATTTCCATAGAACTTCCCTTTTTACAGCCGTCGATCTCGCAAATAGGATTCACGGATTTAAGGATAATCTTCCTTTCAATTCTGAACTCACGTGAGTAAAGCCAAGGCGTGAGACATGAAATACATACCAACTAGATCATATAAGTGAGTAAATCAAAAGTTGAAGGAAAATCATTATCATGAATTTGCAATTTGATTGTATGATTTGCAAGGTGTGTGATGTGACTTTATGATTGTTGTTCCAGAAGTCTGTATGTACCTACTTTGGATTTAGATGATTGTATTTTATGCAGTTAAACGAGACTCTGCTACCGCGACTGCGGAACATGAGGTCCTGGGTTCGATTCCCGGGTCGGGCAAAGTGTTATTGGGTTTTTGTATCAGGAATTTCTCAGTAGCAGTCTGGGAGTCTGGATTTGTGCCCGGTTGATTATAATAGGCTCACTCCCTATTACATGGGGCTTGAACGTAATTGGCAAAATGTGGGTGTATTGTTAGTTACATCTCTGCCTAACCCTTCGGGGATTACAGGCGTGATGTTATGTTTATAGTATTGGTGAATTAAAAAAAAATTGAATTACCAATCCAAACAAATGCTCATTATTATAAAATTAAGTAAGATAAACGGAAAAAATACATATTTTGATTAGATTTCAGAGTTTTAATTTCTTTACACACTTTTTTCTCATTTCTTTAATAAAGATTGGAAAAAAAACCGAAAAAAACGTTTTAACCGGTTTCACCGGTTTTGTAAACAAAAAACCCGAAAAAATCGTTTTTGGTAAACAACTCGGTTTTTACATGTCCTAATTACCATGTGTAATATGCGATCACCTCATTGATCTTGATGTGCAGGAACCACCTATCAACGGACTGACCACAGCAAACTCAACTGAACCTCACACACCCTGCGATTCGCTGTAATATTTTCACGATCCATTCACAATTTATTTTCATCATAATTCCCTAAACCATAAAGAACAATACTTGTTAGCACTGCACACTAACAATCGAATAAAATACACTTACTTCGTGAAATATTGACGCAGTAAAAGCCAATACAATGCCATCACTAAAAATTGCGTTAACCCAACAAAAGTTATTATACAGTTCTTGAAAATACGATGGTTTTCTTTTATAACACAATAACTGTTCAAGTTGGTTTATTTTTAGCTGCTGAGCTGATTGAGAAACATTGAAATACGTTGGATATTTCGAGAAAGAAATGAAAAATATGTCAGAAAAAGACAAAATATTAATTTAGTTTGGTTGCCTGTCTCTCTGAAAAAAGGCCGTTATTTTTGACTCGTTTGCAATTTTATTATAAACTAGGGGCCCGTCCCGGCTTTGCAAGCGTGGACATTTATTTTTTAAACATTTTGGGATAAAATATAGCCTATGTTAGTCAGGGATGATGTAGCTTTCTAATGGTGAAAAAAAAAAAAATGTTGAAATCGGCACAGTAGTTTTTGAGTTTATTCATTACAAACATACACACACACAAAAATACAAATCTTTCCTCTTTATAATATTAATAAGATAAAAAGTATCGAGGAGCCTTTATACGACCGTAATGCAACTATTAAAAGACCGCTTTAATCCGGTTATACGAACTATCAAAGTAATTTGGATCAATATGATTTGCTACATGAACACATTTTTGCTTAACAGTCTTTTAGTTTAGGTTGGTAGTGAGTACTCTTCAATATTTATTCGTAAATAACCGTTAAGGTAAATACCTAGTTTTAGGCCATTGTATTAAATATCGATTCCACGTATTGTTAAACAAATGTTCTAGAAAACTAAATTGAATCTTAAGCATTGAAAGGTTCTGAACGTTCACTATTAATTATACGTTGGATATTTCGAAAAAGAAATGACAAGAATGTCAGAAAAAGACAAATATTAATTTAGTTTGGTTGCCTGTCTCTCTGAAAAAGGATGTTATTTTTTACTCCTATGCTATGATATTATAAATAAAAAGAGGTAGATAGCGCACTAGCGCGCTCAAATTGTTGCAGACAAATTCAGACAATTGTCGTAATTTAAGTTGTTCAAGCGCAATAGCTATCTCTTTCTGTATCATACGTTCCGTATTATCTATCGCAGTCCTAATAACGCAACGATATTTGAACGCCGCTCAGTATGAACGTAGCGTATCTTTCTTCATAATTAATATCATTACTCGTATTTATCTTTAAAGTCGAGGAAATAGCTATTCAATTTTCCATCTCGTAAACTATGTAAAATAGATTTGTCTCCAAAGCTGTTTCAAGTTGTGATATAATTATGTCATTCGAATTTTTTTTTTATACTTATGGCATTGTATGACCTATTGGCAGATATAAATATCGATTCCTAAAGGAATCGATTTTGAATACGATTGGCACAAAGTCAAGTCTCGGAAGTACGAAAATAACATCCAGGTAAACTAAGCCAAAATCAGTCATACAAAAGCGCCCATTCTCCTTTACCTGACAAAGTAAAGGAGAATGGGTGGAAAAAAACTAATTCCAGAAATATTATTATTCTGCTGACTAATAGAAAGACCCGTAGATATGAGGAATAGTAATCACAGTGACACATCAAGCTATACATTTCAATCATAACATGGCCTCGCTTTGTATAGATATCTCGTACCATGAGAGGTCTGCATTAACTGGTTTTGTATAGCTTGATTAATCGGCGAGCGTACTAGCATACATACAATATATATAATATACCCTAGTTTTCAGTCATGCACAGAGTGATAACGATCAACAGCATACATAGCACGTACCAAAAACATTCCAACTTTGAAAGCCAAAAAGTTGCAAAGGTAATCCATTTAATGTCAGCGCCGCCCGATTTCCACCTGCGATCGGTTTTGCACAGTTGATGCATCAAACACGAACTTCATGGGAAATTCACGTACAGTTCCGGAAAATTCGTGAATTTTTACCAAATTCATATACCTAGCACGAGGTACTTGAAGAATTTCGTTGTGAAGTTGTGATAACTATCGATAAATAAACTGGAATGTGAAGACTTTAACTACTTACAGGGATACCACTTGGTAAGACTAATCTATTGATGATAAGTTAGATACTTCCATGGAGGTCAGATAGGCAGTCGCTCCATGTAAAATACTGGTATTCGGCTGCATCCAGTTAGACTCGGAGCCTCCCAATATACACTGGTGGACAAAAAATTAGGCCACCCCTATTTTTATGTTAATTCAAGTCGATGGCAATAAGGTACACCTCTGCCTAACCCTTCGATGATTATAGACGTGATGTTGTATTACATGAAATTATATTTTGTCGACGGAAGAATCGACAAATGACAGATTCGATCGATCGGAAAATGACAGATTTCCTTTGTTGATATGTCATTTTGTCGATTCTTCCGTCGACAAAGCCCGTTTCTACGGTGGTCATGCTACTCGTGCAGGGGGTCTAAAATGGCCTTTGGCGCTTTAGCAGAATCATCATCAGCCTAGCCTTGTCCCACTTTTATTGAGGTCGGCTTCTAGTCTTACCGGAATCAGCTGAAGCCAGTATTTTAGTAGAATCTTAATAGCGGCTATTTTAGGCCCCCACCTGGACAGCTGTCATTTGCCACATTTAAGTGTGTATGCTGTTCTAAATATCATTTCATGTAATACAACATCACGTCTATAATCATCGAAGGGTTAGGCAGAGGTGTACCCTATTGCCATCAACTTGAATTAACATAAAAATAGGGATGGCCTAATTTTTTTGTCCACCAGTGTAGTTGGTTAAAGGCTAGTCAGGAGATGATAATGATGATGTGAAATAGAAGGGCGTTTCTATGCAATAAAAAGTTATGCTTGACTGAACGAATTTGCATTTACAATTTTTTGTTTCCAATTCAAGTTATTTCCACTTAAATAACAACTTTTGAGAAGTGTAAATAAAATTCATTTCAGAATGATCATGCAGTACCTACTATTGAACAGTCATAAAACTGAATTTGTAGCGCATACTGAGTCTTACATATAAAGTGACTGGTAATTAGTGACCGATACTTAAACACGTGATGATAACAAACAACTTTCCCAAAGATTTTTTTTTGATACTCATTCACTTTTATAACAATAACACAACAGCCGTATGAAACTCGCGTACGAGGCGCCTTTGACCTATCAGCTGTTAGCCGCGTGACGTCGTTCTGTCTCATTAAGGTGAGTATAGACTACAACATTTACTTGTAACAGAACAACGAGCCGCTCTATGATATGTTCTAGTGTATCATCCTTTTACGAACTAAACGTCGAGCACGCTCGCCTCTTTGTTACAAACCAACGAGCGTATTGGTGTAACATTTCGTCGAGCGTATTGGTGTAACATTTCATCGAGCCACGAGTGCGGGCGATGCGCGGTTACGGGGTGACGCAGAGGGAGACCCGAGGGAGGATTTACCCGTAACATAACGCCGAGCATTCGCAGGAACGTTACATTACATGGAAATGCTTTGGAAACTGAGCTTTTGCCTGTATTGTACCATTCGTAAGAACGTTACATTACACAGAAATGCTCTAGAAAATGTTGTAGTCTATACTCACCTTTACTATCGTCCCGTGCAACAGTGGGTAGGCAGAGCACCGGCGTGGCTCGCAAGCCCGATCCGTAAGTTTTATTGTGATTAAAGTGAATGAGTATAAAAAAAATATTTCTTTGGGAAAGTTATTTGTTATCATGAGTACAAATAGATCAGTGCCCCGCATCGAACTTTCAAGTATCGATTCAGAATACAATAAAGGTCAAGGTTGAGTAATACGTATGAAAGTATTTTCAAATAAAGAATATTTAAAACAGCCAAAATAAAAAGGAAATATTATAAAAAAAGATATGTTTTAATTAACAAACACACCGTGGACATTAATTTATTCATGAAAAATGCGAGCTTTTCAACCCGCATCAAACAATTATGTATATTTTAATTAGAACCACATTTTTGCAACCACACTTTTGATCAATGATCATTCGACTGAAACATCAAAAATGTAAATTGAAAAATGTCCATAAAAATGTAAATTGCTTAGCAGTCGGCAAACAGTTTATACCTATTCATCATCAACATAAAATCTTTCCTGTCAAATAATTTACTTTCCGAAGAAAATGTTATCGTAATTTGTATTATCGAAACTCTGTTCAAGATGTTACGTTTGAATTCTTTGTTTAAGTTCGAACAAGGCATTAATGAGTTTCGACTGAATGTACATTTAACAACAAAAGTGAACTAAGATTTAGACATCTATATTGGTTTATTTTTTGTAAGAGCGTCTCTGTTCATATCTATAAAAGTAAATCAAATTGAAGTGTCTGTATTTAATTTCAAAATAACAGCTTCTTACTGATAGTACACATATACGGTACTTCAATTTTTTTTTGTATTTTTGTCTGTTTGTTCCGGTTAATATCCGAAACGGCTGGACCGATTTTGATGGAACTTTTATTGACAGTTACCCGATGTTATAAGGAGTCACTTGAAAAAAAAACCCTTAAAAAAACAAAATCCGATTCAAATAAGGAAATAATATTTTTATAATAATATCACGCGGACGAAGGTCGCGGGCAACCGCTAGTTAAAAGTAATTTTATTTGAATTATTATTTATCAGTATTGTTTATTTTCTGCTTCATAGGATTTTTATTGAAAAGTAACAATTTAAGCAGCGCTTAAGTTATCAAAACGCAGTGATGTTAAAAAGTTAAAATATGTTTGGCCCAACAATTTAAATTCGTCGTTCATTTTATTATTGCCGTCACTTTTGATGTTACCTGTTGTTATTATGACAAGGTGTCAAATTAAAGTGAAATTAACCCAGTGCGGTATCCACTGTATTGTGCAGAGTTTTGGTCGATTGATTAGTCAATTAGCCATGAATTAACTGTGACCATACTAACATACAATAACCAGAAATAGGAATTGTAATGATGGATACATGCAGAAGTTGTTTTTGTGTTCAAAAGTAGGTGAGACTGAACTTTAAATGAAGAAATACCGGCATCATCATCTGCCTAGCCTTTTCCCAACTATGTTGGGGTCGGCTTCCAGTCTAACCGGATGCAGCTGAATACCAGTATTTTACATGGAGCGACTGCCTATCTGACCTTCACAAAGAAGAGATACCGGCGTCATTGGATAAATTTTTGCTCATCTTAGCATTTATTATTAATTAAGCATGTAAAGATGGATGGATTGTGTGAGGAATGATATGAAGGAAAAAGGAGTAAATGATAGCGTGACGATTGACAGGGGAGGTTGGAAGAAAAAATCCTGTGTTGTACCGACCCCAAATAATAAAGGGTGTAAATAGACCCTTAACGAAGCCGAAAGGCACTTGTTCTCCCCGCTATTGTGATATTTTTTTTGTTCTAGACTATACCTGGGAACCTTCTAGTTACGGAGATATTGGGGGTCAAAGTTCCAACTTTTTCACAAGTTTTTTTTTAAATACTACTTTTTAAGGTTTTAACTTTACTTTAATTACCTCCATGACCCGTTTACTATTCAAAACATCCATCAGCACCAAGTTTTGAGTGCGTTACATTGAGTTTTACCGTAAAACGTGATTTTTCACCCCAAAAAAAAAAGTCGTTTCCCAGCAATAATTTTTGCGTAGGGTGACTTAGTTTGATGTACACAATGCTTGGTTGATGGCTTCGTGAAGGGTCTGTTTACACCCCGTATAGGACAAGTGCAGGAAGATGATAATAATGAACTGTACAGAAAATCCACTAAGATTGTTCGGATCAATCACCGAACAATAATAAACATGTCAGCGTAATTGCGCACCGCGCTCTATGCCTTGAATATTTTATGTATTACCTACGTGAAACACGTCGTACGTACGTCTCGGGCAGCATATCGGGCGCTCAATCTCATCTTGTTCACCTCATTAGTTTTAATCGTTATCCCATTTGTTTTACTGAAATATAGTTATCTTTATAATCTTTAATCTTAGTTTTTCTTAATCTCACCCCAACCCCGAACAAAACCAGTTCTTGATTAAAGATATATAAATCCTGTACTGAGTAGACTGTTACCTACCTTTTCTTTTTTATCAGTGTAATAGTAATAAATCAAGTAATAACATGGCTACGTAGATATTGCTCAATAGTTATGATTTACACCGTCGTTCTTTATTTCCTCTAGCTTACTCCGAGCTCCGGGCAAGGCAAAGTTTTATTAAAGAAAACGAAGTCTAGCTTTGACTGAGTTCCCAACTCGACTGCAGAGAAATAGAAAAAGGATGACTCATAATAAAAGCTGAAGTCGATAAAGTAAAGCGTTAGAAATAAAGTTCTTCGAATGAAATGAAATAATAATTTAGAGTTGTAAACTAGAATAAGTACTAAAGTAAATAAATTTCTATTTACGGAAAACAGTTCAAAGTTTTTGTGGTTCTTGATGATTCTGATTTTGATGACCATGGCATCACGCGATTACTGCGTTTGAAAGAAATAATATAAGTTTATTTGGCATATGCCACATTAAGTGTAAACAACATTAAAAAAAAAAAAACTTAAACCTAAACACAAAGGCAAAAGATAAACTATTGTGTGTCTCACGGCTGCGCCAAATAGGCCCAGTTCAGCAACTCGTGTCCGACAATGGTTTTTAACTGGACCTGAGATAGCGATGTGTCGGATCGGAGATAGTGATGTGTTGTAGGTATGTTTAAACATCAACACACGAAATTAAAAAAAAAAAAACAACCAGATGAAAGTCAGTTAAATTTAACTTCTAAGTCACAAACAAACTAAAGGGAAAAAAATGAAAAACAAAATGTAAACCATTCAATTTACAGAGCCCTGGTGCACTTAAATAGCAATCATGAATTAAAAACATTCCGCTTAAACTTGAAAGATTTTCCGCAGAGCAGATGATATGGTAATGAAGGCGTTTCCGGCGTCCAAAGGGGAATATTCGATATTCTAATGCGAAGTAATAAAAGTCCTGTATTAGCATCGAAAATTCTCGACCTGGGAATGCCTGGGATTCGTCGGAGCTCTCACACTACCCTTGGGCTTGCTTTATGTTATTGTAGAAACGTTAACTGTACTTGGTTTTGAAGTCAAATTGGGTTTTAATAATGTGGCGAATAATTTACTTGTTAACTCAACTGTGGGTACTGTTAACTAAAGTAAAGAGTTGTGTTATGGCGTTTGTCATCTGTGCCCGTTGATTTTGTAGTAATAAAGATTTGAGAAAACGTAAATATGTAGATAAGCTTAACTTTTAATTGTTGGTCACAAACAACACGTTCAAACGACACGCGTCCTGGTTCAACGACTGAAGAAAGATTAAATGAAAAAAGTAGAGCATGCCACGACTACATACAACGGCCACAGGTGAAGCCCGCGCGTGTCGATTAACGCAAGTCGCATCGCCTGAAGGCGTGAACAAGGCCATTAGTCGATAGAAAAACCATGAATGATAAATTAAGTGCCTTGCTAAATTATTTATTTGTACGCCTCAGCTCTGAATAACAGATACATAGCTATAATATCACTGTCAAATCGACTTCGACATTTGACCTTCAACCGTAGTAAATTCAAGTCGTGGTCATCGAACATTCTATTTCTGAGAAACGTTCCGCCTCCGTAATAAGCAACCTTTGAAAAGTGAGATCAAAAGGTTGTTTAAGTGAGGTAAACAAACTTGACAGTTTATTAAGTTTATGTCCATGTTCATGTCCATACAAGTAGTAAGTGAATATCCCTCTTTAGTAACACGCAAACATTCTCAAATTATATGCCTCAGGGACTCTAAACATGCATTGCTCCGTTTGACCAATGTCGTCCGTCCCATGGGACATGTTTCCGGATATTATTCGTTTTTAAGGTTCCGTATTCAAATGGTACCGAAGGAAACCCAGTGGGATGGCTCCGGTATTGACAAACAGATGGGTAGCAATGATTATTTTGGTTATTTAAAAATGGCTAGGGATTTGGAAAAAGATTAGTAGGTAATACTAACAAACGGTTGCAGGGTCTTCATCTTAACGTGCGCCGATGGCAATATAAATTAAGTCGATTGAGAAATTGAGAGACAGAGAAAAAATAAAACGGCACAGAACTGAGTTTGTCGCTTTCAGAATCGTCCATCAGTTCCTGTGATAAACTGTTATTAAGTGTTAAGGTTTAGGTTTGTATTGGTATGTTTATGTTTTTTAAATGCCTTTTAACAGTGAAAATTTATTTTATGTTAATTTTAGACCGCCTTATAGCCTTGTTCCAAAAATTAAGTTCATTTCATCGCCGTGAAATTAAGAAATCTCGAATCCTTCAATCACTTGAATGGAAAGAAGGTTTCATTTTTCCACGTAATTCACAGAAATCCAGAATATCCATTATTTTCCGGGTCTAAAATTAACTGTCCTCAGCTTGTTTACAAAGTCCGAGACCCGTATGACCTTCCAAGGACGTCCTTGAAAGTATTATCTCAGATCCCAGAAAAAGATGCTGAATATTAAAGAAATATGACAGATTGTAGTAGCTTCATATGCAGGCGTGTGTACTATACTTGGATCAACTGGAATGTGAATTTTCTTTAGAAGTAGCTCAAAATCCTCGAAAGGAACTAAAGTTGTTTTCCTCGCTTTCTCCCTTCTATATGAATGTCTATCTTGAGCTCGATGCTCAGCGTGTGTTACGTGGAATTTAATATCGTCATCGTATGACGTTGCATTTTTGTTTTCTTCGGAAAAGGCTTCCTTATAATGTAGTCGTCGTGGTCGGTAATACGAACTGAAGGTTAAGGAAGGAAGGATATAATTTAATTTACGTCTGATACGACGCATAAAGTTGAAAAAAAATACGTGAATAAGTATAACATTAACTAGCTTATGCCCGCGGCTTCACCCGCATGAAGTTCGGCCTCGATAAAAAGTATCCTATGTATTCATCCAAAATATCAACTATCTGTGTGCAAAATTTAATGCAAATCCGTCCAGTAGGATTTGCGTGAAAGAGTAACAAACATTCATCCATCCATCCATTAATCCACCCTCACAAACTTTCGCATTTATAATATTAGTAGGATTAGTAGGATTATACTTACATAATATATTACCGACTTCATAAAGGAGGAGGTTCTCAATTCGACAGATTTTTTAATACATATAGCAATATTCATAAAAATAATGAGGCAAATAACGAACAGCACTAAAATAAGCATTAAAATGATGTATTATCATCATAAATACACTATAATGTTGCCAACTAAATTAAATTTGCAAATAACGACGTTTTAAAAGTAAAACGAATTATTCGCTTAATGTTTACTTACAGGGTAAAAGGTAAATTTATTCAAAATTCAAAAGCTTTGATAAGCTGGGCTGTAAACTACATCTAAAATAATGGTAATATTAAATCCCATCTGAATTTTAGTTATAAAATATTTCTTGTTGGTTACGGCCCATTAACTACCTAATATCGAGGTTATCAAGATGTTATTAGATTTATTTTATAAACTTTGGTACATAGTTACCGAAATCTTTGAAGTAAATTATAGGGGATCTTATTTAAATCTTTTGAGGGTGAATTTTTGTAACAAACTCATTGTACCTAATCAATGTTTTGAAATAATTTTACTAATAATGACGCTTTCTTAGTAGCAGCCACGGAGCCTGGAATTGTGATGGTCAATATGAATGGTAAAATTAAATGCCGTGGGTGTATTATGTATAGGTAGGAGGTAGGTATACCTCTGCATAACCTTTTTATAGAATACAGGGGTGATATTACGTGTAAAAATACCGAAGAAAGGTTAGACTTGACCAACTATCATCGTCCTGCTTTATTCAAATACACTTAATGTGCCCGACATAAAATAGTTCTAGGCGCAATTTTTTTTTTTTACCTACAGGTACAAAGAAAAATAAATAAACATTAGAAAAAATTATGAAACCTGTTAATGATGTTTACGTGTCAAACGGGAGAATATACCTACCCAGCGCTCGAGTCCAGTAGATCATCGCTCACAACAGGGTGTTTTAACTACGTCATGCGTCATAATATTGAATAATATTTTTATTTTTAAATTATTAAAATCTCATAAATACCTATTTTTTTTATGAATGCTTAGTAGTCATTGGATACATGAAGTGGGCTGCCTTTGTAAGACGACTAAAAAGTCACGGTGTATATTTGTGGCTGAAACAACAAGTTTTCTTCTGTGCATATCTACTAGCCACCATCTCAGAATTCAACCCGTTTCTTTGGCTTCTTATTGCTTGCTACCCAGATTTATACCCAAAACTTTTCTCATAGAATGTCTCTTGTTCCTTTGCACGTTATGAATGTACAACAAAAGACTACGCAAACAATGGAAATTTACCATTTTCACCTTGGTATTTTGTTTTTGCAATTGCTCTTTTTAAGTCGTTGATCCCGGCTGTCATTTGTAGATCTTTGACAGTCGTTACAGGTAGTCAGTGGCCCAAAAAGTCTGATAACCAGTCTTACTAAGGGTTATCGTATTACCCAGTACTAACTGCGATGTGGAGGTCAGATAGGCAGTCGCTTCATGTAATATACTGATATTCAGCTGCATCCGGTTAGATTGGAAGCCGACCCTAATATAGTTCGGAAAAGGCTAGGCAGATGATGAGCCTGATCTGCCCCACTCCTGGGCAAAGGCCTCCCCCGCTCCTTCCATGTGAATGAAGGGAATGAGACAGTTAACCCATCATGCTTGTCCAGTGCGGGTTGATGGGTAAACAGTGAACCTACTGACTCAGTCCATGAGTGCAACATTTGATATTTAGATGTTACTCTGCTACCACCCTGAATTGACGTCCTGTTTTTATTGGAAACTTTTAATGAAAAACAAAATTAAAACTTTTTAAAAGCAGCCCCTCCACTTTTGGATGCTTTCATTTAGTTCCCCAACTATGTGCATCTCTACATTTTTAGGGGTTTTTCATTCGTTTTTTCATTGCGTATCTCGACGACCGTTACGAGTAGAAAAACGCAACTTAATGTTTTTCTTTGACTCAGACACGCGTGTAACATAATATTATCTGTTTATTTGTTATCCAATCAGCTCGAGTGGCGCAGCGGTGTATTCCTGTTTGCCATGTTCTGGTCACGGTTTCGATTCCCAGATTAAACCAACATTGATGTAGCTGGCTACTGTTTGTTTGTCATACATACATACATACAAACGTACTTGTAATTGTATACATGTGATTTCTGTATATCCTACAACCAGTCTTAGGACGATGAGGAAATTGTAGTTGAAGTTAATTTTATTACCTAGAGGTAGTACAAATATTTGACGCAAATTTCAAACGCTTGGAAATTGGTAAATTAGTTTCTGCACGGTTTCCAGTTTATAGGCAAATTTCTAGGAACCTACTAAATCACTGTACAAAATGTATATTGGCAAACAACATTTATTATTTTTTAAGGACAGGCTGTCAATTCTATCACTATAATACATATACTGGGTGAATTTTTCAAGAGGGCGTAGTAAGAGTAGCGAAAAATACTCAAAGGAGTCACGAGCTCAATTTTAATAATGACTAAAACTGCATCATCCGATTTTTTTAAATCAATATTCTTAGCCAGGTATCGAACCCATTGATTAAAAAAAAACACACTGAATTATGACACCATTCGACAGTGTCACTAATAAGGATCAAAGAGGCTATTTGACAATATCGAAAAAAAAAATATATATTTTTATAGTCCGTCAGTTAGATCACCAAAAAATGTTGGACATGTATTTTTCTTTTTGTCACATAATCAAAAAATTACGGCGATACAGCGCATCAAAGTTCAAGAGAGGGGGCTTGTGACGTCACTGGACAGTAAAAAGTAACAGAAATTAATGACGTCACGCGTGATTTCAACGCGCTGTATCGGGGTGATTTTTCGTTTACATGACAAAAGAAAAAATACGTGTCCAATATTTTTTGATAATCTAACTGACGGACTAAATAGATTTTTTCAGGCAAATACCCTATTCTGAGATGTAATGACATACATGTAGTAAATACAGATAAAATCTCGAGTGTGCCTCTGAGTCCTTAAACAAGGAGAGTCGTCAAAAGACTGAAAGTATCTTCCGCCTTCACAGAACAACAACAGCAAACACGCAAAGGCAATAAAAACGGCAAAAGTGCGAATGAATTTCATTGACTTTACATGTCCAATCTCAAGCAGAATATCCGCACCATAATGTTCATAACACATCACCAATCTCCTTTATAAAAAACAAACACCCAGCCACCCACAAAGGGTACTGAGCTGACGTCTACATTAATTCTAGATAACACAGAATAAGTTGTGGGTAGTCAGCAATAATTTTCCGACTTGGCTCGGGAAGAAAAATCTCTAGGGTGTGTCACGCCGAGTTGGTTTACGCTACGGTAATCAAGTAGCAAGTAGCAAAAGACTCGGTTTGGATAAACTTTGTCGGTGGTAAAGTAATCTAAGTACCAGAGACCGTCGGGAGCTCAGTGTGACCATATTAAATGAGTTCTAATTTCATTTGTCTACCCTCTCTTAGTTTGCATTGCGAAAATTGTTGATGTTAATCTGAGTTAATGTTGGTTAATTTTTATTGTTTACTTGCTGTTGCCCGTGACTTCGTTCGCGTGGTAATTTTGATGAGTAGGAGTGAGGAAAAAAAAAGACTATGTCCTTTCCCAGGATATAATCTATCTGCTCGCCAAATTTCATTACGATCCGATCAGCAGTTTAGTCGTGAAAAGGTAGCAAACAAACAGACAGAGTTATTTTCGCATTTATAATATTAGTATGGATAAGTGTTAATTTTTCTGAGTTAATTTTTAACAAAAGAATTTGTGTTAAAAATTCCGATTACTTAACTCACAACTATGCATTACCTAACTAAGTGAAACAAGCAACAAAAAAACCCGCCTAGTGTGAGTCAGAGTCGTGCATGAAAGGTTTCATACCATCATAGTAGGGTAGCCCCCTTTAATTTATTAATTATTGTTATAGTGGCAACAGAAATGAGATACAGTACAGCCCGCTGACAGACAGACGGACGGACAGCGGAGGCTTAGTAACAGGGTCCCGTTGGTTACACTTCGTGATTTCGGAACCCTAAAAGTCGTTCAGGTTTTTTTTTGTTCTTAGCGATCATTTTCAGAATCGGGTTATTTGGAAGACTCACTAATACATGTAGCCTGTTGTTTTCTTTGGTAGATTAAACAAGTTTTAATTCCAGTTACTGAATGAAATATTCAGCGTCAATCAAATACCAACAGTTCAGTTCTTCACCAATAATGTAAAATGATAATTAATTTCAAAATATTAAAAACATAATTGTGGTCTAACGTGTAAATAAGCTGTAAATAATCTAATTAACTGGTGGTTACTATTTAATGGAATTATGACCATAAACCCAATTTCGATGAAACATTTAATTTTCACTCAAATATTTCAAAACCACCAGAGATTTTTAGGTTTTATTTATTTTCTGTCTTGTCTGCAAAACAGATTTAGTTTTAGTTAATCCTTTGCTTTGACAAACGGATTGAACAAATAAATACACAGAAAAATCCAGTCAGTTTTATTCAATTACTGAGAATCTTTTAGCCAAAACGTTTGATAGAATTAACTGGCTACATAAATATACAAAGGCTTTTTATTTAAGGCTGGTTTTACTAAGTGATTATTCTGTGATTCGTGGCCTGTGTATTTGGACCTAGTTTTTTCATTCTTCTTCGTTTTTTTGTATAAATTGACTACTTCGCGTCCTATCAGTAAGTTGCTGAAATTCTGGCAGGATGGTTTGGATGAAATATTTCAATATTGAACTATAGAAACAAAATGGCCAACTATGTGTTATTCAACGTTTTTGTCGCAAATAATTTCAACTGACATGAAATTCTTTGCTTGTCATCTTTCAGAACAAATTGTGCTAAGCTCCCGGACTGAGAACATGTCTCCTCGACTATCCCCATGAGAATTCACTAAGATATTAGGTAAATACTTATGCGAAATAAGTAGGGAACAGTATCTATGTACATGGTTTAGGCTTACTTAAGGAAATTGGTTGGAGTTGACGTCCTGTAATAAATGAATATGCCTGTAATCCCCGAAGGGTTAGGCAGAGGTGTATTTAGTACTACAAATATATCGCGTTATGTTTACCGCTAATGTAATAAGTTAAAGTTTCGCTTATTTTGTTTGGGATCAAACACCACCAAAGTAGGTGTACCCGTTTGGCCACGAGTACCACACTCGAGCGACAACGACTGGTCTGCGGGACTCGAAAGAGATACCGCAGCCCTGGAACACAAAGGGCAAAGAAGGAACATGGATGGGTTTTAGTCAGTAAAAGTCTGACACTCTCTTCCACTCCGTCCAGAGCGGGAGGGGTCGTTTGATGATTTCCCATCCGCAAAAAAAAAACGACAACGACTGCTGAAAAAACAAATGAAAGAAATTGCTTGGAACAAGCCAATCACTGCGACGCGATAGTATTCACGCGAAGGAAACTAGTGACAGTCGCCGTCGCTAAACCTGAGGACGCGAACGGGACGTTATGGTAATTTAATTTTTTTTGATGAGCTGTGGGCCAAAATAACTACTTTCTGGAGCCCTGACAAAGCCAGAAGACGTCGCGGCAGACCTTGTAGAAGATGGCGGGACGAGCTGGACAAAACCAACGACCAGTGGCCCACATTCGCCCTGGATCCAACTAACTGGAAGTCATGGGGAGAGGCCTTCGATCAGCAGTGGGATAACGCAGGCTATCAGCATCAGTATCCAACTTGGCAATGCTGCCCGCTTTCTGGGCACTTTTCCCGTTGAGGATAGCGATGAGCACGAATTTTTGGCGCCCTGTTATTCTTTTCCGCTTTTGATACTTCTACAATCATATTTTTAGTATTTGCTTATAGTCTGTAAGTCATGTATAGAGGTTGTTAAATTAAAAATGTAAGGCCATGGAATATTTAAAGTGACCTTTTTTGGTCTTCGAAATACAAAGACAAAGATTCCTTTTATGGTTTTCAAAATAAGAAGCAGCAATGTCCTTTCAATGTAAATTAAAAAAATATTTTAGTTTCCAGGAAAAAATTACACTTTAAGTGCCTAATTCGTTAAACCATTAGCAAAGCGCTTATCGGCCATCGTTCAGACTATCTGAAAACAAAAACAAAATATATATTTTTTACTAAAATCCAAAGGTTTTATAAAAACAAACGCAAAACTCACTGAAAGCTTTTACTATAACTATATACAGATCCAATTGGCTTCAGTAGGTATGTAGGTATAGCAGACAAAAACAACTGGGTTTGGAAAAGCTCAGTGAGCTTGAAACTGCATGAAAACGATAGGTATTATATTTTGATGCTAAAGTTTTTTGGCACCTCATACTGCTTTTATACACCTCGTAACTTTCGATGATATTTAAAAAAAAAACTTGAGCTCTTATACTAATTTAAAAATTCCTGGAGCAGGCTCTACACGGCGGAAAAAACGGTTAATATATATATAATGAGATATTATTTGTATATAAGTTTTTAAACTGTCATGGTCACTAACATTATCATTAAGTTTAGAAAGGGGAAAAAAAAACATTTTCATTAAATTTTACTTTTTTTTTTTTAATTTTTATATTTACCATGTTTACTTTTTGATTTGAGTTCCCGATTGATCATGGTGCTTGCAACAGCGCCGAAATATCGGGAACTCAAATCAAAAAGTAAACATGGTAAATACTGGGTTTCTAAACTGAATGAAATTATTATTTGTTTAATTTAATCAAAGCAGGTAAACGACCGTTAAAGAATGTTTTGAAATGAAATTGCTACTGAATACTATTTAAACAGTATAACATTTACGAAATTCCATAAATTCGTAACAGCGTTTGAACTATTACAGCTCATAATATTTTATGAAAATAAGTTATAACATTGTTCAAGTACACGTTAAATATTTATTTTTTGCTATTTTTGCAGGAAAACTGGGAAATAAAGTCGAATAACATGTTATATTTATGGAAAACAATAACAACTTTTATGCAAATGTAAGGCAAAAGGCTAATTCATCTGTTTATAATTGGAAAATTCAGATAAAAGAGCTGATCGTTTACTCCATGAAGTTAAGCGGAAGAACACTGTGTAAAATTTTGCCAAACATTTTCACTGTGTATGAAATTGGGAATATTATTTACTGTATAAAAACAATACCTATCTTACTAATCTTACAATCCAATCAATCAATTACTTATCTAATTTATTATTATGGATGGATGGATATTTGTTATTTTTTCACGCGAAAACTACTGTACGGATTTGGATAACGGAAAACAGATGAAATTTTGCACATAGATAGTTGCCTGGATTAACATTTAGGATACTTTTTATCCTGGTAGTACAATCCTGTGGGACAATTATCGAAGTCCACGCGGGCAAAGTCGCGGGTGTAAGGTATCGTGACTTATAATGCATCGTGAGGAAACCGGTATATCTTAGAACAATTGACAAGTTCCAACCCGCAATGGGCCTTTATAACCTATTCCCTCACATACAGAGGAAGCCTATGTCGCAGCAGTGGGAACCTATATTCTGGTAATGACATCCAATATTAAACAGCACGGTTGCCGCAGTGGCTGAGCGATTGACTGCTGCGCTTCGTGTCGCGTTCGATTCCGGCACGGAATAAATATTTGTATGGCCTACAGATAGTTGTTCCTTGTCTGCCTGTTTGTGTATATGAGTTTATGTTAAACGCACCCACGATACAGGAGAAATTCCTAGTGTGGGGCCACGTTTTATAAAAGAAAAAAAAATTAAGAAAAAACAGTCGGAAAATGCCAACAAACAGAAGTGTATAAAACAAAATACTCAAAAACAAAAATGATTAAAAAAAACAAATTACAAAAGAGAGATATTAAAATCTGTGGGTCGCGAAAAAGAAACAAGTATTCTAATTAGCCACCTGATTATGATTCAGCCATAAGGCGAGCACCCCTTTTGTTCTCCGATATAAAAGAAATAATAAAACAACCAAATATTGTTTTACAAAACCGGGCCATGAAAAATGTTTAAAATTTTTAAGGCACTTACGCGGGACTTAATTCTTTGATGCCGCGATTAAGTTGAGATTATTTTATGATTTAGATTTTTTATTTTTTTATTATTATTTTCTGGTGACTATGTTTCCTTTTTGTTTGTTTTTATTAGCTGTAAGTCCTCCATGTACTAAAATAAATAAATAATCTTTTTCTTAAATTATATTATACACGTTGTGTTTTTCAAGAGTGCGACAATATGAAATATGGTCATTCTAAACCTACTGCGTCATAGAATAATCTTGTTGGGTTTTTTAATAATTTTATGATTTTTATTGCTGCCTCGTTGGTCTAGTGGTCGCAAGCGCGACTGCTGAGCGTGAGGTCCTGGGTCCGATTCCCAAAGAGATTGCAAAGTGTTATTGGGTTTTTTTATCAGGAATTTCTCAGTAGCAGCCAGGGAGTCTAGATTTGTGCCCGGTTGATGGTAATAGGGTCGCCCCCTTTTTCATGAGACTTAAAAATAACTAGCAAAATGTGGGTGTAATAATGGGTACACCTCAGCCTAAACCTTCAGGAATTACAGGCGTGATGTTAAGTTATGTGTTTTTTTTGCTAATTATGTAATTTTATATACATTGCCAAAAAAGATCTTACTGAAAAACATACGAGGGCAAATTGTTTTACAGAAATTACGATGTATAAGGTTAACACTGGACTCTGGACTTTAGGAAGGCATTCGACACAGTCGACCACGACATACTCTTGTCAAGGCTGGCGGGTATAGGCCGCACATTTCATACTGTAAAGTTCTTCGCCAGTTATCTTCGAGATAGACGTCAGTATGTGGACTGTGGCGGACACTTCTCGGAGCCCTACTACACCAGATCGGGCGTCAGTCAGGGTACAAATTTGGGACCCTTATTATTTATTGTTGTGGTAAATGATTTACCAAAGGTAGTCAGGTCAACATGCATGCTATTTGCTGACGACCTTAAGTTGTCAGCAGTCATAAAAGACACTGCGGATCGTGACACGCTGCAGCATGACTTAGATAGGGTCACTGAATGGAGTCACTGCAATAAGCTATACTTTAATGTATCAAAGTGCTCGGTGCTTTCATTCACACGTAAACGAAACCCACAACACCACCAGTACAGCATGGACGGGGAGCCGCTGCAGCGTGTCATGGAGGTTAAGGATTTAGGCATTCATTTCACCAGTGATCTGCAGTTTCGCAAACACGTGGTACACGTTTGTAAAAAGGCGTACAGGAATCTGGGATTTGTGCTGCGTCAGGCAAATGACTTCACAAACATCAGTGCATTGCGGGCTTTGTATGAGGCTCTTGTGAGGAGTCATCTGGAATATAATGCGACCGTCTGGAGCCCAAGTGAAATAAAATACAAACATATGGTCGAACGGATACAGAACAAATTCGTCAGATTTATTTATTTAAAGCTGTATGGGAGATACCCGGGATACCCGTTACTGTATCCTACCCTATTCTGTCTCGGTATGGTGGGCTACTACAAATTAGAAATTAGGCGTGAAGTGGCACTGGCAACGTATCTTTTCAAAGTTTTAAGAGGTAATATACAAAATTCAGGTGTACTATCGGAAATAGGGTTTAATTTACCGGATAGGTACGTGTCGCGGCGGCGCAAGCCGCAGCTGCTGGTGGTGCCGAGTGCGCGCACTAACCTACTGGAGCGCGCACCGCTAACTCGTGCGCTGCGCACCCTCAACACGGTGGCGAATGCCATAGACATATTCACCTGTACACTGGGTGAGTTCACAAGGGCCACGTACTGTGTAGCATGTAAGGTATAGTTAAGGATATTTTAAGTTACTTTGTCGCATTAGATTTATTATCTGTAATGGCAAAGGCAACATGTCATGTGAATAAATAAATAAAAAATAAATAAATAAATAAATAAACATATCCGACAAAACAAATAATGATAACAATATAGTTTCAGTTTAAATTTGAAAAGGAATAATACGACGTACAAGTTGAAAATAACGAGCATTTGTGGTTAGTAGTAAAAGTTTGATCTCCTTCAAACATTGCATGTGCTTCTTGAATTGAAGTGCAGTTTCGAGAAGATTATGAAGTTTCTAGGCTTTTTAAGATGTCGAGAAATTTGAGAAAAGAAATGCAAAATAAGGGGAATATTCTACGACTTCATTTTGCAAAAAGACGACACTAAAGCCCATGTATGTCATATGATAAGATGGATGAATTGTGTGAGGAATGTTATGAAAGAAAAAGGAGTAAATGATGTCATGACTCCTGACAGGGATGAATGGACGAAGAAAACGTGTAGCACCGATGATGATGATAGTCATCATATCAAGTAAGAGTTTAAAAAAAGTTCTAACAAAAAGTACAGTCTTTACAGGAGATTTTTTTTTTAAATTTCTGTTCAATAAGATGAGACATGGCTTGTTTCTGATTGGCTGAAACAACGTGTCTTCTGTTTCATATGAAACGGCAACAAAATGTCAAAACCGCCGAAAAATTTATTTACGTGGTGTTAGAACTTCAACGACGATAATGTTATTGCGTCTAATGACCGCGAATTTAAATTTTATGTCAAGACGTATTTTGGATAAGACTAACCACCGACTCCTTAATTGTTGAGTCGCTAAGATTATTATATTTTGCGTAAACTATGAGATTATTAATCCTCTCTCTTTGACTTTGCCAAAATAAGTTTTAAACTTCAAAATGAAATCACTTTAATATTTAAAAAAGAAAGCTCAATTGCATATTAATACAAATTCTAAAAGAAAGAAAATTGCCAATCCTATTTATAGCTACCGAGCAAAAAGCCGAACGGACGAAAAAAACTTTTGTAATGACTTTCAAATGAATATTCATAAATGGCGAGCTCTTACACTACGCTTTTCATAACATTTGCATAATACCAAGGAGCTTATATTTTATTTTTAAGTTTGCTACGTTTTGATTATCCACCTCTTTTTTTAATCTACGGCCAGTAATTGAATAGGTTAAATCTTTATAACATGTTTAATTTATGATGGTTTCCATTTTATTTTTACTGTATAAAATATATAGCGTGGCGGTGAAAGAGTTATTATATCAACGCCTTTTTAATGTTACGTACCTGTTCAATCTGTACATACGAATAGGTAAAATTGAAGTGTCTGTTTGTATTTTGAAAGAATCAGCTTTTTACTAAAAAAAAACTGTATACAGGGTGATTGGTAATTGAAAGAAAAGAAAGAAACAAAAAATATTTGTCGCAGAGTCATGATGTGCATACAAACAAAATAAGTTAACAATAATCATACAAAGCATAACAAATATTATAAATACAACAAGAAAGAAAAAAAAAAAGTTAACAGCTTGTACGTCCTGACTGCGACAAGCAGGTGCATAGTGCTTAATTGGGTGCATGCACTTGCGGCTGGACTTACTTTAACTAACTTACTTGAGCTACTTTTATTTTAGAAAAATAATTATGGTTCTGTGCAAAAAATTAAAACCCTTGAAATTGTTATCAACATCCGATTCAAATAGGGAAGTAAAACTCTAATGAGTTTATGTTGGCACCAACTTAAATGAATAAAATTAAAAAAAAAACTCAAAACTCAAAGCATTTATTTCAAATAGACCCGTGACAGGCACTTTTGCATAGTCAACCTACAGTCCCGCCACAGGCATAATAACTGTGAATGGGTAATAAATAAATAATGTAGTTGCCCATTCGAAAATAGTGGATCTCATGGAGAAGAAACTCCATGGACACTCTTTTCAAATCAAGTTATATATATTACATAGTCCTGGGTATAGGTATATTGTTGCTTCTATATGTGAGCACAATGTAGAGATAGGAAAATAAAACAAAACTACATTTAAAACCATAAAGATTAAGATAAGCCCTACTAACCACAATAGAAAGTCTACATGGTACTCACACTTACAAAAACTCAAATAATGCTTCTAATTTATATAAAACAATGGTTATCAAAGTAACTAAGTATCCAAACGAAAAAAAAAGAAATGACGAAATAACTAAAGAACTAAAGGGGGAGCATCTCTTCAAAACATTAAAATCTTAGGATGTGTGATTTATGTGTACTACTGAATAAATAAATAAATAATTAAAATATTTTTACAATCATTTCACCCAGACGAAGGTTGTGGGCAACAGCTAGTAGGTAATAAAAGTACGTGTGTTATTAAACTCCGGTGTATGTCTAGTTGTCACAGATGACTTTCTCTGAACTTCTTCTTCTTTATCGTGTGGTTAGTGCCTAACCTGGGGTCAGACTTTTTATACCACCCATGGGCCTCTGACTTGGCTTTACATGCCGTCAAGAAATATCTCTCAGGCTGGTTTCCTCACGATGTTTTCCTTCACCGAAGCAAGTGAGTGCGACATGAATGCGAAAAATTAGAGGTGCGTGCTGATGATGGACTTGGACGTCTAACGGTCACACCACTAGGCTATCACTGCACTAATTATCAGAGAATATGCGATTGGATTCACGTTTGGCGTGGGTTGTAAGTACAAGCCGATATGATGTACTAAATCATAATTAATTAAGGCAGAATGTCTAAACGTAGACGTTACTCCGACACAAGGCATGTTTACAAGATCATTTGTTACAACAGGTTTCTCTTGTGTGTTACAACAGAAACCTAAATCAGAAACCTGACTCAAATGTCTAGGCTAGACAACATTGTTTTTCTTTGTACTAAGTTAATCTGTATCGCCTGTATACGAAATAAAACAAAGCCTTAAGCAATAGTGTTATATTTGCTTTAAAGATTATTCACTGAAGTTTGTCTTCTAAAAGTCATTTAAAAAAATAATATATAATAATAAAATGCCTAAGGTTTATGTAGCTAATGTTTGTTTTCCTAAACTCAGATTAAATTAACCATTTTAACGATAAACACAACTATTAATTTGTATATAAATGCGAAAGTTTGAGAGCATGGATGAATTGATGCATGTTTGTTACTCTCTCACGTAAAAACTACTGAACGGAATTGGATGAAATTGGCACACTGATAGTTTTTAACCTAGATTAACACATAAGATACTTTGTATCCCGGTAGTACGATCCCGTGGTACAATCACCGAACACCATGCGGGCAAAGCTGTAGGCATAAGCTAGTTTAACTAAATTTTATATACGGTGCAAAAGGACCCTTCACGAAGCCGTCAACCATGCATTATGAACATCAAACTAAGTAACTCTACGCAAAAAAAAACTATTTTTTTTTGGGGTGAAAGATCCCGTTTTACGTTAGGACTCAATGTAACGCACTCAAAACATTGTGCTGATGAATGGATTGAATAGTACGGGGGTCGTGGAGATGTTTAAAGTAAAAATCTTACATTAAAAACATGTATTTAAAAAAAACTTGTGAAAAACTAGGAACTTTGACCCCCAATAACTCCGTAACTAGAAGGTTCCCAGATATGGTCTAGAACAAAAAAATGATCGCAATAGCGTGGAGAACAAGTGCCTTTCGGCTTCTTAAGGGTCTTGTTACACCCTTTATTATTCATTTTGTGCTCCACTACCACCGACTATGCATATATGCTTCCGAGCAATATCTCACATGTAATGACCATATTGCCGAGTCAATACATATTCGGTCCATAATATAACACCAGCTTGCATTCGAGGTAATTACAGAGACAAATTGCCCCTTTGACAAAGTTAATGGCGCAACAGCAAACTGGCAATATTGATATACCCTATGGTTTATGATTGAACCTAATTATATTAACCTTAACTAAGTTAACAGTTCATCTGTCAAATGTTTGAGGACTTGTTTGAACTGATTTATTGAGTAATTTGAAATTATTGAACAGTCTGCCTGAAACATTGTTATCACTTTGGTGACGCGTGGAATATATTTATCGATAGCTATTGGCTAGCAGTCGGCTAACCTGAAGTTTGTGTCAAACGTGCTACAGGGTAAGCATGCAATCCTTATTCAAACTGACATACTACTTATTGTTATTCAAGAAAAGTTCAAATCAAATTAAAACGTCTCCCATACCATACCGTACGTCAACCGTAGTCATACGATTTTATTTATGAACCTCACGTTTTCCACTTGTGTGACATTTTGCACCAATGATCAACATAGTAAAATTATGATGATCCGAAAATATTCTAATCCTTACTATTATTATAAATGCGAAAGTAAGTTTGTTTGTTTGTTTACTTTTAACGCCTAAACCACTGAACCGATCATCCTGAAATTTTGCATATACTTTTTCAGGTGGACAGAAACAGACATAGGGTACCTTTCATCCCGAAAAAAAGTACTGTTCCCCTTTTTTATAATAGATGGCGCCACGTATCACGTTTGAACTATATTATTATTATTACAAGCAGAGTACAACCCGAATTAATTGTCAAATTCTAAATTAACGTGAGCGAAGCCGCGGGCAAAAGCTAATTGCTTATAAGTTTTTGGTTCAATGGTTTTGAACCTGCACTAACGTTCCGGCGAAAGCACTAACATGGAAATAATAAAAGCTATTTTCAAAATGAAAAATATGTATGTTTTCTCAGTGTCTGAAATCGCATTCATAAACAGAAAACCTTAGTCTTAATCTAAGAAAAAAAACAACAAAAAAATACCTAAGAAACGAAACAAATACATTCGCAAATTTTCTCCAACATAAGACCAATATTTAGACCGAAACTCAGATTTGTAACTTAAACACTCTCCAACTCAATACCTCCGACAAGTACCCACCGATACTAAACTATAATATAACTATAATATAACTTGGCCAGCTAATTTATCTAGGGAGAACAGCTTCGAACAGGATATTACATCAAAGAATACTAATTTCATAACAGTTACTTCCCCTTCATACTTAAAAAGTTAAATATATTTTCTTATACTATTTTCTGCTGATACTTAAATATTGTCTACCCTCTTGCTTTCTAGAGGGCTTCTAGTGACTTATATTTGAAAATATATGAAAATCAAAAAATATGAAAACTTACCTACAACTACCATTACAGATCTGCGATCCAATGCGATAGAGTGGCCTTACATGCTAAATCCTTAATCTACATTCTATAAAATTACATATTATATTCAAATCTTAACTATATCTGCTACCTATGTCATTAGCTTCCAAAAAGCCTGCGACAGTCTTGCCGAAACTCGCTGTAGAGTTATGAAATGCTTGTTAATTCTGTTAGAAAGAATACAAATAACTTTAGTGTTTCAGAAGTAATCAAAAATACGTCTCTAGTGTCCACATTACAGTTCCCTATGTCGTGGAGGCAGCACAATGAAAATTGCAAAATTGCATAAGAATTTAACAAAAACCATAAATATTATAGAAATAAGAAAAATAATACCGGCCAAGTGCGTGTCGGGCTACGCACCATGTAGGGCTCCGTAGTTGCACATCAAAATATGCGGATTTGATATGCGGATGTAATAATAAAAAACAAACTTACATTTGCAGTTGAAAAAACATGTGCTCCCATACATTATGATAAGGAAAATACATATGTTATCCAAGTACATTTTATAGATTGGTCGAGTATTACTCGTAAACTTGTAAAGCCTTCTTAGCTGTGGTAGTTTTCCTTTTAATTTCGTTATATATACTCCTGCCATGAATTTGTACATACCCAAACACAACCGTTTAGCTGGTAGAGGGGAGGTACACTTGAGTTTAACAAAAATTAGCACTTTAAAGCTTAATATTTCACAAACGGATTTCTTAATCGAAAAATTATTTGAACAAACTCGCAATATATTTTAAAGACCTATACCACGCCATGGTGTACGCGAGAAAAAAAATCCCCACTTTACCTGTAGGTACAGGAGATACCTAAAAAAAAATACTGATTGAGAGATTTTATTTGATTACATTGACGGCGTAACTAATCTGTATATGCATGCCAAATTACAGCTTTCTAGTACTAAGAGGCTTTGAGCTAAGCTGCGGACAGAGAGACGGACATGGCGAAACTATAAGGGTTCCTTTCCTATTCTTAGCCTAAATTGGGGATAATTTCTAATCACCACGGTTACGCCACAAGAAAAAGCTAGTGGAATTATAAGGTTGAGATATGTATATAACGACCGCGACACCCACAACGTAACAAAATAATGACTAATAAATCAGAACATAATATTTGCTGAGAGTTGAGCTCAAATACATCCACAAAGGTACATCCACATGGTAACCTTTTCCTACACGAAGGCAAAGGAAAGTTAAATTATGATAAAAGCTTTCATCCTGTATGTTAACTGGGTAAGTAACTTTTATTAACAGACACAAAGCATATTTTATTACACTAATTAATGTTCACTTAAGTACGAAAATAGTTGGTCTAGTTCGTAAATAGGTTAGAACGACTATTCGTTTAGAAGTTAGATACTATTGTTCCAGGGTTGGGCTTTTGTAGTGAGGTATAAATAGATCATCATTCTCTTGCCCTTATCTCGATTCATTTGGGGTCAGCTCAGAATGTCTCGAAAGAAAGAGAAAGAAAGAAAAAATATTTATTTGTCGCAGGGACATGACGTGCATCATACAAAATGACAAAAAAAATACAATAACAAATATTTATAATTTCAAAAGGAAGGGACAAAAAAAAAAAAAAACTTTAATATCTTGTACGTTGTGACAGCGACAAGCAGGTTACCACTCAGCATGATGCTGTGCTATGGGGAGCCCACAGCACAGCGCTGGTTTTCAGTGGTCACCCACCTTCTTCTCTATAATTCGTCATTTCACCAGACACCACCTCTCTTGCCACATCATCCTTCACATAATCTGTCCATCGTTTCTTTGGTCTACCTCTACTCTTTTACCCATCCACAATCATACTCAAAACTCTCCTCACAACATTTTCCTCATTCCTTCGTATTACTCGCCCATACCACGACAACCGATTACCACACAACTTTTTAGTCATCGTGCATCGGTAAGATATAAGTAGATGTCGGAGTGAAAAGGTAAAAATTACCATTTTTCACCCAGACATTCAAACATTTTGATGTACAGCTTCTCTGGTTTACCTTAAACAAAATGATCATTACATAAAGAGGTCGTTGGCAAGCACTGTAAGGAATATCTATTTGAAATCAGTACATACATGATTCAACACTTACCAGCTTTGAAATAGTCCGTTTCTTCTTTCTCATCAGGTCTCATACATTTGAACTATGAAAGTACTTCACATATGACTTTAACTAATAAACAAGCGAATATTTTCAACGTTGGGAGGTCTAGAATCACGTATTGAAGTAATGGTTACAGTTTGTAATGTTCCCCTGGTCGCACTACCAAAGAGGCAGTCAAATTAACCATGAAAGGAGTATATGAGCATCACAGGTTTATAATTGTTTTTTTGTGTGTTTTTTAGCTATGTGAAATTTGAATTTTTTTCTTCAATAATTGTGAAATTAGAACCTTCTTCCTTACTTCCTCAGGGTCATCAAAACAATACACTATAAAAAAAAAACTAGAAACGAATGGTTTGCACGCTTTCGGATGAAAGGTGTTTCAAAGTAAATACGAAGAAAAAGGCTACATCCGCGCAGGTTGACGGCTTTCGGGTGTTTATGATTCGAAATACGATATTACCTATTCTTTTTATACTGAAAATATAAATGTTTAAAAAGTGTTCTAAACTAAGCTATCATCTGTGCGCGTTGACGCGCTTGCAAGCTCGTATAAGTGCAAAAAGTAATATTTCTTTGTCGGAACGGCGCGCGCGTGCAAGAGCGTAAGCCGAGCACTAAACCGGGTACTTTTTTAGCATCTACCCTGAATTTCAATATTATTTATGAGCCACAAAAACAATAGTAGCATTAAAAAGATATGATAAAAGTTTTAAAACAAATTATCAGCTAAAATACAATCTGTTTGAATTCAACGTAAGGTTATTTGAAAGTACTAATAAAATGCTTACAAGAAATATGACTGTCTGGACTGAAAGCGTCAGAACAAAATAGGGTCCCGCTGGGATGATAAAAGTTTTGCAGGTGCATTCCTCATAAAATAATAATTATTTTAAAATTAAAATAAGTTATTTTAAGGTACTTATACACCGCTAAACGGGACTATATAATTGGTCTGAAGACCTTCAAAGAGCGGACGGTCCTGCTGGAAAATGATTTAAGGTTTCGCTGTAGCAATTAAGGTACTATTTTTTAACTTATACGATTCGGAAGGTACTGAATACTACGCACGTTTAAACTTAGCTTTCAATCGGATTTAACGTAGGGTGCATATACAGACAGTAAGCAGAGCGCAAAAAAAAAGTCAGCCCTACTAATCTTACTTCGTATTAATATAATATTATAAATGCGAAAGTTTGGGAGTGGATGGATGGATGTTTGTTCCTCTTTCACGCAAAAACTTCTGAACGGATTTGCATGGCACATGGATAGTTTATAACCTGGATTAACGTATAAGATAGTTTTACTTACTTTTTATCCCGTTAGTATGATCACGTGGGGCAGTTAACAGGGCGAAGCCGCGGGCATAAGCTAGTGATTATGTAATCTTTTTTTACTCGTCTTGAAATAGTGTCATTAAATAGAAGAGTAGGGCAAAGTAAGGACTGGACTCTTTTGTTCAGTAGCTAGGTTGGCTGGCATATCATCTGATGGTGAATCTGATCTGGTAAAGAAAGCATAACCCTGTGTTCGCAGTCGGGTAACAATGATGCGATCGAAAATAGAGAACGCTTGCTTAGAAGTAACCTATTCACTCGTAACTTGAAGACTTTAAAGTAAAAGCATTCGGAAAAAGACTCCATATTTGGCGCATGTAGTGAAACCTCGAGTAAAAATCTAGTTTCAAATATCATGTGCCGTCTACATAATGGAAATAAACAAACACCTACTCGTCTATTCTAATTTATTTGTGACCTTTTTAACAAAAGGGCGATGTGTTTCTAAGTAAAATCTTTTCACACTCGGTACACTAGTAAAAGCACTTTTTCAGGCAAGAATTTTTTCAGGCTTCTTGAAAATCAACATAGGTTTTTCCAGACTGTCTAGATTTCATCTGAGACCTAAAGTTAATAAAGACTAAGAGCTTGAATAGGCAGCCGTTCTCATAATTTTGAAGTACGTTGTGATGATATAGAAAGGTCTGCAATAATACTTTTAATTAAACTTGTTTATTATCTCGAACTTCATTTTCGGAGTTTTTGCTTCATTTTATTTGTTATTTACGTGTAGATGAGTTTAGTTCTAAATAGAAATAATACAAGTACATTAAAACTTTAGTTAGATTTGTTCACAGAGTAGCTAGCGTTGATTTATTCAGAGAATCGCTCGCGGGGTGAGATACTTAGATACTTCTTACTATTATAATTTTCCTTTATTCATTTCTATACATTAGATTAATATTTTTAAATATTCCTTTACAAAATAATATAAAAAACATTATAAAATATAAAAAAATCTCAATATCATAATCGGGAACAGCGTCCAAGGCAGTCTGGGCTCCAGAGAGAGGAACCTCTTAACAATACGAGCCGTGTCCAGGAGTACCGCTTTTTACGATTATTTCGTTAATTTATATACATACACATTTTTTACATTTTTAAATACTTCATAAAAAAACATATAAAATCATTTAAAAATATAAAAAATAGTGGTCCACCGGTGTCGGGAGCAGGGTCCAAGCTACCGGTGGTTAGGGCTCCAAACACAGGAACCTCCTCACAATGCGAACCGTATCGAGGAGTACTGCTTTCTGAATCAGGCCCTTGATCCAACCACCTAAGGAGAGCCTCAAAAGATGGTCGTCGAGGCTCTTGGCCATAAAGCCATTGGCCGTCACGACAATCGGCTCAATGATAGCCGAGTGCCAAGTTATTATCATTACGAAGTGTCTCCTTGCTCTGTGGATGTATCTATGTTATAGTGATATTTGTAAGTTTATCCACGTGTTTGCATTGAGTTTGACCTCCTTGCTAATTTGACTCGTGACGCGACCATGCGTGAGGGTTCGGTTAGAAGTCCTCCTTATAAATACATAAGGAAAACTATAAGCTATTCACATACATAGAATATTATATACGATATCATTTTTGCATGTTATTTAATTGACTCTTTCCAATCCTTGGATTTTTTAGCTGGACCAATATTTGTGCGCAGGAGGAGCTCGTGGCTAAATAATAATAGCCGTTTGGGTCGATCTTTAGGCTAAGCCGTGCTAGCCTAGGTTGGTCTGTGGATGGGTTACCACCCATTAAATATCGAGTTTCCTCCGTGCTGCGGAAAGCATGGCCGTTGGTCCCGGGTGTCATTTGTAGATCTTTGATAGTCAGACAACCAGTCTTACCAAGGGGTATCGTATTACCCAGTACTAACTGGGTTGTGGTGGTCAGTTAGGCAGTCGCTCCATGTAAAATACTGTTATTCAGCTGCATCCAGTTAGACTGGAAGCCGACCCCAATATAGTTGGGAAAAGGCTAGGCAGATGATGACCAGTATTTGTGCATTACAATACACTCTTCTTCTTAATATTATAAATGCGATAGTACAGTATGTTTCCTTTTCGCGCATTAAGCGCTGAAACAATTTCGTTGAAGTGTGCACATAGGTAGAACATGACCTGTGGAAAATTTAGGCGCATTTTTATCCCGGTCACTGCCTCGTTGGTCTTGTGGTCACAATCGTGACTGATGAGCATGAGGTCCTGGGTTCGATTCCCGGGTCGGGCAAATTGTTATTAGGTTTTTTGTCATCAAGTCTGGATATGTGCCCGGTTGATGGCAATAGGCTCGCCCCCTTTTACATGGAACTAAAACATAACTGGCGAAACGTGGGTATACTATTAGATAAATCGATAGATAGATAGATAAATCATTTATTTAGTGCACACAAAAGACACAGAAGCACAATTAAATAATAAAAATTACACGACTATATAACTATATAAAAACAAGGCGCCAATTTACAAAAAGAAAAACATATTTACGAAAGAAGTATAGTAACACCATGACATACTTCAAATCAAATAACGAGTATATAAGGTGCGGTGTGCGTCTCAAGGTATTAGGTACACTTCTGCGTAACCCTTCGGGTATAATAGTCGTGATGTTATGATTTATACCGGTAGCACGTTCCCGTGAGATAGTTTCCGAACTACACGAGGTGAAAGCCGCGGGCAAAGTCTAGTGCAGAATAAATCCAGCACAAGTTTAACTCCACCAAAATATGCTACAAGCTACATCAAATTTAAACTAGCCACAACTTTCCTTTGATCCCCGTTTAAAGTAAACAAAGAAGAGTATTTTCCGACCACTACAAGCTAAAGTATGCTCTACTTCGGGTTGAAGTAACATCACTGGCCGATCGCTATCATCGAAGCCTTAATTAAAAAGGGCACTTAACCAGCTTTGGTAGAACCTTAGACTTGTGTTGAGGAGTTCAATTAACGACGGTAAACAGGTTCGGGTTGAACTGTCAATATCAGCTGATGCTTGTATAATGTACGGGTGGGTAGTTTTTAAAGGGTTTTTTTTTAAATTGGGTTTTGCTTGTAGTGATAAAAGGGCTTCTTAAACGTAGATTAGTAATTCATTTAAACTAAACACGAATCTGAAAAAAATAAAACGCTGTTTTGGATTTTCCAAGAGTTGGAATTCAAATCATATTTAGGCATTAATGTAGGAGTTGATTAGAGTTAGTGAAAAACGGTCTTTATTTTTTGTGATATATACAAACATACACAGATTTCTTAGGGTGTTACGACACCAATCGATCGATGGTAGAAATGACGACTATCGATCAATTGGTTTAGTAGAAACTGTCGATCGACATGAGCATATCCATTCTACCATCGATTGATGGCCTCGATCGACGATCGATCGATTGGTGTGGTAACACCCTAAGAAATTTGGGTATGTTTGTATGTATCACAAAAAATAAAAACCGTTTTTCACTAACAATAATGAACACCTAAATTAATGCCTCTAATTATTGTAATTCCAACTCTTGATAAATCCAAAACAGCGTTTCATTTTTTCAGATTCGTGTTTAGTTTTAATATAGCAAGAGCAACGCTGAGGATTGTATTGCTGAGACAAATAATAAATATCATTTCCAGGTTGATTTTAATTAGTATTTTTTTCAGACTATGTAACTCAACCTGTCGAACTTTTAATAAAAATGTCACCTAAGTACCAATATACATATACATATACAATACACATAATTAAATAACAAATATTTTGATTTGATGGTTTCTAATGAAAATTATTGTGAAAGTAGAATTAACCAATTTTAAATCCTGAATTTGATCACCAAAACAAAGCGTTTCGCCACAAATACCGCCTCGCTTATAGATTTTCGCTTCTCCATCAACTGCCTTTTCCCAACTTTGTAGAGGTCAGCTTACAGTCTGACCGGATGAAGATGACATACAGTATTTTACATGGGGCGACTGACTATCTAACCTCCACAAGCAAGTTATTACTAAGTAATACGATACACCTTGGTAGCCGTTAGTCCCGGCTGTCATTGGTGGACCTTTGACAGTCGTAACAGGTAATGAGACTTTCGGGCCACTCATTACCTGTAACGACTGTCAAAGTTCTACCAATGATAGCCGGGACCAATCGTCATATCACACCAAAAATACACGTGTCGAATGTCATACAAACATTCTCAGAAAAGTAAATATTCGAAGCCATACAAATGATAATACGTATGGACAAGATGCGACAGACACACGAATTGAAAGGAACATGAGAGAGGAAGCCAGACACCGGACAAAAGGTTTGAAGCCCCTATCAGATAATTGGATGTGCCTATTGTGTTTTGACGTTTTTGGGAATCAATCTGTGATATTGATGTTTATGTACGTATGGAAATGAAATAAGTTTTTGGATATAAATAAAGTAGTGGTTGGGTCTTTTTAGGTATTGGGTATATTTATTGTTTACTAGCAACCCGCCTCGCTTCATACGGCTTTTACATGACAAAACATCGAGACCACTATGTTCTTTGCTAGTTCTATATACAAGGTCCCATTAAAATAGATGGACAAATTTTAACACAGCGTTCAGTACGTCTAACAAGATATCCAAGCAAAAACAACACTGGTTAAAGTGATTTTATTTTGATCTAAAATACACATCCATTATAGGTAGGTACTTGCACTCGCGCCCCGCCGCGCGCGTTCTAGTAAGTAGGTACCCATTCAGTTCTGTTAATATCATTCTGTATTTAACCATAGTAACTTTCAGTTGACTTACTTTTTTAGTGTATTTTCGTTAGCTGATTTTTTTTCGTGTAAGTATCTAATGCGTTTTTCTTATTTTACCATTGCCCTTATTTTGGTGGTCTGAATGATTTCTAAAAGTTTGTTCATCTATTTTAATGGGACCTTATATTAATGTATGATGCCCGGAATAATGTTTCTGAATTATGATGAAAACCTTATCAAAATCCGTTGTATCGATCGGAAGAAGAGGAAGAACACGGTCACACAGAGTTAGCGAGGTGTGAGCGAGAGAGTCGCGTTTTTTCACGGGTGACCACTGAAAACCAGCGCTGTGCTGTAGCCCCCCCCATAGCACAGCATCACGCTGAGTGGAAACCTGCTTGTCGCAGTCACGACGTGCAAGCTAACGTTTTTTTGTTCCGTCCTTTTGTATTTGTAAATATTTGTTATGCGTTGTATGTTTATTGTTTATTTTATTTTCCCTACGACAAATCAATATTTTTTCATTCTTCTTTCTTTCAGAGAGAAACAAGAGGCGACTTTATAATTATTACAATTAGCTTTTGCTCGTGGATTCGCTCCCGTTTTGTACGGAAATTAACCCACCGGGACGTCTTAAACAGCAGCCTATGACACTCGAGGATAATGCAGAGAATTTTCGAAATAGTAGTTCCGAAGATTACTTCTTACAAACTTGATGATATGTGATTATGTCGATGATCTCGACCTTTTTATAATAGTAGTATAGATATGTAAGTATAGTTTAACAGTTATCATAATCCTATCCTAACTAATATTATAAATGCGAAAGTAAGTTTGTTTGTTTGTTACCTTTTCACGCCTAAACCACTTCACCGATCATCCTGAAATTATTACCTTTAATTCCGAAAAAAACTATTGTTCCCGAGGAAAATAACAATAACTTCTTTATGATAATAGACGGCGACACGTGTCTTTCGAATCGTGATAGAGTTATATTATTACAAGCAGAGTACAACCCGAATTGATTGTCAAATTCTAAATTAACGTGAGCGAAGCCGCGGGCATAAGCTAGTGTTTCCATAATCTCAAGTAATTAGAACCATTTAATTTTGTACTCGAATATGAAGCAAACAAAATTACCAAAAACATTATCTTTTAAAACCGGTCGAAACCGAATATTCCTTGGCATAAGTGCTTACATAAACGTTACGATAATCGCTTCATCTGCAAAAGCGATTAAAAGGACATTCCTAACAAACAAAAACTCGAATAAAAATTCGCTTTCACACATGGCTGGCGAGAACATAGACATTTATTAAACTAATAAAAGGCCACATTAAACCGTGCTAATGGCCTGAACGGAGGCAGAGAGGCACCGAGGTACGTACGACGCGACGTAGGTACATAGGTGGCGGAGAGGCGGGGTTGAATTGCAGCAAATGACACTGTCATGTGAACGCTACCAAGGTAACTCGAATGGTGTTTTTTTTGCTTACGTTAGGTAACTTTCTTTTTCTGTTTTATTGAATGAAAAACTAAGTCATATTATGGGAGTGACGATTCTTACTAACGAAGTTGATTTACTGATCACTTATTATAACCACATTTTTTTAGTTACTGGCTGTTGTACACGACCTTCGTTCTTGTAAAACTATTATAAAAATATTACTTTCGGCCCAGCCGTTTCGGTGATTAGCCGGAACAAACACTCCGAAAGAAAAAAATTAATTTGCTTTTTTGTGTTAGGTACCGTATATACTTTCATTTGCAATCAGTAAAAAGCTGTTATTTTAAAATTACAAACAGGCACTTCAATTTTATTTACTAGTACGTATAGATTAAGGAATAGCCAAAGCCATCGATGTGGAATCGCAAGCCGATCACGTATCACGCATTTAGTCGCATTTAGTTTTGTCGCGGCATCGACTCGCGTTCTCCGAACCAAAACGAGGCGAACGTCGGTCTTTTTTGCTAGCCTTACAGTGATATAAGGTTCTCTCTCAACGACTCAAGTCAATTCTGTTCCCTAATGCTCAAATAGCTGATAAAGATCCTACTTTAATATTATAAATGCGAAAGTTTGTGAGGATGGATGTTTGTTACTCTTTCACGCAAAAACTACTGAACGGATTTGGATGAAATTTGGCACACAGATAGTTTATAACCTGGATTAACACATAGGATAGTTTTTATCCCGGTAGTACGATGCCGTGGGACCATTACGCGGGCGAAGCCGCGGGCATAAGCTAGTAGCTTGCACATGTAGGTGCAAGTTTTATTGATATAGCACATCGAGTTTATATTACACTATCCCATTTAAGTATTAATGTGACGATGCTCTGTTTAAAGTTTCAAAGACTTGAAGTGTTATATTAACGGTCGCTCAGGTAAGTTATCTGTAACGAGCACATTAAAATGACATTAGTTTTCCTTTATTGAACCTGTATAGTGCGCTATCTTGAATTTGATGTAGAATATTACGACGTATATTTTGTCACAGGATTATAAAAAAAGTAAATAAAAACATTGACAAGAACGAGGATGAGTACGTCGATTGGCTGATCGTGAATGTGTTGATCAACGGTTTTGCTCGACCTATATTTTGACCAATAAGAATAAAGATGTTGTGTAAAACTATTCAGCATGCACTCGGCTGAATGCTAACTTTTTTAAAAGCGCGTAGTGTTTTTTTCTTCTTTTCCCCGTGTCATTAAAGCCTAACCTGGTGTCAGAGTGTTCATAGTGCTTATTGTATCTTATTTTAATTCCTTTTATTTTATTTTTATCGTGCTTGATATCTAGTGATCCTAAGATTTCTACTATCGTTTCTGTGTTTTCTCGTGAGAACCTGTAATTGGCTCTGTGTGGCCTATACAATTGTTATTCATTTGTTAGTCATAGCTAATGGTTCTCCTATCTATAAATAAATAAATAATTTTATGACTCTTAATTAGATAATAGCCTAGAATAGTCCTTTACCACCATGGACCGTTTAGAACACAACAGCTTAGATTCTCTTGCTAGGTTTTGATTTTGGACAGCTGATAGGTCTCAAGTACGGACCAGAGACACGTACCTTTGATTTTTCGGATTCATGTGCGTATTGCATAACTATGACTTGCTTCGGTGAAGGAAAAAATCGTGAGGAAACCATCATGCCTGAGAGATATTTCTCGACGGCATATAAAAAACCAAGTCAGAAGCCCATGGGCAGCATAAAAACTCTGACACCAGGTTAGACACTCACCATACGAGAAAAAAAGAAGAAGATTGAAAATATGAACTGTTACATTAGCCAATCAGAAATGAAGTTTCCAATCGTCATAAACTAGACTAGTATTTTAGCACAAAAATAGTTTTCTCCTCTCAACTATCTCAACTATCATACGACATAATATATTAATTACTAGCTGTACCCAGCATGCTTTGCAATTTGCAATGCAATATTTTCTACCTAGTACTACCTCCTTTTATTTTTTACTACCCTGCCTACTACCTACCTACTACCTACCCTGACCTATGTAGAACAACTATGCAAAATTTTATCAAAATGGTCAAGCCGTTTCTGAGTTTTAGCGAGACTAACGAACAAGAATTGATTTTATAATATAGATTTCAAACGTTATCTATCAATAGTTCGAAGAATTTCCACTTATATCCCAGTCAAAATACCGCGAACCGATAGGTTCACCTCTACCTATCGAACAATAAGTACTCCATTAGCTTTGCCACTTATTTTTCTGCTTAAAATATTGAGTATAAAAATACAGCCATTACCCGACCGCGGTTTATAATCTCCGGCAGCCTCACGAAGTAAAAACATCGACCACCTGTGTAAACAACGAGCGATTTAATGCTTTAGCTCAGCTTACGATGTTAGAACGTTATGTTATGCTTAACATTTTTAAGGGGTCTACACACCAACGACCAAAATAACCACTGCACAGCCAGATGGCAACCTCGTAGGAGATGATGGCATGAGCTGGACAGGACCAACGACCCAATTTCACATTGGCCCTGGATCGAAAGATTTGGAGGTCATGGGGGGAAGCCTTTGCCCAGCAGTGGGGTGACACAGTAACTGTAATACATCAACACCGCTGTTTGCTAACATTTGTCGGCGACTTTGTTGTCGGCGGCCTAGTTTGCAGCTTCAAATCAAAGTCGAAAAACTTTATCGCCGCACGAGATGTGCAACTTTTTTTTTAAACTACAGCCTAAGTGAGCGTACATTTCGGTATGTAGCACGAGCGAATGCATGTCACCGACGTGATTCATTTTATATCTATAAGGTCACCGGGTTGTGATGAGGAGCTCGGGGCTAAATAATAAATGCAGCTCGGGTCGATCTTCAGATTTAGCCACGCTTGCCTAGTGGACCGAAAATCCGAAAATCGCATAACACAGTATTAATTGGGTTGTGGAGTTTAAAAAGGCAGTCGCTACATGTAAAATACTGATAGTCAGCTGCATCTGGTTAGACTGGAAGCCAGCCCCAACATAGTTGGAAAAGGGTACGCAGATGATGAAGGCCGCCGCGCTGGTGTGAAGAACCCCTTATTTTTTATGCTTAAAATTCTTATGATTAATGAACCTGAGGGCTAACTTAGGCATACGATTACGACTAAGGCCAACTTGTTAGTATTCTAGAGGCACCATTCAGCCCTTGCCCTAATTGAATACTAAAATTAGGCTTCAAAGAAAGTTTTAGTTTATAATGTCGTTAAGTTTTTGAAACTTACGTAAAAAGGGTAATTTTGTCTTTTATATTTTATGTAAATATCAAAAATAGTTAGGTACGATAGACGGGACAAAGTAAATAACATTGCATTTTGCTTTAAGGCTTCACTGAGACATGAGATTATTGTTTTCTATAGTATATTAAATCTCCATGGTAAAAGTATTGAATACATAAATTAAATAACGTTTAACGTTTTATCCATAGAGGGGTAATAAAAGAAACTTATAAACTATGAGATGTTGAAACTGTGGACGAAAAAAGAAATGTAATGGTCTATATGAATGTAATGGCCTGCATGAATGGCGCGCGGGGGCACTACGTCGGGGGGAAACTCCGCTGCCGCGCAAATCATCGCTCAGCGGACAGACCTCCGACGCGATCTCATGGCGACATGGAGACAGCGACTGTCGCAACCCAGTGTAGGGCACGCCACAATAGTGGCGATAAGTCCCTTCTTTGAGGAGTGGCTAGAGAGGCGCCACGGCGCCCTCACCTTCCGCCTGACGCAGGTCCTCAGCGGACACGGTTGTTTCGGGAGGTTCCTGCACCGAATCGGGCGGGAGGAAACGCCCGGGTGCTATCATTGCGAGGATCGTCCGGAGGACACGGTGGCGCACACCGTGGAGGTCTGCCCCGCTTGGGCGGAGCTCCGCCGTGTCCTCGTAACGGCGATAGGCGGCGGCGACCTCTCGCGCCCGGCCCTGGTTCAGGCCATGGTCCGGAGCGAGAGGGAATGGGAAGCCGTCACCTCCTTCTGCGAAGCAGTCATGCTAGCGAAGGAGGTGGCGGGACGTGAGAGGGAGAGAATCTCACGTCCCAGCCGCCGCGGGCGACGCACCGGGCGTCGGGGGCCACGTGGTGGCTCCCGGCCACTGTAGGCGCGGGCCTGTGGACGGTGAGTAATGGGTTAGCTCACCGTCCGTCCGTCTTATGACGACAGGCCGTGTCGACGGCGCGTTCGTGTTCCACGCGCGCCTCAAAGAGATGTCAGCAACCAGGAAGGGGCCCGCAAGGGCCGATGCCTGCCGGGGCTGCGGGACTGTTCGAAAGAGATACCGTGGCCCTGGAACACAAAGGGCAATGAAGGAACATGGATGGGTTTTAGTCAGTAAGAGTCTGACACTCCCTCCCACTCCACCCAGAGCAGGAGAAGTCATTTGATGATTTCCAATCCGTAAAAAAAAAAAAAAAAGGTCTATATTCAACAGAATATACATATTAGAGCCCCCATATCAGGTCTCCGAGAGTTTTTCCTAAACTTGCATCGGGAAAATGATGATTACTAAATAAATAAAAAAGTCATCTAAAATTCGCTTTATTATTATTGTAGTAGAGATAATTGCTATTTCAAGCAACAAACGAAAAACATACAATTTCAACGAGGAAACCTTGCAATTTTTTTGTAGTACGCTTCTTAAACTAAGTATCTCTGTGCAAAAATTATTGCCGGGAAACGACTTTTTTTTGTGGTGTGAACAATCACGGTTTTCAGTAGCGCTCAATGTAACGCACTCAAAACATTGTGTTGTTGTATATAACATTAGCCATAGAGTTATATTTAAAGTAAAGTTACGACATTTATAACTCGATATAAAAAAGTTGCAATTTTTTAGGTATGGTCCTGTAAAATAAAATGATCACAATAATGAGAAGAACAAGTGCCTCTCAGTTTCTTTAAGGATGTTTTTACACCCTTTATAATTATGAAAAAGTGTCATAATTGGCTACCTTAAAAAAATGCTTCCATTTCATACTGTCATGGTAAAATCTGGGTTAACTTACAGTCGACAAAGTTAGTGATTGACCACTTTGAAACCTTGTCAACCGCTAACTTTGTTGAGTGTACATAATTATAACACAATTAAAGTACATCCTAATATTACAAAGATTTCACGATGCGGCTGGTGACCCAAATCGTTATTATTAATGGGTTTATGAACATTCAAGTGCTTTTAATAATGTGAAGGGTTTCAAATGATTATTGAATTGAACTTTCGTTGGTGCCATTCATACTCGTAAATAATACAGTAATAATATTTTGCCAACTTTTTAGTACATCGCGGCATCGGTGCATAATTTTTATAGTAAGTTACCTAATTAAAATAGTTTCATGTAATAATTTAGCATGTTAATAAATAGTAAATAGTCTGAAATCAATATGTATGATACTAATAATTCAAATTTTTAATCAAATGAATAATTTAAGTCTTTGATTGTGTATATTTAAATAATCGGAATTGTTTTAATAAACCATGTGTCAACATATTTTATGTGAATTTCTGTGTAATTAACATTTGCCCGATACTTTCGTCTGCATGGAAGTCAATAATACCGTAGAACTCACCATATTACACTTGGGAATAGAGTCGGCTTTCTGTCAATGAAAAATTGTTTTTAATCGGACAGTACTTCTAGAGATCGCCTCTTCCAAACATACAATTTTATTTCTTTTTAGAATTCTAGCTTTAGCCCGCGGCTGCACTCCTGGTATGGTCGAAAATTATCTCACGGGAATTTTTTGTATAAAGGGCGTAAAAAGACCCTTAACGAAGCCGAAAGGTACTTGTTTTTCCCGTCATTGCGATATTTTTTTTGTTCAAGAGTCTTGAACAAGACAATACTAGAAGGTTCCCAGGTATGGTCTTGAATCAAGACCATACCTGGGAACCTTCTAGTTACGAAGATACTGGGGGTCAAAGTTTCAATTGTTTCACAAGTTTTTTTTTTAAATACTACTTTTTAAGATTTTAACTTTACTTTAATTACCTCCATGACCTGGTTACTATTCAAAACATCCATCAGCACCAAGTTTTGAGTGCGCTACATTGAGTTTTACCGTAAAACGTGATTTTTCACCCCAAAAAAAACGTCTCCCGTTTCCCAGCAATAATTTTAGCGTAGGGTGACTTAGTTTGATGTACATAATGCTTGGTTGACGGCTTCGTGAAGGGTCCGTTTACACCCTGTATACCTTCCCATTAGTCAAAGAATTTTTGGAATAACTGCCTACATCCAAACTTAAAAAACTTTACCTCTTTACAATATTAGTATAGATGAGTTAAGATTGTTGTAAGCCGTTGGTCCCAGCTGCCATTTGTAGATCTTTGGCAGTTGTTACAGGTAGTTAGTAGCCCGAAAGCCTGACAACCAGTCTTACTTTGGGTTATCGTATTAGCCAGTACTAACTGGGTTGTGGAACTCAGATATACCGTCGCTCCAAGTAAAATACTGGTATTCAGCTACATCCGGTTACACTGGAAGCAGACCCCAAAATAGTTGGAAAAAGGCTAGGCGCTGATAAGTTAAGATTATATGTATTTTAAATTACAACAGTTGTGCCCATTAAAAAAATTTATACAGAAAAATACAAAGATTTATCTTGACAATTTTTCAGCTAGAAATGTTCGTTAACTAGCCTTATATTACGCGGTCGGTATTAGCCGCTGTATGACACAAATCCGACGGCGGTGGTTGTGCGAAGCGACCGCGTGGAATGGCGGAATTCCTACACAAGTGCTTTTGACACACGACAAATACTAGAGATGAAATCTGCTGGTATTTTTGATGATTAAACTTGTCTTGTGGCTTTTGCTTTGTGATGCTTTTCGTATTTTTTTTTTATTTTAGTAGTTCCAAAAGCGTATTTACAAATACTTTTAAGAGTAAGAAGTACTATTTTGTAGGAAGCAACCAGGTACAAACTCGAGCATGTAGAGCTTGCTGCCGGTATCTGAGGCAATTTTTTTTCAGCAGTCAGTCATCAAGTGCGCAGGTGACAAGGCATACGGTAGAGAATGAGATATCTGAGGCGTCCATGAATCTGTGTCTCAAACATTGAGGTTCATGGACGCTTCAGATCTCTATATTGTGATTGATCAGCCCGACTTGGGTTAGAAGCCTGTTTGCAGATTTCCAAGTCAGCCACGGCAACGCGTGCTCAGGTGTAAGGCACTCTGACGGTCCACGATAACAAAGCTAAGCGGACAAAAGCGCAACCATGATGAAAAATAGAGATGGTGTGTATGATGGATTCATTAACGATATTTTTCATCATGGTTGCGCTTTGAGGAATAAACATATAATATTTTTAATTTGAATTTGTGAGCACAACTAATGGTTGCGCTTCGAGGAACAATTTAGTTGCCCTTAGTTGGTTGCGAATACCAGGGGGTATTTAAGTTCGTAGTAAATTTGCTTAGAAAATAGTTTCTCTAATAGAAGTTTACACAAACATTGATTCAAAGATACATACTAAGTTATTGGTTACTTAATAAACGTTCAAATATAGAGCTTGGTTTAAGTTTCTCAACCTGATTATTATCTATCTAAATACTATAATTTCACGTCTTCAAGTTACATAAACTGAGCCCCGCAATTGATACTTGCGAGCCCGTGAGTAATAGGTAAGGCTTGATTTACAATCCTCTGATAAGGTCCGGATAGTCCGGGATTCACAATGAAGGGTACCTTTCAGGTATAAAATTATATATCATAGATCAAAATAACATTGGGGTCTCTAACACAGATGTACCCATAGAAGAAGAGGAATATTGTAAAAGAGTTGCGTGACAATTTTGGTGTAAAAATAAACTGTAATTATTCTATAACATAACATCACGTCTCGTAATCTCCGAAGGGTTTAGCAGAGGTGTACTTACCTAATAGTTTACACCCACATTTCGCCTACAGCTATCAACCGCGCACGAATCCAAAATCCGAATTACAGTGAAATTCGTGATGGAAAAACCTAATAACGCTTTGTCCGACCGGGAAATCGTACCCAGGACCACATGATAAGCAGTGCAATAAAACGAGTCTTACATTCTCTCTCTTGTAAATAGTGTGGGCAAAGTATACTTGACAAATAAAATAAGAAACTATAGATATTAATTTTTAGCTGCAACCCATCTATCTCTTGGAAACCTCTGGAGATGTTGATACATGTCTCATAAACTTATAACTTTAACTACAAACTGAAATATTGAATAAATATTAGTACAGGTAGGTATTAGATTAGATCGTTACAACATGGAAAAACAGATGAAAACCTTGAAATCGCAAAAAAAATATTATCTGCTCCATACATTTATTGGTCGCGGAACTGGAAAAAATGTAGCCGCTGATTTTTTTTCGCGATTTCATGATTGGTCCCATAGTAAATATTATTATTTTTATTATATTATGAGCCTGATGTGTCCCACTGCAGGGCAAAGGCCTCCCTTCCCTCTTTCCATTTATCTCTGTTTTTAGCTATTTGGGCCCAATCCTTTTTCCAGCTCGTCACGCCATCTCCTTCTGGGCCTACCGCGTCGCCGGGTTCTGTTGTTCGGACCCCAATCTTTTGCCACTTTGGCCCAATTTTGATGCGACATGCGGCAGATGTGGACTGCCCAGTACGATTTTAATTGCGGCGGCTGTGTTGCAAACGTCTGCGATTTGAGTCTTGGATCGAAGTGTACTGTTCCGTAAAAGTTGTTAATTTTCATGAGTATTACACGCCCTTAAATTATTGGCAACGTTTAAACAATCATCCTGTTTAAGACGTTTTAATTTGGATGCAGTATCCAAAATGAAGCGTTTAGAAAAAAAACCAGGAAATATTATTTCTATTACAGCAATTATCAAATAAATTGACTTACACCAAAAATTGCACAAATTGTAAGTAGGGTCGACAGAAAAGCGAATGTTTGAAACATTCTGGTATTTTTCGTTCAGAGTTATCTATTGAATTGGTTTCAGTTAAAATTTGGTTCTTTCATCATCTACCTAGCCTTTTCCCAACTATATTGGGGTCGGCTTCCAGTCTAACCGGATGCAGCTGAATACCAGTATTTTACATGGATCGACTGCCTATCTGACCTCCACAGCCCAGCTAGTACTGGGTAATACGATACCCCTTGGTAAGACTCGTTGTCAGACTTTTTGGGCCACTGACTACCTAGCGACTGTCAAAGATCTACAAATGACGCCCGGGACCAACGGCTTAACGTGCTTTCCGAGACACGGAAGAAACTCGGTATGTAATGGGTGGTCACCCATCCACAGACCAACCTAGGCAAGCACGGCTTAAATTTGGTTCTTTCAATCCCGTTAAAATCAATTAGAACCTAACTGTTGTCAAAACCATTGCTTTCATATCAAGATTATCAGCTACTAACATTTATGCAAAACAGTACCTTATCCCCAAGCAATTAAGATCATTCCCTTGTCCACAGATTGTTTATCATTTGCTAATGAATCCCAATATTTGCTGGTCGTTTCATGATTGGTCGGTTAGCTTCGATAGCTATGCAATAAGCGCTCGGCGCTCGAAGCAATTACTAACCAATTATGATATTTAATTAGTGTCGTATCGTCATTAATTTATACGACAATATTGTTTATGGCAGTAAAGGCACGAGATCTGGATTTGTTCCTGTTTGATGGCAATAAGCTCGTCTTATATTACATGGGATCTAATATTAACATCACGCCTGCTTTTAGTCTGAATTAAGTACAACTGCATGTCACAAAGTTCAAATTTTTTCACAAGATTTTTTTAGTACCGCTTTTAACGGTTTTAACTTTACTTTAATTAACTTCATGCCCCGTTTATTATTCAAAGCATCTATCAGCACGAAGTTTTGAGTGCGTTACATTGAGTTTTACAGTAAAACGTGATTTTTCAGCCCAAAAAAAAGTCGTTTCCGCATCAATAATTTTTGCGTAGAGTTACTTAGTTTGATGTAAAGAATGCTTGGTTGACGGCTTCGTGAAGGGTCTGTTTACACCCTGTAGTCAATAGTCATTCACCATAAGATGTCACAACTCCTTGAATTAGTTCCGGCAAATCGCAATCCAATTACCAAGGAAAGTATGATTAATGTACACTAAGAAATGATTGATTACTTTTTCTAATTGCCTCCTATAATAGTGTTTATAACAAATAAAATAATAATCCCGTTGGTAGCTTCCTCTATCCTGTAAAGCCTCTTCAGTTTACTTAATTGATGTTTAATAATAATATAATAGTAAAGGATCCATTCATAATATTGTTTCTTAGAATTAATAAACAGGAGACAGAAATATAGAGGTAATCAAATATTTAAATGTTTAGATTTTGCCTTACGCTTCAATCCCCGAAGGGTTAAGCAGAGGTGTACTTAATAGTACACCTTCATTATGTTACAAGTCCCATGTAATAGGGGGCGAGCCTATTGCCATCAACCGGGCGCAGATCTAGACTCCGTGGCTGCAGCAGCCACGGAGTCTAGATCTGCGCCCGGCGCTACTGAGAAGATTTTGATTGAAAAACCCAGTAACACGTTGCCCAACCCGGGAATCGAACCTAGGACCTCTTCCTCAGTAGTCGCGCTTGCGACCGCTAGACCAACAAGGCAATAAATGCTCCAATAAATGGTCACGTTTCCGTTTCGTTGACAAAAACATTTTAATAGTATTCTCTCGTTCTCATATTGCAAAGTCTGCATCACCATCTGTCTAGCCTTTTCCCAACTATGTTGGTTGGGCCTACAGTCTAACCGGATGCAGCTGAATACCAGTATTTTATATAGAGCAAAAGGTATGCAGGTATGTATGTATAAAAGCATTCCATTAATGTAATTATGATATCAATTTTAATCTCTATGAATATTTGTATAACATAGCGCGCTTGTAATTTTTTATGGCAACTATTTATTGTACCTGTGTTAACAAATTAATAAATGACTATGAAATATGCAAATCATATGCTAGCTGACTCTTTTCTTTGTAAACACTTCTTCATGTGAATTACGATGAGGATTATCAAGTTAGTACGGCGTACTCATCAAAAAAATAACTTTAAATCATTGGAGGTCACGACATGCATGAGCCGATCACTCGTAAAAAGGAAATAACAAGGAATGATAAAATGCCCAGTGTACAGGCATGTAACGGGCACACACATAGCAGAGTGCAGTGTGGCGACTTTCAATACGGCTTAAGTTGACCACTGGCACAAACTAGGCCACTGGCGGTCGCATTAAGCTTGACCAAATGAACGTCATTTTTGTTCACTTTCAGAATCTACTGGCGTACACGCGACGTACACGTTATTATCATTAACTCTAGATACGGGATATTTACCATGTTAACTGTTCGTTTGAGTTCCCGATATTCCGGAGCTGTTGCAAGCACCATGATCACGGATAAACTGAAGTTACTGCGGGTGGGTGTTTATAAGCAGACAAATCGGTCTTCCCTCTTTCTTGTTCGTCTTTTGCACTTAGTACCGCTAAGACTGTCACCAAAGGGTATAATACTATCACTCGCAACTCGATTCTGTTCCCGACACACGTAACTCACTGTGTCCGTTTGCGAACTTTTTCGGCACACACATGGTAAATATCCCGTCTCTAGAGTTAATGATAATGTTAGTGACCATGATACTGATACTGATAGACTGCATCATCCCACTGCTGGGCAAAGGCCTCTCCCCATGACTTCCAGTTGTTTCGATCCAGGGCTAATGTAACAATGACAGTGTAAAAACTTGTCCACGTTATTATTCGTCACTACATCATCTTCTTTTATTCGGCTGCCTTATACGTTCAACGGTTACCTACGTGGGACTATTAAACTGTCTATAAGCTAACTCTTATATCTTTGAAAAACATACATCACGCTTGTTATCCCCGAAGGGTTAGGCAGAGGTGCATCTATTAGTACAACCATATTTCGCCAGTTGTGTTTAATAATAAAATATATCATTTATTTCAGGTTACAAAAACCCAAAACATATATACCTTATCTGGTCAAAGGTTCTGCTAGACGTACTTTAGTTCATTAATTTAAGGAAATTAACTTTTGTATGCAACTTTTTTGTTACACTTATGCTTGATGTGAAGCGATGATGCGGCCTAGGGTGGAGCACGCTTGTCTGGATGAAACCGATTCACTCGAACTTTGAAGAGATCCAGATTATAATTATCGGGAAACAATGAAGTTCACAGGTTCGTTTCTAAGCTGTCACAGGATGACAGTTGGGAAGGGCATAGTGGAAGGGAGTGTCAGACTTGTACTGACTAAAGCCCATCCATGTTCCTTCTTTGCCCTTTGTGTTCCAGGGCCGCGGTATCTCTTTCGAACAGTCCCGCAGCAACGTCACTCCTTGGCTTCACAAATCGCTCGAACAAGGAAGGAATTAAGTTTTCTTTATGTACCTTACTTACCTTTACAACCTGACAAGCAATAATCACCACGCATTGCAGGTCGATTACTGATCACAAGGTTGTTTTATCAGCTCCCATAGGAAGGCGCAGTCTAATCCCTTTACGACACCAAAGGGGCGGGCTGTACTTAGTCCGGACCAAGCGGTGTTACTGAACATTTAGCATTAATTACTGTACTTCAAACTTTGACTCACATTCTTGAGGTGAGAGAGATGGCGCATGGATAGAATGAGAGGGGGAAAAGAAAGAAAGAAAAAGTGTATATCACACAGGACAAAACAAAAAAAAAGGTTGAATTAACAATAAAATAAAAATAGGGGGATAGTAGTGGTTATAAGGTTTATGTCCAGAACTGTAAATTGTTAATTTTTAGTGACCGGCCTAATGTTCAGTTTCGGTTTCGGTTAGTTTCGGCAACGAGATCTAGTTTCGGCCATAGGTTCGGTTTCGCCCCCGCCTACATGCACTTTTTTATTATTGATGTTTGAGCAAATAAATAGGGTTTGTAAGAAATCCGTTGACGCCCAACACACGTACATACAACACCCGATCGCACGGATGAGCGGTATTGTGTGAGAATCGCCTAACTCTCACGCCAAATAGCTCGTAACCAGTTTCTATGGAGTAATACGCACTATGACGTAGCTCCGCAAATCCTATCGCGATGATTCGTGTCGCGCTCTAAACAACATATTTCATTAGTATTCACTGCCAGGCGCGTGTAGCTAGAGTATGTAGGTCGTGGCCAAGGGAAAAACATAATCGGATAGAAAAAATCCCATCACATTGAGCACATTTTTCCCGAACCCCTAACCATACAAATACATTTATTATAAGAAAGTAGAAATCGGGTTAATAGACTGACAAATTGATTTAATAGAGGGTTAAACGTTATTGCTACTTAAGAACACCTGCTTGAAGGCAAAAGGCATTTGTAAAGACCTCTGTAAGACTGTTTTTGAACGTTAATAGAATATTTCTTTTATAATGTTATCTTAGGTTTTCGGAGCAAGTAGGTAATGCGTATTTGAAAGGCTCATTCAAGTGAAATGCCTTTGTGGAATGGAAATATATTTGAAGGTTTTGTAGGTTTGAGGTAAAAAAAGAATATATATTGCTTTCAGTAGAATTATAAGTGGGAATTACCAGGAATGTTATGTATCAAATTATTTCCAGTCTATTTTGTCTATGACTTTGGTAATAATCAAGGTTGTATATATGTTACGGCTAAAAGCCGACGTAAGGTTACACCTACTTCGGGCCGGCTAAGTAAGGTTACACCTATTTCTTGCCGGCTATACCTAGGTGTGGGCGGTAACTATCCTTTTATTATTGCTAGGACACAGCGACCAAATGGATTAGGTTACATTAGAACTGTGACCAAACGCGCGCGAGCCGAGCGAGCGATACATCCAAATTGGTTGGATTATAACAATCTGTTACCGGCCGCACCTAGGTATAGCCGGCTAGAACTAGCTGTAACCTTACTTCGGCTTTTAGCCGTAACATATAAACCAATAGTAATATTGTGTATTCAACTAGATGAAATGCATAAAAATAACACGAGAAAAATATCAGGAAAGAATAAGATAAGTTCGTAGCCAGTGCTACGAGATTGCTACGAAGTACGTGACGTCACAGCTCCAATGGCTACGCGGTCGTAGCCGATAACCGGCGAGCTACGCACACGGTTATAATAGTGTTGAGCTGCAACATAGAACGGGTTTTGTTGCTTACTTAGCTGCTACCCACGACTTGCGTTCGCGTGAAATTATTATGAAAAAATGTTACTTCCTTTTTTGAATCGATTTAGTTGTCAATTTCAATTTCCCGATGCCTGCCGGGGCTGCGGGGCTGTTCAAAAGCGATACCGCGGCCCTGGAACACAAAGGGCAAAGAAGGAACATGGATGGGTTTTAGGCAGTAAAAGTCTGACACTCCCTCCCACTCCACCCAGAGCGGGAGGAGTTATTTGATGATTTCCCATCCGTAAAAAAAGGGTTGTAATTTTTTTACACGGAACCCTAATTCTTATTCTAAAATAAAAGTAGCGTAGTTAGACCTTAGTTTCTTAGACCAATAAAAGTCTGTTCCGTCAAAATCGGTCCAGCCGTTTCGGGGGTTAGCCGGAACAAACAGACAGACAGACAAAAATTAAAAAAAAATGTGATTTTTTGTAAGTACCGTATATATTTTCATTATGTATTCAGTAAAAAGCTGTTATTATGATATCACAAACAGATAATTTAATTTAATTTATTTGTATAGATTAAATTAATTCCTTCATTTAAGCAAGATTTAAGAGGATTATTAAATTACATGTTAAATGTACACACGTGTGGTCTTGAGATAAAGGGCTCTTCTATTCCGATCTTCGCATATTTTCCAGGAAAAGTATAATATAATATAATATCATCTTATAATGGTTGCCTCGTGCCTAAAAGATGAATTTTATCCTTCGTTACGTTTAATTAGAATTGGGGAGTACCTAACTAATTAATGTGTTTACTTGAGCGCTAACCAAATCTTAGCTAAAGTTATATTTTCTCATTGCGGATTAGGAGATCTGTGGTAACAATGTACTTTCACTGTCTAAAACTTTGGAACACTTTGTATAAAAAACTCATAAAGCATTGTACTTTATGTTATGTTGCAAACGAATAAGGTTGACTTTAGAGAATGGCATTTAGTCTACTATTTTACATGTAGTTTAAAGTTCATTCAAATTCGCTCTTTCTTTTTTCACCTCAATATATGAATGAATGATATATTTATTTGCAAGTACATAGATAGGTAACATTAGTTCTTATGATCTATGGGTTTCACTATATGCAGCATTTCAACCGTAAAAATATTATTTATTTTTTAATATTTTTTTTTAGTTTGCATTGTATGCCTCCAAATTTCAAGTTACTGAATACAATATTAAAAATTCAAGCGTAGATCATTTCGCTTTTGACGCGAACAATGTTTAAAAAAAAAATTATTTTATGAATATTTTTTATTTAGAATATGGCATAAAATATTTATCTCTTTTCGAGTTATACGTCGACTCCCGTCCAAGACCCCATTAATCTTATTTTTTTTCGAAAAACCCTCTGCATTGATTTACGATTACCTAACAGACTTCCAAAGTTCGACAAAAGCAGTATATATAAGTAATTGATTACCCCAATACAATGCAATCAAACATTAATTGAATTATTGATGAGATCCTAATACATCAATTATTTAGGATGCCTTCTATTACGATAAAGCTTGCTCATTTTTGTGTATTCACCTTTTTGTGTCTCCATTGGTATAATTGCAATCGTTACTGACTCCTGGGTTCAAAAGAGGAACGGAGATTTTATAAGAGAAAGGGTGAATTTTTTTAGGTGGGACTGGATGGCACATCCGAAACTATGAGGAATAGCGATACTCAAAGGAGTCTCGAGCCTGATTTTGATGAAAGATTTCTAGAAAATCAATATCCTATTCCTAACCAGGAATCAAACACGTTGATTTTGAAAAAAAAAACACTGTATTTTGACACCATTCGATAGTGTCGCTAACAGGGAAAAAATCTAGGAAGTAATGACTTGCGGAAAATTTAAGGAAAAGGTTATTTTTTTTGTTTTTTTCACATTTTAAATAAATGTACTTGATTGATGGCACTCGCAACGCAGTCGTCTTCAGAATATTATGTTCTGATTTCAAATTTTTACTAACTCTTCACGGTTGAAGGAAAAAGTAAATAATTCAAAATTAGAATTTACAAGTGAGTTGGCCCCAATAGTGATTTTGTTCGACGTTTCGTTGATTACTACTAACTATTTGCATAAGTATTTGATAAAAAATGAACTATTTCCTTTGGTTTGCCGTATGTTATTTCTTTCCAGAATTTGATCCTTAATAGCGACGCTATCGAATGGTATCATAATAGGTATCAGGATATTGATTTTCCAAAAATCCAATGATGCAGTTTTAGTTTTCATCAAAATCTGGTTCGAGTATTTTTCGCTATTCCTCATAGTTTCGGATTTGGCCATCGACGCCCACTTGATAAATAACACTGTAAAGTAGTTACCGCTCAGTTAGTCGAGTAATACGGTGATGTTATTTTATGTTATGGTAATAACGTTTTTCGTACTTGGAACTTCTAAGTATTGACGATAATGCGGGACGTGAGAGGGAGAGAATCTCTCGTCCCAGCCGCCGCGGGCGACGCACCGGGCGTCGGGGGCCACGTGGTGGCTCCCGGCCACCGTAGGCGCGGGCCTGTGGACGGTGAGTAATGGGTTAGCTCACCGTCCGTCCGTCTTATGACGACAGGCCGTGTCGACGGCGCGTTCGTGTTCCACGCGCGCCTCAAAGAGATGTCAGCAACCAGGAAGGGGCCCGCAAGGGCCGATGCCTGCCGGGGCTGCGGGACTGTTCGAAAGAGATACCGTGGCCCTGGAACACAAAGGGCAATGAAGGAACATGGATGGGTTTTAGTCAGTAAGAGTCTGACACTCCCTCCCACTCCACCCAGAGCGGGAGAAGTCATTTGATGATTTCCCATCGGTAAAAAAAAAAAAAAAAAAAAAAAAGTATTGACGATAATAATTTTCTTTTGAAGTACTTTTACACGTGGTTTGGTAAACAAGTAAGTTTTCCCCATGTTTTCTTGTTTGGGACTCCAGTTTTCCGCAAAAACGTTTCTTTTCTGTTGTGGCTTGTGTGGGAGTTTCCAATTGAAAAATGTCACCGCCACTGACATCCTTCTAGGAAGTCTTACTTAGATATATTTTCAACTATTGTTACTTTGTTATTTATAGCAGCAAGTAAGTGTTATATCGGTATCTGAAGTGTTGACTTAGATTAATCAAAATCTTGTAACCTTAGACTGTATTCTTTATTTATCCGACAGCTTAGCAATTCTAGTTTTGTTTTCGTCTCAAATGTGATTTTTCTTTGTATAATAAAGTCGTATTATGATAATCGTCTAAAAGTTTTCTTTCCAAAGTTTACTTTACTAAATAAATGAAGTCTACATTTTTGCCGAACTGTAACGAAGGACTGAGATTAAAAACCGGCCAAGTGCGTGTCGGGCCACGCACAATGTAGGGTTCCGTAGTTGCCCATCAAAATAAACGGATTTGCCTCCGAACACTTATATTTGCAGTTGAAAAACCCGTGCTCCCATATATTACGTTCAGGAAAATTTGTTCTCCAAGTACATTTTATAATTTTGTCGTAATACTCGTAAACTTGTAAAGCCTACTTAGATGTGGTAGTTTTCCTTTTAATTTCGTTATATAAACTACCACCGTGAATGTTTTTACTCACCCAAACACAACCGTTTAGCTGGTAGAGGGGGGGACTTGAGTCTAACAACAATTAGCACTTTAAAGCTTAATATTTCACAAACGAATCCCTTAATCGAAAAATTATAGAATCAGACTCGCAATGTTTTTTAAAGACGTATCCAACGACATACCATACTATGGGGTACGCGAGAAAAAAAAATCCTTACTTTACTTGTAGGTACAGGACATACTCTAAAAAAATACTTTTCGAGATTTTATTTTACCACTTTGTCGGCGTATCTAATCTGTATATTCATGCCAAATTACAACTTTCTAGTACTAAGTAGATTCTCTAAAGGAAACCAACCACCGATGACAGCTATGTTTAAAAAGTGAATAAAACGAAAAAACCACGACGTAAGATATAATAAAAAGAGAAATCTAGATTTAACTTTTTCAGATAAGTGAAAACTTCAGTTTCCAAGTCGCAAAAATTTTATTTCCTACTAAGTTTCAACAAAAAGCGAGTCGTGTCACCAGATATTCTCGAAGTTTCTACTCTTTTTCCATTTCCATTCAGTTTTCAAGTGAAGTGGACGTCATAAGAATCCCGTGTCCCGCAGAAATGGTTCTCCAATAGTATTCCTTACTATATTTCTTGTGAAAAATACTCTTAGCCGGCTACAGTACGGTCACGTAGAATCTTGGCGTATCCATACCAGGTGTCACGGACGAGCAGAAAACCAGAGTGATAATTAACTACTATTCTTGTTTACGTGGCGAATTGACTCAACTTTAGTCCGGTCAGTTCTTGAATGGAACTGGAATACTGAACAACTTTTACATATTTACTGATCGGCTGAATGGCTATGTTTTTTGTTCCATAAAGCCAGTCTCTTTGCAATTAATTCCTTATACTTAATTCGGCATTGCAAAATGGGACAAATACTGGTCACTAAGAAAGCGTCATGATTAAGGTATTTTTTTACCCTTGTTCCTTGGGTCAAAAATGTCATTATCAAAACGCTTGCTTAGTGAGAGTTGTTTAAAGAAACTTTCTTCTCCTTATGTTTTCTTTGACAGCCAGAATCAACGGCAAGAAGACTCGCTTAATGTAACTAATGGAACACGAAATCCGGAACAAGACCTATTCTTGTATAACTTGAGCTAAGGCGCGAGTGACGATGTGATTAATAGACTTGCATGTCAAACAACACACGGCGTTAATATTCATTTTGTTAAGCTGATTATACCTATATTAGTTTTCCATGATTACCTATCGTTTGTTGTAGCTGTTTATTAAAAGAATTCATTGTAAAATATCTTTAACATCACGAAAAATACTGTCTTAAATATTTTGTTTACGAAATGACATTTCAATTAAATTAAATAGCACACTCCAAAAGCAAAGTATTTAAGTTTTCTCTCATGAATACTTCAAAACTCAACCGTTGTAGTTGAGTACTTACATGAACGAAGTTTGAAGCAAAGTGAATAGTTAATATACTACTATATTATTCCATTTGCTACCTATTCCATGTTCACAGTATACGCCACACAAGGTACAAAACTTAGCCGCGTTCTGCTATGACATTTATCCGATTTCCCTTTGTGACCGCGCACGTCTCTATTAGGGTTGGTGCACAATTATTGTATCAAAGCGTTTCGTAAACAGACCACCGTCAGTTTTCACGGTTTTCGGTTCGCCGGCAATAATGCGATCATGCTACGGCGTTGTGCTCCGGCCGTATAGTATTGATTGGTTCAATTTTGTTGCTTATACGTTCTACATTTCGGTTTAGTTTTAATTGTTGACTGCAATTTTCAAATTTACGCTACAATTATAACGTATGTAATTATTCCTCATAATAATCGTCAGCGAATTTGAGTTTATCATAATTCTCTGTTTTTAGTATGCTATTCGATATACAGTTATTCGTGATTATGTTGTGGTTGTTATAGCGAATCAGTGAACGAGGCTGGAACATCAAAATAATTGTTAAAAAAAAAAAAAATGGGCTTGCTGACAGTAATTTACCTTCATAGAGAAACGCTTTTTTCCATAGGAGGCATAGACAAAAATTATGCGTACAAACATTCTCCTTTCCATTCAGTTCACATTTGAAAGACATTAGTATCTGCTTACTCAGCTTTAAAACATTCTTGACAGCAGACTTCAAATATTTTACTTTCAGAATCTTGTACACACGGCGACACATCAAGCAGTACATTCCAGTATAACATAGCCTCCCTTTGTATAGCTTTCCCGCACAACGAGAGATCCGCATAAATTGGTTTAGTATAGCTTGATTGGTCGTTGTACGTACCTATTTAATTTTGATAATTCATTTAAAAAAAGAAAAATTTGTTTTTTTGAGTTTTATCGGCTACTGTGCCTACATAAGTTTCCTCTCGTCAAATACAGATCATTGAACCGACTAAATTTCGAAACTAACTAAAACAATGAACATTCATAGATACACATAAATTGTTAGTCCACTCTAAATAATGTCACTCTTGACACGAGAATTTGAAACGCGTTCAAATAGCGCCTCGTCGCACAAAGATTGTTTGCATTCATTAAGTGAAATAGTTTTCTAATTCATGACTATTTACTTTAGTAAGTTATTTAGAGTTTTGCTATATTAAAATTCCTAAAGTTCCAATGAAAAGCGTAATATAAAATGTTTAATCTTTAAGTTTTATTATAAGTTTCGCAGAATTTATATTAGTTATTAAATGGGCTGTTTATTTAATGTGAAACCCATGACTTGTTATTTGATAGAAAAAATAACGTTTCTTTTAACTATAATATTTATATTTTTACGTAAATACATACCACCCAAGGTGAAAAAACAGTAAAACGTTTACAAGCTAAAATGTCGATCATATTTCGTACGGTTATAAGCGTTCACATATTCTTATTCTCTTATTCTTTATTGCACACAAAACAACAAAAAATATACATACAAATTGCAATAATATAGCTTTATGTACAATGGCGAGCTTAACCCAGAATTGGGTTTTCTTACAGCAAACCAAATTTCGATTGTGAAATTTGCATAAGAGGTTACTAACTTAAATTAATTAATTTTATAAATTAAACTACATACATACAATATAATATACGTAATACATACGATATATAAACAATACAATGCCTATAGAATCCTATTTACCTACATATTGATCATTTCGTTCTATTATCATTTACTTGTTAATATTTCATTTAGTTCTCGTTAATTATGATTTAATCCAAATACTGTTTTCAGCAGTAATCGGATTCGATATTTAACATATTGGAAGAATTTCAGATACATTGAATAGCTGAATAAAATATTTTTTGGATATTATTTGCATACCCGTTCGTTTAAAAAACACATGGAACCATTATATTACATTCATAAAAATAAGTTTGTGTTACAATTTAATATTGTATTTAAAGTATACAAAAATATTATTTTGAAAAAAAAATGAAAAAATGTATTCGCTCCGTGTAAAATCCGTGTCACTAATGTTTCACCAAAACTCCTTTGACAAATATTTAGTTTCAACTTTTCATGTACTATTTATTTCACAAACAACTTATAGATGTTTTATTTTACACATGAATATAAAATACACATATTTAGAGACACTAATATCAAATGAATTGTTTGTCAAATAATACTTTATGACAACTCAAATAAAAGTTTATGACGTAAATATTTTTTTAAGTGAATTATTTGCCAAACTTGTTTGAAAATGATGAAACGACCAAACATGCATGTTTTTGCCAATCGTTGCTTGTGAAATGAAAATTTGTAAATTAATTTTTGGTGAAAAGGCAGGATACCGTAAACATAGCTAGATATCTCTGGCACGAGTTTACATATTTACTCATTAGAATGTATACTAATATTATTAATAAGAAAAGTTTGTAAGTTTGAATGTAGGAGGATCTCTGAAACTACTAATCCGATTTAAAAACACTTTCACACTACTGCCAAGCGCCATAGAGTTTTTCACGTCGGCCGAAGTCGCGGCTAGAAGCTAGCTTAGCTTACACGCAAAAGCAAATGTAAACTAATCATACAGCAACAGTTACGACTAACAAAAATCAAGCTAAAAGTATGTGAGCAACAAATTGAACAAACTTGTGGTTCCAGCGAGTCGGTTTTTTTGCTTGTGTGGTTTAATTCTCCTCAGCTCGTACGTCAAATCGTTGCAAAACGAGAGTTTTGGTACGAAGCCAGTTTCCGAAACGCAGTTTTATATTTCACTTGTTCAACATACAAACCGTTTCTTTTTCTCTTTTCGTGGCTTTTGCTTGAATGTTTATGGGGAATTAAGTTTTTAAAAATTGGATTTTAATTTTTCTAGCGACTTTTCCGTGGCGGAGATGTAATTTCAAGCTTGGGCGTTGGTAGTATGTTATATGATAGTCTAGGAGAAATAAAAAATACTACTAGACGCAGATAGTTTAGTGTTGGAAAGTTTTACAGTTCCAATAACTGTAGATCTATGCTGTGAGCGGGCAACCTCATATATAAATTGCGTTATTACACACGCCGAATGATTAGCAATAATTCGTATCGTGTGTTGTGTTTTATGTTGTTGTACCTACGTATTCTCATTTCTTTGTATAATTTATTTCATCACCATTGCTACGAAAACGGTGAAGAATGCACTGGCCTCGTGTGACGAATTCAGAAAAGATTATTAGTTGATTATGTTTTGCTGCCTCGTCGGTCGAGTGGTCGCAAGCACAACTGCTAAGCCTGGATTCGATTCCCGTGTCGTGGGCAAAGTGTTATTGGGTTTTTCCATCAGGATTATCTCAGTAGCAGCCACGGAGTCTAAATTTGTGCCCGGTTGATGGCAATAGACTCGCCCCCTGTTCCATGGGACCTAAAAAAAATGGTTCACTAAAGTTTCACCGAAACTTCATTGACAAATTTTCATTTTACAACCAACGTTTCGTATACTATTTATTTCGAAAACAACTTATTCCGCAAATGTATTATTTTATAAACACTCGTTTTACATACATTTATTTGGCAAACAATTTTTTTTACAAATGCATCAGATGATATTTAATCATCTATACATTTTTCATTTCTCATTTAGATTCATTAGGATAAATCACGTTTCTACTAAATATCATTTCATGACAATTCAGTCGACGGAGCCCCGCTGCGCGGGGCTCCTATTTCTGTCTACAGGGTTTAAAGGAACCTAACTAACCGAACCTCGGGGTGCCCCTGACGACGACCGTCTAGGGTTAGGGTTTCTGTCAGCATCTGTGTTTGTTTGGGGGGTTTGTGCTTATAGAAAACAAAATTCATTTATTTTCTCTTGTTTTTTAAAAAGTCCAGAGCAATTATACTAATGAGAGTTTTTTTTTTTAATTACGTTATATTAAGTCAATTTGTGTAATGTCTTTATTCCAAACGTTATTTATGGAATAAAATTAAAAAATAATGAATTGTTTGTCAAATAATACGTTATTAAATAAAACTTTATCGGATAATTATTTTGCTAAGTGAAATACAGGGTGTAAACGGACCCTTCACGAAGCCGTCAACCAAGCATTCTGTACATCAATCTAACTAACTTTACGCGAAAATTTTTGCTGGGAAACGAATTTTTTTTTTGGGGTGAAAAATCACGTGATACGGTAAAAGTCAATGTTACGCACTCAGAACATTGTGCTGATGGATGGATTGAATAGTACGGGGGTGATGGAGGTGTTTAAAATCTTACTTTAAAATCATGTATTTAAAAAAAAACTTGTGAAAAAGTTGGAACTTTGACCCCCAATATCTTCGTAACTAGAAGGTTCCCAGCTATGGTCTAGAACAAAAAAATTATTGCAATGACGGGGAGAATAAGTGCCTTTCGGCTTCGTTAAGGGTCTTTTTACACCCTTTATTTGGTAAACTTGTGGTTGTAGAATGATGAAATGACAAATAATGTTTTTGCCAATCGTTGCTTGTCAAGTAAAAATTTTTGAATTAATGTTTGGTGAACTGACTGGTCGCCGAGTTTTTTTTTTAAATTATGTTACATTAAGTCAATTTGTATAATGTCTTTATTCCAAACGTTATTTATGGAATAAAATGAAAAAATAATGAATTGTTTGTCAAATAATACGTTATTAAATAAAAGTTTATCGGATAATTATTTTGCTAAGTGAAATATTTGGTAAACTTGTTGTTGTAGAATGATTAAATGACAATTAATGTTTTTGCCAATCGTTGCTTGTAAAGTAAAAATTTTTGAATTAATGTTTGGTGAACTGACTGGTCACCAAAAAAAATATTACTGACGAAATGTGGGTGTACTATTAGGTACACCTCTGTCTGACCCTTCGGGGATTACATGCGTGATGTTATGAATGTATTATTATCTGTCCGGTTAAAGATGTTTTACTAGGCACTTTAAAATGCTGAACTTTTTTGCAATTGAAGGAAGAATTCTGCTGCCATTTTGTAAAGATCAAGATAGTCGGTTTACAAAGGTCCACAGTCACTTGCCATCACATCATCTGCCTAGCCTTTTCCCAACTATGTTTGTCGGGGATCGCTTTCAGTCTAACCGGATGAAGCTGAATACCAGTATTTTACATGGAGCAACTGCCTATCTGACCTCCACAACCCAGTTAGTACTGGGAAATACGATACCCCTTGGTAAGACTGGTTGTCAGACTTTCAGGCTACTGACTACCTTTAACTACTGTCAAAGATCTAAAAATGACAGCCGGGACCAACGGCTTATCATGCTTTCCGAAGCACGGAGGAAAATTTCTATTTAATGGGTGGTCTAGTCACCCATCCACATGATGATGATCCACATGATGTGATCATTTCCCATCCTTAAAAAAAAAAATGGGTGGTCTAGTCACCCATCCACAGACCCACCTAGGCAAGCTCGGCTTAACTTGAAGATTGATCCGAGCGGCTGTTATTATTTAGCACGAGCTCTTCAAGGTCACTTTCCGTGACATTCACGTTAATAATGACATTACTTGAACATCTTGATTGACAGTTTTACTAATCTACGTAAAGATTCACCCGAATTTCAGGTCAGGAAGATTATCTCGAACATTTTTTAGAAAGTTTCATAAAGCCTTTTACGAGCTTGACGTTACGGAGACATAAATAATATACGTAAGACATATTTTTTGTTTCACTTATACCAAGGACGACAAACGACATTTAATTTGCATCCTCTGCGGGCATTTTATGTAACACGTGTTTGGAGTAATGTCATGCAGTTCTTCAGAATTTTAGATTAGCGTTGTAAAAGGTGAGGATACAATAAATTGTTCTGTTTGGAACATGATTTTAGTGAATATTAAAAACTGCTTCTTTGGTCTCGTGGTCTCAAGTACAACTGCTGAACATGATGAGGTCTTGGGTTCGATTCCCAGGTCGGGCAAAGTGTTATTGGGTTTTTCCATAAATAATGTTATTCCTTTTGAGAGCTTCCTTTGCTTGCGCTGCGTAAGCAGTTAAAGTTACGCAACAATCTTGTATGACGGAATTATTCCTCTAAAAAGTTCTTAAAAAAAATCCACATAGCATATGTCTATCTTTTAAGGTTGACTCACTATAATCTTTTTGATGATATTCATATTTGTTCTAAAATAATGCATTATTTGCGAAGGTGTTTTAGTAAACATGGTATTTATCCTTATCCAAATAAATATGTTATTCATCACAGGTATTTAATTTTGATCAAAATTGCTCTTATTTCATTTGATTTCAATGAATATCTTAGCAGATATCTCAGTTTTAAAATAACTCCGCAGCAAAATAATGATCAAGATCATTCGCATTTCCGTTATGCGGAATGAGGTGTGTGATGTGCTCCTTTACAATTGTATTATATGTACCTACAACCCACTCTCTCTAACCTTCTCTCTCTCTTATGTGACGCAGACGAAGTTGCGCGGGTCAGCTAGTATATTTATATTATCACGAAATGTATTTAGCGCTAACATCATTCTATCATCTTCAAACGATTGGCAGAAACAGAAGGATTTAGTAATGTAAGCGGTTGTATGTTGTTGTCCATATTTTATTAGGTTTATATATTCCCCAGGGAAACATCCTGTATAGTAAACACTAAAGATTATGTTTTATATAAGTACAATATTCTTATACCACCAATAACATAAACAACATTGAAATTAAACATATAAAATGGCGTTTTCCACATGTTTATGAAACTGATTACGAGTTAACTTCTGTTCAGTACAGTAGTGGAAAGTTGTGGAAAGTTGAGCGGTAAACGGAATTTGTACTTCAATAAATATTTCAGTAGTATACTTGGGAATCCGCAAACATCTTATCTACAAAGTTTGTGGAATATTCCGAAAGTTTTACGCGTAAAGTATGAAATGATTAAGATATATTTTTTCATCGCGTTTCGTCGGATTTTTCTATTACAAAGAATGAAATATTACATGGTTTGTCGTAATTTTATTTTGTATTTAGAAAAATTTTGCCTTAAAAAGGCTTTACGTGTAGATAGAGTACACTATAGATTGGCTGTTTTCTTTTTGTTGTTATGTAACCTTAGAGATGGTAATAGTGTTTGATAGTTCTTATCAACTGGTATAACGTAATGTAATGACAGACGTTTCGTTGGACCTCAGTTGTTCGCTAACAACAGGGGCCAAAAAAAAAATATACACAAAGGACATTAAGAAAATATTTTTCTTTTTTTCTCTCGTTTACTCTTACTACGGAGGCTCGTGGCTTAATAATTACAGCCGCTCGGGTCGATCTTTAGGTTAAGCCGTGCTTGCCTATGTTGCTCTGTGGATGGGTGACCACCCATTACATACCGAGCTTCCTCCGTGCCTCGAAAAGCACTTTAAGCCGTTGGTCCCGGGTGTCATTTGTAGATCTTTGACAGTCGTTAGGTATTCAGGGGCCCAAAAAGTCTGACAACCAGTCTTACCAAGGAGTATCGTGTTACCCAGTACTAACTGGTTTGTGGAGGTCAGATAGGCAGTCGCTCCATGTAAAATACTGGTATTCAGCTGCGTCCGGTTAGACTGGAAGCCGACCCCATTATAGTTGGGAAAGGGCTAGACAGAAAAGATGATGATGACTCTTACTACGGAAAAAATAAATGTATTTTGTCATTATTAATATTATTTAGTGGCGCTTGTCTATTGCTATACTCAGTCTATGGTTTTAGATCATTTGCTTGTCACGAATGCTGTCGATTTTTCACAAGTGGCTCGAGGTCCCCCTTGTATGGTGGCAAGCTGTGACATCGCTTTTGATCGTACTTCACAATAGCACATAGTTAGAGGATGGATATCGTTGCCAATTAAAGTAGTTCGCTTTGAAACTTACGTGGATTTTTATCGTAATGATATATTATTAACATTATATACAAACAACAAATCTACAATAGTGAGAAAAATTAAATACGTACAAGTATCAAAACGGTTACAGGGCATCAAAAATTCGTCTACATCGCTGTCAACAGGAAAAGTGCCCAGAAGGCTGGCAGCATTGCCACGTTGGATGGCAAAGCTGATTCTTTGGCCAAAAAATAGGCCCGCCCTCTGGTCACGTGAAGAGTTGACCAACCGCTTGGCGATTTCTCGAAATACTAGGTGGCACACACTTTTTCACGTACTTTTACATGTTGTTATAGTTCTTGTCGTTGTATTTTATACCGGTTCCACAGTGAGCCTTGTATAAAATATATGCATACATTTTTATAGGCTCAAGGTCCCTGCACAAAATTATAGAGATAAGTGCAATTAGCTGTTGCCCGCAACTTTGGTCGCGCGGAAATTTAGATGTGTGTGTGTGAGTAAAAGAAAAACAAAGAAGTAGCCTATGTGCTATTCCAGACTGTAATCTATATCTGTGTCAAATTTCATCCAGATATCTTCAACCTTTCTGTCGTCATTGTGTAACAAACATCTATGCATGCAAACTTTCGTATTTTTAATAGTAAAGTAAGATTATGCCATGGAAACGGATTACCGAGATAAAAAGTATCCTATCTCTTTAACTAGGTCATGGTATGGCCGGAAACATAAGTGTTAACATCGCATTTATAATATCGTAAAATCGATTGAACAAGGCTTTTATATTATTTCCTTATAACAATCAACGAAGTAGTACACTTTATTACCTATGCAACTTTAAAAATAAAAACTAATATTACACATAATTATATCTAACATATTATTTAAAAGGATTACAGGGCGTCAAAAAATTCGTCCACATCGCTGTCAACAGGAAAAGTCCCCAAAAGGCTGGCAATGCTGATTCTTTGGCCAAAAAATAGGCCCGCCCTCTGGTCACGTGAAGAGTCGACCAACCGCTTGGTGATTTCCCGAAATGCTAGGGGGCATTCGGACCCCGTGGCCCTAGTGTAGAAGTAGTACTCGTAGAATAGCTTGTAAGGTTAAGATACCTATGTGTCTTTAAAAGATTAAATCGAAAAAAATCCCTTTCAAAAAAACCTGATCAAAAGTTATAAAAACATATTTTGTCGATCCACTGAGGCATAGGTAACACCGTTACAAAATTAAATGTTTGCTAAACAACATAAATCCGCACATAAATTCGCAAACCCATGTTTCATGATTATAAATATTAAGCTTGCTTCAATAAACCCAGGTTATATTTAAAATATAGCGGCGAATAAAGACGATTACAATAAATAAGTCAACGTTGGTATAACTAGCCAAGTCACACAATTTATAGTCGGTGTTGCGTTTCACCGCAAAAATGTTGGAATTTATTGCAATTCGTACTTACGGAGCTTTTGTTGGCTCACACGCGACCGACTGATGAGACCAACATGGATTGGACAAAAAAATATGATTACACTGGTAACAGACAACTGTAAGAAGAAGTCACAGGAATGGGATAAAACATACGCTAATATTTATGTAGAATGTATCAGGACCGATGGGCCAGAGTTGTCACGCAGTGGGTGCCAGAAGACGGCCGTCGTCGCCGCGGGAGGCCTAGAAAACGCTGGCGTGACGACTTAGAAGCGTTTATTACAGATTGGCCTAAGAAAACCGCACAGAGAGAAGAGTGGAAGGCTATGGGGGAGACCTTTGCCGTGGGACAATAAAGGTTAAAGAAAAAAAAATGTGAATATCATAATGTAATCGAGGACATCGGAGTGATTTTCAAAACCTGCTTAATTTAAACTTATACTGTCACTCACGAAATAAATCCCATATTTCGTGATTGTTCATTATTTTGAGCTCCCGATATTTCGATTTTCGAGATCCCGTAAGTGACAGTATAAGTTCAGTTGTTAAACGTGAAAGCTTAAAACAGTGTCTGCTTAATTTAACCTGCTATTGGAACTTAAAACAGATATCGGCGTCCGATTAAAATCGGTCGTATGCAACCCGCCTAAGTTCATATTAGCTGCGTGAACTCATTTCGCATGAATGTAAATGATTTATATCTTGTATTCTGACTTCATTTACATGTTATGTTAATAAACCTTTTTCTGTTCCCTTTATTTGTTGTATTTTCTTAGGTTTTTTGCTGCGTCAAAAATACGAGAACTGAAAATTATGTTAACAAGGTTATTCGTCTTCTTTATGTTTCATGTTTGAAAATTGTTTCATGATATGTTTTTGTTATGAGTAAAACACTTTATTGGTAAAGTTTTGATATTTATAATGGTAATTTATGTAACGTAGCCATATTTTATGTCATTTAATTCTGTAAAGGAACTCGAAATCGCGGGCATGTGAACGGTGAGTAATGGGCTAGCTCACCGTCCGTCCGTCTTATGACGACAGGCCGTGTCGACGGCGCGTACGTGTTCCACACGCGCCTAAAAGAGATGTCAACAAAAAGGAGGGGGCCCGCAAGGGCCGATTGCCTGTTGCCAGTCACCAGGCACAAAGCCAGACTCCGAGACTACTACTGAAAAAATCCTGATGGAAAACCCAATAACACTTTACCCGACTGGGACCAGGACCTCATGCTCAGAAACCGCGCTTGCGACCACTAGATAAACGGGTTTTGTCGACCTAAGAATCGACAAAATGACAGATTTCTTTTGTTGATCTGTCATTTTATCGATTCTTCCGTCGACAAAACCCGTTTCTACGGTGGTCATGCTATGCGTGCTGGTGATTACATTAAACATTATTATAATTAGGTTCCATAAAGTAAATCCAGAAATACAATTTTCCCAAAGTAAAGAGCTATCTTTGAAGAAAATTAGACTTTAGAGAGATAGACACGAGGTTCAATAAACAATGAACATCGAGTATGTGACGGCCACGCGTAGTTTAACCAGCGCACTGTGCTCGCGTAAATGGAACGCCTGTTTTGTTGTTTGGCTTGGCTTGCTCAGTAACTGGTTTTAATCACATAATATACAGTGAAACGACTTTTATTTTAGTTAACTTTCTGACAGTCAGATGTGTGTCCACATCGTGCGTTTGCGTGGAAGGAGTTGAGGGTCACTGGTACGGACACTTCGTGGACCGTCTCCGGACACTGACAGATAATATAGTCAGTACTAGCTGTTGTCTTCGACCTTTGTCCGCATGAAATTATTATAAAAATATATCTTCCTTATTTGAATCGGATTTTGTTAACAATTTCAAGGGTTTTAATTTTTTTACACAGAACCCTAATCCTTTTTCTAAAATTAAAGTAGCCTAAATCCTCCAAAATCTTTCCAGCCGTTTTGGAGATCAGCCGTAACAAACAGAGAGACAGACAAAAAAAAATCTTTTTGTTATAAGTACCGTATATACTTTCATTATGCAGTCAGTAAAAGCTGTTATTTGAAATCACAAACGGACACTTCAATTTTATTTGTATAGATTTGTATGACCTCAATGCCATCCGTGAACCACAGTCCGTGTCTGGAGCCACGTCGTCCTCAATTTGTCAGTTCTGGACCGACCGAATCTTTATACATTGGCTTTTTGTCCATTGAGATAGAATTTAAAACTGTAATTTTACCAATTCTCTTGAAACTTGAACGCAGGCAAAAAACTTGTTGAAAAGATTCCCTTAAATCCATCACAAACTTTTTTTTTAAACTTTTAAGTTTAGTTAGTTTCACGTCTAGCAGTTTGAGTACTTTATGTGGCCTAACCTAATGCCCTTTCTTTGGTATTGCTCGTCGTGTCGTTGAGCTCCTTAGATTATGAGTGGAGCTACACGACAAATGCTTGCACTGACTGGACAGGTCCACTCAAATCTGTGTGGTTATTTCTTCAAAAGACCATCTGCATGGTCCTCATACAGGGTGTAAACAGACCCTTCACGAAGCCGTCAACCAAGCATTCTGTACATCAAACTAAGTAACTTTACGCAAAAATTATTGCTGGGAAACGACTTTTTTTTTCGGGGTGAAAAATTACGTTTTACGGTAAAACTCAATGTAACGCACTCAAAACATCGTGCTGGTGGATGGATTGAATAGTACGGGGGTCGTGAAGGTGTTTAAAGTAAAAATCTTACATAAGAAACATGGATTTAAAAAAAAACTTGTGAAAAAGTTGGAACTTTGACCCCCAATATCTCCGTAACTCGAAGGTTCCCAGGTATGGTCTAGAACAAAAAAATGATCGCAATGACGGGGGGAACAAGTGCCTTTCGGCTTCGTTAAGGGTCTTTTTACACCCTTTATGACTTGACCAATGTCTGGACTTTAAAAGAGACAGTGACCTCTGAGTTTGTTTCGGATGTTTCTTCTCAGAGTAGTCAGGTACGAAACACCGGCCTCAACTAGTTTTAAAACATAACATGATCATTATCTGCCTAGCCATTTCCCAACTATATTGGGGTCGGCTTCCAGTCTAACCGGATGCAGCTGAATACCAGTATTTTACATGGATCGACTACCTATCTGACCTCCACAACCCAGTTAGTACTGGGTACTGGGTAATACGAAACCCCTTGGTAAGACTGGTTGACAGACTTTTTGGGCCACTGACTACCTAACCACTGTCAAAGATCTACAAATCACAGCCGGGACCAACGGCTTAACGTGCTTTCCGAGGCACGGAGGAAACTCGGTATGTAATGGGTGGTCACCCATCCACAGAACATCCTAGGCAAGCACGGCTTAACCTAAAGATCGACCTGAGCAGCTGTTATTATTTAGCCACGAGCTCCTCAAAACCTCCTTAAAACATAACATGATGTGACATGTAAAAGTGTTTAGTAAAACCAAATTTACATAAATAAATATGATTTATTAAAGATTTACTTTAACGTTGTACGTGCTGTAGATGGTCTATTATTATCCTAAAGGCGACCTCTCGCCGGTAGCATTCTGCTGTAATGTAACCATTCAGATTCGAGCATTACATCAGTGAGTGAGGAGAAACGAGCATTGCAGTGCGCAACCTGTAACGACACATTTGTAACAATCACTTGTTTCTATACAAAATCGAATCTTGGGTAAACACTACAACCGAATGCTCTCTTTGGCGCAGCCGTGAGACACACAATATTATCTCTTTTTTTCTGTTTGGTTTTAATTTTTTTACTGTGTAGATTTCAAACAGCCAGACCCGGAACAACTACCTGTGGGTCATACAAATATTTGTCATAATCTATATACATTATAAAATAAATAAATAAAATTATTATGATTTTATTATATTACATATATTTTTATTATATTATATATATTTTTTATTATATTATACATATATTTTATAATAATCTATACATATAATAAGACTGTAAAAAAACTGTGTCTGTACATTGAACATATTAAAAAAAAAAAAATTGAGGGGGGTTTAGAAACAGTAATAGAGCACAAATCCAAAATAAAAATTCTGTCTGTTTGTCTGTTTATCTGTTTGTCTGTTTGTCTGTTTGTTTGTACACGCTAATCTTCGGAACTACTAGACGGTTTTGAAAGATTTTTTTTTTGTTGTATAGGTATTAAGTCTGGGCAACATATAGGCTATAATTAATCTTGGAAACTTGAACACCTGATGCAGAACCGCAATAGAATAGCTAAACTATAAGAGATACAAAAATAGTACCATAGCAAAAATTGTTCCACGTGATGAGCATTTTCTGCTGAGAGAATAAATTTGAAGATCTGGAACACCTGTTGTGGAACTCCAAGACTCCAGCTACACTATAACATATATAGGAATGACGTCTTAGCGAAAATTGTTCAATCTGATGACCACTCTCTGTTGATTTATAAAAATCGAGGGTCTGGAACACCTGTTGTGGAACTCCAAGAGCCCAGCTACACCATAACACATATAGGAATGACGTCTTAGCAAATATTGTTCAATCTGATGAGCACTCTCTGTTGACTTATAAAATCGAAGATCTGGAACACCTGTTGTGGAACTCCAAGAGCCCAGCTACACCATAACACATATAGGAATGACGTCTTAGCAAAAATTGTTCAATCTGATGAGCACTCTCTGTTGATTTATAAAAATCGAAGATCTGGAACATCTGTTGTGGAACTCCAAGAGCCCAGCTACACCATAACACATATAGGAATGACGTCTTAGCAAACATTGTTCAATCTGATGAGCACTCTCTGTTGATTTATAAAAATCAAAGTTCTGGAACACCTGTTGTGGAACTCCAAGAGCCCAGCTACACCATAACAGATATAGGAATGAAGTCTTAGCAAAAATTGTTCAATCTGATGAGCACTCTCTGTTGACTTATAAAAATCGAAGATCTGGAACACCTGTTGTGGAACTCCAAGAGCCCAGCTACACCATAACACATATAGGAATGATGTCTTAGCAAAAGTTGTTCGGTCTGATGGGTATTTCCTGTTGACTTATAAAAATCGAAGATCAGAAACATCTGATGTGGAAATCAAAGCTATCTCTAATTTCACTGTATAATTATAAAATAACATAAGCTGGGAGTACCTCCACGCGGTGAAGGCGGTAACAGTTTAGGACTGATATTCGATGACGACGGTATATCATTGAAAATTTGACTCTACTGGACAAAACTCCTATTTATTTTTTTATTTTATCGAATAAATATGCCTTCGGGCTTATGTTATTTGAGTGTTTTAGACTTTTTCCACTAATCTTCGTGAAACGGTAGCCTACCCGGTAACGCAGGGGAGCAGTCATTTAGATTTCAAATCAAATCTTCCCCAATGTTCCAAAGGAGCTAAAAGATTGAGGATCATAAGATCCCAAGAATCTACCGAAGAACGTCAGGAGAGACTTGATGCTGTTCGAGAACATCAGGCTGCAACTCGCTCCGTGGAAACCTCTTCCTCTCTTCTCTTCTCTTCCTCTTGGATAACGAAGCACACCTGCGTTCTCAGCGTATTTACGCATCTACATCCAGGTCTCTAGAGAACTGTGAAGAATATGATACGCGACTGACCGCTGATCGTGAACGTCATGCGTTATCTCGCGAATCGGAGACGTTCACGGATAGAGAATTACGCTTGAGTTCCAAGCGTATCTACGCATCGACTTCTAGGTCTCTAGAGACAAGTGGGGAACGTGATGCGCGACTGACCGCTGATTGTGAACGTCACGCATTGTCTCGCGAGTCGGAGACATTCACGGATAGAGAATTTCGCTTGAGTTCCAAGCGTATCTACGCATCGACTGCTGACTTACAAAAATGAAAGATATGGAACGTCTCGAATCGTCTCGCGCATCCCGTTGTTTTCCCGTCCCCGGGCTCTTAGAATTCGACATCAGACGTTTCAGATCTTCGATTTTGACGACCCCGTTGTCGCTGGCATAAGCAACAGGATCCGCGTACGAAGTCGCGGGCAGAAGCTAGTAATAAATATTTTGTATAAAATAATTGTGTTGTAAGCTTTCAATTTAAGTGCCAACTCAAAACTTTAAAAAAGTTTATCTGTTTTAACCTACTAAGCTGACACATGAACGGCACTGAAACGGTTCGTTAGAGAGCTACTCGAATTTTAGGAATTTACTTTTAAATGATTAATGAGGAAAGTTTTTTAGAGAGCTTAGAATATTTTTGGAAAATTAATGGTTTATTTTTAAGTATCTTTCAAAATGTAGCTTTTACGTTATTACATAAGGTTCGAATTGCCCATTTAAACATAATTTATTATTTTAAAGTACCTATGTGCCCTAATCATGTAAGGCCGTATGCTTGATCAATGGTCCCACTGCTGGGACATACGGCCTCCTCTCAACAAGAGGGAATGGGCTATAATCCACCACGCGGGCCCAGTGCGGGTTGGTAGATGTCACATGTCTTCGATTTTTTGGTAGAACCAAAAAATCGAAGACATGTGAGGACACGCCGGTTTCCTCACGATGTTTTCCATCACCGTTTTGAGAGCAGTGGTAATGAAATAAATTACACAAAGTAATGCGCCTGCCTGGTTTCGAACCCACAACTTACTATTCGTAAGTTGCCACCACTGGGCCACCGCTGCTCACTGGGCCACCGCTGCTCACTGGGCCACCGCTGCTCACTGGGCCACCGCTGCTCACTAGGCCACCGCTGCTCACTGGGCCACCTCTGCTCACTGGGCCACCGCTGCTCACTGGGCCACCGCAGCTCACTAGGCCACCGCTGCTCACTGGGCCACCGCTGCTCACTAGGCCACCGCTGCTCACTGGGCCACCGCTGCTCACTGGGCCTCGATGTTCGCTGGGCCACCGCTGCTGCAGTTTTATGTCATTAATAATTATAGACAATTAAAGTTTTATGTAATAGTGTATAATTTAAAATTAGGTCTAACAGTTTTTTACCTCTTAATATTTCGTCTAAAAATATATAATTTCGTATTACATTACATAATTGATTGGAAATATGGTTGGTGTGTGTAAATCCGATCTATTAATTAGCCAACATGTTCACTCGTGTATTACACCGAGATAATTATATTATACCTATGTATATTATTATTCTGTTAGGTTTATATACTAACTAGCTGTGCCCGAGGCTTCAGTCACGTGACCGTATATTCTTTGGGCATTATAAGGGAACTTTACATAGGAACGACGAAGTTGGAGTACGTTTCTTACATCTTCTACAACATAATATACCTACTGATAAACTGACTATCTGTTCATTAAAGCTAAGACTTATTAGTACATCTTTGGGAGCTCGTGGCTAAATAATATCAGCCGCTCGGGTTGATCTTCAGATTATGCCGCGCTTGCTTAGGTTGGTCCGTGGATGGGCGATCGTCCATTACATACCGAGTTTCCTCCATGCCTCAGAAAGCATGTTAAGCCGTTGGTCCCGGCTGTAATTTGTAGATCTTTGACAGTCGTTACAGGTAGTCAGTGGCCCGAAAGACTGAAAACTAGCCCAACCAAGGGGTTTCGTTTTACCCAGTACTAGTCAGATAGGCTCCGTGTAAAATACTGGTATTCAGCTGCATCTGGTTAGAATGAAAGCCGATCCCAACATAATTCGGAAAAGGCTAGGCAGATGATGATGATGACTTATTAGACATCTTTCACGACGCTTGCATTTAACAGGACTTGAGAAACGTCTTTTGTATTATTCATTTACTTGTGTATTGTTATGCATGTTGATTATTTTGCAATGTAGGGAACATTGCAGTGTGAAGGATGAAATGGCTCGAAAGGAGGTGTCTGATGAGATGACGAGTAATAGAGACAGAAGTATGGAAGAAGAAGACATACTGCGCCGACCCCAATATAATTGGGACAAGGGCAAGAGAATGATAAGAATGGTGATTCCCATTGATGGAGGTGTATAAAAACTAATCAATATAACATCTGATTTTTCAAAAAGAAATGATACTCCAAGAAATTGATATTAAATTCAGGCAAGCTAGATTTTCATATAAAATGTCGGTACGCTAGGTATTAAAATTCAAAACGCGGTTTGTAAAATGCAGAATAGAGTTGGAGGTTGTCGCCGGCACAATACACTGTTCCTTAAGTACCTCAGAAATATTATTTATTTGGACAGTATTATGTAAATTATATTTAGTACGTATAAGTGGATGAAAAAGTTAAATGTGAGAGGTTTTTTGCAAATAAAATATTCATACCGCTGGAAGGATATTTCGGTATTAACATACATATATCTGCATAAGTCATTGCCACCAAAACGTGATGAATTTTATAAAATGTAGTCACAGTGGTCGGAAAAAACATTGCCATTAGTAGTAGTATGTAGGAGTTCGTTACTCCCTAGACCAACAATGCAAATAGAATAAAATGACGGCTAATGGATAAACAGAAGAAGATCGCGATGAATGCCTGTTTGAAACTCGAACAGAATATTGAGGCATGGAGTACGTGGAATCCACTTTTGAGTAACCTCAAAAGTAGCAGCCGGCATCGTAATGACGACTCCACAAAACCTGTGAGTGTGTTTTGCCGTGACTTAGTGTCGAGTTCCAGTAGTGCGCGTAGAGACAAAGAAAGAGGGTAGATTTGTCTGCCCTTAAAAATTTATTTTTCACCCACCCGCATTCTCCAGTCAACCCGCGATCATGGCGCTTGCAACAGCGTCGAAATATCGGGAGCTCAAAATAATCAACAATCACGCAAGATATCCCGTAAGTGACAATATAAGTTTAAAACGGTTCTTCTTCTTCTTTCACCAACTCGACACGAGAGACTGAACACACGTGTGTCCAGTTGGTGACACTCCAATTTAGTATCACTTCTTATTTCGTCATCTGGACACGCCATAATTTTTACGCGTGTCCACATAGTGAAACTTTTTAGTGTGTCAATGGAAATCTAAATTGTGTCGGCCCAGAACTGAGCTACTAGTTTGACGCTTTTAGTAGCGTCCATCAGTGCATGTAATGATCAAACAAAGGATACGCAGTACTCAATATTAAGTGCCCCATCGTTTGTGGAACATCACCACATTTACACTTCAGACCAGAGTCATCAATGAATCTCCACCCGAGCAGGTTTTCCTTTTTCCAGAAAATTGAAAATTTTGCATATTATAAAATAAACATAATGTAGCCAAAAGCTTCGTACTTTTCAATAGAAAAACGGGAAATATAAAATATAACATGTTTCCGAAAAGTGTGGTTATATTTAAGGGTGAAGACATGCTGCGCTGACCCCAAATAAATTGGGGTAAAGGCAGAGTACGATGATGGTCTAGTAGTCTCACGGCATGAGGCCCTGGGTCCTAGGTCGGGCAAAGTGTTATTGGGTTTTTCTATCGGGAATTACTCTGTAGCAGCCACGGAGCCTGAATTTGTGCCCAGTTGATGGTAATCGTCCCCTACTCCACTACATAAAATAAAAACATAACTGATGAAATGTGGGTGTACTATTAGGTACACCTCTGCCTAACTCTTAGGGAATTACAGAAGTGTTATTAAGTTACGTAAATATTATTTTCTAAACGTTCAAGTAGGTACCTAATACATAATAATATGTATATTTTGTAAAAGTCCTCACATACATAGTCTTAACTAAGTTTCTGAGAATGTTCCTAAAGGTTCTTGCAAATCTTACATAATTAATTAAACATACTTATGTTTACAATTAGGCAAATTCAGTTCGTTGGAATGTAAAACGATCTCACACGCTGAATAAACTATTTACAACAACAGTTTTAGAAGATCTGGGTAGTATGTATATGTGTCTATATGTATATAAAACTAGCTGTTGCCCGGACCTTCGTTTGCGTGAAATTATTATAAAAAATATTACTTCTTTTTTTATTTCGGATTTTGTTACCAATTTCAAGGATTTGCACGGAACCCTAATTATTTTTCTAAAATAAAAGTAACTTAAGTTAGACCTCATGCTCATGCTCAGCTATGTGCCAGTAAATGTCTCGCCAAAATCGGTCCAGCCGTTGCGGAGATTAGCCATAACGAACAGACAAAACAAATTATTTTCAATTCTTGTATGTCTGTTCATACAAAAATTTAAAATAATTTGTTTTTGTTATAAGCATACCGTATATTATACTTTCATATGCATTCAGTAATAAGCTGTTATTTTGATTTTACAAACAGACACTTCAGGAAAATAGTGGACTGTACTTTATAGCTGCAATAAAATTACGAGTCACTGACACAACTAATTTAATTTTGACGGTGAAGAGCCTTTTTCCACTTTTTTCTTAGTGAGAACACTCCATCACCAAAAAATGTAGGGAAAAATAGTGGACTGTATTTATAGCTGCAATAAAATTAGGAGTCACTGACACAACTATTTTAATTTTGACAACAAATGTAGAACGAGTAAAAAACCATAGATAAATAAATAAAATAAAAAGGTCGCAACATTCAAATAAATGGGAACCGTTTGTGCGTCGGTGTCCTTTCCTGTATATACATGGTGTAAACAGACTCTTCACGAAGCCGTCAACCAAGCATTCTGTACATCAAACCAAGTAACTTTACGCAAAAAAAATTGCTGGGAAACGACTTTTTTTTTGGGGATAAAAATCACGTTTTACGGTAAAACTCAATGTAACACATTCAAAACATTGTGCTGGTGGATGGATTGACTAGTACGGGGGTCGTGAAGGTGTTTAAAGTAAAAAACTCACTTTAAAAACATGTATTTAAAAAAAAAAACGTGAAAAAGTTGGAATTTTGACTCCCAATAACTCCGTAACTAGAAGGTATGGTCTAGAACAAAAAAATTATCGCAATGACGGGGAGAACAAGTGCCTTTCGGCTTCGTTAAGGGTCTTTTTACACCCTTATAACAAAGTTGTTTTTTTTAATGTTAGACTTTCTTTTCACTTATTCAGATGACCGTCTAGCCAGCGCTACTACCGAATGTGTTTACCGAATCAAATCCGTCGTTACGTGGGAAAGCTTTCATCTCTATCCACACACGACCCGGCACCGTCCAATCGCAGTTTGGACTTGTCAAAAGGGACTTAGACTGACCATCACAAGGCAAGCCACGATGGACGTCTAAGGGGTGACGATAATTCCGTTAAGGTACTGTCGCCAGCACATCGAGTTACTACAAACTGTCAAAGGAAACCTTCACGGTTCATTTTTTGTTTAGTTTTAAGTTTTTTTTTTGTCTTGTATTATTTTTGTTTTATATTGTGTGCACTTGTGGCATGTGCCAAATAAAAGTATTTTCTTTCTTTCTTTTTCTTTCATACAAAGTTCGACCCAAAAGTCAAAGTGCCGGCTGATGAAAAACAACGTGTCACCACTGTTGAAGAAGTCAATCCGAGTATTTTTTACTACGGCACTAAGTCTCTACAGCAGATTTTTTGGGTTGAAAAATCTGTTTTTCCGTTCGTTTTATTTGACAAAAATCATTTCATCTGCTGGCCAAAAAGTGATATGAGCTTGTATGGACGATGACCTTGAACAAGGATTTTGCAAACCATTTTAACTACTCTTTTGGTAAAGCTGCTTACTGGGGATTCAAACCTGAGAACGCTTCCATCTTTAAAACAAGCGACGCGACTATTTCTTGAATGTTGAAAAAGGTCGTGAATGGCGCTTGCTGGACTTCGTCCCATTACACCTGGGCTATGGTCATAAGAACCGTGAAAATCTAGTCCTAAGAAGTTCTCACTGTGCTGGAGACTTTTTGGAAATCCCGAAAGTCCTATTAATGAAAGAAAGGCAATCACTATTTGTAACAGGACGTATATATTTCTCCAAATGATTTTAAACCATAAAATGTTGAAGGTTAAGTTCAAAATCGAATGAAAAGATGTGACAGTCTGTGGTAACTTGATGCGCTGGCGACTGTATATCTAAGTGGATGTAAAAATAGGCCAAAGACATTTCAATAATCACTCCAAACCTTTATGTTTTGGACGTAAGAGACGTCGACCGGTGATTTCTTACTAGGTAGGTAGGTACTCAGTAGGTACATTATACTAAGTCCACCAGCTTACAATATTTTCACAAAAAACGACAATACTATTTCATACGAAACTGCCTGAAAAGGAACACTTGTATTTTTTTAGTGTTGAATTATGTTCTGAATTCAGTAACAAGTTTAACGCCACTATGTTTACTACACAATCAATCAACAAAGTAAATGCGAATAAGAAAGGCGTCTCCCACAGCATTTATACGACTTCCTAAGAGCTAACTTTCTTATCCTATCCGACGTTTACGACGACAAATGAATACAGCACAGTGTGGAGGCAAAAACGTCTCTGTGCACGAATTCGTAATAACCCACAGTCACGTAGACATATATTAGCCTTCAGCGAAACATGTTTGCGCCCCATCCACGACCGCAGGCGATGCGAATTGCGTGAAGCGACACGCGCACGCTTCACTTATTTCAGAACTCGTCGCGTGCTCTGAGCAGTATCTTTCATTTGTTTTCTCCATAGTTGCTGTCGCAAAACGCATGTCACTTAAGCGTCTATCTTGTGGCCAAACGGTTAGAGCTGATTTTTCCTCGGATATTGAAGATCTCCGGTTTATGACTGAGTATTGGAGGTATTGCTGAATTTCCGTTGCTCCTGATTTTAGTGAATGTCTTTGAGTTTCGAAATAGTGTAGTGTGGAGTATGGTAAATTGCGATTGTGAGATAAAAGAGCGGGTGGCGTCGAATCGGAAATGCCGAAAAAAGATAGTTCGAAGTTTGCCATGATTTGATTACGATTCGCTTCGTTTCCTGGTTTATTTGCGCGAGTTCTGCTTTAAAGAAGTTCTTGTGAGTTTGTTAATGAGTTTGATTTGATTTATTTACTACAGTTAGAGTTAGGTAATATAATTTAGTGTTCTACTTATAAATGAAGATATTTTTCTCGTGCAAATGAAAATGATCAAATCTTTTTCCATGATTTTATAAAACAGTCTTGGCAATGACATTCACATAAACATTATATTAATCTATTTCAAAAGAACTCTAAAACCATGCGATCTAAAATATTAGGAATACTGCTAAAACCTCAATATTTCAACCCCAAAAGATCTTTCGCATAATTAAAGCATATTAATTACTCTCACACACGAACTCAGAAAGTGCATCGCCATCCGTTTTACCGTAGAAAATGTAATTAAAAGACTGCTCGGTCTGCGATTCAGGCCAAAGTTACGCTACACTAACGAGGGGTGAAGTTAAAAAGGGTTCTTCAGCTGAAAATGATCCGTCTACCTTTTGTGGCACAAAGGGTTGCAATCGGAAAGTCCCCCGTCAATAATAAACACTATTCGTAAAGGAAAAAGATTTCGATTTGAAACGGGAGCGAAGCTGGGTAGCGTCATAGAATAACGTATTCGTGTAGAAGCGATACACGTGTTTTGCTTCTACACTTTGAAAACGTATTTATTTATTTATTTATTCAGTATATATTCATACTCCTTAGAGTTTTACCGTGCACCAAAATCATCGACTACAAAATTTAGAGAATGAGGATCTAATTCAAATTATGTAGTCGATGATTTTAGGTAGGTACTTAGTTAAAAATAAATTACAACTTAAATTACAGCGGGTATTAGGCGAAATAATATCTAATACTTGTACTAACGAGCGAACCTCGGTGACCAATCCGACCTTCCGTTCTTAAAAACAGAAGTGGTGGAGGAAGTTTTTTAATTGATACAGGTTGTTCCTAAAAGTATATGTTTTATGTAATACGTAGTTATTTTGTTTTTGAACGTGTACTTTCATGTTCAAATACGCTTCCAGTTGCTAATTTTATGCAAGTGTAAAATAAGAGTTCGAAACACAATACTGCGCTCCAAAACACATATAGCTGACGTGGCTCAAAAGGCTGCCCAACTCAAATGGGACTGGGTAGGTCATGTCTGCCGGAAAAACTGAGGACCATAATAGCAGTAAACTGGAGCCCTATCTCAGTGAGGCGGGGTCGCGGCAGACCACGAAGAAGATTGCGGGACGAACACTGGACAAGTTCCATCAGAAGGAGGACGTATGTGTTCCCGAGAACTGGGAGAAGTGGAGGGAGGCCTTCGCCCAGGAGTGGGATAGAACAGGATAGGAAAAAAAAAAGTTAATTTCAACATGACTTAGCTCTAATGTTTGAAGTTGTAACGCTTACTGAACTTTGTGTGGTTGTAAGTTATTTTTACAAAAATAACATTTTTTTATGATTTTGTTAAGTAACTAAATTGCAAACAAACGAGTCGTACCCGTTTGATACCTAACTGTATCAAACGGCTACGACTCGTTTTGAAAAAGCCAATTTTGTTATTTTGACGACGATTGAGCGCAGAGCTTGTAACGTTCGTCACAACCCTGATTGACTATATTGTCCGTACGAAACACTCTGACATTTAAATGAATTCTGAGTAAAAGTTTCACAACTACAAGAATTTCTTAGTTTGGTCCTATAAGATGGTCATATAAGAAGCTTTCACATCGCTCATGTTTGCTGGTCCATACAAAGATGTTTTCAAATTATTGGCCGGATTTGGTAACATTATTTTTGGACCCTAAAAGTCTAGGACGTATTACTTTGAAAGTAAACTACATAACATAAACATATACATCAGGCATTTTTTTTTTAATTTTGGGCATCATCAAATGCCCCTCCCGCTCTGGGCGGAGTGGAAGGGAGTGTCAGACTTATACGACTAAAACCCATCCCTGTTCTTTCTTTGCCCTTTGTGTTCCAGGGCCGTGGTATCTTTTTCGAACAGTTCCGCAGCCCCGGCAGGGACACACATCACGCCTGTAATCCCCAAAGGGTCACTCAAAGGTGTACCTAATAGTACACCCACATTTCGCAAGTTATGTTTTTTAAGTTTCAGGTAATACTGAGACCGGGCACACATCCAGACTTCTTGGCTGCTTCTGAGAAATTCCTGATGAAAAACCCAATAACACTTGTCGACCGGGGAATCGAACCCAGACACTCATACTCAGCAGTCGCGCTTGCAACCACTAGACCAACGAGGCAGTCCGTCAGTGAAAGTAAACTATTAACGAATTGCGTCATCTAATAATGTTACCATTGCTGGCACTCCAGCCTCCTCTCAGTGTGAGGGAGTGGATCGAAATCCACAACACGGCCACAGTGCGTGTTGGCGGATGTCATAGTTATGACCAGTAGCGAAGGATCTATTGTTGCAATAGGTAAGCCGGAGTACATAGCTTTAATGTAATTATATTATTTGTCTATAGTACACTGACTGTGCCATTTTTCAAAGGGAATCCAATAGGAATAGAGTTGTATGGAACCTTCGCCACTGGTTATGACTGTCATTATTGGTTCTAGGTCATTCCAGGTTTTGTTGCAATGTGTCCCTAACTTTTTGGAGAGCAGTCGTTATGGCAATTCCTTCCATGATTTTGTACCTATGTATAAAACTTCTATCAACATAATATAAAAGAAATACGTGGTCATATTTACGCAGTTGTCCCAAAAATTTTTGTATGGAACAACTGATTATTTTTCTCGATAAACAATTTGTTCCATGGAAGATTTTGTTCAGTTTGACGCACTGCAGAGGTACAGCACTAAAAATAACATAACATTTCTGATACATGCTGTAAACACACACTATGTAACAGTGAGTATATCTGTTAACAAACTACGCAAGTATTGCTGTATATAGCAATATCTGAAGTTGCGATGTAATTGGAATGTCTGGAGGACTTGGCATGATTGACGGCTCAAAATTGGTCGTTGTTGGGTACTTTGTAGCTGTTACGAGTATGTACTGAAATGTGTAGTACGATTGATCGGGATAAGACGTATGTAGTACCAAGCTCGTTGAGTATAGATCAGTTTTTTGTGTGATAAGTAATAAGAGAAAGATCCTCGGAGTAATTGAGTAACACACTCAAACGTCAAACGACATTGCTATTGTAAGTTTTTGATGTTATGTAAAATATTTTGTGTTTTTTCGCAGAATTGATTTTGCGTTACATTAAAGGCCGAAACACACCGGATTCGTATACGTAGACGTGCACCTGCACGTGCACTTACCATGACGTTGTAGTACATGGAACTTTATAGAGCCATGGCACACCGCTCACGTGACGTACATGTGTGCGTAGGCTACATGTCTCTATAAAGTTCCATATATTACAACGTCATGGTAAGTGCACGTCTACGTGTACGGATCCGCTGTTTTTCGGCCTTTAATGTAATGGATTTCCGCAAAGTAACGCCTGATTCCATAATTTAGTTTTAGACAGTTCAACAACTTACAGATACTTAAGGAAAGATTTTTTAAATAAGTCGGGTGAATCCTGTGCAGTGGCCTAACTACTGTTCTAGTTTATTTCCATTTTAGAGTTTTCCATACATAATTTACCGCTAATTTCGTCCTGTACAATGTAAAGATCTCCAATTAACTGTCCTCAGTAACCGATCTCTACTAATATTGATCGGGACAAAACCCCGTGTAAGGGATGACGACAGATTTGATATATATATACTAGTAAGTAATACAACGCCGCCTTTTTTAGCACGGCAAACAGTCTCTGAGGGGTGCTACATACATGTGCGGCTATGTTGAATAAGAATGCCGACCCTAAGCAATTACTGCACATATTCAGTTTTCATTCGGCTCGGGCCGTCGGCAAATTTCGTTCGGCATCTACCATCGCAAAATCCCAGGAACTGGGTTCTTTAGGTCAGATAGGCAGTCGCTCCATGCAAAATACTGGTATTCGGCTGCATCCGGTTTGACTGGCAGCTGACCCCAACAAATATTATGTAGTTTGGAAAAGGCTAGATAGATGATGATCTACCATAACTGAAACATGTTTGGAACAGCTAGCCGTGCAGCTTTTTCCCAAACGTCTATTTACACGAGTATATTCGATTTTGCCGTTCGGCTATGCCGATTGAACTCGACTCAAATATACGTAATGTACCACTGACTATTCCCGACGACACCCGACGTCTCCCGAAAACTCCCGACGATAGATTCGCGTGTCATTTACTGCGTCCTCTCCTCCGTCACTCATCTCCATACATTTGCATGTTGTTTGTCGTGTATCGGTTGTTGAGCCCATCGCTTTTGCCTATTTTAATCCCTTATGTATAGGCACGGTTTTCAGTTTGTTCAAGAGAAAAATCGATAAAGATGTCGGTGCGGAGAAGTGTAAAGATTGCGCTTTTTTTATAAATTTTTTTGGTTGTGATGCAGCATTTATTACGGAATTGCCATAATAGTTGCGCGATTGCTTTATCGACGCAATAGTTTCTGAGAATTGAGAGGAGTATCTAAAAGTATTGAAAAGATCGCTTATTAGCCCAACCACGAACGATTTTTATAAGGAAATAGCTTTACGTGACAAACATTACAAAAGGGTTAAATGACACCAATCTCTCAAGATTTTTTAGCTGCAATTTTTGTACAAACTATGAGGAGCTCCTGGTTTAATAATAACAGCGCTCGGGTCGATCTTTAGGTTATGCCGTGCTTGCCTAGGTTGGTCTGTGGATGGGTGACTTACCAAGGGGTAACGTATTACCCAGTACTAACTGGGTTGTGGAGGTCAGATAGGCAGTCGCTCCATGTAAAATACTGGTATTCAGCTGCATCCGGTTAGACTGGAAGCCGACCCCAACATAGTTGGGAAAAGGCTAGGCAGATGATGAATTTTTGTTCAAACAATCTTAGTAACTTTTCTTTTTGTAAATTAATTCGAAACACAGAACATAATATGCTATGTTTCTTTAAAACTAAGTTACCTAACTAAAGCTTTCTCCCGACATAAACTTCCTTTTTAAAACCTCGTTTTTTATTAAAACTCCAAACATTTTTAATAAACACTCAGAGAAATAAAATACAGTGCCCTGAGAAGTTAAGCTGAGCACGTTTAGCTTCGTTCCGGTTGGCAACCAAGGTAAGAGAGATTGTAGAGTTGTGTTAGAGACGTTCCAGACTAGATAGTAAGCAGCGGCACGTCTTTGAACAAATCATCATCTGCCTAGCCTTTTCCCAACTATATTGGGGTCGGCTTCCAGTCTAACCGGATGCAGCTGAATACCAGTATTCTACATGGAGCGACTGCCCATCTGACCTCCACAATCCAGTTAGTACTGGGTAATACGATACCCCTTGGTAAGACTGGTTGTCAGAGTTTTTGGGCCACTGACTACCTAACGACTGTCAAATATCTACAAATGACAGCCGGGAGCAACGGCTTAACGTGCTTTCCGAGGCACGGAGGAAACTCGCTATGTAATGGTCGGTCACCCATCCATACACCAACTAAGGCAAGCACGGCTTAACCTAAAGATTGACCCGAGCGGCTGTTATTATTTAACCACGAGCTCCTCTCGAGAACAAATCACCATAATAAAAATCGTAAACTCTATCTGACAGAAAATGCTCAGCACTGGATTTTTGCATAAGAGTTTATAATACACAACAAAATACGACTTGCCATGGCTGACCGGGAAGTCTTTAAATAGACTCCGGACACAGATTGGCCGAAGTAAGAAAAACCTGTTTAGGTGGAGATCCAATAGACTACTTCATTCTTCTTCTTCGTTGTGTCGATGGTTTCCCCTTTTTTTAAATTAAATTTGTTTTGTCCAGAACTCTGCCACCTCGACGGCGTTGGTGCTGGCCTCGGACAGGTCCCTCAAAGTGCACATGAAACCACACATAGTGCAGGATAGGAGATGAGCCATAGTTTGCTTTGAGGCACCGCAGTCACACCTGGCTTCATCGGAATACCCCCACCAAGGGACCAGGTTGTATCTGCAGTGCATTATCATTTATTATCATTTATCCTGCTGTTTGCACATTACAAAAGCTAATGGACGCTACTGAAAATGCTAGACCAGTCGCAAAATTTTGGGCCGAATCAATTTAGATTGCCATCGACGCGCTAAGAAGAAGGTACACAACGAAGTATTTTTGAAGTTCATCATTTTATCGGATGGAATATTATTATCTCATCAGGCACACAATTACCAGTAAGATTAAAATGATATGTGATTATTTAATCAATTAATGTTACCTCCAATCGCCTGAAACACAGGATTACCTAGTTCAGACACAAAACATGGGTGAACTTGACATAGATTTAAGAAAAACTGTACATGTTGTACCTTACATTTTTTTTTTTGAGTACATTTTTTTTTGATTTGCTGTATATATGTAATCCTATTCGTAAATAAACACATTACGTCACGCTAGAATTCTACGAAGGGTTTAGCAAAAGTGTAGGAATAGTATACTACAGCGAGACGAGCGAGTACTAATCTGAAGTCAATGTGAATAAAGTATTGACTGCCCCGCTGCCGCTGGTTGGTAAGCAAGCACATCTGCCGAGCTTAAGTTTTATTTATGTCCACACAGAATACTTAGCAGGACATTACATATGTTATTGGGTTCCATTTAGATATACAGGGTGTAAACGGACCCTTCACGAAGCCGTCAACCAAGCATTCTGTACATCAAACTATGTAACCCAACACAAAAATAAAAATCACGTTTGGCGGTAGTTCTCAATGTAACGCTTTCAAAACATTGTACTTATGGAAGCATTGAATAGTAAACGGGTCATGGAGGTATTTAAAGTAAAGTTATAACTTTAAAAAATAGTATTTAAAAAAAAACTTGTGAAATAGTTGGAACTTTGACCCCCAATAACTCTGTAACTAAAAGGTTCCCAGGTATGGTCTAGAACAAAAAAAAATACCGCAATAGCGGGGAGAACAAGTGCCTTTTGGCTTCGTTAGGGTCCATTTACACCCTTTATTTAGTCTCAAGTCTATCTCGAAGTTTTGAGGTTGGTAGTACTGGTAAAGGAAGCACGTCGTTGGTGCAGCGTCTGATCTCTCTCACGACCGAAAATTGAGGTGGATTATTAAATAAAGCTATGGCACGTAATGTAATGTAAGCCCTAACGACATGGTAATAAAACAATTAAGCTGCCTGCTCGTTAAAGCGGAGTGGACGCGACAAAATTCAGCCGAGGATCATAAAGTTCAATCCGCTTATCGCGGTGACATGATAGTTATTTGTCGACCTTTGTCGCCCATATACGCCTAAGTTTAGTGGTTAGATATCCATTTTATTTTGTACATATTTATTGGTTTACTTAGGTCTTTGGCAAACCAATCAAATTGGCTTTTAAAACAAATTACAACCGAATTGATCAACTGATGTAATGAATATCATATGGAGATTTTGTTTTTAATTCTACATAATAATGAACTAAAACGGGCATTTATATTTGCCAAAAAAGCAATACAGAACTCATACCATATCATATTGTCTCTTTTTTTCTGTTTAATTTACGTTTTATATTGTATAGATTTAAGTTTCTTATTTTTATTTTTTTTATTTGTTTGTTGTGTGCACTTGTGGCCGTGTGCCAAATAAATATGTTTTCTTTCTATCTTTCTTTCTTATACCGCTTTTAAAAAATCTGAACTAAAAATCCTTGTATATCCGCACCGCGCGTTAATCCACCGTCTGAACAACCCTTACCGCCACTGGCCTTGTTCATTTCACAGCTCTGGGTGAGCCTTACATTTAGAAAGATATAGCGGGCTCCGTGCAAGGGTAATAGTGTATGAACGTCTCAGCTCGGTGCAATTAGCGGCTTTACCTCCACGTCCTCATAATTTCCTGGTACCTCCTATCATTGCCAGTGAATCATGGAAGCTGTAAATTTTGTAGAAACTCGCACGCTTGCTGCTGAGTAAGAGTAAATTTTGTTATTTGGTTTTGGTTTGTTTATAAGCGAATTTACTTTTTAAAAGGTAGGATTTATTAAACATTGTCACTAATAATCTTCTTTTTTCTTTAATGCATACAGGCACTAAGAAATCTAACATGCACAAACACTCAGACCTAGAATAACAATCCGTTTGTCATCATCATCATCATCTTCCTGCCCTGGTCCCATTCTATTTGGGGTCGGCTCAACACGTTTTCTTCTTCCATTCTCCTGTATCAGACGTCACTACTTCATTTACGCCTATCTCTTTCATGTCATTCCTCACACAATCCATCCATCTTTTCTTTGGCCTTCCTCTCCCTCTCTATCCATCAACATTGTTCCTTACAAGGATCGAACTCGAGGCAGAGGCACTGCGTCGTCCATTCCATGAATCCAGCCTGTGTTATTTATGCACACATCATATGTCTCGGGTATTTTTCACACATTTCGTACTGTTTTTATTTACGAAAACGCCCTTCACCCTTTGCCACCCATGTGTACATCTACACATCCCTACATATACAAGCTAGCGTGATTGCAACGTAATAAAAACGCGATATTATACCTCCAAGTCTTTTTAGCTCTGTCCTCAATAAACTCTTATCTCAGAGGGACTGTGTTTTAGTGCGAAATAAAATGCTAGTAGGTATGCACTTTACGATGCGAATTTAGAGATACGGGGACCGAGATGTTGAGTGTATGCTAAACTTTAGCGCAACGAGCAAGATTTATGTTCGGGACTTGGAGTAATGAGGTGCGAACTAAGGTTGGACTTACATTCATTTTATGTTCTGATTTATTCTTATGTCAGATGAGTAATGGAAGATTTGATGTACCAGACTAACAGGTACAATGACAGCAAGGTAATTGAAATGATAAAAATAAAGGTTCCAGCATGTTATTGCCTACGACGACGTTACTAGCGGGTGTTATATATGTCAGGATTTATTCCGTTCGGCTCGTACATCATATGGGTAGACGATGGGTTTCGTGCTATGAAAACACTCTGGCTGCGATACACTGTTTCTAGCAAACTAATGAATTACTTGAGATTACAACTAAACACAATAAGACAACTCAACTCCGCCGCGATCAGACATTGACTGTCGCCCTCGCCTCGAGCTGACCATCAGGGCTCTGTAGAAGCACGCTGTGTTGTTGGTAGACTGGTAAGTAGGTCGCGTAATGTCACCACTGCACACAAGCGCGCTTTCCAATTCATTTTATGTTCATACATAACCGGATTCGACATATAGGAAGAAGGAATTAGCTATTTTTATTTTAGAAAATGTATTAGGGTTCCGCGCAAAAAAAATAAAACCCTTGAAAATGTTTAGAAAATCCTATTCTAATAGGTAATATTTTATAATAATTTCACGTGAACGAAGGCTGCGGGCAACACCTAGTGTGAACACATTTATCAAAATACTAGCTTTTGCCCGCGGCTTCGCTCACGTTCATTTAGAATTTGACAATCAATTCGGGATGTACTCTGCTTGCAATAACATAATTCAATCGCGATTCAAAATACACGTGGCGCCATCTATTATCATAAGAACGTTATTGTTGTTTTCCTTGCGAACAGTACTTTTTTTCGGTTAAAAGGTACCCTATGTCCGTGTCTGTACACTTGACAACCTATATGCAAAATTTCAAAATGATCGGTTTTGTGGTTTAGGCGTGAAAAGGTAACAAACAAACTTACTTTCGCATTTATAATATTAGTTAGGATTAGGATGTGCAGTCTAGGGGCAGCCGAGACTCAACAATGGTTTGGATGGCATTTTTATTGGACGCTCCTTACGATGTGATTCAAACTGTTTCTCATGATTTAACTTTATTTGCTAACATAAATTTTACTGAACTGGCTTAAAACATTACCGCAAAAATGTGTTCTGAGTACGACGAAGTGTAAGTAATTTTTATCAGAATTTCTTAGGTATTTTAATTCTACGTTGTTAGTCTTGTGGTCGCAATCGCGACTGCGGGGCATTGATTCCGGGGTCGGGCAAATTGTTATTGGGTTTTTCCATCAGGAATTTCCCAGTAGCAACCACGGAGTCTGGATTTGTGCCCGGTTGATGGCAAACGGCATGGGACTTAAACATAACTTGTGAAATGTGGGTGTGCTACTAGGTACACCTGGTCCTCTGCTTAACCCTTTGCGGACTATAGGCGTGATGTTATGTTATGTTTAATACTACATGGATTAAAATTTAGATTTTATAGGCTTGCTTCTTGCGGATGATTCGTCGCCTTCCAATTTTCAAAGGGTAACGTTTCATCCGCGGATGAAATATTTTGCGGATGAGTAGTCACCTAAGTCAACGTAACAGGCGAAATATGGATTTTATTATTATTATTTGGTAAGACACACTACCAGCTAATTACCTAGCTGTTGTGTGTGTTGTAAGCTTGGAGAGTATTTGTCCGCATAAGTTCACCTCAAGCCTTACCCTTTTGGGAAAAATTATAAAAGCCCTAAATAATCAGTTGCTCTACTTGTCAAATTCCATCAGTACCTAATAGATTATTACGTCCATAAAACGTGCGTTCGTCCGGAAAACTCGATATATTTGCCAAAATAAGGGAAACTAACTGTATCAGCATCCCCTACTTCCCACGCATATTAGAGTCAACTGGGGAAAATTGGTCACTATCGCAGCAGCCCTTTTTCCTCAATTAACGCGTGCCAATCTCGTATGTGATAATACCTAAGCATCGGATTTAATCTTTGTTTTTCTTACATTCCTAAATCAACAGTTTCTTTTGATTCCGCAGAAAGATACGTCATTTAAAGATTCGTTGTAATGACGTAGTCTTTGAGATTTTCTTTCTTTATTTTTTCTTTTCGAAACGTGACTTTTCGTGTAAGGCGTTATGTAAAGAGAATTGGGGTATATCCTGTGCCTTTAGAAGATTATTAATCCTCAGTTTTTCAACGTGTTGTGGACAATTGCGGTGTCTCGTAATAATTTCAATGCAGTTATATTGAAACTTTTGACGTTTAAATTGCTAAGAGTCTCGTCCAGCACCTGAAGAGGTCTTAGAATTATAGGTTTCGTTCGTGTTCCTCGCGCGCCTTAAAGAGATGAGGGCAGGCAAGGGCGAACGCCTGCCCGGGCTGCGGGACTGTTTGAAAGAGATACCGCGGCCCTGGAACACAAAGGGCAAAGAACGAACATGGATGGGTTTTAGTCAGTAAAAGTCTGACACTCCCTTCCACTCCACCCAGAGTGGGGGGGGGGGGTCATTTGATGATTTCCAGTCCAAAAAAAATAAAAATAGGTCTTAGGTTAGGCAGTTCATTAAGCACGTGATACATGTGTGACGTGGTCCGATCGTCTGAAAACCAGTCTTATCAAGGGGTATCGTATTACCCAGTACTAACTGGGTCGTGGAGGCCAAATAGGCAGTCTCTCCATGTAAAATACTGGTATTCAGCTGAATCCGTTAAGCTGGAAGCCGATCCCAACATAGTTGGGAAAGGGTAAGCAGATGATAACATATGTGACGCTAATACCAGATGATAGCTTTATTAAATCACATTCTTGGATTTTCAAAGCTCTTAGTTTGGTCTTCTCTTATTGGTCGCAAGCGTAACTGCTGAGCATCAGGTCCCGGGTTCGATTCCTCGGTCGGATAAAGTATCACCAAAACAACGATGGATGGACTGTGTGAACGATGTTATGGCTAGAAAGGAGATAACTGCGGATATGACGAGTACTAGAGCAGAATGGAAGAAGAAGACATGCTGCGCCGACCCCAAATAAATTGGGATAAGGGCAGAAGAATGATGATTTCCGCAGTAGAATCTGCAAAACACTTAAAACATTAATTCTAAATTGATCATGAAGTTTTGTAAACATTCGTTCTTTATTATCAAAATAAAGTTTATTTTCGCGGAAATCGGTTTTACTCAACCGTGTTACAAATAATTAAAACGACTGTAATTGATCAACTTTCCCGAACTTCCTCAACAAAATATTGCTCACTTTATATTTTATCGTTTTGTTTCGGTTATAATGAATTGAGTAATTTCTATCGTTACGATTTGTTTGTAAACTTTGAGATTTTATGATACCTATTTTATCAGCTTGAGTGTATTGGCATGTGCCAAATAAAAATGTTTTATTTCACGTGCACACAACAAACAAAAAAAAAAAAAAAAAACTTAAATCTGCACAATATAAAACGTAAATTAAACAGACAAAAAGAGATAATATTGTGTAACTCACGGCTGCGCCAAATAGGCCCAGTTCACCCATTCTGCAAGATACTCGCTAACTGTATCACAATGGTATATGTAGTATGAAGAAACAGTACTGCGCTTCCCTCATTACTAGCGTTTGGCTTCGCTCGCGTTTATTTAAAATTTGACAACCAATTTGGGTTGTACCTACTCTGCTTGTAATTCAATTATGATTTGAAAGACACGTAGCGCCATCTATGAGCATAATAACGTGATTGTTGTTTTCCTCGGGAACAGTACTTTTTTTCGGGATGAAAGGTACCCTATGTCAGTTTCTGTATACCTGACAACGTATATGCAACATTTCAGGATGATCGGTGCAGTGATTTAGGGGTAAAAAGGTAACAAACAAACTTACTTTCGTATTTATAATATTTGTAAGGATATATTTTAAAGCTATCAGCAGGAGATATCTTACCTTTACTATTCCCATCTTCTTTTGAACCCTATGTCTTTTATGTGAGTACACTGTAACTGTTTTTTATACTTCACACCACAACGCAAAAGTAGGACACGAATTGGAAAGACGAAACAAAAGACGTCTCAAAAGAGTTAATAGTTTCATTTCTTGGATACTTCTCAAAATCTTTGAAATCTCGAATATCCACAAAGAAAATGTACAACTTGTAAATTCCCAAACTGAAATGAGATTTCCCTCTCTTGTTTCCTTTACCTGAGATTTCACTGGTCGAGTTACAAAACAAGACGAAAACTTTTGAGATTCCATTAATATTTCATTAATAATTTCATTATCCTATTTGTTTCCATTTTTAATTTTGATGGCAATTATAACTTTTTTTGGATTAATAAATTATATATTTTTACAACAGAATGCGCAGAATCGTGAATGAGAAGATTTTTGGTTGTATAATAATGAAAATTCAGTAACTAACAGAATCAGTTTCCGAGCCGTGCTTTCGGAGAACAGCGTTGGTTATATCGTAGCTGAAATATCTTTCAGGCATGCTGGTTCCCTCGGTTTCCTCACAATGTTTTCATTCTCCGAAGTAACTGAAAATTATACAATCTTCTTTCTCGTTTCCTCATGACTGAGGGTCGTGACCACGTGAGGTCGTTGCCTTCTCCACCAACGCTCTCCATGCTGGACGGTTTTCGGCCGTGCGGACAGACGCCTGGAAATTTCCTCTGGAGACTTCCTTCACCACATCTGTCCATCGGGTTGGTGATCTTCCACTGCCCCTTTTTCTTTTCACGTTACCAGCCACAGTAGCTTCTCCAAGCTATCAGGCATCCATCATCCATCATCATGATCCATCATCATGAAATCATCATCATCCATCGTCATGAGCCTATATCGTCGTCTTGCCAGGCATGAATCCGAAAAATTGGAGGTGCGTGTCGTGTGTGTTCGAACTTGAGACCTATGACTTGGCAGTCAGACGGTCACACCACTAGGCTATCACTGCTTACAGCTTTTACTCACGCAAATGTTTTGAGCTGGTTATGAAATAATTTTGCCAGTAACATTGAAACTCGATGAGGACATACTCGTTAAGCGCGACTCGGATTGAAATATTCCGAAAATTAAAATTTCATAGTTGTGTTGCACATGGTAATGGTACCTGTACCATTCAGTTTAATATTATAAAATACTAGCTGTGCCCCGCGACCTTTGTCCGTGAGAAATTTGCTGTGAGAAATATACTTTACGACTCATTCTCATACCTACCAAATATACATAAAAAAGTCATAAAAATCGGTCGAGCTGTTTCGGAGGAGTGCGGCCACAAACAATGTGACACGAGATTTTTAAATATATGATGTGCATTTTTAATGTTACATGAACAACTCTTTACAGAATATTAAAAAAAAAACCTATCTCATTGTACCCATGCCTTTTGTTGGTCTAGTGGTCGCAAGCGCGGCTGCTGAGCATGAGGCCCTGGGTTCGATTTTCTACCAGGAATTTTCGGGAGCAGCCACGGAGTCTGTATTTGTGCGCGGTTAATGGCAATAAGCTCGCCCCATATTACATGGGGCTTTAACATAGCTGACGAAATGAGGGTGGACTATTAGGTAGATGACTACCTAACTCTTCAGGGATAACAAGCGTGATGTTATGTAAATAAAGCTGCTGATAAAAAGTACTTTATTAAAATATAATAACACTAAAATATCTAAAATACGTTACATATAAGATATAAACACAGACAGCTCAAAATTGTACCCATTTTGTTCGCCTGTTTGCAAAATACAGCAATATTTTTAATTAATTTAGGATCTAACAGATTCGACGCCATTAGTGATTCAAATTTTAAGGTACCTACTTAAGCACTTAAGAAAACAACTCAAGAGTAAAATATATTAAGTAAGTAACTTTCGTATACTTTTGTAAAACATTTTCAGTCGTTTCTTTCGTTGAAGTGCCTACTAACAATATTTTTTGCCGTACAATTAATTTAACGGCTCAGTAAGTATTTTCAACTGGAACTTAAATACAATTTTTCCACAAAAAAATTGCCGGCCTATCGTAAAATTTTATTCTCCTCAAACTTTCCTAATTGCGATCACAAAGAGAAGAGGAATTATTTTCAAATTAAATTCCTGATTTTTTTACGAGTTTCACGAATGGTCGAAGGTACTTTTGACCTTCATGGGACCTCGGGGACTGGCGTTAATGGCGCAAATGGGTTTTACTTATTTTCTGCGTTTTAAACATGTTTTTTTTTCGTGTTCATAATTCGGCCTCATCGTTAAATTAATTTCAGGCCGTAATCACTCATATATATCGTAGAAAATGACTGGTAACCCGATGTTTTTCAAATGAATTGGTGGTCCGTATTTACTGATCACTTTTCGAGTTAGTGGGTAGTGATAAGTATACTGGATTTTAGTTACTCACTTGACCCTCTTTGGAGTAATCCTTTAGTCGCATTTTTACGACACCCACGAGTTGGCAATGTCTTTCATCTTTCTCACAGAAATCACATTAAATCCAGCTTATGTTACTTTAATGTCTATTTTTAACTACGCGGAAAGCTAGTCTTTTATCACAGTGGATTAAAAAAGTTTGAATGAACTTCGACCTTTTGTACATATTCTTAGGATTTTTGTTTCAAGTCATGATAAAACAATTTGAGATAAAACTTGAATTTTAGCATAGTAAATTAATTATGTCTTCGTTTCGCGTTACGAAACTTTGCTTTTCAGTGTACAACAAAAAAACTGATAAAAATTGAACTACGCGAATCAAATGAAGTATGAAATCTTGAAAGCGTAACGTGGATCGCCATTTTTTAAATACAAACTATTTCAAAATATTGCTAGCGATGAATTGGACAGTTCGGTCACATATTGGATTCAAGATCGTCGGAGAATCTATTCATTAATTTTGTCAGGATTGTCTACTTTGTTTTCTGACCAAAAGATAATCAAGAGTTATCGTCGCAAGGTTTTGAAGGACTTAATTATTGGAATGTCCGCTTCGAGACTTTCGATCGATGGAAAGGATATCCAGCAAAAAAAAAAGTTTTCCACGTATATACCAGTTTATGAAAAGTTATGATGATCCAAAATATATCTTTAATCCGCGGTCTATTGCCCATCTTAAAATACTGGTATTGCTGCATCCGGTCAGACTAGAAGCCGAAACAAAGGCTACATTTTGACTGACTTCAACAATAGGAGGAGTCGTTTTGACCTTGTAAACCCCGAATTTATTTAAAACGTGATTTTTCAGTAGTCGGGTTTTTTAGTTTTTTAGTTATACCACACAAATTCTTGTTAAGAACTAATTTTCAACTCTCTGCTCAGCGACCGAAGTAGTAAATTCGACACTGTGCTTTAATTGAGGTATTTATTTTGGTGTCGCCTAGTTGTGAAAGCTAAAGGTAAGTGGCTAATTACGTCACCAGCAAAAGAACTATATCTTGATGGAAAGTACTCGCCAGGAACATTTTGTTTAAGCGGTGGACTGCTGAGCATGGCATCCTGGCTCCGATTCTCAGGTCAGGCAAAGTGTTATTCCATCAGGATATTTTCGGTAACAGCCACGGACTCCGGATTTCTGCCCGGTCGATGGTAGTAGACTCGCCTCTATTAAATTATATTTAAACATAACATTACAAAATATAAGTGTACTATTAGGTACACCTCTGCCTAACCCTTCGGAGATTACATGCGTGATTATGTCTCATGCTGATTTAAGCGGCGCTAACTCGGAAAGTATACAGTTATGACATGTAAATACTTTATATCAAGTCGTAATAATTCAAAGCCTGTAAAGAGAACGACATGTGTTAGAATTTCTCACGGCTTATAAAGTTAGGTAGTACTTATCTCTTTGGTCGGAGCTTAGGGTTTCCGTGGAGTTCAGAGTGCATACTATTAGTCTTTACAGTCAGTCTGAGCTGTTGCTGAGAGTTAAATTGTAGTTCCGACTTGGTTTAATAACATATATGGATGTATAATTTAAACATAAATGGAGGAGCTCGTAACTAAATAATAATAGCTGCTCGGGTCGATCTTTAGGTTAAGCCGTGCTTGCCTAGGTTGGTCTGTGGATGGGAGACCACCCATTACATACCGAGTTTCATCCGCGCCTCGGAAAGCACGTTAAGCCGTTGGTCCCGGGTGTCATTTGTACATCTTTGACAGTCGTTAGGTAGTCAGTGGCGAAAAAGTCAGACAAGCAGTCTTACCAAGGGGTATCGTATTACCCAGTACTAACTGGGTTGTGGCGGTCGGATAGGCAGTCGCTCCATGTAAAATACTGGTATTCAGCTGCATCCGGTTAGACTGGAAGCCAACCCCAATATAGTCGGGAAAACGCTAGGCAGGTGATAAATTTAAACATAAATGATGCAACCAAGAGTTCGAAACAACATTTTGTATTGAGAGTGTTTCTTACCCGTTATATGATACGAGCGATGGAAAGGAAAGCCAGCAGGAACGAGAGAGAGAAAGAGAGTCTATGAAAAGGAACATGGTATCATCATCATCATCATTTCAGCCGAAAGACGTCCACTGCTGGACATAGGCCTCACCCAAGTGTTGCCACATTGACCGGTCCCGTGCGTCTCGCATCCAGCGGATCCCCGCAATCTTCACCAGGTCATCGGTTCACTTAGTGGAAGACCTTCCAACGCAACGTCTTACGGTTCGCAGTCGCCACTCCAGAACTTTACGGCCGCATCGGCCATCCGTACACGGTATGATGATCCAAAATACTATACTCCATGGAGTTTGTTTCTCGTTCTTCTCCATGGAGAGCTATGCTACGCATGGGAATGGTCAACTACAGTACTGTCGCAGCAATAATTGCTAAGTACTGTAGTTGCTCACTGTTCTGATTCACTATTGCCTCTCATTTTGCATCTCCTTCAAAATGACAGCCATCATTATTCTCAATAACAGTAAGGATGTTGTTGCGCAGTGGCTGTAAAGGGAATGGACCTTTTTTTTTGAATGGGAAATCATCAAATGACCCCTCCCGCTCTAGGCCGAGTGGAAGGGAGTGTCAGACTCGTACTGACTAAAACTCATCTATGTTCCTTCTTTGCCCTTTGTGTTCCAGGGCCGCGGTATCTCTTCCGAACAGTCCCGCGGCCCAGGGAATGGAGCTTAATATTTTGTTTTCGAAAAATGAAAGGGTTTTCATAAAAGGTGATATTACTTACAAAGCGACCAGTCTAGCTGAAACTCAAGCCCATTGTGTCTCCTTAACATATGTACTTGTTATACCTGTAAGTTTGGTATACATAATAGAGAGTATTTTATCTATCTAATTCTATTGCTATGAGTACTAGATCAGGTTTATCAGGCCAAATGACTCTTCCTGCCACACAAAGATACTGCCAAAATCATCCGACACCATAAACGAAGCCTAATGATGATGACATTATTATCTTAAGTGCCTGTTTCGTGCTTAAGTACCGTTTCACGTAAGATTTTTATTATATGTTGTATGTACAAGATTTTGATTGAAGAGAGACTGTCTTTTGTTCCTTCACCTTGTACAAAATAATAAAAAATCAAGCCAATCAATAAAGCAAGCAAGCAAGTTAGCGACCTGTTTGCTGACTACCCAGTGAGTGTTCAAATAATATAAGATGGATAAATAGAAAAATGGTTACTGAAAATAAATATGTTTAAAATGATTTGCTACATAAGTGAACGAAATTCAACCTCAACGGAGCATTTGCATATAATATAATATAACAAATCCAAGATTCGATTTTGTACAGAAACGAGTGATCATTAGGTGCAGGTTGCACGCTGTATTGTTCACTCAGTTGTAACTCAGTTCACCTTCGAGCTGACTTCACTGATGTAAAGCTCGAATCTAAACAATTACATTACGGGCTAATGCTACCGGTGAGGGAGCGCCTTTATGGTAAAACAGACCATAAATTAATGTGTTACGTACAAGTTCTAAATCTAACTAGCACCTGCTCGTCTTATAAAGTTATGATATCTAAGGAATTAAGATGCCAAAACACATTCACGCTGTCAAGTGGAGTGATCTATAGACGCATATATTTCTCTACTTGACACCTGAGGCCAAGCCTTGTAGAATGAAAATTACAAGACTGATATTCAAACTCAAATTCAAAGCATATATTCGAATAAGGGCCCAACTTATATATTTATAATTATATGGCATATATTATGGGCATATTTCGATAAAACAAATATAGATCTAATTATTTAATGTATACTTTAAAACGCAGGGCATGGTCAATCGCTAGGTACAGAGAATCCATCCAAGGGATCCAGTTAAGGTCCCAGTCCAAGAAAACTGACAGCACGTCGAAATTATCGCGCAGGTTAACGATGTTTTTTTGATTTAAGTTATGAAAAAAAAGGAAAAAAAAAAATTTAATCAGGACCAAACATTTTGTCAATTTTATGCACTCACCACACTGCGTAACAGTTGAAAATGAATGATGATGAATGTTGATGTTGAATGAATTGCTGTTATTTTTAATGCAACATAATATTAGTTATAATATGTTTAATAACTTCGTATTTTTTTTAGTCTCGCTCTTGTTGCGTAAATCAGACATTGAAAAGAGGTCTCTCGCACCCTGCGCAAATCCGAGTTCTGTTTCAGCACTCTTTCCGAGCCAACGAAAGCTCTATTGCAAAATCTATCGAGCAAATAAATACCTTTATATCCTTTTCTTCAAAATTGGCTCATTATTTTTGGTAAAAAAAACTTTGATTTTCGAAAACAAAAGATTCTATGAAAACCCTTTCATAGAAGGTGGTTTTGGAGCTCGTGGCTAAATAATAACAGCCGCTTGGTTCCATTTTCAAGTTAAGCCGCGCTTTCCTAGGTTGGTCCGTGGATGGGTGACCACCCATTACATACCGAGTTTCCTCCGTGCCTCGGAAAGCACGTTAAGCCGTTGGTCCCGGTCGTCATATTATTATATAGATCTTCGATTAGTCATTACAGGTAGTCAGTGGCCCAAAAGTCTGTCAACCAGTCTTACCAAGGGGTTTCGTATAACTCAGTAATAATTGGGTTTTGAAGGTCAGATAGGTAGTCACTCCATGTAAAATACTGGTATTCAGCTGAATCCGGCAAGACTGCAACATAGTTGGGAAAAGGCTAGGCAGATGATGTACGTAGGAACTAGATAAGTAGTTGGATTGTCGCCTATCATCTGTACCCTGTCGGTTATTGTTAAATTCATTACTTACCGTGTAAATATTGTCTGGAACCTTAATCACATTGAAGCTATACCTAATCACAACTCGTAATAATCATTCTTTCCCCTTACAATTTTTTCACCATTCTTTAGAATCGAAGAAACGACTATAATTCGTTTTAATGAAAGGTAATTTCGTCGGAAACGCCGAGGAATTCCTGTTAATAACTGCAATTTCCTTCAGCATTTGCGGCGTGGCACGATGTTGGTGCTTGTTTGAGGGCGGGCGCACGTCAGGTTTTGATTGCTTTTTTCATACTGAAATATTTATGTTTGATTCCAAACACATTTCAGTGTTGTAGATGTGTAGGCTGCCTGGATTTTTTCTCCATTATGTTGGGTTCGCCTTCCAGTCCAACTGTTTGCTGAAATTCTGCCGCCATTTTGTAAAGATCAAGATAGTTGGTTTACAAAGGTCCACGGTCACTTGCCATCACACCATCTGCCTAGCCTTTTCCCAACTATGTATGTTGGGGTCTCCTTTCAGTCTAACCGGATGCAGCCGAATACCAGTATTTTACATGGTGCGACTGCCTATCTGACCTCCACAACCCAGTTAGAACTAGGATTAACACGATACACCTTGGTAAGACTTGTTGTCAGACTTTCGGGCCACTGAACGACTGTCAAAGATCTACAAATGACAGCAAACACCGCTTAAACTGAAAATCAATCCGACCAGCTGTTAGTATTTAGCAACGAACTCCTGATGCATGAAGATATGTATAAACGTTAATAATAAACATATCGTCGAATTGACTGAAAACCAAATATTTCAAAAAGAAAACAACCAATCCGAACGGTGCCATTGTAGGATTATGTGAAATAAAACCATTATGATTTTGACTCCTAATAGCAGCACAAGACGGAGACGGAGGAATGTGGGAAGACAACCGACTAGGTGGACAGACGATCTCATTAAAGTGGTCGGAAGAAACTGACACAAAACCGCCAAAACTGGAGGGATTTGGAGGAGACCTACACTCAGAATTGGGTGGCCAAAAGTTGAAGAAGAAGAAGAAGCCCAAGTTAATGTGACATAGTCCAAAAGTGACGAAAGTTTCCTAATGTAGCTACAAAGACATGGCATATTGGATATCAGGGAATACGCCCTCATACAATAACAGTTCGGCAGTCCGTATTGTGATCGCAGAGTACTTATTGTACTCGGGTGGATGGTCGCCTTTCACAATATCGAAGGGAAGCAATAGTGCAGTCAAGTTAACTGGCAACAAAGGAAGTAGGTGTTTGTTATCATTGTGATATTTTTTTTTATTATGAGACGCTTCGTGGTACATAACGTTTGCGTGAATTGATAAAACTGCTAGGTTAAGAGAGCCTATTTTGGAATTTGGTTACTTCGCAAACAGCATTTTTTTTTTGCGATTTTTATGAAATAATTCATATAAATAACTGAATGAGAATATTTTTTTTAGTTATACCAATCTATGATGTATTAAAATATTTTTAATTGCAATAATAATAAAAAAATCGTGACATAAGGTATAAAAAAGGCACTTGCAAACTTTTCAAGTGTTTAACATCGTGTATGTTTTAATTATTGCATCATCTAATCCAGTGTTACTATTGCAATTCATAGTCAATATTTGAGTGCAACACAGGGAAATATTTCATACTTTCATTTTATAAGGTGAAATATTGGACAGTTATTTGTGACGTTGAAAACTTTAAAAATTGTCAGCGAAAACACTTTCCGTGGTCAGACTGAAGATGGATAATATATTCTTCCAAATTCCGAGTCTCAAAGATCACGATGCTATACGTTGATCCCTATAATATATGAATATCTATTACACATACAAAAGCAAAAGTCTGACTGGTCTAACCTTAGATCTGACATTGACCTAGCTATTGAAAAATGTTTGGTCTATGGAGGTCAGATGGCAGCTACTCTATGTAGAATACTGATAAACATCTTACATTTTCTTTTCCCGCAAAATCTATTCAATTTACCAACTCGTATCTAAGTTTGTTTAAGGACATCTAGCTTATTTTGCATTTGTAAACTTGATCGAGTTAAATTGAAATTTTTATTTATTCGGTTTAGAAATTCTCATAAAAATAGATGTTCAAATTTGCAATACATTCAAAAATGTCACCGAGCTTCAAATAACGTGTTTACATTGTATTATTGCGAAAAGATGTCAAATATTAATTTGTTCACAGGCATGAAAGTAATCATAAAATTCTTCAAACGTTTCGTAGCAAAATGCTACGACGTAGCTTATTACGTAGCACGAGTGGCGTAGCTCATCGCGTAGCGAGGTGAAAGCGTTGTCGCGCATAAGGCCCGTAGGCCACCAAAGCGGAGACGAGTGGAGATGTGTGAAGCGGAGAGAAGAGTGATGCGTAAAAGCTAAGGTGTATCAACGACGGTGCGTTCGTGTTTCACGCGCGCCTCAAAGAGATGTCAGCAAACCGGAAGGGGCCCGCAAGGGCCGATACCTGCCGGGGCTGCGGGACTGTTCGAAAGAGGTATCGCGGCCCTGGAACACAAAGGGCAAAGAAGGAACATGGATGGGTTTTAGTCAGTACGATTCTGACACTCGTCATTTGATGATTACCAATGCGAAAAAAAAGGTGTATCTATCAAAGCTGTGCTGAGATGCAAAGCGGCAGGTCGCTCACAGCACACCGCTCACCGCACGCTGCTCAAGTCTCTTTTCGTCTCCGCTGGCCTAAGTAATTGCAAGATATCTCCTCTCCTCCCTGCTCAACCGTTTCCACTAAAGCTAAGCGAGACGAAAAGTGTAAATAACAGAGGTTTAAAACACATCCCTTCTCTTCTCGTCTCGGCTTCGGTGGATTCCAGCCCTAAATCTACAAGAAGATGCCTCTGTATAAGTGTATATTTGTTCGGAAGTCACAGGCGGTAATGTGAGCAACTTTAATATGTACACGAACAAGATGCTAAGAACCATTCAATGTTAGTTGGTACATAATCGAAGATAACGTGTTTTCATGTGGTACTTACACATTGAGTGCAACAGTTTAAACCACTTCGGTATAACGGTAACTGTTCACGATTATCGAGAAGAACCATATTATGCGGACACTTCGTTTTAACTTTACTGCAAATTGGATGCATTTGCACGTTGGACACATAAATGTGACGTAAAGAGGTTTATGTTATGTCCTGATGCTACATTATTGTCGCAATCGAGCCTTTTCGTGACCACCTCCGCAGTTATGTCACGGAGAGAAAATGAAAATGATAATGTTCTGGTTTATTGATACTTTGAATTTGATCCTGCCGTCTGATATATTGGCAGTGAGTTATGCGGTACTGGATCTATTTTAGGAGTATTGCCCTTTTTAAAGGATTAACAGTAGTCTTCTTTCTTTATCGTGTGGTTACTGCCTAACCTGAGTCACAGTTAGAGTTTTTATACTGCCCATAGGCCTCTGACTTGGCTTCACATGCCATCGAGAAGTATCACTCAGACATGCTGGTTTCCTCACGATGATTTCCTTCACCGAAGCAAGTGATAATTTTACAATATGCACATTAATCCGAAAAATAAGAGGTGCGCGTTTTGGGTTCGAACTTGAGACCTATGCCTTGGCAGTCCGACGGTCACACCACTAGACTATCACTGGTTGTTATTAACTGTCGTGCTTTTGTCACATTCATGACACTTGGTAGACTAATATTGATGATTGTAGAATAGAATAGCATATACGTACATTATTGTACACCAAAATTGAAACACAACTGCTTTACAATATTGATAACTCTATGGTTAGAGTAGCGGTCTTATCGCTGATAGCGATATCTTCCAGATAACCTTTGGATGTACTGTACAAACATGAATTATAAAACGGCCGTAATAATCCAATTAAATATACATGTCGGATATGTCAGGATTTATTCCGTGAGGCTCGTACATCATGTGGGTAGACGATGGGTTTCGTGCTATGAAAACACACTGGGTGCAATACACGGTTTCTAGCAAAACTAACGAATTACTTGAGATTACAATTTAACACAATAACACGGGGCACAATGAATCGGCTACAGTTCCAAGACGTCTCAACTCCGCCGCGATCAGACATTGACTTTCGCCCTCGCCTCGAGCTGGACATCAGGGATCTGTAGAAACACGCTGTGGTGTGGGTAGAATGGTAGGTTGTGTCATGTCACCAGTGCCCACTGGCGTGTTTGCCGATATATTTTATGTCCGTACTAACGACCGGATCCGACATACAAATAAAGGGTGTAAAAAGACCCTTAACGAAGCCGAAAGGCACTTGTTCTCCCCGTCATTGCGATCATTTTTTTTTCTGAACCATACCTGGGAACCTTCTAGTTACGGAGATATTGGAGGACAAAGTTCCAATTATATCACAAGTTTTTTTTTAAATCCCACTTTTAAAGGTTTTAACTTTACTTTAATTAACTACATGACCCGTTTACTATTCAAAGCATCCATCAGCACTAAGTTTTGAGTGCGTTACATGGAGTTTTACCGTAAAATGCGATTTTTCACCCCAAAAAAAAAGTCGTTTCCCAGTAATAATTTTTGTATAGGGTTACTTAGTTTGATGTACAGAATGCTTGGTTGACGGCTTCGTGAAGGGTCATGGAGTTTCTTGCCCATTCTTTTCCATAGAGATCTACGCTTTGGAATGGGCAACTACAGTACTTTCACAAGTTATTATGCCTTGTGTCTGGGACTGTAGCTTCGCCTTCTTTGTTTTTCTGACATGCAAAAGTGCCTGTTATGGTCTAATTGAAATAAATGCTTTGTGTTTTGAGTTTTTTTTTGAGTCTGTTTACACCTTGTACATATATTGTCAGCAAGAAAATAGACAGTTCAATTCCATCTAGTGTTAGCAAGTATGTACTGCGGAGTTTCAAGAACCTCCAAGGCAGTACCAACACATGCAATACTGTTGTAATTTGTGCCAGAAATGTCTCATTTCGTTCGTAACATGTAGAAACACAAAATGAAAACAGAAAACGAAGTAAATTATTGTTGGAATATGTAAATCATTACCTAGTTTTTAGTTTTCAATGTAATACATTTGCATTGTACGCATTATGTACTTGAGAAATGTTGGTTTCGCGTGTGGCATACTAAGGGTCCGTTTCCACCAAACACCAAAATCATCGCGCACTCTTATGATATCAATGAATTAAGGACTGTATTAGTTTTGCTTTGAAGTATAAAATTCGACGCAGACAATGTGTCTCTTCGCGCACGGTCGAGGATGCGTGAGCGGCCAATTTTATACTTTAAGGCAATGCTGATACATTCCTTTATTCAGTGACATTTTTCTGCTTGGTGGAAACGGACCCTAGGTCCTTTGTATACGATCAGATTAGCTGCGACTAATCGCAAGCGGCGGCGACGCGATGAAACTTACGTTTATTGCTCTAATTTATCGTTCAGCCGGTCAAAGTAATTAACATAATTGAAGTTATTTAAGCAATTTTTCGGCTTCAAATCTTGATTAAAAATAATTTGATGTTAGAATTCGGTTTGCTGGGGAATTAATTTTTGTCACGATTTGTGAGTTTTAACTAGGGCGTTGGCATGCTTGTTTGTTAACATAACTATAACGCCTGCTTACTCAAAAGGGTTGGCAGTTGTGCTTTAAAGTGCCATGTTATAGAAACCGAACTTTCTGTCCAAAATAGTACTAATCCAGACTCTCATTTTCTTTATAAATCTATCTATAACTCCTTGTTACATTGATATCGTTTTTGGCTACGAACTACCGAAATTCAGTTAAACATTTTTTGATTGAAACAAGAATGTTTTCCACGAACTTTAATGCTACCAGGAGCGAAACATTAATTCGCGGGAGAATCTGAGCTCAATTCTACTAAACGACCCGCCGTACCTCCACTTCGCAACTTTGCCTAGCAACTGAAATTGTGGACTCAAAACTAGCGATTGAATCCTCGCGATCGTGCGTCGAGTTACACAGTTGTTTGCGTATCGTGTATCAGTTTGGTCACTTGTGAAAGTGAATATTTTACCAACTGGCGTAATAGTTTGCTACTGTTTTTTATTTTTCATCATCATGTTCCTGCCCGTATTACTAGGGGTGGGTGCAATATTTTTTTTACTAACATGCTTTTATTAGATTGGTATGTAGGTATCTATGTAACGGAATCTTTGAACATGATTTTCATCCACTTCAAAACGTAAGATTGAATTGAATCTTGGCACATTTATCAAGGACCGATGACAATAGTATAATTTAATAAGTTTGTCTAATTATCCTGATCAGGATCTTCAGGTTTAAAGATTTTTTCCATATTATCTGACAAAATGTCTTGTGCCACTTTTTAGTTCGACTAGATAGCTACAAAAACGTTTTTATTTTTTTTAACATTTTTTTTCCATTCTCTACTGACAGCAATCACTATATTTTTCACTCAAGTCAGTTTCAAAATCTTACAGCTTTTGTACGTGTCAAACTGTTATAGGCCTGCCACAGTCCTTTTTTTGGGACAAGCCCGCCACCCTATTCCGAAACCAGTGCAACTCTTGAAAACCAGAATCAACAGTGGCGACCACCAGAAAAACGCCAAGACAATGAAGCTCCATAAAGTCCCAAAGAAACAATTTACCTGTCTTGGATCCCGCAACGAAATAAATCAGAGAAGAATAGCGGAGGAGTAGCCTGGCACAGGCTGTGCCATCTACAAGGCAGCTATAACTTGTAATCCGTCTCCTCCATAAAGTTTTTCACAGCAGCATCCTTCAGGTCGTTAAGCCATCCAGTTGAATATGAAGAGGTTTTCCATATCACATTAAGAACAATGAATCTGCATATGCTTATCGAAGACCTACAAGCCCCAGAAACAAAAAGACACAAACAAAAACACGCGCCCAATCTAGAATCTCCTTCTTCGGTTTCAAAGTCGGTTAACAACACAATAAATCCTTTCGTCCCAAGACATACTTCCTTATCTCTGCCGCTGAATTCAGCGCCCCATTCCTCAAGCGGAACCGTGAAACGCTATTTACTAACGAATCGCTGCAAAACGGACGTTCTGAACTTTTGACACCTCCTCCATCCTTACTTATTGTCCAAATATTTCATTCAGCAGAGTGTATGGATGTGAGACGCTGATACATTTCTCTGCTGAAAGTTGGCACGCTGACTTAAAATAAACTTTGAGCTATTGTCTGTTGTTCCCATCGTCCGAAGTTTCATACAATGTGCCGTTAATTTCGGCAAGTGTTTACTATGAAATGTGTTTGGTTTGTAGTTCTGAAGTTGTTTTTGGTTGTGGTTTGTTTTTAAATGGATAATTTGAGAAGAGCTTGTCTAGAAATAGTGTTTGTTATAACTCTAGAAGTCTTAACGTAAGTTGAGACTCCTAGAGAAACTTCTGTTTTCATTGAGGCACTTTTATCTAGCCAAGACAATAAAAATCTTAAAGTTCACTTCTTTTATTTTACTACTAGCTTTTGCCCGCGGCTTCGCTCCCATTTATTTAGAATTTGACATTAAATTCGGGTTGTACTCTGCTTGTAATAATATAATTCAATCATAATTCGAAAGACACGTGGCATCGTCTATTACCTTAAGAACGTTATTGTTGTGGTCCTCGGGAACAGTACTTTTTTTGGGATAAAAGATACCCCATGGCCGTTTCTGACACCTGACAATGTTTATGCAAAATTTCAGGATGATCGGTTCAGTGGTTTAGGCGTCAAAAGGTAACAAGCAAACAGACAAACTTACTTTCGCATTTATAATATTAGTAAGGATTAACCGAATGACACAAAAAAGAAACATGCTCAAGATGCACTTTTGTTTGAAACAGCTGATTATTAATGGTGAATAATAAGTCAAGCCATAGATTTTTGGAACACGGAACCCCAACCACTGATTTTATTTGTAAGCAACGGGAAAATACGAAAGCTTCTAATAAACTAATTCGTCTTTTGACAATGCCAATAAAATATTTCAAAGAAAGCGTCAAGTAACAAACAACGTTTATTATTACTTGTGTATTGATTTATACATTACCATACGTAGTTTTTTAGAGGAGAATAATGGTAATAAATAGAAGTAGTGTTATTTAACTTAATAAACCCATTCATCATCATCTGCCTAGCCTTTTCCCAACTATATTGGGGTCGGCTTCCAATCTAACCGGATGCAGCTGAATACCAGTATTTTACATGGATTGACTGCCTATCTGACCTCCACAACCCAGTTAGTACTGGGTAATAACCCTTGGTAAGACTGGTTGTCACACTTTTTGGGCCACTGACTATTACGACTATCAAAGATCTACAAATGACAGCCGGGACCAACGGCTTTACGTTTTCCGAGGCACGGAGGAAACTCAGTATGTAATGGGTGGTCACCCATCCACAGACCAACCTAGACAAGGACGGCTTAACCTAAAGATCGACCCGAGCGGCCACGAGCTCCTCAAATCGAACTTAATTAACCCATTATTAATATTAAACACCGACAAAAAAAATTGGTTGGAAGGTCAAGAATGATGTACTAATTGAATGGTTTCTTACACCTGTGTATTACTTTACACCATGATGTCTAAACTCTCTCTCAAGTCCAGTATGTCACGAAAGGCTCTGGGGCCCTAAAACAGCCGATTCAATTCGTAAAATGGTCACAAAGTGACAAGTCATGATAATAAATCTGTCCGTGCCCATTTTAAGAATTTTAACGTAATTCTTGATAATTTATATTACATTTTTAAATATTTCAATCTCAAAAATAAATAAATATAAAAATAGTAGCCCACCGGTATCGGGAACAGGGTCCAGGCTACCGGTAGTCAGGGCTCCAGAAAGAGGAACCTCCTAACAATACAAGCCGTGTCCAGGAGTACCGCTTTCTGAATCAAGCCCTTGATCCGGCTGCCTAACGAGAGCCTCCTCAGGTATTGATCGAGGCTCTTGGCAATTAAGCCATTTGCTGATACAACTATCGGCACAATGATCGCTGAGACCACATCCCACATGTCGACAACCTCACGAGCCAAGTCAAGATACTTGATTTAATTCATTATTATTATCCAATATAGCCACAGCGGCCATTTTAGGCGTCCTGTTCTCTGTACCGTTGGACTGTTACGTGTGACGCGGAGTGGCCGCAAATTGAATTGTCGTCCGCGAGCCGGCCATGTGTCAGTCGCGTAGTTTCGACGCTCACCAGTGCATTGTTTCCTAAACTATACATAATATGATTTTCTGGCGGATTGGAAGACTAATTGAGGAATGAGATTATATGAGAACGTTGCGGTTTAAAAGATGTTGTAGTGACAAAAAATCAGCTGTTCCATACATTTTGACCGTGTGGGTATTGTACTTTTGTAGGAAACAGCAGATTTTTTTTAATAACCGATGATACATTTCTATGTAGGGGGCTTAGAATGATGTACTGAATACGTGGTAACCGTTTTCGCGTCGGTGTCCCTTCCATCCCGTATTCAATTATAGTGTTTTATAACAAAAAATGGATGTAACAATTTAGTAATTATCATGTAGTTCAGAACTTAAATGATGTATATTAAACGATTGTTATTCGTATTTTTTCAAGCTGATGCTATGCAGTTCTTCAGTCTATTACAGTTTCCGGGCAATTGTGAAGTACCCTCGAACATCACGAATGGTTGAAATATAAAATGACGTGACCAGAGGGCGGGCCTATTTTTTAGCCAAAGAATCAGCATTGCCATCCATCCATGGCAATGCTGCAAGTCTTCTGGGCACTTTTCCTGTTGATAGCGATGTGGGCGAATTTTATGACGCCCAGTAACTGTTTTGATACTTCTACATTTTTTTTTCTTACTATTATAGGTTTGTAGATTTTATAATGTAAACATTCACTTGTTGTCAATAAATATTTTTCAAACGGACCTTTTTACCGGACTAAAGTTGATATCGACCGTTACATATAACGTTACACATAATTTGATAACACGTTTTCGATGAATTGAACAAACATTGGCAATTTAATTTTGAACGAGTTATTCGATCGTTATAGTTTCGCTTCATGATCCCAGTTAAACGTATTTGATCTAGGTTCTGTAACAGAATATTAGATTACCGTTATGAATAAAAATGAAGCACTAACCTTTCTAAGTGAGTTGCATAATTTTATGCTGTTATATTTTATGGAAAGTTCGGACTCACTAACTTTATAAGTTTTAAGGCGAAATCCATTCGATATTTTCTTTATGAGAGCTGCCTGTGAGTTGGCAATAGGAAAATTATATTATAAATTCGTTCTGTAGAAAACGACAGCTTGGAAAACCTACAGTGTTCCCACTACCGTATGCATGACCATAATACTGAAATTAGACAACTGTCCGCCATGTAGAAGTCACAATTGTCATAAATAGCTTTTTGCATATTAATTAGCTTATACCGTCCCCCCTGGAGCTCGTGGCTACATAATGACAACCCCTCGAATCAATCCTCAGGTAAAGCTGCGCTTGCCTAGGTTGGTCTTTGGATGGAGGACCACTCATTACATACCGAGTATCCTCCATGCCTCGGAAAGCACGTTAAGCCGTTGGTGCCCACTATCATTTGTAAATCTTTAACTGTCGTTACAGGTAGTCAGTGGCCCGAAAGTCTGACAACAAGTCTAACCAAGGGGTATCGTATTACCCAGTACTAACTGGGTTTTGGAGGTAGGCAGTCACTCCATGTACAATATTGGTACTCAGCTGCATTCTAGACTGGAAGCCGACCCCAATAAAGTTAGGAAAAGGCTCGGCAGATTATGAACGAACCCACAGCTGGGACATAAGGCTCTCGTGTGAGGAAGTGGGCCATATTCCACCGCATGGGCCTAAAGCGGGTTGTAAGTCTCAATATTCTCACTACATCGTACAAAAACTATAACTATAATGTGTGTAAAAGTACCCTTAACGTAGCCTATAGGCACTTTAGCGATATTTTTTTTGTTCTAGACCATACCTGGGAACCTTTTAGTATGGAGATGTTGATATAAGTTTTTTTTTAATACAAGTTTTTAATGTTTTAACTTTACTTTAAATTCATCCTAGATCCCCGTATTCAATTCATTCAGCAACATTGATTTCTATCGTAAAACGTGATTTTTAACCCCAAAAAAAAAAACTCATTTCCCACCAACAATTTTTTCGTTGAGTAACTTAATTTGATGTACCTAATGCTTGGTAGACGGCTTCGTGAAGGGTCCGTTTACACCTTGTATAATCCTGTATAGCTGACACTGCAGCTTAGTATAGCACAATCTGCACACAACCACCGCATCTATTGTTTGATCTACGATATCCATTGTTGCGGCATTGCAACGTATGTAAGTAGCTACCTATATGTGTTGATTAATTGCGTACGACCGGCGCTCCACGTCTGATTGCAGTAAACATTTTGTCACTAATGGATGGATCGCTTATTCCTCATGATTCGACACCATCGGTTATTACGAATACCGGTTATCTGTTAACTCATTTGATGTTAGATTGGTCAGATAGTCGGAGTTATGGGCTATATTTTGCGAAGCATTTGTGCGTGCACATTCCTTCGTGGAACTGCGGCAGCGGAACGTTTTCGTGGAATCGTGTGGTTCTCACGAACGCGTGCGTTAGCGTTTGATTTTGTTGGTTGAACAAAATATGGATGCTGTTTTGCTATCTCGTATTTCTTATTGGAATGGATTAAATGATAAAAAAATTGAAGAAGACAGATAAATGTAAAATAACTTTTTATTTTATAATATTGCATGCGTTTGAAAGCTCCTACAATAAGAAGCTTTAAATAAAAGATGATTGAATAAAAGAATATTATATACACTACCATTGAGATAGTTAGTCTAGCTATCTTCTAATGCTGCCCGTAAAAGTTAAACGAAGCATTAATTACAGGGCGCACACAGACGGGTGCTATTAATAACTTGGTGCAATCTACCAATTATTGTACCTTATCTATACGTGCTTTTTAAGAGTTGGTAGAAAAATGCACTACGTAGAGAAAGATGCTCGTGTATAACATAAATACTATAACTTCAACATCATCACGCATGTAATCCCCGAAGGGTCAAACAGAGGTGTACATTAAGATTTGAGGAGGTGTACACTTATATTGAAGTCCCATGTAATAAGGGGCGATTGCCATCACCCGATAACAAATCCAGTCTTTCGAGAAATTCCTGATGGAACAACACAATAACATTATGACCGACATGGGATTCTAACCCAGGACCTCATTCCCGGGTCGTGCAAAGTGTTATTGAGTTTCTCCATCAGGAATTTCTCAGTAGCGGCCGGAGTCTGTATTTATGCCTGATTGATTGCAATAGGCTCGCCCCCTATTACATGGGACTATAACTGGTGACTGTAGGTGTGCTATTAGGTACACCTCTGCCTTATCGTTCGGGGATTATAGGCGTGATGTTACGTTATGAAAAGCCTACAAAATTATGTCTTGATCAATAAAAATGTTTGGAAATGACGCGATTGTAGCAGCGTGCTACGCCGTAGCACTTCGCGTAGCAGGCCGCTACGAATGTTTTTCTTTTGCTACGTCTAATCTGAGAGTCTAGACCAGGGTTGCTCAAACTTATAGCGATCGATCACAAAATATTTAGGTGGCAATGTGATCGTCTGCCAACTAAGAAAAACACATTGTGCTTAAGAAATAGCTTTTACTTCTGTTTAAAATCGAATAGCAACAAAATAAAGATACGAACTCACGAATCAATTTTCTCTGGATGCATGATGATGCATGGAACTGCACATCACCCCCATAAGATGAGATGTGTTCATTAGTTAGCCAATCGACAGAGCCGAACAATCCTGTTATTTTTTTTTCACATACGGATATTTCTTTTCAGGTATAAAAAAGGCCAAAACTTAGGATCAGATCGACTGTTCAATCGCGTTAGAGTGTTTGAGCGCCCTTGGTCTAGACCAACGAAGCAGCCTCGTATATTTATAAAAAAGTAGGAAATAATCGACTTTAAAAAAACCGTGATTACAAATTTGAACCTTACGAGTCACAATGAAGTTGTTCTTAAACCTTGAGTAAATTTTCTTGAAACGTAATTGCTAAACCAACACTCAATTAACAAGCGTCTTGTATAGGTCCTGCTAAGTATGCGTGAGTTTTGCTCTCCAGTGCGACAGTTATCTACAAGCTACTTTTTCCTTTTTGCTACAAAAAACTTAATCAATTCTTCATCTGATTCATGACAGCGAATCCCTTGTAAGTCCAATTCATGACCTGCAAAAGAGAATATCACATTTAAAATCGCTTTAGCCCGAATTAATGCGAAAATTGGGTCGTTGACCCGGACAATACAGATGTTTTGGCAACGAGTGAGGGGTTAACCGTAACATGTGTTTAAAGGGATTTCTTGGGTTAAGTTTCTGTCACGGCAGGAATGAAATGAAAACATTTTTGAACGACTGTTTTCTTTGGAGAAAGAAATAAGGATGCTTTCTTTGTTTTTTGTGACAGCCAAAAGTGCCTGAAATAGTCTCATTGAAATAAATGCTTTGAGTTTGAGCTTGACGTCAGTATGTCTGGTAACCCAGTCTATAGTTTACATAGTGATATTTTTCATTTTTTTACCGACTTCAACATGGAGGAGGTTCACCGATTTCTCGGTCAATTGTGGATCGATATTGAAAATTTTTTTTTTTGATTGAGTATAATCCCAAGTTGGTCAGACATATTGTCATGATCTGAACATATACTTTGGAGATATGGAACGGAACTCTTCAATAATGGACAGCAAATCTGTCGTGATTGCTGCAATCGCTTGGATGTATATTGTTTACACGACACCATTACATAACATCACGCCTGTATGAGAGAGTACGCAGATGTGTACAGTACATGTATTGTTACCAATGTAAAATAAATGCATATCAAATATTTGTATAGGATATTACAACTAAAAAAGGTGAAACACAAAAAAGTGAAAAATTACTTTATCTTCAGAAGTTGGTGACAAAAAAACTGAATCAAGCAAACAAAAGTCACCGACTTCTGAAGCTAAAGTTATTTTTCACTCTTTTGTCTTTTTGAAGTTGGTTTTATTTTTTGAAAAAAAGTTTCTTTTTACGTACTTGAAACACTTTATAGTCCTATTAATCCTTCCACACAGTATGACATATATTTCTATTATTACGCATTTTCTTTAAAAATGAAATTTTTTTTCTTCAATTATATAAAGTCTACTTAAAAATATAATTAGTTTACTCTAAAAATAATTCGCGCAACCGTAATTGCCTTCATTTAATTACCAGACTAGAAAGATAATAAAAATTGCAAAGAATAAAAATGATGGCATATTCTATTCAGACGTCCTGTGTCGTGCTTAATTGGCAAAGATTAAACTACGGATCCCGGGCTCATCCCGCTGGGACAGTGGGTCCCGGGGTTTTCTGGGTCCAGTACGACTCCTGATGAATAATTTAGTAGTTTGTATCTATTAATGTGTTGGTTCATACGCACGTGATGAGTTTCCCTAATAAAAATGGCAGCGCGCCTTGAATCTGATAGTTTTGCAAATGCGAAACTTATGTCCCGCTAAAATGTGTGCTTAGGCCGAATATTTTATACACGGCTTCTTATTCGGGAGATCGGTCAATGATGGCGTACCAAAATAGCTTTAGGTTCTTGTTAAGAAAAACTAAATCGGGTCAATAGGGACATAGTGTAGATACAGTCATCACGGTACAGAAAATTTTCCACTACGAAGTGTTGTTTCAGTGGTGTTGTGGGTTTTGACTCGTTAGTTGAGTTGTCGCAAGCGCGACTGCTGAGCATGAGGTCCTGGGTGGTCGGGCAAAGTGCTATTGGGTTTTTCCATCAGGAATTTTTCAGTAGCAGCCACGGAGTCTGAATTTGTGCCTGGTTGATGGCAATAGACTCACTCCCTATTACATGGAACTGAAAACATAACTGTCGGAATGTGGACCGTGTACTATTAGGTACACCTCTGCCTAACCCTTCGGGGATTACAGGCGTGGTGTATGTAATGCCTATAAATAAAGGGTGTAAAAAGACCCTTAACGATGCCGAAAGGCACTTGTTCTCCCCGTTATTGCGATAATTTTTTTGTTCTAAATCATACCTGGGAACCTTCCACTTAAGGAAATATTGGGGGTCAAAGTTCCAACTTTTTTACAAGTTTTTTTTGAATACATGTTTTTAATGTAAGATTTTTACTTTGAACATCTCCACGACCCCCATTCTATTTAATCCGTCTATCAGCAAAATGTTTTGAATGCGTTACATTGCGTCCTGCCGTAAAACGTGATTTTTCACCCCAAAAAAAGTCGTTTCCCTGCAATATTTTTTTGCGTAAAGTTACTTAGTTTGATGACCATAATGCATGGTTGACGGCTTTGTGAAGGGTCCGTTTACACCCTGTATAGAGAATAATTCTGATACCGAATACCGATAGTCACTTGTTTTTCAGAACATCTATTACAAGTACCTACATTACATAAACTGTTTGATTAGATTCTTCAATGCCGTTTGCTACACCATCCCTGTCCCTGACTCAACGCCGAAGGCTATAGGTAATATTGCTGTGATCACAGGCCGGGCTTTAGACGCATAATGAAGAGGAAAATTGGTCCAAACCGATCCCTCCAGAGAATATTATGCCCCAGTTTTAGATTACGCAATCTTGATTCTGAAAGCAACGGGAAGTATTTGGTGTTCAGATGAAGTTACTCCGTGTAATGTCAGGAAAATCTACCTACATAATTATGATTAAATTGACTGTTATTGTGCCGTATCAATAAAGTATATAGTTTTATAGTTTTATGATGATACTAGTTTTGTTCATTTTATTGTAATTTCATTGCGTTTATTCTAATTCTGTCTACTAAAAATTTTTTGTTTGCTTTTATTCTTACATATACCATATTGTTTACTAAAAAGATATCCTTTATTTACTACTACCATTCAAAACTTGACAATCTTTTTGTCTCTATAATAGTACTCATAGGAATTTATGTGTCCATGTATAAGTATGTAAGTATGTAAGTTATTTATACATACATTAGGTATAAGAAGTAGTCTCCTAAACCTTTCCCTATATCTTTTTCCCGCGCCTCGCGCATCCATAAGGGTCCACATCTTTGGTTGAAGATGTGTCTCCACCTCAAACTTTTTTTGCAAGTTACCAGTTAGATAATTGGGTGTGTGTGAGCAGTGGTAGCATAGTAGCATTGGAGTCGACTTCATAGTTGTATGGTTGAAGGGTCGAACTCAGACAGGCCCATTACTTTGTGCAATTTATTTCATCACCACTGCTCTCAATACGGTAAAGGACAACATCGTAAAGCAACCAGCATGTCATAGAACCGGCACTGAACCCGCGTGGTGGATTTTTGACCCCTCCCTCATTACGTCCCTGATTATGCTGTGTGTGTATCCATGCCTTAATAAAAAACAAGACTTGTATTGTGTGATCCATTAAAACTTAAAAATAGAAACCTACGTCCTTTCTGAATTAATGTTCGTAAAAACATATAAAATTACATCACAATGTAATTGAATTTAGAGTTTCATTTAAAAAACAGGCCTTAAAACAGAATTGTAAGTGCTCATGAATAAGGGCCTAATTAATTACATCTTAAAATTTAAACGTTTTATATATTTAGACAGACAGTTGCTGCTAAAGAACTTTTCTTAAAACACTTGTATAAGTTCTATAATAAATATATTCTGTTTGCTTGCCCGTAAACTTTTTGAATATTCAACTAAGTAATAAGTTTAATATCAAACTTTTTTCTAAATATTATGTTAATGGATCAAATTATAAAATGAAATAATGTTGTTGATTTATTGTAATGGTTTCTGAACAAAGTTTGGTAATCCGCGTGGTGGAGGGAAAACAGCCAGAAGTTCTAATGAAAAAAGGGAACAAAGCGTCGAAAGCTTTTGAATGTTAATCTATTGTACTGCCGCGTCAGCTTAAGAGCAGTAAGTATGTTTTGCATAGTTTTGAGTAATTGGCGTGCAAAGTGTTTGATACAATTTTGTTTTTCCGGACTTCTTTTGTTAAGTTATATATTGTGATGATTGAAACGTGTAGCCCAATTAAAGCGCTTTTATATTCTTCACTCAATATTAGAATAGTTTTAAATGACGAAAATACTTTTATATCTAGTATTACTTGAATCAACTGAAACTGATCCTTAACGAAATTTACCAGTTCCCGATAAGCCATTAAAACAGCTGTCAGCACATCTGGTAGAGCTCGTTGCGATTATTCAGGATCAAAATTTAACTCATTTTGTAAAAAATTGCACTTACAGCTGATATCGCTAGCGTGGCAGTATAGGTGTGAGTGCCTCGTTGGTCTAGTGATTACGAGCGCTGGTGCTGAATGTGAGCTCTTGGATTCTATTTCCTGGTCGGATGAATTGAATTATTAAGTGAATCAGTTTCTTTTAGGCAAACGTGCTCAACCCTAGGCCATGTCATTGCTTCACATCAAACGACTTGCAGTCAAACGCGAGACTATTTAGCATAACATAAATAATGAAGTAACATTGGCTTTTTTCATCGGGACTTTCTCAGTAGCCGGTCTCGATTTGTGCCTGGTTGACGGCTGTAGGCTCGCCCCTATAATATGGAACTGAAACATAATCAAATCAAATCAAATTTATTTGTAAATGTAGGTTTCATTACGGTAGGATGTTATAATAAAATTGTCAGTTCGCTACATTTTACTCGAGAGAATACAAATAATAATAATAAAATTAGTTGTGTCGAAACCACAGACACACATTTAAAATAAAATAACTCAATTACCTACATACGAATACACAATTCCATAACTGGCCACTGCCTATCTCGTCGGGGATTAAAGGCGTGATGATCTGTTGTTTTAATTCCATAATCAGTTTTTATACTGAAGCCACTTCAAACCTTTCAAAAGAATATGAGACTATTTTCCACGACAGATATATGAACCCGCGATCATGGCGCTTGCAACAGCCTCAAAATAAATAACAATAAGTTACTGGAAAAGTGAAAACTATGTAGAAAGATAATATTTGTCAGAAAGTCTAAGTTAAGTGAACTAAAGTGCAGTTTTTGGGTCAGCACACAAACTGCCACCACATACCTACTTAGAATCATAAAAGTGTAATAAAAGCACTCGTCGTGTAATTCCAAGAATAAAAGTACCGAATTCTTTGAAAAAACTTCTAGAACCAATTAATTTGGAGCACAATTTCGTGAAAATACATGTAGTCACAGAAACAACTAATGAACTTGGTTAATAGATACAGTTTTCGTAGAAGAAAAACAGTCGCCAACAGAAGCTTTAACACTTTACATAAATAATGCAGACTGCCTCGTTGGGCTGGCCATGTTTGCCGCATGCCCGACGAGCTGTGGGCCAGAATAACCACGATGTGGAGGGTGACACAGCCAGAAGGCGACGCGGTAGACCTCGCAAGAGATGGCGGGACGAGTTGGACAAAACTAACGACCAGTGGTCCACATTGGCTCTGGACCGAAAAATTTGGAAGTCATGGAGAGAGGCCTTGGCCCAGCAGTGGGATGAGACGGACTAACAGTATCAGTATCAGTATCGTTGGTCGAGGGTCGCAAGCGCCATTACTGAGCATGAGATCCTGGTTTTGATTGATCCTGGGTTCGATTCACGGGTCGGGTTTAAATAATACTGAACATTCTAGAACGTTCATTATTTTTGCCCCTAGATTCGCTCGTGAGGAGGTAGAGCATCCTGGTGTGGGAAAGTACTACTGGGATAAAAAACGATCCTATTTCCTAAGTCAGGCCATGATCTACCAGTGTGCTTTGATCGAAATCCGTTCAGCCGTTAATAAGGGAAAAGGTAACAGACAAAGTTACTTTCGAATTTATAATAAGTATTAGTAAGTGTAACTAATTTTATAAATGCAAAACGTTTTTATGTACATATAATAATATAGAGCGGTTTCAGACTGTCGTATTTGTAGCGCGTATGAGCTTGTACCAGCTTACGTACACGCACGCCACATTTAAGCGCAAAAAAATTCGAACGCGCTTCCACGCGCTTATCCCGGCGTGTTCGTTTGATCAAAAATCTCGCGGCTCACGCCTATTATAGGAGCTTATAAACGCGTCAACTCTCGTACGAACCACACGTGAAACAAAACCTTTCTTCCTTTGTTTCCTAAAACGAGATTATTCGCCCCGAAAATATGCTAATCTGAACCCGCCCATAATTAGTAAAATCAAAAGCACTCGGTAAAAAGAAATCTTTAAACATGCCTCTGCCTTAGATTTGAAGTTCCCATTAGGTTTGTATCATTTTATTTTTGTCTGCCTATGATGAACAACAAACAAAATAAAATAAAAGTACCAGCTGCGAGTCTAAAAATACATTGACGACTAAATGGGTATCCGGAGAAATATTCCACGTCAAAATATTTGTAGATCAATATTCTTCACAAATAAATAAAATTTTCATAATAAAATAAAATAATACCACTGAGACTTATCTCGCCAATTGTACAATGACAATGGGAATATCTTGGAAGTGATCCCAAATATTTTGAGGACAAAAAATATGATAAACGACGATGAATAATGATTGTCCTTCTGGAAATGAACTATGACGTCTTAACTTATGGCATTCGTATTGGTACTTATCTTAATAGTCGGATATTGGGACATCTATTGTCGGTTAGGTATGGATTTGGAATATTTATTTGGTCGTCTTTTTCTGTAGTAAGAAATTCGATCAAAAGATCAGTGATAGCACAGTGGTAATGCAGCGTTACTTCATTATCTGCCTAGCCTTTTCCCAACTATATTGGGGTCGGGTTCCAGTCTAACCGGATGCAGCTGAATAGCAGTATTTTACATGAAGCGGCTATCTGACCTGACCTCCACAACCCAGTAATTAGTTCTGGGTAATACGATACCCCTTGGTAAGACTTTTTGGGCAACTGACTACCTAACGACTGTCAAAGATCTGAAAATGACACCCGGAACCAACGGCTTAACGTGCTTTCCGAGGCACGGAGGTGACTCGGTATGTAACGGGTGGTCATCTGACCACAGACCAACCTAGGCAAGCACGCTTAACCTAAAGATCGACCCGAGTGGCTGTTATTATTTAGTCACGAGCTCCTCGTAATGCAGCGTTACTTGTGTGATTTATTTCATCACTGATACTTGTAAAATGAAGAAGGGAAATATCATAAGAAAACCGAGCCAAAAATTCGAAGGCAACTCCCACTGGTGGGCTACTATGCCCATGTTGTGGTCGGGTTTCTCTATAAAACCTAGTGACTGAAGACTATATAGATAACTTTAATAGCGCGATTCAGAATTTTGATTTTAGTTCTTTTGTGTCATAAATGGTCTCGTTGCTTTTTATAGAATGTTGCTGAAGTATTTGTAGTGCCGCTAAAGACCGACGTCATAGATAATAGCCCAGCCACTCTCAAATTGAGAAGACTTAGCAGTGTGCACCAGCCCATTATAGGCAGATAAAGTACTGCATATTAGCCTTATCCCGCTCTTCCTCAATATTATAGGTCTGAAATAATATGTAATTTAAAACAAAGTCGCTTTTCTTATCTGTCTGTCTGACCGCTTTAATGTCCTAAATAACACAACAGCAGGTATGTATGTGTACCTCTAATACAATAATATTTTACTGAGATTTAGCACAACGAAATCTCGATGTACTCCCACGAAGCTGAGCGGGTCGCTAGTTAAATATACAATAATGAATAAATTCTAATTGTAAAACATAATATTATCTTTATGATTGTAATCTACAATAAGCTAGTAGCTTAACTTTTAGGTAACCCCCAAACCTAACCTACCCTAACCTAGCTATACATAATAGGACACCACAGTTCGCGAGCCTACTGCCATCAACCGAGCGCAAATATAGACTCCGTGGCTGCTACCGCGAAATTCCTGATGGAAAACTCAGACGCTTTGCCCGACCCGACAATCGAACGGGCAAAGCGTTCAAACGGATCAAGCTCATTCTCAGCAGAAGCGCTTGGAACCACTAGACCAACGAGGCATTAAAAATCTCTTGAAGTAATGAAAAAAAAAGTTATCGAGAACAACAAAAATATAACAACAATACCTATTCAATTAGAGAGGGAAAAGCGTTTACAAAACTAAACAAAAGCTGCTATAATTGCTTATTCAAACATTTATTTGGAGCTGTTTTGAGTATTAACATACTGTTACCAGGTAAACGAAACTTTGAAGTCTGACCCAGCACTAACTACTGAAAACTAATGCTAACTATGTTACCTAAATACTCGTATTAAATATGATAAAAGTTGTTGGACGTCCACGTCGTCCACTCTATTTCTGTGAGCTGTCTGCGAGGTTTAAGTTACAGTATTTAAGTCACAGTTACTGCACTGTCGCGATATTTGAAGTTTTTCATTAAATATGCAGACAGTTTACAATGTTTAATCTCCGAACGCAATGACAGGTGGATTGCTTAATGCTTAGAGCCTAGCGAGTCGCATTGGGAGTAGCGAAGTGAAACGAACGTTAAAGAATAGGGTATTTGCCTGAAAAAATGTATTGAGTCCGTCAGTTAGATTATCAAAAAATATTGGACACGTATTTATTACACGTGTTTGTAAAAACTATTTGCAACATAAAGATCATTTATCATTTATGTACAAGTTTCCAGGATAAGTAAAAAAAAATCTTTCAATACGCGAATAGGAAGAAACTGTCTTGATATCTCACGAAAGTTATAACACAAAGAGAGATCCTCAAAGCCATCTGTTCTGTATTTTATTGATCATCCTGCACCATAAAGGAATTGGATAGCTTTCCCCTAATGGAAAAAATAGTTCTCTGGATCCGACAGTTAACTTTGCGAACGTTTTTGGCTGTTTCAAAGCGTGTCGGTCCCTTTTCCTACTGCCCTGAATTTTCCTTTGGCGTTTATTGGATTACGAAAAAAATACATTGACAAACAAAAAAAATGTTTTTTTCTATTTGAGAGTTTTTTTTTCTATTGAATTAGATCTTGTTGTTAGACGAATCTAAAATTTTAATCAAAAATATTGTAATACTTTTTTAAAACAATGTGGTTTTTTTCTGAATGTAAGCCTGAAATAACTCGCTATACAAATCACTGTAATAGTACACCCTAAACCATACTGATATTATAAATGCGAAAGTAACTCTGTTTGTTTGTTTGCTACCTTTTCACGACTAAACAGCTGATCGGATCGTAATGAAATTTGGCGAGGAGATAGATAATATCCTGGGGAAGGACATAGGCTATAGGCATCTTTTTTTTTCCTCACCAATACTCATCAAAATTACCACTCGAACGAAGTCGCGGGCAACAGCTAGTGAATTATAAAAACAATAGTCCACATTTTTCATCCGAATCATTGGATGTCTCTGTATCCGAGTTGTTTTTTTAAACTAAGCAACAATATCTTACTAATCTTACTAATATAATAAATGCGAAAGTTTGTGTGGATGGATGGATGACTGGATGTTTGTTACTCTTTCACGCGAAAACTGCTGACAGGATTCGGCTAAAATTTCGCACACAGATAGATTATAACCTGGTTTAACACATAGGATACTTTTTATCCCGTTGATATGATCCCTTGGGACAATTACCTAAATCCACGCTGGCGAAGCCGCGGGCATAAGCTAGTACATAGAATAAAGAAATTTTGATGTTTTATCAAGTCGTGAAAACCTTGCAATGTAGGGGCCGGTCGGTAGTACCGTATATTTTTTTTTGTTTAAAGCCCAAAGGGTCCTGACCTAATCCTGAAACGTACACGTGTATCACACCGGGCAGTCCATATTACGAACGTAAACTCAAATACGAGATCAAGGACAACATCTTCAAAACGTGTCACAGAAAAATCATTGGAAAATCTGAACGGAAATAACATAATAATCCCACTTATTTATTATGTATCTGTACTGGAACAACCCAATCATTGCATTACTAGCGTCCGCCCGCGATGTCACCCGCGTATTTTTTTTTGTTTAACAAACTCTTTTTTTTAATTATATGGTATGTGATATTGTGCTGAGGAGCTCGTGGCTAAATAATAACAGCCGCTCAGGTCGATCTTTAGGTTAAGCCGTGCTTGCCTAGGTTGGTCTGTGGATGGGTGACCACCCATTACATACCGAGTTTCCTCCGTGCCTCGGAAAGCACGTTAAGCTGTTGGTCCCGGGTGTCATTTGTAGATCTCTGACAGTCGTTAGGTAGACAGTGGCCCAAAAAGTCTGACAACTATTCTTACAAAGGGGTATCGTATTACCCAGTACTAACTGGGTTTTGGGGGTCAGATAGGCAGTCGCACCATGTAAAATACTGGAATTCAGCTGCATCCGGTTAGACTGGAAGCAGACCCCAATATTCTGCTGTATAAACTATTTTACTATAAAGTTTAATCAAACATCCGTTCAGTAGTTTTTGCGTGAAAGAGTAACAAACATCCATGCATACATCCGCACAAACATTCGTTTTTAACAGTAGTAAGATTTCAGGAATATTTTTCTTACAGAATCTGACAAATTATTGGCAAGAATAGGTCAATAGATAACAGTTAATTTGTCGTATTACCTTGGTGAATGTCTCTAAGGAAACAGGAACGAGCTTCGCCGCTGTTATAACTAGTGGCCGTTGGGTCTTCGCTATGAATATCACTAGGTTCTTCTTGAGGGTTGTCGGCAGCTCGATCCAGGGGCAGGCGAATACCTGGGTTGATACGTGCATGCTCTGAAACAAGAATAATAGATCGATGAGTTTCCCAAATGGTTTCCATACTCTTGATGACCTTGCTACACAGTCCTATGCATGAAGTCTGAGGCGCCATATCCACGAGCGACAGGGCAAAGAATTGCGGTGTCAGGGTAGCGGTCGCGAAATTCAATTATTCTTACGTTTTTTGCAATTTGTAGCTCAGTGTCAGGTTGTAAGTTGATTAAAATATGATGCGCGACCGTAACAAATATGACTTTACTGATTTATAATCATTAAAATCATCAATACAACCCTCTAAGTTAATTTTACCCCATTGAATGATTTTTTTGTCAAACAGACATTCAATGGGATTAAATTAACTCGAGAGGATTGTATCAATGATTATAATTCGTTAAATATATACGTATTAGGGCCGCGAATCATACTTTGTTCAAAATACGGCCTGACACTGACCGGCAAATTGAGAAAAAACCTTAGAAAATTTTAATTTCGAGGGTTACCCCGGCTCTTTCACCAATGAAATTATCACTGGGTTTCTACACGATGATGTCATTCGTCGTGTAGAAATGTATTTATAGTAAAAGAGCCTACTGAATTTAATTGTTGCAATTCTCTCGCTCCTAGACCCCAAAAGGTTTCCCACTCATCCTAAAACTATTGAAGTTATAAGTTCCCAACCGTTTATGACACGAAGACCAATGACCTTTGGGAGATTTGACACGTTGCTCCTTCTTTCAACTTCATCGTTGCATTTTATTTGACAAAGACTCATATCCCAAAAACTTATAGCAACATGAAAAATTGAGTTGCTTCAGAAAAGGCAGATAATCAGGTACTCCACCAACAGTGCATGTACCATGCCTAAAGAAGAATGGCATACCCTTATGGGTTCTGGGGACCACACTTAGAGCTCGCGTACATTCGTAAAAATACTCCCAAAAGGTAGGTCTCGGTCAAATTAAGATAAAAGGTAATCACAGCATATTTTTATAATATTGGATTTGGCTAGAATAACACAATTTATAAATACACTTGTCACGTGGGCAAAATCAGAACTAACGCCGCCATCTTATTTTTTCAATACATTTCACAAACGTTTAGCAACAGCGCTCTCGCCTATCAACCTCAATGGAGCTTCAAAAGATCCATGTAACACTGTAGGATAGACAACTCGACAAAACGTCAGCTGTCATTCAAAAATATTTTCATTATTATACAATCCAATATACCTTATATTTTATTATAAGTACGTAGCATTTAAGGACTTAGGTATTTAGCCAGTGGAGCCCGCATTTGCACAACCCATCACATTGTCTTATGATTTTGGTCGCTTTTTTTTTAATGACGGAATTACACTCATCGAAAAACAAACAATAAGGCTGGATGAGTCTGCCCGAAGGCGGACGTACTCGACCGCCTTCGGGCAGACTCAGGCGAATTCCATGGACAATCGAATACGGCCGAACGACCATGTGTAATTGCGCCATGGACTAGGGCAAAAATGAAACATTAATCACGAAGTTGAATAAAACATTTATTTTAAGCAGCATAACATTATAATCTTATAAGAACTTCTTCAAATAACTGAGCGACCTGCGACGCGGGCATGCCATCATCATTGGCATTACCTAATAATAATCACTCTACGATGCTCCTCACACATGCTAGCAGCAACTGTACCCAATGACATTGTTTTAGCCTCTATCATATCTATACACCTTCACTGTAAGTTTTCGTGTTGTATACTTCACCACGAAACAAATAAGACTGTTAAACAAATAAAATGCACACCTATCCACAACAAAACCACACATCTAGATTTTAATTGATCAAGACAGAGAAGTGACAATATTTATGACATTTATGACATATTCTATTTTCATAGACATAGCTTTGAATGTTACCATTCAAGCTAAATTCTCCAAAAAAACGTTACGTACGTACTTTACGTTTTTAATAATTTATTTGATAACATGATTATTTAGTAACATAAAACATGTTACGAATCGAATAAGAGGCTGGCTTAAAAGCAAAGAAAACATGTGTTTCCAAAGATGGAGTCTGACTCAAAATGGCTTAGATTAGATGGGACAAAACAGATAAGATATCGCAGCAATGTACACGGCTTGTCTTGTAATATTAGATAGCAAACGTCTCATGATGCTCACTATTGCTACCAGCAAAATCTTTAATTAGTATGATTATAGAAATTCCATATTCTGTTGAATATGGTAACTCCATTGCTTCAGTCACTCTTTCTTCGTTTCGTTATTTCAAATGATTGCGTTTAGATGTTCAGATTTAGTAAAATATTTGTTTCTTCTTTTTTTACTTTGTGCAGCTTTATAAAAAAAAGATATTACATAGAAAGAAAAGCTCTGTAATTCCTTCATATAATGTACATACTTTCATTGATGAACGCTTCTGAAATTAACTGAGCCCTAAAATACCAATCTTCTTTATCCCTAAACCGGTTTTTCAGTTACAGGAGAGGCTTTGTTGAATTCATGCCTAGTAACCGGTAAGGATACCCTTGGGTAAGGCTTAGAGCTCCTTCTAAAGGTCAGCCACGAGTTTAGGAGGATAACTGAATTGGCTCGCACGTGCCGTAACAAGGGTCGAGGTGTGATGTCTCGGCTATCGAGTCTTATATGACACTTTTAGAACGTTGTTTTCTTTTGTCTTTTTTTTATAAGGAACTAGCCGTTGGACCCGGCTATCATTTTTAGATCTTTGACAGTCGTTACAGGTAGTCAGTGGCCCGTGGCACGTGGCAAACATTAAAAAACTGTTAAATGACACCAACCTCTAAAGATTTTTTAGCTGCATTTTTTGTACAAACTATGAGGAGCTCGTGGTTTAATAATAACAGCGCTTGGGTAGATCTTTATGTTAAGCCGTGCTTGCCTAGGTTGGTCTGTGGATGGGTGGCCACCCATTACCTATATACCGAGTTTCCCCCGTGCCTGGGAAGCCCGTTAAGCCGTGTGTCATTTGTAGATTTTTGACAGTCGTTAGGTAGTCAGTGGCCCAAAAAGTCTGAATACCAGTCTTACCATGGGGTATCGTATTATCCAGTACTAACTGGGTTGTGGAGGTCAGACAGGCAGTCGCTCCATTTAAAATACAGGTATTCAGCTGCAACCGGTTTGACTGGAAGCCGACTCGAACATAGTTGAGAAAAGGCTAGGCAGATATGGTAAGGAACTAGCTGTTGGCTGGTCTAGGTGTAACTTCTACTGAAGTGTATAACCACTTTGGAAAGTAGGAGACGCTTTTGCTGTTCTTTTCAGTGTTGTTACATCTTTAAAGATCACAATTCACCAGTTATGTTTTAGTCTAATGTTATTACATAACCGGACACATATACAAACTCCGGACTGCGAATTTCCGAGGGATAACACTTTGCCTGGCCTGGGAATCGAATCCAGGAATACTTTCGTTAAGTGAACTTTACCGAATGTGGACTACTTACAGGCTTATACGGATTTATAATAACCCTTCCTTGGCAGTCGGGTAAAATTACGTGAACCGAGACTTAATCATTTGCAGTTTTCGAATTTTTTAGCTCTTCAGGCAATCATGTTTTTCTTTTTCAAAATTAAAAAAAAATATAGTTAAAAAATACCTTTTAGTCTAGTAAACCAAAAGTATTTGTTGTATTGTATTTGTAAATTGGAGTTTGTTTTGTGTTGTGTATACGATTCCAAAACTAGAATCAGCTGACCCGAAAAACTTGTTAAAAGCTGAGTAAAGTTGGTCGTTGTGGTACATCAAATAGCAGTTTAGAACACGAAGAGCTCTTTCGGGAACATTTTAGGTTTTCAGTGTCGTTGGTTATTCAGCTTTTTACCGAAAAAGATATAGCAGCAAAACATAGTGGGTGACTTCTAAATAAATTTCATTAAATTGATTTTCTTTTGGATTAAAAAAATAACGAAAAGTCTTTCTACATTCTTGTTTCAAATTTGTGTTATTTCCAGTTAAACGAGTATTAACTTTATTGTAGCGTATATTATTGTAAGACTCAGAAAAATGTATAGATTTATAGTACAAAACTAAGCTTTTTTTTATTTTGTTCTAAAAGTCACAAACTTGTTTTCATTGTTTTAAAACTAAATCACGAACACAATATCGGTGGCGATGGGTGCCGCCTTGTTGGTCTAGTGGTCGCAAGCGCGACTGCTAAGCATGAGGTCCTGGGTTAGATTCCTAGATCGGGCAAAGTGTTATTGGGTTTTTCTATCAGGAATTTCATAGTTGCAGCCACGGACTCTGGATTTATGACCGGTTGATGGCATTAGGATCGCTCCCTGTTACATGGGACTTAAATATAAATTGAGAAATTTGGGTGTACTATTAGGTGCACCTCTGCCTAACTCATCTGGGATTACAGGCGTGATGTTAAGTTATGTTATTAAAAGTGGTTCTTATTATCTACTTACTTTCACAGTGATAGTATTCCCAAAATAACAATCGATGAAAAGATTACAAATGAAAATCGACAAGTAAGCCAGAACCCATGCTACTTCAGTTATGTTCTTCAGAGGAGCTTCAATCTGCAAAATATACAACAAAATTAAACTAAAACTAGCACGCGGCTTCTTTATTCAATATCCATGATTTATATAACCTAACTTAATTAAATTAATTCTATTAACATAAAGCAGTCTGCCCACTACACTCTATATATGTCTATATTTTTTATACCGTACCATACCGTACTATGAACGTATCAGAATTAGGCTTCTACGTCTACTATGCCTCCTAGGCCAACTATCCTATCGTACCGTATCATACCATGAGTACGGTCATTATACGGTACGATAGGAAAGAGCCAGGCAAAAAATTTAAATTAAAGGCGCCGATACGCTCTGCACCTGGCACGCGACGGCGTTGGTCGGTAACCGAATGGTCTAGTGGCCGTAGTCTCATACTTTTCAATCCCTACAAAAATTTGTTTTTGCCTGACATAGTAGGCCCTGTTGTGTTTATTTTCGAGCCTTATACGTTCATAGTACGGCCATGGTATGGTACGGTGTAGTGGGCAGACATCTTAATAGGATAATAAAAATGTCGATGGTTTGAAAAATGTGTTTTTATAAGTTAATTAATAGAAATTGCCGACTTTATAGTTTACGAAATCCATAGGATCAGGACTTACCGAAAATATCTGAACTGCAGTAGTACCCAAAATAGCACCACTCAAAAGTAACGTTGCCGACAACTGTCCACCAAATGCACCTTGTATCGTATTTACAAATCTGGAAAGGAACCAAAGCTGGCAGTTTTACATTTAAATAAATCAGCTTTATTTGCATACCCTTTGAGGAATCGTATCATAAAACGAAAAAAAGACATTTTAAAATTCCACTGAAATAAAAACATGAAAAGCATTTTACTAAGGTAGTAATTGGTAAATTATTTACTTACCGTATTATAGCGCAGTGGTGGAGAACGCATCTTTTAAAATTTTCTTTAAATGCTTCATTTGCATTGCACTGCTTTTCAGCAGCCGTAGCTTTAACGAGGTCTTTCATATTTTCAAAGTTATAAATTAAAACGTCCAATTGACTGACTGGAAGGTAAATAAATCGTGGAATACATAAAAAGTTTTAGACGGAAAGTATTTTTTTGCAGAATCAACGCCCTTTGAACGTAGTTCACGTGATGTTAATATTCGAAACGGAACGAAAACTCTGTTGTTTTACTTTTCGTGGAATATATTTTTTGTGCCTGGCGGCATGGGTTCGGATTTTGCTTTGCCGACGTGTAACGATACTCAATGATTTTTTGCTAATCCGACTTTATCCTCTTACATGGGAAAAATATTTTTGTTTATTATTTTCCCCAAAATATGGGCCCATGTTGACCAAATCTCCCCTAAGCGTTGAGTTTATCCCGGACGACTGTTTACTCGAAGAGATTTATGCCGTTATTCAGATTTTATGCATTACTCAAAGTCAAATAATATGCAAAATTAATTTTACTTGCACAAGACATTGCGGCCCAAGGCAATGTTTGTAGCGCCGCGAAGCCTGCCAGCATCGTAGGCTTGAACAAAATCTGTAATAATACAAAACAATGTACTAAAACATAGTAACAAGAATACCCCTCAATAAAAATAAAAGTAGGGAAACAATAAAATATTATAACAAGTATAAAATAAAGTAAAAATCTGCAAACTTTTACCTGGTAAGCGCATAAATAATTAAAATATGATTCATTATTAACATCAATAATTATAAGATCCATCTTCAAAGGTAGAGTTTCAAAATTATGTAAAGCCGGTACCACGACGACGTGTACTGGAATAATACAGATACCAATTAATTAAATTGAAGATTACGAGTACTCAGCAAATAATTATATTATCTACTGGTAAACATTTTCAACCCTTACAACTTGATTGATATTGTACGCAGAAAAAGATGGAAAATAATATTGTTTACGTATGCACTAGAAACATTCATGCAATTATTTTAATTGCAGGTGGGAAGCTGCCTGTATTCTTTATTTTTTTGTCCTCAGTACCTACCTACCTAAACATACATCAGAATATACAACTACGCATAATGTAGGTAGTGTATGTCGGTACCTATTTAATATGTTGTGACATAGAATGAAGTTTTGTCAATAAGCAAACACTTTCCGTGTTGTTGTATGAGATTATATTACGAGCTTCGCTGCCAACATCTCTCTATTAAGCCACGCCTTTCAACTTTCGAGAGGGTTCATGATTACAAAATAATAGTTATCTTGTCAAAACATTTTCGATATTTGTCACACTTTATATTTAGACAACAATGTTTCCACTTCTGGGACCCAGTATAGGCCACCCTTCTGTGAGAGGGGAGGGTCTATAAAAAGATGATGGAGGTCACATAACTTCGCATTTTTTCGCGGTTTCTTCAAGATGTTTTCATTTATCATTTTACGTGAACTATGTAAAAGTGCAAATTGACACTATTCTTAGTGATAACATTATGCAATATAATATTAAGTTAGTGTTAAATTACGTTAATAGTAATCGATTACGAAAACTTTAGTTTTTATTAATATAGATAAAAAGCATCTTTTTAAATCAAACCCTGTAAAAATGAGCAAAGTTTATTTATTTGTAATCACGTTCTCGAAAACGGCTCTAACGATTTCGATGAAAGTTGCAATTTTATGGGGGTGAAAAATCGATCTAGTTAGGTCTCATATCTGGGAAAATTTGTTTTTTCTCTTCCTAAAATAAACATAAAATCAAATCCACTACTCACCAAGCACATCCGAACTACTGCAACACAATAGAATCCAAAACAGCCTTCTAGAAAACTTGACAGCTTTTTCCAAAATATTCTTCTGTTCCTTCAAATAAAACTGAAACTCTTCACCCTGGAGTTGGTCTGACAGTTGCATGAGTACATCCCTACGTAGGCATAAATCCAGAAGCCTTAGGGAAACCAGCAACTCTGTCAGAATTAAGTTTATACTGAAACGGGGAACATTTAATTAGTGGGTTGTAGTATTTCGTTTTGTTACCGTAATAAGCAGACCTTTGTGACTGCTAAGAAGATTACTTAGTTGTTATAATGTCGTTTTAGTCTTTCGTTAGTTCAGTTATGAATGTGTTTTAGTTTCGTTATGTTTTTGTGGGTAAGAATAATAGTGACCCATGTTCGGAGGAACCGGAAACGAATAATTAAGAACCTAAAATATAATGAAGGCTTTGGATCGTTTTGTACTACAAATCTTCTTAAAGCTTTCTTTCTTGTTAAAGCTGGATATAAGTTAAAGTAACTTAATATTCTTTATTATGGAATGACCTAATCTACGTAATATTAGATACGTACTGCAATATTATTAGTTTTAAGTTATCTTGCTGCACCCTAACAGGGTCATACTCACTAATTTTAAGTCTTAATACAAATAAATTTCCTAATTTTCAAGCCTCAATCAGTAATTATTTACATACCTGCAAAATATTTGCAGTATCGTATCAAACAGGTGAAAATTAAATAGTATAAATTGCCATTTTAAACGACACAATAAACTCGTCTTATCGGGCGTGCAGAACAGTAAACTGCAACCACATAACGATAAAGAACTGTTGTGCTATTAACATTTCGTCGTTGCATGTACCGTGAAACGGAACACGCGACGACGTTCCTATACTTTTATAGCCATTTATTTCGAGGACATTTTCTGCCAAAGATATTCTCTTGTCATCACAAGAACCCCCATTAATTCCCCCATAATATTATTATGTAAGTAGGGCGCACTGATAAGATTTGACCTTTACAAGCTAAACGAAAGCTTGAAAAAACCGGCTTCATTTAGGTTTGTCATGTATGTTACACGCGATTTTAGTTCGGGCAGATTTATTGTGTCGTTATAACATAATTTATGAGCACGGAAGGGTTCTTTACAGTTTTCAAAGTATTTCTTTTGTACATGTTTTCGTGTAATCAAAATTGATTCAATCAAAATTTTATAACCATTACAAATGGTGGAGTAAGTAAGCTGTAAATAGATTACCCGAAAACCCCATAAAAGTTCTTTGATTTTTTTCTATGTACATTAACATAATATGATGTACTTTAGGGATCCGGTCGGGTGCACCTACGAATATTTTACCCTTTTGGGCCCTTTAAGGGGAATTTTATGGGACCCAGGGCAGGTTAACATCTGAAAAAGTATACTTTCCGATTCAATCTCTCGATGGGAGATTAGTTCACGCTTCGATTATTTATGAGTCAAAATTCATTTTGTACACGGCGGAGTGCTATTTAAGCTTAACTCAATGTAAACGTTGAATTTCGGAAGAAGCAAATAAAGGGTGTAACAAGACCATTAACGAAGCCGAAAGGCACTTGTTCTCTCCGTCATTGCGATAATTTTTTTGTTTCTGGGAACTGATTTGGGGGTCAAAGTTCCAACTTTTTCACAAGTTTTTTTTTTTTGATACATGTTTTTAATGTTAGAACTTTACTTTAAACACCTTCCCGACCCCCATACTATTCAATCCATCCATCAGTACAATGTTTTGAGTGCGTTACATCGAGTCATACCGTAAAACGTGATTTTTCAACCTTAAGAAAAAGTCGTTTCCCAGCAATAATTTTTGCGTAGTTACATAGTTTGATATACATAATGCTTGGTTGACGGTTTCGTGAAGGGTCCTTTTACACCCTGTATTTACAACAAATAGGTACCTATTCGAGTGTCTTAATAAGTGGGCTTTATTCGTTATGTAAACGTTAGCTAGTAATTGTGAGACTAGATTTTGACTGGGCCTGTGTTGACAGGCAAGCCGCATAAGCCACCCGTGGGATAACTTGTGTCCTCAACAGGTCGAAAGTTATCCCACGGGAATTTCAAACCGGGATTAAAATGTCCTAATCCATGTCTACTTGTACCTATGTATATATTTTTCTTGTTTGGAGAGGTTACAGACGGACAGAGTTATTTTCGCATTTATAATATTAGTAGATATTAATTTAAAGCGTTAAGTTAGGCTACTTTTTATCTAATTACGTAAATTCATTCATTACATATTGTGTTTCTCTGGATCTCGTCACAATCAGGTCATTAGAAACTGTAAAGGCAATTAAGTGATTCGATGGCCCCATCTGCGCACTAGTGTTTCGATCACGTATTGCATGTCAAGCACGATAATGGCATTATCATGTTAAAATCGAGAAGCAGATCAGCCTGGTTTATTGTTGGTAGATAGACGTTGTTTACAGGGCTGTTTTTAATTCGATGGAGAAACTTCATTAGCGTGAAGGCCTTTTTTTTAAATAATAAAAAAAAACATATTATAAACTAAAATAAATTATTTAAAAAAGGAACGCGTGATATCGTTTTGTCGAGGATCAGCATTCTGGCAGTATAGCGGGATTGTTTGTTGTACAATAATAATTATCAAAGGTTGACGGCGCGGTTGGCGCAGTGGCTGAGCGATTGACTGCTGCGCTGCGTGTCGCAGGTTCGATTCCTGCACGGAACAAATATTTGTATGGCCTATAGTTGTTCCGGGTCTGGCTGTTTGTGTATGTCAGTTTAAATGTTTGTAAACACGCCCACGATACAGGAGAAATTCATAGGGTGGGGCAATAATAAAAAAAAAGAATGGTTAAGTCTGTGAAGTTTGACAAAAATTAGTTCGGTACTCACATTCCAGCAACTTCTTGTATTTCAGCGTTCCCCGACAGAATCAGCCGCACCACGTAAACCAATTGGCTGCCAGTCGGTACAACCAACAAAGCAATGTATACTAGAATTCTCGTCAAAACGCAAATCCAGAATTTGACATTCTTCACAGGGTACGGTATGTAGAACCATATGCCGAACAGTTTCAGCGTTCCAATTTGTAACGATATGTGTCGGGACAGATCGGTGCCTACCGACTTCATTTTGGGAGAATTTGAAACGTAATGACGGTGAAATTAAGGTGTCTCTTTTAATAATGCTTTGTAGGTAAGTGGAGAGCGGTTGTTAGTGTAATGTTCGGTATACACGGTGTATAAGACATATTGACTCGAAGTTTTAGTTTGGATTCAGTACATGATTTTAGACTAACGAACCTTATCGTCTTTATAAAATAGTAAGGACATGATAGTAGAAAATATAAAAACGGTAGACGCAACGACGTTTTGATTAAATTTTACTTATATTAAATGTAAAGGGACCATATTTTGATCATATTATTTTTCCTTTTTTTTTGTGTAAGGGTTTTCTTAAAGTTTTTTTTTTTATGCACGTTTTGGCATGTTGTTAGTCTAGTGCATATATTATAAACCGATGTCTAATAATAATTAGTTCGTAAATTGATAATGTGATACCGATTGTATTCTGCAAAGTTTAAGGTTAATGAGTGAGAGCGAAATCAATAGAGAAGATTTAGCTTTTTGGCAGAATGATTGATTTATGAACCTTAATAATTTAATTCCAACCATCTAAGATTCATTCAACCATACAACTATCTCAGCGGCTGATTGATTTCTGAAAATGCTGAAGATTAAATAAAGGATTAAGATATTTTATAAAGGACGAATAAGATTCGTAGTTGTGATTTGGCGAGAGAGATGTTTTTAGTAAGAACTTTATTGCTTTCTCTAAAAACTACATATTTTACGCAGTGTAGATAAACAATCATCGAAACGAAAATTAAAGATCTCAAAAAAAAATAAAAATGTTTCACAGAATTACTTGTAAACAAATGTTATTATTCTGTGCAGGATTTCTTAAATGATATTTTTTTGTAATATCCTTATTATCCTCTGTAATGTATTACATTTGCATGCTATATTAAGGCAGAATGTACATGGATCCCATTATATAATCTAACAACTTATATTAATGTACCTACATTCTTAGCAAATAAAGACCTATTCCATTCTATTCGAATTAATTTCGCACCCAAATACGAGAAGATGCACAAGGGTGTCCATTAACCTCTCGAATGTCTTATGTTACACAGTTCGACATAAGAAAAAATGCTCCAAGTGTCTTAAGTCGGACAGTTACACTTTTTTTTTTTTTTTTTTTGTTTTTACTGATGGGAAGTCATCAAATAAAATGCTCCAAGTGTAGCATTTTTTCTTATGTCGAACTGTGTAACATAAGACATTCGAGGGGTTAAGGACATACACTGACCTAATGCGTGAGCTTCTTCAGAGAGGTCAGGTGCATAGTACTCACGAGTCGCAACCGGCGTGCGTGTATGACTAGATGTATGAACGTGGCCGAGGCAAAAGGAGTATGTAAGGATCGCAGCAGATGGCGTTCTGTGGCTTCTGCCTCCCCCTATTGAAAAAAGTCGTTAGTTTATGAATGTAACAAGAAGACATAAAGATAAAACTAACACTATTAAACCGATTAAAACACAGATTGCTACACACTCAAAACATTTACACACTACACAGTATCCCGTAGTGTGCAAATCACTATTTCAGTTAATGTCGAATAGTTTTCCAAGCTCTGCCGGCGTCCCGCTAAAGCCAGAAAATACACAAAGTACATTTAAAACCGGTACAGGTTTTTATTCCGATACTCATGACCTATTTTCGCCAATGCTGTGGAGCTATTCACGTTTGTAGGGGATAGACAACCGGTAGCCTACTTGGTGTCGAGATAAGCCCTTGATACGTTTAGTCAAAGTGTAGCTGAAAAATTTTGAGATAGAACTCTTCGAAGTAGATTTTCAAGAGTAATAACTACAATCGCGACTACTGAGCACGTGGTCCTGGCTTCGATTCCCGGGTCGGGCAAATTGTTATTGGGTTTTATCATCAGGAATTTCTCAGTAGCACCCACGGAGTATGGATTTGTGCTCGGTTGATGGCAATAGTCTCACCCCTTATTACATGGGACTACAACATAAACAGACTGGCGAAATGTAGGTGTACTATTAGGTACACCCCTGCCTAATCCTTTAGGGATTACGGGCGTGATGTTATGTAATAACTGATATATTTTCACAAGCAACACCTTCTGTGCTGCCACCTGTGCACTTGATGACCTATGGATTGCATCAGAGAAGAATTTGGGCCAAATATATTTGAATTTTGTGCCATCGATACGCGAAGAAGCAGAGGCAGAATTTTGTGGTGTTTCGCGGGTTCTAGAATTACGGATTTTGTTCCAAAACCCATGACCTATTTTTGCAAATGCAGTGGAGCTATTCACGTTTGTAGGGGATAGGCAACCGGTAGCCTAGTTAGTGTTGAGCTCTTGATATATAGGATGACTGGTAATTTAGTGACCGATACTTAAACACGTGATTGTATTCATGATAACAAACAACTTTCCAAAAGAAACATTTTTTTATACACAGACTTTTATCACAATAACACAACAGCCGTATGAAATAACGCACGCGCGCGCAGCCACCTATCAGCTGTTAGCCGATTAAAATAAATGTTTCTTTGGGAAAGTCTTTTGTTATTATGAGTACAATCACGTGTTAAGTATCGGTCACTAATTACCAGTCACCCTATATTGACTGAGATACGTTTTGTCAAAGTGTGGTTGAGAAATTTTGAATGAGAAGTCTTGGAGAAAATTTTGGAGTATAATATCTGATATATTTTCATGCTACCATTTTTGATGGAAAGGAATTAAATTGTTTTAAACTGATATTTTCAAGCAATCACTTCGTATTGATGTACTTTTGCGTAGTTTGTGGAACCCTAACGTTTTTATTCTTCTCATTATCGTCTAATTATAATAACTGGCATTTAGTCAAATTATTTCATAATTACACTGAAATACTAAATGATTTGATTAACCGTTTATAAGTGCGTCAAATGACAGTGGAGGTCAAAAATGAAAGAAAAATATTATATCGATTTAGACTAAGATCCATATTTTGGAAAAAAGTAAGGCGCCGCTCCACAACTAACGGTTAAGCTAGCACATGTTTCTAGCTACGCTTTGTATGGAAATATAAACGGGATCGTCCACTGCAATGCATGGCGATGCATGACTAAACAAGTGTTGTCAAACAAATGAACTTCGGTAAACTTCACCGTGGACATCCTGCGTACTTAGTCGATAATGCAGGCGCCAAAGGTAGCTGAAAGATAACTATCACACTAAAATAATTATTAAAATGGTTCCAAAGCATTTCTTCAGTCCACTTAATTGATATTGAAGGGGGTGGGGTGTAGAAAATAAATGGACCAACGTCCAGAATCTAGAACATCCTGGCAACATGCAAAATCATAATCTGCAAGCTTTTCTGAGTTCAAAACTATAGCCAGAATGCGGTCCTCATATTTTGTTCACTCAACTCCATTCAGCCCCCCGGGGCCTACGACGGTAGACTTTACTGTTAATTCACTCAGATCCAGCCTATCGCTTAGTTTATAAGTACTTTGCCCCTGGCTCGAGGCCTTACACTCAAGGCACCCACAGGATAATCCGGTTAAGCAGAAGTCAGCCTTATTGGCTGGCCTGGGAGATGACATTAAAAAAAAAAGTGGTTATATTGAAGTAAAAAACCTTATGAGACCATGTCAGTCAAAAATCAGAACAGATTCAATATCTGTTTCTGACATCAGAAGATAATTGAACGTGCCTTGGACTACAATGCATAGGGGCGTTATTTTTACCCGCTTTTTAAGAGCCCGACACTGAGTTGTGGTGCTCAACGGATGGAAAAGCCACTCGGGTGTTTTTCAGTCCGTGTTGTAAAAGCTGGTCGGAGGATTATCTCAAATGGATGGAAAACAGCATCCTGCTGCAGTAATAACGGTATTCTGAGATAGCTAATCCTATTTGTCCGTTTAATATTTCCAGAAGCGATTTATTGGGTTTTGTTATTGGTTTTGTTTTATACTAGCTTTTGCCCGCGGCTTCGCTCGTGTTAATTTAGAATTTGACAATCAATTCTGGTTGTGCTCTGCTTGTACATATAATTCAATCATGATTCGAAAGACACGTGGCGCCGTCTATTATCATAGGAACATTATTGTTGTTTTCCTCAAAAACAGTAGTTTTTTTCGGGATGAATGGTACCTTATGTCCGTTTCTGTATACCTGACAATGTATATTCAAAATTTCAGGATGATCGGTTCAGTGGTTTAGGCGTGAAAAAATAACAAACAAACAAACTTACTTTCGCATTTATAATATTATTTGTAAAATTATTAAATTGGTAATATTAGTAATTAGTAATGTAATTGACAGTAATCGTGTAATCGACGAGATTTAAGATCTCGACTCTCTATAGTAAGTCCTATCTGTTTATTTAAACTTCATGTACAATATTGGTACATAGGCGGACTTAATTAATCTATTGTTAGTATATTAAACAGCCATGCCAGTCTTTGCTAGCCTACTATATCACCACCCGGGGCGGTACTTCTAAATCGTATTTAATTAATTTAGAGAGAGCCCAAAGAGCTGTATTAAAAGTTAGTTGCTATTTCCCAATTCGCTATCCAACCTTCGATCTCTACCAATACTGCAAAGTTATAACGGTCGTTGTTCTTCATACTCATGACTGTATTCAAAAAACACTCTCAACTCGCGATTACGATTTCCTTACCCAAAATAGCAGATCAGCAAATGTTTGTCCAATCATCCGTTTCAACACTAGTTTTTCCCAAAAAAATCGCCTTTCTTAGCACTTTTCTTTATAATTCAATTAATAATAATATAACTATTTACACACATACTAAAACTGTTTATAAAAGAAAATTGCGCACCTGGCTATTAAGTGTTGACTACGCTTCCACAGAAAATTTCCTTAAACCTATATCTTAACACCCACACATAAACACTCAATCATTAATTACACTCTTACATTCGCACACACACATTTACACACACCTCTACTGAATATGATTATGATCTTGAAATGTAGTATTTTGCTAGTTCAGGTGTTCAAAGATTGGGTTGATTTCGTCAAGGATACAAAAAAGATTATGATTATGTGAAGTTTTTTTTGTCACATAACGAACATACGATTGATTTGACATACGCGAGTTTTCATGCCAATAACAATTTTCGTCGGACTTACATGCTAGTTTCCGACCCCTGACATCTGTCAATTGATCAAGATGACAAGTCCCTGAACGCGATATTATGTTAGAAGTTTTTAGAAGGACATCAGGAAGCCTTTACAGACGGGTCTATTGATAGTGGAATTACGAATATCACCCCCAGGAAAGTAGGTATAGATAAAGTTTATTTTTACACATACATTTAACTTTGCTGGGTATTTTCCTGTTGGCCTAGCATGGACGCACGTCGAACAATGTTATACCTAATTGAGAATACTAGTTTCGACAGAGATGTTAAGATTTTACTCATATCTCTATGGGATACTAATTGTGCTTGTCGCAAATATTTGAACGTAAAAGCTATAGGATAGTTGTAATTAATAAATATGTCGGATCCGGTCGTTAGTACGGACATAAAATGAATCGGCAAACACGCCAGTGGGCGCTGATGACATGACGCGACCTACCAGTCTACACAGTCCTACAGTCCACACCGCAGCGTGTTTCTACAGAGCCCTGATGTTCAGCTCGAGGCGAGGGCGATAGTCAGTGTCTGATCGCGGCGGGCTTGAGACCTCTTGGAACTGTACCCGATTCATTAAGCCCCGTGTTAATGTGTTAAGTTATAATCTCAAGTAATTCGTTGGTTTTGCTAAAAACAGTGAATCGCACCCAATGTGTTTTCATAGCACGAAACCCATCGTCTGCCCACATGATGTACGAGCCTAACGGAATAAATCCTGACATTATCCGACAAATAAATAATTTTTATTATGACAAAAACACATGTTTAACAATTTAATTGTTTTCGATAATAGCCACATTACTTTGAAACTGTGTCGTAGCTATTAACGCCCACCTCCAAGTCAGAGACGACATAAACTTTCCAGGATTATGAGTTTTATGATAACTAACCTAAACTTATTAAGATTAAGGTAAGATTTTTAACTAATCTTGAAAGCTTGTATGTGTGGAAAGTATGTGTGTGTGTGTGTGTTGGAGTGAATGCCGGTGTGTATGAGTGTGGTGTGGGTATAGTGTGGTGTGAGTATGAGTTGAGAAGTTAGTCATCATCTGCCTAGTTGTTGCCTGAATACCAGTAGTTTACATGGAGCGACTGCCTATCTGATCTCTACCACCTAGTCAGTACTGGGTAATACGATACCCCTCTGGTAAGACTGGTTGTCGTACTTTTTAGGCCACTGACTACCTGTAACGACTGTCAAAGATCTACAAATTAACACCTGGGACCAACGGCTTAACGTGCTTTCCGAGGCACGGAGGAAACTCGGTATGTATTGGGTGCTCACCCATCCACAGACCAACCTAGGCAAGCACGGCTTAACCTAAAGATCGACCCGAGCGGCTGTTATTATTAAGCCACGAGCTCTTCCTCCTATGAGTTGAGAAGTTTGTGCGGAAGGAAAATCGGCAGGAATCATTTTATGAATGATTCAAAAACCGTTTCAATACAGGTACGTTACGTTTGTCACACGTTCTTGCTAGGGCCTCTAGATCTAATTAAATACCCAAAATATCATTTCTCGGCTTCGTCCACATAAAAGTTAACATTTCCATAAATAAAAGTCTTCGAATATGCTTATAACGACAAACATATACTTTGGCTGTCAATGGATCCATTTCGTACAATTTTCTGAACAAAAGTAATGAGTTTAATTTGATTAAGTGCTCACTCAATTATAACAGTATTAAAAGGCAATTACGATTTCCGGAAAACAGTTTATTTTAACATACGGAAGTGGTGCTTATAAACTCCTTAGTAAAGTTCAACGCAGTACAAAGGAGTCGGCAGGTAGGTACTACGCTTAAGGCTGAGGTCTCATTAGTGCGTTGTGTTGCGTCGTCGCTGCGTCAACGCTGCATCGTTTTACATACATTTTTTAGTGACATGCCACATTACGTGTTGCGTCGTCGCACGCGACGTTTCAACGCATCGACAGACGAGAGACGAAGCAGGTAGGAGGAGGGTGATACGCTGCACTGTCGGAGCTCCGGTGTGACGACGGACAGTGTTCCTCTGCTAGAGGGGCAAACTAAACGTATGATTCGACGGTGTCGTAAAAATAGCAACAATAGAACACGTTTGTTCAGATCCATAGTCGAATGGAGACTGAAATCCACACAGAGGCGCTGCGCTAGTGCGCTGCGATGACGTGCGTGGCCCTCTTGCGTCAATGCGTTGATCCGTTGCGACGACGCAACACAACGCACGAAACCAACGCTAAAGCTTGCTTGCACGACAAATCATTTAAAACCTACCTAGGTATAAAGTTGCATCTATATATTTAACGTCACTCTTTCTCAGTCATCTATCTATCGTTTGGCCTAAAAGTACGATACACTCCAACAAAACGTGCATTTTACATACAACAAATCCAAGAAAATCACGAAAGACCGAGAAAATTGTATCTAAACATACTGAACATTGTACCTAGAACGATTATAGTAGCTTTCCTTTGGATTATTACCAAATGATTTGTTATTTTGATAGAAAATTTACTGTTAATTTTGATTGATTATAATAGTCAGGTGGTAAAAACTCAAATTATGATTTTCCAGCTGTAAAGTCAGTAGATTATTTTAAAGGCCTGTCTTACTCAATTCTTTGCAGGGAACATTAAAATGAAACAAGAAGACAAGTAAAGAGAAATGGAGCATCTAAATTTACTCGACATGATTTAATACACGAACAAAGTCGGCCTCAAACCGAGCTATATTAGGCAAGATATAAATATAGCGGCCTTGCATGTCAATGGGCAAAGGTGAAAGCTTTTGAAGTAAACGACGTAGAAAATGCATGAGTAGGTAAATAAAATAATAATGATGGATGTTCTTAGTAAGGATTATATTGTTTCAAGGATAAGGAAAAAAGTTTTTGCTAAATAAGCGGTCTGTAAATTGCGCCATTAATGAGTCTTGACATTGCCCTCGAGCTGTTTTTACTCAGAATTTCTCCAACTAGTTTGAAGTTAGAATTTTGTAAGGGGTTCTGAAAACTGACGTCGGTATTGAGAGAGTTCTATGAAGAGTTGACGTGGCGAGCGACTTGGATGCATTCAAGTCAGATTGGGCCAAAACAGTATGTAATATAGAGGAAGAAATGCGGAAATCTATGGGGAATGTCAGCACTGGACTATTTTGAGGACATTAACACTAAAATATCAAACTGCATGACAAGTGTGATAATAATTTGCAACTCCGACGAAACGAAAAATTAACTAGAACTTGCAGATTTCGCTGAAAACGTGTACTAATGTATTAATTTTAATCTATGTACAATACAGTTCTACAAACCTGTCTGTATAGGTTGAGTCATGGTGCATGGTTGGGGTAATCAGCCTACAGTCTCGACATTAGACAGCGACAAAAATCGGTCGCTAAGTCGTATCGTTGTCAAATTCCTTTAATAGATTTTCTACTTTATTTCAAAAGCATAAGGTTGAAAATCTATTAAAGAAATTTGACATCGATTACACTAAACGACCGATTTTTGTCGTTATATTTGTCGAGACTGCAGGGCCAGGCCGTTAGGCTCCCACTATTGGTACACGGGCCGTCTCTCTGTGAATAGGTTTGGATCGTTATCCACCACGAGGGCCCAGCGAGAGGGGTGAATGTCGCATAATGTATCTTCGAATTTTTGGTTCCAGGATATGCTGATTTCTCCCTTTTTTTTACTTAATCGGCTTGCGTTTAGCCGCAACTCACCAGATGTAAAGCGATGATGAGGTCTCGGGTAGAGCACGCTTGCCTAGAAGAAACCGATTGACTCGAACTTTGAATAGGTCCAGATTATAATGATCAGAGAACAGAGAAGACTAATGTTTTCTTTCACCGTTTTAAGAGCAGTAGTGATGAAATAATTTACTCAATGTTAAGTACCTGCCTGGCTTTGGACCTATCATCTACATTTTTTCGTAAATTGCGGCTGTTTTTACTGGGCCATCACTGCTTCTACATTTATTTATTTACAACTAATTATAGCAACATTACAAACCAAGTCCAATACGATGCTATAAGACATAAAAAAAAATAAAAAAAACGTAAAATCACACCCAGTAAAAAGATAAAAAATATAGTAGGCACATAGATAAAATATGACGACGTTTGCCAAAGAATGGCTGGAGTTGGGTTCACTCCTTCACTATACATCTCAGCTCCAAGTACGTCTTACTACACTCTGAAATTTCTTCTCAAATGCACGTAGCATAAATTATCCAGTACGCACTTAATAAGCAAATACCAGTAAACTGAATACATCAAACAGAACACATAGCTTTAAATAATGTAATCAAGCATGTTCTAGAACATGTTATTACTAGTCCCTTTGAACAAGCGTAAGGACCGCAAATACAGGGTTTTACATTGACATTCACAAACGTAGCGACCCTAGTGACGGACCCTCCTCCCTTCTTGATTACTTCAAAGTACCTATTAGCTAATAAACTGATTTTAGCTGGGATTCTATCTGAATATATTGACTGATACAGCGAGTGGATAACATCTTTTCTATTTAAAAGCAATTGTACAGTCACTAACTTCTATAATCTACTTTTGCTTTTAATAAATTGTCTATCACCTTATTTTAAGACAAATGTCCTTTGCTCAACCTTTTCTCAACTAACGTGGGGTTGGTTCAAACTCAAACTCAAACTCAAAGTGTTTATTGCATTCATGTGTACATTTAGTTATTACATATATTTCAGTAAGTTCCAACATGAAGCCCGGTTAGGGCACGGCGCCATAATATTGGACAAGACAAAGTCTTCAAGTCAAGTCTTACTAGAAGCAGCTGAATACCAGTAATAAAGGGTGTAAAAAGGCACTTGTTCTTCCCGTCATTGCAATCATTTTTTTGTTCTAGAGCATACCTTCTAGTTACGGAGATATTGAAGGTCAAAGTTCCAACTTTTTCTTATAATATCACTTTTAAAGGTTTTTACTTTAATTAACTACATGACCCGTTTACTATTCAAAGCATCCATCAGCACTAAGTTATGAGTGCGTTACATTGAGTTTTACCGTAAAACGTGAAACATTTTTTCCCGGCAATAATTTTTGCGTACTTTGTTTGATGTACAGATCACTGATTGACGGCTTCGTGAAGGGTCTGTTTACACCTTGTATACATGGAGTGACTGTCTATCTAACCTCTGACATATACAAAATCATATCTTAGTTATTTGATCCTAAGGAATACCTAGAAACAGTAGTATAGCACACTCACACTTCGCCGGTTAAGTTACCTATGTATCTACCTAGTAGGTAACAAGTCCTTGTCTATCATGGGTATTATTCCGGCTGTAGATTGAACCAAAATTCTCAGAAGCAGCTCAAACCTAGGTTTGTCTATCAAAAATTCAACACAGAGACACATAGCAATTTTTTCATCCGAGAATAGGACCTGTGAAGGCAAAAATGTCCTTAACCAGCGAGGTAGACTTTTTAGGCACGTATTACAATTCTCTCTGGTCACACAAAAAAGTTTTGAAACTGTCGCGTAGTGATGTTCTAGTTTTATCGACAAAGGGTCGTATCGGCCGGTACGAGTCGGAATAACTAGGGGTGCGGGCGTACTGCCAAAACGGACCGGCCTGTTCAACCTCTTTATTTGTAGTCGGCTTACCCAACGACAATCTCTTTGCCTCCGCACTTACTTCAATATATTTCGATTACGGCTTTAATTCTGGGTATACAGAAGATGTTAGTCTATTTATAATCCTTTGCTTTAGGATTACCCAAAATCTTTGTAGTAGTATTGACAAGTTATCGGTTATGAAGGCCACATTACACAATGCTATATATAGTTATTATATAGTTAACCAGTATCAGGGAGGAAAATAAAGATGTTTGATTACGAAATAAAATAAAACAAGACTATATTTTCAATTACTTCCATTTAGTAGAAAATGTATTCAATTTTATTAAAAATCGTACAAATGAATAAATGCTTTAGTAAAGATCGGTTCTTGATAACTTTATAAAACTTTATTTCCGTGAAATCACCGTTAACGGCCACGCCAGTCGGAAGCGCTGAAGTATTTGATGAATTATTTCCTGTTGAAGAGCGAAGTTACGCGAAGCGTACTTAAAAAGAACGCCAACATTCTAACGTGCGAATCTCACGTCGATTGTAAATCTCACGACCCACGTCATAATATTCTACAGAAGCGTACGAATAAGTAAATAAAATTGAATAATTTACGAGTAGGTTTTACCACAGAATGTCACAGGGGCGGTGATGTGAGATATCAAATTATAAGAGGTTGTGTGCACATGCGCGGTGAGCGTCGACGGCCGCGGCCACCAGTCTGCTCGACGCTCGCGCCCTTTCCGAACGAGCCGCGCCATGTTCCGATACCAAATTCGAAACTCGAACAACTCGCGAACGCAACAATAAAAAAACCATAGACATTATTAGTGAGTGTACTTCATAAATTAAACCTTTTTTTGTTAATTCCCTGTTCATAAATATTTTTTGTGTTTAATCTGTGACGTGTTGAACAGTTCAAACTTTTAATTGGCGTAGTTTTCAGATTTTTCCGCGTCTTTGAGTTTGATCGGCGGATTTGTGTGCAGTGCGATATATCTGGATCAGTTAAAAGTTTTTTATTCGGTAAGAAAGAGGATGATTATTTTATTACCTAAGAAATATCTTTTTAGTACCGTTTTTATTGGTGCGTTACTTTTATTACGTACTCGTCGGATATTTGTTTCCATGAGAATGTTTTTTATAGATGAATGATTTCGAGTACCTATTCATTATATTAAAAATAATGAATGTTTTCAGTATTTCTTAATTATAAAAAAATATATACGTTTGAATGTAGAATTATGGCTTCGATTTAGTAAAGTGAGAGAAAAAAAATGTGACGGTAAGATATCGTGTTTTTTTTAACAATCATTATTGTGTATTTGTCAATTAATAATGATTAGCAAAAGGTAGGAGTTTCTACATAATTATAAGCATATAGATTATGTCCACATCTTAGACCCTTTTAAATGAATAGATGATTTGATGGAAGTCCCAGCAGTTGAATGAAATACGAATTAAAACCGTCTGACCTAAGGCCCAACAGTGGACAAATCCATGATAAATATTAACTTGATGGGTCAGTCTTTTTGTGTTAAAAAAGACAAGTAAGGAATTGCCTTGAGTGGGTGAACAGCAGCAAAGGAGCTCGTGACTAAATAACAACAGCCGCACGGGCCGATCTTCAGGTTAAGCCGCGCTTGCCGAGGTTGGTCTGTGGATGGGTGATCATCTATTACATACCGAGTTTCCTCCGTGTCTCGGAAAGCACGTTAAGCCGTTTGGTCCCGGCTGTCATTTGTAGATCTTTGTGAGTCGATACCGGTAGTCAGTGGCACGAAATTCTGACAACCAGTATTACGAAGGCGTAGCGTATTACCCGGTAGAGTTCACGGTGGAGATCAGATAGGCATCGCTCCGTGTAAAATACTGGTATTCAGCTGCATCTGGTTAAACTAGAAGCCAACCCCAACATATTTGGGAAAAGGCTAGGCAAATGATGATGGGTGAACAGCAGCATCCTCCTGATCACGATCTGCGACTGTAAATTTATTCACAAAATGGATCTGCCTGCCATCTTGAGAGCCTACACAAGTTACAATAGCTTGTGTGTTGTATTTCAAAGTGATCCTTTCAATCAAATTTGATTAAAATGACAGCTGTCAAACTAAAGGAACTAGTAGCTTTAGTCATGTCGAAATAAATAATTACGAACGCATATTTATGCAGTCAATATTTAAGGCGATGTAACTTATATGGGTATCAATTAGGCCCAATTAAATTAAATCAATAAAATTATCTACACTAATATTATAAAGAGGAAAACTTTGTTTGTTTGTTTGTTTGTTTGTAATGAATAGGCTCAAAAACTACTGGACCGATTTTAAAAACTCTTTCACCATTCGAAAGCTACATTATCCACGAGTAACATAGGCTAAATTTTATTTTGGAAAAAAATAGGGTTCCGTAAGATATTTGGGTTTTTCGGATACAAGGTGTAAAAAATCAACCAGAAAAGTTACTTATTTTGCGTACGCTGCCTAAACTATAAAAGATAGAACCATAAAATGTTCTAATTAATTGTAGATCTTATAAATATCTACAAAAAAGTCCGCGACACACTATACCTATCTATGTCGAGTGAGGCACAACAACCATTTTTTTATCTTGAATTTTTTTGGACTATTTATTTTACTCATGCTATAATCCTTATCAAAATAAATTATTTCATCACTAAGTACAGTTTATGTAGATAATATTTGGTCTTTGAATAATTAAAATTGGACGTTTGGTTTTGAAGTTATGGCGAAATTAATGTGTTATAAAACAGGTAGATTATTTTATAACAAACACGACGGTATAAGTTTTTTTTTTTGTTTTTTAATTATTCTATTCTATCCCACTGCTGGGCAAAAGCTTCCCCCGTTCCTTTCCAACTTTCCCAGTGATTCGCCTTCTCTGGCCAATCAGGCAGGAAAAAGTCTAAATGTATGATGCACGTCATGTCCCTCCGACAAATAAATATTTTTCTTTCTTTCTTTCTTCTTTCTTTCTTAAATCTTTACGCAGCGTTTCTTCGGTCTGCCTCGGTGACGACGACCGTTTTCAGGCACCCACTGTGTGACGATTCTGGCCCATCTGTCCTGACCCATCCTGGAAAAGTGACCCACCCAGTCGCATTTGAACCTCGCACACTTATCGCCAACATCGCCGTCTTGGAGCGTATTGTGGTATTCGATCGGTGATTTAGATGTTTAAGATGATACGCTCCATCGCTCTTTGGCAAAGGTATAACGTTGTCTTTTGGGGGTATAGAGAATAGGGTGTAAAGTTTCTCATCCCCCATAGAAAAGGGAGGATCCTGCAACCAGAAGGGTATTATGTCTGGTGGGCTGCTGCCCGACAGTTGTTGTCGGGTTTTTTCTATATACTTATTCTTAAGTTTACTTGAGCGATTTAGGATTTATCTGTATTTCGATGTTTAGTTCATCATTGGTGTCATAGATGGCGCTGTAGTACTTTTTGTTCTATGTTGGTTAGCACTCTTTGTAGTGCCACTGCAGTCTAAATAAAATCGGTCAAGCCTCACGGCTGTCGCAATTTTAAATATTCTTAACTTAATGTAATAACGTTAAGTCTAATAAGGCAATCCATTCGTTGTTTTTTATGTATATATATTTGGCGAGCAGAGAGATTATATCTTGGGGAAGGACATAGGCTACCTTTTTTTTCAAACTCAAAATTACCACGCGAACGAAGTCGCGGGCAACAGCTAGTAGTATTAATAAAAGTATCGGCTTAGTTGTGTACATCCTGACAGCTGTCATTTTAATTAAGTTACATTTTAAGAACTGTAATGTTTTTTAATAGGATTAACGTAAGCTTTTTGTTAGCTTATCTGTATCAAACACGTTTTTGATTTTCCCATCATTTTTATTCCTGAAAGAATTACCTACAGGACCAATCCGTCACACGTATGAAAATTATTATTAAAATAAGTTTAGTGGCTATGTCAGCTCACCCAGCCTAGCCAACAATGGGGCTGCGTGGTGAATTACGTCCACCCCCTCACAAGATGAGGGTGGCCCAAATGTGGGAACATGGGCTGATCACGCTTATACGTAAGTATGTTTATGTATACATACCTACTATGTAAAAGTCTTTAGAGCATACAAGAAATATCTAAAAAACTAATAATAAGTGAGTATAGACTACCTCGTAATTACATTACCATCCAAAAATTTACTCTTACTTGTAGGATAAGGACAAAAACCTAACCTGTTTTTGTGACAGTTTTAGTCCTTCTTTAAGACTTCTTGAAGATTCGGTCTTCTGACAGTTGCTGTCAAAAGGCTGATGAACTCATGATAATGAGCAGTCCTATTAACGCATGCATAGGATTGATAGGACTTAATTCATAGGTTTTGAAACTAACTAGGTAATTTTAATGCTGAAATGAACACAACGTGTACAGTTCACGGCAATTTCCATGTAATTATTAACGAGGTATTTCATAATATACAGTAATACACCTGACCGTATTATAATCAACCCGTACGTTCCACAGATCTATGATACGTTCAATATATTAGTAGCCATCAAAGCAGTCAATTTCAATTATAGGGAACTAATATGCTATCTAATGCTATCTAATAGCACGGACTTTAGTCTGGCAACATCGAATTTGCCCAATCATCGATTTCCGAACAAAATATAAAGACCAACTATTTGGTTAAATTAGCTGGCAAGAAACTGATGACGTCATCAAAATGATGTCAGGGTTGCCCTATTTCGTTAGTCATTGTGCCGGAAGGGATCAGTCCCAACTATTATTAGAAGGATTAACCGAATATCCTACTCATGTTTAAAAAAATAACTCTTGTTAGTATCGACATAGGGGTCAATTTTGTGTTAACGAAACTGTTACTACAATTACGATTGTTATAGTAGCGTCAGGGAAATTAATTTGCAAGTCCACACCTCTGCAATGTCGGGGTTGCAGCTATTTCTTTAAACTGTTAAAGAAAATAGTTGTGATTTTTAATTCACGGACTATTTAATTTGTTACTCGCTTAAGAGTTCATGGTTTAATAATAACAGACAGGTCGCGGCCCACCACGGGTCGGTCTTCAAAGTTAAGCTGCGCTTACCAAGGTCGGTTCGTGGATGTATGACCTCCATTACATACCGAGTTTCCTCCGTGTCTCGGAAAGCATTGGTCCCGGCATTTGTAGGTTTTTGTCAGTCATTACAGGTAGTCAGTGGCCCGAAAATTCTGACAACCAGTCTTACCAAGGGGTATTACCTAGTACTGAGCTGTTGTGGAGGTCAGTAGTCAGTCGCTCCATGTAAAATACTGGTATTCAGCTGGACCCGGTTTGACTAGAAGCCGACCTCAACATAGTTAGGAAAAGCCGACAGATGATGAGACACCTAAAAATAATTTAGAAAACTAAATTCGAACTATTGGAAATTGTTTTCAAAACACTCGTATTGTTCAGGGAATGCATGTCAAAAACCCTTTTCCACAACAGTTATTCGGAAATTACCTTAATTTAGTGTACACCCCCGGGGGACTTCCCAGACGGGGGTGATACGTTCAAAGTTATCTCACAACGTGAATTATGTGTCTGAGTAAGAATTATATGACAAAAAATGTTCAAGTACGTCGAGTACTACGCGATAAGTGTTGCAAAGTGGAATACATTTTTCATATTTGTACGGACGTCCTGAATTTATGAGGTGTTCAGATTTTTTCACCGTTCTTTATATACCGTATTTTTATTTTGTATTTTAACATCGAAAAAGGAAATACGAAAACTTGTTTGGAAAAAGAGTATTTCATAACCAAATAGTGTAATTTGGTGCATCGTCGCAGAAATACAGTTTTTTGAAAATCAAATTCAAAGCTTGCAAAGTTCGCGATTTTGTTGGAAAATCCCTTTCTAAAAAGACTCACTACACGAATATACCGCTGAGTGGTAGCACCGTGTACGTGTTGTTGAGCTCCGAGAAATAGGGTTGAGCTGCACGATGACTGATGCATGTATGCCGTCTGCTCCGACAGGTCAACATAAAGCTATGGCTCTGTCCTGAAAAGACCACTCTAGATTTTGCACTGTAAAGCTACAGTTACATCATCCACGACGTAGATACCTGTGACTTTACGCTGTGGTGCGACGAGAAAAAGATGGCGTATTTATTAATAACTTTTGTCCATGGCTTCACTCGCGTGTAGATAGAAGTCATATCAGTCAGACGGGAAAGTAAAACCGAGATGCAGAGTATCCTATGTCCTACACTAGATCATGGTCTATCTCTGTGCCCAAGAACATCCAAATCTGTTCAGACATTAATACGTAGGTATCAGACAGAATATACCGACAAATAGATAAAGTTTATTTTCCTTTATGAATATATATAAGAATGGATTAACGAAGTTATGTTGCTGGATGTTTTATGTGATTGTATCTTTTTCAAAGAAACGATGGATGGTCTATGTGGCAGATGATATGGTTAGAAAGAAATGACTGCTGAGATGATGAGTAATAGAGAAGTAGGGAAGAAGAAGACATGCTGCGCTAACCCCAAATAAATTGGGATCAGGGCAGGAGAATAATGATGATGATATATAAGAATAATCTTTATTGGAACGAAAAGACATTTTACAAATTGCTTTCGTTCGTAAATAGCTACATAGTATAGTTACAAAACTGTGTCAAACAGCTATTAACGACCACCTCCAAGAGGCAGACGACAGCGTTTCATATATACAGGGTGTAAACGGACCCTTCACGAAGCCGTTAACCAAGCATTCTGTACATCAAACTAAGTAACCCTACCCAAAAATTATTGCTGGGAAACGACTTTTTTTTTGGTGAAAAATAACCTTTTACGGTAAAACTCAATGTAACGTACTCAAAAAAATGTGCTTTATAGATGCATGGAATAGTAAATGGGTCATGAAGATATTTAAAGTAAAGTTATAACCTTAATACTTTGTATTAAAAAAAAACTTGTGAAAAAGTTGGAACTTTGACCCCCAATTTCTCCATAACTAGAAGGTTCCCAGGTATGGTCTAGAACAAAAAAATGATCGCAATAGCGGGGAGTACAAGTGCCTTTCGGCTTCGTTAAGAGTCTATTTACACCCTTTATATGTGATTGCATCTTCTTTAAGTCCATTGTTAATTCAAGCAAAGCAAGCAACTACCTACGTGTTAACCTGCTTAATGCAATTAGTAGGCAAATCACTAGGATTTCATTATCTGAATACCGATTAACATTCTGCTGTCGATTCTGAACTAAGCCTCGATAATGTCTGTGCATTGAGCTCAAGCTTATGTTGAATTGCACTATGTTAGAAATTAACGTAATCTTAGTGCACATAAAGTTATGTTGGTAATCTTAGGGATCATTATAATCTTTATGTACATGGATATAATAACATAGAACCTTTTCCTTCTTAGAAGTTGGTTAAAAATACATAGTTACATACTTGACGCATAGCCAGTGGAGATATCGGTAAAAAATATTGTCATTATCATTCATATTGTTTCATGCTGTGGTCTGCTATAAGTGAAGGAATATAACGTAATACTTACTGTTGTTCATTATTTATATATCATGATTCGTATATGTTACGGCTAAAAGCCGAAGTAAGGTTACACCTAGTTCTAGCCGGCCAAGTAAGGTTACACCTAGTTCTGGATGGATTTACCTAGGTGCGGCCGGCAACTATCCTTTTTATTGCTAGGACACAAACGGATTAGGTTATGATAGAACTGTGACCAAAAGCGCGCGAGCCGAGCGAGCGCAGCGAGCGGTGACGCAGCGGCCGGCGATCGCGCTACGTCCAAATTGGTTGCATTATAACAATCTGTTACCGGCTGCTCCTTGGTATAGCCGGCTAGAACTAGGTGTAACCTTACTTCGGCTTTCAGCCGTAACATATATATTTCTTGTTGGAGATCCTAAATGAATAAAATAAAAATGTGGCTGTAAAAATATATAAAAGACTTGCTAAAAAATCAACCCTTAAAGATATTGTAATGAAATTGTATGGGACTTAAGACATTCACAATTTACTGCGGCATAATATCTTGAATCTCTTAATTGTTTTTGTTTCCGACACCAACAAGTAAGAAATAACGGACTAGTCTGCAAATAATATAATATAATATAATATAGATTGATAGAGAAATGCGCAAATCCATTGTATCCGAAGGAGTAATAAAATGAAATAGCCGATAGCTATTACGTCATCGTGTTTCAACAATAAATCATTGATGTTACAATTTGTCCTTTTGTGAGAGGAAATAATAATGTCGTTAGTCTTGCTTATGGCTGTTGGGGGCCTATTAACTAGTTAGTTTTCGTTGTTGTCATTCTATAAGTGCTACAGCTGAGTATGGCTTTCCTAATATTATTGACTAGCGGCCCGTCCCGGCTTTGCAGGGGTGGACATTTATTTTTTAAACTTTTTGGTATAAAATATAGCCTATGTTACTCAGGGATAGCTGCAGCTTTGTAATGGTGAAAAAATTTTTGAAATCGGCACAGTAGTTTTTGAGTTTATTCATTACAAACATTCACACACACACAAAAATACAAATCTTTCCTCTTTATAATATTAGTAAGATTAGTATTGAGATTGCACGCTGATGGGAAACTAGTACCGTTCTACATGGTTGAGAACAATTCACCTTTCTCTCTCTGTGGGTGTTTTGGTAGGTTGGTTATCCGGATGCACACCCTAAATCAAAGCCATGAACTGTGCAAATACGTGTTCATCGTGTTCATTTATCACTCATTAGTTTGTAAAATCGGTACGCACCTTTTTATTCAGTCAGGGCGACCACGCGTTCGATTTTTCCGATTAAAATGAATACGATGACGACTGTCGCGCGACTATCGCTTTGGTTAAATTTCGACGCGGTCTCGCATTGCAATTTTTAACCCCCGACGCAAAAAGAGGGATGTTATAAGTTTGACCGCAATGAGTGTCTGTCTCTGGCACCGTAGCTCTTAAACGAGAGAACCGATTTGGATGCAGTTTTTTTATTTGAAAGCTAGTTTCTTGGTGATGGTTCTTATATACGTTTTATTAAAATCGGTGCAGCCATTTACTAGATATGGGGCATGAAAAATCGAATATTTTCAAATATACCCAAATGGGGTATCAAATGAAAGCGCATGATGTGTATATTAAAATTAGACGTGTTTTATCAAAATCGGTGCAGCCATTTACTAGGTATAGGGGATGAAAGTGGTTTTTTTATTTATCTTTTATTTTTTCGTTGGGGGTTTTTTAATTTTAAAGTAAATTTTAATTATTCATTGTCTGTGCATTGCGAAAGCTTACATCCTTTTTTTGACATCAGCAAGATGGCTTGATGTTACTAGTTTCATTTTCTCAAGTAATGCCAAAAACATAACTACCCAGCCAACTAGATGCTAACTGGGCTGGCTTTTAAGGGAGCGCCGCATTTAAATATAGCCACTAGAGAAGCCTAATTTGTTGGCTGTCATCTGGCATAATAATTCTTTACTCGCCTTTTAGGACAAAAGGGTTCTTTGTCACAAAGTATTATACAAATTTTCCTTGTGTGCCGTGTCCAGTCCGTCAGGTTTACCTAACTTATGTGTTACTTCACATGCAATGCCAACGGTCCTCGGTTTTGGACGGCTCATTATAAAATATAATGAGAGTGTTACACGCAGCTTTGTTTTGCCTTCAAATTCGATGAAAGGCGACAGTTTAATTATTTTATCACAGGATTATAATATGGAATAGGTTTAATATAGTAAGTCCATTGCACAGCAAGCTATGTTTCGAATAGTCCCTATATTTTGATTGTAACAAATCGTAGGATCGAGTTTAAAAAACAATTTGATGCCCTTTTATTTATAGGTCGTTGTTAGTTAAGTTAGTTTAGTTTTTAATTGTTATAATGCATATAGTTTGTTCATTACTCTCTCGCATTCGTTCTTTCGTTACTGTTAGAGCTCCTGCAGCCTGCGATACAGGATCAGGTATCATACATTATTATGCCTACATTGTTAGTTTTAGAATCATTTTGTATTTTACCTTCTGGGATTCTGAATAAAGATTTTTTCAGTATTCAGTTTATTTTCACAACCTAGTTAGTTCTGAGTAATACGATACCCCTTGGTAAGACTGGTTGTCAGACTTTTTGGGCCACTGTAACTACTGTCAAAGATCTATAGATGACAGCTGGGACCAACGGCTTAATATGCTTTCCGAGGCACGGAGAAAACTCGGTATGTAATGGGCGGTCACCCATCCGAAAATATCCAATAAATTACACCCTATCAATTTTAAAGAGAGTACGATTATCGCTGCTATCGGAAGCCGGGGTGCTAACGATTTTGGCCTGGATGGTTGATGGGCGAATTTTCCGACGATTACACAGTTATTTCACACGGTTGTCAATTGAACTGCTGATATCATTATGATGGGATTCAATAGTACAAATCTGGATGTTTAGTACGTTATCGGATTAATCAAATATTGGTTTTGATTTTACTGCTATTTTAATAGGTAATAATTATAAATGTGGAGTATTTGTGAGTTTGTTACTCTGATTTGTATGAAATATACATAGAATATTTTTAACCTGATATCTTTGTTTCGAGAGAAGCTCGTGGCTAAATAATAGCAGCCGCTCGGGTCGATCTTTAGGCAAAGCGGCGCTTGCCTAGGTTGGTCCGTAGATGGGTGACCACTCGTTACATACCCAGTTTCCTCCGTGCCTCGGAAAGCACGTTAAGCCGTTGGTCTTGGCTGTCATTTCTAGATTTTTGACAGTCGTTGCAGGTAGTCAGTGGCCTGAAACTCTGAAAAGCAGTCTTACCGAAGGGTACCGTATTACCCAGTACGAACTGGGTTGTGGAGGTCAGATAGGCAGTCGCTTCATGTAAAATACTCGTATTCAGCTACATCTGGTAAAAGGCTAGGCAGATGATAATGATTTGGGTTTGTTCCGGTTTTTCGTCTCAGAGTAGTTTTTGTTGTTGATCTAGTTTTTATAAAAATAAAATTACGTGTTTTTGCCATAGTTTTTTTTTATACAAACCAATGTTTGCAGAATAAACATTATTTTTATTATTTATTGTGTACAAGCGTTTTCTCGATGATATGAGTGAGGGGGTGAAATAATTTACAAATCTTTACGTTTTTAACAATCGATGTTTGAACATTATCTTATAACATAACTACGTAGCAAATTAAGTTCTATATGAAAAACAATCAATGCGGGAAGAAGTTGTTTCAGAAATCTTCGCATGCCAATTAAGTATTCCAAATATTTGCTCTCATTTCAGAGAGCCTCAAAATAAGGTTTTTACATATGTTTTATTAAGGTTCCTTTTACGTAAGAAACATTCACATCGTCATAATAATATAACAAGCGGTATTAATAAATAAATTGGTTACAAAGTCAAGATAGGCCGACTTTATTATCTGTATAAGGAGAGAAAATAATTTCGCGGTGAACCTTGTTATTCTACTGTATTAATCAAAAACGTCTGCCTTTGGAAGAGGCACCGTTTTTTTCCTCATTCGTTATGAAGCAGAGTGTTTATTTTGTTATTTGTTTAAATGATTTATATGCTTTTTTTAAGAAATATTTAAAAAAGTGTATAAAAAATTAATGAAGGAGAATCATGATAATATAATTTATTTGCTCAGACAACAATGATCTATGGGTTAGTTACAAAAAAAAAAACTTAAAAAACTATGTTAGTGTGTCTATTTGACAACACCGACAAATAAAAAAATTTGTCCGTCAGTAAGACCACCAAAAACTGTTGCACACGTTTTTTTCGCCACATAATCAAAAAATGACGACGACAGCGCATCAAAGTTCAAGAGGGTTGTGACGTCACTCGACAGTAAAAGTAACAGAAATTATGACGTCACGCGATATTTCAACGCGCTGTATCGTGGTCATTTTTCGTTTACATGACAAAATAAAAATACCTGTCCAATATTTTTTGATAATCTGACTGACGGATTAAATAGATTTTTTCAGTCAAATATCCTATTACTTGGATAACGCTCCATACATAACAAAAAAAACAACAAACAAACATTATTGTCTGGAGGCTTTTAAAGTAAAACTTTGCTGTCTGTACTCTTGATTGTTTGCTTTGATACACAAACATATATGGTCCTTGGTTCGATTTCCGGGTCGGGCAAATTGTTATTGGGTTTTTCCATCAGTAATTTCTCAGTAGCAGCCACGGAGTCTGGATTTGTGACAGGTTGATGGCAATAGGCTCGCCCCCCCCCCCCCCCTATTACTATGACTTAAACATAACTGGCGAAACGTGTGTGTACTAGGTATTGGTAAAAGGTATAGCTCTTCCTAACCCTTCGGGGATTACAGGCGTGATGTTATGTTTGTATGTACCTACATTTATAAACACACGCTTTTATCCCATGGGGGTAGGTAGCAACTACAGGACGCCACCTGCTGCGATCCCCATAATGCTGCTTCCATTTTGATGAAACTGGTCCTACATGGCCTGCTGTATTTTGTATTCATAGTTTTCCTTACTTTTATATTTAATTATCACTCCATGATGAGAATGGATGAGTATGGAGTTTAGGGGAATTAAAACTTCAGTTTTCATTGATTTGAGACCAACTAATTAATTGAGACAAACAACCGAATCGTTAAAACCAGCGGTAGGTATAACTCAGTATAAATATAAATAAATAACTTCCTCGACACTTTTCATCAAAAGACCTTTCCTGGAAACTACAATAAAGTCTACAAAACCCGTATTGGCAGCTCGTTAAGCCGAAATTTCAAGTATTTATATTGAAGAAAATTTCTTAGAAAACCTTCTTACCTACCGGCGAAAGCGGCATGAATACGTAATTAGAAAAGATCAGAAGTGAGCGATTTTATATCTAACAAATCTACTTTACGTTGGCGACAGCATTAGCGAAACATAAGACGTCCACAAAATACAGATACTTGGATCCGTAAAACCTTTTTAAAAATCAGTAATAGGATTCAGGCGAGCGAAATGTTTTGCCGGCGCCTACGGCGCTTAGAGCGGCTTAGCTTAGATTCCCAGAACAATCCGCTCTGATTGCACAAACGCTTCCCCGAAGCGTACAATTTTTACTGCCGCCCACTATGGCGGCGATCGGAAAGCGGGCGACGAGTGAACTCGGTTTTTTAACAGAAAAATAGCCTAGTTTCCTTTTCGATTTTTCGTTGCTAAATGTAGACAAATTACTATCTGCTTGTTCTGCGTTTGAATTAAATTAAGCGAAAAACTTTACTGTCATCATCTGCCTAGCCTTTTCCCAACTATGTTGGGGTTGGCTTCCAGTCTAACCGGATACAGCTGAATACCAGTATTTTACATGGAGCGACTGCCTATCTGACCTCCACAACCCAGTTAGTACTGGGTAATACGATACGCCTTAATAAGACTGGTTGTCAGACTTTTTGCGCCACTGACTACCTGTAACGACTGTCAAAGATCTACAAATGGCAGCCGGGACCAACGGCTTAACTTAACTTTCCGAGGCATGGAGGAAATTCGGTATGTACTGGGTGGTCACCCATCCACGGACCAACCTAGGCAAGCACGGCTTAACCTAAGATCGACCCGAGCAGCTGTTGTTATGTAGCACCGAGCTCCTCAGCGAAAAACTTTACTGTAAAAAATATAAATTGCAGGCATTTCTTATCGCAATACTAACTGTTCATAAGAAAGTGTTACGCAGCGCACATAATACGCGTACCATCGTCGTATGCGAATTAGCTTTTAAACGTCTCGTAAGCAAAAGGCGCCGGAGGGCCATTAAAGTAATTCAGTGGCTCATAAAAGCATTGTGTTGTTTAAACAGCGTAATTATACGAGCTTGTTCATAACATTCTGACATTTTTCTTATCTTACGAAATTAAGTTAGTCTCATGTTTCCTAACGACTATTGCTTTTATGATCCTTATTTGAGAGTAACCTAAAACGGGAATATGTACCTAAAGAAGTGCTCAACAAAATGTGTTACGAGTACTTCAAAGAGTAACTTTTCCAATATTTTTCCGTATCACAGCTCCGGGAAGTTTCTAGATAATAACCGTGGGATTTCGTATCGAAGCTTCAGTTAGCTGATACAGGTTTCCGCTGTTCCGATGATTGCACAAACGCGTACGGAGTGGTTTTAGAGGCCCACAAAAGTGATCAAAAGGCACGCATGATATGACCAATATTTGTGTGTGACGAGTTTTTTATCGCGATCTATGCTTTTTAATGGCGCTTCAATAAACTTTGTCGTGAACTAAATAAATAACTTTCTTTCATATAGTTGTATAACTTCAAATTAGTAGGGGTTATAAAAACTTGGTAGTTGTACTGGTACTTAGGTACATTTATTATTCCAACGACATTGAAAACTTTATTCTAGCATAGCATATTCCAAGACCAATCTTACGTCGAAAAAAATGTTTCTTTGGGAAAGTTGTTTGATATCATAAGTACAATCAGGTGTATAAGTATCGGTCACTAATTACAGTCACCCTATATATAATAACTAGCTTTCGCCAGCGGCTTCGCTCGCGTTAAAATTTAACAATAAATTCGGGTTCTAGTCTGCTTGTAATAATATAATTCAATCATGATTCGAAAGACACGTGGCGTCATCTATTATCATAAGAACGTTATTGTTATTTTCCTCGGGAACAATACTTTTTTTCGGGATGAAAGGTACCCTATGTCTGTTTCTGTACACCTGACAACGTATTTGCAAAATATCAGGATGATCGGTTCAGTGGTTTAGGCGTGAAAACGTAACAAACATACTTACTTTCGCATTTATAATATTAGTAAGGATTTTCTATTTCTATCAAAATTTAATGTTACAATTTTCTGTACGTAAGCTATAGGTACCTGCGGTTTATCTTATTGTTCTAAGCATCTATTGCGGGTTGAGTTCCATAAGTAGTTCAGATGAATATAATGTTTGTTTTCGATTTTGTTTTTGTTTTGTTTGATTCGATTCCAGTAATGATAAATGAATTGAAACGTATTCCAGCTTAACTCAATACAATTCAAATACAAATCGAAAAGTATGTATTAATTTTCAATCCGCATTATCACAATTAACGTTCATAATAATTTTAATTAATATTTGTCATTTCGGTTGTATAAAATTGATATGAAATCAAATAGAATACATAACCCGTGTTGAAAATGGTACCTGTTTGTTCAATATAAGTTTTTGATTTTATTGTTTTATGCACTGAGGTTTTATTAACCGCGTTAGGGCGCGTTATTTTGCCTAGAATTGAATTTTACAATTTCATAAATAAAAATTTATCGCTACAGAAATATATTGAATAGTAGGTACCAACCTATAGTTTTTGGGTGAAATGATATGAAGCATCCTGTATTAATTATGGTATTGCGGCCTTCAGGCGTTGACAAAACATGATTAAACACGTAATAATTTTCTGTATACTTAAACTGTTTAAAATTTGAACAAATAAAGATTCAGTTAAACCCATGCGGATAAATTGAGACTGGACACGGATATTGGACACCTCCATACAAACACTTATCTGAAGAGTGTGTAAGTGTATTGTGTCTTCAGTCGGTCCGTAATTTCTCCGGATCAGTTGGACTGATTCTAGACAAGAAATCAATAAAGTTTTTTTTTATCAGCCTGAATTGTCCCACTCCTGGGCAAAGGTCTCCCCTCATTTCTTCCTCTTTTCTCGATGTTGCGCATCTTCCCGCCAATTAACGAGAAAGCCATCCAAGGCATCCCGCCATCTTCTACTCGATCTGCCGATAAAGTATATAAAAATTATATATATTGAAGAATTATTAAATACGTATATATTATTTATTAATTATATATTCAATAAAGTTTAGATTATTAAATTCTTTATCGCCTTTTTTATTTAGTGAATCAATCTATCCAAAGTCAAGAAAGGAAATCATTAAATTTTTATACTTTTATATTTACAGATAAAAATAAACAACGTTAAATAATATTTAATTCCACCTTCGTGTCTTCAAATAAAATATTTATAACGACATCATGATTTTCCTCACTCAAAAAATTATTTATAATTTTTCCATTCAAATTATAAACACCTGATAAAACTGCCATATTTTATTTACGGATTTACCAATAACATTTATAACTGAATCGTTCGTGACATATTACGGTACGACCTCATTGTTTATTTATTGTATTAACATACGTAATGTTAAATCATGGAACATAACAAGTGTTATTACATTGAAACGCGATCAATTATAGATATTTTCATGTCCATTTAATATTTAAGTCAGTCCTGAAAAATGTATTGTGCGGTAGCGACAATTCAGTGTATTTATTTATCAATCAATCAATTTATTTATTTACTAGCTTACGCTCGCCGCTTCGCCTGCGTGGAGTTCGATAATTATCCCACGGGATCGTACTACAGAGATAAAAAGTATCCTATGTGTTAATCCAGGTTATAACTATCTGCCAAATTTCATCCAAATCCGTTCAGTAGTTTTTGCTTGAAAGAGTAACAAACATCCATCCATCCTTAGAAACTTTCGCATTTATAACCTAGTAGCAAGCAGGGGCGTAGCTACCGCCGTATCCGCCGTATCAATTATACGGGGCCCCCGGACCACGGGGGCCCCCAACTTAGAAAAACTAAAGTCATCATCAGCTATAAATGATTTAATAAATCAGTTTGCCGAAAAAAGGCAAGGAGGCAAATTAAATGTACACTACATTTAATTTGAATTGTTTGTAAACATTTTGGAAAAAGTGACAGATAGATAATTATCATAAATATAAAATTCTCGTGTCACAATGTTAGTTACCATACTCCTCCGAAACGGCTTGACCGATTTTCATGAAATTTTATAGGTATCCATATTCAGTAGGTCTGAGAATAGGCTACTATCTATTTTTCATACCCCTAAGTGAAGCAGACGAAGTTGCGCGGGTCAGCTAGTGATTAATAAATATTTCTTTTAATTTTATGCATTTTTTTTTCTTTTGTGAGAAATCTTTACCCTTCCTAAGGGCCCCCAAACAAATTTTTATACGGGGCCCCGCCAAGGCACGCTACGCTTCTGGTAGCAAGATAACATATTTTTGATCTCTAACAAAAGATAACATAAGGAATGAATTAGTTGTTTTTTTTTACTCTTAAAACAGACCACAGCATGCACAATAAACTCAGCAACTAAACTAAAAAAGTATATTGAGTTTTTGAGACAAAATTGCAAAGCTTTGAAAAACCAACCAATTCGCACAATCAACTGAATAAAATAATCAAAAACTAAACTTATATGGGATATTTTCCGTGATTGTTCATTATTTTGAGCTCCTGATATTTCGACGCTGTTGCAAGTGCCATGATCGCGGGTTGACTGGAGAATGCGGGTGGCTGGAAAATAAATTGTAAAATAATGAACAATCCGGGAAGATATCCCGTAAGTGACATTATAAGTTTAGTTGTAAACCGTGAAAGCTGAAAACAGTGTTCGATCAAAAACTGTTACGCAGATAAACGAATAAACCAAATAATCTTAAAAAACTGTACCCAATTCACGACAAAAACACATCGGCCATGTTTTTCGGTAATCCAGCACACGTCCCGGTTCTCTTTTTCACACCACGACCAAAAATAAAACATACAACTCCTAAGGCTTGATTACACAAACGCGGATACGTTCCGAGTGAAAGCGCCGAGCCACTACAGTACAGCCAGTCACCCCAATCAAAGGCATTAGTGTGCACTCAGCCGAGTAGGAACTTGGATATAACGCGTTTTGATGTTTATACCCCTCAAAATTATGCAGGCGGGCTTAATTAGCGTAATTGATTCAGTAAGATTATAGGTGTTCATTGTTTCCGGGTTGTTTTGAATTAGAACGGTTTCGTGGTCTAATCGTAGGTGCTGGGGAATAGGATTAAGGGATTATATTGGATCATTTAGAAAAATATTACTTGACACAATCCAGGATCTATGTGAATAAAATGTGTCTTTAGTGTTCCTTAGTGGCTGTAATTTACGAGTATTTTTAACCCCCGACGCAAAAAGAGGGGTGTTATAATTTTGACCGCAATGTGTGTGTGGTGTGTCTGTCTCTGGCACCGTAGCTCTTAAACGAGTGAACCGATTTGGATGCATTTTTTTTTATTTGAAAGGTAGTTTCTTGGCGATGGTTCTTAGATACGGTTTATCAAAATCAGTGGAGCCATTTATTAGATATAGACGGGATGAAAGAAGGTATGAAAAATCGAATACTTTCAAATATACCCAAGTGGCGTATCAAAAGCAAGCGCATGATGTGTATATTACAATTAGACATATTTTTATCAAAATCGGTGCAGCCATTTACTAGATTGGGGGATGAAAGTGGGTGTTTGTCTTTCATCTTTTAATTTTTCGTTGGGGGTTTTTAAAATTTAATTTAATTTATATCTCATGGAATTGTCTACTCTGTCCGACTTTTACTTCATTAACATTGTTTGTCTTTTGTGTATCTGTGGAGAACGTTGTTGGTTGCACATTTGTATAACTTGTTATAATCTTTTTTTTTGTAACATATAATGTGTAATTGTTGGTTCTTACGATTTAAAAAAAAGAATTGAAAGGAAGAATAGTGAACTGTGAACTGTCTAGTGGTCGTAATCGCGACTGCTGAGCATGAGGTCCTGAGTTCTCCGGGTAATTATTGCATTTTTCCATCAGGATTTTTTCAGTAGCAGCCACGGAGTCAGGGTTTGTGCCCGGTTGATGGCAGTAGGCTCGCCCCCTATTACATGGGACTTAAACATAACTTGCGAAATGTGGGTGTACACCTCTGCCTAACCCTTCGGGGATTACAAGTGTGATGATATGAAGAATAGTGTATTTATTGTTAATATCCAAGTACTAAGTGGGCTGTGGAGGTCAAATCGGCACTCGCTTCATGTAAAATACTGGTATTCAGCTGCATCCGGTTAGATGGGAAGCCGACCCTAACGTAGTTGGGAAATGGCTTTGCATGTGAGAATTGTGACCAATGATGCTATCACACGTTTTCTCTTTTAAAAAATGATCTGGATGGATACTACATAATATTATTATGTCTCTGATATAAACAGCCTGTTTGAGTATTAAACTTTCAAACTACGAATCAGTTATTTTTCATAAAAATAAAATAGATTAGGTTAAACTATAAGTTTTTAAACTGTCATGGTAACACACTAGAAACCAGGTTTACTGTTTGTTTTGAATTCCCGATATTTCGGTGGTGTTGCAAGAACCATGATCACGGATAAACAAACAGTAAACATGGTAATTACCTAGTTTCGAGAGTTAATGATAGGTTAAACTAGTTCTTACGGTATGAAATCCATATCTATTCAACTTCAGTAAAAAAAATATGCAAGGTAATAGTAGGTACCTAACAACATAATAAAGTTAGGTTAGGCAAAGATGTACCTACTATGTTTAAGTCCTATGTAATTGAGATCGAACCTTTTGCCAACAACCGGGCACAGATCCAGACTCTGTGGCTGCTACTTTGTGCTGAAAAAACCTAATAACACTTAGTCTGACCTGGCAATCAAACCCAGGACCTCATGCTCAGCAGTCGAGCTTACGACCAACGAGGCAGTCACTAATAAAAAGTAAAATCATTTTCAAAAACATTAAATATGTCAGTTTCTAAATACATAATTCTTGGTGCAAGACCTATTACGTGGTTAAGAAACTATAACTTGCAAGTTTGGTCAAGACGTGGGTAAACTTTAACCGACTCTAACGTGTCTAACGTGTCCCGTCGGGTTGAAGCAACTTAGTTGAACCTACTCCTTCATTAGAACATCATATATACGCTCCAAGTAATGTCTAGTCCTCATGATTTAGTTGAGTGTTCTGTGTTGTAAAACTAAGTAATGTAGAGATGTTGCCAATGTGACTTGAGCATTTAAATACCCAGAATTAGTCCTCTGCTTCTCATTTTCAATTCAATTCTATTCATTTATTGCATCAAATATGGTAGGTACATGAAGTGTTTTATATAAAATATTTAGAAACACACATTTGGCCAATATATTAATAGCATGCAATAGTACAAGTTTACACCCTTAAGATAACGGTTAAATAAGTCTATGCGAAAATCTATACAGGGTCACTTTTGAAAGAACTCATCTATCGAATAAAAACACTCTTGATAATGATAATAAAAACGCTACCATTTTCTAGATTTAATTTTTTTTTATTGAAAAATGCTTTTATTGTGTACATGAGTTTTTAGATTTTAAATTGTAAGTTTTGTAAATTGCAGGGTCATTTAAAAATTATTATTTTTGTTTTCCTTTATTTATTTAAATTACATTAAAAAAATGCCAACTGCAACGATGAAGTTGATGTCTAAAGTTATTTTGTTTTTATTTTAATACGATTAAAATAATCGTAAAGACCTTATCAACATCATTCTTCTGCCCTTATCCCAATTTATTTAGGGTCGGCGCATGTCTTCTTCTTCCATACTTCTCTTTACTCGTCATCTTAGCAGTGGCCTTCTTTCTAGCCATATCAACATTTAGCGTAAAGGCCGTATACCAAACAGAAAATAATATGTTCAGACCCTTAACGACCGTAATATCAGTACCCACGTTGTTTTACATATAACCAGGTCAACCAACATCTGTTCGTATGCGAACTAATGAGCGCACTTCCAACTTTTTACGCTAAACGGACCTGGCAGGGAGCCAAGATAAAGAAAAACGATATGTTTATTATGTCCAATGTGTAGCTGTAGGACTGTAGCTTAACTGCTTGGCCACGACGCTACAGTGACTCCAGAGTAACACATGAAACAAGCTAATAGGGTATTTGCTTGAAAAAATCTGTTTAGTCCGTCAGTTAGATTATCAAAAAATATTGGACACGTATTTTTTCTTTTGTCATGTAAACGAAAAATAACCACGATACAGCGTGTTGAAATCTCGCGTGACGTCACAATTTCTGTTAGTGTTTACTTTGCAGTGACGTCACAAGCCCCTCTTTTGAACTTTGATGCGCTGTATCGTCGTCATTTTTAGATTATGTGTGACAAAAGGAAAAATACGTGTCCCACATTTTTTGGTGATCTAACTGATGGACTTAATATAAATATATTTTTTCGATGTTTTCAAATAGCTTATTTTAAAAAAAACAAGCTTTTTAAATATAGGGATGACGTCATTTTTTCGTATTTTTAAGCAAACCCTTTTAATTGATACTCATATCTTGGGGATGCATCAAAAATAACTAGTCCGCCATCCTTGGGAGTCCGCCATATTGGATTTGGAATTGTATCACTTAGCTAACCATGCATTGTCATCCAAACTAAACGTGTATGTAACATTAACTGTTTTAAAGTTCAGTAGCAATATTTCACCTTAACAAACATACAAACACTTTCGCCCACAGCGATTTTTTAATAGCGATGCGCATTATGTAAACACGCATTGGGGACGTTACTGTATCGATGCAAACGTGCGATTGTTTTTGACGACATCGAGCGAACGAAGAGTAGAGAACGGAGGGCGGGTGCCGTCCGTTTGCATCGCTGCGAAAATTCGGTGTGGGTGAGGGTCTGTAAGCGTTTTGTAAAGCGACGATACTCACGTGAAACACAACTATGACACACGCGCGTGTGGTTTGTCACAAGGGGCGTCGCAAGTTGCATCGCCTGAGGTCATGAACGGGGCGTTAGGGTTGTAGCTGTAGGATTGTATGTGCCTCCAACTATTGCTGCGCATTTCTCCGAACGCTGGACGCGGACAGAATTAGTTACCAACGCGTGGCTAGCAGTACTTCTTAATTAATTCTAATTCAATAAGTAGAAGTTTACTGCGCTGGAAAGGTTTATTGGGACGGTTGTTTAGCCGAAAATTTGCGGGTTTAAAACTGGGGATTCGGTACTTTTGTATGTTATTTTCAATGTCGTGTTCTTTTTAACCGACTTCAAAAAAGGAGGAGAGGTTATCAATTCGTCGGAATCTTTTTTTTTATGTATGTTCACCGATTACTCGAAGACGCCTGAACCGATTTAGAAAATTCTTTTTTTTATTTGAAAGAATATACTCTCAAGTTGGTCCCATAGAAATATTGTCATGATCTGATCATGGATTTCGGAGATATGGAACGGAACTCTTCAATAATAGACAGCAAATCTGTCGTGATTGCTGCGATCGCTTGGATGTTTATTGTTTACACAACATCATAACATAACACGCTTGTATGCTCTGAGGGGGGAAGCAGGTGTGTATCGTACACCAACATTTTGACAGTTAGGTATGTTAAGTTCCATTTTATTCGGCATAAGTCCATTACCATGAAATGTTTTGTTTACAATGTAAAATAAATGCATAGCAAATTTTTGCATAGAATATTACAACTAAAAATGGAAAAATAAAAAAAAAAACTTTTTGACGGTGACAAAAAATCTAAATCAAACAAACAAAAGTCACCGACTTCTAAGACATCAATTGGCACAACTTTGTTTCAAGATAGTTCTTTAGGTTTATTTCTAGCAAGATCATCATCATTAGAAACCTTGTCTGTCTCTGATGAGTAGAGACCTTTTTGCACCATGCTGCCCTGGTCTGTTTGCCTTATTCAAGTCCTTTCCGTGTCTTGTGTACCACCCCATCTGGCTATTATAACAGGATATTGTAATGATATTCCTAATATTTAACTGACTTGTTTAGTGGTCACAAGCGCTGAGTATGAGGTCCCGCGTTCAGTTCCCAGGTCGAGCAAAATGATAGGAAGTTTTCCGATCAAGGATTTCTCAATAGCAGCCACAGAATTTGGATTTGTGCCCAGTTGATGGCAATAGGCTCGCCTTCTATTACTTGAAATTTAAACATAACTGGCGAAATGTGGGTGTGCTATAAGGTACACTTCTAAGTCTAACCAATCGGTGATTACAGGCGTGATGTCATGTTATTAAAGGTGGTTCTTATTATCTACTTACTTTTACAGTGATAGTATTCCCAAAATAACAATCGGTGGAAAGATTACAAATTAAAATGGACAAGTGAGGCAGAACCCACCCGGGGCTGCGGGACTGTTCGAAAGAGATACCGCGGCCCTGGAACACAAAGGGCAAAGAAGGAACATGGATGGGTTTTAGTCAGTAAAAGTCTGATACTCCCTTCCACTCCGCCCAGAGCGGGAGGTCATTTGATGATTTCCCAAACGAAAAAAAAGAAAGGCAGAGCCCATACTACTTCAGTTATGTTCTTCAGAGGAGATTCAATCTGCAAACAATACAACAAAATTGAATTATTACCTAACTCTTCGGGGATTACATGCGTGATGTTATGTTAACAATTTATTTACGACTCAACTACTGCCTTCAACAACTTAGAGGGAGAGGGAGGATATACGGAATATTGTAAGAATCCAAGAACTACTTAACTTACTTATAAGTACTTAATTTTGACATTGATTTTAAAGTAATGATTACCTAATTATAATAATACTAGCGGGCCATCTCGGCTTCGCAGGGGTGGACACATATTTTCCCCTACCCCCCCCCCACCCCCTATTTTTTTCTAGTAATAAATATAGCCTATGTTACTCAGGGATAATGTAGCTTTCCAATGGTGAAAAAATTTTTGAAATCGGCACAGTAGTTTTTGAGTTTATTCATTACAAACATACACACACACAAAAATACAAATCTTTCCTCTTTATAATGTTAGTGTAGATTAATTCATGTTGGACCTATTGTAAATCACAAATCATAAAATAATTGTACTACTTATTTAATTTATTTAAGAGTGACATCTGAATATTTGTACACCATATGTTGTGGTAGAATGTTAAGGACAAAAACAACCCCATAACACCATACTATGTAAAACTAAATTCTTACAAATAAATATTTCTGATTCTGATTCTTACCTTTTGTAAGGTTCTCAGGTTTGTTAACCCTTCAAAGCTTAGAAAGGAGGTTACCCCCAACAGGAGCCGTAGCTAACTAGATTCGGCTCGTCCGTTCAGCTTAACTATGACGAATGTAATTGCCAGTCCGTAACTTTTCCTCTGCTGCTTCAGAAAGCAAATGGAAATAAGTTAGAAGAAGTTTTCTTAACTATGAATAAAAGAAGCTGGAAGTTTCTCCGCTAGAGTATCTTTTACTTTCCCTATTATTATTTGTATTTATTTATTTGTTGTTTATGATAAGTTGAATGATATTTGCGCACTTGCTTTTGTAATTGTTATTCTTTCGTTTTTCTGAGTTGTTTGCGGGTATTTTCTTTATGAAATGTTGAGGTTTTGTGTCTTTTTTTCTGATGTGGTATAATACTTTCAAAGACTTTTGTTCTTAAGTAAACATACAAAATTTGTTTAACAAAGGTTCAGTTAAACAGATAGGGACCACACCGAACCGGACACTGACAAATATTTCAGTTCATTATCTATCATGCTTATGTGTGGTTTTACGTGAATGGATAAAATAAGAAATGAGTACATAAGAGGAAGTCTGAAAGTGGCGCCGGTGGCTGAAAGTTGTGTGGTATTCGGTTGGTGTGTTATGGGTACGTGATGCGGAGAAATGAAGAAAATGTCGTAAGAAAAAAAAAAATTGGTTTGCTGTAAGAAAACGCAATTCTGGGTTAAGCTCGCCATTGTACATAAGCTATATTATTGCAATTTGTATGTGTATTTTTTGTTGGTTTGTGTGCAATAAAGAATAAGAATAAGAATAAGAAAAGTTTTGAGTATGAATGTGGATCCCTACAAGAGTAGAGGAATACCAAAGAAACGATGGACTGGTTGGAGTATGATATGGCGTGAAAGGAAGGTCTGATGAGATGACAAAAATAAAGAAGTATGGCAGAAGACGTGCTGCACCGACCGCGAATAAAATGGGATAAGGGCACGAGAATAAGCGAGTAAGTATACTGAGTGTCAAACTACGGACCGCATCAGAAACTCCATACTTCGCTCCAAAACTCAAATAGAAAAGAAAGAAAGAAAGAAAGAAAAAATATTTATTTGTCGCAGGGACATGACGAATAGCTGATGCTGGTCTTACAGCTGCTAGGTTGAACTGGACTGGTCACGTCTGCCGCATGTCGGAGGAGCAATGGGCAAAAATTACCACTCAGTGGATGCCAAATAGCAGGAAACGACAACGCGGCAGGCCCAGCAGGAGTTGGTGGGATGAGCTGGACTCTTTCGCAAAGGATTGGCCTACAATCGTGCTAGATCGCGAAATGTGGAAGGAGGGAAGGGAGGCCTTTGCCCTGCAGTGGGACAATATAGGTTTATAATAATAATAAGGGCACGAGACTGGTAATCTATCAGAGTCTGGTCTCCAGAGCCGCGTTTGCAATTTGTCCAAACCAGTTTTACCAAAACTTAACACTGTTTACATAGCAACAAACGACAACGTGAATCGTGGTTACTACGCTTTAGCGGAAACAACAAATCTGTCATAATGTATGGAAATGATTTATCCCGCTCTAACTTTAGACTATTTCGTATGTTTGTCCCTCTTGTTCCCATAATAGTGTTGTGACTTGCAAACTTCCTTTCACACCGTTCTGTGGTGCCTCCGTATTGTTATTGTTTGGTTTCGCAAAACAAAACAATAAGTTCTGACACCATGTTCTTGTATGTAATATAGGAAGGTATGTTCTCTGTTGGTTAACTATTTCTTATGTCGTCGTAGCTATCAGTGAATTAGTCGTAAGTCATAATACGGGGTGTAAACAGACCCTTCACCAAGCCGTCAACCAAGCATTCTGTACATCAAACTAAGTAACTTTACGCAAAAAATTTTGCTGGGAAACGAAATTTTTTTTTGGGGTCAATAATCACATTTTACGGTAAAACTCAATATAATGCGCACAAAACTTATTGCTGATGGATGCTTTGGATAGTAAACGGACCATGGAGGTAATTGGAGTAAAGTTAGAACCTTAAAAAGTAGTATTTAAAAAAAAACTTGTGAAAAAATTGGAACTTTGACCCCCAATATCTCCGTAACTAGAAGGTTCCCAGGTATGGTCTAGAACAAAAAAATGATCGCAATGACGGGGAGAACAAATACCTTTCGGCTTCGTTAAGGGTCTTTTTACACCCTTTATACACCGTGACTTTTTAGTCGTCTCACAACGGCAGCCCACTTCATGTATCCAATTACTACTAAACATTCATAAAAAAATAGGTATTTATGAGATTTTAATTATCTATAATATAAAAATGAATCGCAAAATGTGTTGGTAAGCGCATAACTCAACAACGCCTGGACCAATTTGGCCAATTTTTTTTTTAAATGTTCGTTGGAGTTCAAGGATGGTTTTTACGGCGAGAAAAATTCAAGGTAGGGTAGGTAGGGTAGGTAGGGTAGGTAGGGTAGGTAGGGTAGGTAGGGTAGGTAGGGTAGGTAGGGTAGGTAGGGTAGGTAGGTAGGGTAGGTAGGGTAGGTAGGGTAGGTAGGGTAGGTAGGGTAGGTAGGGTAGGTAGGGTAGGTAGGGTAGGTAGGGTAGGTAGGGTAGGTAGGGTAGGTAGGGTAGGTAGGGTAGGTAGGGTAGGTAGGGTAGGTAGGGTAGGTAGGGTAGGTAGGGTAGGTAGGGTAGGTAGGGTAGGTAGGGTAGGTAGGGTAGGTAGGGTAGGTAAGTAGGTAGGTAGGGTAGGTAGGGTAGGTAAGTAGGTAGGTAGGGTAGGTAGGATAGGTAGGTAGGATAGGAAAAAGGTGCATTGCAACGCATGCCGGGAACAGCTAGTTTAAAAATAAAAATGTTATACAGTATCATGACGCATGACGTAGTTAAAACACCCTGTTGCGAGCGATAATTTACTCGACTCGAGCGCTGCTGGGTAGGTATGTTCTCCCGTTTGACACGTAAACATCATTAACAGGATGTTTCATTTATTTATTCGATTGTTTCATAATTTTATTCTCATGTCGTATTTATTTTTCTTTGTACCTATTATGGAAGGTAAAAAAAAAATCGTGCCTAGAGCTATTTTATGTCGGGTACATTGAGTGGACCACCTTTGTAAGACGACTAAAAAGTCACGGTGTACAGTTATGATTGAGTGATGGAGAGCTGATATGAGTGACCTACGTATGTAAGCATATGATCTCGCAATAAGGTCATCATTATCTGCCTAGCCTTTTCCCAACTATATTGGGGTCGGCTTCCAGTCCAACCAAATGCAGCTGAATACCATTATTTAAATTGAGCGACTGCCTATCTGATCACCCACAACCCAGCTAGAACTGGGTAATACGATACTCCTTAGTAAGACTGGTTGTCAGACTTTTTGGGCTACTGACTACCTAACGACTGTCAAAAATCTACAAATGACAGCCGGACCAACGGCTTAACGTGCTTTCCGAGGCATAGAGGAAACTTGGTATATAATGATAATCCACAGACCAACCTAGGCAAGCACAGCTTAACCTTAAGAACGACCTGAGCGGCTGTTATCATTAAGCCACGAGCTTCTCTGCTGATCCTCCTCTAATCTCGCCATAAGTATCAAAACGCTGTTTAATTATTTTACAATTTTTTTTACCCTGAATTGTCCCACCATTACCAGTATTTTCTTTTATTGTCGGAATGTCGCCGCCACCCTGTATAGAGCGTAAACCTTTTTACTTTACATTACAAAATGTTCAATGAACCGAGCTGTCCAATAACAAAAGTTCCAGCATTCACGTCCAGTTCAATTTGGTAGCGCTGCAAGCATTAAATGTGTCACTTGCAAGTTCACAGTCGATTGCTGGAAACGTGGTAATATGTTAGTTGTGCAAGCGTTCACTTGGCAACTTATTACACTCATGAACAGGCACCAAGTTTGAAACAAAGTGTGTTGTTGCCCGCCAGTTTCAACTGCTTGTCTTGTTAAGTTATGAATAGGTTATGTGGATTTAAACAATCGTTGTTATTACTGGGTATTGATTTGGTAAGTTTGATGTAATATTATGATTTGGGAGTAACGGGTTACGGTATGATTTACCTCTTGGTAAAGCGCACCATAGGTAAACTTGCTATTCAAGACAGTTTTTGTATTTCAAATCTCATTTCAATTACATTTAAAAGTTAGACACACATAATATCAGGCCTGTAATCCCCGAAGGGTTAGGCAGAGGTGTACTTAATAGTACACCCACATTTCGACAGTTACGTTTAAATCCCATGTAATAGGAGGCGAGCCTATTGCCATCAACTAGACACAAACCTAGACTTCGTGGCTGCTACTGAAAAATTCCTGATGGAAAAACCCAATAACACTTTGCCCGACCCAGGAATCGGCCACTAGACTAACGATGCAGTCATCGAGGCAACAAGCTAGACTTGGGTAAAAAAATACACTACACACCGTGACTTTTTAGTCGTCTTACAACGGCAGCCCACTTCATGTATCCAATGACTACTAAGCCTTCATAAAAAAATAGGTACTTATGAGATTTAAAAAATTAAAAATTAAAAATATTATTCCACATTATGACGCATGACGTAGTTAAAACACCCTGTTGTGAGCTATGATCTACTGGTCTCGAGCGCTGGGGAGGTATATTCTCCCGTTTGACAAGTAAACTTCATTAACAGGATGTTTATAATTTTTTCTAATCTTTATTTACCTATTACGGTAGGTAAAAAAAAAACGCGCCTAGAACTATTTTATGTCGGGCACATTGAGAGGACCACCTTTGAAAGACGATAAAAAGTCACGGTGTATAATACAATTTGAAACTCAAAAATGGCTTGACGGTTAAAACCTATTTCATAAGTTAGATCTTGTTTTGGAACAATGACGCCAGTGACTCGCAGATAAAACAGCTCATTATCATATAAAATAGTATAAAGCCAGGAACACACACGCAGTAAACATAAAAGTACTCGAAAGCGAGTTGCGTGCCATTGTGGCACTCCCATATTACGAGTATCACCAATCAGAAGTTACGGCATAATGGCAAGCAAGCTCCTTGCAAACTTTTGTGCAAGACTATTCCCAACTTTAGTACCATAAAGATTATGATATTGTACATCCAACAGACAGTCTGTCTTAACTTTTAACTTAAGTTGTGTTGTTAAGATGAAACTTTAAGCCGGCGAGTAGTATAATGCGAACTTACCTCATCTCGAATGCTGTTAGTGTACTTTATAGAAAACGAGTTACTGATGCAGACGGTGTTAATTTTAAGCTCTTTCTTCTTTAGTTACTCTTAATTACCTTATTTGTATTTGACTGCGTCGTGGGTCTAGTGGTTGCAAGCGCGACTGTGAGCAAAAGTTCCTGTGTTTGATTCCCGGGTCCTCAGTTAGTACTGGGCAATACGATACCCTGCCTGGGCAATACGATACTACTTGACAGAGTTTTTGGGCCACTAACTACCTGTAACGACTGACAAAGATCTACAAATGACAGCCGAGACTTGTCTTGACTATCATGACTTCAACAACCCAATAACTAAGTAATACGATATCCCTCGGAAAGACTGGCCAACTATAACCTCTAGTCAGTACGTCAGCAAATCCTTTTGATAAAAATATTTTTGAAATGTCACCTGAAATCCGTAATTTCACCTGCAAATAATAATTTAATTCAGATTGTACTCGACGAACAAGACCTTCAATGGTTTCGCTTAGGAGTAACGAACTTTATTAGAGCAAACGAAACGATATTTTATTAGAGCATTTTTTTAAAATTTTCGTTTAGATATACTTACTTTAAAAGTTCCAGATTAAATTCCCAAACAAATTTTTATCAATCTTAAAAAGACTGTCAATGTTAAGCCTTTTAAAATACACTCACACTTTTCGACTGTGTCGGTGGTCGCAAGCGCGACTGCTGAGCATAAGGCCTTGGGTTTGATTCCCAGTTCGGGCATAGTGCTATTGGGTTTTTCCATCACGAATTTCTCAGTAGCAGCCACGGAATCTGGATTTGCGCTCGGTTAGTGGCAATATCCTCACACCCTAGACTTAAACATAACTGGCAAATGTGGTTGTACTATTAGGTACATCTCTACCGAACCCTTCGGGGATTACAGGCGTGATGTTATGTATATATTATATATAACCTGAGGTTTGAATGATTCCCCGGTAGAACCTATTTTTTACACAAATTGTTAGCCAACTTAATAGCTAGTAATAACGGTAAATAAACTGTGAAGGGCTAGCACCAAAGAATTTGATACACTAAAGATCCATTAAAAGAAAAGTTGCCAGAGTAAAGAATTGTCAATACTTTTTGTTCGCAGGTCCATTGTGCGGGTGATTCGCCGAGTGAATGGTGAATGTGACTGGCGATGACAATTTAAAGAGTGAACTGTGAACTCCTAATGAAGATAAGTGATAATAAAGAGCAGTGTTGCCCTAATGATGTGAAAAAATAAAACTATCGTGATGTGGCTTGCGGCGTTGGTGTGTTTTTTCTGTCATTTGGGTAAGTCTTTTTTTTTCTTACTGCTCGTTAGCTTTTAAGGTATGGGAGTTTCGTTTTAAAAGCTGTGTAAAGCGGGATACGGTAATTAAAGGGTGTTTTTTCAGTAGTAAGTATCTGTGCATTGCATTTGTAACGTGTACTCTTTGTATTTGAACCCGATGCACGGTCTTTGGGAGAATTGTCAAAAGAATTAATGGCAATTCGGTTACGAAAACCTTGGTCAAACGTACTTTATGTAATAAGTAATGAAGTTACTGTCGAGTTGGTTAATCTATTAGAGTAATTTTAGGTTTCCGTGTATTCTAAACGCACGTCAATCAGTCTTCTGAAAACCTCTACAAATACAGTAAACGTGCGTAATGTCCGCCAGGGAAATCGTCGACAAACGTCCATAGACGGTTTTCACTGTGTTACCGTACTACACGCGTTCAATCACGGTAATCCGTTAAATTACATACGAACGAGGCATTGCTTAGAGAATAGCGCACTACGAAGTACCTCGTTCAAAATGGCGCGAATGAAAATTGAAATTGGAATATGTCCACCGTTTTTTGGCAGTTCTTTTTTTTGTTATCTGACAAGCCGAGCGAAAGCTGACAGTATCTTTTTATTGTTATAAAAAGATTGCGCGCCGTGGATAAATCCTCAAAGAAAGTAAAAAGAATACTTTTTTCTTGTCATCTGGACTAGTTTCTTAAGCCGTGCTTGCAAAGCACTTCTGCGACCTGAGTTGAGCACTATTTTTAGTAGAGAATAAAAAGTATATTCTTTTAGGTTTTTTCTAGCTTGGGATTCTATCCACTAAGTAGGTTTTATTTCTTCACGGACACGTCAAGGTCTCTTTTAAAGATAATATATTATATTTCTAAAAAAAGACACAAAGGCAAACGCTTTTCTGCGTGTTAAAGTAATTTGAATATTTATTACACAGTGACTAATATTTACTTTTGTCAAGATTTACGTATATTTTGTTTTCTGACTTTTCATGTGCTTCCTTGCTTGCTAGCATTTGCATGGCATTCACCACTATCCGACCAACCATTTTTAACTTCATTGAACAGCTTCTAAGATGAAGCGGACCTTATCCAGCCATCGTTAATTAAAAATGGCGGCAAATATAACTGTTATAGCAGCACCGATGTTAATCATAGCGCGCTATATCGGGTTAGGTATGACACACTGCGCCTCAGTGCCGGCAGCCCAGCCAATTAACTTGTCGCGTCCAACTGATATTAGATTGCACACAGAACATCGCTTGTGGTGAAAAAACTTAAAAATCGGTATATTTTTGACCTGGATTAAAAGAAAGATGTCATACAATTAAAGCATGAAAGATGGCGCAAAGGTGTCCCCGCGGCCAAATGTATGTATTCGTCTCACAGACATTTTGAAGATTTTTTTTATTTATTTTTTTGACATTTTTTTTTGGAGATTTTTATTTCTTAATTAAACTTTTTGAAATAATTAACTAGTTAAACAGTTAAAACCTTTTTTATTCCATTTCATTAACAAAATAATGAAAAATCTTCAGTCGCAAAATGTCTGTGAAACGAATGATTATGAAAAGTGTCCCCGTTGACGGCGAACGCGATGGAGGCGAATAACGTCTTTTTCCCTTTACTTTCGCAAACATCAATCTTATTCTACCCGGCTCAAGCTGATTCCGTGTCGAAGTGTGACCACTTCAGAAGACGTCTTCATTCATGTGTTATGTAAAAATCCATATCAATGTAAACCAATTTTATTAATAAGTGGCAAAAACAATGACTGCATCATAATAATCATTCAAGTATAAACACAGTACCCGCAACACCAGATTATTACCAAGAACCGAATTTGATAAAGCGCAGTGGTTGCAGCAGCCACACACAGTGCGCCCGGACCGCCAGCTGGTGATCCAATTAAGTTGTCAGTCCTAACTAACGCTGTTACGTAGTGACCTTTAAAATTATATCTACAGATCCAGAGCGCACTAAGAATTTGAGAGTGGTACGAGTCCAATGTCGTTGTTAGTACCTACTGTTTGGAATTATAAAGGGTGTAAAAAGACCCTTAACGAAGCCGAAAGGTACTTATTCTCCCCGTCATTGCGATCATTTTTTTGTACTGAACCTGGGAAACTTCTACTTACGGAGATATTGGAGGTCAAAGTTCCAGTGTTTGCACAAGTTTTTTTTTTAAATACCACTTTTATAGGTTTTAACTTTACTTTAATTAACTCCATGACCCGTTTTCTATTCAAAGCATCCATCAGCTTTAAGTTTTGAGTGCGTTAAATTGAGTTTTACCGTAAAACGTGATTTTCCACCCCAAAAAAAAGTCATTTCCCAGCAACAATTTTTGCGTAGAGTTACTTAGTTTGATGTACAGAATGCTTGGTTGACGGCTTCGTAAAGGGTCTGTTTTCACCTTGTATTTAAAATTGCAATTTCAATGGGCGAACAGATAGTGAGAGGCATGTTTTTCAAATGGTAAGCCACACAAGTGACGTATGCCTCAGAGCGAGGCATCTGACTTACAAAAAAAGTGCATCAAAAATGCGGTTATAGCGAGCAAACGAGGCATGAAAGTTGAATTAATGCGTTCCTTGCGAAGCATGTGTGACTCTGAATGATAAATTGAGGAATGAGGTTATACGGAAACGTTGCGGTTTAAAAAAAGATTTGTAGTGACAGCAATTGAAAAGAGTATGCTTAGATGGTTTGGTCATGTGAAAGGCGACTAACAAAAGGAATTTGTGAGTGGCAACGCCGGGAGGGGACGCCCTAGAAGGACATACACTGACCTTATTGGTGAGGTTCTTTAGAAAGGTCAGGTGCGTAGTACTCGCAAACGGCGTACGTGTATGTCCAGATGTATGGACTTGGGCAAAAGGTGTATGTAAGGATCGTAGCAGGTGGCGTTCTGTGGTTTCTGCCTACCCCCATGGGCAAAAGGCGTGAGTTTATGTGTGTATGTATTCGGTTACAGCAGTCTCTTATCGGCAAACGTAAGGTACGGTGGTAACGTAAGGTGGGACGCCCTCAGGCTAGGTGGAGTGACGATCTTCGCAGGGTGGCTGGTAGCAACTGGATGAGAGTTGCTGAGAATCGAGTTGAATGGCGTGCGATTGAGGAGGCCTATGTCCAGCAGTAGAGTGCTATATGCTGATGATGATGAGTCTCTTATCAAGTTTATAGTAGAAATTGAAAAAGATCTTCTTAAATCTCTACTTACACAGTTATAATTTTAAAACTAACATAAAAGAACAGTCCTGTCGTGCAAAACTGAGACACAAACAAAGCTATACCTCAATCAGCACGTAAAAGCATTGACCTAAGCAAAATAGGTCAAAGCCAATTAGCAGAGAAGAGTGTGACCCTTCACAGCTTCCTAGGGTGTAAACTGGCGAGAATTGAGGTGCGACAGTCTCCCCAGTGTAACAGTACAGCGACACATGAATCTATACATTTCCAGTATAAACTGATCTCAATTTGTATGAGCTTACCGTGCAATGCGAGATCAGCGTATACTGGTTGTGCATAACGTGATTGGTCGTCGTGAGAATATGACAACGAGTTTTGCGATTTTGCTGCCATGCTTCAGTTTGAAAAGTGTTGGTGAAGTGACAGTTCGTGAGGCTTACACTGGGCCACTGCTGGATAATTGCCATTGCGTTATTTACGTAACGAGCAGACGATTTTTTCAAACATACGAAGCAATAGATAAAGAAGTCCCTTAAAATTGTTGGTAATTAGTGACCGATACTTAAACACGTGATTTTTTATTATACTCATTCACTTTTATCACAATAAAACTTACGGAGTGGGCTTGCGAGCCGCGCGGGTGCTCTGCCTACCCACTATTGCACGGTACTATAGTAATGAGACAGAATTGCGTCACTCGGCTAACAGCTGATAGGTCAGTGAGGCGCGCGCGCGAGTTTCCTACGGCTGCTGGGTTATTGTAATAAAAGTGAATGAGTATAAAAAAAATCTTTGGGAAAGTTGTTTGTTATCATGAGTACAATCACGTGTTTAAGTATCGGTCACTAATAAATTACCAATCACCCTATACATATAGGGTGGAAGGGACATCGACACTAAAACGGTAACCACTTCTCCTGTACATCATTCCAAAGCCCCCACATACAAATTTATCACCGTATTTTATTTTAAATCAGCTGTTCAAAAAATTTTGACCTTGTAGGTATGACACTTTTGTATAAACAGGAGATTTTTTTTAAATTACCGATTCAAATTTTCTATGTGATATGTATGTATGACGTACTGACCATAAGGTAACCGCCTGTGAGTCGATGTTCATTCCACCCTGTATATAAGGTAAGGTCTATCTTTTCATACCCGAAATATTTTAAGAGATACTTCTATAAGTCGTCAAGTCGCCATAGCAACGAAAAAAAAAATATCTGAGCGTTTTTGTTTTTACGAAATTATTATAATTCTAAAACTTGAGACTTTTTGCATAAAACCTTTACTCCCTATTCAAACAATGACAGTAGGTAAATACGACGTAGTAAACTAGCGTAATGAATGTTGAAAAATAAGGAGCCAGTATTTATTTTGTGGGTCAAGTAATTTATTTTTTATAAAATATACTTAGATAATACTTTTTTCGCTTAAAATGGCTGCGTTTATAGCCGTTAGATGATTCTCTCAAAATATTTCGTGTATGAATAGTTAGACCTTTTAGTATAAATAAATTGGGGTATTCCTCAAAGCGCAACCATGATGAAAAATAGAGATGGGTATGACAGATTCATTAACGATATTTTTGATGCGCTTTGAGGAATAAACATATAATATTATTAATTTGAATTTGTGAGCGCCACTAATGGTTGCGCTTCGAGGAATAATTTAGTTGTGCTTAATTAGTTGCGCTTTGAGGAATACCCCAATAAATTCACTCACCAAGCCAGCATTTCAAAGTAACAAGCTAACAAAATATAAAAAGGAGCCATCATATCTCAGTGCAGAAAGCTATGGATTGCATCTCTTAATCTTGCGGTTCAAGCAGACGCCGTCTTACCGCGAGTCAGCTTAGTAAGTAATTAAACTGTCACTTTGATTTACCCTATTAAAGGAACTAAAGTAATCCTGCTGTTCGTTGCACTTGAACTTACAGTTAGATAAAGATGTGTAACAAGATAGCCTTTTTTTCTTGGTCATGTGTATGTGAATTAAGCAAATGTCGCGAATTGGCGAGAAGAAGCATATCATTTAGAGAAGTGGAAAGAATAGGGAGGTCTTTTTTTTTCGGAAGGGAAATCATCAATTAACCCCCTCTGCTCTGGGCGGAGTGGGAGGGAGTGTCAGACTTTTACTGACTAAAACCCATCTACGTTCCTTCTTTGCCCTTTGTGTTCCAGGGTCCTAGCCCAGGAGTGGAACCACACATTCACATCATATAATTCTCACTTAAGATGACTTGTGTGTGATGAAAATTTGATAAATGTTTGTTTTACAGACTGTCTTCTAATTGATATCATCGTCATCAGCATAAAACATGATATTTGTGTACTTCTATCGTATGGTCTTGCTCATCCTGGGACAAAAATATTTGCCGGCCAGCAACTGGTATCGGAACTGACGAGGGTTCTTACTATCCTAGTTTCTACTAATCCTATCATCCTAATAATATTATAAATGGGATAGTAAATGAGGATGGATGGATGGATGTTTGTTACTTTTTCACGCAAAAACTACTGAACGGATTTTGATGAAATTTTGCACACAGAGAGTTTATAACCTGGATTAACACATAAGATACTTTTTATCCCGTGGTAGTATGATCCTGTGGGATAATTATCGAACTTCACGCGGGCGAAGCCCCGGGCATAAGCTATTTATACATTAAACAACTCCGCGCAATTGTTGGTATCAGTATATTTGATTCTTCTAATCCTCCAAAGAGAAAGTTAAAGGTATAATTCAGTTTCTAATGAACTAATGTCTGATTGTGGATTAATATTATTTTTAGATTCTTCAACGATAAGCTTTGTACAAAGATTCTGTCATTACAGATTTTCAAAACATCACGTTTCACTTAAGTTTTATTTTAGAATCTCAAGCGCCTTTATTTTTAGAACTTATTCATCAATATTTGAGTGAGATCAACATTAGGTAACATTTATAACGTGATGCAACTAAAATATCCTACTCCTGCCCTACAGGCAAAGCGTGACGATAGCCTGAGCCATATTCGTTTTTCATGTGATCAATTTTCTCGATAAGTAAGGGGGGGATATCATGGCCTAATCCAATAGGAGTGTTCTGCAATATGTACGAACTAAATAATATGCCTAGTCATTCTCCTGCCTTTATCCTTTATCTTTAGGGTCTGCGCAGCATGTCTTATTCTTCCATACTTCTCTATTACTCGTCATCTCATCAGACACCTCCTTTATTGCCATATCATCCTTCACAAAATCCATCCATAGTTTCTTTGGTCTTCTTCTACTCTTATACCCATCCAAATTCATACTCAAAACTTTCCTCAGGACATCTTCCTCATTCCTCCGCATTAAATGTCGATACCAAGCCAACCGATTACCACACAACTTTTCGGTCGCCAGCGCTATTTTCAGATTTCCTCTTATGTACTGAGGATGTTTGAAACAAGCGCTGATTTTTCGGTTCTTTCGGTCATTTCTTATTTGTGTCTAGTCATTATTACTGATACTGCTTGCCTGCATCATCCCACTGCTGGGCAAAGGCCTCTCCCCATGACTTCCAGTTGTTTCGATCCAGGGCTAATGTGGGCCACTGGTCGTTGGTTCTGTCCAGCTCGTTCCGCCATCTTCTACTAGGTCTGCCGCGACACCTTCTGGCTGTTTCAGGGCTCCAGAAAGTGGTTATTTTGGCCCACAGCTCATTGGGTATGCAGTCATGATTATACTGCCTAAATCCCAGTTTGCTGGACACACAAACAACGGATTCCCAAGGCGTTAAAGTCACCATTGTAACATATCCGTTTCCCAATCTGCAAACACGTAACTTGAGGCCGACTCATAGACAAACTAGATGCGTTGGAATACCAGTATTTTAGTCAGAGCTATATGACCTCTCTATACCTCTGGGAAAAACAAATATTCTAAGTTTAGACCGATTCTCAGACATTCAGTCGTCTGGCTACCTGTGACAACTGTCATGTGTTATGTATGACAGCGGGGTCCGACGATAAAACGTGTAGTCCAAAGCTCAGAGGGGACTTGTTGTTTAAAGATTGATAGTTTGTAAACGGACAGAATATTTAGTACATTCTATGTAGTTTAATCTTGATTTAGGTAAGTGTCCCACCGTTGACGATTAGCGAGTAATAGTTACTCACAACTAGAAATGAGTTGGCGAGTAATCAGCGACTGTGTAGTTCGAAAAGATTTGTCGCTGGACTAGCGCACGAGGGCGACGGGCGATTACTCGCGCGCAGTCACTTTTTCCTAAATATCTCTTGTCGCTGCGACTAACTAGCGGAGAGAGAGTTGTCGACGACAATCAGCGATCAACTGTTAATACACGTAGGTACTTATTATTTCTTTCACTGACACGGGTCCTAAATTTACTGTCATTTCTTGAACAAAAGCTGCTCGCTTCCTCGTAAGGACCTACCTTACCTTAAGGACCTGACTTAGTCTCAGAATATTTTATACAGGCTGCTGTTGAAAAATCTTGTTCACAAAACTTTGTCCGATCTGAGAACTTGCTTGCCGCCGACTTTCAAAGATATTGAGTCGTCAAAGCGAACTTTGTGGTTTATAAAGTGGTTCAAGCCACCACAGAATGTCGCCGCCCGTTTGCGAGCCAATTAAACTGTCAGTTACTACAAGCGCTATTGGATAATACCAGGGCTGCACGAACAACTGTTGGTATGTGACAGCTGTTATGCGGATTAAATAAGGCTTTATTTTTAGTTTGAGCTAACTTTAACCCATAAGTAGGTATAAGTCCCGTCATGTAAAAAGAACGCTGAGCGACAGTGGAGGGGATGTGTTTGCGCACGTTATACAGTCGCGTCCTAAACTACTAAGCTAAAGTTTTATAATATAAGTATAAATGTTTCAATGTAGAATCGTAATAGGTACTTTACTAGCTACTTAGTACTTTGGAAAAGGCTGGAATAAAAAAAATTGAGAAAGTTTATTTCAGCAGTCAGCGTTCTTTTTACGTGACGGGACCTATAAGTATGAATTACTTATTTTGGGCTGATACGAGCTAGGTAAATATTAATAAGAATATTATCTCATGTATGGTGAGGTAAAAAGCGAGATAGTTACACCTTTGGGAGCTAGGCTGACTGGCTAGGATGAGTGAGATGAACGCTTTAACGCACTTTGACCACACTTACCACATAAGCACAAAATATTATATATTTTTCGACCCATGATCCACAGCGAAAGTTGTCCAGTTTGATAGTCTGAATCACCACCTAAGAGGTATTGCACTTATTTTGTCACACATAGATGTGGCTTGAGCCGTTTGGAAAGAGCTTTATGCAATAAAACCGAATAGTCTGACGCCGTGTGAAGTCGAGTCGTCCAACCCGAAACGAGGTGAATGACGTCTTATTTGCTTTTATTGCATTAACATAAAGGCGCAAACCCACCGGTGCACGGATAGGCTACGCACGTGTGTTAAGCTTCGCTTTGCAAGAAAATGTATGTGATGCCACTGCAAACCGCGGACACGCTATGCACCAAATGACGTCATTAATACATGCGTGGCCTGATAGCTCGACGCTGTCAACGCCATGCACGCTGTGCATGCGGTACACGCTATACACGAATATTAACCCACGACTATGCCGCGGTATGCCACGCACGCTACACGTACATAGTTGTGGGTGTGTAGTATGTACTGCAGTGGAAATGTAGATCCACTTGGTCAAAAAAAAAATGAATCCACGCAGCTAAAATGCGCCGCGTGCCCGTGTACAGCGTGCACCGTGGTGGGTTCGCGCCTTAAAGGTTTTTCTGGCAGAGAAACGTGATTTATGATGGGGGCACCTCATCACATCACCTACCTAGCCTTTTCCCAAACTATGACAGGGAAAGATGATGGAAACTAAGATGGGCACATCGTTGTAAGAAATTTTGTATCTAGAACATGGTTTCGGCACCAAGTCTCGGCACTACATAACATAACATCACGCCTGCAAACCCCGAAGGATAGGCCAGAAATATACCCAATAGTACACCCACACTTCGCCAGTTATGTTTAAGGCCCATGTAATAGGGGACGAGCCTCTTGCCAGCAACCGGGCTCAAATTCAGACTCCGTGACTGCTACTGAGAAATTCCCGATGGGAAACTCAATAACACTTTGCGCAACCCCGGAATCGAACCTAGGACTTCATGCTCAGCAGCTGCGCTTGCGACTACTAGGCAGTCTCGGCACTTTATGTTCGAAATTCGACAGTTTCAAGATTGGATTAAAAATGAGGTGTAACTGCGAGACTCTAGTGACTGGGTTTGTATAGAAGACATCAGCATGTGTAGAAGCTTCTATAGACAAAATCATTTTGTAAAGGAAGCATGTTCTAGTTCCGTGCAATAGATATATATCTGATACAAGACGTGAAGCAGTACGTAGTCAATATATACAAAGCTCGTTTTGTCTAAGACGTTAGCTGATATGCCTGAGTAATATTGATCTTACCGGAAATTAAAACCCGGATCTCTCATCTACATATGTATGTATGTTTACCTGGGTCGAATTCCAATTATGATATAGTCGATCGAATATGACTTTGTACATCCCCGAGGTATAGATAGGTTCGATAAACTGTAGTATCTTCTGTAACTTTAAGTAGTATGTGATCAGCATTTTAGAGTCCATTAATTTACATTAAAATAAATATTTTACTGCCTCGGTCGCAAGCGCGACTGCTGAGCATGAGGTCTTCGGTTCGATTCCCGTATCGGGCAAAATGTTATTGGGTTTTTCCATCAAGAATTTCTCAGTAGCAGTTACTGAGTCTGGATTTGTGCCCGGTTGATAGCAATAGGCTCGCCCTCTAATACATGGGACTTAAACATAACTAGCAAAATGTCGATGTAATATTAGGTACACCTCTGCCGAACCCTTCGGGGATTATAGGCGTGATGTAATGTTAAATATTTTAGTCGTCTTTCTTTCTTCATCGTGTGGTTAGTGCCTAACCTAGCGGCTGAGTTTGTATGCCGCCCAATGGCCTCTGAATTGGCTTTACATGCCGTGGAGAAATACGTCTCAGGCATACTGGTTGGTTTCCTCATGACATATTATTATAATATTTTAGTGAAAAAAACAAAAAATCTCTTACGTTTCGTTGTCCTCATTATTATGACAAACATTTACTACGGAATCAAACATGGAATCACCGAAAAAAAAGGTTATCCTTACAATATTGTTGTCTGATGTAGTTAATTGTCGGTACATTTTAATATATCAAATAAAAATTTGTATATCGCTATGGGTATGCCTAAATCAAAGGCATTCAACTATTTACGAGCGATAGCCGTGACAAGACGACACAAAATCGTAATCCAATACTTGTTACTACCTAGTAACAAATCGTTCTGTCTAGTATCATTCGCCCGCTTTTCAAGTAGCATTTTTGTGTGTCAAAATCGAAAATGTTCGGGATCAAAATTATTGTATGAAAATATTCCCAATATCCGCTCTATAAGTCTTTTAAATCTGTTTGGCCTAAATTATGAGTGGGTTATGTCTCTCAAAAGTTCTCCTGTTTTAGTATCCTACCCTGTCAGTGTTCACAGAAACAAAATAATTAAGTACTTTCATCTCAAATTACGCCTACAACCATTTTATATTTGACAATAAAGAGATAAACATGGAGTTGAATGAAATAAAACCAAATATTAAAACACGAAGATGACAAACAAACAAGGACACAAAACAAACGTTTTTTCGGTAACAGTCGGTTTTATTAAAAAGAAAGCTCTTTTTTATTTTATTTTAATGTGGCGGTTTCTGCGTACTTGGCAATCCTGAAGGCAAAGTTGATTTAATAATGCTTAATGCTCCAATTTGATTTTGATTTATTTTTCCTTGACAATAGAATTTAATTGCGGTGACTTAATTCTGTTGTTTCGTGTTTTTTTACACGTGTAAAGTATTATTTGGGTGTTAACGACGTCTTTGTCAACGATTGACCTCAATCTTTGTCTTTCTTCATTTTAATTGTCCTTCTTAAATGGCTTGATAAGGAAAAGTCTGTGGCCGTACGTTTTTTTTTTTTGCGAGTAGGTATAAAAGTGACAGCCATTAGCGATTTTAAATATTCTTGGAATGTGGACTTTGATTTATTTTATGTATCTGCTGCTATTTTAATATCTTTAGTTGTGTATCTATATGGCAGGATGGAATGTTAACTAAACTTACAGGGGACTGCCTCGTTGGTCTAGTGGTCGTAAGCGCGACCGCTGAGCTGGTTGAGCTGATTCGATTTCCAGGTCTCGATCTCTCAATCTCCTATCCCTTCGGTCATTACAGGCGTGATGTAATATTATGCATGGGAAGAAAATTCTCATTAAAACCAAGAAAGTAGTATGCTTGCAACCGCAGCTGGTAGAGTTAATCTACTTTCCTCAAAGCAAAGCATCTACATACAGACCTACATCTGTACCAATGTATACGGTGACTGGTAATTAGTGACCGATGCTAAAACGTGATTGTACTCATGCTAACAAACAACTTCACTAAAGAAACATTTTTTTTTATACTCATTCACTTTTATCACAATAACACAACAGCGGAGCATTACGGAACGGGCTGGAGGCGCGCGGGTGCTCTGCCTACCCACTGTTGCATGGTACGATAGCAATGAGACAGAACGGCGTCATGCGGCTAACAGCTGATAGGTCACAGGCGCGCGCGCGCGAATTTCGTACGGCCCGCTGAGTTGAGCCCGGCCGGAAAGTTGTTTGTTATCATGAGTACAATCACGTGTTTAGGTATCGGTCACTAATTACCAGCCAACCTATATAGACATTGCCTTCAGCAAATCTTATGTAGATAAATTTTGTTTGTATATCCCCAATCTCTATTAAACAGACGGTGTCGGGTAAAGAACTTAAGCCACGACCCCGGGTGAGGACAAAGTCATTGGATAATCTACTGATTGTGCGCAATCCTAGCCATTTAGATGGCAAATTAGGCAGACCCTTATCCTAAGTAGGTTTTATTCCAGCTTATCCGGGATTACATACAAACCTAACCAAATATCATTTTCACACTAGTATAGTATAGTAGTATAGTATAACGGGCTGGTGTCCGCAACTCCACATTTATTTTTACAATAAATATAATTTCAGTGGCCGGACATTGATTCATTTATTTCTTACTTGATTATGCCCACGACTTTGCCCGCGTGGAGTTCGGTGATTGACCCACGTTATTGTACTACCGGGATAAAAATGAATTTTATGTGTTATTCCAGGTTTTAAGCTATCTGTGAGCCAAATTTTAATCCAAATCCGTTCAATAGTTTTTGCGTGAAAGAGTAACAAACATCCATACATCCTCACAAACTGTCGCATTTAAGTAAGGCGTAAGATAAGTAAGAAGTCTTACCAAGGGGTAATCGCATTACTCAGTAAATGGGTGGTGGAGGTCAGATAAGCAATTGTTCCATGTAAAATACTGGTATTCAGCTGCAACCGGTTAGACTGGAAGCAAACCCCAACATAGTTGGGAAAAGGCTTGGCTGATATTGATTTATTTAATTGTGTGCGATACTCGTTCGGATACCTAATGTAAATATAACCTGGGTCAGTGTATTTGTTTGTGTATTTTGAAGCTTCAGCAATTTAATGCATTAATACGCAGTTTTTTTGTATAAAGTCAATATTTGATATCAATAGTTGTATGGGTTTTATCTAATAAAAACGGTATGGAAATATTAAAATAGTAAAAATCGTGAAGTCATAAAATATGTATCTGAGATCCTCGAACCTACTATATCTTTATCTTTATAATCTCCGAGCTAGCTAGTTCACCGTTTTGTGGCGTTGAAAAAACATTGTTCAGGCTTGTGTGATCCCAATACATTTTTTTTTCTTTTAATAATACTTTATGCACAAGTAATAATTGTACAAAGGCGGACTTTATGCCTTGGGCGTTTTCTACCAGACTACTGTGTATTGTATCTACATCACCCTAAATGTAGAGACAATACACAGTACGTGCAATAACAGTAAAAAAAATAGAAGATATATCCGAAGGACGCGATCTAGGTTCTCTTCTTTACTCCGTTTAAAAAAAAGTTACACCTCCTTCTTATTTCACTGGTACGCAGATGTGACATACAAATACAAAACCAATTTATGTAACTATAAAAAGTAACACTCCTTTTTTTGTACAGTCGCGTAAAAACCAGACACCCTTTTATTCCCACTGCGTGAGCAGTCGTTACTTAGAGCTCATTTATTTATTCTATTTGTGTTCAAGCTGAAGAAATTTTCCTGGCATCTTGTAGATAAATACAAAACCTAGTTCGGGTTTTAAGAATTTTTCGTAACAGTCAGGCGGTAAAATCCAATATACCTAAGTATAAAATGAGAGGGAAAATGCCGATCGGTTAAGCCGACCCGAACAGTGAGGGTAGATGCCGAACGAAATCTAACGATCAGCATGGTAATTGCTTCGACTTAGCTTTAGACCCCGTTCACAGCCTCGGGTGATGCAACTTGTGACGTGACTTGTATCAAGAGGACCCGTGCCCACTATTCTGACTCGTGGCATGTTCAAACAATTTATTTAATTTGTTTTCCACGCAAACTTGTGTCGCAAGAGGCATGTCACACGTGCGTATAATACTTAGCCAAGAGGTTATTGTTCGACAAATAGGTAGGTACTGGTAAATCGAATGTGCCGACCCGAATATGAGCAACCCTAATAATGGGATACCAAATACAATGGCCAAGCAAATTGTTTAGGTGTATTATTCCATTTGTACAGTCCACGGAATCCATTTTCCGTCCATTATTCCGTTTCCATCTTTAGTCGGTTCAATTCATCTATTGTAGTTTGATCCTTCAAGTCATATTTAATTAAAATTGCTTGAGAGAAAACCTTCGTAGTTAGGTTAGACAGATTATATTGACAATGGCTGGTGAAAAGGCAAAGTGTGTTGGATTTCGCTGCCAATTAAAAGTTAATTTGAGAATATGAGCCGTTAACTGACAAGTTAGAGTCTATAAAATCTAACTAGAATAAAATGACTGCCTCATTGGTTTAGTGGTCGCAATCACAGATACAAGTGTGCGTATCGATTTCTTTTGCATAATTATGAACTGTCAAAAATCTTCATTTGTAAAGATACTCAAATGAAAAACAGGGTTCTAGACTCTTATTATTTAAATGAGCTGATAAGTATGTATGCCGTTTTAGAAACAATATTCAACAAAAATATTGTTCACACGATAAGCGCTCTATATTCTGTGACTGACAAAAAGTCTTATTCATCTTATAAATAGGTAGGTACCTTTCTTTAGAAATACATTTCAGAATATCTCAATTATATTACGACTGGCGTGGTAGACCGATCGTTGCTATGGCAACTGGCAACAAATTATATTTTGTTGAAGGCAGGGATCGATCGGAATTGGCATCTTATTATATGTAGGTACCTATTTCGGATGAAAGAACGTTTCTACTGCTCAGTAACATAATTCTTATGTAACTTTTAATATATACCTAGTTTCGAAACTATTTCACAATATTACAAGAGTTATCACGCCAGAGATTTGACTCCCTCGTTAATGTATAAGTCGGATTGGTTGTTGTATGCTGAGTTGGGTCACAAGTTCGATCTCCGGGTTTGGAAATGAATTAGGTACACAATACACATGGGTCTTTCAGTTACGAAATTCTCAATGGCAGTGTGATGATTACCTCGAGTCATATTATCTAATCGTACTTATCGTGAAGAGGTAAAGTTTGTGAATTTTTATATACGGGGTAATAATAAAACGGGAAGCTACATTATCCCTGAGTATCTTAAGCAAATATTTAAACGTTCTCGTTGCATAATTTTCGACCAAAAGACAAGTGAAGCTGCGGGCAAAAGCTAGTTAAAATACGTGTGTAAAAAAGTGGTATAGTTTTCAGTAAGGCAGAACCACTTCTTTGGGAAATTCAAGCGTGACGATAATATTAAGTACCTAGACCAAGTTTTATTGTCACCAAATCTTGATTTACCGAAAATCAAGGTATTTCACAAATACGCCAAAATAAGCCTAAATCTGTCACTCCTAGTTTGTGGCTGCCTCCATTGGAGATAAGAAATGACAGCTTGACATCTTGGTACCTGACACATCCAGTTTGACATTTTGAGTACATACAATATCTGAGTAAACAGTATGACGTAACATAAGAGCGTTCATCCAAAAAGTTGGCAACGTCGCATATAGCTGTCACATATTTACCTGTTTTAATTAATTTGGCAATATTACTGTATGGGAATTAGAAATATGGCTCACTAGTGAACTAGAAAGTGTTCCAGCGATGTACAGTTGTACAAAGATATTGAAATACAATCACTGATGTACGGTTGGACGAAGACATCGGATTTCAGGCTGCTGGTCCGTAACTAAGTATAGTTAGTGTCTTGCATTTTATGGCCCAACTTCTTTTTAAAACAGGTAATCTTATGTGTGTACGTAACACTGTTTTAAGCTTTCACGGTTTACAACTAAACTTATACTGTGTGTGTACGTAGTTTTAAAACAATGTTGTGAATGTGCTGAGTAGTCAAGTCTTTTACATCTCTCATAAAAATGTGAGTCTTAAAAGGTACACAGTTAAGTTCGATAAGTTTTATGGTGATCCGCCAAAAAGGCTCGCCTTCACCAAGGAGACCGTACTATATCCTCTTATCACCCTGACGACCATCGCTCTCTGCGGTCTTCGCAGAATGGCGGTATTTCGGGCCGCCCATAAGTATTACACACACAATTTAAATGAACATTGGCAGGGAACAAAAAGAAACATATTTTGTATGTATCTATATCAAATAGCTTGTTCGACTGTACCTAACCAAACCATCAAAAGGACTAATCATAACTTACGAATCAAAAACGGTTGTACCTTTATACGTTTTTGCATAAGTTGAATTCGATAAAAATAAAGTTAGGGTCGGACTAAGAAGTTCTCTAAACTATGTCGTACTATTTCCGACATTTTTTATTTTTATTTTTTATTATTTAAACATAGTCTTAATACAGGTTCGTTTGTATTGTACCATTAAACCAGCAATGGTTTGTATTGGTACTCACATTCGCTAAAACAACACTGCTCAATCACTACTAAACAAATATAAGTACATACATACATATAAAACCCATTTCCATTAATCCCCCGAGTTATTCCAGACGACTCACAGGAAATGGTCCGATTCCGTCTGGGAGCCGTAGTTTATTTGATGAAGAATTTTCATTACTGTAATTAAGGATATGCAGCCAAGATACACTTGGCAATGGAATTAAAACGAGGAAATGTACAAGAGACGCTTTTTTTTTTTTTTTACGGATGGGAAATCATCAAATGACTTCTCCCGCTCTGGGTGGAGTGGGAGGGAGTGTCAGACTCTTACTGACTAAAACCCATCCATGTTCCTTTGTGTTCCAGAGCCACGGTATCTCTTTCGAACAGTCCCGCAGCCCCGGCAGGCATCGGCTCTTGCGGGCCCCTTCCTGGTTGCTGACATCTCTTTGAGGCGTGCGTGGAACACGAACGCGCCGTTACAAGAGATACTTGAGTGCAGTTTTTCTAAACTAGTATAAGTCCCGTCATGTAAAAAGAACGCTGAGCGACAGTGGAGGGGATGTGTTTGCGCACGTTATACAGTCGCATCCTAAAGTAATAAGCTATTGTTTTATAATATAAGTATAATTGATTTATTGCAGAATCGTAATAGGTACTTTACTAGCTACTTAGTACTTTGGAAAAGGCTGGAATAAAAAAATGAGAATATTTATTTGAGCGGTCAGCGTTCTTTTTATGTGACGGGACCTATACATACAAGACTGTTTAAATTGCTTGCAATCCCTTGTGCTATTTACCACTATTCTGAGAAGATTTTTTTTACGGTCCCCCTCTCTTCTGTACTCTGCCTCTGCCCTCCCTCTCTGAAAGTCTCTTCTTCTTTCTCGTTTCCTCATGATGGAGGGTCGTGACCACATGAGGTCGTTGCCTTCTCCACCAACGCTCTCCATGCTGGACGGTTTTCGGCCCAGTGGACAGATGCCTGGAAATTTCCCCTGGAGACTTCCTTCACCTCATCTCTGAAAGTACAAACGTCATAATTTGTTTTTGGCCAAACCTTCAACTTCTATTAACAAGTGTTACTTTAAATAACCCAACTGACCCAAATATGTTCCGGAGAGGGTTTAAAACGGAGCATTCGTCTAGAGAGGGATTTGGAACAGTCCCCTTACGAACCAATACGTAATCCAACGGTTTATTGTTGCTCGTTGCAACAAAGAGCATTGCCTACAATGAATGGACGTAAAGATTCACAACGTCGTAACATTACGCCTGTAATCCCCGAAGGGTTAAGCAGAAGTGCAGTACACCCTGCACATTTCGCCAGTTATGATTAAGTCCAATGTAATAGGGGGCGACCCTATTGCCATCAATCAAGCAAAAATCCAGACTCCGTGGCTGCTACTGAGAAATTCCTGATGGTAAAGTTTAATAACAATTCGCCCGACCGGGGAATCGAACCCGGGACCGGCACGCTAAACAGTCCCGATTGCTACCAGTAGCCCGACAAGGCAGACAACGTATAGTCGTTGAAATGTTAACTTTGTTGCTAGTTGCTATAAAAGCCAATTTTAGTATTGAAACTAAACTCGCTCAGCACATCTAAGCAAGATCAGTCAGTTTCATAAATTTATTCAGTACTAGCTTTTTCCCGCTTCTTCACTCGAGTTAGTTTAGAATTTGACAATCAATTCGAGTTGTACTTTGCTTGTAATAACATGATTCAATCATGATTCGAAAGACACGTGACGCCTTCTATCATCATAAGATCATTATCGTGGTTTTCCTCGGGAACAGTACTTTTTTCGGGATAAAAGGTACCCTATGTCCGTTTCTGTACACCTGACAACGTAAATGTAACATTTCAGGATGATCCGTTCAGTGGTTTACGCGTGAAAAGGTAACAAACAAACAAAGTTACTTTCGCATGTATAATATTAGTTAGGATTCACAGTGACAGCACTTGTGCACGGTTCCCTCGTACGTTGTCATTGAACTTGGCCTTTAGTTATATACTACGTCCTAGCGAGAAACTCATTATCCTAGTGATTAATGATTTTATGCTAGTATAACTCTACTTTTGAAACTAAATAAACCTCTGTCATAAAACAAAGAAGACCTATCAATTGACTCTCGAGAAGGTCATCATCATCTGCCTAGCCCTTTCCCAACTATATTGGGGTCGGCCTCCTGTCTAACCGGATGCAGCTGAATACTAGTATTTTACATGGAACGACTGCCTATCTGACCTCCACAACCCAGTTAGTACTGGGTAATACGATACCCCTTTGGTAGGACTGGTTGTCAGACTTTTTGGGCCACTGACTACCTAACGACTGTCAAAGATCTACAAATGACATCCGGGACTAACGGCTTAACGTGCTTTCCGAGGCACGGAGGAAACTCGGTATGTAATGGGTGGTCACCCATCCACAGACCAACCTAGGCAAGCACGGCTTAACCTAAAAAACGACCCGAGTGGCTGTTATTATTTAGCCACGAACTCCTCGAGAAGGTTACCAGATTATAGAGAGAATAGAAACACCATTTATTCAAATTCAAATCTCTTTTCACTTACTAAAAGATTAAATTTCATTAAAACATTATGAAGAAAAGATTGTAACATAATACTAATCAAATAATTACACAAAAAGGTCTGCAGTGAGCAACGAACCTTAAACACCCAATTACTCCTGCTAAGCGAGGAGTACTGCTAAAAGTAATTGGAAGAACAATCGTATTAATAAGAGGAATATTAAAAGTTCCCTATCTTCTAATCCTATATAATTAATAAAGTAATGAACGGCAGAAATTTAATTAATGTTTATGAGAATATTGCCTCTCGCGAGATTTTTGTTGAAAAGAAATTCTTTGAAAACTTTGGCATTGGTTTAATTTGGGCTTTATTAATTCAGGATTGTCTTTTGTCTAAGTACAAGTGACTTCGGTAAAGGAGTACGTTCAGATATCGAATTAGGTAAATAGTAGTCTAAAACCTACCCGTGTACCTTACACGGGTAAGTTTTGGACTCTCAACCTTTGAAATGTCGAAGGGTAATTAGGTACAATCTTGTATTATTTCAGGTTAACATTCACTAGATAGCGAGCGAGAAAAAAAAAAGGACTGAAAACATCTTCAAAGGTTCAATTAGCTCCAAAAATATTTCCTCAAGATTCTTGTTTAATTTAATGAAAATTCATCCTCATCCAATTAATTGGCTAAATTACATACGAAACGTGTACTCTACACCCGTCTTGGTAATCTGGTTAACCGTATGCTAGCAGAGAGAGGTTATTAATTCTACAATGTGTTTCAAACGCTTGACATAAACAAGGAAGAAGCCCGAAATTCGCGCACAGACGCGACAATTTTATTAGAGAAGCTGTACACGCTTGTCTCGATCGGCACATTCGATTCGGGAGTATTTGTTGAACAACTTCTTTTTAGCGAGTCGATGGCAATCTAAATTGAGTCGTACCAGACTTGAGCTACGAGTTAGGCGACTTCAGTAATGATTAAACAATAGGACACGATATTAGGAGATCTATTTATTACTCTGTCCTGGAGTGTTAATGTGGTGCTGTTCCACAGACGATGGAGCCCTCACATTCACTACTCAAATATTATTTTCGTACTCAAATTCGGTTTTTAATCAATTCGTGCCGATCGGAAAGCCGCGTTCGGCACCGGCTATGCCAACCCGACAAAGTGTGTAGCACTCTTTACGTAAACAAAATAGCAATTTTGAACAATTTTCTCTTATCATACGCGTTACTTGCCGAGCCAGTTAATTTTGAGAGAGTAGCGAAGCGTAAGTGATAAGGTCACGAAAGTCTTTGGCACACAAAAACGCGTTTTTATCGAAGGCTTTGTATTTAAATCGGGGCGTGTGTTGTGTGAAACTCCGTTCAATCCGTGCCCGACTTTCGTTTATTTTGAACGATTTGAATGAATCCGTTTTTTCGGGTGTGAAGTGGAACTTTTTAGTGACCGTACCGTTTTTGTATTTTTTTTTTTGGAGCAAAAATTTGGTGTATTTTGTTTTTGTGTGATTGTTTAGTGTTGCGTGCCAGTTATAAGATTTAACAGAGGAAAATGGTCGACGTAATGGGCTTTGTAAGCAATGGGAGTGCAACCTGTACATAATGGCACATTGTTATGAACGAAAATTATTGTTATTAGTATCGCTATGCTGGTAAATGTGTATTTTTGTTGTTCGTTATAACTTACTATGGTTTTGGGGTACCATGCGTTATAATTAGGTAAATTGCTATGACATTTTGCGCCCTAAAAAAACTTTTTTCTATTAGGTACATGTACTATTAAATATTGTATCTGAATATCCTATTAGATCAAGGTTGTAATCAACCCGGATAAACAAAAGAACAGTGAAAATTACTTCGCTAACATCCATTGTTTGGCAAACCCTTTTGGGTTTTGGAGCTTATATTAATAACAAACTTTTTGTATACTTTGTATTGTTGTGTATCGATTTTCTATTGAAACAATAGACTCCATTACATTTCTCGTAATAGTAAGCCGACATCCGTGGAAAGCAATTACCATGGCAACTAACATTTTGTTTTAATGAGGATTAGTCACCGCGATCATTCATGAATTTAATTTGTAAAAATTCGTTGCTCGAGATTTACTATCAGTCAAACTTACTGACTCGTTGATGACCGCTGCGGATAACGGACAATGTAGTATTTGTATGGAGCTATCCGCGTCCAGAGCCGCGACTTCAACTCGTCCTTACCAACTTGACCGAACCTTTACGCGGCGAACATTTATTCGTGAAACGAACATTCGTTCGCAAATATAGCGATTAGAATTTGTTTTTCGCGTTTTGATTCATGTACCTTCTCACCAAACAGTTCGTTTCGTGAATATAACTATTTGGTGCAAAACCTCGTGCAACGAATGTTCGCAAAATATATGAATGAAGCGAATGTGGTTAGTCCACTTTAGGTTGTCTCTTTAGCAGAACGAAGTAATAAATTAGATAAGTCTGAATGTTTGAAGATATATTGCCGACATGTTGAGAATTTGCGACAAATGTCGATGTTAAATTTATGGCATGAGAAAAGATTTAGAGAACATAATAGTCGAACGTCTCCGATAGTATTGTTGTTATGTTCTTCTCAATAACGATTCTTGAGAAAATGCTTTGTATGTTTTTGACATGTGAAAATAAAATAAAATAATCTGTTGTTCATTTTCAACGAAGAAAAAAAGTGAGGAAAATTCAGGACACCTACTTATTGTTCTGCAACTTAAATAATCCGTAAGCACAAATGATAACTGCCATTCTTTGACAGTTTTAAGAAACGGCTACAACACTAGAAATTGTCGTTAAGTGTACAGACGGCACATCAAGCTACCCGAAACAGTAAAATGTTCCCAATCAACCTTGAACCTAATGCTTTAGATATAAGGTTGAAAATCTATTAAATAAGTGCTGGCGTCTGTATATTCTGTCCAAAATTTTAGTGCTTTCCATAATAAAATATATTGTACTTTACCCATATAATTACCGGTTAGCTCACGCTGTAAACAAAAACAAAATTTTAACACGGAGGAACTACAACACAACACCAGTAATGAAAATTTTAATATTAGAATTTTGAAGCACCTTTTGTCCTGAACTCCGTGTAAAACAATGCCCTATTCAGCGCACCAATTACTCAAATTATGAAATTTAACAGACGAAAAACACTTGACTAAGCGAAACTGTGAAACCATACTTGAATAGGCACCGTAACAATTTTGCTCCATTTCTAGCGAAAATGTTCGTAACAAAGTCCGATCAGCCCATTGGCTCCCCAGCCCGTATAATTCAGGAAACTGGCCCACTCGATTTCCGATATATGAAGACGTAATCGATAGGCTGTAACTACTGGCGCGAAAAGTCGGATGTGTAGGTAATTATATACCTAGGGACGTATGTTATAGACGTATGTTTCTTTGTAAAAAGAATAACCGTGGAGTTTATTTGCCAGTTATTCTCCATAGCGACCGATTCGAACTTTCTGACATTTTATAAGGCCCAATTAGGTTTATGTGAATAAAATATTTTGAATTTTATTCGAGTAATCCCTTACAGACCCATCTCATTTAATGACTAATCACACTTATTTGTTTATTTTAACCTAGTTTGTTGTCTAGGTAAGCTCTTTAGTTGAAATGAGAAGATTTTTTTTTCGATGAAATAATCTTTAATACTAATTTGACCTGCCATTGCAAAAGAACAAAAAAAAGTGATGTAAATGATGCCGAAGTAAATTTTGATGACACAAATACACCTTGAATCAAGGGAAACAACAGCATAAAATGTTTCTTTTAATGAAATGAAATTTATTTATTTGCCAGAATATAGGTACATAATAACATGGTAAAATAATTTTAGTCCCACTATATTCGACTTATCAGTCGTGCAAATATTTCTGTACATGCATAATCAATAAAACAATTATATAAAAACCATCATGAAATTACATCAACGTCGTTAGTCATTAGTCATACACATCATAGTCATAATAAAACTTAATTAGACTAATTAGGCACATTTCATTATAAAATATATTAAATCAATTTATTAAATTATATCTCACAGTCATGACAGTTCATCAATTTATTTATTAATAACTAGCTGTTGCCCGCGACTTCGTTCGCGTGGAAATTTTGGTATGTATGTGTAAGACTGCCTCAAGTGGTCGCAAGCGTGACTACTAAGTATGAGGTCCTGGGATCGATTCCGGGTCGGGCAAAGTGTTAAAAAAAAAGAATGTTTATTTCAATTAGATACATAAAGTTATGACACACATGATGGTTTGGAGATCACCTTTTAAGCAAGGAGATGCTTGGGTTAGGGGGCGTCCATTAATTACGTGAGGCAATTTTGGCGATTTTTCAACCCCCCCCCTCTCCCCTTGGTGAGATGTCGTGAGATTTTGCTTTTAATTTACAACATTAAGAGACTTTTTGCGAGAGCCCTTAGACCACCTTAATCCAGCCCTGCCGCAAAATCCGTTCTTAGCAGACTTTTACTGACTATTTATTACCTCCCTGCCAAATTTCAAGTTTGTAGCACAAAAAATGAAGGACTTTCATACAAACTTGCGAGAGCCCTTAGACCCCCTTAATCCGGCCCTGTCCAAAAAGTCCTGTGCAAAATCCGTTCTTAGCGGACGTCTACTAACTATAAACTACCTCCCTGCCTAATTTCATCGTTTTACGTCAAGCAGTTTCGATATTTCGTAATGAGTGAGTGACCTTTCGCTTTTATATATTTTTGCTTTTATTTTTTTAATATTTTGCTCTGAAGTTAAAATGCTAGTGCAGCCACATCTAAACGTTAAAGACGTGCCGCGAGTGAAACAGTTATAATCTCAGTTATTAGTTATTTTCGTTATTTCTCTTCACTCCACAATTGTAAATAAAGCCTGCTTAGTATAGAAATGCCTAATATAGCCCCCCCCCCCCAACTGTTCATCGAATGAAAAATATGTTGAATATACATAAAAAAAACGAAAGTCATCACCAATAGCGTAAAAAGTAGGGTTGAGGTAGATGGGCAAGAAATTCACTATAACGTCGATGAGTACATTTGAGTTTGAGAGTTGCCGAGTCGAGAACGCCTGGAAGTGCTACTGGTCCATGAAGTCGCTGATGAAGGGTGACCTACCTTTATCCCTGAAGCACAATCTCATCGACATGTGCATTCTGCCCATCCTAACCGTTCAGGGACCAAGTTTGAGCACCGTAATGCTCAAACTTGGTCCCTGACCGAGTCGCAAAAGTCCAAACTCAAGGTTGGCCAAAGGGCAATGGAACGTAGCGTATTGGGTATTAAGCTCAGCGACAGAATTCGCAATACCACAATACGCTCAAAAACTGGAATCGCTGATGTGGGCAATAAGATTGCTAGTTTGGAGTGGGATTGGGCGGGCCACGTCTGTAGAATGCATCAGGACCGGTGGGCCAGAGTCGTCATGCAGTGGGTGCCAGAAGATGGGCGTCGTCGCCGAGGGAGGTCTAGAAAACGCTGGTGTGACGACTTAGAAGCGTTTCTGACAGATTGGACGAAGAAAACCGCACGGAGAGAAGAATGGAAGGCAATGGGGGACGTTTTTGCCCAGAAGTGGGACAATAAAGGCTAAAAAAATTACATAAAAAATATAATGAATGGGTTGCCTAATCATTAAGTCAAGAATATTTAAAACTGCGACAGACGCTAGGCTTGACCGCTTTTACTTAGACAACGTTATACTTTCCAATCACATTTAAGCGTAAATTTGTCGACCTGTGTATCCTGCCTATCCTAACCTATGGTACCCAGACATGATCTTTGACGGAGGCTGAAAAGTCCAAACTCAAGGTTTGCCAAAGAGCGATGGATTTTAAACATCAAAATCACCGATTGAATACGCAACACCACAATGCGCTCCAAGACAGGCATCGCCGATGTTGGCGATAAGTGTAAGAGGTTCAAATGACTGAGCGGGTCACATTTCCAGAATGGGTCAGGACAGATGGGCCAGAATGGTCATACAGTAGGTACCTGAAGACTGTCATCGTCACCGAGGCAGACCCAACAAACGCTGGTGTGACGATTTGGATTCGTTCCTGACTGATTGGCCAGAGAAGGCAAAACACCGGGAGAGTTGGAAAGGAAATGGGGAAAGCCTTTGTCCAGCAGTGGGACAGAATAGGCTAATTAAAAAAACAAAACGTTATACCATCGTGTTTGTTATAAAATTACCTATCTGTTTTTTAATACATATTTTAATGAGAAAACAGATGAGTGTATATAGTACCTAGTAGTACACCCACATTTTGTCAGTTATGTTTAACTCCCATGAAATATTTAGTGAGCCTATTGCCATTTTGTATAAAGAACAGGTTGTAAGGTTCTTCATCCCCCATAGAAAAGGGAGGATAGTCCGACCAGACGGGTGTAATGTCTGGTGGGCTATAACTGCCCAACAGTTGTTGTCGGGTACTTCTATATAGTCTTAAGTCGCGGATAACTTTATTTGGGCGATTTATTTGACCCAAGCAGAATTTAGATGTATTTCGATGTTTAGTTCATCACCTGCGTCATAGATGGCGCTGTAGTACTTTTTGTTATTTGTTGTTTTTGTACTTTTTATAGTGCCGATACACCATCAACCGGGCACAAAACCAGACTTCGTAGTTGCTACTGAGAATTTGCTGGTGGGAAAACTCAATAACACATTGCCCGACCGGGAATCTAACCCAGGACCTCATGCTCGCTTCTGAACACTATACCAATCTATAAAAGAACAATAAAATTCCAAAATAAAATTCCAAACTGCGATTGATTATTGATATTTTGCAAATCGAGAAGGAAACAGACTTCTAGTAAATCATCATCATTCTCCTGCCGTTATCCCAATTTTTTCGGGGTCGGCGCAGCATGTCATCTTCTTCCATACTTCTCTATTACTTTTTGGAGAAACGTTTGAAGAAAAAAGGAGAAAAACGGAAATGCAAACGATGTCAATACAAAAAAAAAATGGAAATCTAAAAGCATCAAAAAAATATTCAAACAAATTACAAAAAAGTGAAAGTAATAGTGGGGTTTGAACTTGCGACCAGTAGCTTCCAGAACGTTCAAGAACCCGTTAGGCTGTTTTCTCTGTTGACATAAGCTTTAAATAGCCATTCTGTTGCTTGTCATGACTGAAACGTCAAACAAATGAAGGATACTGACATAATGCATTATTGCTCACCCCCTTAAGCGAGTAGCGTGATAATATATAGCCTAACATGTGAAGAAGCCTGTAAGGAATATTTGTGCAAAATTTGAACAGGATCTATGCAGGAGTTTTTGAGCCAAGTCGGAACATAAAATTGGATTTTTACGATTTTATTATATGTATAGATTATAAGAAAAATATAGGCAGCTTTAGTATTAAAAGTGCACTCAATGAATTTGGTGGTAGACCCCTTTGCACCCATGTGTGCGTATGCCTTTAGCAATATGGTTGATAACTCAACCGCAAATATTACCGACGAAACCTATTTCCTTGTTTTTATGCCGAAATAAATACAGTAACAATTTATTACAAGATAGGTAATTATTTGTCGTAAATACATTCCCCATTTCCAAGGCTGATCTTTTAAGAATTATTATCATTTTCTTTGTTTATCGTATTATTGTCGATACAGGAACATGTAACGGGAAATTTTGTTAATTAGGTTATTACTGTATGGGTATTGAGTCGTAATAATTGTACAATTTAATTATAGTTCTATAGGAATGAGTTCTATATTTAGGTATGTATACATCCACAGCGATTCGTAGTCATCGTTTTTTTATCTTTCTCCTATAATATTGTCAGTTCTGATAATGAAAAGAGGAAGGTGACAGAATTTCTGTGTCTGATTAAAAGATTCACTCACTGTATTCGTACTTAAGCGTGATTCAGGTATTATTGAGAACCTCTTAAGGAGTCAATGTCCGCATCATTATATTTTATCATCGTCTCATCTATTACTATGAGACCAACTTCAAAACCGCGAAAAAAGATCGACTGCTCCCTATCCCCGGCTTATATTATAAGCCTATATTGTCTCACTACAGGGCAAAGGCCTCCCTTTCCTCGTTCCATATTTTTTATTCCATATTTTCGCGATTGTAGGCCAATCCTTTCCGAAAGAGTCCAGCTCTACCCCCCATCTCCTCCTGGGCCTGCCGCGTTGTCGGCTTATGTGAGAACATATTTCGAGTTCTTTCAACAGCGTATAATTATAAACTAACAAAAGGCTTACAGTATACGGCTGCTAGTACATTTTTCATCACCATTTTCATTTGCAGGCCATTCAACTCACTCCTGTCGCCCGCAATAAATATTTACTCAGTGATATCATTATAAGCCTATTAAAACATTAATTAAATTAAAATGAAAGCTTAGAAGCTTTTGGCTCTCATTGAAAGTGAGAGGATAATCAAAAGCGTCTTTCAAAGGAATCATCTGAGAGTAATTGCAAAGTTGAGAACTGTTTGGATAAAGCAAACAAGTCTCCCAGGTGTAGAGATAAATTAGTACCTTTTACGATTGGAAATCTCAATTATTCTCTTTAGTCTTGTACTTCTGTTTGGCTATTTAGATGATCTTTCATTTAGAAAGAAAGAAAAAGTGTTTCTTAGACTCACACAGGACAAAAAAAAAATGGTTGAATTAACAACAAAACAAAATTATAGAAAAAAGTCATCATCGGTCGGCTTCCAGTCTAACTGGACGCAGCGGAATATCAGTATTTTACATGGAGCGACGAGCGGTAAGACTGGTTGTCAGACTTTTTGGGCCACTGACTACCTAACGACTGTCAAAGATCTACAAATGACACCCGGGACCAACGGCTTAACGTGCTTTCCGAGGCACGATCTTGTGTATTTCAGCATACGTCATATCTAAGTATGTACTGTAAGAATAATAAATGTCCATTTAAAAATCCTGTATTATTTATTTCAAGACAAACGTTTTATCGCTGGGAGTTGGTAGGAATAGAGCAGCTTTAAATTCTAAGGCTTTTATACATTTTGGAACACTTTTGCACGTGGTTTAGCCTTTAAACTCTTGGAATACAAGTTGTTCGCTTCTAGCTTCAACTTATAGAACTGCAAAGACCAGTTCGGGGTTCGGTTTCAATAAACGGGTTCTCTACTACGTAACTATATCCAGGGATTGTTGAAAATTGTTTGAGATCACTGATATTATTAGCAACGAATTATAATGGAAATTGAACTAAAAATAACGATTTAAACTCTTCAGTTAATAATTTGTCGCCGTTTCGTACTCTAGCAGAATCATCATCTGCCTAGCCTTTTCCCAACTATACTGGGATTGGCTTCCAGTCTTTCCAGATGGAGCTGAATACCAGTATTTTACATGGAGCGACTGCCTATCTGATCTCCACAACCCAGTTAGTACTGGGTATTACGATACCCCTTCGTAAGACTGGTTGTCAGACTTTTTGGGCCACTGATTACCTAACGACTGTCAATGATCTATAAATGACATCCAGGACCAACGGCTCAACATGCTTTCCGAAGCACGCAGGAAACTCGGTATGTAATGGGCGGTCACCCATCCACAGACCAACCTAGGCAAGAACGGCTTAACCTAAAGATCGACCCGAGCGGCTGTTATTATTTAGCCACGAGCTCCTCCTTTCCACTTCGTACTCTAGCAGAAATAAAGAGGAATTCTAAGCCAAAGATAGATACTAACTTAAGTTGTATCTAACTTACTTAAGCCTTGAACCAGCGGCTTATCCTACACAAATCGCAATATCATAAGCACCAGTGGAGAAGGTTTCATACAACTCGATTCCCAACGGATTTCCTTTGAAAATTGGCACAGTCAGTATACTATAGGCAAATAATATAATCAGACTAAAGATATGTATTCCGGCTTACCTGTTACAAAAATTGACCCTTCGCAACTGATAAGCACTGACGTTTGCTTACAAACACTATTAATCTACCATCTCACTCTTTCACTCTCTATCTCGCTCAAACTTTCCAAACTGGGGCAAAGATAAACAGTTGTTTCTCAATGTTTTCCGCTTATCCCTAGATCAGTGTAAAGGAGCAAAATTAGTTTTAAAATGTTTTACTGGCAATGAAGGGTAAAGTTAGGTACTGTTAGTAATCCCAAAGACTGTGTTTAAAGTATTTTAGTAAGTTGCGGTTTGAGACTTGGAAATGGGCTGTTCTCTTTACTTTACTTTACTTTCAAGTAGTTAAAGTACAAAATGCGGTCGTTATTTTGTCTCGTGAGTATCTTAAATACAACTAAGGACAAGAATATGAATTTAACATGTCCTTAGGTACATTTCACAATTTATTAATAGTGTTTTGTGGGAGAAATGCAATGGGAACCTCATGTTGATGACCAGCGGGTGATTTTGGCTTGTCGTATGGTGCTAATGAATGGATTGGATTTGGATGGATTACAGTTATAATCTGCAATGGTGCAGCTTGTTGATAAATTCTTTTAGTCGTCTTACAACGGCAGCCCACTTTATGTATCCAATGACTACTATATATTCATAAAAAATAGGCATTAATGAGATTTAAATAAATAAATAAAAATATTATTCAGTATTATGACGCATGACGTAGTTAAAACACCCTGTTGCGAGCGATGATCTACTGGACTCTAGCGCTAGGTAGGTATTTTCTCTCGTTTGACCCGTTAACATCATTAACAGGATGTTTTATAATTTTATTCTAATGTATTTTTTATTTTTCTTCGTACCTATTATAGGTAAAAAAAAATGTATACGTAGGTAAAAAAAAAATCTATTAGCTATTTTATGTCGGGTAGATTGAGTGGACCACCTTTGTAAGACGACTAAAAAGTCATGGTGTATATCTAAACATCTTACCATTGGACAAAAAAGACCTTTTCATCTTTTTCGTTTCGCTGGCACGACAGACAAACTTCGTTAGCCGAAAAAGACCTGTAGGACAATAACAAGCTAAAATTATTACGAGGCAAATGTATGAAAACAAGATTACAAAAGTAGATCCTAACCCGAGGCCCGGCTCACTGCGGGTCCCCAATTTTCGCAACTAGAACGTTAACAACTAGGTAAGTTAGTTGCTCGTTGGCTCGACCTAAAGCGATTTTATTTTGTGCAGAGGGTCAAGTATGACGGGGTGGGGGGTGCGGGGCGTTAGGTCGCGTATAAAAGGGGTTGCGTTAGTGGGCAATAAGTAATTTCCTACCTACACATTTTCCTTCGAAGTTGGAAAGCTGACAAAGAGTTGTGATTAATATTTTGTCGCACTTGCAGAAAGGCGTTGCGTCAGGGTTTTTGTGCGCTTCTATTTTCTTTCTGGCATAATGGTTCAGTCATGAAACTTCCTTGTTTTACTGATCAAAAGTTTTTTTTATAGATTGATTGTACTTAATAGAGGTTTACAGATTGTTTATAAAATAAAGGAGCGCTTCTGAGAAAAAAATATTTTTACTCTAGGAATTTGGATTTTTTTGTATTACACTTTGTTTTTCTTTACATACTCTGATACATGTGCCTCTTTTTAAGAAAGAGAGGGTCTCAAGGCAGTTTCTCTGTTATAAATTGCAATGTGTTTTTTTTTAATACAGACAGCCCTCCCCGACCCTCGCTCGAGCCAGCCCGCATGGCTGACCCTGTAGTCCAAAATCAGTCCCCAAATAACGACACCACTCAGATTCAGCCTGTCCCTTTGCTGTCCTCCCCCAGCGACGCCCTAAGCCGAGGTTCGTACACCACAGGGGGTGCTCCTTGCGTGTAGTCGCTTAGTTTATAAGTTTTATTTGCCCTGGCTGGACTTCTTACACTCAAGGCATCCACAGGTTTGTCCGGTTATGTAGTCGCCATCCTACTTGGTTGAACTGTGAGATGCCATTTCGAAAAAAATGTAACACAGATACGTCATATAAAAGGGCCGCACCGCCGCGCTGTTTAGAAATCTGCCCTCAGACTACTAAGGACAGAGGTCCATTTTGTTCATCTGTCCGTTTCACGAAGGGCAAGTGTCTGTGATTTTACCGACCTAAGTAAAATACTTATGTACTTACAATCTTTTAATTAATGTTAAACTTAAAGATGGGCCTGGTACAGAAGACATAAACATTAAGTTAATTACAGTTCAATTAGTTAGGATTACTTTACTTACTCTTAAACAAAAGCTTAATACATAAACAGCCTTTTGTTTAAGATAAAGTATAAGAGTTTTAGCACTCAAAGAATACCTACTTATAATATTCTTATGATGAAGTGGAACTAATCTTAGAAAAACATTTGGAAGAAAATCACGATAATATAACATATGACCAGTTTTGTATACTAAAGGCTCACTATGAGTCGGTCCGAAATTACCATGAGTCGGGGTCCCGGGAGAAACAAGTACATTCACGCGCCCCCCAGACTATTGTCAGTCTGACATGCCTAGCAAGCCTCAATGATATCACACCTTGATCACCCGTGGGGAAGGCAGAGGTGCCATGTATTACATTTGGCCAATTATGTTCAAGTCCCAAGTAACAATCGAGGATCCTATTGGTTTAAACCGGACATAAATGCAGACTGTGAGGATATAACACAGCAAGAGTAGGTATTATATAGGGAGACTGGTACGTAATTAGTGACCGATACTTAAACACGTGATTGTACTCGTGATAACAAACAACTTTTCCAAAGAATTTTCACAGCCGTATAAAAGACGCGCGCGTCTTTGACCTATCAGCTGTTAGCCGCGTGACGCCGTTCTGTCTCATTACTATCGTACCGTGCAACAGTGGGTAGGCAGAGCACCCGCGCGGCTCGCAAGCCCGGTCCGTTGGTTTTATTGTGATAAAAGTGAATGAGTATAAAAAATGTTTCTTTGGGAATGTTGTTTGTTCTCATGAGTACAATCACGTGTTTAAGTATCGGTCACGAATTATAAGTCACCCTATACAAGGTGTAAACAGACCGTTCACGAAGCCGTCAACCAAGCATTCTGTACATCAAACTAAGTAACTTTGCGCAAAAAAATTTGCTGGGAAATGATTTTTTTTTGGGGTGAAAAATCACGTTTTACGGTAAAACTCAAAGTAACGCACTCAAAATATTGTGCTGATGGATGGATTGAATGGTACGGGGGTCATGGAGGTGTTTAAAGTAAAGTTACAGCTGGAACTTTGACCCATAATATCTCCGCAACTAGAAGGTTCCCAGGTATGGTCTAGAACAAAAAAATGATCGCCATGACGGGAAGAATAAGTACCTTTCGGCTTCGTTAAGGGTCTTTTTACACCCTTTATTTCTAAAATACTTAAAGTGAGCAGAACCCATACAACAGGAATTCAGCATTTGAACTGAAATAAAACTTCAGGAAATAATATCCACTAGTTCTAAAGTTCCGTTTCAATAATCTTTTGGATCAACTTTTATTCGCGGTGTTAGGGGTTGGCAAAGTAATAAGGAAGGGGTTTAAAACGACGTTGAGACTTTCAAACGGTTTCTAATAAAATATTATTTACTGAGGACCTGTCCTCGAATGTTTTTGAGAGTGACTGCAATGAAGTAGAAAGATAAGTCATAATGTAGATATTTAAATAACCCGTTTTGGTCAATAGGTGCTTCAAATCAAAACGAAGACCTCCGTAAGAATCTGAAGAAACCGCGATAGATTGTAAGGCATTTTTTTTTGTTTGGTAAATCATAAAATGACCCCTCCCGCTCTGGGCGGAGTGGAAGGGAGTGTCAGACTTGAACTGACTAAAACCCATCCATGTTCCTTCTTTGCCCTTTGTGTTCCAGGGCCGCGGTATCTCTTTCGAACAGTCCCGCAGCCCCGGCAGGCATCGGCCCTTGCCCCTGTGTGCTGACATCTCTTTGAGGCGCGCGTGGAACACGAACGTGCTATCGAAACGTCTCCCGCGGCGGATGGGACGTGAGTTTCTTTCCCTCTCACGTCCTACCACCTCCTTCGCTAGCATGACTGCTTCGCAGAAGGAGGGACGGCTTCCCATTCCCTCTCACTCCGGACCATGGCTACGAACAGGGCCGGACGCGAGTGGTCGCCGCCGCCAATCACCGCTACGAGGACACGGCGGTGCTCAAGCGGAGCAGATCTCCACGGTGTGCTCCTCCGTGTCCTCCGGACGATTCTCACAATGGTTGTTACCATTGTGAGAATCGTCCCGGGCGTTTTCTCCCGCCCGATTCGGTGCAGGAGAACCACTGAATAAATCTCTGACCTGCAAATAAACTAAGAAACTGGAACTGACTTGAGTGATGGAGCTTCAAAGCGACACTTTTATATTTTAAAATAATTAACACGTAAAAAGCTCGGATAGATTTAAATTGCTGATTAGTTTTTTAGGCTAGATAAGATCAATGATCAAGATCCCGATTATTTTTAGAAAAAGGATAAAAAAAGTATAAACCTCGATACAGTGCACGTCATTTATCATTTTAGGATGAATACCAATTCAGAATCTATCTAAAATTAAATTATATTCCGATAATATTCTTCAACTTGGAGATACGTTATCAATCACGTACGATCTTTATCAATAAATCATAGCCAATAATTTAATTCGGGAAAGATAATTTACATAGCGCATATAAATCATGCGCCAAAACTGAATCTACTTCATTGTAATAAAAAAAAAGTCTTTATTAGACTCATACACCACAAAACAAAAAAATGGTTGAATTAACAATAACACAAAATTATATAAAAAGTAAACATAAGAAAAAGATTTAAAAAAACGAATTTGGTCCTGTACGAGGCCAAAAGGCCCCTATCTCAGCATGGTGCTGTAACATTTAAAAAAAGTCACAGCGCTGGTATTCTGATAGAGCCCAGTGTGATGCCACGGTCAGATACGAATTTAAAATGAACTAGCAAATATAAATATGTAAGGTATAATAAATACGAACTTAAGAAGAATAAAAATATAATAATAATTTCTACACTCGACGTAACCACAATATTTGTCTATGCTATGAGTGTAATCTTGTCTTGTTAAATAAGAATTATATTTTACTTATAATTTTACTACTCTTAGGTACTCCGATGTCTGAAAACCTTGTTTTTGACAGAATCAACTTCACAAACAAGTCGAGGAAATTATTTTCAAGCGGAATGAAGCGGCCATTACAATTTCGTAAGAAATAAGGGTGAAATATTCTTTGATCACATTGCATTTCCATATTTTTATTACGTTGTAACATCGACACATGACAAGCGATTACACAGGAAATCTGAGGAGGCACACGTTGGCAAATCTCTGAGGAATCTTAATGGGATGCGGTGACAGTAATCGTAATAAGCGCAAATGGGTGAGGGGATGGGATGGGGCAGTCGCAGTCAAAATACGTTCGTCATCTGAAGGTGGATTTTTCTGTTTGCTCCAAGCGCGATAGAAGTTGCTTTACAGCTTATAGGACTCTATATTCTCATAATTTCACAGCCATAAAAAATAGATTAAATAAGGAAATAGGTTATTAAAAATGCCACTGATTCATACAAATAAATTAGACTGAAGTCTGTAATTTCAAAATAACAGCCTTTCACTGAATGCATATGAAAGTATAATAACGGTAGATACTTACATACATAGCTAATAACAATTTTTTTTCTGTCATTCTGTCTGTTAGTTAATCTCCGAAATGGCTGGGCCGATTTTAACGGGACTTTTATTGGCAGAAAGCTGATATTATAAGAAGTAACTTCGGTGTTTATTTAAGAAAAAAGATTAGGGTTCAGTGCAAAAAAAAATAAAACCTGTTAAATTATTAACAAAATCCGATTCAAATAGTAATATTGTTAAATAATTTCATGCGGACGAAGGTCTCGGGCAACGGCTAGGATTAAAATATAAAACAGATTTGATTGTTGTTTTAGTATTTCATGAAATCCCCAGTACATTAAAAAGGTTTTAGTTTAATTTCAACTAGACATGTGTCAAGGGTTCGTGCTATTCTGACTTGTATTTTCAATCGTATTATCTTCTTGATGTAATCTTTATTATAATTTTCGTTTTTGAATGACATAAGCCGTACTTTCAAGTGACAGTTGACAGATCGAGATCATTGACGTTCCTATTCTGATTTGAAACGCGTTACTTAGTGGTGCAGGTACAAGATACTGACTTCATAAATAAAATAATATGAATACTAACAAAGGTTTAAGCGCCACGACTGTACATTTACAAGGATGAAGAGCAAGAGGTCGTCATCCTATCGTCGGCTGGGTTTGATGTAGCCTCCCCCTGTATCGCGGTGATTTGTTTTGGATGATGCCCCCATTATATCCAAGTGGTTTAACGTGATAAAGTCGTTAGGTGCAGCCACGTAGGACTTGGGTTGTCTACGAATTTGCATTTGTATATTGGCAAACGGCGAAGTGTCTTCGAATTTGTTGTGTTGGGGTTTTTTGTTGTTTGTTTGTGTGCAAGTGTTTAGGAACGTCATTTTTTTATGAAGTCGTTTTTGTTAAGATACTTAACCGATGTAGAGTTTTTTTTTTAGCAGTTTTAAATAAATACTAACATGATTTTAAACATTGTTTTAAGTTTTCACGGTTTACAACAATACTTATACTGTGACTTACGGGATATCTTCCGTGATTGTGATTGTGATATCGGTAGCTTGTAAAACCGTTCGATTGAAAAGAGTGTCCATGGAGTTTCTTGCCCATTCTTCTCCATAGAGATCTACGCTTTGGAATGGGCAACTACAGTACTTTCATAAGTTATTATGCCTTGTGTCTGGGACTGTAGCTTCGCCTTCTTTGTTTTTCTGACATTCAAAAGTGCCTGTAATGGTCTAATTGAAATAAATGCTTTGAGTTTGAGCTCAAAATAATGAACAATCACGGAAGATACCCCAAAAGTGACAGTATAAGTTTAACATGATTTTGTGAAAAATGCTTGCAAAATATCTTACTCTTATTGCCATTTTCAATATAGGTACAATCTAATGTTTTAAACCAACTTCTATGTGTTGCAACCAAGATATATTGTAACATTGAAAATCTCATGCTGCTCCTAGATAAGTAGGTACGTACAATCTCTGCGGTAAGGGTCCACCCTAATACTATGGGATGGATGTTGTCCTTCCTTAATGTGTAAATATATCATGTGAATCCCGTTAACTGCCACCCCATCCATTTTGGTCTCCGCTGGGGCACACTTAGGTAGAATAATAAAACATAGAAGATGATAAGATAATATATATTATGATGTCCTTATTAGGTACTCACCAAAAAAGAAGTAAAATAACAGATAGAATTTACTTTATTGTACACACGCCAGGACGCCAAGCTATTACAATTCGTCAAATTTCTTTAATAGATTTTCAACTTTATCACAAAAGCTTAAGGTTTAAGATTGATTGAGAAAAGGAGATTGCCCGATTTGTAAGGTAAATTGGGTCCCAGTGATAAATTGTTGTGCCCTGAAGATTTTTATTTTAAATAATAGTAAAAACATTGTATTTTTATAATCAGAAACCATTTTTAAATTATTCACCCTGGTTCAAGAGATATCATTGTTTTTCTGTTGTAAAAATCTAGGTTATAATTAGAAATTGACATTGACATTTTCTCTTTATTCTAATTAGGTTAAGTACCTACTTCTACCTATCTACTATACATCACTATGGGGATGGGATTACGACTCTATTACTTTATGCACATATAAATATAATAGCAGCATAATAAAAAGAAGATAGGTACTCATAGATGGTGTACAATTAACGTTAAAATATGAAAAAATGTATAATTAGTTAACAGTTTCACCATTAGACTTTAATAAAATATAACGTTATTGATAGGTAGTTCATTTCTAAGTACCAAAGGAATTAAATCAAATCAAAACTTGAATAAACCATTTATTCTTCATAAAATATACCATCCAAGAATTGAGCTGGAGCACTTACATCGTTGAAGCGGCCCCAGCTCAGATACCACAATACTGTCATAGTATGAGCACAACACCCTACTGTACGTTTACCCACTAGACAGTTACAATAATATGCAATGATACTATCTAAAGTATTTGCCCGATTTTCATCTTTACTTATCAATAAATAAGAGTAATAAGTTTTATTACTTACATGGCGGGACTTAATTCTAGCCCTAATTAAATAATTATTTTGACCCAATATTAAGGGCAAATCCTCTTCCAAAATATCACTGCTTACTTCAATATTATAAGTACCAGTAGTTCTTATGTGCTCCCCATAATAGGATCTTGCCTGTTTTAATTGGTAGGATCCCAATGCAAATCTTCTTAAATCATCTAAAGTTAATCTAGGAAAATGGTTTAAATGAGGAGCACTGCTGTCTATGTTTTGGAAAACCGTACGTCTCCTATTGATGTTTTCCCTTTGAATAAATTCCCCTAAATAATTCCTGGTATTTAATCTCGCCTGAGCAATATGTAAGTACTCCACAGCATCAGGTCTGTCTTCAATTTTTGGGTGGAATTTATTCAAAAGAGCACAAGCAATTTTAAAATCATCCATAAGGTGTGTTGATGCTCTGTTAAAATATTCTTGTCGAAAGAGTTTGTAGTCTCTTTTAACCCGGCCATTTACTACTTCGACTACCCATCTACACATAGTCACACATCTGGATCTATTCGCTTGGTCAGTTGTCAATTGATGTTCATTTTCCAATAATGACTCGGGCATGTATGTTTTATAATGATACCTTTCCAATTCAGGGATCACATCCCTAAACCCCCTATCCAATATAAATACGTCCCCCTGTCTAAAAAATGAGCGCATTGGACCACTTTCATTACTAAATAGATCACTAATGATTGTTGAGTCATTTTTTGTTGCTTCATAAGGTCCAATGCAATCTAAAATGTATCCATCACAACATGTGATTAAAAACGGTTTAACCAAATTGGCATATTTATGGAGACTATATGTTTGTTTCTGGTATTTGTAGTTACTACTACTCTGTACATAAACATATGTACCATCACATATGACAATGGCAGGTTTAGTATCTGAAGCCATGCTACTATCTCCAAATAGACCTTCAGGAATAGTCCTGTTACGTGAGGCCACATTTTGTATACTTGTATGGTTAACTCCCAAATGCATTGGTACAAAATGTTCTGTTAAACATTCTCTAACAATCTTCATTTTTTTCTCTAATGTAGATCGTGGCAATTGAAAAAGAGTTGCCAGTCTTTGGTTGCTGTCCCCTGTCCTAAGCTTTACGAGAAATATGCTCAATGCAAGGCTAGGTTTTGTAACTTTATTATTTAAAGATGGAATGCTATTTAATAGTTCATTAAATTGCACTTCTGTAAGTCCCAGCCAATAATGGCGTAAATGTGAATCCATGGCTGCAATATCATTAAAATCTAAGATCCTTTGGGAAGCTCTTTCCAGCATGGAAAATATATCATCGACTTGAAAGCCAGTAAAATCATTTAAAGTGGCATTCAGTTCATCCCACTGATTACTATTTAAGTGGTGATGGCAGATTCTAGCATTTAAGGGTATATATATATTGTACTGCAATAACAACAATTCCTTGATAGTCATGGGCACTAAAAGACGGTCAATATTTTCACATTCTACAAACATGCAGTGACGAGAAGCTGCGGCAACTCGTTTATACTTTTGTGAATTAACTTTAGATTGATGTTGTGGTGCTTGTTGTGGTTGGTGTGTTGGAGCTGGCATTGGAGGTGGTTCAGGCACCCCAGTATCTTCTAAAGAAGGTGAAGTTACATCCATGAAACTGTCAGGTCTGTTTGTATCTTGAACCTCCAAACGTCGTGTTTCCCGAGTTGCTGCTAACCAGCAAGGAATGCACACTCTTTCTAAATGTGAAGCCTAAAATGAAATACAGTTGGTATTAGTGAATATCAGAATATACACCTGAGACTTTGTATGTTGTTGCAAGAATGGTGAAGTGGTCCTTGGTCTAGTGGTCGCAAGTGCGACTGCTGAGCATGAGATCCCGAGTTTGATTCGCAGGTCAGGCAGTGTTACTGGAGAATTTCTCAGTAGCAGCCATGGAGTCTGAATTTGGGCCCGGTTGATGGCAATAGGCTCGCCCCCTATCACATGGGACTTCAACATAACTGGCTAGACTTCTGCCTTACCCTTCGGGGATTATAAGCGTGATTTTATGTTGTTATTACAAAAAATACTGACCAGGTGTGCTAGAGTCCATCTTAAAATCATACTCCGTTGTGGGCAGTCTAACTCAACTCTATGGGTTCTCCGACTTGCAATAGAGATACCACATCCATAACAAATGTTCAAGTGGCCAAATGCAGGTGACATGTCCTCGTGGGATCCAGTTATTTTTGATAAGATACGTTCTTGCAACAACAAATAACATTCAATACACAGGATATCATCCAACGCTACCTGAAAAAGATTATAAAATCATTACTCTTCTATATTTATAACTGTTTCACTGACATTTAATGTTTAAGTATTGTAGGCAGGCAGTTGTATGGTCTATTTACTTAATCTTACTTTCAACACTTTGATGAAATAATTATTATTTAAAAAATATCTTAGTGCATGTTGTGTTAATTTGACATATCGGTGTTTTTTTTAAATTGCGTTGACTGAAAAAGACATGCAAAAATTATATTTACCTAAAAAAAACTCTCAAGTGTTTTGTTTACTCTAATCATGTCATTTAGAATTTGCACAAAGCAGTTCATTTTTTTTTTATTGCATTGTAAAGTCCACAACATTTTTTTAAGCATACGATAAATAACAAGACTTACAGGTGTAGGCATTGTCCAGGTTCGTAAAAGAACTGTCATTTGCTCGTTCAACTCCTCAACTGTATACCGGCGTAAATTAGGTGATAATAAAATCGAACAGTTAATACAGCGTCGGGAACGCTGACGCTGTGTCCGACTTCTAACTGGGGTAGACATGGCTCTGACAATAACGGTTCGGGAGTCCAATATCTCACCAAGGATAGCACTAAGAGTCAAATATCTCACAAAGAACAGCACTAATAAGAGTCAAATATCTCACAAAACGTAATGCACTCGAGGAACTTATTAGCTCAACTCGGTAGTAGCAGAAAAAGCACGTATCGTAAATAATAACTAAGTAAAAGATTACGGAATTCAAAACTCAACGTATCTAAACAAAGCAATCACGCACGTAACGAACCACAGAATAAAGTCTGTGACATGCGCAAGTTAATGTTGCCAGATCAATTTTTTTAAATCTATTACTAAATCGTTATAAATTAATCGATAAAAACTACTTTGTTAATAAAGGGTTTTCTAAATAAATATGGCTGTTATCTTTGTGTCTATTGCTTTTGTGAACATTTATTATCAATCAATGTAGGCCTTATAAGAATTGATGCAACCTATTATTGTCATCGTTCCATCGATTTTACTCGCATCGACTATGAGCAGTTTACTATGAATACTTTACATAAACTCATATTTGGCGTACACCCTATCGTTGTTCATTTCAGTTATATATGGTACAATAATACGTATAAAAGGACACGGATAACATCATTCTACCTCATCGTTTTAAAACAAAATGCTAACACAGTAGCGTTGAAGTTGTCAAATGTTGAGATCTAAATCTAAATGTTGAGATGTAAACTGCCCATAGGTTATATATACTTAATTAAAAATAATTGTTTTTGTATTGTTTAATTATCGTTTTATTTAATCGATTACTCAAGTGATTAAAATATGTCATTAGTTCTTTGATACCTGGCAACTTTTTTTTGTATACTAATCAAACCACAGACTACATTGAATCAAACGGATGTCGACGTAAAGTTTAACTATTAATTAACTTTAACTTTATTCCCAGGGTGAAAGAAATTGTATAAAAAATACCCTGTACACAAAAAAATGAACAATATTTTTAGGTCATTATTCCAATCAGGCACACGATAGCACAAAAGGGACCTGCTCTGTGGCAATCTCCTTTGACAGTTTCGGATAGTTTGACGTGCTGGCGTACAGCTGTACCAATATCAAAAAAAAAAAAAAAGTATTACTAGCAACCTGCCCGTACTTCTCGCTCGCTTGACAAAACATCGAGATTTTTTTATTATGTCACTTTAATATTAATGTGTTTTACATATTATAGACTTTCCAGAATAAATTATTTAAATGTTGCTGACAACCATATCGATTTCCGTCGTATAGCTAGATTAGCTAAAGAAAAACAACGCGGTCAAAAGACACGAAAAGCACATAAGTTAGTCATACGTTGTATGTATAGATTGCTCCTTAATATTTCGCTTAATTTACTTTGTAGATACTAGATGCCTCGCTCCAACAAAAGCGTATGTCACACAGAAAAGGGAATAGAGAAGTTGGGAATGGAATTTATCATTCAAAGAGTTTCGTCGAAACTAGGACCGTAGGTGGACTCGTACCAAGTTACCTCGTACCGGGAACTATCTATTACGAGGAAACGGTACATTGTAGCTTGTTCACCTATTAGATTATATTTAGTACTTTATTTGAATACAGTTACAATATTGTTACAGACATCTTAAAGTACATTCAGACATTAAATCCTATAGATAGATCCCCTGGCTCCCAAACTATGTTTTCACTTATGTTTTGTTTCTATACAGGCTGTAACAGAAAGGGTATAGTCATTTGAAAGGATATGCTGAAGACCATCAAACTGAACAACTTTCTCCTTGGGTCCAATATCATAAATGCGAAAAAATTATCAGCTGTCCCATACATTTGGGTCGAGTAGGTATTGAAATTTTGAATGGGACAGCTGATATTTTTTTCGCATCCTGTAGAAGATCTTTAGTTTGCTTTGAAACAGTGCCTAAGGTGATGACAAGGTGTGGGAGAGGTGTTATCGCGACACATTATCCCCCTCCCCGCACCATAAACTGCACCCTATTTTACAAATTAAAAAATTGAACAATTTGTCAGTCACCTATCAAACAACCATAACAAATGTTAATGACATTAATCTGGATTACTGATAGGAATTATATCAAAGAGATCATTTTGACAAAGTCGCGGGAAACTCTTGGACGCACTATAAGCGAAAAGTATTGCAAACCAGTGTTGTTTTAATCTTATTCCAGAAAGAGATGGCGCTAGACGTGCTCTATAGTGCCATCTCTATCCTACACTGGAGTGACATTAATTTAATAAAATACTGCTTTAAGACGTCTTGGTAACCCCCCAAAAGTGGGTGATTCCGGGCTGAAATGATGATGATGATGACCATTTTAAAAATCGCTGTCACTTCCTACACGATCCAACCATGTCTTCTCTTCACGTTGAATAACAAAACTCAACTCAATTTCAGATGTTTGGTTCACAAACAACCTACTTCATTTCGAAGATAAAATATTCATTACGACAAATAATAAGTAGGTACTTACATGCATACAATGTCGTTCAAATAAAAAAAGCGACGAGTTTCAAGATAAATTGTGCGATACCTTTGTCGTTTTTCTTTTCTGAATAAGTACATTTTTTCAAATGTTTTTTATATAAGCGCTCGAATTCTCAATGACAGAAGGTGAGGCAGCCGACTCAATATCCGACTAGGGATGTGATTGATCACTGACACGGTAATCGAGAATCGTTTGGTAGAACTACGTATGTTTATAGGGAGTATATGTACATAGTTAGATTTGTATGGGAAATAGTGGTGTGAAGCAAACACAAGATGCTATCATAGAATACTGTTATGTTTAAACATGCACATCTACCTATTTGTTGTGGGTAAGACCATTATACTCGAGCAAGGAGATCGTAGGTGATGCGATTATTATACATCAAAGGCCGTAGCCAGTTGAGTTATTTATCACAGAATTTATTTGACAGTTATTATAAATGTCTGAAAATTTATATTTTGAAGAGCTAAATTGTTTTGTTAAGTTTGTAACAGGTTATCTCTACAAGTGCACGTATTTGTAGATACAAAGTAAATGTGTACATTTGTAATGTTAAAAATCCTTTCGCTGATAGAAAAATACACTATTATAAAGGGTGTAAAAAGACCCTTAACGAAGCCGAAAGGCACTTGTTCTCCCCGTCATGGCCATCATTTATATATGCGTAAGGTTACTTAGTTTGATGTACAGAATGCTTGGTTGACGGCTTCGTGAAGGGTCTGTTTACACCTTTTATATCTTATATATATTATATATATACACCGTGACTTTTTAGTCATCTTACAAAGGTGGTCCACTCAATGTGCCCGACATAAATAGCTCTATGAGATTTTTTTGTACCCACCATAATAGGTACAAAGAAAAATAAATAAACATTAGAAAAAAACATGAAACATCCTGTTAATGATGTTTACATGTCAAGCGGGAGAATATACCTACCCAGCGCTCGAGTCCAGCAGATTATCGCTCACAACAGGGTGTTTTAACTACGTCGTGAGTCATAATATTGAATAATATTTTTATTTTTAAATGATTAAAATCTCATAAATACCTATTTTTTTTTTAATGAATGCTTTGTAATCATTGGATACATGAAGTGGGCTGCCGTTGTAAGACGACTAAAAAGTCACGGTGTATATATATATATATAATATAAGATATGTTTTATTGTATAATATAATTGAAGTTCACGCGGACGAAATCGTGGGCAGATCGTCATTAACATTCTCCTGCCCTTATCCCAATTTATTTGGGGTCGGCACAGCGTGTTTTCTTCTTCCATACTTCTCCATTACTTGTCATCTCGTCAGACACCTCTTTTCTAGCCTATCATCCTTCTCTACTTTAAAGTGTCTCATGAAACTGTAATGAAAAAAAAAAAAAATGTCGTTTTCGCCACAGGCCACAATATCCGTGCACAACACTATGTGCATAACCCTAATGGCCACGTGTTTAATGCGGTCGGGGCTTAATGATGAGGTATAATAGGATTTCGATAATCATATTAGCTATCTGAGAGCACTTATTAAGAGTGTGATAGATGCATAATTTGCTCCAACGTTTGTGTATCACAACAAGATGAAAATAATTTAGAAAACTAAAAAAGCCGACCGAAAAAACTGACAAGCCAAACTAGTGTCAGTTTTCAGTCGGGTTTTTAAGTTTTTTGTATTACTTTTTTTTTCTAGCTTTTTAGTTTAGATTTCGAGGACGATTTACCTTTTCTTTTCGATTTAATTTGTCATTTCGAATTACTTTTAAACATAAATAAGTAACATACTCATATTTTTTCGGTAACCATCTTTTAAAACCATTTTAGATACCCCAATCGACGGGTTTCTGAAGAAAACCCATCGATTGGGGTATCTAAACAGTTCGATTTAGTTTTGAAGAAAAAACTAAATCGAACTGAGCTATAATATGGCAGCCCAATATTAGGAGAGTGTCTTGAATCTGTCAGCTCTTGGCCACGAGCTACACGCATCTTGCAACAGCGACTGCTCACAAAACCAATTAAAAAAGTCGTCTAGAGCTTGCCCCGAGTCACCACTCCGTGACTTTCGGAGCGACGATATTCCTAAAAGGAAACAAATGACGCGAACCCGCAATTCGCATCGCACGAGGCCGTGAAGTGGCTTTATAAGCTTGACAGCATGCGTAACCTACATGTGAGATGAATGTATTAAAGGAACTAGTTTCTTTATGAATTAAGAGTTTATTTATTTCATATTTTTAACATTTTATTTACTCGGGTAATGGGTATGAATATTATTTGGAAGACCCAATGTTTAATTTATTAATAATAATGTAATCACTATAAGCACCCTTCACTATAAGCATTATGTACATTATATTAATCCAAAAACAGATAGCAGTATGAGTGTTCTACAAAAGAAAAAGTTTTTACGGCCGTATGTTCTTCATTTTAAATATCTTCTAAATTTTGAAATAAGAATTTTCTACTTTTGTAAAAGATAAGAGGATGGATAAACAATTTCAATTGCATAACAATAGAAATTGTTCATCCATCCTCTTATCTTTTACTTTGTGCAAATATCGACTAAAGGATTTGCAAACGGTACCTACCTACATACGTAAATACTTCACATAATGGACGACTACCCGTTATTTATAGAATTTTTCAAAATGGCTTCTTTTTCTGCAAAAATGTTGATCTCCATCCTTTGAGTCAGTTTTTCATGAAAAATACTGTTTACTTATTTAAAAATATATATTAAGCTAACAACGAACCTCGTTTAATCGACGTAAGGGTAGGTTTAAATCAATTTGAACTGTATTCTGTTACACAATAAAGTTCAATTTATATTCCTTCAATGTAATGTTTGGTAATTTTCCAATGAATATTTTTGATAAATTAAAAGTAAGTTGTACTCTGTTAACAAACTGCTATTTATAACCAACTAGCTATACCCGGCATGCGTTGCTATGCAGCTTTTTCTTCCTGCCTACTACCTGCCTACTACCTACCTTCTCCCTAACTACTGCCTACCCACTACCTATCACCTACCAAATTTCAAGTTTGTAGCACAAAAAATGAAGGATTTTCATACAAACGAGAGCCCTTAGACCTCCTTAATCCGGCCCTGTCGCAAAATTCGTTCTTAGCGGACGTCAACTAACTAGAAACTAACTTCCTGCCTAATTTCATCTTTATAATATGTCGAGCGGTTTTCAATATTTCGTGATGAGTGAGTGAGTGACCTTTAGCTTTTATATTTATTACCTACTTTTATATTATTTTATATAACTACCAATATTCAAGCTAGTTTAAATTCAATCAGTTTGATATTGGTTGGAAACTAACATACATAGCAAAAGGGATATTTTCGTAATATTATGTTTCAGACATAGATCAGATAGAGTTAGGTAGCGTTGAAATACATTTAGGAACATCGATATTGCTGCCGTATTAATTTGTAATCGAGATTATTCGGATTCAGATATCTGATTTGCGTAAGGTATTCACGAGAAGCTTCAGGAATTTCACTATCATTTCAGAAAGGTAGCTTAGGTATTTCAAAGTTAAGTAGTTCAAAGGTCAGGATCTGAGAATCAGTTCTTCTTGACGGTCCAAAATGATACATTTATCGAAAAATACCCGTCGTTCATCATTTCCTAGTGTTTTAGCATGGAAAAAGAATTGGAATTGGGATTCGGCCACTTCTTCTCCTAAGCAAAGAAAGAAGCCTAAAAAAAAAAACTAAAAAAAATGTGACGCTCTTTATTTTTGCTTGTAATTATTGTCTTCTTGATTTATTTATTAATGGGCACATTATTCTTTTATTTTTTTGTTGTTGTTTTATAATGAAAAGTCGCAACATTTTATTTTAGTTGGTATTTGAGATTTTTTTTAGACTTTTGTAGAAATGTGTTTGTTTATGTTTTCGAGCCTATGGCAATCATGGCCTGCAGCTGAAAATCAGCGTCAAGTGGTACACCTGGTGTTGCCATCTCTCATTATGATAAGCTGAGGCCCTTTTGGCGTTATTTGTTTTGTTTGTTTATTTATTTTGTTTAATTTTATGGTGTTTTTGTTTTTACTGCCAAATAAACACAATTTTCTTTCTTTCTTTGTTTCTTTCTTCACAAAACACCATTTTCTAAGTCAAATGAAGACATCGTCTAAAAGACAGCCGCGAAACCATCTTGTCAACCACAAGATCGTGTTACGAAGACAAGTGTACAAGTACACACATACCCTTACAAGGACAAACGAGGTTTGCTTCCAATATTAATGACTTCGTTAACAGTACCTAATTTATTTACTCAGTAAAATGTCGCTTACACTAATTACTCGCTTACGATTCGCGAATCTCTGGCGCGCATTACTCTTGCCAATTGAAGGCATTTGTATCGACGAAGCCTATTTGATATGTAATGAATTATGTATGTGTGGTACTTGAAGGTTTTGGTATACTAAATGTGATGCGAAGCGATATTTACATGACGCTGGTAACCTGAAAGCGTATTGAGTGTGTTGATGAATCGTTTGTAAAGGAGTCTGTATTGCTCTTGAAAAGTAATTTCGATAAATGTAGATCATCAGCGAAGCTCATAGCCGTAAGTCGTCTTCATAGGTCCCCAGCATAGCTCGTCAGCATAGCTCGTAGGTGTGTCCACCTTTCGTAGCTAGGCATTATTGCTCGGCGGCATAGCGTCAGTGTAGCTCGGCTTCGTAGTTCGACGGTAAAGTTTGGCGGCGGAGCTCATCAATGTGCTATACGACTTATTTTTACTGTAAATAACTGGCACTAGACAGGACCCGCGGTATAGTGTCTGGAGCTTTATTTTTCGCTATCGTGCCCGTTAAATATATGATACTAAATTCCGATTTGCTTTCGTATTTTTAATTGAAATTGCGTTTGGATCGTGTGCTGATTGTTTGGAGTGGAAAAAAGTCTGTTAGGAACAAATTAAACTACTTTTAATTACTCCACTCCACATTCTGCAAATTCCACTGCGAAGCAGAAACGTCGGAGTTAAAGAAGACCGATTAACTCAGAATCGACGCATTCGACAAAATGACGAAAAAATCTACAAACGCGTTCGCCTGCCTTTCAAAGCATATTCCTTTTCTGGCAATGAGACGGAGGAACTTAAGTAGCAATAATTATAAATACTTAAACCCCTTGATTTCATTGCCAATAAAGAAAGCCACAACCACGAACGGTTATAGTCAAGATTGCTGGAAACACTCTTGAACCGCCTATCATAATGATGAGGTGATCAGATCCATTAATCACTGGATAGAAACTCCATGGAGTATGTCATCAAGGACAAGAGCACGTGGCGCAAAAAGCCACCATGAAACTTATTCTTTTGAAGAATTACGATCGTAAGTGAAGACGTGTTTACCATAAACGATAACGGCAATCAGAAGTCGAGTTTTTGGCGTTAATCTAAGATCATGATGAGACGTTAGTGACAAAAAGCGGGGTTTAACATGTTTTGTATGTGGGTCAAACAAATAAATCATACAAAAAAACCTACCAGTTTCATAAGACTTTTGAATTGAAGCTTCAAAAACATGAATATGAAATTAAATGAGACCCATTCGTATGTATATTCCTGTCCATAAAACATTCTGGGACAATACGACGTCATATTATGTTATTCCGTCCCTCTCCATACTATGCGCCGATCCATTTGTGAGAGAAAAAACACGATCGTCCCATTTCTCCTTTCGAATTTATTCGCAGTTACCAATATTTACAATGCTATAAAGCTAACCACAATAAAAATATGGTTGACGGGTAATAATGGATGTCATAAAAACATTTTATCGTGCCTGATCAACGTGCGTAGTGGCTAATTTGGCTCCTGCTAATTTTGATATATTTGTCGTGTAAATAAGAATTAGATTCTCATTTCTAATGGAAGGAGCGGCCGGCCATAAACATGGAGTTATTATCGCCTGTTTGTTATAGGCTGGCGTTAATGTAATAGTGGAGCAAGAATAAATTATTATTTCGCTCGACGTTTATTAGATACTCTCACTTTCTAAATAAACGAATTTCCTGTTAAGGGTTCTGTTGCCAAATGGCAAAAACGATTCTTATAGATTCAAACTTATACTGTCACTTACGGGATAGCTCAACCCGCGATCATGGCGCTTGCAACAGCGTCGAAATATCAGGAGCTCAAAATTATGAACAATCACGGAAGATATCCCGTAATTGACAGCATAAGTTTAGTTTTAAACCATGAAAGCTTAAAACAGTCCTTAAAGATTCGTCCAGTCCGTCGGTCTGATTTTTTTTTAAAAATGTGTTGAAACCAAAAAAAAAATTCAACTAAAATGAATGAGATTTGATATTAAATAATCGAGATATGGGACTTTTTCGTGAAACTGCAATATAACTTTGTTTTTCATTAACATACTATGAAAAATCAATTTACTTTTGCTGTTGAGTATAAATTAATATAATTATGAATGATCGTTAAAAATATTGTTATTATATTGGTTGGTGCTACGGAACCCTTTTTGTGCGAGTTCGACTCGTACTTGGCCGGGTTTTAGTAATTCACTGCAATGTTTTGTCACGCTTTCGTAGTAAATAACAAATATTTGAACAGGAACTAACGATCAACGGTTTGGTGTTAAACAAAAGGGTGAAACGGTGGTTTAGAAAAATACAGCGCGTGTGGACGCATTTGCCTACATTGCGATGTTAATTGGATAGTGTGTTTGAAATGTAAATAATCCAGCGTTGCCATGGAAACCAGGCTATTTATAAGGTTTCATGACGGACAAAAGCATACTGGCAATGCAGTTAGTGAATGGGAATCACGTTATTATGAGCAGCCAAAATACTGACAATAGAAACATGAATGACAGAACATGGTCCTAAAGGCTGATACACATTCGCATTCGTTACATTTCAGCCAACTTATCAGTGCAGGCGGAAAATCGCAGAACTAAAATAAATGTACCAAGTTTGACATATCAATGCATTTTTTCTTGGCAAGCAGCGCCACCATGAACTGCACACTTAAAGTGGTCATACTGTAAGAAGTCTCCTGACGTCTATTCATGACACTTCACAATGAAAAATAGACCCTTTTTGATTGACGTTTGGATACAAAACTTGTTACTAGAGTTAAACTTACTACATTAATAATGCAAATGTAAATCAGCCTTCAGACAATTTATAAGCAGATTAAGAACTTTTTTGGGAGTTTGCCGTCGACAGACTAAAAATATAGAAGAAAAATTGTTGAATGCGAACGAAGTAGTCTATTTGAGTATCTATCTTGAACAAAAAATACCTTAAAAAGTTATGCTATCCATCATCTGCCTAGCCTTTTCCCAACTGTGTTGCGGTCGGCTTCCACTCTAGCCGAAGCAGATGTATACCAGTATTTTATATGGAGCGACTGCCTATCTGACCTACACAACCCAGTTAGTACCGGGTAATACGACAGCTTTAGGTAAGACTGGCTGTCAGACTTTCGGGTCACTGACTACCTGTCACGACTGTCAAATATCTTCAATTACCAGCCAGTACCAACAGTTTAACGTGCTTTCCGAGGCACGGAGGAAACTCGGTATGTAACGGGTGGTCACCCATCCACGGACCAACCTAGGCAAATGCCCTTAAGATCGATCCGAGCAGCTGTTATTACTTAGCTACGAGCTCTTCCTAAAACGGTACCTACACAAAAGTTAAGTATAACCTGTCGGGTCGAACCCACAAGTACCTACAACTCGCAAGAACGGATCATTACAACAATATAACAACAACAGAAGTTAAATAACTTGTTATAGGAAAAGCACACAGTCTTACCAAGGGGTATCGTATTACCCAGTACTAACTGGGTTGTGGAGGTCTGATAGGCAGTCGCTCCATGTAAAATACTGGTATTCAGCTGCATCCGGTTAAGACTGGAAGCCGACCCCAATATAGTTGGGAAAAGGCTAGCTAGGCAGATGATAGGTAAAGCCACTATAATTCGAACGTGAAGTCTCGTTACCTAACATAACATTGTAATGTAGTACGACTATCTAGAATTCTAGACCACACTACATTCTTACAAGCCACTTACTTCTCGCATAAAGAATTTTTATAGGTTCCTATTCTAACTTTCATAGGATTGATGTATTCATTTTATTACCACTTGGTTTATTGTACGTGTAAGCTGCGGGATTTTGATGTTTGAGATAACTTTATTCTCATAGAATACAAAAATTCACTTATGAGAATATTAAAACTATAACTTAAGTCGAAATTGTTGAGTTTTACAAAAACTCGATATTTGTACAATAATTATTTTGTGGGTAGATCAAAAATAATAATACAAACAACTCAATATTCGCTTGATACACGGTACAGTAATAATTTACACGGGCTCAAAACATCAACGTAAAGGTAAACAAGTCTCCGTTCAATATACAGGGTGTTAGGGGCAGCCCTCCACAAACTGATGGGGTGAATTCAGTATATCATACTAAGCTGACCGGTACAAGAAATTATATAAGGAATGTTATGGGAATCCAATAAATTTGATTTGTTTTATTTCCTAATACGCAATGTATCATTACCGTGGCAAAACGCACGATGCTGCGCGACGACGAGTTCGATGAACTCTGTAGCTAGGTAGGAAGTGAACAGCTGATTTCACGCGTCGTTCGTTAGACTATTTCAACATCAAACTAAGTAAGTAATTTATTTGCAACCAATTATGGCAACATTACAGACTTGCCAATACTATGCTATTATTCACAAAATACAAGAGTCAAAGTATTAATTTTTATATTACATTATATTACACAATAAACTCCCTCTTTCGGACTCAAAAAAACTTTTGGTATTTATCTGAAAATACCTGAAACTGCTCAAACCCGTAAGAAAAAACAGCGTTATTAGACCCATAAACACTAATAAACTTGCAAGAAGGATTCAAGCTCCAGGTAACTAGTATCTTGGTATAATAGAAACACTGGCTTGCATGCAAATGACATAAAATCGACTGCATTCTCGCCAGCTGTGGCTGTGACGTCATACCTACGCGCTAGATACTGGCACAGTAGGTAAGCACGTGACTTGATAAGTAGACCAACCGCCGTCCTATGACCTCACAATTACAGACTTCGCTGCAATATAAAAGAAAAACGATCATGGTGACTTTGCTTGGATACGAATAGTTTGGTCATGTTGGAGGAGCTTGTGGCTAAATAATAACAGACGCTCAGGTCGATCTTTTGGTTAAGCCGCGCTTGCCAAGGTTAGTCCGTGGATGGGTAACCACCCATGGACCTACCTTGGCCAATATCGAGTTTCCTCCGTACCTCGGAAAGCCGTTGGTCCCGGCTGTAATTTGTAGATCTTGGACAGTCGTTACTGGTAGTCAGTGGCTCGAAATTCTGACAACCAGTCTTACTAAGGGATATCGTATTACCCAGTACTAATTGGTTTGTTCAGGTCAGATAGTCGCTCCACGTAAAGCACTATTATTCAGCTACATCCGGTTAGACTGGAAGCCGATCCTAACGTAGTAGGAAAGAGGATAGGCAGATAATGAGTTTGGTCATGTTGAGAAGATGAATGAAAGGGGACTGAATAATTGAAACGCCTTAAGAGACGGAAATATTCAGACAAATTCAAGAAAAAATCAGAAAACATTCACAGATAAATTAAAAAATTTTAGAACGCCTATCAATCCTTCCATATTCCTACTAATTGATTCGTCCACATTCATATGCCTGGGCATACAATCACACCACTTGCGAGTACTACGCACCTGACGTTTTAAGAGCACATAGCTAGTGTATGTCCTTCTAGGGCGTTCCCTCCAGACATTTCCAGTATCATAATTCCTCAAAATCATACAGTATAACATTTCAAAGAAGAATAGCAAAACTATCATGGTATATTTGCTATCTGTTTTTTAAAGCGAGTGGGTTTCGTAAGGGCGTGGTCCCGACAGCGGTTCCCCTTGTGCGAACATCTAATAAAATAACATAGATACCATTATCGTGTTGACATCGATAGTAAATGTTCAGTCGAAATTGTAGCAGCAACAGTTTGTGGAACTGAACATCGTCATCTTCATGCCCTTGTTCCATGTTACTTGGTGTCGGCACAACACTTTTTTTTCGTCCATTCTTCTCTGTCAACTGTCACGCTATCATTTACTCCTTTATCTTTCATATCATTCCTCACACAATCTATCCATCGTTTCTTTAGTCTTCCTCTCCCTCTCCATCCATCAACGTTTATATTCATCAGTTTGTGGAACTGAATGAATACCTAGAGACATAATCAGATCCACACTGTTTATCAAGAGTCAATTCTACGAAATTGACAAATGCTTACGTTGAATCATATTTTGAAACTAAAGCTACGGCTCTCGGTGAGTAATTGGCTAGCTCGCCGTCCGTCCGTCTTATGACGACAGGCCATGTTGACGGCGCGTTCGTGTTCCACGCGCGCCTCAAAGAGATGTCAGCAAAAAGGAAGGGGCTCGCAAGGGTTGATGCCTGCCGGGGCTGCGGGGCTGTTCGAAAGAGATATCGCGGCCCTGGAACACAAAGGCTAAAGAAGGAACATGAATGGGTTTTAGTCAGTAAAAGTCTGACACTCCCTCCCACTCCACCCAGAGCGGAAGGAATTATTAATTGATGATTTCCCATCCCAAAAAAAAAGCTACAGCTCACTGATAATAGGCAGCCGAAAGTCACAAAACGCCGAAAGTAAGATTGACCCTTTCCGTAGCAAAACAGGCTTTCACTTCCTGAAAGATGACTGATTTGCATTCAAAGCTCCTTGCAGTCACCATTTTCTGTTTACCTAATGAAGGGGCAGACCGCAATTTGGCCTCTCGAAAACTTTCGCGGCGAAACACTTGTCAGTTCTCACCACTTGGCTTGTCCGTTGCCATTTCTAAGAGCTGTGTCAGCAACTTCGACTCGTTCCCGAACTTGCTCCCGGAATTTGTTTCATAAAGAAAATACGGAAATAGTTTTCTATAGATCCTTGAGAGAGTTTGATATTATGCTTTACTAGTCGAAGTTTCTATTTCGATACCGTCTTTTCAACATCGCCTTAGGCTGAATTTCACCAAGGAATCTGCGTTCAAAAGAGGTCGGTGTCACCATTGCTGCGGAATATTGAAACTGACAGCTCTTGAACGCGGTTTATTATGATACTGGTTTATGATGATCGCGTTCAGTTTAATTTGTGAATTTCTTTCTTAGTGGGGTAAAGGAAGTCCATCAATTCATCTTGAAAATGTAGAATAGAACCTCTAGTTTGCTCTAAGACATTATCTGTAAGTACTCGAGATACCTGTTCCCTCTAAGTATGCAAATTAAGCACACAATTGAACAAAGGCTTTAAATATTAATGCTCAAAATAACCCGTAGACAATTAGAATAACTGTGTTCTATAGGGTTCGCTCACAATTAAATAAACAGGCATGACTGATCTTCCGTATCTAATCTCCAACAATAATATAAAAAAACCCTTCAGATAAAGGGAAGGGAAGGGTAGTAGAAAAGGGGGAAAAACACAAAACATTTGCAACGTTTCAGTATTCCTAATCTATTAAGAACCCCAGCCATCGCTATTATAAACTTCACGGGGCACAAAACTGAAAATTATCAACATAATGAAATACCCCATAAAATAGGTAAGCTGAAAGCCCGAAGCGGTAGGTATTATTATCTCTCGGGAGCGAATCCCGGCACCGCATTGTGTCCCCACCCTTACAATCGCAGACGGAATTATAATTGAGAAACGAAAGCCGTTCTACGCAACGCCATCACAATTAGAACCATTTCAAGGAGGATGGTTATATCTATATTAAACTTTATACATTATTCATTGTGTTATAGGGTACTGCCGGGCTCGATAAAGATATTATATTGAAATAGGGAGTTATGTGTGAGATTTGCTGTCATTATGACTAAGTGGCGGGAGTAATCAGTTTATTGAGCTTGTCAATGCTTTGATGCAGAATTGGATGATAGGAGTTTATTGAAATAAATCGATTTACCGACAATGATTACATTCTTCGTTGTATTATTCCGAAAACTGCTGGAGCTTGTCGCTAAATAATAACAGCCATTCGGGTCGTTCTTCAGGTTAAACCGTGCTTGCCTGCGATATGCCTTGGTCCGTGGTTGGGTGACCACCCGAGTTTCCTCCGTGCCTCTGAAAGCACGTTCAGCCGTTAGTCCCGGCTGTCATTTGTAGATTTTTGACAATCGTTACAGGTAGACAGTGACCCGAAATTCTGACAACCAGTCTTACCAAGGGGTTTCGTACTACACTAACCCTACTATTAACTGGGTTGTGGATTTCAGATAGGCAGTAACTCCATGTAAAATACTGGTATTCAGCTGCATCCAATTAGACTGGAAGCCGACCCCAACATAATTGGGAAAAGGCTAGGCAAAGGATATACCGAACACTGCTGATTGCTGCGACTTCAATAACTTGATTTTTTAATAGTTCTTTTTCAAGCTTTTTTCGCAAATTTGGAATGGGCACCAAAAAACCTTCACAAGGAGTTTTATTTTTGTCTATGATGATGATTCCCATAATTATTATTTGTTTCGACCAGCCCCGTATTCACAAACTGTCTATCTTTTTTTTGCATTACCAGAGCGAGCGAGATAGACATACGACTTTCCGAATCGAAATCGAATCGAAGCGTCTGTGAATACGGGGGCAGATCTCAGCCACATAGACGGTGTTAGTATTGGCTTCAGACAGGTTCCTTAAGTGCAGGCAGAGTTACACAGAGGGCTGGTGGTGGTCCATGGTTTGGGATGAGACTCCACAGTCACACTCTGCTCCATTGCCATCTGGCTTCGCAGTCGGAAGGAGTAATTACTAACTTTTACTCTAACGTTACTGCCGTACTCATATTCCTGTCGGATGTACTCCACTATTATGAGGTTACATTACCTCCACAGCTCCCCAAGGTAAAATAAACTATAAAATGTTAAATCTCACGTTACCTACTCGCTTTAAGCAATATTGCATTGAGTGAAATTTTTCTGACAGCAAAAACATGCCTTGTCGGAACCTTATAAATAAGTATCAAAAGAAACGTGTTGAGTATTACCTTTTATGTAGTAAATAATCTCAGAAACGTGTAAATAATCTCTGTTGATATGAGTACGATGTGCAGAGATATTACGTGGGAAGTGTTTTCGATAGAAATCATATGAAAGTCGTTTTTGTTTTCATCGAGCATCGGTAGAATTTTTTGATTCAAAGAAGAAGGAGCACGGTTCATTCAAAATTAACCCACGTCCTACAGCAACGAGAAGTATCTCAAAAAAATTATAAAAATGGGTTTAAAAAGATGGCATAATTCCAAACTCCATCCTTACAGTCTACCATAAAAAAAAATTGAAAGGAAAAAATCGTTCAGGGGCAGTAATATCAACGATGGATATATTACAATATTGAGAAATACCTGGCTATCTTGAATTGACTACAATTATTGAGTTCCATCACCGAACTTTTTTTTTTTCCCAAAAAAATAAGTTGTTTCCCTGCAATAATTTTGCGGTGAAGTTACTTAGTTTGATGTGCAGAATGTTTGGTTGACGGCATCGTGAAGGGTCCGTTTACACCCTCAATTCATTGCAGATATGACTGCCCCTGAACGAATTTTCATAGCACTTTTTAATATGTTAGACTGTAAGGATGGAGTTTGGAAGTACGCCATCTTTTTATGCCCATTTTTATCATTTTTTTGAGATACTTCTCATTGCTGTAGGACGTGTGTTAATTTTGATCCTTCTTCTTTACTTTTCCAGTTTATTGACTGCTAACTAGTACTGGCTGTTGTGCACCGTTTAGGTGGTGAGACAGTCTCATTAAAGTGGCCTGAAGAAACTGGATAGCCATGAAACAAAACAGCCAAAAGTGGAGAGGTTTGGAAGAGACCTACATTCAGCATTGGGTGACTAAAGCTTGAAGAAGAAGAAGAAGAGTATAAGAAGAACTATATTAAAAAATCCGTTCGTTCACAGACAGACAACGCACAAACCGTTGGGTCTAGCTAGAAGTATGTTTTGCTCAAGAACTCCTAAGGCGCGAATTACAGAGAAACGGCGTAAGGTAAAGGCGCGGCGCAGGCAAGACGCCGCTTCAAAACGTTTTCATACAAAATGTACGAAGGCGATGTGTCGTGAATTACACTCAAGCGGCGCGGCGCAGGCACGCCGTTCTTTCGCTTCTTTATAAATTCCACGCCTGCGCGGCGCCTGCGTCGCACCTTCACCTTACGCCGTTTCTGTGTAATTCGCGCCTAACGAAGGATTTTTGAACACTCGCCCAAAAAAAAAGTTACAAAGACAGTGAAAGTTTATACGAAACTTCGGAATCCTATAAGCAGAAACAAAAGTAGAATATCAAAGTAAAAATAGGGTGACCAAAAACCCTGGTTTCATAAAATACCTACTAAACCGTATCAGCTCACCACGCACGACGTAATTATCCGTTCAGATAAATCGTAAAGACGTGCAGACTCCGGTTAGGGACGATAAGCCCTAATTACGGCATCAGATAACAACGCGGCACTAATGACCTGACGAGAAATCAGAATGGAAGGGAACTGGATTGAAAACCGTTTTGTAGGTACGTTGAGGTATCTTTCATTTAGTGAAAAGGTTTTGGACTATTAGAAATGTAGTTGGGGTAATTTTATTTTGTTTATTAGGGAAAACAAACAGTGACGCATTAAATTAATATAGAAAACAATAAAAACAAGTATGAGCAAATGTGTTACCAATAACATTTTCATACATTCATACAAAAAATACAAGCTATTACAAACCATGCAAGTTTAGACCTACAAACTACAATAATTTATAAAATAATTGCGAATCTATACATCTATTCAAATAAATAAAATTGAAGTGTCTGTGTGTTTGTAATTCCAAAATAACAGCTTTTTACTGAATGCGTATGAAAGCATAATACGGTATTTATAACAAAAAAAATACTTTTTTTTTTTCAATTTTGTCAGTATGTCTATTTGTTCCATCTAATCTCCGAAACGGCTGGACGGCTGGACTTTGACGGGACTTTCACTGGCAGGTAGCTGATGTTATAAGGAGTAACTTAGGCTACTTGAAAAACCCTTAAAACTGTTAACAAAATCCGATTCAAATAGAGAAGTAGTATTTTTATGATAATTTAGGTCGCGGGGCACAGCTAGTCACACTTATAATGGCAATTCTATTCGTTTTCATAGTTCAGCTACATTTATAAGTTTATTTGTGTTGTTGAGCAGACGGGAAGAACTAGGTATTTTGTACGTAAGTGCAATACCTATACTAGCAGATTATTTTTATAACTAGTCAGAAATTTAATCTTTCTGGGGTCTAAATCATGCAGGTACTGAACAATTTTCGGCAAGCGACAAAAAGTGTATGCTTCCTGTATACAATTTTTGTCGCTTTTTTTCATAAGACCATTCCGTAATTAGTACATCATTAGTAACAGTGTAACAGTTAAACGCAACAGGAATAGAAAGTTATAAACTATATTGTGTAGTTCCAAATAAAGCCTTCAAGAGCTTGACTTATTACTTGGAAAATCTTTAGCTAACGAGTTTGTTAATACTTGGGTATTACAATTTAAAACAATACAGCTTTCAGCTATTGACAGGCCTTCGAAAAGTTAGTTCAATACTCAGCCTGAATAATTGGGGCCTTGAATAAATCCTACCTGAATTCTTTGAATTGGTAATCTTGAATATAGCTGACAAGTCCAAACTTTATATTTCAATCCTTTTGCTAAACCAGGCTGCCTTCATTCCAACAGTTTTTTATTGTGCTTTGGTAAGTTTGTTTTTTTTTTGTAAGCTCGAGTAATTTTTAAATTAATTTGTAATGAATTCTAGAATGTGAGGAGGTCGTGGCTAAATAATATGGGTTGGTCCGTGGATGGGACCACCCATTATATACCGAGTTTCCTCCGTGCCTCGGAAAGCACGTTAAGCCGTTGGTCCTGGCTGGCATTTGTACATCTTTGACAGTCATGACACTTTGATCTTGAGCTGGTCTAGAGTAGGTAATACGGACTTTCAATAGAAAATATCATTTTTCTTGTAACACGTTTGGCGCAGTGGCTTAGTGATTGGCTGCTGCACTGCGTGTCACGGGTTCGATTCCTGCACGTAACAAATATTTGTATGGTCTACAGGTTATTCCGGGTCTGACTGTTTATGTATGTGAGTTTAAATCTTTGTAAACACACTCACGATACGGTAGAAATTTGTAGTGTGGGGCAACGTTTAAAAAAGAAAAAATAAAGTAACAAACCGTAACCAAAACGTGTGGACCAACCATACTATTATAATCCTTATTCTATTGATTAAAACTCCTTAGATAGTTGTTACCACTTCACCATTCCCCGGATCTGGTTTTGATATACTTCAGAGAATATCGGATGATTTCTCTCTAGTTCCGCGTATAGTCAAACCCAAAGTATTTTCATTACGAACCGAACATTTCTAAGTATTTTGAATTGCCAAGAGGTTGAAAAGGTGTTCCAAAGCCTGAAGCCAAAAAATGGAGAAAAACGGATGATAAACTCCTTTTTAATGTCTAATTGTCTGTTTTTCTGAAAAAATGTGGAATTACATTTGTAGGCTTTGGTATTAACAATAGAATGCTTTTCAACGTGATTTCAACCATATGGTGATCGAGATGTAAACAATAAAAAAAACTCTACTCACAAATATTTGGCATATTAAGAAATATGCAAAAATGCTCTGCAATATTCTTTTCTTCGTTTAATAAAAATGGTACTGAGTACTGCTTAAATTCGATGCAAAAATAATAACGTATTTTCTTAGAAAACGTGTAAAGCGTATCGCTAAAACTTTTCGAGGGGAAGTTATGTTTCTTTAATTAATTTTAAATGGTATAAAACGTTTTATTCTAGTAGGGGTATAATGAAAACCTCGTTCAAGAAAACATTAAGCGTTTTGCATGTTACGTCGGTATTCACATTTGCGATGTAATAAAATGTTAGTTACACAATTATAGAACGTAAAACAGGGTGAAATTGAAATGAAATGTGATGAAATGGGAGCGAAATGAAATGGAAATTTCAGAAATGGGTCACTAAAGGCGATGATATTCAACCAATCATTTCGCTAATGAAATCTTTGGGGCATATAAATTAACGTTAAATTGGGCTTTGGAATGTCATTATAATCTGTTGTCTCGCGTTTTCTAATACTTGAAAATGTAAAATGGAATTTGCTGGAAGTTTAGTACGGCCTAATTCTGAAAATCAGCTAAGTCTTTATTTCAAACTTTAGAATAGTGGCATACGAGTCGTATACATTCAAACTGGGTAACTCCACTTTTTACATTGTTAGAGAACCAAGATGTCCAAGAGCCAAAAAATCATAGAATTATTTTATTTTTTAATGTAAGTAAATTATGTTTAGGTTTATGTTTGGGCTATATTTATATAAGTAACTATCCTGTGCTATATTTTGTGTTTAATGGTGTAATAATTTAATAATGTTATTAGTTTTAATTTTTCTAATTTGGTTAATTTAAGTATATACGTTTAGGTTATTTGTTTAAGTTCTTAACTGTCGCATTAGGGTAATCCCTGTAATGATAGTCTAAGCCGTTATAAATAAATAAAATAAAAAAGAAATGTCAACAACCAGTACAGGGCCTGCATGGCGGATCGATGTTTACTTTATCTCATAGAGAGGAAGCTTGTGTCCCACCAGCGCGAACCTGACCGATTATATTATGTAAATCAGTGAACCACATAATAATAGGCTGACCGTTTTCGGTCACGGCGGCCAATTTAAGTGGAGATCAGCTATCGGTACGGGATATATTATAGTGCACAAGTGTGTGCGCAAGCACAGGTGCACTCTCCCTTCCCTCACTCTCATAGTCCGATAGCACGGTAATCAGACACACCGGAGAGAGATCAGGCAACGGACCGACAGCTTAAGGTGCTTACCGAGGCACGGGGGTCTCATACCGCGCAGTTTTGAAGTTGGAACAAAACTGCGGGCTACAATTGATAAATTCGTAATGGCCCAAAAAAACCCAATAACACTCTGCCGACCTGGCAACCGAACCCAGGGCCCCACACTCTGCAGCCGCGAGAAAAAACGGAGTTTTTTTAAATATTTATAAGTTTGTTCAATAATAAGTTTTACAGTGTTACAAATATCTCTCAGGCTATTTTTAACTTTACAAAAGAATTAAACATCTGTAACCGCACTAGGTAAAAGCAAGTATTTCAGCTATCAGCGCCCATCAATTCCCTCAAATAATTAATGGCAGTCACCAAACAGAAACTTCAAACCGTGTGTTTTTTACAACTAAAATTCAGCAACAGATACTTAACATAATAATTCGAAAACTAATATCATAAAAGTAAAGTTGTAAAAAAAACAACTTTATTATAAAATCGTAGAGATGAAATAAAAATCACTAAACTATTTTATTTTTAATAGTTACAACATAATAATATGTAGCATAAGCAAGTGCACTTAATTAATACACTGGCCATAAAAACCCACAGATGGATATTAATAAATAAAAGAAACACAAGCTTGAAACTCAACACACTCATTAGCGATAAAATAATGTTTTATTTCAGAGCTCATTAAGGTGCTAGCTCTGTTAATTGAACTAAGTAAGTACTGTATTTAAAAATAAAACGTATTTTGTTTTATACTTTTTATTTTTATATTCTGCAAACTTTTATATCAGTAGTTTTATTTTTCCTAGGAATTAAAATGCATTTAAATTATTACTCATGAGTCATACATGACTTGAAATGTCTCACACATGTTACGATTATGGTGCACTTAGGCAATCCTTACACCACACTTAATTAAAAAAACAACTTCAGCCGCCGACTGACTTTCAGCAGCTGACGCCGTTGTTTTACATTTTCCCAGGGACAGTCCTGCACACATGTTCATCTCGGCACTGTTGAGCGGCCAAATCGAATATATACATATGCGAAAAAGCCGCTTTGCTTAGCTGGTATCAAGACACTTGCGCGAACCCACTTGTGCCAAACGTCATTAGCGCGAATGGACTTTTGCGCGAATGATATTTCCAGTGTCTTTGGACAACTAAATTGAGGTCAAAACTCATTATTTTTTTTTCTTCATAATCGAAATGAAAAACCAAAATTTACGTACAGCAACTAAGAAGTATTTCACAGTTCTCTTTAGTTAAAATAGACAAAACCTTTAAAAGTCTTACTTACGAGTACGTCCTACAAGGTGAAAATTCCATTTAAATACTCGACACAACTCAGTGCCTTTTAAGCCGTTAATCTAAATCACTTTGATTCAGGTCCTGTAAAATCGGATAGCACAAAAAGCTAGCTTGGAAAGTCCATGCACAAGCTACCGATCAGATAAAGCCAGTTGTGACTTCATTGATCGCTAGACTACTTTTTAATTGCTTTTGGAGATAAGACCACCAATTTTACTTTGTCGTGTGTTTTCGTTTTTTGATGTTGATGCTCTGAAAGGAAGAATTTCGTGCTTATCTGCACATAATATAATAATAATTTAATGTAGTCTTTATTAGCAAAATAGGAGCTTTAGGAGCTCGTGGCTAAATAATAACAGCCGCTCGGGTCAATCTTTAGGTTAAGCCGTGCTTGCCTAGATTTGTCTGTGGATGGGTGACCACCCATTACATACCGAGTTTCCTCCGTGCCTCGGAAAGCACGATACTTACTTACTCTTCTTCTTTCTTCTTCTAAGCCGTTGGTCCCAGCTGACATTTGTAGATCTTTGACAATCGTTACAGGTAGTCAGTGGCCCAAAGAGTCTGACAACCTGTCTTACCAAGGGGTATCGTATTACCCAGTACTAACTGGGTTGTGGAGGTCAGTTAGGCAGTCGCTCTATGTAAAATACTGGTATTCAGCTGCATCCGATTAGACTGGAAGCTAGGCAGATGTTGATGATTAGCAAAATACTAGTTTGACATATATTAAAGTACACATAGTAGTCACTAGACCAGAGAAATTAACAAACAAAAATAGTGTGCGAGAGATGGGTAAAGTACAGTCAATACAAAATTTGAGCCCTAACTCCCTAAACTAGGAAGATCCTGTATCTTAGGAGATGCATACATACATAGCTGATGGCTTTTTTCACATGGGGGTAAGCTAGGCTTCGCCTGTAACTAATTATGTAAACAATCTTAGAAATTAAATTAGACCTAAAATTGAGCTAAAATTTTGCATACATGTTTAGATTGGATGACAATCCATGGTTAGGTAAGTGACGTCATTCTAAATCCAATATGGTGGACTCCAAAGATGGCGGACTAGTTCTTTTTCATGCATTTCCATGATTTGAGTATCAAATAAAAGGATTTACTGAGAAAAAAATATGAAAATAAAATGACGTCACTCTAAAGCGTATTATATTTTTTTTTACGATTATCTTTCAGATACCTAATGTCTTAATTTATTCAGTCAGTCAACCAAATATAATTACTTTGGTAATTTTCCAGTTTGGTGTCATAAATAAAGTGATAAATGACTGGAGAGGGTTATAGTTGTTCCCATTGAATATTGGAGATATTTTTATGATTTATGTCTCATCAAATTACAGTTTTGATCTTTTATTAGTATCATCTTAAATTTCTCTTCTTTCACAATTTTATACAATCAAATAGTAATCATGGGTACATTTTAATAAAGTTAAAATTTTAAAACTTCTTTACATCTCTTAATACATAAATTATAATATTTTTTTATTAATAACAAATTAATATTTACATTATATACAAACTACAAATCTATAATAGTAAGAAAAAATAAAAAATGTACAAGTATCAAAACGGTCACAGGGCGTCAAAAAATTCGACCACATTGCTATCAACAGGAAAAGTGCCCAGAAGGCTGGCAGCATTGCCACGTTGGATGGCAATGCTGATTCTTTGGCCAAAAAATAGGCCCGCCCTCTGGTCACGTGAAGAGTCGAACCGGTTGGCGATTTCCCGAAATACTAGGTGGGCACTCGGACCCCATGGTCCTAGTGTTTCAACCCCAAATTATAATTAGATATTTGGACATTCAAAAAATGTAACTGAAAACCAAACCTATAATATTATTCTTTCACGTCCATCTATTTTACAAAAAATAAAGTTTCACACATGTTTAAAACATTGCTTAAAACATTCACTCAGTGTACACATTTGTTTCGGCCCGTAATTGGGCTATCCCTGAACAAGAGAGCGCTTAAGCGAATTAGATGGAGCTTTCAAAGTCCTTGCTTAAGCTCAAGTGTTCACGTATCGCCGTTAACAGGGTTTTAACGGGATTTACCCATCCATTAAGCTGGTTCGCTCAAACTGACTGCTACTGACTTTACTTAGTACTTCGATCATGAAAATGTACTGAAATTCGTCTTAGTCGAAGTTAGATGTAAATTTAAAGTATTTGTCAGTCTTTGTTTGAAGATTTTGATAATTTTGGATTGAGCTGGACTAAAAGACTTTATTACAAATAGGTATGGTTTAGTTTGAAAAGAATTGGCAAATTAGTAAAAGGCTTTACAGTTTACATGGCCCTCTCAAATCAAAACATAAGTCATGTTATCCTAATCCTATCCTAATCCTGAAATTTTGCATATACGTCGTCAGGTGTACAGAAACGGACTTGGTACCTTTCATCCCGAAAAAAAGTATTGTGCCCGAGGAAAACGACAATAACGTTCTTATGATAATAGATGGCGCCACGTGTCTTTCGAATCATGATTGAATTATATTATTACAAGCAGAGTACAACCCGAATTGATTGTTAAATTCTAAATTAACGCGAGCGAAGTCGCGGGTAAAAGCTATTAAGTTATAAAAATAACATATAACATAACGCCTATAATCCCCGAAGGGTTAGGCAGAGGTCTACTCTAATCGTACACCCACATTTCACCAGTTATGCTTAAGTTATATCATGTTGTAATCCGCATATAGTATAGCTATGAAACAATTCAGGTTTATCATAGTAAGAATTGTTATAAAATGCTCATTATCGGTATGTAAGTAACTGATTAATTTCTTATAAGTTACTAGCTTTTGCCCGTGGCTTTGCTCGTGTTAATTTAGAATTTGCGTTTTGCTTGTAATAATTATAATTCAATCGTGATTCGGAAGACACGAGGCACCATCTATTATCATAAGAACGTTATTGTTGTTTTCCTCGGGGACAGTACTTTTTTTCGGGGTGAAAGGTACCCTATGTCCATTTCTGTTCACCTGACAATGTATATGCTAAATTTCAGGATGATCGGTTCAGTAGTTTAGGCGTGAAAAGGTAACAAACAAACAAAAAAACTTACATTCTCAAATATAATATTAGTAAGGATCTACTTATCGATACGCCAGTAGCTTGTACCAAGAGCTTCAAAATTATAAACTCTGTAATCCACGTTTTCTACAACATCCCCGTCTCAAACGTTTTAAACTGAAACTATTCAAAATATCCTTATTGGTAGGGTACTCCTGTGCACCCAGATTTGGGCCAACACAGACTAAGTGCATTTGAGTTCTAAGTTGGACAAGTACCCACATTTGCCAAGATTGCCCAACATAGCTGGGCTGGTGTTTGTATGCGTGAACTTTAGTTTGTAAAGCGCTCGCGTTCAGTCTGATCGATGAACGGACGATCCACGGGTTTGTGGGTGAATTGAAATGTTATTATCTCTAAATTGATTCACGTTTGATCCTCTGTTGGCGTTTTATTAAATGCAAATAGGAACGCTTCGTATATATCGGACTTCAAATGTGTTAGTCCGCCGTATTGGTATTTTGATTTATTTATAATAGAGTGTTTTATTAAAGTTAATTCATTGAATTATAGCTAAACTTTAGAATTAGGAGCTCGTGGCTAAATAATAACAGCCGCTCGGGTCGGGTTAAGCCGTGCTTGCCTAGGTTGGTCTGTGGATGGGTGACTGCCCATTACATATCGAATTTCCTCCGTGCCTCGGAAAGCACGTTAATGTCTGTCGGCTTGTCATTTGTAGATCTTTGACAGTCGTTAGGTAGTCAGTGGCTCAAAACGTCTGACAACTAGTCTTACCAAGGGGTATCGTATTACCCAGTACTAACTGGGTTGTGGAGGTCAGATAGGCAGTCGCTCCATGAAGAATATGGGTATTCAGCTGCATCCGGTTAGACTGGTTGCCGACCCCAATATAGTTGGGAAAAGGCTAGGCAGATGATGATAGCTAAAGTTTAGCGTAAAACTATACAGTTTTTAAATTAACGAGAGAGTACAACTCAAACAAAAGTTTAAGTCTACATAGTACCTACTCTGTAGTTATACATAAATTCAGTACCTAGCTAATAAGTTATTCATCTTAATTAATATGAACTGTACGTAAATCAATAGGTACCAAGTTGTTTCTAAGTTCCAAACAGCGAAGGTAGAAGTTATTCTCCAATAACATAAATTATTCTATTATAATGTTTAATCATTCATTCGTTATCATCCCATTATAATTTGATCAGTAGTCCATTACGTCCCGCCCGGTATGCAAAACAAAGGCTATAAGAAAGTAAAAATATTTTCCAAGGGAATTTTATTTTTCCTCGCAATCTAGAACATTTTATGCTCAAACGTTTTGTTTCTAGGTCATCTGAAAGCGTCTACAAATTCACTTGTCCTCTGTTAACTCTGGCTCAAGGACTAAAACACTGGAGAGAACATTTTCTATTTCATTTGTAAGTCGTTGCGAGATATCATACGAATGTATAGGTAATGTTCAATTCCGAACTTATCAAAGTTTTGTTGAGATATTTTTCATGTCATCAGCATCATGTCAATACTGTTCAGTCTGAATTTGACTCTTTAATATTGTGCTATTGAAAGTTAGATTTAATCAATTTGGAGGTTGATCGATAGATAAAGTTTTTGCATTCATAAGAGAGGCCCTAACACGAGCGCGCGGTGTAAACGTAACGTAAATACGTCAATTTTTTTAATCGAAAATACAATTATCCATTCACAATCAATCATCATCTGCCTAGCCTTTTCCCAACTATATTGAGGGCGGCTTCCAGTTTAACCGGATGTAGCTGAATACCAGTATATTACATGAAGCAACTGCCTCCACAATCCAGTTAGTACTGGGTAATACGATACCATTGGGCCACTGACTACCTAACGACTGTCAGATCTACAAATGACACTCGGGACCAACGACTCAACGTGCTTTCCGAGGCACGGAGGAAACACGGTATGTAATGGGTGGTCACTCATCCACAAACCAACCTAGGCAAGCACGGCTTAACCTAAAGATCGACCCGAGCGGCTCTCATTATTTAGCCATCCATTCACAATTTTTCAATATTAGAATCGACGAATTTACGTTACGTTTGCACCGTGCGTTCGTGCTGGGCCTCAAATTGGGATATAGTAATCCTATTACAATTTTCGCCTTGAAAAAGAACGTTAGTGATATTGGCAGATGTCTGAATGATGAACGTAGTTGGGAACTGAGTCGTGTGTCCGCCCACCGCCTATTCAATCCTGAAACTATTTTCGTCAGGAGTGACTGTCAGGCAATTCGATAAACAGCCCTAGTGGAAGTAACAAATCGACCTTTTGACTTGAAAGGAAAGTGGCTTTTTACTTTGCAGAATGCCAATCGCTTTGCTACGCTTTGATATTTTTTTTTTTGTAAATCCGGGTTTCGTTGATAAATAATAGGTATTAGTTTCGTCGTAAGTAGCTACTCAAGTTCTAATTTTGGAATAAGAGAGAAGTAAAAAATCGGTTTTCCATTTTACCTTTTTATTTCTGGATCTTGGGTGGACTTTTTATAAAAGGTTAATTAATTTGCCCTTTTAATAAATCTTTTTTTTTTTTTGCTTTTTCTCTCGAACAAGCCCAGCTTTTTCTAAGTCTTTACTTTAAGTGAAATTAAGTCAAGTATCTATACCGTATCATTTTGGGCAGTAGATAGATTGCACCTAACATTTTTAACGTTATACCTAACTCGCTTTTGCCTGCGTCTTCGCTCGCGTTTATTTAGAATTTGACAATCAATTCGGGTGGTACTCTGCTTGTAATAACATAATTCAATCATGATTCGAAAGACACGTGGCGCTATCTATTATTTTCATAAGAACGTTATTGTTCTTTTCCTCGGGAACAGTACTTTTTTCGGGATGAAAGGTACCCTAAGTCCGTTTCTGTACACCTGTCATGTCAACGTATATGCAAAATTTCAGGATAATCGGTTGAGTGGTTTAGGCGTGAAAAGGTAACAAACAAACAAACTTACTTTCGCATTTATAATATTATATTGTTAGGATTACTGGGTTGTGGAGATCAGACATGACTTCACACACTCATATTTAGGGTTTGCAAGCTACAAAACCAAGTGTCAATCAATGGAGTGAGTGACATTTCCCGTATCTACGAAGCACTGTTTGTTTGCGACATGCCTGCCAACCGTAGTGACATGAAAACGGTATGTCATGTATCTCGTTTCATACTGTACCTACACGTTTTCTCCTTATGAAGTTGTATATTTCATATTGTCGCATGATTTATTATTAAACTAACCTCCGCCGGGGATATGGCTGCCCTAGTTTATTAGTAAGATATCTTTAAAAACAAAACAAATTGACATAAGTTTTGTTTAAAAAAATGGCTCCTATATCTGATTCAAAAACTGGATAAATGTAAAACGCAACTTAAGTGCCTAAATTTCAATATCTCACTGAGAAATTTGTATATTTTTACCGAACACAAGTTCAAGTTTCGTCTTATGATATCTAGAGTCAGTATTTATTCACATTCAAATATAAATAACAAACTAAGCATTAAACAAAGGTATGTAAGTAACTAAGGTATCATTTTAATAAATTAAGCACATTTCAAGTGAATTAGTGACAGTAAAATTTTAAAAAGTATGATTAACACGAAACATACTTCAGTCAAGATGTCTTTCTATTGAAATAGGGCAACGATATGGGGGAGGCCTTTTCAAACTAGTTGCAGTGGGCTGGCTATCCACGCGACTACCCTCGCTTGCGCCGGTCCGGATCTTGAAAGTCTTTTGAAATTAATCTATTGTCAATTTATTAGTCAAGTGAATTGATTGACTGTTGCTATTATGGTCAATTATCTCGAGTGTTATTCAGTTTTTTTTAAGTAATTTCGTAAAATATTTCTATATAGTAAGAACATAGCAAACTGAATGTTTATTGACTGAATGCATTTATTTGTCAGAATATTGTACAAAGCTGTTAGGTTCATACTGTATAAGGATCATAATATTCTGCCGTTTCCGGCGTACAAATATGGTTTATAAAACTATGGGTCATCATTACATTAAAATTAAATTATTAATCAATAGAATTGGAATTACAAATAATTTAAATAACTTCAAAAATAAAAGAGATAAATTATATAAGTCAAAAATTCAATAAAGTCAAGAAGATAAAATTATAATTAGGCAATAATGTCAAATATTTAGGTAAATTTTTCAGTCATAAAATCTTCAGTCGAGTAATAAATTTGCTTAAAAGGAAGTTAAATAATTAATGCAAACAGAATAATTTCCTTGAATCCACGGAAAAAATTACCTCATAATGTTGTTTAATAGCTAGAGCTACCTCTTCTGTAATGACTGCCTCGTTGGTCTAGTGGTCACAAACGCAACTGCTGAGCATGAAGTCATGGGTTTGATTCCCGTGTTGGGAAAATTGTTATTGGGTATTTCGATCAGTAATTTCTCAGTAGCAGCCACGGAGTTTGGATTTGTACCCGGTATTAAATGCGACTTAAACTTGGACTTGGATCGTTGTGTCTGAAATTAATGAATTGAATTGAAATTAAATGTGGGCGTACTATTAGGTACACCTCTGCCTAACCCTTCGGGGATTACAGGCTGTATTCTGTATTCTACAATCTCTTCTGTATTCTATAATCTAAAAATAGTCTCTTCTGTATTCTATAATCTAGAGAATTACAAAATTCGGTAGTACGGTTACGTTTCTGAAAATCCCAGGATACACTTTACATGAAATAGAGTTTACTAGCTTTGCTTCGGATCACTAATGGCTAATGCTTTCAAATCCCTAGATGAAGGAAAGTTAGTATACTAAGTAACAGTTGATCTTTAGCTTTAACTTATTTAGCTGTAACTTTCAGCAGTCTGTGCTAAACTAACATCTAAGTTCGTTTGGGAATATTGAAGGTAATGAGGAGTAAATAAATGTTATATTTAGTTCATTTTCTCTCGTAGCGGTTTGAAGTACAGCCACGAGCACGAATTTGTATACACTTTCCTAAATTTAAAGGCAACTTTCGCGAGAAATAACGATTGTAACTTGGAGATAGGATCTTTTTCATAAAAATATGAGTTCCAGAATACTATGTACGTAACAACATGCAGTTTTAATCAGAACAGTAGGAGAAAAACACTTTTAAAAGTTGAAAAGTGTTTACTTATATGCTTTGTGTTTGAGTTTGACCTATTGGTGCTCGTGACTGTACATGGGAATAGCATATACATTGGTAAACATATTACCGAGTAGGTAAGAAAGATGGTAGTGTTGTGTGATATTAATAAACTTGCTTCATTCTCAAAATTAAGAGCAGTGATAGCGTAGTGGTGTGACCGTCGGACTGCCAAGTCATAGGTTTCGATTTCGAACCCAAGATGCGCATCTCGCTGCGGGACTGTTCGAAAAAGATACCGCGGCCCTGGAACACAAAGGGCCAGGACGGAACATGGCTGGGGTACTGGTCTGACACTCCCTTCCACTCCGCCCAGAGCGGGAGGGGTCATTAGACGATAACCCAAAAGAAAAAAAAAAAAAAGATGTGCATCTCTGATTTTTCGGATTCATGTGCGCTGGGTATAATTATCAATTGCTTCGGTGAGGGATAACATCGTGAGGAAACCAGCATGCCTGAGAGATATTTCTCGACGACATGTAAAGCCAAGTCGATGGGCCGATGGGTGGCATAAAACTCTGACACCAGATTAGCCACTGACCACATGAAAAAGAAAAAAAATACTCTTAATCAAAGCAAAACTTGGCATTTCATCCTCATAAGTGATACATCACACAACTTTAACAAAGAAACTCTGCAAAAGTAAAAACAACAACATTTCTTCTTTTTCCTTTTCTTTTATGGTGTGAAATAATACATCATTAGATGGGAACTATCCCCATCCCTAGAGAAGTACTGTCGTAGAACATTGTATCGTTCCGCGCTATATTTCACCACCCTGTTTGTTCCCACGTGTAACGTCTCGACAATTTATTTCATAGTGCATTTCGCTAGCATTCTCATCTAGTACATTTTCTTCACTGTTCTCTGCATTTGATTTAATTGTTCTTGTTATGCCTTCATCTTCTTTCTTAATATCTTCATTTTCGTCTAAATAAAATATTTGCGCTCGATTTTACAACCATTTTTATAGCGGTAAGTTTATTTTGTCGACGTTTACGTCATTATTCTTCGTTCAGACGTTCCTGCAGAGTTTATTGTGTTAGCTTTAATGTATTTAATGCATCGCTTGCCTCCATTTCCTTGATTAATTGTTTAGAACGATGTATAAGGCTGCTTTTCACACCTGCCTGTCATCCCCGTCTTAGATGTTTAACGTGTTCCAAGGGTGTAAACGAATGATGAGCTGGCAACTTCCAACTTGAACACATTTTCAGATAATAGAACGAAGCAAACAACGTGTATTCTGCACAAAAACATAGTATACGTAGAAAAAAATAAGAGAAAGTGCTCATCGATCGGTTTGCTTTGCGCTAAAAAGCTTCTAGTGAACAAAACGTTCGAATTTGTAGTTAGACCGTTATACAATTCTGTTTCTTTCGTCTTGGTTTGAGATTTTATTTGCTTTTCATGTCAATCTGACTACAATATCGACATTTTAGCTTTGTCTGACCCAATTTCACGATGGAAGGATTGGCTTGGATGTTAAACAAATTAACCAGGTTTTACGAAAATGTAATTAATTATGATAGCGTGTAAAACCATTACCGACATTTTTTAAATAATGGGTGGTACGAGTAGATGACAAATAGATGGGATGCTGTTTATTATATTTTAATCACATTTTATTAGTATTCATAAAGTGGGAGAGCGGAAATAAGAAATGAGTACATAAGAGGAAGTTTGAAAGTGGCGCCGGTGACTGAAAAGTTGTGTGGTAGTCGGTTGGCTTGGTATGGGCATGAGATGCGGAGGAATGAGGAAGATGTCGTGAGGAAAGTTTTGAGTATAAATGTGGATGTACAGTGTGAAAGATGATATGGCAAGAAAAGAAAGTCTGATAAGTTAATGAGTAACAGAGAAAAATTGAAGAACGACCAACTGCGCCAACCCCAAATAAATTGGGATAAGGGCAGGAGAATGATGTTGATGAATGCTGGGATAGCGGAAGACAGGGTGTTGTGGCGCAGCTTGGTAGAGGCCTAAGTCCAGCAGTGGACTGTGATAGGCTGACTTGATTGAACATAATTATTTAGTTTTTGATGGAATGAAATAAACAGTTAATTAGCTAGCAAATTTGATATTTAATTAGCTAGCATAACTCTGCAAACGTCAACATTATCATCATCTAAATATATGATAAAATGATAAAAAAATAACATTTGCGAGGTTTATAACATCTTTGTTAAACACTTTATCTTCATACAAAATGTAACGCAAGACCTTTCGTATGGTGGCTCGAGCCATGAAACTGAACAACTTTGGTTCTATAAGATCTTAAAATACGCAAAAAAAATAGTACTATCTATAGGAACGCCGCGATCAGCTGATCATTACGTATGGTAAAAACAAAGAGTTTTCAAAAGTCAGAACAAAAACTTCTTTGAAGATCACTAAAACCGTTTCTTAATTCTCTCTAAGTGCTAACTAATTCTTACTTTTTCTTGCCTGTCTACTGTTTCCAGTGCTACCTTCTACCACTAACTTTCTACTATCTGTATCCTAGCTGTAAGTACTCTTAAGAAAAAAAAAAGAAAAAAAAAGTTGTTAGTTTTCATGCTCTGAGTCACCACACGAGAGGTCTTGCGTGTATCCTTTTACACCCTGTAGAGATATATTATCTCTGAATACAAGCAAGTATTGCAGGCATCCCTTCTACGGGCCATGGCATTCAAAAATGCAGTGGCCAGTTTGAAGTCCAGGCTTGAATTCTATAGAGAATATCTAGGACACCCGGAAACCGGGTTAGGTCTAGTGAGTGTAGCGCAAAGACTCCGTTATGTCCAAAGCGATTCATCTTTACACAGGAAACTATGAGGTAAAAAGTAAAAAAAAAATGGCAAAAAGGTATACCTAGAATGGGGAGCTCAGAATGATTTATTGAATTCGTAGTAACCATTTCAGTGTCGGTGTCCATTCCACCTTGTATTAATATCAGTAACACGTAAGGTCTTAATTTTCATAGCTTAATTCTTTGGACTTTTCAACTTTTTTAATTAACACTGTTATGGTAATACCAGCTGTATTCTGCGACTCGTTTCGTGCAACTTCGCTCGCCTGACTTTAAATCCCGGTTTGACCCCTGAGTGTTGAGAGCTAGCTTCTTTATTTCGCCAGCGTAAGAATTTTCCAGTGTGTTCTATGTACAATGTTTAACTTGTTAAAATTCTCTACTCCACGCAAATTCAAATAGGAATAACATAACTTCACGACATCAAATTCCCATAGGACAAGGCAGAGGGGTACCTACTTACATAGGGTGACTGGTAATTAGTGACCGATACTTAAACACGTGATTGTACTCATGATAACAAACAACTTTCAAACGAAACATTTTTTTAATACTTATTCACTATCACAATAACACAACAGCCGTATGAAAATCGCTCGCGCGCGTTTGACCTATCAGCTGTTAGCCGCGTGACGCCGTTTTGTCTCATTACTATCGTACCGTGCAGCAGGCAGAGCACCCGCGCGGCTCGTGCGCGCGCTAATTGCTCGTCATCTCAGTAGTCACACTCATTTCTTACTTTAGCACACAGATAGTTTATCACCTGGATTACCAATTGGATACTTTTTATCACGGTGGTACGATCCCGTGGGATCCACGCGGGTGACGCCGCTGGTATAAGCTATTTGATAATATTAGTACCTATAGATTACTTACCCCTATTTTGCTAGTCCAAAACTAACTATACCTCCATAGAACAAGTCATGTTTGCCTGACTAAACAATCAAAACTACTTCCTAATGTTGATCCTAAAGTTCCAATTGATCCATTATGTATAAATGTTTGACTTTCAGAAGAAATACATCGATATTGAAATCCCTTGACCAAAATTCTATTAGCTGTTAACAATTTGTTGTATATTTACGAGTTCATTCAATCGAATGATTGAGTTTGGGCGTAATGAGATCGTTAAATTTTTTGTATAGGTACTTAAAAAAAATGCTTTAATCGTAGGCGTCCTATAAAGTCAGTTTGTGAGGTCTAATGGGCCAATGAAGTAGGAACGTGAAATTAAACCGAAGCTACATTGGATACCCGACGATTGCAGATATGACTGCCCCTGAACGAATTTTCATAGCATTTTTTTATATATTAAGGTGAGTATAGACTACAACATTTACTTGTAACAGAACAACGAGCCGCTCTATGATATGTTCTAGTGTATCATCCTTTTACGAACTAAACGTCGAGCACGCTCGCCTCTTTGTTACAAACCAACGAGCGTATTGGTGTAACATTTCGTCGAGCGTATTGGAGTAACATTTCGTCGAGCCACGAGTGCGGGCGATGCGGGTTGCGGGGTGACGCGGAGGGAGAGGGACGAAAGACGCACGCGGTACGTAACTTACGTACGCAACTTGTAGGTCCGACATTTCAAAAAAGAATGAACGCAAGGTACAACGAAATGTTGGTAAATGCACACTCGCTGTGAGCATTTACCCGTAACATAACGCCGAGCATTCGCAGGAACGTTACATTATTTATCTAAAGAAAGATGAATTATATAATGCGAGAACCGTTGTCAATTTCAATCAGAAAACTATTTTTGTTAAAATAAGAAAGAAAGAAAATGGTTTGGCACATTATAATAATATGATGAGGGTACACAAGATAAACATTTGATGCTCTTCAGATCTATTTCGTAAATTATTAAATACAAACCCATATCTTTTCCCAACATGAATGATAGACAGGTTCTCAGAATATAACAGGTTGAAGAAAGAATTTTATTGCAGTTGGGAATTTTCGGCAAATTCTTAAAGGTATGCTTTTGTCCGAACAAATATTTCATACAAGGTCCTGGAATTTAATGTATTTGGCTATTTCAAAGAACACTATAGAAACACAGAACTGAAATAAGACGAGACTCGGACTTGAAAGGGATTTTTATAGGCAGTGCAGATTGGGACCAAAATAATTATCCTAGCATAAGCATACTGATACTGTTAGCCCGTGTCATCCTACTGCTGGGTAAGGGCCTCTTTCCATGACTTCCAAATTTTTCGATTCAGGGCCAATGTGGACCACTGCTGGTCGTTAATTTTGTCCAGCTCGTCCAGCCATCTCCTGTTAGGTCTACCGCGTCGCCTTCTGGCTATGTCAGGGCTCCACGTCGTGGTTATTTTGGCCCACAGCTTGTTAGACATGCGGTAGTCATGGCCAGTCCAGTCCCACTTTAGCTTAGCGGCTTTTTGAGCAACGTCAGTAATTTGTGTTTAGGAGCGTAGTGTGGTGTTGCGTACATGGACAGTAAGCCTAGTATACTGTGCTGCATTGCACGTTGGCAAACCTTGAGCTTGGACTTTTGAATGTTTGTCAAAGATCAAGTCTGGGATCCATATGTCGAAATGGGAACAATGCACGTGTCCATGATATTTCGCTTGAGTGACAAAGAAAGATTTCCTTTCATTAGCTCTTTCATGGACCAGAAGCTCCTCCAGGCATTTTCGGTTCGTCTAACGACTTCCTTGTCTTGTCTGGACTGGAAAGAGCCTAACTGGCCCAAGTAGATGTAATCATGGACATATTATTACAATTCTTCACAATTCACTCGTATCTTGTATTTGGTGGTGTTTGACATTAGTTTGGTCTTCGACATGTTCATCGCAAGTCAAGGAGCATAAGCTAAATCAGCCTATAATTTTTCCCACTGCTGCCAAACAGGCCTCCTCTCTATGAGAGGAGTGCGCACTACGCAGGCCGAGTGCGAGTTGGTAGATGGCACAATTAATTAATTATCTTAGACAGAATAAAAAAAGAATCAAGAATGTACATAGCATTTAAAAATCTTTTAGGTGTTAGGAATACCTTAAAGGGCGAAAAGGTTTTAGGTCATTTTAAGTTTACTGAAATTTAGTACATATTCGTAGGACTGTTTTGAAAGCTTATAATTCAGCTCTGAATAACGCTTTATTAATATTCGTTGCAAAAGACTTGGCTGTGTACAAACAGCTTTGACTAGCAAGCACTATTTTAAAACTTCAGCAAAACGGATGGGCCATAACTTTTGATGAAATTTGAAGATAAAACACGATAGCTCTAATATTTCTTTCAGAGATATAGTATTTCACGAAACAGAACTCAATTTAAATTTCTGTAAAATAAACATGAATCTGTAAAATGAATATTGTTCATATTGATACAATTTTTAAAGGTTTTACGAAATCAAAGCAAGTAATACGAATATTTTTTTTAATGAAAACTGAATATTCACAAGAAGTCCCTATGTAGAAATCCATCGTACAATATTAAATTAAATAGTAATAACAGCGTTCATAGAATTAATTAAAAAAATATAAAATTCAATTCAATCAATTGGCAATGGGCAATAACATTTTTTTGCCTGCCTAGTACAAGAATATTAAAAAAATACCAGAATTAAATTGTTGAAATCAGTCATAACAATTTTTTATACGAGTTTTGTTTAAAATATTCTCCATAACCGACTTCAAATATTAGGAGGCTATTTTTAATGTCGACACAGATGGGACTGTAATATAATAGTTTTATTACGCTGACCTGATAACAATTTACGACTTTTTTATGAAGGGTCATCCCGTTTATTGTCTCTTACTTCGCATTTTTGGGTCCAACAATTTCCGATGAAAAATGGAAAAAAAATACCACAAGGTATATTCTTTTAATAAAAGTTAGTTGTCATACATGTATCAGCTAGCAGCCTAGGTGTTACTATAATTTTGTTCATCCATTATAAAGGTGTAACAGTAAACACACTGGGTATATGTACATATATAAATCAATCAAGCAAAGGGTACCGGGCACCTTTCGGCCAACGTTCGAGACAAGATAATCTTGTTTCTAGTCAGGCACACAAAGCCTAGTGACGCCGACAAACTGAGGACCGACTTATTGTGAAGCATTGTGTAAAGTACCTGCCTACCCATTGTGTTTTATCATCTGGTATTATGTAAGTAAGAGCATTCAAATACAAAAAATGCAGTTTGTTTCTAATAATAATGTATGCCTTTACTAATAAAAACATTATGAGAATGACATTATTGACTAGCAGAAGAAGGAATAATAAATCTACACATATATCTAGCTCCTCCAGGAATATACTCGTAGCAGAATCAGTATTTCGAACCGCCAGAAGGGATTTTTTGCTCTAAATATTAAAATATTAAAGTTTTTTATGTCTTAGCGTATAGGGTTGTGCCCTCTGAGTAAAAGGTTAAGTACTATAAAATCTGAAATGACGATGATAAAAGACAATTTTAAAACATCATAAAGAATAGTGCCCAAGCGAAGACATCCTATTCGAATGGTGAACCTTTAAACTCCTCATCCCAATGACCTTCCTACAGCGTCTAACAATTTGTTCCCATAATGATATTACTCCCCGGGCATGAAATTTTCATACACTTCCTACTCCCATCAAATGGAATTTATACAAACATTTTATGGCCTCTTTGTCTCCCAATCTTTCCATCAAATCAAACTAGACTCTAAATTCTATGCAAAACAATCTATTATTCAGTAAACAACCGCAATAATTTTTAATCCAATGTTCTCAGAAATTTTGTAAGCGTCGGTTAGTGATGTCTTTTAGCGCAAAAACGTCGTTTTATGTAAATGAACTGCTGGTCGAATTGCACCCCATGGATCCGTGTAGCGATAAAGCGAAATTAACTATTTTACTGTACCACAGCGAAATAGCAGATGTTGCTTGAGTATCTTTACTTGAAAAGGACTGTTTAATAATTTATATGTGTTTAAGATACGACCTGTGTGTGTGATAAGGAATGAATGAGATGGGAATACGGAAAACAGGCAAACACTTTACTATAAAAAAGATGAAATGTTAACTTATGATGCTTTACAACAGTGAGCAATTTTATATCTACACAAATATTATAAATGGATGTCGCTTTTCATGTCTGCCTGTGGGACCGTATTGTTCCTTTTAACTACGGTACACATTTCGATGGCGTTTTTACCGTCGTATAGAGAAGTTATTCCGGAAGGTATGTTCATATAGGGAAGTGGCAAAACCGTGCATAGGCAGGGCCAGTCACTAGTTCATTATAATTACACATTTCCCAACAATATCATTTCTATTTATAAAAAAAGCCTACCTCATATCAAAGGTCTACAAAAGATTACCAGCATATACAGCTGGGGACTCAAATACAGAGCAGCGTAGCAGCGCACCCCACTAGTGGATCACCCTGTATTGATGCACGTTATGGCGCTACGATCATAAATAACTATGTAATACCATGTCGATATGGTCGTGATGGCCCAGAAGGTCGTGATGGCCCAGAGGTTAAGGTCTCGCCTCTCATGCATGAGGTTGTGGGTTCAAATCCGGGCAAGTACCAAATGTGACTTTTTCAATTCATATGTACTTTTCTAAGTTTATCTTGGACATCACAGACATCGGTGAAGGAAAACATCGTGAGGAAACCTGGACTTATAATTAATATAAGTCTGAAATCGCCAACCCGTCTTGAGCAAGCGTGGTGATCAATGCTCGTGCCTTCTCTGTTTGAGAAGAGGCCTTTGCCCAGCAGCGGGACACTAACAGGCTGGTATTATTATATTATGGCGCTACGATCATAAATAACTATGTAATACCATGTCGATATACAATTTATTTCACCACAACAGCCATCAAAATAGTGATGGAAACATTATGAGGAATCTCATCATGTTCTAGGACCAAAAATACGAAGACATGTAACAACCCGCACTTGGTGCACGTACATTACAGCCTTCTCAGTCTCACAGGTAAAAGACCTGGGTTAAATCCTCGACGGCACGGTTGACGCAGTAGCTGAACGACCCGGCCAGTACTCGACGACTGGCTCGGGAGGAAGCACGGCTCCCTGTCGTTTCGGGCGACGCAGGTGCTCTCGGGGCACGGCTGCTTCGGGAAGTACCTGTGTCGCATAAGCAGGGAGCCGGACGCCCGGTGTCATCACTGCGTCCACTGTCTGGAGGACACGGCGCGGCTGAGTGCGGCGCGTGGGATGAGCCGCGCCGTGCGCTCGTAACAGAGGTTGGAGAAGACCTGTCGCTGCCGGCCGTCGTTCGCTCGATGGTCGGCAGCGCAGAGTCCTGGGACGCAGTGATGTCCTTCTGCGAAACCGTCATGTCGCAGAAGGAAGCTGCGGAAAGGGAGAGGGAGATAACAACCTCCCGCCCGTCCCGCAGCAGACGCACCGGGCGTCGGCAGAGGGCGGACAACGCCCTCTTCCGGTCCCCCTAAATAGGTCCAGGGGCGGCGGATTCGGGGACATCCGTCGCCCCCCATCACACTGGACCCGAGACGGCGGCGCGTAGTGTTCCACGCGCGCCTCTCCTAGACGTAACGGGGGGAGTTTTACACCTCACTCCCCCCCGGGACGTGGCCCGCAGGTCAAGCGGGCCGGCACTAGTCCGGGGCAGTGGAAGTCGCATTAGATCCCGCTGCCCCCCGACGCAAGTGTGCGAGGGAACACCGGTGTGGTTTTAGTCAGTAAGAGTCTGACAGACCCCTCCGCTCTCCCCAGGGCGGAGGACATCCATGAGGATTTCCACATCGAGAACAAAAAAAAAAAGTAGCTGAACGATTGACTGCTGCGCTGCGTGTCGCGGGTTCAATTCCCGCACGGAACAGAATATTTGTATGGCTTACAGATAGTTGTTCCGGGTCTGGCTGGTTCTGTGTGTGAACGCACCCACTATACAGGAGAAATTCCTAGTGTGGCTCAAGGTTTTTTTTTCTAGCCTGTTAAGTCTCCAGCTGTTGGGAAAAGACAGACATCCCCTTTCTCCTTCCAGACTTCTATATCTTGCACGATCTCTGGCCATGTTCGCACAGAATTTAAAAAAAAATCAGTTCCTTATTAAAACCAGCCCCTTTCTTTGTACCAGGTATTTCAGCGGGCGGCGGCGGTGACACCAGCGAGGAAGCAACCACCAGCACCATTGACTTCGCGTTCAATGCCACATCTAGCACCGAGAGCGTCGCCCAGCCATACTTCGATAATGCAACCAAACGGGACTACACTGCGGCTGTGGGTCAGCCGGCGTATCTGCACTGTCGCGTGAAAAATCTTGGAGATCGAGCAGTGAGTAACTTTGTAATTTTAAGTGGCGTTTACGTTCCTCAAAGGGCAACGTGGGGAGGCCCCCCAAAAAGTGGGGCGACTACCTGGTGTAAGATAACCTGCTGTATCTGGAAAGCACAAATCCGTAGATTCGTGTGTTGTGGCGATATTTGAGAGAGGTCTTCATCCAACAGTAGGTCTCTTAAACTTTATGACCTAGATGTAACTGCCCCGTAGGTAAGTAGTCTCGACTTCTCGAGTTTCAAGCATCAGTGTAACTGTTTCTTCAGTTGGAATTTCAGATCAGTATAAAATGTGTTATTGGGTTTTTCAAATTCTCGGTGATACAAGGAGTCTGATCGGTGGTTGTGCCCGATCTTTAGTAATTGTGCTTTTTTACAAGGGAACAATATAACTTAGCCAAAATTTGTGTATTTCTCTACCATAACATAAAATGAGTAGTTCATCGCAGTATGTAATATAAGACTCGTTGTTTCATTTTTTGATGAAACAGGACTCAAACAGGAAGCAAACGAACCTTCTGAATCGTGTTTCGTATCAGCAATATAGCTACTGCGGTATACACAACGACGATGCAGATTAACACCTTGCCTAGGATTAGTCGCGCAGGCTTTACGCTAACACTAAAGCGAGCGCCGGGACCGTCATCCAGTTTCATTGCGCTAATACTAAATTTAACTGCATGTTCTTTAGACAGCTGGCTTTGCCGTACTGTGTCGGTTTTGCTTGGTATCCTTTATAAGTATTATAAGCTTATAATGTCGCATTCTGCGTACATGTATGGCCAGATGTATAAACATGGACGAAACAAGAAGAGTATGTCAAGATCTTAGTAGGTGCAAGGCGTTCTGTTCTGTTCTGTAGTTTCTACCTACCATCATCTGCCTAGACTTGTCCCAGTTATGTAGGGGTTGACTTCCAGCTTCACCAGATGCAGTGTCTACCTACCCCTTTTTTTTTTTTTACGGATGGGGAATCATCAACTACTCACCTACCCATCATTAACTATCTACCTACCCCCTTTTTTTTTTTTTTACCGATGGGAAATCATCAAATGACTTCTCCCGCTCTGGGTGGAGTGGGAGGGAGTGTCAGACTCTTACTGACTAAAACCCATCCATGTTCCTTCATTGCCCTTTGTGTTCCAGGGCCACGGTATCTCTTTCGAACAGTCCCGCAGCCCCGGATCTACCTACCCCCTTGGGTAAAAGTTTGTCTAAGACCTTTTCTTTATTCCAAAAAATAACATTACATTTAAAAAAAAAAAAACAATCTTACGACACAGAATATGCACAATGCATTTTAGCAAAAAAATGTACCGATTGGTTATCGATACAATTAAATGTCTTTAGCATACAAACTATCACTAAAAAACCTGTTAAAAAAATCCATTTAGTTTCCAATTTCTTATTGAAAACAGCGCAAATCTTTCTTTTCCCAAAAAAATCAAAATCGTTAAGACTGTTTTGTTTCACTGAGACAGAAGGCGTCCTTAACGAAAATTAATGGTCTCGACCTCAATCAAGTATCAGGCTACTACTTTTTGTCTGGACCTTAACTACATTAAATATTTATCTAGTTAGGAACCTTGAGTGTCGCGACTTTTTTGTTCTTTATAATAAGTTTTTCTTTGCTTTTACTGGATTCTCGGAGAAATTGATAGTGTTGGATATGATGGGCATTGATATTGCTTAATCATATATCTAGCCTTATTCCCAACTATCTTCTTCTTCTTCGCGTGGCGATATACTCAAATAATACCCTACCAGTATATTGCTACCTGCACAGCTCTGTCGTTGGCTTCGTTTAAATCCTGGAAGGTGCAGGTGGCTGTGCAGGATGGGCAAGAAAGGAGGGCATATCCTGCAGAGGGGATCCACACTGACATTGTGTTTGGGACGGGTCGATGATACCCCATTTGGCCAAAATATTTCTACTACATATTTCTACTTGACATAAAAAGAGAACCCTGGGACAGAATTTGATGCGCTTTGGCGCAGAGAAACATGGCTGTGATACCTTCCAAACAAAAGTAGTCTAAGCTGTGGCGGACGTGGGTGTGCCCCAAAAGTCAAAAAAAAGTTAGGTTAGGTTAGGTTTGTTTGAATAATGATCAACTCAAAATAAATAGAGAACCCTGGGACAGAATTTGATGAGCTTTGGCACAGAGAAACATGGCTGTGATATCTTCCAAATAAAAGTAGTCTAAGCTGTGGCGGACGTGGGTGTATTTTGCCCACGGTCCTTTAAATGATAAAATATTGCAATACTAACTGTTGTTTCCGCAAGTAGACATCATCTAAACAAAAACATCAACCCTCTTAAATGTTACACATACAGCTAGCTATGGCAATAGAAATACTCTTCTCGCTACACAACAGAGTACACAAACATAAACCCCATTTACGAAATTAATCTATTCAGTTTTATTAGCCAAGTCTTTCCGTAAAATAAAGTGGAAATAAAGGTTAGTTACCCACGAGAAGTCAAAGCAACGAGAGTGACGAGAGCAGTTTCAAAATTAGGCTCGCCCTCCTAAATAAAGTGAGCCTGCTTTTGTGAGAGACATTGTGTACCTAAGTAATTACCTACTTTATTGAAAATGTAGCCTACTGCCGACTGCGTGGAGCAAAACTTTTGAGGAAATGTTTTAGATAAGGGAAGCCATTTATTTTAATGAAAAATGACGACCTTTTTACGCTTCACGAAAATGTTCGTGTATATCACCATAACGTTGTACTAACATTTTTACACGGCATTTGGTTGGACAATAAAATGTTTTATGTGCTTTGTGGGTTATGATTGATTTTTTTGCGGGAAGGTATGAGGTGGTGGCGTACGTAACATAACATTACGCCTGTAATCCCCGAAGGGTTAAGCAGAAGTGTACCTAGTAGTACACTCACGTTTCGCCAGTTATGTTTTCATCCTATGCCTATTGCCATCAACAGGACTAAATCCATGCACCGTGGCTATTACTGCGAAATTCCTGAAGGAAAAACCTAATAACACTTTGCCCAACCTGGCAATCGAACCTAGAACCTCATGCTCAGCAGTCATGCACCACTAGACCAACGAGTCATATGACGTCATAATTACGATACAATGCTGGTCATTTAGGAACATTGTTTGCATAGTAATTACGAGCGAAATGTCTTGTTGTGACTCGCTCGCAATTAACATTGGATTGTTTAATGTATGCTCGGTGTAAATAAGAGGTCAGAAGTCGTTTACAAAGTTGTATTTAATTAAAGATTTGTGGGAATAATACATTTACAAATATTTCTTGACTGAAAATCTCAACAAAACTCAAGATGGAAAAGTTACCAGGACAATTCAACGAAATCTTTTCTTAAGTATTGGACTTATTTTAACTTAGTTTCATCTAAAATCCTGTATTCTGTTTATAATAAAATATGGCACCATAAAGTGCTAACGATTTTCATTTAGCAACTTGGTTATAAATAACACTGTTACTCAACAGATAAATAGTAAACTACTAAAAAAGAAACTCCATGGAACGTTAATCAAACTTCCGTATTCCCTTTTCAAACTGACAACGTTTCCAGCCTGTCCTTTTCTTCACAAAGGACTATGGCAAAAATGTCTGACGACAGAACAAATAACAAACACTATTTCAAGGAAAAGTTCTGTTTGTGAAATAAGCAGTTTTTTTCCTAAAACTAATAGGGCCGAGAATAATCCACGCGAATATAAAGGATCGTGCGTGTATACTCGACCTTTTGCTGTCGACAAAATCTGTGTCGATAGTAAGCAGAATTCATATCAAAGGATATTGTTCTTTGTTAAACATTGTTTTGATTTTATATGAGAGCTCACAGCACTTTTGTAATCATACTAGCTTTGCCCGCGACTTCCCTCTTTGTATTTCACCAGATTACCGGGTGAAACGCAACATACATTGTTTTTCAAGTCCGATACCTGATGAATTTCATTAATCGATCTTTATTTTTAACAAAAAAAAAAAGATAGGCTGGTTAGTTTCGGATTTATTTATTTATATAAATTTTTCTCACACGAAATTGGCACAAGCAAGTGCATTTTAAGTCCTCAGTAAACCTTTGTAGTGTTTTAAATACAATAATGTAGGGTGGTCTGCATTTCAAAAAATATTAATTTCACAAAAAAAATACATCATAAATATCTTATGCTGGATGTTTCGGCATCCAGCATAAGATATTAACCACTCGTATGCCGAGTATCCAGACACAATTAAAAAGTCATTGTGTCTCTTAATGATGTATTTTTTTTTTGGGTTCAAAACTCCACTGAAACAGAAAGCTCGTTTACCATTGAAATAAACACTGAAAAATGGACAACAAATTATATTTTACAGGCAAAACGATAGACATCAAGTGTAGGTACTCCATTAAAATGTCAGGCCGTCCATATTTCAAAATACGTGATCCATTTTGCACAGATAGCTGCAATATAACGCGATAAAAATGTATAAAATATTAACATACAAAAAAAGGCTGAGAATTTATGTGCCTACCCGGGTCAGTAAGTACTGCCAATAAATAAGAGCTTGCAAATATATTTTTTTGTCAGTGGACCTTAAGATATTTTTATAAAGGTACTCTTGTCGGAGTATTGTGATGGCCCAGAGGTTAAGGCCTCGCCTCTCATGCATGAGGTTGTGGGTTCAAATCCGGGCAAGTACCAATGTGACTTTTTCAATTCATATGTACTTTCTAAGTTTATCTTGGACATCACAGACATCGGTGAAGGAACACATTGTGAGGAAACCTGGACTTATAATTAATATAAGTCTGAAATCGCCAACCCGTCTTGAGCAAGCGTGGTGATCAATGCTCGTGCCTTCTCTTTATGAGAAGAGGCCTTTACCTAGCAGTGGGACAGTAACAGGCTGGTATTACTTACTCTTGTCGTTACAAACTGCAAAAATAGGTAGCTGAGGGCTCGATTCGTAATGGATGAAAGATAAAACGACGTCACGGAATACTATTGACGGCTGACAGTTTTTGTATAGCAGTTTTTGTAAAGGACCCTCCGTGTATACTCGACTTTTTGCCGACTACAAAACCTATGTCGATAGTAAATGGTATTCAGTTCTTTGTTAAACATTGTTCTGATTTTATATGAGAAAGAACAATACTTTTATAACTATACTAATTTTTGTCCGCGGCTTCACCTCCGTGTAGGTTGTAATTTACATTAAGAGAAAGCCATATCATGGCTTATTTGTGTGTCTATAAACATTATTTCAAAATTTGAGGCGTAAAAAAGTAACAGGCAGACAGACAAAAGTTACTTTCGCTTTTATTTAATCCACACTATTGTTATAAAAAAGATTATATTTGTAAGTTTGGATGTTGGGAGTAATCTTCAAACTAAATGATCCGATTCCGAAAATTCTTTCACCAATAGGAAGCTAGATTATCCCCAAGTGTCATAGACTATGTTTAAAACGTTCCTATGTGATATTTTCCAAACATAACGCGAGCGAAACCGCGGGAAAAACAAGTAGAAACTTTATATAAAAGTTTGATCGAATTCGTCCTTAAAAGATTAGCCAGTCAGCAAGGTTGTTAGCGAGGCTGAGTATCCCTTAAACAGTGCCTTGAAATATAAAAAGGTCTAAGCTGGGGCAGACCGAAATAGATCCAGGCCCTCATTTTAGTTGCCACGATTGCGTCGACACGATCTTTGTAATGTCTACTACTAACTAGTTTTAACCCTGGCTTTGGATATGTCGAGGTCGAAAAATAACCTATAAAAACACCACCATGAAAAAGTACAATTAAAGACTACTTTGAAAAAAAAAGACCTATAGCAAGCAGTAGCGAAGGGTCAATTTTTGTAAGAGGTAAGCCGGAGTACATATCTTTAATGTGATTATATTATTATTATTTGTCTATAAAATACTGACTGTGCCATTTTTCAAAGAATCCGGTAGGAATCGAGTTGTATGGAACCTTCGCCACTGATAGCAAGCGCCCGGTGTATCTATAAGCAAGTAAAACTGATTATTTGAGTAAAAGTAATAATTTAAGATACGATTTTTATTCTGTAGTTTAGTAATTGCTTAAAGTTTTATCTTCCAAAAGTTAGAATTCTTAGCAGTGCTTTCTCTAAAGGTTCTTACTTTGTTTAAATTCTCGTCTATTGCATATAAATGTTTGCATAAGCAATTATTTAAACTCAAGTAATTACTTTTACTTGATAATAGATAAGAGTGTACATCTTGGGTTCGACCAGGCAGTGTTATTGGTTTTTGCATCTAGAATTTCTGATTAATAGTCCGCGGTTTTGATTTCTTTCTTGTCTACGTAGGACTTCAAAAATATCTGCCGAAATGTGGGTGTACTAAATGGACGCCTGTACCTTACCCCTCGGAGCTTACAGTCGTGATGTTATATTAGTTACTAGCTTCTGCCCGCGACTTCGTACGCGGATCCTGTTGCTTATGCCAGCGACAACGGGGTCGTCAAAATCGAAGATCTGAAACGTCTGATGTCGAATTCTAAGAGGGGGACGGGAAAACAAAGGGATGCGCGAGACGATTCGAGACGTTCCATATCTTTCATTTTTGTAAGTCAGAAGTCCATGCGTAGATACGCTTGGAACTCAAGCGTAATTCTCTATCCGTGAACGTCTCCGACTCGCGAGACAATGCGTGACGTTCGCGATCAGCGGACAGTCGCGCATCACGTTCCCCACTTGTCTCTAGAGACCTAGAAGTCGATGCGTAGATACGCTTGGAACTCAAGCGTAATTCTCTATCCGTGAACGTCTCCGATTCGCGAGACAATGCATGCGTTCACGATCAGCGGTCAGTCGCGCATCATATTCTTCACAGTTCTCTAGAGACCTGGATGTAGATGCGTAAATACGCTGAGGACGCAGGCGTGCTTCGTTATCCAAGAGGAAGAGAAGAGAAGAGAGGAAGAGGTTTCCACGGAGCGAGTTGCAACCTGATGTTCTCGAACAGCATCAAGTCTCTCCTGACGTTCTTCGGTAGATTCTTGGGATCTTATGATCCTCAATCTTTTAGCTCCTTTGGAACATTGGGAAAGATTTGACCTCTTTCTAGGCATGGTTATAGTTTTATTGTGAAGAATATCTGGTCAATTAAAATCTAAGTGACTGCTCCCCTGCGTTACCGGGTAGGCTACCGTGTCACGAAGATAAGTGCAAAAAGTCTAAAACACTCAAATAACATAAGCCCGAAGGCATATTAATTCGATAAAATAAAAAAATAAATAGGAGTTTTGTCCAGTAGTCAAATTTTCAATGATATACCGTCGTCATCGAATATCAGTCCTAAACTGTTACCGCCTTCACCGCGTGGAGGTACTCCCAGCTTATGTTATTTTATAATTATACAGTGAAATTAGTGATAGCTTTGATTTCCACATCAGATGTTTCTGATCTTCCATTTTTATAAGTGAACAGGAAATGCCCATCAGACCGAACAACTTTTGCTAAGACGTCATTCCTGTATGTGTTATGGTGTAACTGGGCTCTTGGAGTTCCACAACAGGTATTCCAGATCTTCGATTTATATAAGTCAACAGAGAGTGCTCATCAGATTGAACAATTTTTGCTAAGACTTCATTCCTATATGTGTTATGGTGTAGCTGGGCTCTTGGAGTTCCACAATAGGTGTTCTAGAACTTCGATTTTTATAAATCAACAGAGAGTGCTCATCAGATTGAACAATGTTTGCTAAGACGTCATTCCTATATGTGTTATGGTGTAGCTGGGCTCTTGGAGTTCCACAACAGGTGTTCCAGATCTTCGATTTTTATAAATCAACAGAGAGTGCTCATCAGATGGAACAATTTTTGCTAAGACGTCATTCCTATATGTGTTATGGTGTAGCTGGGCTCTTGGAGTTCCACAACAGGTGTTCCAGATCTTCGATTTTTATAAATCAACAGAGAGTGGTCATCAGATTGAACAATTTTTGCTAAGACGTCATTCCTATATATGTTACAGTGTAGCTGGACTCTTAGAGATCCACATCAGGTGTTCCAGATCTTCAAATTTATTCTCTCAGCAGAAAATGCTCATCACGTGGAACAATTTTTCCTATGGTACCATTTTTGTATCTCTAATAGTTTAGCTATTCTATTGCGGTTCTGCATCAGGTGTTCAAGTTTCCAAGATAAATTATAGCCTATATGTTGCCCAGACTTAATACCTATACAACAAAAAAAAAATCTTTCAAATCCGTCTAGTAGTTCCGAAGATTAGCGTGTACAAACAAACAGACAAACAGACAAACAGACAAACAGACAAACAGACAAACAGATAAACAGACAAACAGACAGAATTTTTTTTTTGGATTCGTGCTCTGTTACTGTTTCTAAGCCCCCCTCAATTTTTTTTTTTTAAATATATTCAATGTACAGACACAGTTTTTTTACTGTCTTATTATATGTATATAGATTATAATTTTGAACTAACACCAATTTTTAGTGTTCCGTAGTAAACAAAGAACCCTTATTAGTATTATTTAATAGATTAAGGGCTGATTTTTCAATCATTTGATAACTTTTACCTGAAAAGTAAATGTGACATTTTAACAGAATGTCCATAAGAAACCTGTCAAAATGACAAACTTATTCGTCGGATAGATAGTTAACTGGCGATTGAAAAACCGGCCCTAATTTCATCAAACATAGACTAAAGAATATTAAACACATCATACATAAGTGAATGCAACCATATACGGACACAATACGAATTAATCCTGAATTCGGAACCACACATTTTGATAACTGAACAAATATGGCATGCAAACACAACGATAATGCATGGAGCTGCATCGCGGATTTCAGTTTCAGTCTAAATTAACTAGAAATTAGCATACTAATCCTATATGCCTACATTACACTGACAGATTTAGAGTTTCATATAACGAGAATTCTGCTGTGTAGTAGATTTCACTGTAGTTTTAAAAAACTTTGTAGGTATTTCATACAGGGTGTAAATGGACCCTTCACGAAGCCGTTAACCAAACATTCTATACATAAAACTAAGTAACCCTACACAAAAATGATTGCTGGGAAACAACTTTTTATTTGGGGTGAAAAATAACCTTTTACGGTAAAACTCAATGTAACGCATTCAAAAAATCGTGCTTATGTATGCACTGAATAGTAAACGGGTCATGGAGGTATTTAAAGTAAAGTTATAACCTAAATAAAATGTATTGTTCCCAGGTATGGTATACAACAAAAAAATGATCGCAATAGCGGAGAGAACAAGTGCCTTTCGGCTTCGTTAATGGTCTATTTACACCCTTTAGACATAATTTAATTAATGCAACTTTCCAAAAAAGTGTAGACAAGTGTATTTTTCATATTCTTCACAATAGTAAGCAAAAGTAATGATGAGCACAAAAGTATGGAATCAATAATGTTAAATAAAGTTAGAAATTAGGTTTGCTGTAAGAAATCCCTATTATGGGTTAAGCTCGCGTTTGTACATCTGCTATATTATTGCAATTTGTATGTATATTTGTTATTTTGTGTGCAATAAAGAATAAGAATAAGAAAGTACTTATGAAAACAATGTAGACCATAAATGTGTTAATAATTTATCTGAAACTTAATGAGCAGTGAATAAGATTTATTAGTCATTGATGCCTAATGAACCTCTTTCGAAGAAAATTACTAATTTATAGTCGTGCAAAAATTTATAAAAATATTTTCTTCTATTTTTGCAACAAAAAGGTAACCGTCTTATTAACCTTAAAAAAATCTGCAAAAAAAATAAGATGCAAACGAAGGTCATTAATTGACTCAAAGTTACTTCGCTTTACATTTTAATTTCGCTGCCTTTGTCTATACGATATACACTGTATAGTAAGAATCTAATCAAGTAGGAAAAAAGGTCTACACCCACACTACAACCTCATAACCTCGCTCCGTTTAAGGAAAAACGGTACGAAGTTACTCTCTAATATTACATAAACGGTATATATGAATATTTTTGTTAGAAGCTACCATGTAGCAGGAATGCATCACTCGTTATAATATCAAAATGCTCATGTTTTAACTCCAATACTTGTGTTTAAGGCTAGTTTGGCTTCTAATGAATGAATAAGCTTTATTTAATTTCATAAAAATAACATTAACAATTAATAAAAATAAACACTAGTTAACAATTTTATTATCATCAGCAATAAATAAATAATTCAATCAAATCAATAATAACCATTAAAAATAACAATAATCAAGAAGGCAGTACTCCTCGATTTTTGTATTTTTAAATGTTTTTTTATTTGGTTTTTTTTAAGAAATATTTAAAAATGTGTAGATAAATAAATAAAGGAAATAATAATTCTGTAACTACACACTTAAATAAACTAACATTTAAGGCTATTTTTGCTTTCAAAGTAAGTCCTAAAATGTAATCGAGGTCACTATATAAAATACAAGTCGAGATAAGCGTTGCATTTTATTTTAATGGCAGACGTTTAACTGTCTGTGCAGTTGGTTCAGCTGGAAAACTTTTAATAATCTGTTGCTGAGATAGAGGTTTTGCTTGGGCGTCGATTTTAGAACTTCGTTAGAGTAGTAAGGGTGAACAAATGCTTCGGGACTGTTCGAAAGAGATACCCCGCGGTATCTCTTTCTCTGGAACACAAAGGGCAAAGAAGGAACATGGATGAGTTTTAGTCAGTAAAAGTCTGAATCTCCCTTCCACTCCGCCCAGAGCGGGTCGGGGGGGGGGGGGTATTTGATGATTTCCCATCCCTAAAAAAAAAACGGGTGAACAAATAGGGTGTATGTTGTTGACCTTTATTTTACAGGCAAACATTTGTGTCAAAGTTTAAAACGACTAGGTCGACCATAGTAAAATGCAAAAAAAAAAAACTCCACTTTGTCGCTTACCGATCGTTCTTATTAGTGTCAATAAATAAATAGATATTCCATATTCTGTTGAGTACTTTAACTCCATTGCTGCCGTCACAGTTACTACGTTTAGATATTGCAAATAATTGCGTGAAAATATTCAGATTTTTTAAAATATTACATAGAAATAAAAGCCTTATAATTTCTTCATATTATGTACATATTTTCATTGATCAACGCTTCTGAAATTTTTTGGGTCCCGTTTCGCCAAAGTTCTTTGTCAGTCTGGTTGTAGATACAAAAAATATTCGAAACTACTGATTGGATTCCGAAAATTCATTCAGTAATCGGAAGCTACATAACCTCCGAGAGTCACGAGTTAAATAAAAAAAAACGACCATAACGCAAGCAAAGCAGCGGGTAAAACCTACTCGTTGATATTATTTTATACTCGCTCCCGTTATAAGCATACTGCACTGTTCCTATATTTACAAGTTCTGTTAAAGTCAAAATTCTCGAAGACGCGAACCGTCAGGATATTAAATATCTTATGGATAGCTGTTTGCTAAAATCCCACATATTAATGTCACCTTCATCTATGGTGGAATTTAATATAAAGCTTCCTCTGCGTGACTGTACTTACGATTTTAGAATTCCAGTAATGTCGGTGTCAGAAGATTTAGTAAGTGGGTGGCGGGCTTAGCATTATTTAACCTTTTTGGTGTGGGTGTCACATCAGGCAAGTGGCTGTAGAATGAAGAAGAATGGCTGTTTTTATTTACAGACTAGGATCAGTGTTTTATTTGTGAGCAATACAAACAATTCCTACTAGTAATGTAAAAAAAATATTTTTCAAATTTATATAAGTACACCAAACTTAAAATAATAATAAAAAAGTACACACAGAAAAGAAGAAAAGCAATAACGGGCTTCAAAAAATTTGTCCAACATCGCTTCAACAGGAATAGGGCCCAGTAGGCTGGCACTTGGCAGCACTGTCACGCTGGATGGCAATGCTGATTCTTCGACCAAAAAATCTACCAGCCCTTTGGTCATGGGAAGAGTCGACCAACCGCTTGGCGATGTCCCGAAAGACTTGGTGGACAATGGCCTTAGTGTTTCAATCCCAAACAGCTCAAATACATAGCTACCAATGAGGTTATTGTATTTGCGCCGTTTGAGATTTGTAGTAATTAACTTACATTTTTAAAGAAATTGACGCAAGAAATTATTTGAAATTTCTCATTTAGTAAGTTCGAGTAATGGTGTTTAAAACAACATGAACACTTGAAATAGGATTTGGTAAATTATGAATAGAACACATACGAAATAAATGCTGATGGTTTTTATTTATCAAATAAGGAAAAGTACTTTTTGAGGATTTATTGATTGACCTCAGTTTCATTTGGGATTTATGTAATTTTCTTTTTATTTTTTCTGTTTATTCTCCCTTCGTTAAGTTTAATTTAAATCAAATTTTTACTCTATGTATAAGGATAATCTATCCTTAATTTTCTATGAGGTAAGTGCACTAGGATTTATGTCTCAAATGTATTGCTCCCGAATTCCAGGTCCAACACTGCAGGTGGCATCCACCCCGTTGTTCTCCAGGCGTTACATGCGATTCGAATTTATTATTAATCTGCAAACTCCTGGAGACATTCTCCTCTAGTAGCTAGGAAGTGTTACATTTTAATGAGAGGCACTTGTATTCACCTCAAGCAGTAGGTACTTCGTAGTTATATATTACGAGTTCCGTCATAGTAGTCTGAATAATATTTTTATTTCAGGTGGTACCCGTTGAAAATACAACGGAATACGACCACTACACTGGTTGGATTTTGAAATATAGGAAATATTTCAAAATCCAACCAGTGTAGTGGGTTTCATATTTTTTTGTTCTTGACTCCGAAAAACTAAAACCCTAACATAGAAGCTTGAGTTTTACTTTCTTTATCTTGTGCGTCTAGTATTACAATATTTATAATTTTGAAATAGGCTCGCCCCTATTACATGGGAATTAAAACATAACTGACGAAATGTGGGTGTACTATCAGGTACACCTGTGCATAACCCTTCAGGGATTACAGGCGTGATGTTATATATAATAATATAATAATACCAGCCTGTTACTGTCCCACTGCTGGGCAAAGGCCTCTTCTCATACAGAGAAGGCACGAGCATTGATCACCACTCTTGCTCAAGACGGGTTGCCGATTTCAGACTTATATTAATTATAAGTCCAGGTTTCCTCACGATGTTTTCCTTCACCGATGTCTGTTATGTTATATTTAAATAAAAATATCAATTAAAAAACTCATTTATTATCCAAAGATACATAACAAATTAAAACGCAAAGCTTCCTTTCCTTTATTTTAATTAAAATACAAAAACTCTATCTCTACAGCGCAAAAACGTCACGCCGTACATCTTAAAAGGAAAACATTTTCCGCCTCATAACGTTGAGCAGTAATGGCGTAGAAGGATATACTCCTCACTAAGATGGTATATTGTTACAAGCGCCATCTCTCCGCCGTCTTAATATAAATAACTTTACTAATTAGTCGCCTCAAGTCATCTACGACGCCATACTATCCGTTATTAGGGAACATAAATTTGATTTATAGTTTGTATGTGCCCCATAAATTCTGGAAAATACTTACCTAAGTTATTTCATTGGGAGGTGCTCTGTTGTCTAATTAATTCCTATCCTATAACACTCCTTGGTAGGTGTGAAATTTGGTAGTCAAGCACCTTACTGCCTTAGGCCTCGTTCATGGCTTAGGGCGATAAGACTTGCGTCAAGCGACTCGCCCGCGTCTTTTATTTCCGTGGCGTGTGTGCGCTCGCCGTCGCTGCGCCGCATGCACACCGGACATGCTACCCGCGAGACGAGGGGCGGAGGGGTGTATGCGTTGCGACGCCGGAGCGGCACCGCTCAGGTGTCTATACTTATGGCAAAACTTCTGTTCGGCTGTTAGCAACTCTGTATATTCTTGGTGAAGGAACTGCCCATCACAGCTTCTTAGTGCAATTAAGGGACTTATCCAATATTGTCACGTGCTTCTACGTCGATTTCGGCGATGGCGTAGTAGTGGGACCAACAACATTTACACATGTATTCAGACCATGGCGTCGGAGCATCGCTGTGGCGCAGCACCATTCGTGTGCCCACCAATGCGGCGAAATCTTACCATACCGCCGCTGCCGCGACGCACCGTGTTCATGGGATTCGTGGCATGCTCCAAACAGCGTCTTTCATTTACTTTCTCCGCAGTCACTATCGCAATTCGCGTGTCGCGTGCTCGGGGCCAAGAGGTCAGTTCGAAGATTTGTGACTCAGTTTAATGGGCAAACAAGATGAGTTATAGCTCCTGCCAAGTTTGCGAACAAGAAAACTTTATTTTATTTTTGCTGACAAGCAGATTGGTTCAATGCAGCAAGTATACGGTAAAGGTTTTGCTATATTAGACTGAAGGAGCTCGTGGCTAAATAATAACAGCCGCACGGGTCGATCTTCAAGGATAAGCAGCGATTGCCAAGGTCGGTCAGTGAATGGGTGATCCATTACATACCAAGTTCCCTACGTACCTATCGGTTAAGCGATTGGTGCCAGCTGTCATTTGTAAATCTTTGACAGTCGTTACACATGTAGTCAGTGGCCCGAAAGTCTGAGGACCTGTCTTTCCAAGGGTTCATAAGTCACTGGGTTGTGGAGGTCAGACAGGCAGTCGCTCCATGTAAAATACTCAAATATAGCTGCATCCGGTTAGACAGGAAACCGTCCAAACATATTTGGAAAAAGGCTAGGCAGATGATGAAACCGGGTGTGCTAAATTCCTTAGAAAATAAACAATAGGTAACCGAGTGGAGCTTGTCTACCTCAAATGCTCTCAACGAAAATAGCCGTGGCATTGACACAGATAGAAAGACAACGAGTAAGTAAGAGTGTGTGTATTTCCACTGAAAGTTTTTAATTATACTTTTGTGACACTCAAGAGAAAGATATATTGTTTATTCGTTTACCAAAGAACATCGGCCAAATTCGACCTGACCAAAATATGAAACGACCACCAATGATTGATATATCAAAAAACAGTGACTTAGGTGTATATTTAATTACGGGGTCCAGCTTATTTTATTGGAGCCGATAAAATAATTTAGCTTTGTAATAAAAACCCCATTTCCTTACTACTTTTTACATGTTTTGAACGCATCTAAACCCGTCCCGTTTTTATCTGTGGTTCACGTTTCATCATAACATTATATAATGACACTACCAGTATGCGTTTACTTTTTTAAATACTAGATTTTATTGAAGTTTTTTCATTTATTTTCGTAGTGTATTATCAATAATATCATTTTTAGATGGGGAAATGGATTAAGTATTCCGAAATGAGTTGCAAATGATAGGTTGGCATTTGTACTAATTCGTAGAACGGAACGTTCTATGATGACATGAGAGGAGAGCTGTCAAAGCGTTTACCGCGCAGTCCTTCGTTCGTTGCTCTTGCGTCGTTGCGTACTTAGAACATAGTAGTATATAAACATAGTATTGCTTCGAGGAAGAAATACTATGTTTATATTTTAATAGAAAATGGTATATCAGGGAGAGAGGGTATAGCAGAGTATTGTTGCAACTGTTTGGTAGGGCGACGCACAGTTGGATGTTGTGCCCATGTCATGACGATTGTGTGGTACCTTGGATGGTTTAGGCGCAAAAGTCCTAATTCTCAAAATGGCAACAGAGTCGCAAAAGGACTAGTTCTCAAAATGGCAAATTCTCTAAAAGCCTAATTCTCTGAATGGCCAATTCTCTAAAAGCCTAATTCTCTGAATGGCCATTTCTCTAAAAGCCTAATTCTCAGAATGGCCAATTCTCTAAATGGCTAATTATCAAAATGGCACATTTTCTACAATTGGGAGTATTCTTACTTCGTATACCCACTGTATCGATATGTTAAAAAAATATTATATAGATTTGATTGTGAAATTCCTATTAACAATATACAATACCTCCTTCATGATTCTGGCCTCCTGGTAGTTCGTGAGACTTCACTATCCTTGTTTCTAATAAACAAAAGTGACAGGTATAGCTTAAAATTGGCTTGATTTTATCGGAACCAACAAACTCAAACCATTTATTTCAAATCGAAATGAATTCTTTTATTTATAAGAATACTATTGTAGAAAATGTGCCATTTTGATAATTAGCCATTAAGAGAATTGGCCATTCTGAGAATTAGGCTTTTAGAGAATAGGCCATTCAGAGAATTAGGCTTTTAAAGAATTGGCCATTTATTATCTTTATTCTACCGATCTTTGAGATACGACAGATATTACGTTATATTTTTAGTAAGTATAAGATAAGGCAAGGAATCATTTTATATATTTTCATAATAATTTACAACTTACTAACAGTCTAGCTTGGCTGTTGTATAATATACCCTGATTAAGGTACATAACAGTGAAAAGATTAGAAAGCTTATTGACTCATTTTTGTGGTTTTAGCCATTGACTTATGAAGTTATTTATTACTGTTTTTATATCAATGGTTTTAGCTGAGGTCCGAGTCGTAGTAGCAGAGAGTCATGGCTGCAGACGACTTATTACATCATAACCTCAAAAAAGACACAATACATAAGTGTACCGTTCTATGATCCTCGGCTTTTAAATAATATATTTTCAATTTGAGATTGATGAATGTGCCTAGGGGAACGAATTAATCCATACACTAGTCATGTTCGCGGTATTTTATAGCCAGGTCACAGCATGTATGGGCCGTGACCGATGTTCTTTCGATTCACAAATAAAGCCGCATTGGGCATTTTAAGAATTAGTCCTTTTGCGAATTGAGTATTTTAAGAATTAGTCCTTTTACGAATTGGCTATTTTATGAATTGGGCATTATTCGACTAAGCGCGTTATAGGGGCTTATGCCCGATCATCATCTCATCACTTCCTAAATTCTTGATGGAAAGATCCAATAACACTTGATAACTTGTCCTAGATTTGATTTCCTTCACATGGAAATCGGAGGACACGGAGAAGGACCATACTGATCCATGCTTAATGTTCTTGTGCAAACATTGACACACACAATAAAGCTGTACTATCAAAAACTCACATTAGCCCTGGATCGAAACAACTGTAAGTCATTGGGGAGAGGCCTTTGCCCAGCAGTGGGATGACGCAGGCTAGCAGTATTAGTATCAAAAACATTTGGTAAATCAAAAACATGCTTTTAAACTTTCATATTGTTCAATATGAAAGTACTGTAAAAAGTAAAGTAAGTAAAGTACTAAGTACTCATATTCAACGACGGACATCATTATTTACAGATTACGTTTGAAAAGTGCGTCATAAAATTTGAAACATGTTAAAAATAAACCGTTAACGTTTCGCTGATACCGGCTAAGGGCGCCGTTTATTTAGAATTTAACAACATTTTGCCGGTCGATAGCGTCCTATGCCAACAGAGTTATGTAAATAAGCGCTCAACTGTAAAATGTTACCAAAAGGATCGTGTTCCGTGTTCACACCTTGTTCGTTCACTGTACAAAAATATAACCAATTTATTTTAACAAAATAAAATGATCAAATTCAACATACATTAGAACGTTTCGCCTGTAATGCCGTAGGCTTCAGCATAGGTCGCTTGTTTGCGACATTAATGACATAACTCGAAAAATAAGAAACACAGCACAGCCTTTTCTTTAAATTAGACTAAAAATAATTTCATTATTTTGCCAAAATTTTGAATAGGATTTTTTTGTTGAAAAATAAAAAGGTAATTTTACGTATTTCGTTACTTAATTTAATACTTACTTTCGTTAATTTTAAATTCAACATCGAAAAGTCTACATTTTTAAGTTATGTCATCCTTGTCTCAAACGAGCGAGGTGTACCTTTAGTGCACCCACATTTCGCCATTCTCGATACGACGAAGAAAGTTTGGCAAGTTATGTATAAATCCCATGTAGTAGGATCATTGTGGCGATATCTGTAGCGTCAAACACGAACTAAAGTGACAAATCGCTACCAATCGCAAACGCGCTATTAAATTATACACGCGATTAAAATATAGGTATACAGAAACCCGAAATCAAGGACACAACACCTTTTCGGTGGAGAATCTTTCCTTTTCATGGGTGATGAGGAACCCTAACACCCTGTTCCTGATATCTCTTAACCATCAACCGGGCACAAATCCAGACTCCTGGCCGCTACTGAGAAATTTCTGATGGTATTAACCCTTTATAAGGCAGAGAAAACCGGAAGTGATAGGAATACGAAATTTATGTACGTTAATAAGGATATTTTTATATGATTTTTAAGATAAAAAAAAAACATTTTTTTTAATTTATAAATATATTAAATAAGTACCTACTACTTCAATTTTTTTTTTGTTTTTTTTTTTTTAAATCACCGGAAAATATGTGGAAAATTTGATAACAGTATAATTATGTGCCACTGTCCATACTAAAGTGCTGATATTTCTGTATAAAAATAATTTTGTTGTTGGCACGTATATTGCCTCTACCTTAAAAAGGATTAAGCTCCTTAACACTTTGCATTAAACATTAAGTAGTTCATGCTCAGCTATTTATAGCTCTCGCGATCATAGATCAACGAAAGTTTCCAAGTCATGAAAATGAAAAGATATAACGATGTTGATATAACTCAAAATCGCAATTCCATAAGCAATAAATTACATAGTAAAACCAACGAAACAATTTCGGTAAAACTTGGCCGCACAACACGGTCATAACTTTGGAACACAGTTACCGTAAAAATTGGGTAAACGTGGCAATGTCTCTATTTGTCGGAGGCACGCGACGTTAAGCACATCACGCCTGTTAGTAGAGGTACGAATACATCGCGCGATATATAGGGTGTAAACGGACCCTTCACGAAGCCGTCAACCTAACATTCTGTACATCAAACTAAGTAACTTTACGCAAAAATTATTGCTGGCAAACGACTTTTTTTTTTGGGGTGAAAAATCACTTTTTACGGTAGGACTCAATGTAACGTACTCAAAACATTGTGCTGATAGATGTATGGAATAGTACGGAGATCGTGGAGGTATTTAAAGTAAAATTCTTACATTAAAAAGATGTTTTAAAAAAAACTTGTGAAAAAGTTGTAACTTTACCCCTAATGTCTCTGTAATTAGAAGGGTTTAAGGTATGGTCTAGAACAAAAAAATATCGCAATGACGGGGACAACAAGTGCCTTTCGGCTTCGTTAAGGGTTTTGTTACACCCTTTATACAGGGTGTAACAGAATAAGTGCAATATCTCTTAGGTGATTCTTACATGACACCGCCAGTCTGCGCGGTCGGGCGGTGAAGCGGATCTCATGTCGCATGTCTTGTGTGACATGGCTTGTATAAATCCGTTGATGCCCAACACACGACACCACTGAGAATCGCTATAGATTTGAATTCTCCTTACTAATTGCGCCAGCAAATGCAATATTTTGTATTTTTTATCGATCCATATTCCTTTGGAAAGTTGTCCAGTTTTTGACAGTCTGAATCACCACCTTAGAGGTATTGCGCTTATTCTGTTACTCCCTGTATATAACCTTACAAGTAGTACTAGCTAGAAATATACCACCAGTATAACTGAATATAGGATGGGTCAAACGGGTAGTTCGGGCAATTAATTGTGGATGTGCTTCAAACACAGACACCTCCATACAAATATTGACATAAGGTGTGGTCAAAGCCGTACGGACCGACTGCGGACACCCTGGCAGATACTTAATCTGTCAGAGTTCAGTGTCTGAAGCCGCCACAATTAATTTATTTATTTATTTGTCCGTGTGGGTTAGCTGTACCCTTAATCAAGTATCTGTCAGTGTCCGTATTCCGAGCAGTGCCCCCCACGTGTTTGATCAATCCTTAAAACAAACAGACAAAAAGTTCCGCTAAATAAAACAAAACGATGTAACACACTTAATCCTTTTCACATCCCTAATGAACGAAATTAGGGTTACGACAGACCTTAAATACTTTTCAATTATGACTTTATCACCCGGAAGCACTTACCAGAGAAGCCTTTGACAATAAACGGGACTAATGTTTTAAAACAGCACTCGTCAGGGTTCCGTCCCTGAAGAGTGCCAACGGGACCCTATTAGTAAGGCTCCGCTGTCTGTCTGTCCGACTGTGTGTCGATACTCTTACGCCATCACATCTTCCAAGCTCGCCGTGCTGTACTGACGCTGCTGCTGCGGCTGCAGAGAACCTTAAGTGGCGTAAATATATTAGTAACCTTAGTACAAACTACATTTTCGAGTCGTTTGGGGTTGAAAATCTGGGGCCGTGGGGTCCGAGTGCTGACAATATTTTTAAGCAAATTTCTAAACGCCTACCGACGACCCCAAGGGCTGGGTTTTATCTTGGCCAGAGGCTACTGCCGCCAGTTTCTTGGGGCCATTACTAGCTGACAGCGTTGAGGAGTTTTTTGATGCCCTTTTATACATTGTTTTTATATTTTGTACTTTGTTGTTAGTTAAGTTTCGTTAATAAATCTTTTTTAATTGTAATAATATTATAAATTTACTATTAAATATTGTACGATGGTACGAATCCCTTCGTCAGCAAGTTCGACTCGCACTTCACCAGTTTTTATTTTCCTGTTTCCTGAAGTGTACTAAGTATTATTGCAATGTTGGTACAAAGTTTTCTATTTGGAATGACTTCAAGATTTCTTGGAAAACACTGAATTGGTTTTTGTTTTTACTAAGTAACTTATCCAAGGAAACATTTTGATTTATTAACTTGGTGCGTGTTAAGTTTATAAGGCACACGAGTTAGTAAAAAGGCCTCGTGATTAAATGTTTGGTGGCTTGAAATTCGTCACCTACTTTTCGTGAAGGAAATGAAAACATTAACTAGATTAAAGTTTTCAATATATTTTCTGTCGCCAATTAAAATGCAAATCTCAAACACAGCTAAATATAGTATGTGTTCTTTGCTTAAGATTCTTGCGATGTGCAGTTTTAAATTAGACTAGAAAAACAAGTAAAATTTAATTAAAAGTATTAAAAAACCCGACTATAAATTGTATTATGTATCTATATGTATATAAGTATGTATCCTATCCTATTTCCTATTAATTTCCTTCATTTTGATAACATACTCGACGGGTTTTTTTGAAAAAAAAAAAAAACGAATTTGGCGCCAAAAATCCGCCATTTGTTTTATTTTTAAAACACCTTTCTAAGGACACTTGGATTTTTGAGACGAATCTAATAATACCTTAATCGTCGAATTCCATCCAGCCATTTGGAACACACGAGGCAACAAGAAACAAACAAGATACGCGCGAAAAATATAACCCTTCCTTGGCAGTCGGGTAAAAAAGACATTATTCCTCACGGCGGCAGTAAACACAACCCCATTTCAATGGCTTCATTTTTATTTTCCACCTAAGTTACTAAGATCACCACTCACACAACTAACCAAAATACATACTTATACACCGTGACTTTTTAGTTGTCTTACAAACGCAGCCCACTTCATGTATCCAATGAGTAGAACACATTCATAAAGAAAAATAAGTAGAATAAAAGTATTGTTCATTATTATGACTATTTAAGACGCATGACGTAGTTAGAAACACACCCTGTGGCGAGCGCGGTCCGAGCCTTGTATCAGGAGCCGCGCCGTGCGCCGCCGCGCCATTGATACAAGGTTCGGACCGTCATGCGTCATAATAATGAACAATATTTTTTTTTTAAATTATTCAAATCTCATAAATACCAATTTTTTTATGAACGCGTTCTACTTATTGGATACATGAAGTGGGCTGCGTTTGTAAGACGACTAAAATGTCACGGTGTATAGACTCACGCTTTTTTCCCATGGGTACCCCCATGCAAACACTACAACACACCATTAATTTGCTACTTTCCTTACATCCTCCTTTTGATAACGAAAATAATGAAGTAATAAGCAGCAATCACGCAAAGTGCAACCAAGCAAAAATTCAATACAGCGACCAAGCAATAAAGTGCAAAAGAATTCTATAATACATCTTTACCGAACTCAAGCTGCGGGTGTATATGGGCAATGCGGCTTAACACTCCGCATGTGGGATTTGATTCTCCGTACAAGGCCGAGTAAGTGCAATAGGAAGTAGTGACCGACCGAATCTTCGGCATCGGCTAGCTTCGGCCAAAATAACAACCTTCGGCTTCCGTCAAAATAGGCCAAAGTTTTGGCCGAAGCCGAAAGTTTCTAGCGAGCGCCGAATTTCTACAAACTGTAACAAGTGCACGAGAGAGTAATGGAACAGGTGACGCGCGGGGGGCACGGGTCACTCATTTCGATGTGTTATAATTTTTGACTTGTTTCAAGGCCCTTTTATCATCTTATTAAGGTCTTATATACAGTCAACATATTTTTTAAATTAAAAGCCATTATAATAATCACTTCTATCGCAAATTTTGAACTGTATTTCTTACATTTATAGCAATAGCCGAAGGTTGTAGCAATAGCCAATTAATCGGCTTCGTCTTCGGCTTTGGCCAAAAATCGACCTTCAGTCGGACACTAATAGGAAGTGTCGCGTGAGTCCCGCCGTCGAATAAAGCAAAGAGAATTGGGTCGTGGCCCACCAAGCCACACATTTTGGAACAAAGCCAGCCGCAACGGCGATTTTGTTTTATTTCACAAAAATAAAATACGTACTGTATAACGATTTAGCTCGGTTAATAACGGTTATGACTGCATGTGGAATAGCGGTTATTGGATAACGTTTAAAATTTTTCATCGCGTTTTTAAGGTTCATAATAAACAGATTAGGGAAGGCCAATGGTGTAATTCGGGACGGTGGAATGGCTTATAATATATTTTTTACCAGGGAAAGGTTGCGTTGCTAAAGCTTAAATTGTTTATAAAATATTTACAGCCGATAATTTTGGTATTACTTCTCTGTTTAGATAATTCCAGAAAATTTTATTGTATTGTATAATGGGCTGGTGTCCGCAAACTCCACGTCAAAACGCGTATTTTGCGTGAAATATAAGTTTATTGAATAAGCTTATATAATATTTTATAGGTTATTAGTATTCCGATCGAGTCGACGGAAACCAATTTTATGTAATTACTTACACGTGCTGTTGGGAAAATATTCTCTCAATATCGATTCTATTACCGGCTTACATCTGACTTCCGTATTCCTTTCGAATATATTTAATAAATAATATTTGGTAAAGAATTACATTTTCATTGAGCAAATGCCAAAACATTTATTTAAAACCGTGGCAATAATTCTACCGAACATCGGCGTACAAAGTAACAGCGAATAAGCAAGCTACTGAGAATTTCCCTTGAGACAAATTACCCAAAGCCGCCTCCATCAGCAGATTTGTACTCCTTTCAAGGAATTCTCACCTGATTACATACAACAGGGAAATCAATGATATGTGAACAATTTGTTAGATTCTCTTATTCAGCCTAAGGGAGCGAGTTCGGTTATGTAAGTGCTTACATTACGAATCGACGCAGGATTTATGATTTCAAGAACTGTCGTAAAATACAATGTCAATGTTGCCAAATATAAAAGTTTATATCTTATTTATAGATGAAGTAATATCATTCAGCGAAATTGATTTGGTACAAATGACGTCAATTTTATTCAATTACATATTTATTTTTCGCATGGGAAGATAATGATCTTCGGAATTGTTTCGGATACCTATGCTTCAAACCTATAACCTATATAGGGTAGAAGGGATACCGACGCGAAAACGGTAATCACGTATTCAATACATCATTCTGAGCCCCCACTCCTACTTAGAGATTTCCAATCGGTTATTTAAAAAAAAAATGCTGTTTTCTACAAAAAATGAATACCTACCTACACGGTCAAAATGTATATAACCGATGAAAAATTTCTATGTAGGGGGCTCAGAATGATGTACTGCTTACGTGGTAACCGTTTTCGCGTCGGTATTCCTTCTACCCCGTATAAACGACTGGTTGTTGCCGTCGTCTTCGTCTGCGGATATGTACTACATTTATACACAATTATCCTAGTTGATAATTATCCTATGGCCTGTCTTCAGCTTCCAGATTACATATCCACCTGAAATATTTATTAATAATTAGTTCAGTAGCTCAGGCATGAAAAGAAGACGGACAGACAGAGCTACTTTCACATAATGTAAGTCATAGACTTGACGAATAATTTACTGTTAAGGGATTCTAACATAAAAACTGTGAGAACCTGTAATTGGCTCTGTGTTAACCTGTTATAGCTGTTGGTTTTCCTATTAATAAATAAATAAATAAAGCAGTACTCCTAGACACGGCACGCATAGTGAGGCGGTTCCTCTCTCTGGAGCCCTGACCACCGGTAACCTGGACCCCGTTCCCGATGCCGGTAGGCTACTATTTTTTATATTTTTAAATGTTTTGTTTACTTTTGTTTTTTAAAATATTTAAAAATGTAATAAATAAGAAAGTTAATGAATAAAGGAAATAAATAAGAGTGAAAAATTTAAGCAAAATTCAACAACACGAAAGTTTCACGAAAAACATTCAAGAAAATCTGCGGCGTATAAAGAGCGTATAGAAGCTGCCGGCACTGTCACGTCGCTCAATGCCAACTATAAAAGCGAGTAGCCAAGTTACGTGAGTGTTCGCCCAATGTGGGATAAAACTGAATGTATGTACATAGGCCGTTAAAAAAGGGCTGATGTATATCCCTCGGGATGGGATCAAGACGAATTACCCAATAATATTGGATTTAGAACGTGACAAGTAACGGAAATCGGTTTAAAATTACTGTAATTTGCGATGAGACCTCTTGTTGAGATTTATTCGGCGTAATGTCGTAATTGGGTTAATGCCTTTTAATTTTATAACGAGAATTTAATTTAGATTTCAATTTTGGTTATTGTTTCAGGACTAAACGTCACACTACGGACCTAGAGAGGCACTTGTACAAATCTGCACAGTTTTAGAAATTAAAAAGGAAATTATTTAGGAAGAAATTTCTGAATTTCACTACCATTTAAATTGCGATAAATTCCTGCCCAGTCCTCGGCATATTTCAATAGACACTGTAACGTAAAAATCTAATCGTTTTAACCCAACGCTGTCATCTACAAGCGCGGCAAATAAATGAATATTCACGCTTTACCAAGCACATCTATCTGCCACATTGAATAATACAAAAGCTTTCACAAATTCTGATAATGAGAAAGTATTTTGTATTCCAAATTTGTTACGAACAAAGACTTTGAAAGCGGAGATCGGCGGTTCGAAGCATTAATTAAATTTTGATCCGCCAATTCAGTAAAGTCCCCCACCAACGCAGACGTCAATTGCCACGAAATACAACTCATCTGTAACAAAATATCGAAAATATTATGCTTATTAAATAATAAATCTTTATCAAATTCAAACAAAAATAATTTAATGGAAGGAGAAGTTGATGAAGCTGATGATTAAAGTCCTTTATTATCGTTTTTCATGTAATTAGTAAAACGTTAAACGATAATTGCTTGTTGTTTAATTTCAACAATTATTTGAGTGAAAGTTTGGCAGGATGTTCAGTCTTGAGTCTCTGACTGAGTTAACTTTGAGTCGTTTGTAATCAAAGTTGACAGAATATGAGACGAGGTCTATTTACGTGATGTTTATTTTATTTTCTTCTTAATGTATTTCAATTATTGCTTCCGTACGTGTTTTCTCAGGTCACTGAAAACCAATGCAGTGCTGTGGGCATAGCCCAGCATCATGCTGACTGGTAACCTGCTTGTCGCAGTCACGACTTGCAAGTTGTCAAATTGTTTTGTCCCGTTCTATTTTATTTACAATTCATGTTTGTTATGCGTTGTATGTTTATTTGCCATTTTGTATACACGTCATATCTCTAGGACAAATAAATATTTTTTCTTTCTTTCTATGAAGCCTGCTTTTTCCCCTGTTAGGAAAAAACCCAGTATTGACTGAATTAAAAAAGAACCATTTAAATGTAAAGCACGAACCGAACGAATAAATAGCAAAGAAACTACAGACTTTTCACAGTTATGTATTTTACCTCTGACAACAGCAGCTTTTTTGTTACCGAAATAAAGGTCAATTTAATTTGGCAATATTATCAGTGCAACACAACAGCCACCTTATTTCAACGAGAATACAATGTCAATTATTATAACTGTGAAAGGACTGTACATACTCCTGAGTTCACTGACGGCCTGAAACTTTCACCTTTATGCCCTAAGTAATAAAGTTGAAAAGCGGTCGACCGTCAGTGGACTCAGTAGTACCTATATCTCCTTCGAGGAAAGCAGATTTATAAACCTTTCGTTTTCATGATTATTTATAACAAAATATTGACTTTAATATTATAAACTGCAAAAACAATCAGTTCTGAAAGATGTTTTCGTGAAATGTTGACAGTAAATTTCCATTTGTACTCGAGAGAAACGCCGAGAAAGTTTAATTAAATTGAATTATCTCACAATCATTTCGCTAATTCATTCAAAAGCAAAGCATTTTGAAATCGCCGAAATAAGTGGATTTATTAATATTTTGAGAATTGTTATAAACATCCATGATTGGTTAAGGTCAGACCTGATTTGATTTATGAGATTTTTTGGAGAACCGTACTTAAAACTTAAAAACTGTATCTTATTAATAAGCCCATGCCTTCTCAGAATTACTTAATTTTAACCGAAAAAGAGCTCCCTCAATCCTCACTGAAAAAACACCCATCTCCATCAGTGGGAAAAACGTAATGTTGAAAATAAGTACTCGGTAAGTTGCAATATTCATCGAATATGTGTTTTCATAATCTTCAGAGCAGAAAAAGAGTAATAGAAAGTAAACTACAATGGCCTAAATTAACGTCATCATCTGCCTAGCCTTTTCCCAACTAAATTAGGGTCGGCTTCCAGTCTAACCGGATGCAGCTGAATACCAGTATTTTACATTAAGCGACTGCCTATCTGACCTCCACAACCCAGCTAGTATTGGGTAATACGATACCCCTTGGTAAGACTGGTTGTCAGACTTTTTGGGCCACTGACTACCTAACGACTGTCAAAGATCTACAAATGACACCCGGGACCAACGGCTTAACGTGCTTTCCGAAGCACGGAGGAAACTCGGTATGTAATGGGTGGTCACCCATCCACAGACCAACCTAGGCAAGCATGGCTTAACCTAAAGATCGACCCGAGCGGCTGTTATTATTTAGCCACGAGCTCCTCCTAAATGGCCTAAATTAAGATACGGAAGCTTAACGTAAAGAATTATACTTTCCCGAATTTTCTGTTTCTTTTGCACAACTTTGTGTATTGTCTTGCCAACATTGGAAACTTAGTGCAAGAGAAAATTACACAGTGTGTCAAACTAGTCCCCAGTGTGCCTTGCTAGCGTTGCATTTAATTGAAGGCTCGTGGTGACCAATATTGTTTAAAGCGACCGCCTCTCCATTATGTCGACTAACAGCTTGTTCTACTTCGTAATCATCACATGAACCATGATAATCGGAACAAGGAGTTAGGAAAAGTGATTCTTGGAACTGTTGTTGTGAGGGGCTCGTAACTAAATAATAACAGCTGCACGGGTCGAGCTTCTAGGGAAAGAAACGCTTGCCGAGGTGGTTCTTTGGATGACATAACATAACATCACGCCGTACACTCATATTTCGCCATTTATGTTTAAGTCCCATGCAATAGGGGATCAGCCTATTGCCATTAACCGGGAACAAGTCCAGACTCCGTGGCTGCTACTGAAAAATTCCTAATGGAAAAACCCAATAACATTTTGCCCGACCTGAGAAACGAACCCGTCCTGGGTTCGTTTCTCTTCTGCTCAGCAGATGCACTTCTGTTAGTTACATACCGATAACCCCACGTGCCGCGAAAAACACATTTAAGCCGTTGGTCAGTTGTCATTTGTAGTTCTTTGACAGTCGTTACCGGTAGTCGGAAACCCGACAGTCCAGTCCTTATCAAAGATTATCGTATTACACGCTAACTGGATTGTGGAGGTCAGACAGGCACACTATTGTAAAATACAAACCAATCAGATAAATACCAGTATTTTTACCGGTATGTAAAATACTGCTATTTATCTAATTTGACTGGGAGCAGATCCTTACATATTTGCGAAAAACCTAGGCAGATGGTGACTCCGGAACTGTTATTTTAGAACAGTTACTCCGGAACTGTTGGAATAGGAACATAGTAACTGTTATTTTTTAACGCTTGTCCAACGCAAAGCTTCATTAATAATGTAGCGGGTTGTGGTCGTTGAAAGTGTTAGCACTAATGTTTCTTTCCACAGTTTAATTCATAATTTAAAAATGAGAACGGGTTGAGGTAAATTTAGGTGTGGTAGTTTATTTTATGGTACACCATTTTTAGATGCTAGTTTGTCTTATAAACTCGAAAATGCATTGGACTGATGCCTGATTCAGATCGCATGATAGTCGAGGAGACATCAGAACAACATACAGGCTATAATATCTGCCACGCTAAGCATAAGAGCAGTAAGTATGTGGCGGGCAAAGTTTTTGTGACAATTTTGTTTTTCCGGTCTTCTTTTTTTAAGTTATATTAATTATGATGATTGACACGTGTAGCCCAAATAAAGCGCTTTTATAGTCTTCACCCAATATTGGAATCGTTTTAAATGACGAAAATCCTGCGGACAGCAGCCATTGACGAGGAAGACATTAGTACACAAGACAGTGTGCTGACACTCCACTCTCATAGTCAGACAAAACCGGAGAGAGTTCAGGTGCAGGAACAACCACTAAACGTGCTTTCCAAAGCATTAGGTTATCACACCGCCAATTTTCATAATCGAGACCGCTGCTTAGAATATCGCATGGAAAAACCTTTTTTTTTTTTTTCTAACCTGCTCTGTCCCACTCCTGAGCGACGGTCTCCCTCCACTCCTTCCACTTCTCGCGAACCCGCTCGTCCTCCTTCCAGTTCGGACGGTACTTGTCCAGTTCGTTCCACCACCTCCTTCGTGGCCTGCCGCGACCCCGCCTCACTGTCAGGGCTCCAGTAAAACCTTATAACACTTTTTTTTTCCAAGCCCACGTGGTCATACTTACGACCTCGAGGCCAACACGGTAGTAAAATCTGAAGAAAATGGAAATAATAAACAACCAAAGTAGTATGCTAACAGTGAATAGAACAGTTTTGGTTGCAAAACAGAATAAATTTCAGTTCCAACACTATTTCCAAAACTTACTGGTTTACGACTAAATACAGACCGCTGGCTTTAACCACCAGTTGTTTACTCCAAGTTTAGTTAACTGCACAACAAGACATGTGTTTCTGTTCAAAAGATTTAACAAACAACAGCTTTAGGATATATTTTCGTATTACAATACTTTAAAAACACGTTGTTTGTATAACGGTAAATGAGGTTGATTTAATTAATTAAATCTAATTGTTCCCTAGAAAAATAAAATTAAGTAGGTGTAATATATGTATACGATTTGGACTCCTTCCTGACTGGTAGGCCGAGGAGGAAAAACACCGGGGGAGTTGGAAAGGAATGGAGGAGGCCTTTGTCCAGCAGTGGGACAGAAAAGGGTGATAAAAAAATGAAATGTTTATGTACAGAAAATCACAATATTTTTGTGGCTCAATGGAAACGGCCATGACTTACATTACGGGTTGAAGGTCGAAGATTTAAGCCCACGCATGGTACTTTTCCCAACTATGTTAGGGTCGGCTTCCAGTCTAACCGGATGCAGCTGAATTTATTTTACACGGAGTGACTGCCTATCTGAACTACAAAACCCAGTTAGTATGCAAGGGACTTAAACGTGATTTAAACATCATAAGTATGAGGAATCTCGGCAAATAACATCATCATCAGCATTCTCCTGCAATGTATTTGAAGTCCTCACAGCTCACTTCTTCTTCTATACTTCTCTATTACTCGTCATCTCAGCAGTCAACTCCTTTCTAGCCATATCATCCTTCACACAATCCATCCATCGTAAAAACCATTGTAAGAAATATCATAGAACCAAAAATTCGACGACATGTCACACCCACCAACACAACTGGGGGGCTGACTCCCTCTCCATAAAGGAGGCCTATAGGACAATACTACTATTAACTGACGTTTACCAGACAAAATCTAGACCTACTTACAAATCAATAAGATTTAATATTATGAAATTGTAGAAGCCGAGGATCATTAACATAAAGTCATCTTTGAATATTTTATATGAAACGGGTGTTTCAAATTGAACGCGTCTTTAATAAAATATGAACTGATATATCGGAAAATTGATTGGAACGCCCTTCACATTTCCTGTCTTGCCTCTACAAACTCAACGCTAGCCATACACGCAACCGTGATTCGCCTTTTAGGGTTCCGTATCAAAGGACTTAAGTATTGGTAGTTCACTGAAACATCAATTTATATGTCACCGCATGTCATGAATTTTGGGCTACAAAAGCGATGAATGAAAGGCAATTGCATGCGGCTGAGATGAGAATGTTAAGGGGGATGTGTGGTGTAACGCGAATGGATAAAATAAGGAATGAGTTCATAAAAATGAAGTCTGAAAGTGCCGCCGGTAACTGAAAAGTTGTGTCGTAATCGGTTATCGTGGTATGGACGTGTGATGCGGAGGAATGAGGAAAATGTCGTAAGGAAAGTTTTGAGTATGAATGTGGATGGCTATAAGAGTAGAAGAAGACCAAAGTGGATGGACTGTGTGAAGGATTTGGCTAGAACGGAGGAAGTCAGACAGTGCCAATGGTACGTTCGTATTTTACACATAAGTTAAAGCCCCGTTTCATAGAGAACCAGTTTATTGCCTTCGACTGGGCACAAATCTATTTCAGATTTGCTACCGAGCAAGGAATAAATTCCAATGGAAAAACCCAATAACACTTAGAATGGGTTATCTCAGCCACATTTAAAAATAATGCGAATTTTGTTACAGATTTAGATACATTGTGGGCAAATCGAGATACGCTTCCGTGCCATGTTCCTTAATCTTCACAAAGGTCACGTTTAAAAATACACTTACAAAAGAATTTTTAAATACCGAGATGGAAAATGAGGTCCCAGGTGTTTTTGAAATATTATTTCCTATCATCGTGAAAGATATTATGTTAAATGTAAGGTTTAAGGAAAGGTTATGTGTATTTTTAAACGAAATGTTAAATGTTTTATTGATGTATTGTGAGGAATGTAATGTTTAGGTAAAAATAGGCTTTATAAATATATAAATCATCGTGATGAAAGCACGACCTAGAATAAAAAAAAAACGAAGAATTGCAACGCCTAACTGACCCTTGTTGTGATTTTCAGCCAACTTCTTCTTACTGCCAGGAATCCAGTGTTCCAACAGTGTTATACACGGTGTAAATGGACCCTTCACGAAGCCGTCGGTCAAGCATTCTGTACATCAAACTAAGTAACTCTACGCAAAAATTATTGCTGGGAAACGATTTTCTTTTTGTAGTCATTATTAACGTTTTACGGTAGCACTCAATGTAACGCACTCAAAACATTGAGCTGACGGATGCATTTAATAGTACGGGGGTTGTGAAGGTATTTAAAGTAAAGTTATAACATTAAAAACTTGTATTTTAAAAAAAACTTGTGAAAAAGTTGGAACTTTGACCCCCAATATCTCCGTAACTAGAAGGTTCCCAGGTATGGTCTAGAACAAAAAAAAATCGCAATGACAGGGAAAACAAGTGACATTCGGCTTCGTCAAGGGTACTTTTACACCTATTATCGACTTTACTGTGAACTATCGTGGTCATTTTAAATAAGTCAGCGCCATTCTGTCTGCAGTATATTCCCCAAAAATCTCACAATTGTTCACCCACAGTGCCCTTCAGTCAACGTTATTTGCTCACCAAAAGAACTATTATCGGACAATTGTAGAAGTAAAGACATGTGTTAACTTGTCCCTAGGTATCATGGATCCGCAAACGCGACCTGCACATCCTGACAGTGGGTGTCCACACATACAGCAGCGACGCTCGCTTCGCCGCGCTACACACGGACAGCTCGGACGAATGGACGCTGCGGGTGGCGCCGGCGCAGCCCCGGGACTCCGGCTCGTACGAGTGTCAGGTGTCCACTGAGCCTAAGATTAGTCTGTCATTTAGACTGACTGTTGTTGGTGAGTAGAAATAACTGGTAACAGTTTTTTTATCATACCACAGCTGAAGAAAGATCAACCACTGGTCGTTGGTTATGTCCTGCTCTGCAATCTTTACAAGGAGCCTTGAGACAGCCAAAAGATGCTACTACAGTCCTTCAAGAAGATGGCGTGACGTAAATAAGAATAATTTGCAAAATCCTTTGCCAAAGGCAGCAATATTGTCGCTGTGAGCAAAAAATCGACTGTGGAAAACTTAATAAAATAAGGCAAAAAAAATACACACTGTAACAAAAAAAGGGCATCGCAAAAGGCTCATTATTCCACATTACTGTCCTCAAACGCGCGTCTTTTACTTAGGGTTACAGAATTGCTTAAAGGTTATGACTTTAATAGATCATCATTTGAATCTCGTAAACTAAACTAAGTAAACCACACTGTAACAATTGCTATCTTGTTGTTATAGCCGGAAAACATTTGAATAAGACGAAATTTACTTACCATTTAGGTTGCATAAATAACTAGATCTATTTTAATATTCTTGACGGCCTTGTTGGTGCTAGTTAATTAAGATAAATTAACTACTAAACTTCCTCAATTGTAAATGAGTCGAAATGTAGACTTGTATAATTGTTAGACGCAATTAGTTTCGCCGAGACAGCGAGCTATCCCTCTAAGTAAACGTTTGACGTTGAGAGTACTAGACAAATTGACATCGAGAAACTTTCGAACACTCAGTTCCGTTGCTCCCGTTTCGTGAGTAAATCATTTAATATGCAATGCAACTAAGGGAAATATTTATTGCAGTATCAAAAGCGGAGATCCTCTCAGGACCAGAACTGTTTGTGAGAGCTGGTTCTGACATCAATCTCACTTGTATCGCACGACACGCTCCGGATCCTCCGAGGTAACTATTTTCTTAGAAGCTAAAACTATATTAAACTGACGTGTAGCAAAACTGCATAAAATTTATTTGACGGAGAAAATATTCTTGAGACAGAGCAAACATTATCGCTTTAAAACTGAGCTCAAAACTGCTTCACTTCCGTTTACATACAGCTTCAAAATGGCGAGAGTACAAAGCTTTTCCTCACTTTCGCCTCAAGTAATCGGCGAGCTGTTGACTCAACAGACAGACTGTGTGACTTGCCATGTTAGGAGCTGGCGACAATGTTCTTGAAGCTAGACAATCCATGCACAACTATTTGCTGACAAGCGTTCGTGGGATCGGGATAACAAATCGAATCAGGGTTTTGAACACAAGGTGGCGAGAATTTGATGCTTTGGCTTGGAAACAAACACAGTTTTCGAATTTATTTTATTGACAAGGAGTTATACGCCGAGTAAGGGACATCGACGACTAGGTATGATCATTAATTCAGAACATAATTTTGTAAATTCGCCACAGAGAAGATATCTATAGGCGGCCATTAAAAAAATCTGCTGTTTCTATACAAATACAATGCCTACATTGTCAAAATACTCGTACTGTATGATGTTGATTTTTACTGTAACCACCGAATTTGTACGATGGCGGGGTCTAGAATCATGTTCTGAATTCATCTAGACACATTACACCCTGAATATTTAACGATGTTTTAAATACCCTTATTTCCTATCTTCTGTGCAGTTTCATCTACTGGTACCGAGGCTCGAACGTGGTGAACTACGCTCAACGCGGCGGCATCAGCGTGGAGACGGAGCAGCGTACGCGCACGAGTCGCTTACTCATCGCACGCGCATCGCCCAGAGACTCCGGGAACTATACCTGCGCGCCGAGCAGCTCGGGTAAACTACCATTATTTATAACACCAGAAAACATGGGCACTTAAACAGTCAAAACTCATAGAGTTGATTTCGCAGATAAATCGCGTTCAATTTTATTGTTGAAATTAGCCCTCAATCAATAAAAAACAATTTTCACTTATTGATGCAGTCAAAAGTTGCTTTGACTGTGATGACACTTAGACAAAATTAAAAGCGATTTTTTCGTAGAATAAAGATTTAACATAAAAAAAGATTGAGATAAGACCTCCTCTTTGATTTCATAAAAGCATGAGTTCCAAATTCTACGTTTTTAAATCATAAAATTACAATAAATGCAGTATGAGAAAATCACTTTCAAAAGTTGCTAAGTTTAATAGTGCTCGTACACTAACGTATTATTTGAAAAACACATAAATAACTTTGCAGTACAATTTTAAGTTTCAACATAGTTTACAAGAAAATTTATAAAGCCAGAATTATGGCTCAGTTTAATTAGGAGCAGGGCGTACAAAAAATTCTTAACGAAGCCCCAGAAGTGAAACAACTAATCGTTTGCTGCCTTTGTTCCGCGTTCTGTTATTTCCGCCAGCGGCTTACAACTAAGCTACTTTACACGGTTCTTTTATTATTTTGCCCCCACGGGACATGCGGGTGTTATAAAAAATATACATGCCACAATGGCCGTCCATCGGGTCTTTTATGGCGTACCTACATTTTTCACTCAGCATACTTCACTATATCTCTGTCCATAGCTGTGTAAAAACCATTTGTCTTTTTCCGCGCCTTCCCCCTCTTCAAGTACTGAATCAACGTGTTCAAATTCACTGTGTACTCCGCGTTCTTATCGTCCATTTGTATTCCTTACACGCCATTAATATATTTTCCGCAATTTTCTTTTTTTTTTTAGGATAAGGTTTAAAAAACGTGCCATGGTTGGCATGTAAATAGGAAAAGTGGGGCCTATCATTGGTTTCTGAAATATCTTCTCTGGATCTTTGACATATGATTTAATTTCCGCTGGGGGATTTTCGTTGCATTTTCATTTCCTTTCCAAAGTTATGTCATGTGAGATTTTTTTTTGTAATAGATTCGGCGTCTGTGGTGGTTCACGTCGTGAGCGGGGAGCGGCCGGCGGCGATGCAGAGTAACTCCAAGCGAATATCACCCTTACCGCCACTAATGCTCCTCTCAATGAGTACAAGTCAATTGAAATCATTCTTCACTACAATCATGCTATACATTTTACTAATGTCTCAGGTCTCAACGAATTCTCTCAAAAATATCAGATTTCTTTGGAACAATTACTGTATCAGAAGGTTTGTGACGAGATGACCAGCTCTAGCGAATGTTGGTAATGTCGCATGAAATGCACAGCACAAACATTTTAACTAGGATTTTTAATTAGATTTAAGTCAAACTGACGTATAAAGAAACGAATTATTGTAATAAGCATCTCTTTATGCAATTGTTTTTTTTTATTAACTAATTTATTTCCAAATCTTATGTATTATTTGTCGAATAAGCAGGGACTTTTTTTATTTTCTGAAACTATTAATTAAAACTTAATTAAATAGTTTTTTTAATTATTGTGTTCGTCGTTTATTTTAATTGACTGAGTAGATTTTTCTGGTAATTATAACCCTTTGTTAAGAATGGTTAAATTATTTCTAATTATGTATTAAATCAATCTTTAAATAATTTATTTGTAAAAATTCTCACTAAAAAGTATTTGTTAAAAGCAGAATCCTGGTTAATGATGCTCTATGTACAGTAAAGAAAAACGAAGTTTATAAATAAATCCTAGTGCAATCAAAGTAAATATAGAATTACCTAATCATTTTAAAATAATAGTACGAGTACTTATTGTAATAACGATAACGTTTTAAATTACTTACAGATGCAATTTTCCCACTAATTTCCAAGTATTTGTTTCCCCGGTCCTTTCACTTTGAGCTTGTAAATATAATTCATTACAATTCATGAAAATAATGAAACATTAATGATAGCATTCACGATGTAAATTGTAGAATTTATACAAATTGAGGCTGTATGAAAGCGGTAATAAGGAAAAATTTCGACTTTCTAAAGTAAAAACTGTGATAGTTGGTTGCTACGAAAAATCGTAGCGCATACTACGCAGTCAGCGTAGACAGCTACGAAAATTTTATTGTGCTACGCAGATTTTTGATATGCTACGATTTCTTATTTAAGCTGTGGGCTGACCAAGACCAAAGCGTATTATGATCAACTGAAAGACCTGTTTAGACAACGATTGATATAAAAGTATTTGGTATAGGTCTCCGCTTCGCCATTTCTTTACTATTTCTATTGATTTTTGGATTAGGAGGAAATTCCTCTTGCTACTTACCGTCTCATTTTGTACAAATTCAATAATTTACAACAATAAACTCTAGAATAATGTAAAAAGTCCCATCTTTTATAATATTTTCATCCACCATAATAAAAAAGATAAAGGTAGACGTTGATGTTGTTTTCCTAATAAATTATAATTGTACCGAAACATATTACCCAGCTGAAGTTTATAGAAAATAAAAACTAAAATTAAGTTTTAGTCAAATAAATCTGTGAATACACAATTTAGTACATTGTAAATACGGTTTGTAAATAAATACGTTTTACGTGTTATTTATCTTTGCGTTTAATTTGAAATCCTTTTTTAAAAATTCGCTGTTTGTTTGATTTGTACATGAGCTAGTTTTTGAAAGTGTGACGGTTTCCAAATTATCCACTGCTGATTTTTTTTTGTTTTTCCTAAATCATGTTAATATTCATGTTAAGGCTGGTTTTCCATGAAAGGGAAAAGGCCCCGCCCCGCCATCCTTTTTTTCACCCGAAAAAAGGTGGTTTCTCAACAATGTTTTTTACGTAAAGATACTAGGTAACAATTGTTGTACAGTTACAAGTTGATATCCAAAATGCTTGGTTGACGGCATCGTGAAATGTTTGTTTACACCTTGTTTATTCATAGCATTAATGCCTCAAACATATTTTTATGTACGTTAAAAGGTAAAGTTTATAAACGTACGTAATAGTCTGCCTTTGTAACGCTAACCTCTAGGCTACTTTTATGAAGTGGACTAGTTTGTTTGGGAGTCAAAATTTGGATTTAAAAGAGTGTCTTAGGAGTTTCTGGCTTATTCTTACCCATAGAAATCTACGCTTTGGAATGGGTGACCAGCTTAATCTTTTTGTTTTTGACTGATTGGCTTGCAAATTCAAAAGTTATGTAAGTGGTTTTTCAACAAAAGTATTTACGTGTTTGAGTGTGACATCAATAGATTACGCAAAGATGACATCAAGTGACACCGTGTAGAAAAATAGACATTTAAATTTGGAATTAAACAAATAAATAAAAATAATGTTCCAATAACATGTAAACCAAAAAAACCAATCACTGTAAATTTTGTCTAAAATATGATTTAATTGTTAAACTAAACACGTGCTTATGAAATATAAATAAAATACCTGTGAAGTGTCAACATGTCAATTAGGACCTCGAAGAAATACTTGGGATTCATTAAAACACGCCGTTATAGAAACAGGAAAAAAACACGGGTAAATAAATATTAACCTTGTAACTTAAACATTAAAGGTTATATTTCAGTCACAAATATGTTACATGTGACGTGATGAGCTTGTATGTAAGTGCTTTGTAGAACCTGTAAGCCCTGAAATAATAAAATATTTTATTTTATTTTCTATATTATGGAGTTATAAACAGCTACAATATCATATGTTTATATAATATAAAAATATAGCTTTATTAATAGTTTTCACAATATTGCAGACCACTACATTATCCGCATGTTACAAAATTAAAATTATTTAAAAAATGCTACTAGATTAGATTAAACGTTCCAATGTTATTATTGATTATTGAAATACAATATAATTAATAAATTATAAAAAAATATAATTTTTTTGATTAAATATAAAAAAAAAATAAGTTAGGATTTTAACTTAAGCAAATAACGGGTGAGTAAATAATATGTTGTTGTTAGAAAACATAGTTTTTTTTTTTCTGTGGCTACACAAAGCCTCGCAGATTATTATACAGCATAATCATCTTGCAATGTTTCCAACGTTGGAACACACGTCATCTCTCTGTAAGATGGAGTAAACCACCACGCGGGCCACGTGCATGTCAGATGTCTTCGAATTTTTGGTTCAAGAACATTACGTCCTCACGATGACGTCCTCACTGTTTTGTGCAGAATGACTACCGCAGAATCTTCATTACTACGAAACAATGGCCAACTTTTTGGTAAGTATTTATTATAGCTTAAATCTATCAACAGGGACCTTTGTTTTGTGCAAAATTGTATTTGAACTATTTCACAAAATCAAACACGCAAGTGAAACATAATGAAGTTTACTCCCCACAAAGCACAAGCGGAAGCAACAAGCTATAACTTAACAGAACATCAAAAAGAAACCATCGCTCAATACTTAATATTCTCAAATACCACAAGTGTACCTACAAATTCCACTTCCCGAGTTATAACAGGGAAGTATGTAAATTGTGAACACACACGTACTTCAAAGGCTTGAAGGGGTCTATCAGGTAACTACTAAAAACGTGTCGATAGCATTCAACTCCACCGGCTCCAGTTTACTTTGAAATTTTATTTGACCCTCTTTATTTCTACCGGATGAATAAACACGAGTACCTATCTCAATAAATCGAGCCAAGAATTGACCCCTTTGTCGATTAATCGAATGAATCCGATAGACAAATAAGTCCACTAGAGAGGTCGAAACTTGAATACAAGAGAATTCTCAGTACCTCCCCACGGGGGCACTTGACTCTACGATCATCGTAGCAGGCAAATGAAAAGAAAAACATGTCGCAAACATGGTTCCAGGAAAGCTTTCCTTATTTACTTAAGGCGGATTTTCTTTCGCAATCCTGTATTGTGAAGTGTTTTCCGAGATTATCCGGAGATAACCCTTGGTTTATCGCGGAAATTAGGGCATCTTAAAATGTGGAGATAAGCGTGACTGCCACGTACGCGTTGAAAGCGTTAACCGCTTCGCCACGAGATACATGTTTAGTTCCAGACTCCACCAAAGCGGAGACGAGCGGAGATGTGCGAAGCGAAGAGGACAAGAGATGAGCTAAAGCTAGGGTGTATCTATCGAAGCTGTGCGGAGATGTGCAAAGCGGAGAGGAGAGAAGATGTGCTAAGCGATGCTTCACTCCCAGCACACCGCTCACCGCACGCCGCTCACGTCTCTTCTCGTCTCCGCTGGCCTAAACAATTACGAGTCATCTCTCCTCTCTGCTCAACCGTATCCGGGTCCATATTGGCTCACCTAAAGTTCTTTTCCCGAAATGGTTCTTCCTAACGATTTGTAATCCGAATGATCACTCTTCCTAAAAATTTTCATCCTAAAGTTTTCATTCATACTATTTGTAGTGCTACCGGCGATGTTCATAACACTCATGTTTCCGAAAATTGTAATTAATAATATCATTAATGTAAATATATTTAAACTCCTACTGTTTTTTATCATAACGCTTTTATCCCTAAACATAAGTACAGGTCAGAGTGTCGTCTTGGGGGCACTATGAAAAAAAAACTTAGAAAAATTTCGCAACTAATTTCGAAGTAGCGCTCGCCGGCCGCCGCCGCGGCACCGCTCGCTTCGCTCGCTCGGCTCGCGCGTAGTTGGTCACAGTTCTAACCTAACCAAACCTATGGATCCCTTCCACATCGTTTTTACGACAAACGGTTAGTCGGAGACAAATACACTAAGAAACTTTTATTCTTACATTTAGGTGTTTTATACGATAGAATCGAGAAAATAAACGGTTTGCAAAAATAACACTTTTTTGGCTAAATTTTTCTAAGTCTAAACAAAGAAATCTAAACAAAAAATATATCACTTTGAATAATAGTGTAAAAGATGGTTATGTTGAGAAAATATAGGAAAACAAATAAAAGTATAACAGATGTTTATTGCTACTGACATTATGAAGTTGAATGCTTCGGAATTATAAAATTAGAGACAGAGTAGTTACGAATTGTGATTGTTAGGATGAAAAATGTTAGGAAGAACATTTTCGGATTTCCAATTATCGGAGTTGAAAATTTAGGTGAACTTTGGCGCACCCACCGTATCCACTAAAGCTAAGCGGAGACGAGAAGTGTAAATAACGACATTCTATTGGTGATTTACAACACATCTCCTCTTTCCTCGTCTCGTCTCCGCTTCGGTGGAGTCCGGCCCTTAAACGACACGCGCTTTGCGACACCGGTTACAAATGAAAGAAGCTGTTTAAAGCACGCCGCGGATCTCCGCGCAAAGGCTTGAGGAGCAGTGAAAATCACACGAAGGATGTAAATGACGCGCGTGTTTGTCGCTCGCGTCGCTCGAGGACGTAAACGCCTAACGACTTTATCTAAAGATTTGCACATTATAGTCTTCAAAGTTCGATTGAATCGGTTCCTTAATCTAGGTAAGCGTGCTCCATCCTAGGCCACCTCATCGCTTCATTTCAGGCGAGTTGAGACCAAACGCAAGCCCATTTAAATTTAAAAATATATATTACTAGCACTTTGCCCGCGACTTCGTCCGCGTGGGTTAATATTTAATAATAGAAGTAATAAGATTTTCCATACAAAAAAAATTCCCCCTTTTCACCCCCTTAAAGGTTAAATTTCCAAAAACCCCTTCTTAGTGCTCCCCTACATTATAATAGGAAGCCATGTATAAAATTTCACATTCCTAGCCCCAGTAGTTTCGGCTGTACGTTGATATGTCAGTCAGTCAGTTCTCCTTTTATATATATAGAAGACGGCTAAAAACACAACTGATACGTGATTCGACTGCTTACACATCGTACTAATCCCACATGAGAGTCATTGTACGAGATCGTAAGTACCAAGGCTACATACACGTTTGGTATCATTAAAATTTTCATACCGCGGATTAAGGTCAAACACCGCGTGTACATTAGAGTCATATCTGTCGAGCAACGACATCTGTGCGCTGTGAATAAGTATTTGGGTTAACCATCTTCTTATTCAAATAAATTCAGATATTCCAGGCATTCAACTTGAATTCTTAGACTGATTATTCAGCTACTTGGGAATTTCGAAGTTGAGGGTTGAATAGGTTACTACTAGGTGTGCGTACGTCATTGTCGACCGCATGTTCATTTACCAACAGGTCAAACGCGATCCACATAACAGGGGTAAGGCAGAGATGTTCCTATTGTACACTCACATTGCATGAATTGACTTGGGACTTTGGGCTAGCTTATTGCCATGAACCGGGCCCAAATCCAGACTCCGGGTGAAAAGCAAGCCAAGCAATCAATTATATGATAAACACAAACGAAATTCTTGTAGTCACTGAACGTGAACTCTTTGCAAAACAACTGTAGACAGATATATTGCTTTACTAGCTGTGCCCGCGGCTTCGCTAACGTGACCGCGTTTTCTTTTGGCATTGGCAGGGAATTTCGTGCGAACGTGAAGTCGTAGTATATTCCTAACATTCCCTCTTTCTTTATCGTGTGGTTAGTTTGTAACCTCGTGTCAGAGTTTTTAGGCCGCCCATGGGCCTCTGACTTCAAGTCAAGAAATATCTCTCAGGCATGCTGGTTTCCTCACGATGTTTTCCTTCACCGAAAAGCAAGTGATAATTATACTATACGCACATGAATCCGAAAAATCAGAGGTGCGTGCCTTGGGTTCGAACTCGAGACCTATGACTTGGCAGTCCGACGGTCACACCACTAGGCTATCACTGCTTCCCTAAAGATAATGTACTAATAAACTGACTTACTGTTATTATTGCTTTATAACGATCTCTTTACTTCAACCAAAAAAGCATTAACACTCACCTCTAAAAATCCTTTCATAATATCATCTGCCTAGCCTTAACTTAAAGATCGACCCAAGCGGCTGTTATTATTTAGCCAAGAGCTCCTCCAAAAATCCTTCATAATAACGAAATAAATTTTTAATTAGACCGCACAATGTCCGTATACTTTATTTCATTTACACACGTAACTACCACATACTACCCATATATGACAAAGCAAGTAATTTTCGTGTCTCTTTTCCGTTAATAATTTCACCTACAAAGGGTAATTTTCCGGTTTGTGAATGTCGCAAATTAGGCTTTAATTAAAATTATGCCAAAAATTTACGTCATTATTTCGCCTCCCTTTGTGATCGCGACCTTTTTGAGCTTTCATCGCTTCTCTTATCTTTTCTGACGAGACAGGGACTTAAGAAAAAAATAATAAATACCAAACAATATTTTCGGTGAGCTAAAAGCGGTGGGTGATTTTATTAAATTTTTGTCCACAATTATACCTTTTTGGAGATAGCCGCGTTCCCCGCGTTCGTAATGATCTGGGCTTATCCTTTTCGGCTAAGCTTAAAGAAGGCCAATGTTTACTGGTGGGCTTTTCTAAAAATATAGCAACACAAGAGATTATTTTGGGTATCGAGAGTATCTTACATTGGCCAATATTTGCCGACGTCCGTCCATTGTGACACTCTTTGAAGCCGCGAATGAGTAAATAACTATTTTTTTTTTTTTGTATGGCCTACCGATAGTTGTTCCGGGTCTGTCTGTTTGTGTATGTGAATTTAAATGTTTGTAAACGCGCCCACGATAAAAACCCATGATAAATTCCTAGTGTGGGGCAACGTTTTTTTTTAAAAAGATAAAGAAAAGAAAGATAAGAGAATATATATTTCTTAGAATTCGTATGCTTTATAAATGACCGACTTGATACCGTAATACCTACGTAATAAAGGTCCTCGTTTGTAGGTTAATCCTCGTTTTATCTAGCAGCAGAATGCAGCATGACATCGCGTAAGGGTTTCTATGCGAGGTAGCGCTGCCTCGTCGGGATCACGACATGAATGCCTCCATAGAACACGTACAAGAGAATCTTTAATCGTACAAGGTACGGTCCGCATAAATCTTTTATAAGCAGGTATTGAATAAGTAGGAGATGCGATGGGAAATTGGTCCTGCATATCTAATAGATACTAATATGCAAATGGATATTTGAAATTTTGCTGTGAGAAGCGATTTCCCTCCCTATATATATTAGTATAAAGTCCTTTAAAATACATACATACACACATGCCTTACCCATGGGAGTAGGCGGAAACTAAATCAGAAATCATTTATTTGCCAAAAATGTTGGTACACAAAAAATAAAACATAAAAAAGCATTCCATTCACTAAGCAACATTATTATCAGCATTAAAAAATATATATATATATTAGTATAATATATGTAATATATATGTAATATATATATGTAATATATATATATTATCAGCATTAAAGAACGCCATCTGCTACGATCCTTACATACTTCTTTTGCCTCGTTCACGTTCATACATCTGGTCATACACGCACGCCGGTTACGAGTACTACGCATCTGATCTTTCTAAAGAACCTCACCAATAAGATCAGTGTATGTCCTGACCCCCGCCCATCCTTAAAATGATGTCGAAAAACTAGTTTTTGGCATAAATTCGCTTATTACAGACAAGTACGACAACTCTTTACTGTAATATTTCTGATAATAACTCTTAATTTTCTTCATGTATGCATTTACTTAAAATATTGATAATGTATCAACATGTTAAAATTTAAGCTCAATTTAAAACTTGAAAATGTGTGAATAAATAGTATTATTCTGTCATATTTAATAAATAATTGCCAGCCGGAAAACGCATTGAGCATCTGCAATGGGATAATATGTAGAAGAACGTGTAGGATATTTCTATTTGAAAATAAATACAATTATTTGTTAGCGTCTGTTAAAACTTAAACCGATATTAGCTTCCCGTAGTGTTTGATGTTTATCGACCGAAAAATCTACAAACTAGGTGTCCAATAAAAGGTGAGTTACCGTGATCGGTCAACTAAAACATCAACTAGATACTGCTATACCTAAGGGGATATAGGCAGGTAGACTTTCGCCAGTCACCTCCGGCGTAGGCATTTGTTTGGCATCCACACACAACGGGAACTATGCCTTATGACCCTTTGACGAGTTAGTCCTGGTTGTTGTTAGTAACCATTATTTAGCATAGCCCTACAGACAATGCGCTAGCACAGGTATTGTCATGGAGTCAATATTGGAGTTAACAACTCGTTTTTTAAATGCAATAGGGTATTTGACTGAAAAAAAATATTTTGTCCGTCAGTTAGATTATCAAAAAATATTGGACACGTGTTTTTTTTGTCATGAAAAATGATCACGATACAGCGCGTTGAAATCTCGCGTGACGTCACAATTTCTGTTACTTTTTACTGCCGAGTAACGTCACAAGCCCTCTCTATTGAACTTTGATGCGATGTATCGTCGTAATTTTTAGATTATGTGACAAAAGAAAAAATACGTGTCCAACATTTTTTGATAACCTAACTGACGGACTAAATATTTTTGTTTTTTTTTCGATGTTGTCAAATAGCCTATTAGGTAAACATGAATAAATAATAAAAATATGTTATCATGATCATCATTTCAGCCGAAAGACGTCCACTGCTGGACATAGGCCTGTCATGCCACATTGACCTGTCCCGTGTGTCTCGCATCCAGTGGATCCCAGCAACCTGCTCCAGGTCATCGGTCTACCTAGTGGGAGGCCTTCTAACGCAACGTCTTCCGGTTCGCGGTCGTCACTCCAGAACTTTTCGGCCCCATCGGCCATCCGTTCTGCGAGCATTAAAAACCTGTACAAGTACCAAAAGGTGAAAGGTATCAGTCGTCAAAATGAAAATAAATTAATGAATCACTAAATACTGAAATAGAGCTGTACCCCAGCTCTATTTCAGTATTTAGTTCCACAATATTTTAGACTATTTTCAAACTGTACTTAGGTAACAAGGAGATGTTCTGATTTGCATGAATACAATCTTTCTTCGGGTTATTTTTGGCCTGAATTTGGTGACGAGTATTAAGACAATTCATCATCATCTGCTTAGCCTTTTTCCATCCATGTTGGGGTCGGCTTCCAGTATGACCGGATGCTCAATAGCACTATTTTACATAAACCGACTGCCTAGCTGACCTCCACAACCCAGTTAGTACTGGGTAATACGATACGCGTTGGTAAGACTACCGTGCTTTCCAAGGCGTGGAGGAAACCCGGTATTAACACAATTTTTCTTTTTCTTTTTTTTTTCGGATGGGAAATCATCAAATGACCCCTCCCGCTCTGGGCGGAGTAGAAGGGAGTGTCAGACTTTTACTGACTAAAATCCATCCATGTTCCTTGATTGTCCTTTGTGTTCCAGGGCCGCGGTATCTCTTTTGAACAGTCCCGCAGCCCCGGCAGGACACAATAAAGGTATTTATAAAACGTTTGTATGAAATGAAAACATTTAATCAAGCTTGTTGATCAATGTGTACTCGTTTCAAAAGACAACATACATTAACGCGGTTGTGCAATCAGTATTTAACGGTTTTACCCGAAACACACATTAAAAACAAACAATAATTAAAAATAATTAAAGCCTTTATCCGCTATTTGCCTATTTAACTGTCCCTTGTAATTATTGTATTGTTTGTGTGTTGGTACTGTCAGTAACAAACACTATTTGATATTCATAATGTTTCCTTGTGAAATTTTATGCAAAATATTGAGTTTTATTACGTAAAATAGATCCAGGCTTGAATGAGGTTTTATGTCATGGATTTGCGCAAAGTAACGCCTGATTCCTATAACTTTTAATATTATTTATTATTTTATGTAAACTCAAAATACTTAATACCAAACATTACATTCAGATGGGAGAGCACGCAGGTACTGTTTATTTCATAAGAAATTTCTTCCATCACATCTGCCTAGCCTTATTGGAAAGCTGGGACCAAGGGCTTGACGATCTTTCCGAGGCTCGGAGGAAACTCGGTATGCATTGGGAGGTCACCCATCCATGGACCAACCTAGGCAAATCGACCCGAGTGACTGTTATAATTTAGCCTCTTTCAACAAACTAAAATATTTTATCAAAAAATAAAGCTTCGATAATATTTCTCAGTATACTATATTAGGGGTTAAAGTATGAAATTGCCGATTTGTATGGACGATTTCGTAATAAGTGATATTTCCATTCAATTTTTTTTTTAATTCTTCTTGGAAACGTTGAACCGATTATGATGCATTTGCAAACTATAGTTAGAGTGAAAAAAGCTGCGCTGCACTGCGTATCTTAAATTCTGAAAACACAGTCTATGACAAAAATATACCTACTCGAAGTAGTGAAACCAACGGCACATTGAAACAGGTGTTTTGACACACTACCCTATGAGGCAATACGCAAAATAATTACGAGTACGGTTTTTAAACTCTAAAAGGTACGTAATTTAACAATGAATCCAATAAAAATGGAATTAGGCAAAAATATAACTATACGTCAAAGTTACAAACGGAACATAATGTGAGAAAAAAACGGCAATTTCATAATTAAAGACTGAAACGGCTGCGGGAAGAGATGCCGCGGCCCAGGAACACAAAGGGCAAAGAAGGAACATGGATGGGTTTCAGTCAGTAAGAGTCTGACACTCCTTTCCACTCCGCCCAGAGCGGGGGGGGAGGGTCATTTGATAATTTCCCACCCGAAAAAAAAAAGACCTATTATTATGTAACTGAAAGGTATTTTTTTTTATAATTTTAATTTTATTCAGTACAAATTACCCAGTTCGTCGGTATATCAACATCAAATCCAGACGATCTTACCAATGTCTTCAAGCCCACATTCATTAACAACAATATACAATTCAGATAATTAAATCCGTTCTTTCACTTTCAGCTGCTGATTCAGCGCTTAATCCAGACAAATTATAATTAAAAATTATTCGAGTCAGTGGCTATGAAAATGGTTTCGTGGGTAAATCGTAAAACCGATTTTCAGCAATCGTGGTTTAAGTGAAGTTTTGCTGATGACTTTGGAAAATAATTTACTCTACACCTGATGGATACAAATAGTCTTTAGAAATTCAGCTCATAACATCAAAATAGTAGTGTTTGCTTAAAACAAGTTTGAACAACCTTTCAGGTGACCGAAGGTTTCTTGGGTCATTGACCCTAAATTTTCTAAAGTTTCAAGTTGACTTTAACCCTTACGCAAAATTACGACAGTCAACATTAAAAAAAAGTACTTTGAATCACATTAAATTTTTCTTGAGGCCTGGAGAATCACAATGTTATCTTTACTTCCTTACTCCTTACTAATATTATAAATGCGAAAGTAAGTTTGTTTGTTACCTTTTCTCCCCTAAACCACTGATATGATCATCCTGAAATTTTACATATACGTTGTTAGGAGTACAGAAACGGACATAGGCTACCTTTTATCCCGAAAAAAAAGTACTGTTCCCGAGGAAAACAACAATAACGTTCTTATGATAATGAATGGCACCACGATCATGACTGAATTATATTATTACAAGCAGAGTACAACCTGAATTTATTGTCAAATTATAAATTAAGGCAAGCGAAGCCGGGGGCAAAAGACAGTAAAGTTATAACATTATCATTCTTCAGGCCTTTTCAAAATATGTTTGGTGTTTGCGCAGCTTGTCTTGTTTCGTTATTTCTTCTCTATTGGTCGTCCCATTGTTACTGTGATCTTCTACTCCCACAGTTATTCAAATTCATAACAAAAACTTTCCTCACGACTCTTCCCTCATTTTTCACGCATCGTCCAATTAAGAAAAATTTTAAAACACCTGTTTTTCTGCGCACCCTCCCCTTCTAATTAGTCGTCTGCGGCAAAGGTGTATTATGAAACTTTAAATCAAATTAGAGCAAGGAAAGGATTTCGAAACTTGATTGAGAATGTTTCCACAAAGTTTAACATAACGCCTGTAATCCCCAAAACGTTGTATTTGATACTCTAGAGTAAATTTTGCCAGTTATGATTAAGTCCCATGTAATAGGGGAGGAGCACACGAATAATACGAGTAAAAGTCCGTGATTAGATCTGTCATATTGAGGAGCTGGTGGCTAATTATAACAGCGGCTCGGGTCGATCTTTAGGTTAAGCCGTGC